>CM069439.1:35141532-36391532 GCA_035610365.1 Aquatica leii
ATAAGAGGGGGCAGTTGCCCTCCTCTGGACTCGGACTCTAAGCAGTAATAATGTCTACTAGTTTTATTGTCGTTTCCAAATAGCTAATGATCTTCCCGAAATTGCCCCCCCGGAAATTACTGTATGGACGCCTATGCTTATTAGCGTATTACCAAAGAGTTCAGATTGCATCAACTTCTACAGAATTAAAAACAATTTCGCTATGTTACGTAAATTACATATTACGGCTATATGATGAATCAGTGAAAAAAAAACAACAATCGAAACTATATACCAATTGATTCAATGAGGATCTCGATTGTGCTAATTACATAAAATTGCATAAACTACAACATTCTTTAGTGAAATTTGATTACGTTTGACTCACAAACATTTATTGAGTAATTTCTATGAAGACATTAACTGGTATTTCGATATCAATTAAGATTATTAAGTAAAAAATATCCAATCAAATTAATTGAACAAAGAATGTAATAAGATACTAAGCAACTTTGAACGTAAGCCTTGCGTGCGAAGAATCACGACGGATAGAAGCAACTTTAAAACGATATAATTATTTTTTTTAAACAGTCATTTTTATTTTGCAATATATTGGTTATTATTGTTTACTCTATTTGTTGCTAAATTTGCACAAAAATTAATCCACGCCAACATGATAAATAATGACTTTGAATGTAACTTGGATGCGAGCAATCACAGCGGATAGAAGCAACTTTAACGAAATACTTTTTTTTTAAATATTGTGTAATGTTATTTATTATTGTTTACTGTATATGTTGCCAAATTTGTACAAAAATTAATGCACGCCAACATGATAAAAAATGACTTTAAACATATGCCTTGCGTGCGAGTAACCACAGCAGATAGCAGAAACTTTAAATCGACATAATTCCGTTTTTAAAAATATCGTTATTTTTATTTTGCAATATATCATTTATTATTGTTTATTCTATAAGTTACTAAATTTGCACAAAACTCAATCGACGCTAACGTTACTTTGGTGTATATTAATGAAAAAATCTAGTGAAGTTGTTTAAATACTTTTTAATTTATTAAGTAAAAAAACCAATAATTATATATTGACGTAGTAATTAGGCTACATGTTTCACGATTTTTTATAATAACCATCTTCAAGCTAGTCCGAACATGTAGCCCAAGTACTACGTCAATATATAATTATTGTTTTTTTTTAATATTTTCTGATTTTAATCTAAATATACCAATAACATGGATCTTTTCTTTAATTTAAAATAAAAACAGTAAATATTTAAATTATTTAGTACTTGTATTAACAGTTTATACATAGACACGCGAGAAATAAAAGATGTCGGTATAATGAGATATTTGCTAACAAATTATTTAAACAGAGGAATTACACAAATAAATACACAACAGACATTTAGAACAGAAATATAGAAAATACTAAGATGATTAAAAGTAAAAAATGACGTTAATGAAAGAATGAAGACTAAGACACATAACTTAACCATTTGAAGGAAACTATTTAAAAAATGCAAAAATTATAAAGTTAGATAATAAAAGCAAACTAACAGGCTTATAGTTAATATGTATAACCCAGAAAAAAATTGCATGTAAATTAACATCAAAATGGTAATCAGCAAAAAAAATAGAAAAAAATCAACGAAAGTATAAAAAAGGAAGTAACAAAAAGTATACCGAGCGGAACGACAACGATATGAAAAATAAAATAAAACTAAAAGAAGAAACTTTTATAAACGTCATTTTGGCAAAAGCGAAAGGCAAATACGAATCAAAGAAAAAGAAAAAAACGTGAAGAATATATAATAAAATAATAGGCGTCGATTGGTGATGGAAGAAAAAGTCAAAGAGGTACAGTAAGAATTTTTTTGTGGATGAAATAGAATAAGAAAAAAAAAAACAAAAAGCAGATAAATAGTATTATTGTTGAGAGATTTAAACTATAACTAAACAAATAAAACTGTAATCACAAGAAATAATGTTGGAATAAGGTATAGTATACACCAGTGATTCCCAAAGTGGTCTATTCGACCCTCAGGGGTCTATGACAACCTGCAAGGGGCCTACGTCAACGAAAAAAAAATTTGGGGGTCCATGAAATGAAAATGGGGGTCCACGATAGTGGTTCTCAACATACACTGAGAGTACCTATTTACTTACATTATACTATCTTATAATATAAAGACATATACATTATTTATAAAAGTACCTATCAAGTAAAAAATTTATTATATGTTTATAAAATTTTGTAAGTTTTTTGAACTTGTAAAAACCTGCACATAATGATATACCAGTATCATCTTGTTACAATCATACGCGCAGTCTCAGAGCTTCGCGAACTTGCACTGACTTCTTCAATTCGTCACTATAAATACGAATGTGAGACAAATACGTTTATTCGTTTCCTGAATCTTGAAAAGGAAAGTGCTAAGAAAATATTTAAAAAAATATAAACTAGTAGTTTATCACACAAATAATAGTAAATCAGTGTTATTTTGTTTGAGAGTGCCGGAGAAAAGTAAGTACATTATTTTTTATTAAATTTTAGTTTTGTACTCGTAGTTAGCAAATATAGATAAATTACGCCAATCATCACTTTAGTTATTAGTAGTTTAATATTCAATTCATGCAAAATTACAAGAGTACTCCTCAATAGTTTCTTTTTCAAAGCTTCAGCAATCGTTATTATAATTACAGTGCAATCTCCGTAATGTGAACTAATTGCTGCAAGATGTTCGGATTATGGAATGTTTTCGGAAAAATCTAAAAAAAGATAACTGTACATACATATTACGTATGTATTTTATTATTAACATACAATATGTTATCACTTTGAAAGATAAATTAAGAACATAAGAAATCCACAACTGTACAGCTGCGTTTTTTTTTTAAGAATTTCCAATACACACTCTCATTTGTTTGTTTTTTTTTCATAGAATTTAAATGTTTACATATAAGAAACATATTTATTTTGGAATTAAACTACATATTTTGGCCAGTCACATAAATAAATATGTATTTGTGTCAATATTTACTTATTTACGACCTTGCTAGGCATTTATGATTCATTTATAAATACATATATCTTACCAAATAACTTCACAAAAAAAGTAAAAAAATTGTACTTTTGTCCATTGGTCGTTACACTGTGGGCCAGTTCGGATTACTGGAATGTTCGGATTACGGAAGTTCGGATTATGGATATTCCACAGTACATACATCTCTATATTAAAATTAAAATTTTGTATTATTGCTAAAGTGGAAGCAGTGCATTTTTACACATGAGAGTCGAATGTACGTAGAGATAAATCGCATAACAATTTATTATTATTCGTTGTATAATATTTTATTTTAACATTTTTTGTCATGTTATTTTCAAATTTCCTTAAAGTTCCATCATATCAAAACCTTAAGTAACATTCATAACATTCCCCTTCTCACATTCATTTATAATGGCTGTACGCCTATGCCTGCCATAAAATCTAAGACCATACGATTTAAATTTGACTTTGATTTTTTAATATACAGCTGCTGGACTTTAGGTCCTATTTAAATAGATTATTTTTGCCCACAGATGACTGATGCCATGTCCGAATCTAAAAAGAAATGTAGACAGTACAGTGTTGATTATTTGAAACTTGGCTTCATTCCATCATTGTCGGACAAACAATTGCCTATGTGTTTTTTATGCAACAAAGTTTTGGGCAATGACGCTATCAAACCATCTAAGCTGCAGGATCATCTGAGAAGATGTCATCCTGATATAACACATTAAGATTTGAAATACTTTCAAACACTCAAAGATAAACTTCAGAAGAGACCCACGCTAGACACAACGTTCGCTTCGACATCACAAAGAAACGATGATGGTTTGCGGGCGTCTTACAATATCTCGCGACTTATAGCAAAATCCGGAAAACCGCATACTATCGGAAAGAAGTTAATTTTGCCAGCCGTTGAAGAGGTTTTAAAAACTGTTTTACACAACCCTGCATCTGATATCATTAAAAGAATTCCCTTAAGCAACAATACTGGTGAAAGACGTATTAATGAAATAAGTTCTGATATTGAAAGCTTCTTGTGTAATTATTTGCAAACGACCCATTTCTCTATACAACTGGACGAGTCAACTTGACCTGGTAATGCAGCATTATTATTGGCATATGTTCGTTTTATTATGAATCAAGAAATCTACGAAGAACTGCTCTTCGCAAGAACTTTGACAACCGACATTAAAGGTGAATCAATATTTCATGTTTTGAAGGATTACTTCATTGAAAAAGCAATCCCTTTATCAAATATAATATCAGTAGCTACAGATGCAGCACCTGCCATAGTTGGACGTTATCGTGGATTTATAAGCTATTTAAAACAAAATGTGTAAGGGGTGTTAGCAATACATTGCGTCATCCATCGACAACAGTTAGTTGCTAAAAATTTGAGTGTTAGATTGCATGAATCTCTTCAATTAGTCATTGACGCAGTAAACCGAATCCGAAGCAACGCGTTGAATACGCGCAGTTGTGTGAAGAAAATGACGAACACTTTCATCAATTACTCCTTCACACTGAAGTACGCTGGCTGTCAAAAGGCTTATGTTTGATAAGATTTTTTGCACTTTTTGAGACTATTTTAGAATTTCTGGATACTAAAGATAACATTTTAAAAGACAATTTAATGAAGTGGAAAACAGACATCCCCTATTTAACAGATTTGTTCACAAAATTTAATATGGTTAATTTGCAGTTATAAGGCGACAGTCTAAATTTGATTAAAACAAAGTCCATCTTATCAGCGTTTCTTGCCAGAGTTAAACGAATGAAGCAAAATATTGGACGGGTTGAATTTTCCCAGTTTCCCATTTTGTCACAGACAAACTGCCAGGAAATCGACGTTTCAACCTACGTTCAACATTTAAATGCCCTCTATTCAGATTTTGAAACTGGGTTTGAGGATGTTTGGCTATGGTAATACCACCGTGGATAATTAACCCATATGGCGACATAGAAGAAACGAATGTCATAATACCAGAGGAACTGACTGAACTAAGTACAAACGGAGAACTTAAGGTTCAGTCTAAACACGGATATCAGCAATTCTGGCTGCAAAACAACATACCCGTTTACTTATCCCGTATTATGGAATGTAGCGAGGAAACTTTAAATTTCTTTTCCATCGTCATACCTAGTGAAAAGAGGGTTCAGCGCTGTTACCAATCTCCTAACGAAAAAAAGAAACAGACTGGACATCATTAACCGAGGAGATTTAAAATTAAACCTTACAAAATTGACGCCAAATGTTGATAATTTATTATTAAAGCATTAGGTTCATTCTTCTCACTAAAAACATTTACTTATTGCTTAGTTTATTTTATGTTACGTATATTTTATATAACAGATACAAAATTTTATTTTGAGTAGTTTTAATTTAAATTCAATTAATACATGTATAACACTTAACATGTGTTTTTGCTTTAAGTTTTTAACAGTAAACTACAGTTAGAAATTTACAAAAAAATCAATATCAGGTAAGTAGGGGGTCTGCCCAAAACCGAAAAACATAGCAAGGGGTCTACGACACAAAAAAGTTTGGAAACCTTTGGTATACACAAAGTGAATCCACGAAAATATTGTATTAATTATTTATTACTAAACGAGACAAGTTTTAACAATATAAATTGTCATCTTTAGATGATTTAAAAAGTAATTAAATTAATTAAAAATACATTACAAAATTTTAATTGACAAATGTCGAAATTAATTTAAAATTGAAGCTGTCGTTGAACGGACAGTCATAAGTAATAAAAAATGTTCAAGTCAAGAGATTCGTTAAGACAATTAGATGAGCTTTCATTATAAAGACGATGAATTTCAATAGGCTTAAGAAAAGAATGACCAGTTAACTAAATATGATTAGCAAAAGAAGAACCAGTGTTGCATACAATGGATTTAAATACTTTACCAGTTTGTCCTACATAAAAACAATTACAAGAAGAACAAACATTTTTATACATGCCAGATTTATCCAAAGAGAAAATAGAATAATTACTATTTTTTATGATCTTCTTGCTTATATACTTTTGTTGCAGTTTTAGTCAAATTTTTTGCACTAAAACACAGTTACCAAGATTTTGGATGGGAGTTGTTCACCGGGATCCCATCTGAATCCTATTATTATTATTATTCCTTCAGACCATTTTCCATACAAATGTTTCTTCCTAACATACCTTTCCAATTCATCACTTTAATTTCATTTTTCTAAGCGTTCAGTTCCATTTGAGTTTGACAGATTATTGTTAATAATAAATATATCCTTCCTAATTTACTTTGTCTCAGAGAACCGTAGTTGAGTAATTGAGATTTGCTCAATTCGTATTATACCTATTATCATATTAATCTGAGCAAAACCATTGTTTTAAGACCTTGCACTTAAGATAACTATATCAATTCACTTACTCTACAGAAACTGATCAACATCCGTCACTATAGTTGGTAACGTATTACATGTTAAACAATATCTAAACACCTTGTATATAGTTATGTCTAAAATAACTATAATATAAATAAGATAAAGGCAAATTCCAGTAATGTATATATAAAGATTTCAATGTCATACTACATTACATAAACCAGGTCAATTCCTTTAGATTCTAAATTCGAGTACTTGTTTTATGTAAAATGAGACTAAACATGACACCCATATAGAACAAAGGAAAAATATAAACAATAAGAAACTAAAGTTCTTTGTTTATAAAACAAAGATATTGACACCTATTGAAGAGAATCAGAAGATGCGTAAGAAAGTTTACTTAATAAATAAAGACAGAAGGTGCGAAATACTTAAGAATTATTGAACAAACGCTAAATGAAAATAATTAATGCTTACCTCTACCCATAAAGGTTCTACGGCACGAGGGCATTTTTCAAAAATGGTAAGCCCATGTGAAAAGTCTATCACCTCATCTTCAGTACCATGAATAACTAATGTTGGAGATGTTACCTTGGGAACTTTATCAATACTAAAAAAAATGCAAAATAATAAATAATAATAAAAAGGTTAGCATTATTACCTGGGGAAGGCATCAAAAAACCAAGTTCTCTTGGTATTAGGAAAGGCCACTCTCATACCCGACATAAGAGGCGAGTGTAAAATAACAGCACCAACCTCATATCGTGCAGCGAGATCAACTGTGGGCACGGTACCTATACTTTGTCCATATAAAATAATATTTTCGGGACTAATTCCATAACGAGTACGTAATGCAAGCCATGCAGCATCGATGTCTGCGTATAAATTTTTTTCAGACGGTTTACCAGTGCTTACACCGTATCCCGAATAATCGTAACTAAATATATTACAATTGATGCGAGATCCTAAACCCAAATAAAAACTACTCATTTGTCCTAAATCAACGGCATTTCCGTGTGAAAACAATATAGTAAATCTGGCAGTGTTACTACATCGCACAAATAAGCAGGCAATTCTATTGCCCCTATTAGTCCTTGTAAAAAATCCTTCTACATTTTCTTTCTCGCGTTCAGAATATTGCCACTCCGCTCTTTCGGTAAGGGTTAAAGCAAATTTACCGGCTCCATCTGCATGAAAATCATAAGTGGGTTCAGGTGGTAGGAATGCAAGTTTCGCCGCAATTCTACTTGGACACGGTGGGCAGCAAAATAAGCAGCACAACTCACTCAAACTCAAACCATTCATTTTTTTATTACAACAAAACAAATTAAACTAAAACACGATTATAACACAAATAATAAATATTTAGCGAGCAACTAAACTAATGGATTTCTGACGTTCGTTGTTGACGACGCCATTTTAAAAAGGTTTGTTCACAATCGTAATCGAAAGTGCAACAAACCTTCGAACCGATTACACCTTGGAATAAAGACTCGTTCTCTCCTTTTTCTGTTTTAACCATTTCCTTAATAAACAAAACATTTGACGTTGATTTTTATGGAATCGTTATGCGCAAGCAATGATTATTTTAATAAGTGTAATATTAATGTTTTTAATAAAGTTTTGGCATGATAAAGTAGTCACTCAACTCAACCAACCACATCGCGTTTTTATTACATCACTTTTACGTTATTAGAATACCTTCGCAACGTATCCTAAATTACTAAAAATTTGATTCGAGTATGTGAATCTCAACGCCAGCAATAAAATAACTTTTATGTAAATTTTTAGTTTGATTTGGTAATTGAACTTAATTGAGAAGTTGACGTTGACACTATTTTTGGTTGCATGGGGTTGTACAAATTACATACAAGAAAAATATATAATACAAAAAGATATAGTAACACAAAATGGCGTACTTTTTGCAACTGCGTAAACAAACTGTAATTTGGCCAATAAGGTGGCAAAAGTTTAGCGACAGTTACGTTTATTTAACATCATTCGGACCACGAACAACAACGTTGCAATATTCATTGAATGTACCCTAATAGGATGTTTAATGTTCATAGAATAAAGCAAAACAAATAAAATTTTAAAAAATTATTTTATTAAACGCTTTTATATTTATTAACTTCTACAAAATTCTGTTCAAAAATTACAATGAATAAACTGATAACCTCTACAATGTGTATTTGTATAAAATAAAATATATTTGAAGTCAAATTATTTCAAGAAAAACCCAAACTACTTGTAAAATATATGCAATAAAATTATTAAACAATTAATCGTAATATGTAACTTATTTGTTGGTACAGAATTACGGCAAAGTACACGTTTCTTAAAGAAATCACATAATGGATCATTTGTTCCATAATATTCGTATCGTTTTCGAAAACCGACACAATTACATGTTTTTAAATGGTAAATATTAGAAAAACAAAACTGTATACCAATATTCAATACTACCATCTTTGTCAACTTCAGGTCTAATTCACATAAACTGAAGTAACTACAAATTTACAATTACAAATAAATTATTGTTTTATAACAAAAATGAAAAATTATACTAATATACAAAATAAAACAAATCATTGTAAATCTTCAAATTAACTTTGATCCATTAGGAAGTAATCGTTATGTATTGTAGCTGTGTCTTTTTGAATCGATTCAAAAATAGGAAGTAAATCGGCCGTGTTCTTAATTTGCGTAACGAATTCGTTCAAGTGTGGATTTTTATCTGAAAAATAAAATCAAATGGAAAAACAAAATTTAAAATTATCCACGTTCATACCAGCATCGGGTATCATAAGTAAAGCGTAAATAGCTCTCATTGCAGATCGTTTAAGTTCATCTTGTTTTTCGTATTCTTGTTTAACAGAATTAGCCTTTACTTTCATTGTGCACGTTACACGCAATGGATCAACCAACCTATCCAATCCTAAAGTGAAAAATATTATGAATGTTTTATATATTTCTTAAATACTTACTTTGTAATACAGCTCCAGGACAAATTTGAGCTAAACGAGCAGCCATTAAATAAGTTAGCATTTTGATATCGTAGTGATCTTTTAACCCTCCTTCGACGTGGTTAAGAAATTCGAAAATGTCAATTCTATCTAAACACGAATCCAATAATGTATACATGCATTCAAAGGCAGCTTTGCGTATGTCGAGGCCATCATCCACAGTGTGTTTAAATGGTCCCATTTCCACTTCTCGTATTAATTCTTTCTGTTAATTATTAAAACGTAAACTGGTAACAAATAAGTAACTATACATCCCACACCCTTTAACCATTGTATAACTTTTAAAAATAATTCTAAAAAAAATACTCCTATTACAATATCGATTCAAACGCAGACGATTCCCATACAAGTGAAGCTAACGATTCTTCAAACAAAACAAATTACACTGATAGTAATGAATTTGATTTAAACAGATGAAATTGAATATCTATTTATAAACTACAAGCCGGTAGTTTATTTTGAAAGAAAATGCGCTGGAAATTATTAATATGCATATGGTGAAAATACCTAGAGATGTTTCTCTTCAGATTACATTTGTGAATTATTTTTTGTAATTAACGATAATTAACTGTGTTTCAAAGTATGTTACCCCAAAATGTAACTAAAATAGCTTTATAGTATTTTATGGTCACTGCAATTTCCAGTAGGGGAGAGTGGGGATCCTTCAACCATGGGGTAGATTAAACAGTTTATCACGAACAGGTTCAAATTTCGCGCCGGCCAATTTATTTGTTCATTGACATTGTTGAAGCCGTCAGTGTGTCTATGGTGGAAAATAGTTCACATCTCTGTAAGTGTTTTAATAAATAAAAGTGAAAAATAGTGTTTTTCAAGGTAAGTTTCGAATGTAGACAGAATTGGTTGTCACTCCAAGAAGATCTGTATTCACTAATTGAGTTTTTACTGCAATATTTGGCATTGTTTTAGCTTCAACATGGTGCACAATTCATAACCTCAACATGCTTCTTTCATATTTGAATTACTAACAATGCACGTGCATGGACTTTGGGGTACATTCAACCAACACACACGGGGTAGATTCAACCACTGGTTGAATTTACTTCATATGTACCTTAGATCTCTCTGAACTACTAAATTGAGAAATTGATTTTGAAACTTGCACTTTCCTACAGATGCCCAGAGTGTACAAAAGAAAAACGAATCGAGAAATTGACGAAAAGGTAATGAAGATCGCGCTCAAGAGATGCTAAAAAAACAGGGTCTATTCGAGAGATAGCTCGACAGTACAATATAAAGAGAGACACACTGATGTCACGAATGAAGCGAATCAAAACCCTTGTAAAGAAGGGGAGTACTGTAAATCGTCGGATTCTGGCGTCACATCCAGTGATGATGATTATGAGAGAACGTTCCAAAGCAAATATACGGTGAAACAAGTTTTTTCTGAAAAAGAAGAATAAGATCTCTCAAAATACATAAAAGAGTGTTCGCATCTTCATTATGGTCTATCATACAAACAAATTCGATTTCTCGCATATGAATTTGCATCTAAGATACCTGAATGCAAATTTCCTTCCCAATGGACAGACAATAAAATGGCTGGTAAGTATAACATTCACTATTTCTATGATTTAATGTAACGTCATATAGGTAGCATTTTATTCAATGACTGATTTGTTTTCAAGGTGTTGATTGGTTGTATGGTTATATGGCAAGACATCTTGAACTTGCTCTTAGAAAAGCAGAGAGCACCAGTTTCTTAAAGATCAATGGGTTTCAACAAAGAGAAAGTTGAAAATTTCTTTGCCAACTATTATCTCTCTCTGTTAGAAAAATTCAAAGCCGAAAATATCTATAACTTGAGAGTGGCGTTACCACCGTGATGAGAACAATTAACGTAGTTTCTGAAAAAGGGAAGAAACAAGTACGGCAAATATCTTCTGGCGAAAGAGGAGAGTTAGTGACGTTTGTTGGTATCGTAAATGGCTTGGGAAATGCCCTTCCACCAGTTTATGTGGTTCCCAGAATGAGAAATCCCGACGAATACATCACTGGTACTCCTGCTTCATCTTTAGTCCTCAACAACAAATCAGGATGGATGACAAAAGAGTTGTTTCTGAAAGTTATTGATCACATCATAAAACATACTCGCTGCTCTAAACTGAACATAATCCTCTTGCTAATTGACAACCATGAATCTCATGTATCGTTTGAAGCAATAAAAGTATGTAGAGAATCTGGAACAGAAATGTTGTCTTTCCCGCCACACACAACTCATCGTTTGCAGCCACTCGATGTTGGAGTCTTCGGGCCATTTAAATCATCTCTAGCAACTGCTTTCAATGATTTGTTAGTTTCACATCCTGGGGAAGTAATTACAATAAGAAACATACGCGAGTTGACTAAAACAGCATTTATTCGAGCTTTTACAGTTTCGAATATAACCAATGCTTTTAAGCAAACAGACATATGGCCTTTGAATCGACAAGCCTTCAGCGACGATGACTTCTGTGACAGTTTTTTCAATAATAATTCAACAGAAAAACAGGATACAAATCAAAAACAGATAGCACAACCTGGCTGCTCGAAGAACAATAGCAATGAAGACAAAACTGAAGAAGTCGAAGAGAAGGTAGGCGTAGACCTGATTACGGGAACAAAATGTATCACAAATGATGGAAATGACAGGAAAAATGAGGACAAAAACGATGAAAACGAAATACAAATGATGAATGGAAATAAATCTAAGATTCGAATCCAAGATGTGAGGCCGCTACCTAGATCACTTAAGAAGAAGACAAGTAAGGGAAAAAGGAGAGAATACAAGTCAAAGATCTACACTTCAACGCCAGAGTTCAACGAACTGCAGCAAGCAGAACTAGAAAAGAAGAGAAAACTGTCTTTAAAAGCCGCAAAAACTACAAAGCGGAAGATTTTCGAGACCTGTGAAAGTTCCTCGGACAGTTCTGTGAGTTTCCAAGAAGATTCTGATGACAGCTCATCTGTAGATGATTTTTGTATTGAATCATGTGAACAATATGTCGTAAAAGTTGATGATTTTGTGATAGTAAAATATTGTTCAATATCATCTGTAATCTACTACATAGGAAAGGAGTTATCGAAAGACAATGCCGAATACGAAGTGAAATTTTTGAGGAGAAAAAATACTTCCAGCACATTCACTTTTCCTTCAGTTGAAGATATTGCCACAGTTGAGAGAGACCAGATAGTAGCAATCCTGCCCACACCTATGACTTGTGGAACTGTCAGGACTTCAGCATTATTCAAATTCAACTTCAAGGGCTGGAATATCCGATAATTTTTTATGAATTGTATCATCAGTATATGTACATTCAACTTTGAGCCAATAAATATTTTTCTCTAAAATGGAGTGATTTTGTAACACTGGTTGTATTCACGCCAAGCCGTGGTTGAAGGTTCCCCATGCCTGGGGTAGATTCAACCAAAATAAACATTTCGAAAAAATTATCAGAATCAGTTATTATATATTTTATTTCATCTTTTGGTTGGTTCAGTATTCATTAAATGCCTTACTTCAATCAAGTATACAGCGAAATGGACAAAATGATAATTTTTTCAAAAAATACAAGACAAAATATCAAAAGTGGTTGAATCTTCCCCACTCTCCCCTACTGCTTTCTATTAAACACCAAATTTATACAGAATACGTTTTTGTAATGTAGATTCATGTACATAAAAAAAAATAAACGTCGACACCCAGCGCGACGGTATTTATTACTATAAGAATACAAGAGAATGGAACGTTACCACCAGTGTTATACAAGGGATTCACGATAAGCAGAAATTTATTTGTTTTTGTAGATCTTAAAAATAAAAAACGAAGTGTTAATAAAGATTTATTATATTGATATAAACACGTTGAGTACACCGGTTTTAATTTCTCAACATAGAACCAAGTGACCACCAGTGGTCATTGAATCTCGTTGGCGGGACAACGTGACCACCCGTGAAAACGTTTATTTAGCATTGAGAAATCTTTGGTCCCATGATGTCACCCAAAGTATGACCACCGGTGGACACGTGGCGCTCACATTAATTAAAAATTATCAAAAAGGTGAATATAGTCGAACCTTGAATGTACGTGAAAAAAATTTTTCATTAAGAATTTGAAATAAAAGTTTTTATAGAATTTAGTTTGTGAAATTTTATATTAAATATGTTACGAGATATTCGACATATGGAAGTTCGTCAGTATTTTATTTGCGAATAATTTTATTTTACAACTTTTTATAGAAAATAGAGATTCCAACATTAAAAGTAGTGAAGTTCACGTAATTTGTAAAAGACCTGTCACGTGATATGCGCAGTACACGAAATTGGCACAACGAATCCATTCTTACGAAATCAGGTCTTCTAATGTAATAGTCTATTCACGCTTATTGCTTTCGTTGTAGAATTGGTGTTTAATATTTAGTGACTAATTTATTCTCAAGATTTTGTCAAGAATTAAACTTTATTAATAATCTCAATGTATTGAATAAACAATTCAAATTTAAAGTACATGTAAAGAAACAAAAACCACTTAATTTATAAATAATTAAACTAAATAAACAAATTTAAACTAAAGACTAGCAGTTGTTCACATTTAAAAAACACGGTTTTGAACTAAATTGAACACTTTAATGTTTCGTTGTAATCCAATAACTGGCGTTTTGCTACACCCTTATTCTCTAGAAAGTGGCGCAGAAAAGCTCCGCCCACAGGTCCTTGACAAATTACGCGAACTCTAGCACGATCATTTCTCCAAAACGACCGCAGTTTTGTCTGCAAGATTTGTCATCTACAAACATCAGTTTCTATGGAAAAACTTTAATCGTGCATCTGGTGATAAAAACATAGAAACAAACAGTGCCGTTTTATACTACGGGCGCATCGAGCGCGCGCCTGGAGCCTGGCATCCACGGGGCCCAGACGTGCTTACAATTTCGTAAAATTAAGATATATGCGTGTCCATATGGAAGAAAGAGTCCTAAATTGTATATGCGCCCCAAGCTCTAAAACCTTTGGAACCACTACTGGAAACAACCAATTGTATCTTATATCTTTTAGTACATTGCCTTACGCATGGAGATTAACTGTTCAGCTAAGTATTTAGCACCTGCAATATATGTAATGCTTTTGTGTTCCTAAGCAGAAGTAAGAGGCATCTGTTTTCTTTAAAAGTTTTCTCATTTGATATTTGCTTACTAAAGTGCAAACCTTTTTTCCTTGTCTACTTTGTTTCACAACTTAAGTACAAGTTCTTGGCCACAAACGTGCTGTAGCATAAGTACTAGAATAAAATCAAAAAACTTGCACTTTCAATAAACTACGCTTTCACAGACGGTTCTTTCATCATTTGTACCATTTGTTCATAGTGACTTTTTAAGACATCACTATGTCACTAAAGTCATTAAGCGAGTTGTGGGAAATAACAGACTTGATAGTCTTTGTTTTAATAGCATTTTCCTTCAGATTAGTACAAATAGGACTCAAACTTAACACTGTAGAATTTTTTGGTAAACCGCGTTAACTATGAGCGAGTTTTATTTAAAGAGACTTAAGAACCAACTTTACAGATAGAGGTCTTTTACGTTAAACCAAACATCCGGCACTTTAGACTTTTTTTTAGCTCGGTACAATCTCATTTGAAATTAAAAGAGTTTCCCTCTCTTAATTTATTCTGTTATGAAACTAAATTTTAACCAATATGATTTCCTGAAAATAAATAAAAACGGTAAATCAGACAAAAAGTATTAAAATAAAGATTAACATACCTTCAAACTTCTTTACATCACTTGTGAGTTTTGCCGAGACGCAAGATCTTTCAATAAAAACGAGACAACACACAATACAACTAATCACCTAATAAACAACTAGAAACATATTCCAAAAATCCCAAGAAAAACCTAGGAACCAAAATTTGAAAAAAGGGACATTGAGAGAGCAACATTAAGAAAGCAAACATCCCAATTTTTTTTCTTTTGCCCTACTTTTCTACCATTTCTTAAAATAATATGATTTTTTTTATAAATTATTAAATGCTTATTGCAATATGTTAGTTTCAACAACGCAAATTGTAACGACTCATTACAAAATACAAGACACATTAAACCTATTTATTTAGAGAAAACTTACCTTTACTTTAGTTTCACTATATAAATGTGGTAGAATCAAATCCAATAAATCCCTTATGAGGGATGGTTTGTTATGAGCGGCAGAATTAAACGCAACTAAAGCGACACGGCGAACGTTTAAATCAGGATCTTGGATAGTATTTAGAAATTGCCCTATGCATTGACGCAGCAGCGGATCGATGGCTTGAGGTTGATCTGAAATAGTAAATTTCACAGCCGTAACTACTGTGGTTCGCATTAACGGAGAAGGGGAATTCAAATATCCTTGAAGTTGATGTAACAAATTAGCCGGGTCGATAAGAGTAAGTTTTCCTAAACACTCCGCTACCACATTTCTAGTTCCCTCTTCTATACATTCACAGTGAAGAAAAAGACGCTGCCAAATTGCTGGCACAAATGGAAGTAACTGCTTAATACCATCTTGGGTTGATGATAAACACGTGATGACCTGCAATTGACGTTTTTTTTTACTTTATAACGATTACCGCACACTACCTCTTTCAACGAATGTAATAATAGGTATTGTCGTTTTGGTTGATCCTCAATTTCTTGTAGGATAAATGGCAGATATTGTTGTAAATTACCAATGGAAACGCTTCCTAATGCATAACTAGCAGCAGACTTAACTTCCTCCGATAATGCAGAAAATGAGTTCAAGATAACTTCTTGCAAAGTACCGACTGATGTAAGATCCCTAAATACAAACCATTTTTTGACTCAATTAAAGTCTTTAGAAGACTTACATTTCTCTTCCAATTTCACCAACTACGAGTAAAGAAAAAATGTGTTGAGAATCGCACCTCGCAATTTGGATGTTATTTATGAATTGATCGACAACCGGTAAAGCCTGATTTTTACTTATAACAGTAATTGCAGCTACGCATTTGGCCAGAGAATAATAAGCTTGTTTGTGAAGATTGCTTTGATTGTTAGGCATGTGAGAAATTGGATATAACAGCATTTGGAGAACATCATTATATCCTACTCCTGGTAAACGACACCGAACTAAACTTTGAAAGAACTCCAACATCGAATTTAAAGCCGCTCCTGTAAACAATTTTATATATTTATTAATTATTTGGTAAAAAGAACATACCTTGAAGTAAAGGCGATTTCACCAAATTCATAACCTCTGGTAAAATATTAGTCGAAATATCTTGTAAGGCAGAAGCATGATAATTAGCTATAGATTTAAGGAGAATAAGTGTCCATTGTGCAATTTGTAAATCAGCTTCGTCGAGTAATGGTGGTAACTCAGTGGTGACGTGACGAAGAAGATCGACATATACGGTTGACGAATAATTTTTTATGAGACAATCTAATAACAGAAGAGTACTCAGTTTTAAGGCTCTTTGATTTTTGCGTAAGAAGGAACCTAAAACCGGCACCGCCTCATTCTAAAAAATAAGATCAAATAAAGTAACATGTATGAAAGTCGAATAATACTCACTATAATCGGCAAATCTACACATAACGGTGAAGCGGCGATCTTAGTGAGAGCTTTAACAGTAGTCAAACGCGTTATTTCGTTTTTCAAACGGTCTAAAAATATGGGTAAACACACAGGAAGTTCTTCGGCTAATCCGTCTCCTAAATTACATATTATTTGTCCCATTGTTGAAATAGCACGCTCCTTCACCTCTTGATCGATATCCGAAGCTTTTAACCTGATTAATGTGCATTTGTAAATGTTTTTCGTGTATGGCGTGTAATCAAACGTTACTGGCGAATTCAGAGGTCGCATCACTTTGACTAACTCTTGTAAAACTAATAAAGCTTCTGCAGTAATCTTGTAAAAACTATCTCCAACTGAATGTACAACGGGTAATAGTAGGACACACATGTATGGATGAAACACTTCTGGTGGATGAGAAGTAAGTAAACAATATATGAAAGACAAAGCATCTATTTTCATGTTGCTGCTGGAATATTTTTCACTTAGAGAATATTGAATTCCAGGAATTAGTTCGCCAATGTGATGTGTTAGAGCGCCAGGTAATACACTACACAATTCTTTAAGTAATTGAAAGCAATCTTGGCGCGTTTTGATACTCTTTTCCTTCATTTGACTATGAACTCCTTTAACTATTAAGGGAACTTGTTGTTGTAATAAGAAAACGGGAGTTTCTTCTTGCTCCATTGAATCGGGGTCAATATTAACAGAGATAGACCGCTTTGTTTGTTTTAATAGAGCAATATACGCGTGAAAAATATCAGACTTTACGTTCTCTTCTCTCTCTGCGAATACAGGTTCACACATTTGTACTATAACGATAATAAATTACCTTTAAAACGAGCAATTAAAGCCGCCGACAAAGATTTATAGAATTCGGGTAGTAACTCGTGCCTGCTGGTTATAACCGATTCTAAGCATTTAGCCGCTGATCGACGCACTTTCCAACTCATATCGTCGTCGTCGCTGTACTCATCATTCTCCTCGTCATCTTCATCATCTTCTATCATATCTGCGCTTTTCCCTTCTTGAAACTCGTCATCTTCGTCATAGTTATAGTTCGGATCGTAGGTCATATATTTAAGGCATAATTTTATGATCTACGCAAAAAGGTATTTAGCTGTAGAAAAAATGCTTAGGCTAATATTTACGGCTGGTATGTGTGGTGTTATTTCCTTAGGACAACGTTGCACAAAAGCCTCGAATGCTTGCAGACAGAATTCTCTCGTTTCGTCGTCGTCTTCATAACTGTATTGCAAAATAATCGGAACAAATCTTTCAATGTGTTCCCCAAAACGATGACCCGATTGACGACTGTAAAGAAAAATAATTTGAAGAAAAACGTTAATACTAATCAACAGATCAATTTACAATACAAAAAGTCTAGGACGGTACCAGTAAAAGCTGTAGTTAGTGACAGTAATAAGTAAGAGCCGCGAATAAAATATGCTAGTCTCACAATTAAACTCCTAAATAAAACAGATGAGGAATTACTATAAAAACCCTTCCAATGTGCCGTTAAAATCCATGGTCTTTTATGCGTCATATATATACTGTAAATAGCTATAAAGACGGAGAACGTTGATCGTCTTTAGTACATAGTACCTAGTACTATGAGATGGCGCTGACATCAAATTTTGTTAATGATCCGCCGTTCAGTAACTAGTCTGTCACAATGGTCGCGTTCAGCAGACCCAACAGCTGTAGAACAGTTGAGTAAAATTCTGGTAAAACGGCATGCTACCAACCGCTACATCGAATCGAACATGTGTTCGTGCTGAGGTAGTGAGAAACTGTGAAATTTCAAAAATATGGCTCATTAAAAAGAGGAAATTATATATGAGCCCTTAATATACGGAAATATTCTTTAAACCGGCCGATTTTTTAAAATTGTCGATAGATGGCAGACCTAGTAAATTGTAGAGATGCCGCTATTTCTCAAATACTGCTAAATTCGTTTTTATAAGACAACGTTTTATACGCATATTAATAGAAAAAACTATAGTGTAGGGTCAAGGAATGTTTAAAATTTCCCGTATTGTTCTCTTTCTGGGTTTAATTTGGCATTAATCCTAATTAACTTTTGAATTTTTTTAGTCTTTATTTTAAAATTTAAACATTCCCAGGCCAAAAACGCATTAAGCTAATGTTAAATCTAAAGTTTCACTTCACATTTCGTTCAAATAACTCCAGGAATGAGAAATGCAACAATTTCTAACGTAAATTTGGTTTAGTTAGTTTTTGCGATTTCATCTTGACAATTATACAGTATAGCTTAATGTGACTAGATGGCGATAGTGTTTTTCTGAACAGTATACAGTTCGTACAATCACTGTTCACTAGAGGGCAAGATTGCGTTTTTTATGCGTTACAGTTTCCTACGTTTAATAATAAATATTGCCTAAAATATATTCATTCTTGTGGTATGTATTTTGTGACATTGAATGTGTATTGAAACGTTCGAGAAATTATTTGCAAATGCAAGAGCCTTCTAGAAGCTGTTATCCATCTTCTAGAAGATATACCGAAAAATAGCGAACACTCGAGAAGGATTTGCAGATGTGTATAAATACGGAAGAGAGAAATCGTAGGTCAGTTATTGCTGGAATGCGAATACAGCAGTGTTAAGAAGATTATTAAAGTGGAAATAAATCGTTAGCACGCGTGTGTCTAGATAAATATACCGAGGATAATCGTGTACGTGATATTTAGTGTAAACAAGCGTGAAGCTATCCGAGGACGTTATCTTATCTTAAGTGATAGTGTTTACAACGGTTAGACATAAATTAGCGTAAGTGTTTTCATTAAATATTATTAGATTAAATTAGTTCGGCTAATTTAAAAGTGTACATATTTCTAGAATAAGTAAAACAACGTTTTAGTCTTTAAATAAATTAGTAGTTTTTAATAAATAAATACGCAACATTGGTGTCGGTGTCGAGTCGCGATTTTTTTTTTAGTGTAAATAGTTTAGTGTAATCTAATATCGCTCTCGTAATAAAAACAGTGATTGCGTAAATAACTGTTTCTTTTAACAAGTGCGTGATCGCGATATTAATTAAATTCGTTTCCGTACACTAGTGGTTTAATTTTAACAATTGGATCGTTATTAAAATTTTGTGTTATACAAAACTGCATTTTAAAAAGTAGTGTATTTAAACTTTATATTCGTGTTATATTTAAATTTATGCCGGTGACGCGTTTGCAAGCAGTTAAAATGGATGCAAAACTATTTGAATTTCTTGAATCGATAAAAAATGGTCAAGAATCGATGAATAGAAAAATGGAAGAAAATTCTCAGAAAATGGAAGAAAATTCTAGAAGTTTAAAAGAAGAAATACGAGCGAGCATGGAAAATCAAATAAAGACTATTGAGGAACAAATACAAGTTAGTGTAGGAAATCAAATCAAAATTGCTCAAGAAGAAACACAAGCAGACATGTTATGTTTAAGAGAAGAAATATGCGAAGTTCTGGAAAACGGAAAACAATCTATGAATGAGAAAATAGAAGCTATAGAGGACAAATTAGAAGACAGAATCAAACTGCTTGAAGAAAGAATGAACCAAATGAATTACCATGGTGAAGGAAGTGTCACGAGTGAAGCTTTAATAATGGACCGCCGGGAAGAAAGCACTCACAAGTTTAAGGTTGTACCGCCAAATTTTGATGGTAAAGTTCCATGGTCAACCTACTACAAGCAGTTTGAAGCCGCAGCTACAGCTAATGGTTGGAGCAACAAGCAGAAGGCAACGTCTTTAATAGTGTCCTTACGTGGGGAAGCGCTTAGAATTTTACAAACTGTTCCTGACCACCTACAAGAAAATTACGAACTTTTAATTTCACGCTTAGAAATGAGATATGGAGATGCTCATCTTCAACAAGTCTATCAAGCTCAAATTAAAAGTCGGGTTCAAAAAGCTGCCGAAAGTCTTAAAGAGTTTGAGGCTGACATCGCCAGACTAACACGGCTTGCGTATCCTACAGCGCCAGATACCTTCTTGGAGCAATTGGCTATTCAAACCTTTGTAGACGACGAAACGCAGCAGACTTCGGTTAGCTCGACCGAAGACGTTGGATGACGCTTTAACCCATGCTTTGGAGTTCGAGGCGGCGAAACAAGCGTCGCACCAAAGCAGCCATAAGCTCCGTTGTGCGGCAGAAGTATCCTAGCACACAGAAGAAAGCATTGAAGACATAGTGCGACGGGTATTTCGGGAACGAGTAGCTCGAGGAAGAGAACTGACGTGCTGGAACTGCGGGGAAGTGGGCCACGTACGACGACGCTGTACTAAGCCCAGAAGAACGTCCGGAAAACTAGAACTGGTCGACCGAATGGGGCGAAAGTCGACCTCAACGAGCCATGCCCCGGAGATTACCATTCAAATGGCGTCGCCTAGGGAGCAATTGCATAGCATTTATCTCGATGGCAAGATCAATGGAAGAAGCGTCCAGTTATTGGTTGACACGGGAGCGACGAAGACCACCATTCGTCCTGACATCTTATTGGAAAACGAGAAGACATCACCAGTAACAGTACGACTTCGAACGGCGACGGGCAAAGAAATACCTACTCACGGACATGTCAAAGTAACCATTGGTTTGGGAAATGGAGTACTCGACCATCAAGCACTGGTAGCCGACATCACGGAAGAAGTTATCCTGGGAATGGACGTGATAAAGAAGTATGGGTTCCATTTGGATATGAAGAACGATGTCCTGAAGATCGACAATGAAGAAATTCCTTTTCATTCGTCAGAGAAGGCAGCCGTGCGAGTCTTATTGAGTGAAGACGTGATTCTGCCTGCAAGGACGGAAAGTGTGGTGATGGCACGCCTGGATGGAAATCTCCAGGAAGGCTACATACGCGCGATTGAACCAATGGATGGCGGCTTAGTTGAAAAGGGACTATTCGTTGGCAGAACTTTAGTACGAGTAAAGAACACGATGCCAGTAAGGATCTTGAACATCAACTCAGATCCTGTAACTTTGAAAAAGAAGACCGTGGTAGGCCAATGCACGCCAGTATCACAAATTGTGAGATGCGTGAAGTCGAACGAAGATACGTCGCCGAAGAAGTGTCCACAACATCTATTGGACATTCTTACCACCAAATGCCAAAACCTCAACCAAGACCAGCTGGCTAAAGTTAAAGTGTTGATCCAAGAGTACCAAGATTGGAGAGTGGCTCCAAAGGAAGAACTAACGTGGTGAAACATAAAATTAATACCGGAGACGCTCGGCTGATACGACAACATCCACGCAGACTTCCTTTGGCGAAAAGAGAAGAAGCCGAACAAATAATTACGGATATGGAGAGAGAAGGCGTGATTGAACCTTCAAGTAGCCCATGGGCATCCCCAGTGGTACTCGTAAAGAAGAAGGATGGATCAACGAGGTTTTGCGTAGACTACAGGCAGCTAAACGACGTGACCAAAAAGGACAGCTACCCTTTACCCAGAATTGACGATACGCTAGACACCCTGTCAGGATCCCAGTGGTTTTCTACGTTAGATTTAAAGAGTGGATACTGGCAGGTAGAATTAGAACCCAAGGATCGTGAAAAAACAGCTTTTACGATCGGAACTGGTTTGTGGCAGTTCACTGTAATGCCCTTCGACCTGTGTAACGCTCCTGCAACGTTCGAGCGTTTGATGGAAACCATCTTGCGCGGATTGTCTTGGAAGACGTGCTTGGTTTACCTGGACGACGTGATCGTAGTTGGAAGGTCGTTTGAAGAACACTTGAACAACTTGAAGGAAGTGTTCCAGCGATTACGTGGGGCTAACCTCAAACTGAGCCCAAAGAAGTGCCACGTATTTAAGAAGGAAGTCCAATACCTTGGCCACGTCGTATCTAGAGATGGAGTAAGGGCTGACCCAGACAAAATCCGAGCAGTGCAAGCATGGCCAACACCAATCGACAAACATCAGGTCCGAAGTTTCCTTGGGTTGTGCACTTATTATAGAAGATTTGTACCCGGATTAGCCAATATTGCCAAACCATTGACAAAATTAACCGAAGAAAAAGCAGAATTTAGATGGAATGAAGACTGCGAAAATTCTTTTAATCAACTAAAACAAGCCCTAGTCACTTCGCCGATTCTGAGTTATCCAAGGGAAGATGGAAAATTTGTTTTGGATACCGACGCAAGCAATCTGGCCATAGGCGCGGTCCTTTCGCAGGTTCAAGATGGACAAGAAAAGGTTATCGCGTATTTTAGCAAGGCTTTGTCCAGGCCAGAAAGGAATTATTGCGTGACTAGAAGGGAGCTGTTAGCAGTCGTTAAGTTTATCGAACATATCTACAAGTATTTGTATGGACGAAAATTTTTACTGAGAACAGACCACGCCGCTTTAAAATGGCTACTGCAGTTCCGTAACCCAGAAGGACAAGTGGCAAGATGGATCGAGAGACTGCAAGAGTATGACTATGACACAGAACACCGTGCCGGAAGCAGTCATCGGAACGCTGATGCCTTGTCCAGAAGACCATGTCCGGCGGACTGCAGCCATTGTTGACGACTGGAAGAAATAGTCGAATGCCTCCGGAGAACTGCTATGGTTGATGATGAGTGGGAACCTGAGCAGTTACGTCGCGAACAAGAAGACGATCCTGAAATAAGACTACTCCTGGACTGGAAAGAAAGCGGCCGACGACCAACCTGGGAAGAAGTGAGTGCTTTGGGCAGAAATATCAAAGCGTACTGGGCGCAGTGGGAATCCTTGATAGTAGCAGACGGTCTTCTTAAGCGATCCCTAGAAAGTGCCGAGGGCACGGGAAACAGACTACAGTTGGTAGTGCCGAAGAGCAGGGTAACAGAAGTGTTGAAGCATCTCCACGATGAGACATCAGGAGGACACTTTGGCATTAAGAAGACGTTAGGTAAAGTGCGAGAACGATTCTACTGGATGAACTGCAAAGAGGACGTCATGAAATGGTGCCGTAAATGCATAGTCTGCGCATCAGGAAATGTTCCAGCGAGAAATCGCAAAGCACCGATGAAGCAATACAACGTAGGAATCCCTTTGGAAAGAGTAGCGATTGACATCGCAGGGCCGTTCCCAGAATCCGATTCGGGAAATAAATACATCCTGGTGGCGATGGATTATTTCACGAAATGGACGGAGGCTTACGCCATACCCAATCAGGAAGTCGCAGACGTATTAGTAAAGAAGTTTTTCTGCCGGTTTTGAGTTCCGTTGGAATTACACTCCGATCAAGGCCGCAATTTTGAGTCTGGGCTGTTTTAAGAAGTTTGTCGACTGTTAGGAATTAAGAAGACTAGGACAACGCCTCTCCATCCTCAATCTGATGGCATGGTTGAACGGATGAATCGAACAATGGGCAAGTACTTAGCCAAGGTAGTGTCCGAACACCAAAGAGACTGGGATCAGTACTTGCACCTTTTCCTAATGGCATACCGATCATCCGTTCACGAAAGCAAAGGCCAAACACCATCCTGTGTAATGCTCGGTCGTGAAATACGATTGCCATGCGACCTTCAATTTGGACGAAGACCGGAAGAGGAAGTCTCTGGCCAAGAGGCTAGACGAAGTACATGAAGAGTCCGTAAAAACACACAAACTGCCAGCGACAGGATGAAAACAAGATATGACGTCAAGGCACAAAATGGTGGGTTTCAACCTGGCGATATGGTCTGGTTGTATAAGCCTTAAAGGAGACGTGGTTTGTCGCCGAAGCTGCAAAGGCAATGGGAGGGCCCCTATGAAGTCGTGCAGCGTATTAACGACGTTATATACCGCATCCGAAAACCGCCCAGAGGCAAGCCAAAAGTGGTCCACGTCGATCGTCTAGCCCCGTTTGCTGGCGATAACCACAATACGCAAGTCCAGGTCCGAACCAGAGTAATAAGTAGCAGAACCCGGAATCCAATCGAAGAAATGGAGTTCGAGAAGTTTATGAACTTATACGGAGGTTCTGGAAAAGCTAGGTTCGGAGTTACCACCGAGGAACAACAAGACCTGTTCCAGACACAAAAAAATTACGCCATCGCACATTGCGTGAGCGAGGATCTTGACATGTCCAGAGGGGTTGCAATCGTGTTTAAAAAGAAGTTTGGGGAGCTAGATGAATTACGAAGACAGCAACCGACAGTCGGAAAAGTTTTAGGACTACGTGTTGACGGACGCTTCGTTTTCTATCTGGTCACCAAGAAATACTCACGTGTCAAGCCGTTATACAAAGATCTGTGGCGAACATTATGGAGTCTCAAGAGAGAAATGGAGTTCCATCATGTTAAGAAATTGGCAGTACCCAAGCTTGGTTGTGGCTTAGATCAACTGAATTGGAGGACAGTTCGAAACATGTTGGAGGTCGTCTTCCGAGGAACAGGCATTCAAGTGTTGGTCTGTAATTACCAACCGAGGAGAATATTGGGTCAGGAAAAATCGTAGGTCAGTTATTGCTGGAATGCGAATACAGCAGTGTTAAGAAGATTATTAAAGTTGAAATAAATCGTTAACACGCGTGTGTCTAGATAAATATACCGAGGATAATCGTGTACGTGATATTTAGTGTAAACAAGCGTGAAGCTATCCGAGGACGTTATCTTATCTTAAGTGATAGTGTTATACAACGGTTAGACATAAATTAGCTTAAGTGTTTTCAT
Organism: Aquatica leii; assembly: GCA_035610365.1. Taxonomy (NCBI): domain Eukaryota; kingdom Metazoa; phylum Arthropoda; class Insecta; order Coleoptera; family Lampyridae; genus Aquatica; species Aquatica leii. Next base: position 35,167,170 of record CM069439.1, read on the forward strand.
TAAATATTATTAGATTTAATTAGTTCGGTTAATTTAAAAGTGTACATATTTCTAGAATAAGTAAAACATCGTTTTAGTCGTTAAATAAATTAGTAGTTTTTAATAAATAAATACGCAACAGTATTATTTAATCTGGTTTCTATGTGTTTTGTCGAATATAGAATGAGACATTTCATATGAAATTGTCTAATTGCAAAGCCGGTTAATTTTAGAATTTGATCAAGCTTTGAGGAAATCTTCCAAAGAAGAAATTCACACCTAATTAATTTTTATAACCTTCCGTTCCCGCTTGACCGAGGTAAAACGTAATTTATCTGCTTTACTCTCTTTAGCTGTAAATTTTTTTCTATTAGCGATAACCGTACATTTAAAACGGAATTTTAAAAGGAAAAGATGATAGTTTTTATGATGAGAGAAATAGGATGGTAGAGCGATCTCATAGTATAAATTTAGTATGCATGAATAATAGTAATTGAGATGGAAACGTTGAAAACTGATTTTATACACGCGTAATTCAAATAAGCTTTGAATAAACCGCGGGTTAAAATCACAACGTATAAACATTGTAAAGTAACAATGTTCGCCATCGTATTTCACTCATCAAAACTTGTTTGAATTACACGGGTATAAAGTCAGCTTTCGAGGTTTCCATTTTTACAGCCATTTACTTACTATGACAGTTTTTATGCGCATAACAAAACTTCACTTAGTCGATATCGCCCAATAATGACATGCTGCTAAAAATACGTTTTTTTATACTCATTTTCGTGAGTTTTAACTGACTCCAGTGTCTCGGTTATTTAATGTTACCACCTAATGTTACTCAAAAATGAAGTGAACACCCTAGAAGAAATAAACTCAACAAACCAACCCAAATAACCTAATCTTTGTGCAAAAAATATCCGTTTGAAATTTTTAAATTCGAAATAATCGGGGTTTTCAGGTCACAATATAAACGTGTCTACTGCGACATAAAAATATGAGACTCACGGGATCTTTTGTTCTTAGCTTTTATTTCAAATGTCTGTATTATTGTATTCTTAGTGTGTGTACAGGACGTTTCTTTAAAGTAAAAATTTACGTAAGAAAATTTAAAAGAGAATACTTACAGAGTGTGTATAACATTAGTTGATTTTTCAGAAAATTATTCATTCATGGTACAAGATGAAGTACATTGGATAGATAATAAAGATCTTTTTGTAATGTATTTTAAAGAAAACGGATCACTTGAAACAAAAACTTGTGTGATTAATGATTGTCTAACACACACTATACAGTATCGTTTTTCGCATTTCAAAAAATTTTCTTTAACTACATTAAAAAAACTTATTCAAATTTTTAAAAAATCCATTGTTTCAGTTACAGAGAAGCCAGTCAATAAAAAAATTAAAAAAAATTATAAATACATATATGCTATTCGAATTTCAAGCAGATATTTTTTCCACAAATAGTGGACTGTTTTGATCAGTTGTTGGGTTTATATCCTCTAGGATATTTACACTTAATTTTTTACACACATATTACACAACTTAATTTTTGTGGTAAAAACTTGATAATTTATCAATTAAATTAAACAGGTTATTTATTGCAACTGATCCATGTTCTTGAGTATTTTTTTTCTGTTCTTTTTGTTTTACTTGTTCTTATCAATACTACGGTTACAACACGTTACTAGCGATTTACTCAAATTTACAAAGAGTCCATTCATTTTGTATATCATAAAATAAACCCAAAAAAAAATTATTATCGTGTTTTATAGTTTTGATAATCAGCATATATCATATTACTAGATTGATTGTATTAGTCAAGTGTTAGTAACCTGAGGTGATGCCATCTACCGAATACTAGCACAAAGGTGTGTAATAAAAGTAGCAAAAAGTTTTCTGCTTGTTTATAGGCATCTAGTGTTTTGATTTTTGTTAGCGTATCAAAAATTATATTAAAGCGATAACAGCGCCACGGTATATTTATAACAGAAACACAGTATATAAACGGTCCTCTTAAATAAATCTTTTATACAAAGTGAGATAGTATCTTCATAATAATTTTCATTTTGTAAAATAAGAGGTGTTTCTTCTACATTATTAACTAAAATTACAGATTGTGGAAGTTTTCGACAACTTGTCCTATTAATGGGATATTCTTGAGAGACGAATTCTCCCTCAAGAAACTGCACAATTTGAATAACATCCATTTCTAAATTTACTTACTAAACTTTAACGTACTATAAATCACTAAAAAGACCGGTTGACGTTTTTTTTAATTTGCTTGCATTTTGACAAATGTTGGTAGCGCAACCGTAACCTTAGACCTTAACTTACATTTCAGCAGACCTCATATAGCTACTTTTTCGAGGTAGCGCTTAGGTAGCTGTAGCAGCTTTTCCTGAGGAATGTGACCAATGATGTTAATGTTAGTTAATGTCCAGAAAATACTATCTGTTATGTAAGTGCTTACAATGATGTTAATAGTAATAGCAATGTTAGGTGAACATGTAAACAGTTCCGAATGTTTTTGGATTTCTTAACATCCCCACTAACATCTACCAATAGAAATGCGATCTCCAGCGCATGCGATTTGTTTGTAGCTCCTCCCATATTACACAACGAATTTAAAATTTGCATGACAGTTAAGTGTTTTTTCAACATGATTGTGGCCAGTGTTAACATTACCATTAACATCTTAACACTACCATTAACATCATTTTGATCGGCGCTTAGTACACGAGGGTTGAAATCAAAACACAAACAAAAACCTAATAAAAACAACAGTTGGAAGAGATTGAAACTGAACTTGCGTATTCCTAGCCAGTCCGTTTCTACCAAAAATGTTCGATACTTTTCAGGTACAGCAGAGATAAACCAAAGTAAATGCGCTAGTGCGTTCTTTATACACTACCATACCATACTATTCTCTGTTAACCCAACAGAAATAGTTAAGCACCTCCTTAAAAAGTTATGCTTGCGCCAAATAAAAAGTGCAATAACTACTTTTACACGATACAATTTGTTAATCCGACGCATAAACCTTGTTATTACATTACCTTAATGAAACTAAATACAAACAAAAGCGTTTAAAGGCAGTTTTCTTAGATTAACCACTTTGAATAGCAAAACGAAGAATTCCAGTAAACAACAAAACGAAATATCATACGCGGAGTATCGAGTATGGTGTGAAATGGGTTTTAACAATTTGACCAATAAAAAAATTATATTCAAATGTAGCGCATTTTTGTAGGGCGGAGCTTAACTATTTCTCTTGGGTGAACAGAGAATAGTCACAAAAAGGTGAAATGAAAGTATTTCCATTAAATTTTTCAATGCATGAATTAGAACTCTGTTAATCAATTTCAAAAAACTTAAATTTATATTACTTTTTTCCTAAATCATACCTTCTCGGATAAATAAAAATTGCACATCACAAAAAAAATAAGGTTACACTTACCAAACTGCTGCTAAGCACTGAATACAAGTACGGCTTTTAGGACTACAAAAATTTACAGTGAGACCATCATATAAATGATCCACAAGCTTAGTATAAAGAGTGTTATTACAAGACAGAACTAAGTTGCTGCAAGCAACAATAGTACGTTTCCGAACAGCTTGTCTTAATGAATACAATTGAGGAAGTAAAGCCGTTAATATTGATAAATGAAACGAGCATAAGACATTTCCAAATCTTGCCAAAAGGTCAGCTACTATATCTAATGCTTCTAATTGTACAGATACGTCTTCCTTTAAAATAATCCGAGATAAGTGAGGTTTTAAAGGACTTAAGCCTTACCCTTTCGATGGCAGTTGTTAAATGCCCTGTGATTCGTTTACAAATATTACCCGATAAACCTCCTGGAGCTTGAGGTAATTCCGAAATGACAGTTTTAAGACCGATGCTTGAAATATCACGTAATTGTTCTTTATCCGATATCATGTTTGTACAAAGTGCTTCCACAATAGTTTCAACTTGAAATTCTTTAACTTTGTTAACAAGCGGCCCCAAACTAAAAACATAAGTTAATAACTTATTACTCAAAAATGGTATAATACCATTTCACAGCCAAGTTTTGCACTTCTCCATTTTTGTCTTCTAATAATCTAAGCAACATCCGCACTACTTTACGTTCAGAATCATCATCCAACTTAATGCTGTCTTTTTGTAGCTCAGTCATTAAATCGTTAGTAGCCATAAAACGAAAATCCTTGTCGGATGATTGCATCTAACAATGGCATGGTTAACTTGAGGCTATTTAAAACTCTTTCATACTAACCTTTTCTAAAAGATTTGCTATTTGATAGGAGACACTGGCCATTTTAATAGCGTTTGAATAACAAATAATACAATAAATTAACTGTTTTTAATAGTTGGGTTTATGTATATGGTACAGAAAGAAAATTTGATGAATTTCAAGACATTTCAAAATATTTATAAACGCCTATTTTTGACGATAATTTTTAATTCTGTCAATTTCACGTTTTAATATTCGGCGTTTCGTATTACTTTCTATTTGCAATCGCAAATACGGTAGCAATGCAAATTACACCAGGAGTACCATGACAATTAAACCCCAAAGATTTACACCCGAACGCAAAATTATATTGGTAACTCTAAAGCCCAGTTTACACAATAAACAATTAATTTGTATTATCTGTTTATTTACAAAACACATACTACATTTTTTTATTGATTATTTACGTTTACAAAATTTATTAATTACAAAATCTGGATGCAAAAACACTGGTGCTAACTGTCCTTTACGACAAAGTTTTGTCACAGTTTTGTCCGTTTTGCTTTATTTTTATAAGAAGTTTTTTTAACAAAAATAATTAACTGAATACTTACAAACGCGTTGACCTACGATTCTTTGTTGCGTTTTACATAAACTCAATCACCCCTTCAACCAGAAATACCCAATGACGTTAATTTAACGTAACTCTTGTTTCCTCGTATTAACTTTAGAACGAAGTAACGCAAAAATAACGTTACAAACGACATTATTTTGCTTTAAAGTTATTGGCAAGTTACACATAATAATTAAATATGCGTATGTAAGTCATATATGTTTTCTTTTTTCCTAGTCATAATTTCTATATATTTATAAAAGTCCTTTTTGTCGTAATTATACCGTAAATATTACGTTACACATATAAAGTAAGAGGTGATCCAGTAACGTTAAAATAACGTGATCTAGTTGCCTGGGCACTTCTTCAATTATTATTAGAAATTAACGTTTTATCATAAAGAACATACGCTATAAATAAAAAATCTTTCAAAACGTTTAAAATCATATTTTTTGTTAGTTGTGATTTAAACTAGATGGATTTGACACATCTAGAAGCTGTAGTAATAACATCTTCATCATAATACGATAAAATTTTGTAATCTCTCAATTTCTATCGTTACCATAAACGGGAAAAATAAATTTATCGTAACTATTTTATCTGTATACAGATTTTGAATATCTAAACCATTTTTTAGTTTATAACGTGTGCGATCTAGTTGTGCATGTTATTAACTTCGAAAAGGTAAAGTTTTAAAGCTTTTCTGTGACAAAAAATTGTATAAACACATAAAAACTTTTAATCGCAAAATCAACTAGGTTGATCCGCTATCGCAATCGCTCACAAAGTTACAATTTAATCAATAATAGTAAATAAATAAATAAATAATAAACAAGAATAAAATTACCAAAACGAGAAATGGAAAAACAATTATCTAATAAAATACTGTAATAGTCAGAACAATCATTACTGAAGCTTACTTCTGAAAAAACAATCACCAAATGATAGAATTTCGAGCGTTACTCGATCGTCAGAATCATTGCGATCGCAATCATCGATCGTAGCGATTTTTGCTTATGATAAACAATATTAAAAGCTTCTGATAGTGTCAAAGATATGTACTCTCTCAAAAGCTGTTATGTCTGGTTATGACAAATCATATAATCAAATAATACTTAATACGAAAACATTTTGCCACTGACAGAATGTGCGTTCACTTCGTGCTGCTTATAGTAAACTAATAGCCCTAATAGCGGTTTTCTGGGTTGGTAAAAACCAATTTTGATAGATTACATGTCAAAAGAAACCACAAAAACCAAAATTGCAGTAAGCATTTATTAACGAGAGCGGCCAGATTTGAAATGAAAAATCGCATATTCGTCTAGAAATGATTAAACAACATTTTCTAATAAACTATTAAAACATCCCTGGTAATTCAAAAAACACGCATTTTTTTATTGTACTATAAATAAAGAAGCAATAAATACAATACAATCTATAATTTGGGAATTTAATTTGCGTGACGTTACTATATTTGTTATTTATATTGTTACTATTATAATGTGTTTGATATTATGAGTAATAATAGATTAGAAATTATTCAAATGATTGCTGATCATAATCTTTCGTTGAAATAAATGTGAATATGGGTCGGGAAAGTAATTTTCAGTGCATATTAATTATGACTGTAGCAAACTGTAGTTCTCAAACTAGTCATAATTGAAAATAAAATTATTCTAAAAATTATTTTCTTTTTAAACAATATAATAAAAGAAAACCTTAAAAATAAAATTTTTACAAAAATCAAAAGATAGATATTTAAATACAAAATATTCGTTCTGGAATAAGATTCTTTTATACTTCAAATGCTGCAAACCTGAAATGAACATTTTTGCACTATGTGCATAAAGGCATCACAAGATACTTTTTCTACGTACTTTGTGTATTCTAGCTAGATCTATAAGTAAATAAAATGTGTAGCTTGTTTTATCGGTTATTTTAAAATTAAAAAAAATAATTCTGTGTAACAAATATGTTTGCAACTAATTAGTGATAAGTGGAATCGGTTTAGTCTTGCCAAGATCTTAAGTCCAAGAATCAGAGAATACTTACATTAGCAAGACCAACATCGAGTTTTCAATGTAAAAAAAACTGTTATCGGATTTATTATTGTTTTTAGCCCGGTGCTTGGAGTAGAACATTTTTAATTTTTAAGAGTTAGGATCCTAAAATTCTGTAGAAAAAAACCAGTAAAGTAATAAGCAAATATAATTACGTACAAAATTACACGCTTATGTTATTACTAGTGATTGTAGTCTTATTTAATTAATAATCTAGTACATAATACTACTATTAGACTATTACATACATGTTAAATAAAGTCTTCTTTACAAGACTGCGTTTAGGTGATAATAAACAATTAGAATCTAAATTAAAAACACAATATAATCTCGCACAGCATTGAAACAAAAAGGAAAGACGCCATTTTTAATATAAAGTTTTTAGAGTTTTGGAAAAGTCTTGTTTTCTCTATCTAACGAGGTCTGAAAAGATTTTTAGTTTTTAAAGGCCTTATAGATGTGCTTAGCAAAAAACATTCAATAAGTATTTCTTGTGAAAAACTTTTGCAACAGTTGAAAAACAGTTTGAGGATTTCTGATCGAACACAGTGCGATGACGCATCCGGAATTTGGGGAATTATTTGTTAGTGTAGCAACGCTGTATACGCATGTCAGATGTTAGTATTTGTGGAAACCCCACCAAGTGCAACCCGAATTGGTCCCTCGTGATTTTTCGATTGTAAAAAAATAGTTGGAAGTTGGAGATAAAGATAAGATGGCGACGTGATTTTGGGCTGCTTGTTGAAATGGCCGTTTGCAACGAGTTTGCTTTAAGCAATAGAGAATATTTAGAATTTTACGTTCGACAAGTGTAGTTGTAGTAGTGCTCGTTCGGTTTATTTTATTAATAAAATTACAAGTGTGCGAACAATGCGCGAATTTAAAGTAGTCGTTCTTGGTTCGGGTGGGGTTGGCAAAAGTGCATTAACTGTGCAATTTGTTTCCGGTTGTTTTATGGAAAAATATGACCCCACGATTGAAGATTTTTACCGAAAAGAAATCGAAGTCGATAATTCTCCTTGTGTTTTGGAAATTCTAGACACGGCAGGTACTGAACAATTCGCCAGCATGCGCGACCTCTACATAAAAAATGGTCAGGGTTTCGTGGTTGTATATAGTCTGACTAATCATCAGACTTTTCAAGACATACGTAGCATGAAGGAATTGATTACCAGAGTTAAAGGCACCGAACGTGTACCCATTTTACTAGTGGCTAACAAGGTCGATCTGGAGCACCAACGTGAAGTTACCACCGACGAGGGTGATAGTTTAGCCAAACAGTGGGATTGTCCTTTTGTAGAAGCTAGCGCGAAAAATAGGACCAACGTTAATGAAGTATTTGCCGAAATTGTACGCGAAATGAACTTTAGTCCAGAAAAAGAGAAAAAAAGCTACTGTTGTTGTACGGTGCTTTAATAACGGCCTCATTATAACTAATTATGGGAACAATATAATTGTATCACCGGCTAACACATTTCTGTGTAAACCGCTTTAAACATGTTTGTGTCCTCTGTAATCGGAGACCAGATATTTTTTATTAATGCTCATTGTTTATGATGGTCGTAAAAGGCTTGGACTGCACATTACGTATATTTTTATATATTGAACAAAACTCGATGCAACAAACATTGTAGGAATATTTTATTTACGTACGCATTTTTTAAAATCATATCTATAAGGTTAAAATGTACACACATTCGATAGTGCCTGAAATAATGTTATTACGGTGAATGCGTGAAGGAGGCATGGGTGCTATAAGGCCTAAGAACGCAGGAATCATCAGTTTGTCTGGCCTATGGTCGTTGGAATATCATATCCGCATTAGTGTACTGTATATTGTAATAAACAGCTCATCCGTGTAAATAACTTTACCATAAATTTTATCAAAATGTCTGTTTTTTGTAAAAAATGCTGAATCTACATTGATATGTCTGTATGTATGTCTGGTTGATGAATGCTACGCGAGTGTCTACTAATAAATGTTTATCCGGGTAACTGAAAAATGTTGCTAATTAGCGTGTATGTTAAGAGAGCCAAAAAGGATTTGTGATATATTAGCTATTATAATAAATACCTTTTAAGTGGATCCGAAATTTTATTTATCTCGACTGCATACTCCTCGAATGTATGTTATTTTATGAAATATTTAGATTTTAATTCCTCGTAAGAGACTTGTATTATTATTGGGGTTAACGCCCTTTTATATTTTTAATAAACCCTCTTTTAATTTATTCGTCACATTATTTCTTAAACGAATAAATTTAAATTGTTCTCGATTCTTTTACCTTAAACATCAATCCAAATGTACAATTACAAAACAAATTGATTATTTTGGTTAATTTTGTTTTGTTTACTAAACTAGCCGTTTATGGGATTGAATTTATTGCTATAATTGACCTTGTAATAATACCAGTCAATTTAAACATTGTGAATAATTTACATTAACATTTATTATGGCTGTTGATTTAATGTAATGTGTCGACAATAACATTTATATTTGCTAATGTTTTTCAATTACTTGTCGCATCTTCATCATTAACTTTCAGAGTCAATTTGTTTGGTTAATACTTCTTTGCAATGGCGCTTCAGGAATTGGTAACTGAGTCACGACATTCTTCCTTTGAAGTTGAGTACTCTTCTCCAAATTAATTTTTTTGCATATTTACCGTTACTTCTCCGAGTATTCTGATTCATATCCTATATATTAAGTGACTTTCACTTCTTCAAATCAATTAAGGTGTCTGGAGTTTCAACAATTCTTGAAATATTGCGCTTTAATTGATTCTACTTAATCGTACCAATTTATTTTTTTACATAAAATATCGTTTTTTTCTATCTCTTTGTATGTTTTATTTGTTGTGGTTGTTTCTAGGATTACCAAATTAGGATAATGTAAGCATGTCCCAATGAACATCCTTTTTTTCAACCTGGAGATTATTTGGTGTTGGATCAACATTGAAGAGGATCTACTCTTACGAGCGACAAAACGTTTGCTGTTCGAATTCACACGTAACCGTTTCGTATCCAAACGTAATTGGAGAAAGCTACTTAATCGCAACTCAATTTTACAGCTCACACCACTCCAAACGTTGCTGTCAGCGTTAAAAAGTTTCAAACGGTTTCAAATAACACAAAACGTCTATGGTAATAAACCAAAACACCCAGTATTCTCCATTTCTAGTTTTGGTTCAGCGTTAGTCTAAATTTTTTTTGCATTGCCATAGCATAATCCCTTTTAAAACATGTTAAACTGAAGAATGATAATCATAACATTGTAACTTAACGTGTGTCTGACTGTTATGAAGAAATGCTTTTTCTGGGTGATCTAATTTCTATGTCATTTTTTGTTGTCTTTTTATTGATAATCTGTTACAATTTGGTGGACGTAGTCATCGATTAGGCAGCAAAAAAGGGAATTGTTAGGGTACATACCTTTCGAGCATTTGTATTTTAATCTTTTCTCTTCAATGTCCATTTTTTTATCAGGTTTGGCCATTTTTATAAAATTAACTTGTATGAGGACATTACGAACAAACTATAGAATTTTAACCAGCTGTTGCACCGGCAAATTTTGTATGGAACACAATACGAAAAGGTAAGATGTTTTTGATATTATATACAATAAAATAGCAGAACTAGAAATTTAGTTTGTCATATAAACTAGAAATACTGTAGGTGTATTCAAAAAAATTTTAATATCTTCGTTGAGAATCAATCATTATCGAGATTGGGAAACGAGTATGATCTTAATGAACTTTACAGTTTGTTTTTTAATACAGCTAATTGCAGTTTGCTGTCAAGAAGCCAAAGAAAGAATCAAAAAATTGATATTGTCGTATAGATATAATCATGGTTTTTATACAAATCTTTTTGCTGCGAACTTCGTAAACAAAGTTCATCAATTGTGATCTCGTGTATTGCAGTTTTTAATTGTTCGCACCTCAAAATCTCCCGGATTTCTACCGACGTTGTTAGTGAAGTGGTACTCAAAAATAACTACTGAGATATTTTAGCAGTTTCCTGCTAGAAGACCCACATAATTACCACGAGTACTTTCTTCGTAATGAATTTGAGTGTAAACCTCAACGTCAGTAATAAAATAATTTTTATATGTACAGTTTTTGTCACTGTGTAAAATAAAATAAATTGGCAGAAATTCAGCGACGTTACTCTCGTACGTTTATATAACGTCATTGGTCATTTATGGTTGCTGGACGTGTAAAAATGTAGGAGATAAACACTGATCGGTTGTTATAGTAAGTCGACGTTTCGTAATCGATGTGCACTGTCATAAAAAAAATAATGTATATTTGCAAAATCGATAAGTTTTTACACAAGCAACTCCTATAAAGGAGTAAAACATATGAGAGTCATTTTATAAAAATTTATGTTCAAGTATAAACACTCAATACCGCCGAATAAAACAAAGTATAAAATATGTAATTGTATATGTCTACTTTTATCAATTACAAAATAGCGCAATCATATTTTATAAAAAAAATGTTTAAATCTTAATACAAAAGTGTCATTGAATTTGGTGATTTTTTCGTACCTCGTTGATAATTTGTTAAGAGTTCCTCTCCAAATATTTAATCCAATTGCGCAATATAGATTATTTAATCATAATAAAAACTTGAAAATTTTTATTTTTTCGAACTGATAATTTCCAATTATAATTGAAATTTTTGTTTAATAGTCATTGTTATCTCTTACGTAAATCTTACGTTTTTGTCAAAAATAATTGAGTTTGCGTTTTACCGTTCGATCTTCTTTGAGTAATATGCTTCCAATTAAATATTCATAGTAATCTAGTTTACAGTTACTTGACTCATTTATGTGAAGTGACTTTTACTTTTTCAGGTTCATTAAGCTAATTTTTCAAGTGTTGAAATTAGTTCTAATTAATTTAGTTTATCAGATATGTTGGTTGCGTTTAAACTATTTATAAATCTTCAGTATGTTTACTTCTTACATTTTTCTTAATTGCCGAAACATAAAAAATATTTTATCTAATGAGACGTATAAGTAATTACTAATTTGTTTCTATTTAAATTATAAAATCTATTTTTTTTTGACTGAATCACGATCAGGTGAACTTTCTTTATATCAAGATAAAGCGCCATTATCGTTAAAAAAGATTAAATGCTTACTTAATTTGGGCTTTTGCAAAAGACATAGTCAAAGGCAGTAACAGAACAATTTTGAATAAAAACATTTGGGAAATCCCGATTACACAAGTTTTATCAAATAATTTGTATTTTAGTTTATCGGGTGTTTTTTAAGTTTACAATAATCGAGTAATTTATTATTTCATTGGACGTGATTTGATTAGAAAGCAAAATTTGAGTCTCTCAATTCCAAACAAATTATTTTAAATGCTTTGGACACGATGCCTTCTTTCTAAAAAATGATCGCTTCTAAGACAAGAGTATTCAATATCTGACGATTTCTTCAATTAACTGGTAAAATCAGTCGCCGTCCACTTTTTCCATGAATGTTTATCACTAGCAAGGTTTTATTTACAAACGAATATTCAATATCCATAACATAATTATTGTTGATGTGATACAAAATTTCATCAATTTTTTATATTAACGACAGAATACAAGGACTACAGAATGGTAGTGATAAATACGGATTTTTTTTATTAATTAGTCTCATCGTGTTTTTTGTTAAATTTAAAAAAAAACATACTTCTCAACGCAGACAGTTAACATTTTAAAAATGCTGTGTATAAGACGTACTCAGTAATACGAAGTATGACTAAGCACTTGATTATAATTTCGGATGTGTTGAGAATGCCTGATTACTTATTAAAAGCTTGACAGAATTATTAACAAAAGTATATATATATACTTTCAATTAATTTAATTAAATATACAATAGTTTAAACTAAAAGGTTCTTTATTCTCAAACGAGTTGTCTAATTGCAATTAGAATTTGCTAATCAAAATGATTGATTTTGTTGAATGGTAATTTATTCAAATTTCCTTAAAGGATTTAAATATTAAATTTTAAACAAATCTAAGAATTTAATTATTTAAAATAAATTATTTTAAATAATTAAGAAAATATAACAAATTGTTTACTATAGTTATAAGAGACCGAAATGTGAGAGTATATAGAATCGGATCATAGCATATATAGTGTTTACGGAGCAAAGACAATCACTGATAGAGGATACAGAAAATTTGAAAGAAGTGCACGTTGCAGTGTATAGAATTAAATTTTTAAGACAAGGAAGGATAAAAAAACTAAAGCAAGATAAACTGGAAACCTAATTAAAGAGAAAAAACCTAAATAAAATATACGAGCACATAAAGACAAACATATACATATATACTGTAGCAAACTAAACCAGAAACAGAACAAAGACGAATTAAAAGAATCGATGCATTTAGCACATAAGCAGAAAAAATCTATAAAAAAACAAGACATTAAAATAGTAAGCCCGTGTTCAAAGAATTGATTAAGAATGATATCTCAAAGCAGTTGCAAACTGGTCACCTGGAGAAAAAAAGTAGACTGGTAGTTAGTACAAAACCGCTGTCAAAAACATTAAAAAAATTGAAATTGGCAATTAGAGAATGACAAACTTGTAAGGAAAACTGTTAAAGTGAGAAAAAGGTTTGAAATCATCGTAAATAAATTTAATTTTTTAGCATCAAATTATAACGAATTTATGTTATTGTCCAAAAGCTAAAATTTATCAGATAATTATTAAAGTAGCTCTGTGCAAATGTTAACATATCGATAAAAATGAAAAAAAAAGTAACAAAAGATAGCAGCAACTACCCAAACAACCAAAAATAAACTACTGACGTTAAATATACGTCACTGTTATTCCTTGAGAGATACCGTAGAGCAGGGCTAAGTGGGCCACATTTTTTATATATTTTTCGTAAATATCATCATATTTGGCTATAAATTTAAATTTAGATAGCTATTGGTACCACACCTATGTCTTCGGAAATTTGTTTCCAAAAAACAATTATGTCGGTTAATAATCTTTTTTTGTTAACCAGACTTTACCCATAGCCACGGGGAAAGAGAGCCACCCATTTAATATTCGTGGTTTGGCATGTTTAACCGTCCCAGTGTGTAAAGTGAGTGACCAATTTACGTTTTTAAAAAGTTGGGTGTTGGAAAAAAAACTCCGGTATGGTGTTTTTTAAAAAATGTAATTTAAAAAAAAGATAAAAACGCTCCGATAATAACTCTCATTCAGTTATTGTACAAAATAAACTTAAACGGTAGGTAGGTAAATTAAAACACGTGAACAAAATTAACAGTAAAATGTAAACACTAAATTATGACAAATTTGAAAGCGGTATTTTTAAGATATCAAATTGGTATCTACCTTGAATACAACGTTTTACAGCAATCTTTTCAATAATCTTATTACTGTCGGTGTCGATAACACATTCATCACGAACTTAAGGGAATGTGAAATAAGTGTCCTTACCACACATTTTACGCAAAAAATTCACTTTTAACTCTTTTCCGCCTTTTTTAATTTCGATTATCTGCCCTACAAAGTATAGTTGTTTTTTTTCGTAATTCTAAAGGAAAACTAACAACAATGAAGTCTGTTATAGCCAGATTTGTTGTTATATCTACATTTTTTTCTCCACAGTTTAAAGACTCATTGAAAGTATCTGTGCTACAATTTACATCACTATCAACTTCCATATCATCCAAAATCTGGTCGTATAGACTGATTTCGTCAGCACTATCTGAATAATCATTGACAGTACTATTGGAAACACTTTTTCCTGCGAGAACTTCAATTTTCTTGCCTCTTGTTTTTTTTCTACATTAGCCGATGATCTAGTTTTCTGCAAAAAGTTTAATAATTCGGGGTTCCACATGTTCACGGTTTCATGCGATGATCGTTTGGTTTTGGCAACTTGCCTATTTAGAGGATATAAACCAGTAGCAATAAAGCCCGCGATTAAATTTTCATACCTTTTTTCCAATGATTCTAGGGCTTGACGGAAAACTCTTGGAAACTCGGACTTTAGGAGAACTCCCCGATTTTTCTTTTTCCAGTCAAGCAAAACAGATCGCCATTTTTTCGGCCCGAAAAATGCCACGTCCAGCGGTTGACATAGATGTGTTGCATTGGGCGGTAGAAGAATAAATCGAATTTCATTGATACTACATTGCTCAATTACCACCGACAAGAGCGCGGGGTGCCATTTGCTTCTTCAAATAAGGCAAGGAAAGTGTTTCAAACCTTCCTTCGACCCAGGTAGGATAAATATTTTCGGCGCGGTACACAAAATAGGGGGGCAGTAAAAAGCCACTTGCTGCTCCTACCATCATTACCGAGACACTTGTTTTGTTTATATCCAGCACGTTTTCAGGATGCTTGGATCCCCTTTTTAGAATCACCCTTTGTTTACCCGGGTCATCGCAAAAGTTTGTCTCGTCGTAATTTATTAAACTCTGTGGAGAAACATTTGCTAAAGAGATCTTTAATTCGTCAAAGTAGTTATTTATTTTGCTGTTGCCGTTGTGACAAATGTTTGTTTTAAATTATTTTGTTATAGTTGTCCTTTCGGACCACTTTACACGCGATGGACCACTTAGCACCGCTTTACGTTACTCTCGCTAAATTTCTGCCATTTTACAGTTTTTTTACATAGTCGCAACAACTGTACAACATTTTGTGTTACTATCGTTTTGTAATTTCCCCATTTTTTGTATTTAATTTGTATAACCCAATGCAAATAGAAAAAAGTAACTTAATTAAGTTTTAACAAATTACTAAATCAAACTAAAAACTTACATATAAAAATTCATTACGAAGAAAGTACTCGCGGTTATGTGGGGTACATGAGAAAGATACCCTTAGTAGAAAAATTCATTTCAGCATTTTCAAAACGATTTTTATGAAATAAAGAAATATGCCAGAATCGTTTCACACTTGTCTCAAATTTGATAAATGTCCGCCCTTTGCAATGTTTCTATAAATCATTTCCTAAATCATTCTTGAAATGTTTTAAAACACTTCTAAAAATGATAACTAGAGTCGTTACTTATTCATGTTCATTTAATTTATTAAATTGTTTTTTAAAATAGCATTGGAACGATTATTAAGTTTAAATCCAAAATAAGGAAAGTATACGTTCAAAAAACGATTTTTTGAAATGTTTTTGAAACGTTTACACAGGCGGGGTTTGCAACGATTATAAAGTTCAATTTCAAAATAATGCAATTATGCGTTCAAAATATAGGATAGGAAAACTTGCTAGAACTTGATCTTGACGGCCGATTGGACTTGTTTAACGAATAAAAAACGTCATTTGATATATTGCTTTATAAACAACCAAAAAATATAATGAGTATCACGAGTGAGATTCGTTATTTCTACGTTTGGCAAAGGTTACATACCACGAGTTTGGCTCGCTATTTTGTCCCAATGGATTAATACTGAATCGTCAAAAAACAAAGCTATCTATTAGCTTTTTGTATTGAATTTTTTAACGGTTTCATATGTATAATTTTGGAAATACAAATACAAATCATTCAAAAAACGTACGTGTAAATCGTTTCTAGAAACATTAAAAGATGATAACTGTGTATTATTCTGCAACGTTACGTAGATAACTCCGTAAATTATTTTGGACATCAACGTTTAATATTTAGTGGAAACTAACTGAAAATATTACAAACACGATTTAGGCAATAATTTTTCAGTCAATTTTGATATTATTTCTGAAACCGATTTGTATGCGCTTCAACAACCGTCTAAAAAACAATGTTCAGATTCGCTTTTGAAGCAGTATGACATTGATTCGAAAACGTTTTATAAACGTTTTAATGTACCATTTAAGCGCATTAAAAATGTTACAAATCTAAATGATTTAGAAACGTTTTGCTCTACTAGGGACTCTAATAACGTAAAAGTGATGTAATAAAAACGGGATCTGGTTAGTTGAATATACTAAGAGGGATCCATAAAACTATTTAATTATCGAAAGTTAATAAAATATAACAACTTCGTAATTGGCTTTTAACTAACTTATTTTATTTATTAATTATTTATGCTGTTAAAAAAGAAGAAACTTTACATCAAAAAAACGTCACAGAGAAATGCAATTCGAAGGCTACTTCAATAAAACGTAATTTAAAATTTAAATGGAATTTTAAATCGATTAAAAGTAAAATTATTTAAATGCTATTGTCGTGACTGCTCAAAATTTACAATTGAGAACTCGTGCAATTTTCGCGTCACAATCGCGTTTATTCTTTTTAATGATTCTTGATTAACAATAATTTTTTTTAGTTAAAGTGATAGTGTATTAATATAATAATAATAAAACGAAAATAAAACAGAGGGCTTACCAAAGTCTTGTTTTAATTTTAAATTTTTTGAGATACGTTTTAATAGGTTTTAATCATCACCACTAACACGTTTTCGAATATAACAAATAAATGCATTTGATATCATCGTGTACTACTGATTTACAGGTAAAGTGCAACAGGTACGTTTAAAAAAATCTGTTAGGAATACCTCTTCGTGGAAAACCAAATGGTAAAAGGTTGAAATAAATTACTTAAAATTTTGTAAATCTAATTAATTTCCATTGTTGTAGTACACTCGGGTACACCAAAAGTCTCATCTTTCTTACTTTAAATAGGACACTCGTGTATGATTTAATATTTGCAATTCTGCAGATAATTTGAACCGATTTTTGCAAAAACTTTTTTATAACTACATTTTATAGGTTACGAGCAATTTAAGCGTTCCTGATATTTTTCAGAAATTCTGGTAAAATAATAGAGCAATTTCTACGAACATCATAAAACATATTTAAAGGAAGACACCCAATAACACTGTAGAATCTCAAAAACCAACAGACTAATTTTTACATAAATAATTTTTTTACCAAGGCATAAAATTTTGCTGAAGTTACATAAATTAAAGATGAAAGTACAAGTAAAACGTTCTTCAATTTATAAATATTCAGAAAGGAACTATTTTTATAAACTTATGACTTTAAGACAAATTATTTTAAACATTTTCTTATTTTGAATTAACTTTATCGATTGGTACACATCCATTACAAAATTTTACTAGCTTCGCGACACCACTAACATTATTAACTCCAAAGTTCGGTCTACATTTCGAAGTAAAGTTGAAAATTATTTAATAAAAACTATAATATTTACAAATAGATAAAAACATATGTTAGAAATATAAACACAAAAGTCGCAAAAAATTTGATAAAAACCGATTACCTATATTTTAACGATTTATGTTATATAATTTCAAAAATATACACAATAGACTATTATGTATTCGAATAAATGTGAAATATTTGTGCATAAATACGTATTATTGGTATTATATAATATTTCTCAGTATGAATTTTGGGAAACTAAAATTTAGTTGAAAATTTTAGTCGATTAGAGATTGGAGAAATGATGCTTCTTCTTTCGTATCAGAAATACGGACAAAGTACTTTTAGATTGATAATGATGAAATGTCGCCTGGTTCATCTATATTTATAAACTTTTATTTTTCTTACAACTGTATAGTACAAAAAAAAGGTGGCAAACATAAGCCAGCAAAAAAAGTAAACAATTTGTAAAAAAACGAAGAAAATAATTGTTAGACGTGAATTTCTAAACTTAGCTTATTGTTGCACAACGCAATACGAAAGAAAAATACAATACTCTGTTTATATTTTTACTATATAATAATAATTGTACCGATGTGAGCAAAATATTTAAATTGGTTGTTGCTGGAAAATATTATACGTAGGTAATTGGATAACTTGGCGACTTCAATCAAAATAGAAAAATTACTATTAAATTTGGCTGCTAGAGATTCAAAATAAACTTCTGATTTGTTCTCTAATGCATATAGAATAACAACAATGTAAAATCCTGTTAATTATAACAACACAGATAATTTAATCAAGCTGCACATGTAGTTTAAACGGAAATGTGTCATCGTACACTTTCCAATTTTATAGATTTTATGTAAAAGCTAAAATTATCGTGAGTTCTGCACTATGTTTCATTACAAAAAAAGTACGTTGTTGTAAATGATAACGATATACTACTTTTTTATCAAATATTTACTTAGTTATTCAAGTTTAAAATTAGAAATTCTCTCTGACCAACTCCGAAGTGTTAAAATTACAATTCCTCAAATATCTCTCTTTTTTAAAGACGTTTTTAGAATTTGGCATAAGCAGTATATCAGCGCGTATGTATCTTAATTGTCTATTTCGTATTACCTAAAAAGCAAAAGTAACGTTTATCGATTTAAATGTTTTTTCAAAGCACAATCGCCCTGATAGTTTCAATAAAGTATGCGATTCAAATAATTACAGTAATTATTATTAGCTTTTCAAATATCTCAAATATATAAAATAACAAGACTACGAGAACGACAAATTAATTTATTGCTACTGCAGATAAGAATTGTCTCACTTAAAATTACGAAATTCAAATCCAAATAAATTTACACTGTTAAAAATAAGCCATTATTTAAATAATCAACATATTAATCCTCTCTTTCTTATGTTAATCACTGCTTGTTTTTAACTTTTTTGAATTTGTTTAATAAAATCTTATTTTATGTTTATTACGAGTTTTTATTTTTTCAATCAAAACATTCACAAATGTCAGAAAAAAACAATTACATCTTTTCATAACCAAAATTAATTTTTTTTTCGATTGAATAGGTACACTAACTTATTATTTCGCATGTTTTTTTAAATATAAAATTATATGACTGAAGCCAACAAACAAACTAGTTCTAATTATTTAATCATATCTAAGGGTCAGATTTTATCTTTTAACGATTCTCAAAAATATGATTCTCTTATGCTTTATGAAAGTGCACAAAACCGCCTCGATACATTTAAAAAATGGCACGGGTTTATTAAAAATATGAACAACAAATGTACTACTACTACTGCATACCTATATAATGATAGCAGTTTCCTCAATAACTGAAATACTATAACAAACTTTGAGATTTCAACCTTTTAATATTGTTTACGCAACAAAAATGGTTTTTTGTTTGAAGTTTTTGGTGACTATTAATTGCAAGTAGAGGTTTTAAACGATGTTATGACGATCCATCAGCAAGATAATGTTTCTTAAACGTTTTAAAAACGTAACGTTTTAAAATAGTTGTAATAGAAAATGTGATATGTTATGGAACATTTTAAATATATTTTCTAAAACATTTAGTCAGCTGCAGCTAGCAGTCAATTCTGCAAGAGGGTCTTTTTAATATTAAATTTTTAAAAACGCATAGAAACATAATAGAGAAGTCGCCATTTAATTTAGTTAAAAACGTTTTCGTTATTACCAGTTTTTGTCTATTTATTGATACTTTCATTACGTTTATTATTACGTATTTAAAATAAAAATTTATGAATAGGTTTAAATTTGACAGTTTAAGTAGCAGTTATTTTATCAAATAAATCCTTGTAACTATAGCGATAAAAACGTTATAATGGTTTCACTTTGATAAATAGTCGTTATGTGTGATTAACATTAAAGATAAACGATTCAGATAGCACAAAAGTAGTCAAAAAGATAAAGTCTACGGTTATTCTCTAAGACCAAGCTAGATTTGCAGTATTTATAGAATATGTGGAAGAATATTTTGTAATGCAGCAAGAAAATGGAACAGTAGTAAGAAGAAACACAGTTACTTTCATACGCAGGTGGCGTAGCGGGAAGAACAATTATAAGATGTTTTAAAAGATATAGAAAACAAAAAAAAAAAGAACGAAGCAAAATAAAGAGAGTAAAAGAGTTTATATATGCAATACAGGATAAAACATAAGAAAGGCAATAACCACAAAAAAATCGTTGAGAAAAGCGTAAAGATGGAAAAAATAATATAGAAGCAGAAAAAACTGAAAAATATGTACGTAAAAGATGAAGTTAAAAAGTTAACAGTGGAAAAGAGACTAGAAGGACGTTCTCAAGCAACCATAAATAACGAATGACGTTAAGTAAACTTAACCCAGGTAGCAGAAGTACGTATTTCTTAGGTTGAAATTTGGTGTCAAATCTCGTCATTTTTACGTGATAGTGTACATGTCGTTAACGTAAAAATCACGTTCTAATGTCACAGACCAAAGGCGTAACTTTTCAACTTTTCTTTTACGTGTCATATGACGTATAATAGTGGTACTTTATAAGACGTATTATTTACGTTGTTTTTAAGCAAATATAGGAACAGTATTTGAACTCAATAAAATAAAAGAATTTTACAATACTGTAGGATACGCAAGCCGTGTTAATCTGGCGATGTCAGCCTCAAACTCTTGAAGACTTTTGGCAGCTTTTTGAACCCGACTTTTAATTTGAGCCTGGTACATTTGTTGAAAATGAGCATCTCCATATCTCATTTCTAAACGTGAAATTAAAAGTTCGTAATTTTCTTGCAGGTGCTCAGAAACAGTTTGTAAAATTCCTCCACGTAAGGACACTATTAAAAACGTCGCTTTCTGCTTGTTGCTCCAACCATTAGCTGTAGCTGCGGCTTCAAACTGCTTGTAGTAGGTTGACCGTGGAACTTTACCATCAAAATTTGGTTTCTTCCCGACGGTCCATTATTAAATCTGCACTCGTGACACTTCCTTCACCATGGTAATTTATTTGGTTCATTCTTTCTTCAAGCAGTTTCATTCTGTCTTCTAATTTGTCCTCTATTGCTTCTATTTTCTCATTCATAGATTGTTTTCCGTTTTCCAGAACTTCGCATATTTCTTCTCTTAAATTTAACATGTCTGCTTGAGTTTCCTCTTGAACAATTTTGATTTGATTTTCTATGCTCGTTCGTATTTCTTCTTTTAAACTTCTAGAACTTGCCTCCATTTTCTGAGAATGTTCGGAGAGTTTTTCTTCCATTTTTCTTGAATTTTCTTCCATTTTTCTGAAATTTTCCGACATTTTTTCTTCAATTTTCTGCGAATTTTCTTCCATCTTCTGAGAATTTTTCGACAAGTTTTTCTTGGATATTTTTATTCATCGATTCGAGAATTTCAAATATTTTTGAATCTACTTTCTCTTTTTGCAAACGCGTTACCGGCATAAATTTAAATATAACACGAATATCAAGTTTAAATACACTACTTTTTAAAATGCAGTTTTCGTATAACACAAAATTTTAATAACGGTTCACTTGTTAATATTAAACCACTAGTGTACGGAAACGAATTTAATTAATATCGCGATCACGCACTTGTTAAAAGAAAAAGTTTAATAAACACTCTTTTAACGAACTGATATGGCTATGATTACACTTTATAAATAAACACGCGTATCGCGAACTTAACAGTTATTTACGCAATCAATGTTTTTATTACGGGAGCGATATTTCTTAATGATATTTACACTAAAATTCGCGAACAATGCCCCACACTGACGCCACTTGTAGCGAATTTTATTATTAAAACTAATTTATTTAAACGACTGAAAATATGTTTTACTTATACTAGAAATATGTACACTTTTAAATTAACCGAATTAATTAATCTAAGGATATTTAATAAAACACTTACAGTACAATTTATGTATAACGCTATCACTTACACGAAGATACTTCACACACTTGTTTACACCAAAGTCACGTACTTCGTAGATTTATTTATAACACGCGTTAACGACTTCTTTATTTAGACTTGAATAATCTTCTTAAGACTGCAGGCTTCGCATTAGGGAAACAACTGACCTACGATTTGTTTCTTCGGTATTTATACATTGTGACAAAACGTTCCCGTATGTGATGCATCCTTCGGTGAACGTTCTAGAAAACCTCGCGAAGGCTCTCGAAGTTGCGAATAACTTCTCGAACGTTTCAATACATTTTATTACATATTTTAAGAATAACTACACAAAAATAACACACAAAGGTATTGAAAAAGAATGGATTATTCTAATCTTAAAGTACTTGACGGCAGAAATTGTTGACCAATGTCTTAGTAAGTGACCAATGGAATGACTAATCGGCATATACACACACAGTATTTATAGACCGAACTTCCAAGTTCTTACTCAACTCAGACATATATTAAAATATATAGAAGGGACAGGATAATGTAAAAGTTCATGTTTCAATAATCTTTTACTAATAATTAAAATATTCTTCTCAGTATAAGCAGCAATATTATGGATTTGAACTACAGTTGTTGTAATTAAACAGTCAGAATCTGCATTTGAATATGATTGAATTGTGAATCTAATTTTTTGAAATTGTTTATAATGACGAATATGAAGAGAAAACGGTCTATCGGTGTGTTCTTTCAACAACCCATAATTTTTTTAATAAAATGTATATAAATGCTTTATTTCAACTAATCTGCGACACAATTAATGCAATACTCCAAAATTATCTAATGAACCATAAATAACAAAATCATTTTTTAAATGAATTAAGTTATACATGAAAAATTTTCCAACGTCAAAACAACGTACTAAAAAAGACGTACTATCAACGGACGTAATAAATACGTATTATTTTAGAACCACGACGTAATTTGCCAAAATATCACTAAAAAAGTACGTAAAAAATACGTACCTCTGCTAGCTGGGAACTCCCTGAGAGTAACGTCGTTAAATTTTTGTCATCTGATTGGTAAAACTATAGTTTTTCACACAGTCGCAACAACTGTACGCCATTTTGTATTACTATTGTTTTCTAATGCTCGCATTTAATTTGTATAGCCCCACATAACCAAAAAATAGTGTAAACGTAAATCTCTCAATCAAATTTTAACAAAGTAATAAATCAAACTAAAAACTTACATATAAAAATTATTTTGTTGCTAACGTCTAGGTTCACATAATCAAATTCGTCACAAAGAAAGTACTAGTGCTTTTGTGGGGTACGTTACAAAGGTACTTTAATAACATAAAATGTAATAAAAACGCTGTTTGGTTAGCTAGGTTGTATTAAGAGATATACAAAGTTAGTGATACTACGAGCTTTCATATGTAAAAATAAAAAGAAAATAAACAAATAAGTAATACATACTAGATAGAGGATGAATAAAAAAACTGTAGAAAATTTAGAGATGAATGAGAACCAAGAAACTGTTGATAGTTAGACAAAAACAGAATTGGAGTGAAATTGCTTAAATGAAGTAGCTGGTTAGAAGATGTAAACTTTAAATAAAATAAAATTACATTAAAAAAATTAAAGTTTGATACCTCTGCAAAATTTGTAAAATAATCATTGAAAAACTGAAATAAAGTAAAACATGGCAACAGTGCAAATTGTGTCACATGTTACTTCCATCTTAAATGTCATGACTACATCGGATATTTTTAAGGGTGCGGTGGTTAAAATATAATTATAATTAATTATAGATTCTTATTAATATTTTAGATATTAGCTCAATCTGGACAAGATTATTTGATCATAAGGTTTTCTTGCACGGTGAAATTCAGTTCTCTCTACGAGAGTATGAGGTTGGATTACAGCGAACTATGTAAACACAAAATAATTTTAAGCGTTTTAGCAAAAACGTAACGATATAGAAGTGGATCATTTATTCAGTCTTCTAGAAAAGGTTGCTGATATTAAAACCACACAAATTAATCGTCTTAAGGAATCTGTTGATTTTTCACTTTTAGATGTTGATAAAAGTCTGAAGGAAGCATTAGTAATTTGTAACTCGATTAACGATTTAGAAACTACTTATCAGCAGGTACGGATTCATATGTTCATTGCTCGCTTAATATTTTCTTTGCAGGATTCGGCAACTGAATTGGCTAGAAATAGTCGAAAAGTAGAATGGGAAAGATTCATAGATAGTATGAGCGCTCATTGTGAAGAAATAGACACCACATTTGAAGAAAAGCAAGAAGAGTTAGAGAAACTTTATCTAGATTTAGAAAACAAATTATCTGTTACATCCTTACCAAATCTGTAACAAAAATGAAAGCTTTAATTACAAATCCATCAATTAGTATAAAAGCATCTGATGAATTAATCAAGCAAATAAAAACTATAGATGATTATGATGACATGCCAAAATCAATATGTACTATAAGATCCCAAAAATGCCAAACATCAAAAACATTACGATTTAACGATAGTTTAATAACAGACGATGATAGAGAGTTTTTAAAAAGTTTAGTTTTGGAACCCGTGGAATTAGTAAAAAGTACTTTTGACGAGAATCCTACCATTAAAGAAAATGGTATCTTAAATTTAAATGATTTACATTGGCTATTTCAAAAAATACAAAAAGAGAATTTGGAGAAAGTCGATAAAGTGTATTTACACGAGTTCCTTTTGAGTTCTGAAGTTGTTCTACCCAAAAATGAAGAGATACCTCGTAACCAACAGTTAGATGCGAGGTGTCGTTTATTGAAAATGCAACAAGAAAATCGTGAATACAAAGCAATTACAAAGAATGTGGATAATGTAAGAAAACCTCATCCGGAGGATACTATGTCTTATCAAAGTATGTATAACATCATCTACCTCCTCAATTTTAATTCTTCTCTTTCTTTAGTTAAACAAATTAATAAACAACTTATCGCTGTTCTACAATTTATAATATCTGTGTTAGCTGGATTCTTGTTTGGATTTCAAGGAGTTCAGTTAATGTTTGGAACTTTAGACTTTGGTTTTCGTCTTTTACTTGGCGTTATCTGTAGTCTTGTAATTGCTCTGGCCGAGTTATACTTTCTGGCTAAGACTTTAAATGAAGATTTGCAGTATGAAGCACATATCGAAAATAAAAAAGCTCATTCCAAGATTAACTAGGTTTAACTGTTTGTAATTATTTTTCAAAAATATATTTTGTTTAGTATATAACTTATTGTGCTGTGAGTACCTTAACTTTGTATGAAAAATTGTATTCTATCACCAAATTTACACTTACACATAGTTTTACTGAGGGGAATCAAAAGCTGATACAACACAAAAAGACTTATCGATGGCTACATTTTGCATCATGTCTGTGTTACAAGTATATGTTTTTGCGTTGCCTTGCACTGTTTTTTGTTTCTCAACGTGTTATTTATTTGGCTCACTTTTGTTACCAGGTTTGTTATATGTCCTTATCATTTTGAAGATCTCTGATTTATACATATACAAATAAAAGTTGCGTGTTTAACTAAAACATGATTGATTATTGCATTAATCGATAGAAATTCTGATTATTCGTATTTTCTTATTAAGAGTTAGGCAACCGAACACTACAGCAACCGGCAATTTTTTAGCCTAGCGCTCACTATATGGAAATTTTCCCAAGTAGTTACTGGCTTAGTAGGCACTACTCTACTTAAAATACATTAACAATTAAATTGCCGCTCGCTCTGACGTGTTTCGTTGCCGGAGTGCCGTGGTTTCCGTATGAGAAGTCGTCGCTGTTGATTACGCGCAATTCGGATTGGCTTACAATTGATGAGGCGCTGTCTTCGATAAATGTGTAACAACCAGGAGATAGAAACTGGTCACTATTAAAATTATTTAGTATGTTTGATTAATTCTATGCTCTCTTCAATTTACTTATTGACGAAGAACGCAGATTTCGCAACCATCAGTTATGGGAAAGTTCTTTATTTTTTAAATAACTTTAGAAAGTTCAGTTCATAATTGTAAATAAGTATATAAGCTGGAGAATACATATTTATTAATTAAAAAATGATTTTACCAACAAATTCCTTATGTATAAGAATATAAATAAATAACATTACTTTGCGCTTACTTTAGGAATTTCAAAAAAAAAAAATTAGACAAAGTATAGTCGCTTCCATCACAAGTGAGTTAACTTGCGATGTCTTCTTTATTGCATAGTCACGTCCGTGTGCGTCTTCATTTTAATCTTGTAGCAAATGGTACACCTACTTTTCCCAGCTTGAACGTATGTAGGTTTTTCAATTCCAGATTCAGATTCTCTTCTATTTGCATGAGCTGTAAACCAGGGATTGTATCTTTTAGTAATATAAGTTCCGATTCTGGTACCATAGTAGTCTAAAATACTCAGGGCGGACCAAAACTAGCACTGTAGCGACTAACTCGGAGTGAGCGGGTACAAACAGCATCTGACCCAGAATGGGTGACTGGAAATCACACTTTTAAATGCCATAAAATGTTGAATTTAAATATAATACCCCAGGCGATTAGTGCCGAAAGCACGGAATCTCACATTGGTGATAAATCAGTCTGCCTCATTGGATTCTGGGGAAGTCAAAAATTCGATAAATCGGAACAAATCATGTACCACAAAAGTCTATATAGCAACTTACAATATTAGAACAAAGTACTCCAGAACATCTCGTCAAACTAGAAGAAGAACTTAAGTACATAAAATGGGATGTGATCGAACTCTGCGAAACGCGGTTGCCAGGAGAGAAAACAGTTCTGAGATTAGGCCACATATTATATCAAAACAACTCCATCGAACAAAAAGGACAAGGAGGGGTCGCATTTCTTATAAACAAAAAAATAAAGCATTTGGTAACGGAAGTAAATTCAATCTCTGAGAGGGTTATTTACATGATACTCAAATTAAATTAGAGGTACCGCTTCCAATTCATCTACGGGTACGCACCAACAAGTCAGGCAGAAGATAAAATCGAAACATTCCTCGAAGATTTATTCAAAGCCATGGATCTTCACAAGACTAAGTACAAAATTATAAGTGGAAATTTTAATGCCAAAAGAACGCAACCGACTCAAATATTGGAAATTTTGGGTTGGGCACCAGAAATCAGAGAGGGCATTAATAAACTACCTAAATAGAAAAAACTTATACTGCCTGAACACCTTTTTCAAGAAACCTAAACAGAGAAAGTGGACATAGAGATAAGCCTCGACGGAGAAACTACAAACGAAATTGATTTGATACTCTCTAACAACAGAAATATATGCACAAACGTATTAGTACTATAAATCAATTTGACACCAATAGCGACCATAGGATGGTGAAAGCATATCCCTCAAATTTAACGTTAGAACCAAACTCATGCATACGGACAAGTTTCCTACTTCGGAAGAACTCAAACAAAGGAAAATAGAGTACCAAAAGGATTTAGAAAGCAAATTACAATCAACCGATACCTTAGATAACGTGTATGTAATGTATGAACATTTGTATAACGCGCGCCTAATAAGTAAACTCTAGAAGGGGATGTCAGCGCACGAGCGGAAGCATGGGTAAGCAGTAATGACCACGAGATACAACTAACACGACGTATATCATAGATGTAACGGAATTAATGTAATTCATCTAGTTGGTCTCAATAAACATAATATTGTTGTTTAATTAGTTTATTTAATATGCAACCACGCATATATAACAGTGTATAATAGAACTTAATCTTAAAACCACGACTGCTATCCCCAGCAAACGCAAGGTAGCTTAATTTAGTAGTTTATTGGGTATTGAAAAGTCATTTATAAGTAATTTCATTTTTTTCGTAATTTAAGAGTAGTCTAAGGTGACGTTTAGCAGTAATTTAAATGGTTACTAGTTTAAAAGTAGTATACGAAGTAGTTTAGGAGTATTTCAGTATTGTGGTAGCATAAAAGTAATTTAATTAGTAACTTAATAGTAATTAAAAAATTAAACGTTGTAGTTTAATGGTAATTGAGTCACCATTATACTACCCGGTAATTAGAAAGTAATTAAGAAGTAATGTAATGGTGGGTAACTTAAGAATAGTTTAACCAGTAACTTAAGAGTAATTATAAAATTGAACGTTGTAGTTTAATGGTAATTGAGTCACCGTTATACCACACAGTAATTAGAAAGTTATTAAGGAGTAATGTAATGGTGGGTAGTTTAAAAATAGTTTAACCAGTAACTTAAGAGTAATTAAAAAATTGAACGTTGTAGTTTACCGGTAATTGAGTTACCATTATACTACCCAGCAATTCAAAAGTAATTTAGGAGTAATGTAATGATTGGTAGCTTGAATAGTTTACTCAGTAACTTAGTCGTAATTCCAGAATTAGGTTGGGGAGTTTAATGGTAATTGAATGTCCGTTAAAATACAAGGTAAATTAATAGTCAGTAGTAATAGAGTTGCTATATAAATGTTAAGCTAAATTATTTTAAAAATAGTCGTTATATTTGCCAAACAGTTAGGTCTGCTATCAAACAATTGCTTGAAGAATGCATAGAAAGAAGGAAAGTGGCACTTATATTATCGACAACTAAAAAGATTTCGTACAGTTTACGAAAATATTAATATTGGAAAGTCAAATAGCATTGGTCAATCTGCGGGATCCAGTAACGCAATATAAATATAAAACAAAAGTAAATATTATAACTTATGATAAAAGAATATCAATATTGCATGAAATTATGTACCTGCCGTATCCAAAAATATTCGGATTATATAAACCACTTCAAGCAAGACATGAATTATCCTGATTACAGAATAACAAAAACAACAAGAGTATAATCAGTGTTGTAAATAGATAATTTTTAAATTATATAGATACAGATAATTTTTTTTTCTTGCAAGAATTATCTAGTATTAGATAATAGATAAACTATTTCAACTTTATATAGATAACAGATAATAGATGAAATAATCTAGTTAGTAATAACGATAGATGGAGTTCATTTGAAGAACTACTATGGAATGTGGGAAATTACTAAAGAAAAACATACATATTGTAACTTGAATTTTAGGAGACATTGGATTTTTTATAAATTTTATTTAAATAATTTAAATAAAAAATTATATATATATATACAGATACATATAACTTATATATTTTAGATAGTATATAGATACAGATAAATAGATAAAAAATATGAATCTAGATGAATTTATCTATATAAATTTATATAGATAATTTACAACACTGAGTATAATTAATACGTAGCGATGCAAATGTATATATAGGATTAATTCATCATCAGTCTGATTGTGATGTGAAATATTTAATGGTTCACGTTGAAAGTATTAAATTACGAATAAGTTACTCGATTTAGTATTCAACATATATAACGTGTAGTTAACATTTATAGTATTAGGTCAGGTAGAGTAGTGGTTAACACGTTTAGGTTGCAAGGAATTTTCCTGATGTTCGTGGGATCAAACCCCAGGTAAGTACTTAAATTATATTCTAATTTTAAAAAAATCCCACAATTTATCAATTATGTGCGTCAAATTCTGTAAACGAAATAAATAAAAAATTAAAGAAACAAATAATTAACTAAAAAAAGTATTTTTTTGAATGTGTTAGTGGTTTTAATAATAATTTAATAGTTTTGCTAGTAGTTCAAAACAGTAGTTTAACAGTAATTCAATGGTAATATAACAACAGTGTTTTAATGGTAGCTTATTAGTAATTTAGAAGTCAATGAATTTTTGGTAGTTTAGGTGGTTACTTAATGGCGCCCTTTTTACTGTTTAAATTACTACTTAAATTACCGTAATTTAATGGCAATTCAACAGTAATTTAAGTCCATCTGTGTTTGCTGGGTCTGTATGGCAACTAAGAAGATTTGCACTAAATCAAGAAACAAAAAGGAACGGAAATTACAATCAGATACAATACGACTTATGGAACAAAGGAAAAGGAACCCCGGAGATATAGTAGAACACCGAGAATTAAACAAAAGGATTCATAAAGAAATAAGAAAGAACGTTAGAAAATATAATACTAAAATAATCGAAAACACAATAGAGGCAAAAGCAAATATGATGATATTGTCGAACAGATTAGAGATTTTTACACCTGACTCTGAGGACGTTCCAGAAATATCAAAGCAAGAAATACAGACTGCCCTCAGAGAAATGAAAAATAGGAAAAGTCCAGGAAAAGATAAAATCACAAGTGAAATACTAAAAACAGGAGGAGAAACCTCTACAAACTCTCTTTAATAAATGCCTACAAGAGGGCAAAGTTCCGGACGCGTAGCAAAACGCAGAAGTAATTCTGATTTTTAAAAAGGGGGATAATATAGTAACAGAAAATTATCGACCAATTAATTGTTTCATATCTCTACAAACTCCTCACCAAAATTGTCACAAACCGGTTAACTAATAAATTTAACGCATATCAGGCAGTGGAGCAAGCTGGATTCCGGAACACTATTGACCACCTTCAAACTGAACGTTTATTGAGAAAACAACCGAATACAATGTGCCTCTACACTTAGCATTTGTAAAATTTCAAGTAGCGTTTGATCCAATTGAAACATGCGCCTTCTTACAAGCAATGGACGACTAGAATAGATTCTAGGTACACAAAACTATTAAGAAACATTTGTAAGAATGCCACATTTTACATCAAAGTCAATGGAAATTTGAAAACGGATATTCAAAATAAATAGGGGAGTACGTCAAGGGGACACCATATCTCTAAAGTTATTTACCCTTGCGTTAGAGAACGTCTTCAAGTCACTACAGTGGGAAACAAAAGGCATAAACATCGACGGATCCTTTTTAAACCATCTCCGATTTGCTGATGACATCGTCCTAATAAGTATAGTAACGCACAGGAATTGAGCGACATGTTAAACCAACTGAATGACGCATCCAATAAGGTTTGCCTGAAAATGAACATCTCAAAGACCAAAACAATCAGTAACACAAATGAAAATATATTAACGGAGTAGAACTGGAAAACGTAGAATATATATATTTGGGACATGTAAGTAATAAAAATAGGAAAAGAAAGACGAAAAATAAGAGCAACCTAGACAGCTTTTGGTAAATTAAAATACATATTCAAAAACAATAAAATCCCTATAATCTAAAATGAAAAGTATTTGATAGGCTGATACTTATAGGCTAGAAACGACGGCTATAACGGAAAAGACTGCCAACCAGTTAAGAACGATGCAAAGGGCGATGGAGCGGGCGATGCTGGACATTAGTCTCAGAGATAGAATACAAAATATGGAAATCCGACCAAAGTCTTTGATATTATGAAACGCGTCGCCGAATTAAAGTAGCAATGGACAGGACACGTCGCTCGGCAGAATCCAACCAAATGGACTATTAAAGTAACACACTGGCGTCCAAGGCAAACCAAGCGTAACGTGCGACGACCGCAAAGAAGATGGCTCGACGACATAAAGAAACAAGTGGGAAAAAAGTGGTTCCAAGTGGCACAAGACAGAGCAGCGTGGAAGAATATGGAAAAGGCCTACGTTCGGGAGTGGACAGATAAAGGCTGAAGAAAAAAAAGTAGTCCTAAATATGGATACGGATTCCAGTTCTGGTTTTACACATTTTAAAATAGGAATTTCGGTTCCACGATTTTTAGGTTCTAAAACGTTCCATGAAAAATGTAAATATAGCAATTTTTCGGTAATTTGTTTAATTTAATTATGTTAATAATGAATATACTGGGTCCTGCAACAGTGCTTCGGGCTTTTCTAGGGCCTTTCCAGTGAGAGATATAAAAAAATTACTCGTACAAAGTTACTGGTTTAAAAATTTTTGTCGTAAAATTATTAATTTAATTTTTAATAATTAATTAATTAAAAAAAACATATAGGGTGTTACAATTTTGCGGAATAACGACAATTTTTTTTTCAAATGCGACAGCGTTTATATTTTTTGATTTTTAAATTTTTTAAGTAATTCCTAATAAAATGTCTATACCATTCCCTATACCTAAACTTAATAGTTTTCGAGTTATTAATTTTTTTCGTAAATATTTGACAGTTGTGGCTTTAACAAAAGTATTCTATTTTATTGGCTCTATTGGTATGCGGTTTGGATTTTTGGAATTTTTAAAGACTGTTTTAATGATTCCGTATTAAACTTTGCCATATTTCTCACATATTACTTGATAAAAACTAGTATGAATTTGTCAAACTTCAAACGTTAATAACTTTCTTGTTTTTAATGGAACACCATGTATGTTTTTCATAATTAATTTGTTTTTAAACTATACCTTTGATTGGTATAACCATTCTCTATACCTAAACCCAACAAACACAAGGTAGCTTAATTTAGTAGTTTATTGGGTATTGAAGTCATTTATAAGTAATTTCATTTTTTTCGTAATTTAAGAGTAGTCTAAGGTGACGTTTAGCAGTAATTTAAATGGTTATTAGTTTAAAAGTAGTATACGAAGTAGTTTAGGAGTATTGTGGTAGCATAAAAGTAATTTAATTAGTAACTTAATAGTAATTAAAAAATTAAAAGTTGTAGTTTAATGGTAATTGATTCACCATTATACTACCCGGTAATTAGAAAGTAATTAAGGAGTAATGTAATGGTGGGTAGCTTAAGAATAGTTTAACCAGTAACTTAAGAGTAATTATAAAATTGAACGTTGTAGTTTAATGGTAATTGAGTCACCGTTATACCACACAGTAATTAGAAGGTAATTAAGGAGTAATGTAATGGTGGGTAGCTTAAAAATAGTTTAACTAGTAACTTAAGAGTAATTACAAAATTGAACGTTGTAGTTTACCGGTAATTGAGTTACCATTATACTACCCAGCAATTCAAAAGTAATTTAGGAGTAATGTAATGATTGGTAGCTTAAATAGTTTACTCTAACTTAGTCGTAATTCCAGAATTAGGTTCGGGAGTTTAATGGTAATTGAATGTCCGTTAAAATACAAGGTAAATTAATAGTCAGTAGTTAGAGTTGCTATATAAATGTTAAGCTAAATTATTTTAAAAATAGTCGTTATATTTGAAAAACAGTTAGGTTTGCTATCAAACAATTGCTTGAAGAATGCACAGAAAGAAGGAAAGTGGCAATGTTTATCGGCAACTAAAAAGATTTCGTACAGTTTACGAAAATATTAATATTGGAAAGTCAAATAGCATTGGTCAATCTGCGGGATCCAGTAACGCAATATAAATATAAAATAAAAGTAAATATTACAACTTATGATACAAGAATATCAATATTGCATGAAATTTTGTACTTGCTGTATCCAAAAATATTCGGATTATATAAACCACTTCAAGCAACTAAGACATGAATTATCGTGATTACAGAATAACAAAAACAACAAGAGTATAATTAATACGTAGCGATGCAAATGTATATATAGGACTAATTCATCATCAGTCTGATTGTCATGTGAAATATTTAATGGTTCACACGTTGAAAGTATTAAATTACGAATAAGTTACTCGATTTTGTATTCAACATATATAACGTGTAGTTAGCATTTATAGTATTAGGTCAGGTAGAGTAGTGGTTAACACGTTCAGGGTGCAAGGGATTTTCCTGATGTTCGTGGGATCAAACCCCAGGTAAGTACTTAAATTATATTCTAATTTAAAAAAAAAACCCACAATTTATCAATTATGTGCGTCAAATTCTGTAAACGAAATAAATAAAAAATTAAAGAAACAATTAATTAACTAAAAAAAGTATTTTTTTGAATGTGTTAGTGGTTTTAATAATAATTTAATAGTTTTGCTAGTAGTTCAAAACAGTAGTTTAACAGTAATTCAATGGTAATATAACAACAGTGTTTTAATGGTAGCTTATTAGTAATTTAGAAGTCAATGAATTTTTGGTAGTTTAGGTGGTTGCTTAATGGCGCCCTTTTTACTGTTTAAATTACTACTTAAATTACCGTAATTTAATGGCAATTCAACAGTAATTTAAGTCCATCTGTGTTTGCTGGGTCTGTATGGCAACTAAGAAGATTTGCACTAAATCAAGAAACAAAAAGGAACGGAAATTACAATCAGATACAATACGACTTATGGAACAAAGGAAAAGGAACCCCGGAGATATAGTAGAACACCGAAAATTAAACAAAAGGATTCATAAAGAAATAAGAAAGAACGTTAGAAAATATAAACTATCGACCAATTAATTCTTTCATATCTCTACAAACTCCTCACCAAAATTGTCACAAACCGGTTAACTAATAAATTTGACGCATATCAGGCAGTGGAGCAAGCTGGATTCCGGAACACTATTGACACCTTCAAACTGAACGTTTATTGAGAAAACAACCGAATACAATGTACCTCTACACTTAGCATTTGTAGAATTCCAAGTAGCGTTTGATCCAATTGAAACATGCGCCTTCTTACAAGCAATGGACGACTAGAATAGATTCTAGGTACACAAAAGTATTAAGAAACATTTGTAAGAATGCCACATTTTACATCAAAGTCAATGGAAATTTGAAAACGGATAGTCAAAATAAATAGGGGAGTACGTCAAGGGGACACCATATTTCCAAAGTTATTTACCCTTGCGTTAGAGAACGTCTTCAAGTCGCTACAGTGGGAAACAAAAGGCATAAACATCCCCAGATAGCACGTAAGCTTACGGCAAGTTTGCTTTTAACTTGTCATGTCAAGCTTAAAGCAAGTTTCAAACATGAAGCTTGAATTAACCTTGAATCAAACTTGAAACTTGGTTGGAAAGTTTGAAGCAAGTTTGCAAAATAAGCTTATTGCAAGTTTATTACCCAGGTAGCATGCAAGCTTACAACCAGTTTGTTTTTGACTTGGTTGTGCTTGCAATGTTAAACTTTCACTTGAACTATGAAACAAGCTTGTAATAAGCCTTGGTAATAAGCTTTAAAAAAATCGTAACAAGCTCTGCTATTATTTTGGCAACGGTGTTATCCGAAAGTTGCCGGAATGCTTCGTTAAGTAGCTATAGTCAATGTTGCCCAAGAATATTGTCCAAGTTAGTATACATTTGTACTGAAACAGCATATTTTTGCTCAAGTAAAAGTACGTCAATACTTTTGTAACTGATTTCAGTACGTTTTGTTTAAATAATAATTATAACAAAGATTGATTGGAAAGGTGCGCCATAAGTATATCTGTAACATCTTTTCATTGGCTAAAAAAGATAGATACATAAAAATCGTAATGTTAGTTTTTCCTACGAATAAACATCCTTGGTCTATGCAGTTTTAAAATTCGTTTTGTTCGAAGATATTGCAAAAAGTACGTTAACCTAAAAAATCAGTATGTTTTTCTAAATAGCGGCAACGATGGTTGAACTTAGCCATTTTACCTTGTTTTTACCGTTGAATAGGCAGCTTACAATTTTTATTTTGATTGTTGCGGTTTGTTGTGTAACTACTATTCTTCGAAAAAAGTAAGGTGAGTATTTATTTTAAATCCTAAATGTAAAATTAATTAAGTACACTAATCGAGTAATTCAATTTTTGTTGAGGTTATGTTATACAATTGTAAAAACCATACTTCTTAATCTTAAATAGTATGGAATGTTTTTATCACTGATATCTATTTTCATTTTAACGGTCAATTTATATGACTACTGATCTATCGATTCTTTTATATAAATTCATAATTTTCAGTTACATATCTTGAAATTATTTTCTGTTTTAACAAATTATTTAAAAAAACCCGAATGGGCATAAATATGTTTATAACCTGAAATCAAAAGTAACATATCTTAACATTTGTTAATGATTTATATATTTTTGTATTAGTTCGATTAGTTGTATTAAATTCGACCAAATCGTTTTTCACTTATGCTATTTGTATTAACCACAGAAGAAGTAGACTAACAGCTAATAACTTAAAAAATACATCATTTTATTCAGCTATAATTAAATTTTCAATTTTGTTTTTGTATCTGGTATTTTAATAAACGGATTCACATTTCTTCAAGGTGAACGTGCAACACATTATTAAGAAAATATACATTTACTTTTATTCCTTAGCATGTTTTTGTTCTAGTTCAATTGTTTTTTTTTCAGAAATCAAGGAAATCGATCCAATGTGGAAACTCAGTAGGAAAAACTACAATTGCTTAACGATTTCTTCATATATAGTTTATACTATTATGTTATTCCTTTTTTAGTTTATATTATATTATCTAACGCAATGTATTTTTTTATATCTTAATCCACTTTTTTTTTAGAAAATAAATTGATTCAAAATGAAAAAAATGCTTTTTTTCAAATTTGTCCAACACGCTTCTTTCAAGCTTGTTCAACATGGTTATTTCAAGTTTGCCCAACATACTTTTTTCCAGCTTGTCTAATAAGCTTTTTTCAAGCTTTATAAAATAAGCTTGTGGTAGCGGTAACTAGTAAGCTTGAATTATGCTTGATATAAGTCTCCAGACAAGTTTGTTTCCAGTCTACATGATTGTTAAAACAAGTTTGTTTTAACCTTGTATCAAACTTACTGTGCTATCTGGGATCGACGGACCCTTTTTAAACCATCTCCAATTTGCTGATGACATCGTCCTAATAAGTATAGTAACGCGCAGGAATTGAGCGACATGTGTTAAACCAACTAAATGACGCATCCAATAAGGTTGGCCTGAAAATGAACATCTCAAAGACCAAAACAATCAGTAACACAAATGAAAATATATTAACGGAGTAGAACTGGAAAACGTAGAAGAATATATATACAGTGTGTCCCAACGATCTGGGGGTGGAAGATTACACTTATACTGTTGATTTAAAAAAATATATTATAACGGATTCTTTTAGTCGACAACGAGGAGCATTTCGTAAAAATATTTTGGTATATACAGGGTGGCCCATTTTCGAGTACCACACCAAACTTGTGTTTTTTTAAATGGAATGCCCTATGTATTTTTATATATTTGAATTCTCTGTTAAATACTTAGCAAAATGATATAAAGTACTATGGATCTACGACCAACGGTTCCTGAGTTATTGACATTGTTATGTAAAAAAATGAGTCAATTGAGTAGGCTCCTGTTCCGCCATCTTTAAATATATCGAAGTGAAATTTTGGTATTTGTATTTCTAATATGTTTAGTATTGACCTCTATACTCAAATTGCAGACTCTTTTCTCTACATATACAGGGTGGTCCATTTTGCGCAATGTTATTTTTCTCAATTTTTTTAAATGGCACACCCTATATTTTATTACAAATTTGAATAGAATTTTTTACGAGCTTTCAATAAATACTCACTTTATACTACCTATTCCTAAGTGTTTTTGAATTATTCTGTCTTAGAGTTGAAAATTGCAAAATTTTGTTACTTTTCTTGAATTTGTCACAATAAGGGTCTATAAAATAAATTAGGTCAATGAAACAATGGACTACAGAAGGGGAACTATTATTTACTCGTAGAACGGAACAGTATAACCATAATCTTTAAAATGGAATTAAAGGACACAATGAATTATAAATTTTATATTAAATGCTCAAAAATGTTTCCATTTTCAGCAATACACAATGCCAACCGCCTAGTGAAAGTTGTTTTGACATTTTGAAGGGTACTTCTTTGAATTCTTCGAAAGGCCTCTCTAATTCGAACTTTCATATTGGCCGGTGTAGTAGGCAAATCCCTATACACCTCCTGTTTCACATATCCCCAAAGAAAAAAGTCTAGGGGAGTGAGATCGGGTGATCTCGCTGGCCAAGCAATGGGACCACCGCGACCTATCCACCGATCTTCGCGCCAATGTTCTAAATACCGACATACTCGATTATGGTAGTGCGGCGGGGCTCCGTCATGTTGGTAATACATAGTTTGTCGAGTATGTAGATTTGCATTTTCAAGCAACTGTGATAAATCTTCGTGAAGGAATTGCAGATATTTTTCGCCTGTCAGGGAACCATCGAAAAAGAAAGGTCCTATTACTTGCTATTACATTCGTATTGATAATACCACTCCACACATTCACAGTCCACTAATTCTGGTAGTCTATCTGTCGTACCCAGTGTGGATTTTCAACGGAGCAATAGTGCATATTATGTTTATTAACGACTCCTACGTTATTAAAACTTGCTTCGTCGCTGAATAGCACAAAGTCAATAAAATTGGGTTGTTGGTTAATTTTTTCTATAATAGTATTGCAAAATGCGACGCGATCTGCGAAATCTTGCGGTCGTAGGCTTTGATGCAAGCACAAATGGTATGGGTGAAATTTATGTTTGCTTATAATTCATTGTATTAAAGTTTTGCTAAGATCTACTTGCACCGCGATCTGACGAACACTTACGTGAGGATTTTCTTCTACACTTAATAAAACAGTCAACTCGTTTTTGTCGTTTGTAACTGTACGTTGCTCTACATCTCTTTTTTTATATTTTACATTTCCTGTGTCTTCAAATCGTTCTCGAAGATGTTCAAACGCTTCAGATCTTGGATGTCTAGCAAAAGGGTATTTTTGTTCATAAATTCGTGACGCTAACAAGCAGTTCCTTTCAGCCTCTCCTAAAGCATAGGTCATATTAATCAGCTCTTCTTTTGAGAAATTCATCGCACAATAAGTAGAGAACCAGTTATTAACAAGGTAACTATACAGATTACTATCAACAATGATTTCACAAACTATTGACAATAAGAGACTTTCATTTGTTAAGTTGCTAAGGAACAGAAAAAGACAAGCGGAAATCGGGCTACTATGATGTGAAGAAAATCCAAGAAAAGTAACAAAATTTTGCAATTTTCAACTTTAAGACAGAATAATTCAAAAACACTTAGGAATAGGTAGTATAAAGTGAGTATCTATTGAAAGCTCGTAAAAAATGCTATTCAAATCTGTAATAAAATATAGGGTGTGCCATTTACAAAAATTGAGAAAAATAACATTGCGCAAAATGGACCACCCTGTATATGTAGAGAAAAGAGTCTGCAATTTGAGTATAGAGGTCAATACTAAACATATTAGAAATACAAATACCAAAATTTCACTTCGATATATTTAAAGATGGCGGAACAGGAGCCTACTCAATTGACTCATTTTTTTACATAACAATGTCAATAACTCAGGAACCGTTGGTCGTAGATCCATAGTACTTTATATCATTTTGCTAAGTATTTAACAGAGAATTCAAATATATAAAAATACATAGGGCATTCCATTTAAAAAAACACAAGTTTGGTGTGGTACTCGAAAATGGGCCACCCTGTATATACCAAAATATTTTACGAGATGCTCCTCGTTGTCGACTAAAAGAATCTGTT
The DNA here is from genome assembly GCA_035610365.1 of Aquatica leii. Classification (NCBI taxonomy): domain Eukaryota; kingdom Metazoa; phylum Arthropoda; class Insecta; order Coleoptera; family Lampyridae; genus Aquatica; species Aquatica leii. The sequence goes on from CM069439.1 coordinate 35,206,924, forward strand.
ATAATATATTTTTTTAAATCAACAGTATAGGCGTAATCTTCCACCCCTAGATCGTTGGGACACACTGTATATTTGGAACATGTACTAAAAATAGGAAAAGAAATACAGCGGAGATAAGACGAAAAATAAGAGCAACCTGGACAGCTTTCGGTGAATTAAAATACATATTACTAATAAATATGTAATAAAACAATAAAATCCCTATAAATCTAAAAAGAAAAGTATTTGATACCGGCGTTCTACCTGTTGCAACTTATAGGCTACAAACGACGGCCATAACGGAAAAGACTGCCAACCAGTTAAGAACGTCGTTGATATTATGAAACGCGTCGCCGAATTAAAAATTAAAGTGGCAATGGACAGGACACGTCGCTCGCAGGATCCAACCAAATGGACTATTAAAGTAACACTGGTGTCCAAGGCAAACCAAGCGTAGCGTGAGACGACCGCAAAGAAGATGGCTCGACGACATAAAGAAACAAGTGGGAAAAAAGTGGTTTCAAGTGGCACAAGACAGAGCAGCGTGGAAGAATATGGAAGAGGCCTACGTTCAAGAGTGGACAGATAAGGGCTGAAGAAAAAAAAGTAGTCGAAAATTTGGGTACAGATTCCAGTTCTGGTTCTACAAATTTTAAAATAGGAATTCCGGTTCCACGATTTTTAGGTTCTAAAACGTTCCATGAAATATGTAAATATAGCAATGTTTCGGTAGAAATTTGTTTAATTTAATTATGTTAATAATGAATATACTGGGTCCTGCAACAGTGCGTCGGCCTTTTCTAGGGCCTTTCCAGTGAGAGATATAAAAAAATTATTCGTACAAAAAGTTATTGGTTTAAAAATTTTTGTCGTAAAATTATTAATTTAATTTTTAATAATTAATGAGTTAAAAAAACATACAGGGTGTTCCAATTTTGCGGTATAACAATTTTTTTCAAATACGACACCGTTTATATTTTTTGATTTTTAAATTTTTTAAGTAATTCCTAATAAAATGTCTATACAATTCCCTATACCTAAACTTAATAGTTTTCGAGTTATTAATTTTTTTCGTAAATATTTGACAGTTGTGTCTTTAACAAAAGTAGTCTATTTTATTAGCTCTATTGGTATGCGGTTTGGATTTTTAGAATTTTTAAAGATTGTTTTAATGAATCCGTATTAAACTTTGCCATATTCAAATCAATCCGTCTTCTATTGCTCTACTCTGACTCGCTAAGATCCGCTTGGCTACGAGTGGTGTATTTACTCGCACCACTCCAAGTAGCTATGCAATATTGGTCCGACGTTGGTTCAATATTTTTCTAAGTTGGCTCAATATACAGTTCAATCTTGGGCCAAGATATGTATGAAACAAAATGCAATATCCCACCAATATTGGCAAAATATCTTGGCTCAATGTTTGTAATTATCTTGGTCCAATATTAGTAAGTGTTCAATATTAACCCAAGTTGTAAAATAATATTGGACCAATCGGACATATGCGGCTTTAATGTACGAAGATCTTAGAGATATGAATAAAAGATTAATCAACACATAATCACTACCATTTTGTACGTCTTATTATGTCGTCGTAAATGTGTTCAACTCCTCTTCAAGGTTTAAAAATTGCAATTCAGTTATGTGTTAACCTTATTATAAATAAACACCATTAGTCTGAAGATGACCTTAACTATTAAACTGGTATAAAAAGGCTATGCTAACAACTATCACAACCACGCAACTTCATACAACGTGATTTTCCGTATGCAGCAAAGAGCTAGATTAAGCACTATATGAATGCGCGCGTAAATACACCGGTCATAGAGGTTAAACTTTGGTACCGGAATGTGCCACCCTAACAAAGTAAAAATTCCCTTAAAATCAAATTTAAAATTTCGTTTTAGAAGTTAATGTGTTACAAAAAAATTGTACATGCAGATAAGAATTATACAACATGGAAAATATTCGAAAGAATCACAGATATTTATAATCATATAACTGTTTACATTGATTGGAAATATATAAACAACATTGACTCTATATTTAGCCAGTATATTGAACCAATTTAGCAATTCTAAATTGTGCCGATATTGGCTGAACAAATCTTGTCCAATATTGGCGTCGTGTTGTTTCTCAATATCGGCTCAATGTTGGCTATATATAAATTATCTTTGCCAATATTTAAATATTGGACCAATATAGAGCCAAACAATAGCCAACATTTATAGCTACTCGGGACCCGGCTAGGTCTGCGGTTTAAACGCACACTAGCATCTTTTCTAAATCTGACAAATAGATAGAAGCTTTAGGAGCATTATATTCAGTTACAGCTTTTGACTTTTTTCAAAGCCCAGCTCTCCCTGGTATTTCCACCATTTCGTAAGCATGTTTGATAGTTAACATCAACGCATCTCTTTTGCCTTTCCATTTCATAATAACTATTCCATCTTTTCCTTTACAATTACTTTCTCTTTCTGAGTTTGTTATAACTTCCTGTGGTATACCTTTTCTAGTTTTTCTCAACGTTTCTACTAAATGAGTTTTTCGATCTTGTAATGTCCTTGCTAATTCTACGCTGGTCTACCAATTATCCTTTATCTAAACATTTCTCCATTCATTCCAAAACTTTGTATCAACGGGCATCCGTTCTATTTCGTCAGTTCCACACTAAACTTTAGAATGGTAAGTGTAGTACCTTTGAGATAAACAGCTTACAATTTTATGATTTAAAATGCATTCGATTTTATACAATCTATCACCTAGTGGACACAACTCATTATTAGACAAATATAACAAAATAAAATTGACATAAACTTTCACGCCTTTGGCCAATACAAATCGGACTTACAACAGCAATCTGAGTTACCAATTCATCAGATCCTTCATTTTCTAATGTTATCGTTTGTTTGAGAAGGTAATGAATAATTTCTTTACTTACCACCACATACTTGCAAATATTTCTATCAGAAGGACCGGCAATATCATCACTTACACTATCGTATAAATACATTTTCGAATTATCACTACACACCTTCACAGTAATAAATATCAAATGAAATGGTGTAAATGATAAGTTGAAACCTGCAAGCTGTGTATTCCGGTTAATATACGTGGCGCTGAAGTGTAATATGTACCTCATATATGTATCTAAAAAAAAAGTTTAAAAACAAAAATTGCATAGCTATATGCTCAGTTTGCAATACATTTAAAAGAATACCGTTGCGCCAGAGACCCGAATGCAAAAATTCTTTGTCCGTGTCATAAACAATACAAACCTGCATGTTATACTTGGAACACTTTCATTTAAACTGATAGTTTTTATTTGAAGTTTATGCTAAAACAAGCATTTGTTCCAATTCTTCTAGTAGTTAAGTTTTAAATATCAATCTCTTGACAAAACTGAAAATTTCTCGGATAAGTTATAAAACTAGAGACTAAAACAACCGTCCACTTTAGTTTAACATCCCACGAGAAATTAAGCGGTGTTCTCTCAATTACTATCTAGTTTCTTCTTACTTTTATTATCGAATTGTCTCTATACAAGCATATTATTTCATTTGCTGATAACTGCCTTGTCTCACAGCATCTGATTGAATACCCATAGTCAAGTGTCACTATGTAGTTTTTCAATAATTTATTTGTTATTTCAATTGAGCTGTTCGGCTTTACAAAAGAAATCTTCTTGTAGGAATAGGTTTGTTTATATTAAACTACTTCTAATAATCTTCCTTACGGAACATGTCAAATCTTCACATAGTTAACGATTTATTATTCCTAATGCTTATCACATATTATTAATCTAAAAATATTGTGTAATATACAAAATCTTATATACGTTGTATAAATATTTTTGGTACTATAATTAAACGTAAAAGGAGTTTCATTGTATGTAATGAAAGCAATAACGTACCAACAGTAAATATCTATAATAATTCTCGAGGTATAAATTTTAAACACTTTACAAAGATCACTTCACTTACTACCGCTTTCATTAAGTCACAATCACAAGGAAATATTTACACTCGATAATGAACGAAAGTATCATCAACTATACAAATTAGTGTTTACAAAAGGAACACGATTTAATAATTGTTCTACTACCTACACGTTTTTCATACATTTAAAACAAAAACGCTATAAACACATTCGATTAAACTGTATAAATTTTAAATCAATCTAACATAGTACTTAATACAGGAGTGATCATTGCAAAATATATACAATTGTACTGACAATTAAAAAATTAAAAAAAAAAGTAAAGATAACACGACCTCCAGCAGTAAACTTATGTATTTATAAGAACCTACCAAAAATCCTCAAGAAAAATGTGACGATTTGACATAATCTAATTTGTCCTTAGAAAAAAATTAATTCTAAGTATGCATCATAAAAAACAAAATATGTTCAAAAACATTTCTACAACTAATGTCTCACACATAACTAAAGCGAAAATAAAATTAAAATTCCGAGTTATCTGTATTATAGTCTTCATCGTCATCATCATCATCTTCCTCGTCTTCATCTTCATCCTCCTCATATTCGCTCGATTCCTGTTTACTTCGCTGCTACAACAATATTATAATTAGTAACTGAAACGAAGTTACACAAAATTAGTACCTCTCGTTTATTCGATTTATTTTTTCCTTTGTTCATTTGTGAAAATGCTGTAAGTTGCTCTTTACTTAAACTTTTTAGGAACGCTTCGTAATCTTTTATGTATTTTTGTTTCAGCATTTGTACCTCGGCTTCGTACTCTCGCTTTTCTAATTTATTCAAATTCTTCCACGCTGTTTTTACGGGAGCTTTACCATGATATCGTTTGCTGAATAGAGTAAAGCCAGATCTGGAGGAAACATAAGCGTCAATCGAGAACGAAGGTTTAAGGCTAACCGTCAAGGGGACTACAGTCGATGTTAATTTTATTTGCAATTAACCCTGTATCGGTTTATGTAGCCGTCTTAGTTCCTGTACCGGTAATTTAATGCTAAACTGACACTGTGCCTACTAGCTACAAGCCTTATTTTGAACGTATTAAGGTGGCACCATCTAATGCGGTTATAAACAACTAAAAAAACATGGTCGCAAGTGAACAGCTCGGGCATGGTGTAGTCAAATTGTAAGTAGCAAATCGGATTATATAGTTTGAGCTATGTCGACATGTAGAGCGAGGTTAGAACTTTTGTTTCTTTATATCATTATTTAGCAAAACAGGAAGTATATTCGAGACAAGGTCTATGTAGCCATAAGGCAAATCGCCCGTTTGTAGACAACAAAATATAAATGTAAGTCTCTCATATTGTTTTTTGTTTCAGAAATCTGTCTAACACATGGCTGAAAAGTGTGTACCAATATAATCTCTTTATGAGAAATAGCTCGAGGATAATTATTCCAGCCGATTCAAATTTATCCGATGCATCGGACAGTGACTCCGAAAACGAATTTTGGAAGTAAAGAATTGTAAGACTACTGTCGGAGTAAAAAGTTCTGATCCCTGGGTTTCAAATCTTATATTTCAAAACGTAATTGATAGAATTTTATGCACTAAGAATAGATAGATAAAGAATTTAACTACAATTTTTTTCTCGTAAAGTATTTGCTCAAATTTGGACTATAGATACTTACGCATTTTTTTCTATTCCCAATTTTTTTTAATGACGTATTTCAAATATTGTTTGGATTATTTAGTATAACAGTAAAATATAATAACTTCAATCGAAAACTACAGTAGATTATTCTTCAATTAAATAAACAAAATTTTCTATTATTTTCTAAATTATAAGAATTTTAAAATATTCAAGTGCCACAGGCTTGATATTCAGCGGGCTGCATAGAGAAGAAGCAACGTAATGTGTATGTTCTCATGTGGTGTGAAGCGACAACCGCTAACCAATATATTTTTTAGTTTATTAATTTGACATTAATAGTTTTACAATGTCTTAATAGTAATATTTATTGTTTTTATCTGTTTAAATAAAAAAATAGTGAAAAAGCAAAACCACAAAAAACCTTTTGTTGGTTACAGTTCTTGTATAAATTGCATGTGTGTATGCCGCTCTACAGTGATGCTAAAACTCATTTTAAGACTGCACAAGGTCGTCAAAGTGTACGCGGCCTACGTCAATTCCCACGTGCATGTAAGCTATGCATCTCTGTTTAATATAGATATTATTTAAAAGCAATTATTTTATTGTATTGTTTTTGTAGTGCCGAATGCGTGGGAATAAGTGAAAACAGTGTTAAAATGAGTATTACGTGAGCAACGAACTGGTACAGTGTCAAGATCAAAACCCAGAAGTGGTAAAAAAATTAAAATTGACGATTTCTTAAAAGGCATTATCAGAAGACATGTCTTACAGTTCTATATAAAAAAAAAGTTTTCCAACTATTGTAGACTTACGCCAAAGATTAAAGGACGACCTTCCTCATGTTTGTACTTCTACTCTAAAACATTGGGTGAAGACAATTAATTTTACCTATCGAAAATTGGAAAATAAACCTATTTTCATAGAAGAAAATATAGCTGCAAAAAAATCACAATATCTGTAATCCGCGAAGAGGGTTGTAAAGTATTTTATACCGACGAGACATAGCATGGTGCCAACAATTCCAGAAAATTTGGCTGGGTGGAAACAGTTACAACCGATTTTGATGAATATAGAGAAACTATTCAAGAAGTTAATGGTTTTAAAGTGGAGTCAAACGACCTTCCGGTTCAGGGCAACGAGTAATGATATAAAATTGGTAACGAAGATTGATTTTTGGAACTGTATGAAATACTATACAAAAAGGTTCTGCTGATTACCACGACGAAATGAACAAACAGCACTATTAGAAATGGAACAAATTTGTATATGCTAAAACTCAGTTTAGGATTGGCAGTCGTCAAATTGTGCGCCGCCTACGTCAAAAAACTAGGGCGCCATCTATTGACTTTTATACGTCAAGACACGGAGATTTCTTCACCATTAACCGTTTTAACAATGACGTAGCTATTAACTAATCATGTAATGTAATGGGTACCACGTATATTGAGAATAGTTTGTATAGGATAGAATTCATTGATCAGGAATATTTTTAGATTGGCACTTCTAACTTGAAATATTTAACGCAGAGCTGGGTGGAATATGTACTTTGAGTACCTATAAAATGAAAACGAAATGAGATAGAGGAGCAAGTCATCGCTACAAGAAAACTAAATAAGTCAACTTTAATTAAAATTTAAGTAGTGCTTCAAACGACCTGGTTAAAATAACTTAATCATTGGGTAGCTTTAATTATTATTTAATCCCAATGATGACACCCATAACCATTTCGAAATGTTGATCCCAGACTATTGTAAGTAAGGTTGTATTTCAACCATAGTCATGTATTAATGTGTGGGAAAACGGTGCAGTATAGATCATTTATCTTTTATAAATCGTATCGATTACACTGTTTTGATTACACTGGTCTGCAAAAAAATATTTTTTATCGAGCCCTGACACTATTCCGGGTGATTCTTATGTAAAATGACGTCCTGAATCCAAATATGTCTTCCGTTTTCTTCCATCACCCACCATTTTCGAGGGAGCCCCAAATCTCTAATTTTACCACTTTTCGATAAATTAATTAATTTATTTATCGAACGATAATAATAATTATTATAATAATAAATATATGGACATGAATTTAATTTAAATGGGAAAAAGAACTATTTTAGTTATAAACAGTAATAAACAAAAAGATATTCATCGTTACTTGGTGCTTGCTTTCCTTTTATACCCTGAGGTACAGCTCTCTCGTTTCAAAGACCAGCAGTACTCCGCCAACATTCTTGCATTCCACTTCCCTGAAAATCTCTTCTCCAGCTTAGCGATGTCTTGATGGAACCGTTCCCCGTGTTCATTCGAGACTGCTCCTAAATTTTCAGGGAAAAAGTCCAGATGCGAGTGAAGGAAGTGAACTTTAAGAGACATGTTACATCCTATGTCCTCGTACGCTAAAAGCAGTTCCTCGACGTGAGCGACATAATTTTCACTTTTGTGGTTACCCAGGAAGTTCTTACAAACGTTTTGAAATGCAAGCCAAGCTCGTTTTTCTTTTCGATTTAGGTGTTCAATAAACGTCTAATCTTGGAAGAGTTGTCTAATCTGGGGACCAACAAAAACTCCTTCTTTGATTTTAGCTTCGCTAAGACGAGGAAATTTAGTTTTCGAAAATTGAAATGCGCCACCTGTCTTGTCCACTGCTTTCACCAACTGCTTGATCAACCCAAGTTTGATGTGTAAAGGTGGTAAGTAAATATTTTCCTTCGGAACCAAAGGATTGTGGATTTATCTCGGGCTCGGCTATCCCATTCACAAAGAAAGCAGCAATATTTTGTGAATCCTGATTGCAGGCTCGTGAGTAGAGCAACAACTTTTAAGTCAGCGCAAAGTTTCCACTTATAATCATAATAATTAATTTTATCAAGGATTCTGAAGATGTTTTCGTACGTTTCCTTCATATTAACAGAGTATGCAACTGGAACTGATGGAAAGTCATTCCCATTTGCCAACAGGACAACTTTTAAGCTTGTTTTTGATGAGTCTATAAACAGTCTCCATTTGTCTGGGTCACATGGCATCTGTAGCGCTGTCATCAATAAATTTGCATTAGGGCAGAACACTAAACCTTTATCTTCTGAGAAAAGACATTTCAGGGTTGCTTGTCTAGTCCTGTAAGAAGATATTTTTAATCCCTTTTCTAAGAGGTTCCACTGTTGAAGTCGCGATCCTAGGAGCTGAGATTTAGTCTTGGGTAACTGCAAATCCCTGACAAGATCATTTAATTCCGATTGAGTGAGGAGGCGAGGTTGCCTAGAAACTAAATCTGCGGAATACTCTTCATCATCATTGAACGTATCATTTGAAGCCCCAGGTTGTGGCTCAAAGTCTTTTAAATCAATTTCCGGCTCTAGAGTATAAGTGTTTGGGGGCTCTGGGATTGGCAAAGTATCGTTATAAGGAACAGGTCTCAGAGCTGACGGAATATTGGGATACTGAATTGTATGCTTACTTTTGCTCGAAAACCCGACGGTGGAATAATACAAAAGTAACAATCTGTAAGGTGACAGCAAAGTTCACTCCAAACCATGGGCACAGCAAATGGCATTGATTTACGGGTACCTTTGAGCCATTTGGTCAAACTACTGTAACAAGTCGTACAGCAAACTGATAGAGCCCAAGTCTTGTCCTGGTCGCCAACTTGACAATCAAAGTACAATTTATAAGCTGTTTTAACAAGCGGAGAAAGGGGTTTTCGTTGCGCTTTTAAACTTAATTCCCCGCAGACATAGCAGAAGCTATCGGGATGATTTTTACACTCGCGTGGCATAATTAAACAGTAATTCAACGCCCGACATTAACCACAAATCACACTTAGTCACTTGAAAAAATCCGGAGTAAAAGTAGTTTTACTGTTTTACACAAATGAACAAAAATGAACACAAAATCCAGCACGTCGACAAGTTAACTCTGCAACAGCTATAGATGTACTGATCGAAGCAGTTAAGCAAACAATGTAATATACTATAATGAGAAGAGTAATGCAAGTTCAAGCCTGTCGAAAATTCCTGTTCAAACCTGCATGTGGTATTGAGATCGCCAGCGTCGTGCAGTGAATCTTCCTAACTGTTTATTGATATTTTTTTACTGTTATATATTTGTATTTTATTGTTGTTTCTATATACATTTTATAGCAAAACTTTATACTTATACTTATACTTTGGTATAAATTTTATTACCTGCTTTAGGATGTTTAACGGCTATAAGTTAAAATTCTAAAAAAAATGCAAAAAATAAAATAAAAATGGGGTCCCCCCAAAATAGGTGGGTGATGGGTAAAAACTGAGCTCATTTTTGGATTCAGGAGGTCATTTTACATAAGAATCGTCAAGAATGGTATCAGGGCCGATTTTCATGCAGACCAGTGTTATCCCAATTTAGATCCTACATACTCGTATTTGTTTGGAAATTGATTGAATGAAAATAAATCAAATATACGTTATTTTGAAAACCTGGACAAAGACGAGCGAAATTATAATCTAAACAAAATCGCGCAATAAAGAAAAAAATAAATAAAAAACTTGTTTTCAATTTGTAGTATGCAAATTAAATTTATGTGCAAAATGTACTGGACAGATAATTTAATTTCCTATATAAACTTACTCTGGTGGATGCGGTGGTTGCGCTTCAAATACCTTGGCTAAAGAAATCTGTTTATTTACGTGAGATTCTTCTTTTGGATTTTCATTCGGCAAATTTTCTTTCTTCTTTTTCTTTTTCTTACTACTAGTTTCTACAACTTCATGTTTGTTTGTTTCTTCAATTTTTACTTTTACAGGTTTTTCACTTTCCTTTTCCTTCTCTTTTTCTTTTTCCTTCTCCTTTTCCTTATCAAACTTTTCTATTTCCTCTACACGGTTTTCTGGAATACTTTTTTCTTCGGATGATTTAATTTTTTTCTCTTCGTGTTTCCCTTTCTCTGTTTCGCCTTTGTTTTTGTCTATTTCGGTTTTATTTTTATCTGTTTCGATTTTGTTCTTATCCGTGTCATTCTTGTTTTTGTCTGTTTCGTTTTTGTTTTTGTCTGTTTCATTTTTGTTTTTATCTTCTTCTACCTTGTTTTTCGACTCATCAACTTTTTTACCTTTTCTCTTTGGTAAATTATTTTGCAATTCCTCCTGACGTTTGCTCTCGGGTAACGATTCCAAATACGTTGCAAAATCCAGTTTGTATTGAGTCATTAACTGCAACATGAATTAGTAACCAATGAATACCGCGCTGTTATAAACTTACTTGCTCGGCATGCTCCTGATAAACTTTCTTTTCTTCCTCGGAACACATTTTCCATTGATCGGCTAACGCTTTCATTCTACCCTTTGGATCAATTTTTTTGATTTCGTCGCTTTTAAGCATTATTTGAGAGAATAAACTATACGCTGAGTTTGGTGGTTTTATAGGTTTACCAGCTAATCTTTCCTTCAAAGCCCTTTCTTCTTTAGTTACGGTTGATTTAAAAGGGGTGCTTACATAATTTGGATTTTGAACTATATAATTCTTTAATTCTTCCTGAAAATTTTGTTTTAATTAGGTTGTATCGAGAGATTATTAGATAAACCTCAAAATAGGGAAAATATTTTTCAAGATGAACATGATATAGACAAAACACAACCACTAAGAGTAAAGAAGAAGTTTAGGAAAAGACTATCCATAATTTTACTAGAAAATGTAAAAAAAAGAAAAACTTTTTGAGCAAACTCAGACCGTTACAGATAAATATAAGTGTTCAAAGGCGATACCTTAAAAGTCCTAATATAAACTAAGTGTCCTAATTGCATTTCGTTGAGAGATACTTAAAGTACTATAGAAGTAAATCTGTCTAGAATATAACAAATTCTATTAAAGGTAAAACGTTCACACATGGTGGAGTTCAATATAACAAACCATTCACTTTTCCAAATGGAGATTTCTGCGTCCCTACTAGTGTACTCCAATCCACCTGGTCCTCAAGCCCCTTTGGATTGAAGCTACAGTGTCCGTACAAAAACTACTACACTGTCCAGAATGCTTACCAGAAGGGTAAATCTATACAATTTAATTTATCAGCTGAAAATAAAAATATCTCACAAAGAATTTGCTCTTTACCCTAAGTAATCCCAACAAACTGTTAATGAACGCCCGACAATCCTACGAATCTCAGTAGAGATAAATTCAATCAACCATGTCAAGATATCTACATATATGCTTACAAGACTAGCTGCACCTTCAGAAAAAAATGAAATGAACATTGAAAAATCCCCAGAAAGCTTCACAGAAAACCACTAGGGTAATATATCCTAAAAACACCTCCGTGAAGACAATAAGCATTCTACGAGCAGAATATGCGCAATATGTTCTCCGTTATCGCTGGTGATTTCCAACCTTTTCGTGAAGACCTTCGAAGAAGAGTCCGAGAAAACCCCCAATATGGCCACATGAAATGGGACCGCTGCAACAATTCCTAAACCACATAAACGGACAGCACTTGCAAATCAGTTTCACAATAGAAGTTCGGTAAGAAGGGTTGCATGCATTTTCTGGATGTACTAGTGAAACGCATACATAACAAGGTATGTCACAGACATATCTACATGCTACATCACAACACCACCCACAACAGAAAAGATCATTTATGAGAACACTTTTACAACGGGCAAAGAAGTTTAGTGATCCAAAAAACTGATCAGCAAAGATTCTACGCTGACACGCTGCAGTGACCTCTAAGACCCTGGGACATAAGATTCGCTTTGCCGCATCTTGAAAAGAAATATATGTATACGATGCTGGGAAATTTGCCATAACGCTACATAATGCAAGGACGTTAACCGCAGAAACTGCTGCTATAGCTGTGGTAGCAAAAAGCATACCAAAACAGTTTATTAACAACAAAAGAAGGGCCGATATGCCACATAGCAACAAGATATGGACCAAGGCATGCCCTAAGTTTATGAGAAAACATAACAAAACAGCTGCAATTGACCTTATAAGTAATGTAAACGGTGATGAAAGGGCATTGAAGCAAAGACGCCAACCTAGTCCTAATTAATAAAGACAAGGACTCCCCCAGTAATGAGAGCACCAAGAGAACTAGGCGACTATACGCCATGGTCAGACTAAACGTTAAGAATGTGTTCAACTCTCTATCGTGGCCGATAATTATGTTAGCATTACAATAGAAAGGCGTAGAGTAATATATAGTCAATGTGATCGAATCATATCTGGAAAACTATGATGGCAGCAAGACAATACAGGTGACATGCGGTGTGTCACAAGAATCCGTGCTGGGACCGACTCTTTGGAACATTGTCTTTGACGGCTTACTAAGACTCAATCTGGGAGAAAGGGTACAATTAGTAGTCTTTGCTGACGACCTTGCCTTAATGACCAGCGCTAGGGCGAAAAACAACCTTGTGATAAAGACGAACATGGCATTGCGCAACATTGATGTATGGCTAACAACCAGGAAATTGAAACTGGCGCTACCCAAAACAGAAGCTGTAATATTCTCGGCATGAGACGAATCAGTGCCATTACTTTGAAAATAAGGGACCACGAAGTCGCTCCCAAGAATAGCATCAAATACCTTGGAGTATACATGCACAAACACCTTAGCTATGCCAATGGCTACGGCTAAAACACCTTAGACAGCGTCGGACATAGTAGAATAATGCCAAATGCGTTCGTGCCAACCACCAGGAAGAGAAGGCTAATTATATGCTGCCCCAATTGGACAGAAGCGCTGGAAAAAGGCAAGTATTAAGGCATGGTCCAAGAACCTGCCTGAGAATTATAGCTGCCTACAGAATTATAGTAACAGGGGTGGCCCATACCTTGGGACCTGCTAGCAGCCGAACGACAAATAATCAGAAGTAACTGCTCAATTATGCAGGCGAGGCGAGATACCATGGGCAAATGGCAGCAAAGATGGCAAAACAGCACTAAGAGCATATGGGCTTACGAGCTAATAAAAGATGTTGAGATTTGGGTTGGGAGACGACACGGGCAACTAAACTATCAGATCAGAGTACAGCTGTTTCGTGACTTACCTACATGGCATAAGAAAGAGATCAGACCCTGAGTGTGCCTACTGCGGAGAGGTAGATGACGCCAAACACGATTTTTGCCTGTCCGCATTGAACCAACCTTAGAGGAGAACCGGTTGGCGCGACCATCCAGACATAGATTCAACAAATAGACCAATAGACATAAATGAGAAAGTGTCAATAGCTCGTTAGTGAGGATAATGGCACAGAAAAAGTCGCCTCGTTACGCTCCTTAGTATTTTTTCAATAATGACACGAGTGCCAGCTTCGCCAACCTAATATTCCTAGCCAGGAGACGAGCTGCAGCAACACTATTAAGTGATTCAACTCGCCTCCTATCGGGCCGGAACCAGGAGGGAGAAAGATTGAGAGTGCTGTCAGTCATAAGAACCTTATCGTTATTGTAAATTAAAGTACAAACTACTAGCGTAATCTTTGTTGAATAAAATTTGAAAAAAAAACGAATCACAAATAGCGCTAGTTGGATTCGCTTACCTACCCTACGTTGACGCAGTGACTGATACATTGAAGAAAGTGCTGGACAGAAGAAATAATTAGAGTAACATATGATCAAGAAGATAGAGCAACTTGTATCTACATCGGAGAGACGCACCTCAGAGATACATTGAGAAATCAGCAGTCGCAGAACACTTACATCAACATAACTATGACAAAGTTAAAAAGAGAAAAAGGAACAAACATTATCAGCGAATGGTGAAAGAATCGCTAAAAGTAATAAAGAGCAGCAACGAGTTTAACAGAGACTAGCTATACGAAAAATATAGAAAAACATGACTACTACAAACATATTCCAACCTACACCATTAGACACGGTACAACAAAGCAATTGGACACGTTTCAACGAACAACTGACACGGATCATAGGAGCATAGCAACGCACAGGTATATAATAAGAAGCAGAAGACAGTAACAGCAGTCTTTGGAAATCCTCTGAAGAAGATGACAGCATAAGCATCGAACCGTCAAGTTTTAACATTACAACACAGCAACACCTAGGAGATGATATTTCGAAGCTATAAGAAATCAATACGCATTCAGAATATAGTCAAACTAGAACAGCAGATGAACCCAGTTTTTCAGATTGCATGTAGCAATTTAAAAAATAATTCATACCTGATATTTATCCTCTTCATCTAAAGCAAAATCTATCCAAATTAATTTCTTTTTATCAGACAGATTTTTCCATTGTTCCTTGCATCGTTCTTTGAAGCTATTACGATCTACTTCGGATTCCGAATTAAAATATTTTAGCTGATTATTAAAAAAGAAACTAAATGGAGTTAAAGGTTTTTTAGGACCAGTTTCGACCGCTTTGCTATGATTAGACTTTTCAGGAAATCGGGGTATGTCTGGATGCAGTCGACTGTAATTTAATTAAAGCATTAAAATAAATAAGTTTCTTCTTCTACTAGTCTTACTAAAATTCTTCAAGTTTTTCTTCATAAGCTTTTTTCTCTGCGACCGCTAGTTGCATGTATTTTTCTCGTTTTTCCGCAGAGATATTTTTATACATTTGAGCCATTCGCTTAGAAACTTCAGTCTATAAATTAAACACTATGGTATTGGAAGGTTAAATATTAGGTACCTTACCATTTCTAAGCCTGGATTTTGTGCAAGTATCTTGTCCTTTTTTTTTACATAAAACAACATGTACCCAGTGAGTGGTCGTTTTGGCATATCTGGATGTCGATTCTAAAAATCACCATATAGTAATCATAATTAATTATTAGTTACTGTACATTTTTAGTTCCTCTGTAAAAATGTGTCCAAGGTTTTGATATCCATTCTTTGGCATCTTGTAAAAGTTCGCTTAGTAATCTAAATCGCCGTATTCGCTTTTGTATTAAAGTCCAAGTTTTTTTACAGTCGTCGCCCGTATATTTATCAAAAGCAATCTATAAATAGAATGCAATCATTTAAGAATAATTATCCAAAAATGCTTACATCGTCCCAGTTTAATTTATCGGCACGGGTTTGATATGCTAAATTGTCTTTGTCTGGAAGTGTTTGTTCTATATTCTTTACCAGAGTTCTAAGATCATTTTGAGGCCAATCTATAGTGTCATCTAAAACATCGTGCGTTTGTGTAAAGTCATTATTTCGTCGTTAGTACTTACTAGAATGGGACTCATCTGGATGCTCATGTCCATCTTCCTCAATCAGACTATGTTCATCCCTTTGACTCTCAGTTTTGTGTTTCTTCAGTTTCTTCTTGTTTTCCGTAGTTATATTTTCAGTGTTATCTAGATCTGTTGAACTTAATACTTTTCTTTTTTTAGACTTAAGCTGTATTTCGTCCTCTTCATTTTCAATTTTAAACTTCACTTTTTTCTTAGGTTTTTGAACTTCAGAAGAATCATCTGTGATATCTAACTCGTTATCAGATGTCCTCATCTTAGCTTTCTTTTTCGATTTCACGCTGGTATTTTCAACTGCAAAATACAGTAACCATTATACCCATAACCTCAACGCTTTTAACAAATACTGTACGGGAATTATGCAAATATGTAAACCATGTTTAACTTAAAACGGAAGATAAAATAATAATTGGTGACGTTGGTAATAATATTTTATAGGGAAAGTACGGAATAGTTTGATTCTGATATACGTAAAATTAATGAAAGGATTACCTTGATCGTTCATTTTAATTTATGACTGTATGGAAATGATTTGAAGAGATCGACTTTAAATTGAATAAGGTTTAGAGTTTTCACTTTTTAAGTTTTAAATCTCGACTTACATTGGTTTAATGTTATTAACAAATATTTCTGAAATTAACAAGCGACTCCATCTTAAAAACCAAACATGATTTTACGAACGCGCCTAATCAGGGTTGCCAGATAAGTTTATATAAGCGCCATCTCGTAATTACAAACCCAAACTGTTTTTTCAAAATTTTTAGCTATCATTTTATTTTTTATAAATAAAAATTAAGAATTTCTAAACACAGCTTAAATAATTTTGTTACCAATATCACAGTTTGTTGTCAATGAAAACAATTTAGCAATGTTAAAACTTAAACGGTACAATTATTAATTTAAAATACATATAATATTGATTTGCGAAAACAATATTTACGAACTTTTTTTGGTGATGCGTTACAAAGTATAGTCAATAAACATTTTTACTTTATTCTAAGTGGTTTAAGTTTTATTTAAAAGATAAAAACCAGGAGACCAAACTATACAATTACAGTCATTCGGATTTTTTGACCAGTTGACCACATAGAATAATTATCAGTGTTGTGCATTATCTAGATGAAATTATATAGATAATTCATCTCGATACTTTTTGATCATCTTTTTCCTTATCTAGATAAAAGTATTGAACATTATCTAGATGATTATCTTAGATGATCTTTCGGTTATCTATCATGAAATTATCTAGATGATTTTTTAAAAGTAGCATACATTTTTTTGTTTAGATTTGTTGTTTTGTAATTTTTATATTTATAAACATAATATTGTTTGTAATGTCTGTGGTAATGTAAAACGATCCAGATCGCTAAAACCGGATAAGTAATCGCCGTAGATGTTTCGCATTTTTGCAGCTCTTCTGCTGACAAAAACTAGACTCACATGACCTTGAGCGTAAATACATGCAATACGAAATATAAACAAAAACACAGCTCAAATTACTTTTTGAAACTGAACCAATTGCTTGCGATAAGTATCTTATCGTCTTTAGAAACAATAATAAGCGTTTTGATATACGTATATTTATTCAATACATTATCTTGCACGATTCATACATTGAGATTAACAGTTACTAATTCTGTAGTTTTGAAAACTTAATTAGTTGAAGTGCCTACACAGCAAAAGTCTGCAAAACTATGCCCAAATAAAAAAATGCTTGATTGAAAAAGAGAAAATTTATGACTTTTTGAGCAGTTGAAAGTGACAAACCTCGATACACATGATTTAGAGTTCTTTTAAAAGACTATTTAAGTCATGTAGCTTTTAGCTTACTCTTTAACTCAACTTGTTGAGTAAGTAATATCATTGTATATGAATGTTTTATTATTTCTTAATATACAATGGTAATATCAACGTTAAATTAAAGTCGCAATTAGATCCTAATGTAGACCGCGTAGAATAAAAACGCTTCCTATATAAATCAATGAAGTAAATTATCATATGAGTACAATTACTGACAACCTGTCAAACATAATTAACAAAACTGCTTTTTTTTACATTTGGATTTGTTGCACTTACAATTACCAAAAGTACTGAGCAGAGCATAAACTGTTTAAAATAACCACACTTTTTAGAAGAAACAAAACTGCTTTTGTTTTTTTAAAAGACATAAAACCTAATTCTTTAAGTGATCGCTGGTGTAAGCTGCTCAAAATTTTAAATTTTAAAAAACAATAAAGTTTTGAGGATTAGTTGGTTTTTTGTAAAAATTTTCTTAAAATATCGAACTACAAATGATAACTTAAATTTAAAAAGAAAAAAGCAATAATTCATCAGGGAGTGTAATTATCCCAGTAAACACGGATTGAAACTGTTACAGTCACAAAATTAAAACAATTGTTTTATTACGTTGTTTCGTGTTAGTTCCATTTGTATATCATTTACATGTAACTGACAGTGAATAAATTGAAAGAGTTCCAATTTTTCACAATCAGTTTTAAACCGTTTCAGTACTTGCAATTCTTTTCCCATAATCAGCAACCGTCTAAAAACTGATTTATTAAAACCGAATATTTTTTGAATAACTAGAATTGGTTAAAGATCGATTAAATAAGATTGAATTTTTTTCAAAACAGTGGAATCGTTCTAGGAAAATCGAATACTTTGTCATTAGTCAGCATTAGTCGTTGCTATACTTTTGATTACTGTCGTCAACGCTTGCGCTGCAAATTGATATCTTTTCACTTGTTCGGTTGCAGTTTGATAAGTGATGCTGTGTGTACAATTACGAAATGGAACAATAAACGGTAAGTCGAAACATTTTATTATAATCCATAAATGTAATCGATATTATTATCATTTCTGTTCTTTATGTATCATGTTTTAATTTGTTAAAAAAAAAATGTAAATTAACACACATGGTTGCGTTAAGGTAGATTATTGCGTAAATCTGATGATTTATAATTACAGTTCAATTCTTCAAGTTTTCTATACGATTATGTACAGCTAAAAGTATTCATAGTGTTTTTATAACTTTCTAATGATTGCTAAAGTGATATTTATATTAAGTTTGTGTTGTTTTTGATTAAAAAAATGTAATTAATTTTGTGTAACTATATGATTATGTATGTATATAAATGAAATATTTATTTCTATGTTACAGATGCGGTTAAAAGTTGCTACCCAACAGTAACTGATGCAGTTTTCGAGGCTTCCGTGAAAAGACCACATCTAGGAAAGTTGCAATATGTAAAAACTCAATGTGATATTGTATTTAAAAATATTTATTGTGCAATAAAATTTGAAAAGTGCATTCGAAAATGTATAATTATATTATTGAAAGAATTGTTTTAGTTCATTATTGAAACAAAAAAATCATACATGTATCGATCATTTAGTATCAGTTCAAGAACGAAGCTTTTAAAACGTAAACCGAATGCAACATTTAGTTTGCAACAGATTTGAATTTAAAATACCGAAACTATACTGATTCAAATAAGTGAAACAGCGATGGACTTATAGCTATTTTATTGCAGTTAGGTTTCTTTTATGTTTGAAACAAGAGTGAATCATAATTTTTTTGTTTTGAAACTGTTACTAAACATTATCAATTTTGTGTTTACTGGGAACAGCTATGAGCGATAATTTTTATAATCTTCTTGGTTCAAACTGACATCGATATCAAAGCCAGATTTTTCCTAACTGTTACAAAGGAAAACTAATTAAGTTAGTAGACACTTCTCTTTTTTTTGTTTTATATTTTACAATAGTAGGTCATTAAATCAATAAAGTTTCTGTCATGTTTTTTTTCGATTTTTTTTTCAATTTATCTTTCAGTTTTTTAATTAGTTAATTTAATAAATTTAATGAATTGGTATTGATGATGATTATAATTAAATGGTAACAATTAATTATTACCTGTTTGTACGTATTTGATAGAATCATCTATCGTATTATCTACGTAAATTATAGATTATCTTATGTATTATCTAGATAAATTCTTCAACTTTTATCTAAATCGTTATCTAGATAAAAAAATTGAAATTATCTATTATCTCATCTAGATAAAAATTTAATTATTTATGCACAACACTGCTAATTATATTGTATTTTTCAAGTTTTAAACTTATTATGCATTTCTGCTGCTGTATTGACCATTTGAATTTAACGTCGTTAAGAGGGAAAGTTTTTGCGTTATTTCTGGATATAAAAGCAGCGTTTGATAATGTAAATAGGTGTAAATTATGGAATATATTAAGAAAGAAACAGATAGAGGAAGAACCAGTAAGCAGGAATATAGAGGAAATATATAATGAGCCAAAGTGCAAAGTAAGAATAGATGGATAGTTAAGTGAAGCATTTTGACCGCTTAGTCCTAGTTTATTTGCTGTATATTTAGAAAATTTAGAGAAAGAGTTGATGGGGCAACAAAGTGGAGGAATAGTAATGAGGGGGTTAAAAGTGTGGGTTTTGGCGTATGCGGATGACATAAAGATTATAGCGAAGAAAGAAAGAGAATTGAAGGAGATGATAAAGACAGTAAAAAAGTCTCTGGAAAAAAAGTGTTTAAATGTAAATTTGGGAAAAACAAAGATGGTAGTGTTTCGAAAAAAGAGGGGGAGGGTAAAAAAAGAGTACAGTGGAAGTGGAGAGACGAGATAATAGAAAGTGACGTGTATATATATGAAGTGGTTGGCAAAGAAATGTAATAGAATTGTAGGTCTATAGGGTATAGGAGAGAGGGTATTTGGGAAGCATATAGAAACAAGAAGATCCCAACAAACACAAGGATGTCCCAAGGATGTCCCGGGGACATGATGTTGCGGATCACTGAATGTCCCAAAGTCATCCTATTTTGGTTCTGTGTACGTCTTAGGGACATTCATGGGACGTTCTTTTGTCACAAGTGTGTGCATCCCTACGATGTCCTTATAAGACATCCTTGCGTATCCGCAACGGGACGTCCCTTTTAGATGGCTCTAGGATATGTACTATATATGTATATTATATTTTTATCAAGAAAAGTACCATTTCCAGTTAAAGTACATCTACTTTGTGGTTTTTTCTATTGTTTTTTTTATTCAGTAAGGAGACTTAACGTACTCCTCTGCGACTTGACGTAATGTATAAAAATAACTTTATCAAATAAAAGACAAATTATTATTACATAAAACTATATTTTTAAATAATAATCCAAATTATATTCAATTAAAATAAATTTAGATTACTTCATTTTTTTATCTTTTCGATCCCGGCGTTCTTTGGCCCTCCTTAGCGAGTTTTTTATACTTTTTTCCCGATTTTTTAAGTGGCGCCTGAAACAATGCAACTACATAAGAGATGGTAATCGTCATGTAGAGTCAATAAAAAAGTTAATACAAAAAGCTTATTTTGGTATTTCTATGTAATCAGAATTTACATTTTTCTAAATTGAAGAATTGATAAAGTGATACTTCTTTTGTAGAATTATTGATTGATCTTTTTGATGATGCTATTATTGATTAAATCATAAGAAATGATCGATTATAATCAGTTAAAAATTGTTTAAATCGTTTTTTAAAAAAAAATTTGTAAACGCGTCAGTTTCGCTTTTAATTTCATCAGAAGAATGTGGTAAAAACAAAATTATTTCTAGACGTATTTTTAACTACCTAACTAATTATTGTGGAAATAGTAATACGACAATACGAGAAATACGCACACTAATCATAACTATGAATACCAAGAACGCGATAACGTTATAGTTTCTTAGTTAGATTATCGATTTTGTGCCTTATCGGTCATGTTGACATTTTTGGATGACTTATTGTAAATCTCGACGATAAAAGTCGTGAGATAACGTCACACTTTTAAACCTTTAATACAAAGAAAACATTTTTTAAATAATTTTTTGAGTAAAAAAATTTTTTTTTACATAAAATAAATATTTTCAATCACCATTATTAATAATTGTGATCTTTTAATTTCAATAAACTTTTATTAATTTTTAGTAATTCAAAAGGTACCAAAAACTTACCAAATAAATTTGTTTATGCACTAAAACACCCAAAAAACTTTAGATAATAAAATAAAGAACAGATAAATAAAGTAGTCAGAACACAACCAAAAACAAATACAGAGTGCAAACGGTGCAAACAGAGTGTACCACATTGATATTTTACTTTGTTGAGTAGGCACCAGAGAACAAGAAGGAAAGTGAGCACGCGCACTAAGTTTGCATTTGTTTTTTCCCGCATAGGACATCTCATCGTACGTTTTTCATTGACATTCTGAGGACGTCCTATTAAAGACATCCTATACAGGCCCATTTTAAAGCCCGGGATGTAAAGACATCATTTGGACATAAAACGAACGTCCCTGGGACGTCGTGTGTTTACTGGGATGGTTGTTTAACAAATTAATAAAGAGTATGATGATGTACGGGGCGGAAATATGGGGGTGGAAGGAATAAGAGAAAGTAAAAGAAAATTACTGGAAATGGACGTTAGGATTAAAGAGGGAAACGCCAGGGTACATAGTAGAGGAGGAAATGAAGTTAGAAAAGATAAGGGTACAGGCGGGGAAGAGAGCAATGTATTACGAAGAACAAATGAAAGAAAGAGAAGATTGTAAATTGCTTCAAATGTGCTGGAGAGAGGTAAAGAATGGATGAATTAAATATGGACAAGATGAAAGAAGAAGGTATTATGAAAGAGTTGGATATGCGAGAGAAGAGGTAGAGAAAATAAGGGAGACAGGAAGGAAAATAAAAGATGAGATAATAAGAAGAGATAAGGACATACAGAGACAAGAGCAAGAATACGATGTCCTTAGGACATTCTTGCGTATCCGCAACGGGACGTCCCTTTTAGATGGCTGTAGGATATGTACTATATATGTATATTATATTTTTATCAAGAAACGTACCATCTCCAGTTAAAGTACATCTACTTTGTGGTTTTTTCTATTGTTTTTTTTATTCAGTAAGGAGATTTAACGTACTCCTCTGCGACTTGACGTAATGAATAAAAATAACTTTATCAAATAAAAGAGAAATTATTATTACATAAAACTATATTTTTAAATAATAATCCAAATTATATTCAATTAAAATAAATTTAGATTACTTAATTTTTTTATCTTTTCGATCCCGGCGTTCTTTGGCCCTCCTTAGCGAGTTTTTTATACTTTCTTCCCGATTTTTTAAGTGGCGCCTGAAACAATGCAACTACATAAGAGATTGTAATCGTCATGTAGAGTCGATAAAAAAGTTAATACAAAAACCTTATTTTGGTATTTCTATGTAATCAGAATTTACATTTTTCTAAATTGAAGAATTGATAAAGTGATACTTCTTTTGTAGAATTATTGATTGATCTTTTTGACGATTCTATTATTGATTAAATCATAAGAAATGATCGATTATAATCAGTTGAAAATTGTTTAAATCCTTTTTTTAAAAAAAAATTGTAAACGCGTCAGTTTTGCAAATTCATTAAGAATTTTTATACGTTTCGCATTTACATTTCATCAGAAGAATGTGGTAAAAACAAAATTATTTCTAGACGTATTTTTAACTACCTAACTAATTATTGTGGTAATAGTAATACAATACGAGAAATACGCACACTAATCATAACTATGAATATCAAGAACGCGATAACGTTATAGTTTCTTAGTTAGATTAGCTATTTTGTGTCTTATCGGTCATGTTGACATTTTTGGATGACTTATTGTGAATCGCAACGATAAAAGTCGTGAGATAACGTCACACTTTTAAACTTTTAATACAAAGAAAACATTTTTTAAATAATTTTTTGAGTAAAAAATTTTTTTTTTACTTAAAATAAATATTTTCAATCACCATTATTAATAATTGTGATCTTTTAATTTCAATAAACTTTTATAATTTTTAGTAATTCAAAATAATAATTATAAATGATGATTTTAATACCTTATAAATAAATACAAGGTACCAAAAACTTACCAAATAAATTTGTTTATGCACTAAAACACCCAAAAAACTTTAGATAATAAAATAAAGAACAGATAAATAAAGTAGTCAGAACACAACTAAAAACAAATACAGAGTGCAAACGGTGCAAAAAAAAGTGTACCACTTTGATATGCCAAAGGAGCGTACAGGTGTTGAGTAGGCACCAGAGAACAAGAAGGAAAGTGAGCACGCGCACTAAGTTTGCATTTGTTTTTTCCCGCATAGAACATCTCATCGTACGTTTTTCATTGACATCCTGAGGACGTCCTATTAAAGACATCCTATAGAGGCCCGTTTTAAAGCCCGGAATGTAAAGACATCATTTGGACATAAAACGAACGTCCCTGGGACGTCGTGTGTTTACTGGAATGGTTGTTTAACAAATGAATAAAGAAGTATGATGATGTACGGGGCGGAAATATGGGGGTGGAAGGAATGGGAGAAAGTACAAGAAAAATACTGGAAATGGACGTTAGGATTAAAGAGGGAAACGCCAGGGTACATAGTAGAGGAGGAAATGAAGTTAGAAAAGATAAGGGTACAGGCGGGGAAGAGAGCAATGTATTACGAAGAACAAATGAAAGAAAGAGAAGAATGTAAATTGCTTCAAATGTGCTGGAGAGAGGTAAAGAATGGAAGAATTAAATATGGACAAGATGAAAGAAGAAGGTATTATGAAACAGTTGGATATGCGAGAGAAAAGGTAGAGAAAATAAGAGAGACAGGAAGGGAAATAAAAGATGAGATAATTAGAAGAGACAAGGATATACAGAGACAAGAAACAAGAGCAAAAATACGAGAGGAAAAATATAATGAGAGATATACAAATATAGTAATAGATAATATTCTAAGGTACATAAAGGGCAAAAAAAGCTTAAGATTAAAAAAAATGGTAGCAAGGTTTAGATGCGGGAATGAAGAACAAGAAAATAAGTGTTGGAAGAAAGATAAAGATAGGAGATGTAGACTATGTGGTGAGGGGTGGGAAAATATAGAGCACATGTTGAAGGAATGTATAGAGCTAAGAGAAGAGAAAAGAGGAAGGTTGGAGATATTGGGAGAAGGAGGAGAAGGAGTCGGATGGATGGAAGAAGTTATAAAAAGGAGAAAAAGACTACATGTAGTGTAATAAATGTATATAGAGAATTGATTAGCGGTGGAGGGTTTAGGATCATTTTTTTAAATTTATTTATTAAATTAAATTAATAAAATTAAATAAAACAAAAAATAAAGGCATTTTTTTATTAACAATGTGTTGGAACACTCTTATTAGTTTTACACTCCCGCACCCTTTTTTGGCATGAATTTCACCAGGTGGTCAATTTTTTCTTAAGATATTGTATCCCAGGCAATCTGTAATTCATACCGGAAAGCTTCTAGTGTCTGTGGAGGATTGGCTAATTGCTTGAAAGCAGCAGAGTATTTATTTTTGTCATTTTATTGGCCGAATTACAGTTTTTTACACAGTCGCAAAAATTATACGTCATTTTGTGTTCATGTCATTCCGTATTTTTCTTGTGTAATCCCATGCAAAAAAAATCTGAATTAAGTTTTAACAAATTACCAAAAAGAAAAACTTACATATAAAAATTATTTTATACAGCAACGTTGAGGTTCACATACTCAATATCACTACAAAGCAAGTACTAGTGCTTATGTGGGGTACGTTACAAAGGAACTCTAGTATCGTAAAAGTGATGTAATAAAAACGCGATCTGATTGGCTGGGCTAATACATTCTCCGTGACCACGTAATCTAATTTACGGGGCTTTATTTAAGCCCCATAAATTACATACAGAGCCGTTGTTTCCAAAATTGACTTCATCGACAAAATGTTTAAAAAAGCATTGTATCAGAAACTTCTAAAGATTTTTGAGAGTGGTATCAAAAGATACGAAACTTTAGATTCAAGTCGGGAAGAATTGAAGGTGATATATCACAAGAATTATTTCTGGAACTACTACTCCACAACGTTATTTTCAAAAAATCCTAACCGTCTGCAAGATTAATAATGTTTAAAAACTTATATAGCTAATGAAAATATGTATTTTTGTCATAATTTTATAATTCATTTCTGAAAAGAACTGTTTGAAGTACGTTTACTAATACAAATATTTACTATGCAAACTGAGCGTGACCGTGAGCTTGTTGACGGGTTCTTTTATGTATACTTTCTAGAGACAGCTTTGACAAACAAATTGACACGGCAACAATTTTTTTAAATTCTAATTGTCCGTTTTTTATTGTATTTTTTTGATAAATTTGTATTAGCAAATTCAAAATTTGCACAATTTATCAATTATTTTTTAAAGCTGAGAGTCAATATATGTGCAAGTACCGTAGGTCGTGTTTTATATAACTGCGTTATCAAGCACATATAATCCACGGCGATAACGGCAAAGCTGTAAAATAAATTTTAAAAAAATTCTTAATTTTTTTTATTATTAACATCTTGGTTTTAAAATTACTATATAGGAATGATCAATATCTTGTTATTATAGTTAATTGACCTGTAGTTAAAATGCCCAATTAATATTGACAGTAGTTTGTAAATTTTATACAGAGTTCGTGTAATGTTAGTTTGAGAACCGCTGGTATGCAAATACCTTAAAAGCCAATAATTTCAGTAAATTCGTCATTGAAATATCTTATAAAAAGAACGATTATTTCTATAATACCGTAAAATGAGCACCATGTACATAAATAATTAATTAAAAACGTACTTATCTTTGTCCACGTTTATTTATTTCGATTTGCCAGAAAAACTTTTTGAATGTTATATTTTCAATTTGTAGCCAATCAAATGTCGCCAACGCGAGAACTAGCGCATGCGCATTGTAAACACCGAGTCGGTTTCTTTATAAGTGAACATTGGCCACGTCTTGTAATAAAATTTGCCGCTAGTTCAGGTGTGGTTGAGTTTTTAGAGAAACTTTTTCCAAAATGTATTGGATACATATTTGTTTACTCCTTACATGTCTATGTGCAGCTTTTGCTAAAGAAGAAGATGTAGTAGAACTGGTAGATAGTGATTTTGAATCAAGAATGAGTGACTATGAAGTTGCTTTAGTTATGTTTTATGCACCTTGGTAAGTACTTCTCTTATCTAAACACCGCTTTTCTAACCGGTTTTCCTTGTTGTAGGTGTGGACATTGTAAAAGATTAAAACCTGAATATGCAAAAGCTGCCGAAGATCTTTTAAGAAACGATCCACCAGTTATGTTAGTTAAAGTTGATTGTACAGAAGGTGGCAAAGAATCTTGTACTAAATACGGAGTAAGCGGATACCCTACGTTGAAAGTATTTAAAAACGGAGATGTTTTACAAGATTATGGTGGACCACGCGATGCAGCAGGTTTGTTGGAATTATTGCTACTTTAGAATTTGTTCATTATTTTGTAATTGCAGGCATCGTTAAATACATGAAAGCTCAAGTTGGTCCTAGTTCTAAAGAACTTGAAACTGTTGCCGATTTTGATAAGTTCTTAACAGCAGAAAAAGATGTATCGGTGGTTGGTTTCTTTGAGAAAGAAACGGACTTAAAGATTGCATTTATGAAAGTGGCAGATAAACTCAGGGAAAAAGTGCGCTTTGCGCATACATCGTTCAAAAATATTTTGGAAAAACAAGGCACAAAGCAAGTACTTTATTATATAAGAATTTTATTTGCTAATCTAAGTTTTCAAAGTTATTTTGATACTTTTAATTATATACAATAATTCTAGCTCTATTATGTGTGACGTTTTTTTAACAGGGTATTTGCTTTCTGTTTTTCTCATTTGAATTTAACCTCTTAGTTTAAACAACATTATTTGCACACGATCGATTATATTTGTATTCTATAAGCGCCTTTGGATGTTTTCTGGTGCAATTATCTTTCCACATCACGACTCTTTATTTTCTATGTCTGTGTCCGTGTCTATCTGTTCTGTTCATATATGTCAACAACCACACTTTTTCCATGGAGCTTTGTACTGTATCTTAGAAGAGATCAATTATGTGTAAATGAGGAGTTTAGAGGAATAGGCATTAATACAAGTAGGCACGAATGCATAGGGCTAGCAGTAAAAATACATACTATTTAAGTATATAAATGACTAGAAAAGGTGAAACGTTGATTAAGTCACGTTTTCTAGTTGTCTGTTACCATTGCTTGGTGGTGATTTTGAATTTAATTCTCTTTAAATTATAATAGTAATGCTGACTAGTGAATCTAGAAGTTTATCTAGATTTAAATGAGTACATATAGATCAGATCCTATCTTGGTAGTTAATAGAATTCAACAACAGCTATGGACCAACATTTAACGTTAAAAATATATATAGGATGTAGTAATCTTATCGACAGGTACAGGCCATTTGATGTGGACGTTCTGGATAGACCTTTATTTGACGTTTTATTCCAATATTAGCTTTATCTAGAATCTTAAAGGAATTTTGTGTCGGTCGTCTTTTAATACCAATATTAACGTATAGTAATGTTTTAGAAATAGATTGTTAATGACCCATTTTGGACCAATGAATAAATTTTTATGAATGAACGATTTTGTACAGCAACCAATGATGATTAGTTCGTATAATTGAGTTTTCTTATAACTTCACACGTTTTACTAATGTACGATCAACGGAAACATTTTTTAAGTAGTTTGTTAATCGGCGACAAATAATCTCAACAATATTGACACGTTCGCTCGTTACATTCGCTCACGACGTTAAAATGTCTCGATTATTAGTTGCTATCATTAACAACCTTGTTAGGAATAGGGGTCTCGGAATTACTAAACGATGTTGTCACCGAGAACAATTAGGGGCATTCCGTCTTCGAACTATGTTCTTCAGCTTATTGCTGTTTCTCTTGTCAAGTTTTTTTGCTTTCCACTGCTTTTTAATTCATCTCATACTTTTGACCTTCTTTATGCTTTATTTTATCCCTCAATTAGCTCAAGTTTCTGATCTGCTCGTCTGCTTTCAATTCCAATTTATATTCCTTATTGCCTAATCCAATATTAACCCCTTTTCCCTATGTATTTGTATCGCCCCCTACTACTGCATATGAAGAAGATCGTTTATAGTAATCATGATTTTGTTTTTTAAAATGATGTATACGAAAATAAACGTTCAAAAAGCTTAATGGATTAATTGGTCAATATCTTTATTACAGGAATGCGATTATACTATTCCGTCCAGCTTACTTAGCAAATAAATTTGAAGATGATAGTGTAACATACTCTGAAAAAGCCGATGCCGATCAAATACAACAATTCATTAAAGAGAATTAGTAAGTAATAATGTGTCAATGTAGAAACACGTTAATGTAAAAATTTCAGTCATGGCCTTGTTGGACATCGTACTTATGACAATAAAGATGATTTCAAAAATCCTTTAATTGTTGCGTACTACAACGTAGACTATAACAAAAATGCTAAAGGAACTAATTATTGGCGCAACCGCATCTTAAAGGTAATTCTTAAAAAAAGCTTTTTTTCACAATAATATTTGTTTTTAGGTTGCTAAAAATCACAAAGAGTATAACTTCGCCATCAGTAACAAAGATCAATTCCAAATGGAATTAAACGAATTTGGAGTTGAATTCACTAAAGGTGATAAACCTCTTGTTTTTGCGAAAAACGACAAGGATCAAAAATTTGTAATGAGCGGAGATTTCTCGTAAGTACAGTCCTACAAATAATTTTCTCCGCAATTTATTTTATTCTATGTAGGATTGAATCGTTTGAAAAGTTCGTAAAAGATCTTATCGCAGAAAAATTGGAACCTTACCTAAAATCTGAAGCCATTCCGGAAAGCAATGATGAACCAGTTAAAATTGCAGTGGCTAAAAATTTCGACGAAGTCGTCACAAACAATGGAAAAGATACGTTGATCGAATTTTATGCTCCTTGGTGTGGACATTGCAAGAAATTAACTCCTATCTATGACGAGCTTGCGAAGACTTTACAAAACGAAGATGTAGCAATTGTTAAAATGGATGCGACTGTTAATGATGTTCCGCAACCATTCGATGTAAAAGGTTTCCCAACTTTATATTGGGCACCTAAAGATAACAAAAATTCACCTGTAAGATACGAAGGTGGACGGGAATTAAACGATTTTATTAAATATATAGCCAAACACGCTACGTCAGAACTTAAAACATACGATAGAAAGGGCAATGAAAAGAAGAAAACAGAACTGTAATTAGTTTTAAGTTAACTTTTTCATATTCGTTATAAGAACAAATTTTGATGTAGGATTTTTGTAAGTAAATAATGTTTCTGTATACTGTTTTACTATGCTTTGCGTATTGAATATCGGGTTTGTGACGCAATTTTTTCAGTATTTTGATTTTGTGAGTGAAAACTTTACTCTAGAAGTGTAACTTAGTCATTAATTCGTTCGTTTTAAAAGTAAAAATTGTCTTAAATAATGAGAGAAATATACAGATCTTATGTTGTTGATTTAATTTGAAATTTTTGCACGTTGAGTCGAAAACGTACCATAATGAATAAATATTTATGTTAAGTTTAAATAAAAAACAATAAATGTACAAGAAAGTGAAAACTAATATTTTTATATTAATTTACAAGATTTATAAAATAAACTATTGGTATTGAGCTTTTACATTTATGTTGTTTTAAAATTGGTTTCATTGTTGGTACGTTACGAAGATAGACCAGTTAAAAACTTGGGCCTTGTGCAGAAACAAAATTGGGTTAAAAATCGAAGTTTTCACTTCGTTTTAGGAATCTGCTTGTTTGAGGCAAGGTAGAATTTATTGTAATTAGTTGTGAAAGAACAAAAATTATGTAATTATGATGACTGCATTTATTTGATCAATATTTTAAAAATTTCTGTAAGTGAGAAGAACATCAATTTATTTCACATTTTAAATAATCTAATTTATGATAATGTACCTATGATGGAATCTTTGTCTGAACATGCAACCCGTGAATTAATTTAATTTGTTCTTCTAAAGCTGAATACACTGCCTTATGTTGCTTTGGAATTGATAGATTTTTAAATGTATCACTTTCAATATAAATATTATACATAGCTCCACATCCACCAGAAGTGTCTTCTACCGATATAAATTTAGCTGCTGGGAATTTCTCTTTCAATATAGCTCGTATTATTTGTTCTGACGTCTTATTTTCAGTACCATACCAGTGTCGGAGAAAACCCTGCATTTCAGTTGTGCTTGATGCATAATTAATTAAAATTAATTTTACACTTACGTGCTTAAAAAGTGAACCTTCTTTAAGGGAATTAGTGAATTTTTGAACTATATTCATTATTTAACTTTTTTTTTCGTTTCCAATTTATATAACCTATAAACATTTATGCAGTATTCCTTTAAACCGACTTTTTTAAAAATGGCGGGCTTAATCACAATAATTGTGATATACACGGTAAATCAAAACTTTATAACTCGGTCAAAGTTATATTTTGTTTCATAAAAACTCTTAAACAATGGGTAATCTTTGATTATTGTTTTTTTACTTGCTTACCTCATACATTTTTGCTAAAGATCTGGACATATCCGTTGTTGTGAGATGATTAGTATACTGCGTTATCTTACGAATCAAAATGATGGAGAAGAAAGTTGTACATTACATCCCGTGAACTCAAACGTGAGATACAAATGAAATGAAATTTATACGGAAAAGCGTTAAATCAAATTCTAAATAAAATAGTAATGAAGAAATGTTTAGTAGGTGAAAATAAGTCATATAAGAGTTACATAATAAATTACTATAATGTGAAAATTGCCAAGAACTTTAAAGGAGCGGGATCGAAGAGACGATAAGTTTTTTATTTAAAGTTTTTCCATTTTCTGCGTACATAGAATAACGTTTTACAAATTTTATAATTTACTGTTATCTAAGTTGTTTGAGATATCTACCTACCTGTGGTAATAAATAAGTAACAGCAACGTTACTAGTTACGGCGTGAAAATAATATTTTTTTAACTTTAATCCTACACAAGTCGTTCTAAAGTTACTGTAAAAGAACAAGAATGATATTTATTTAACGTCATTTATAATCTTTGGCTCCGTGAGCATGGGATAGAGTGCAAAAAGAACAAATTCAATATAACCTATCGACTGTACACTATCTGTCGTAAATGCAATCCAGTATTTGCTCATATAACATAAAGAATAGAAAAGACAGTTTGGAATATCTAACAGCTTAAGGTAAAGTTGAAGGAAAAAAGCCAAGACTTTTTCAACAGTGCCACTGCGATAGAAATTATTACTCAAGTTTTAACTGTTAAAATCACATTTTAAGTCTAACAATGAGAGTAAAATTTGTAGCACTTTACATCATCTACACGTTATCCAGTAATTTCAGTTTGATTTGGTTGTATTTGTAAAAAGCTTTCTGAATTTTTTTGCAATGCTTTATGGAATCTAATGCTTTTGCTTTTTTTAATTCAATAGATAAACAAATGTAGGTACTTGTTGTATAAATGTGCACTTAATGTCTTAATTACATAAACTAAATTAACGTATTCACAAACAAAGAAACTTTAAATGATTAATGCAAAGATTGCTAACGTGTGTTTAAGTACTGTTGTTTTAACCACTAAAAATATACGAATTCTATCACT
Source organism: Aquatica leii (assembly GCA_035610365.1). Classification (NCBI taxonomy): domain Eukaryota; kingdom Metazoa; phylum Arthropoda; class Insecta; order Coleoptera; family Lampyridae; genus Aquatica; species Aquatica leii. The sequence goes on from CM069439.1 coordinate 35,239,248, forward strand.
ACGTAATTATGTATTAAAATTTAAATGACTACTTATCTCTGTAATTAACCGATAATTTGTGTTAACTAATTACGTCAAAGGATATTATTTACAAATTAAATATAAATTTATAAATCGATTGAGAAAATAAAATATGAAACTTTCGAATATTAGATTGGACGAATGATAGAAGTTGATGCTTCGGAACTTTTGTCGAGCGATTATATTATCAACTTTTGCAGTAAAAAACTTTTCGGGATTTGTTACATTAATAGAATACATTTTTAATCAAAATAGTGGCGAAAGAAAAAATGAAGAGAGGGAACGGAAATGAGAAATAGAAACATTCGAGGAAAAGGCAGCCAAAGAAAGAGAAAAAGAATAATATGAAAATTAAAATTTAAAAAATGAAAAATCGAAAAGGAAGCGGAAAATAATGACGAAGAAGAAACTTGAAGTAGTACTGAAAAAAAAAACGAAAAAAACCTAGACTTCGTTGTCAAACATTTTTTGCCTTGAGCTTCTGAATTATTTCTCAGCAGAATAAATAAACAATGTTAGGTGTTATTTTATGTAAGTAATTATACAAGCGCCTGGGTTTTATGACTTAACCCATATTGACTGTTTTATTATTGTTTTTACTACATTTACGTTGTCGATATACGACACGCGTCCAGTTTTTCATTTACTTTATTATTTCTTTACTTTTTTTTCATAATAAATAAAACGTTAATGTTTTGTTATCGTCTTTGAACAACCTTTTTCATGCAAATTTATGTCGATATATAAACAAAGGAGTTGACCCGAAAATATTAGTATCGTAATGTATATAAAATACGATAAAAGGAATTTTATTGAACTTTTTTATGTAGACGTTAACCAATAAGTAGATAACTTTGACGTCCAGATTGTGTTTTGATTTTGAAAATCGATAAACCTACTTTCTTTTGAAATGTCATTGATAAGTATGTAATTGATAAGGTTTATTGAATTGGGTCGAGTAAGTCAATCACTTCGTAAGATTTATACGTGCTCATCTTGTTTATTAATTATATATTTTTTATAAATACATTTAAATATACGTGTAGATGACCTGTTTGTTATTGTATATAAAACTAAATTTTATACTAGTTTATCAATTATAATAAAAAATAAACATGTTCACTCATAGCGTCTATTACAACCAATGTTTATTATTATGATTTCAAAGTTTCGTAATTACAACTTTGTTCCAACGTTACTTTGATTTCAAAAAATTCCATAAACATCAGAAACCGTAATTTATATTAGAAATTTTATGTAATCGCTAAATTATAGGACAGAAGAGATAACAAAAGTATATACATACTTTCATTTATCAAAGCAATGGTTTTTGTTGTAATTTTATCCTTACAATAATAATCTGCTCTTATAAAAAACATACAATTACAAAAAGTTGAACCGTATAACAATTAACAATAACTCAATGTAAGGATTAACAACTTTCTTTTAATACAGTGATAACGTTACCCAACTGATAACATTATCCGTGACTTCAATAAGCGGCATGCACTGTATATATAATTAAAAACTCAAGTCAAGCAAAGATCAGGAAAAAATTATACACAATTATATTTGCTTAAAAATAAACTAAAATTAATAAACTTCTTTAAATGTAGAATTCGTTCTTATATTATAAATTTACATAAGCAATTTAATTTTTCACAAAATAAAATCCGCGTAATAAATACCTAAAAGAAGAGGAATTTTTTAAACTGGCAAAATATTAAGCTATATTTAATAGGTTTTCTTTGCTGACGCTTTTGTCTATAAATAACAGTCAAACTAGACAACTCTAAATTAACTCTTAAATTATTTAGTGCACGAAGCTAAGCTATTTAAATTGTATAAATGCGTACAGAACCTCCACGTTTTGTTTTAGGTCGATGACAATCTAAACCACAGAAAATTGCCCAAAATAATTGTTGGTTTTAAAATGAGCAAATCTAAAATGAAAAAGGCAACTAAAAAAAAAACTTATTGTCTTTGTAAAAGTTATTTTTATAATTTTAAGACTTACAAAAAACTGTGACAAACTTATCTTAATATTCTCAGTATTTTCGTTCGGTTTTTTGGGTTTGACTAGTTTTTAATTCAATCATTCAAGACTTCGGCTATATCAAAATTAGTTAAATTGCTACTGCTTATGGTTTAGATTAAGTACTTCTTTTTTTTTTTTTATTTGGCAACTCCAAAATTATTCGGCACATAGAGGATTTTCAAACTATTATATTACAAACTCAAAAAAAGTACTATAATTCTCAGTTACAACAGAAAAACAAAAAAAAAGTATTTGAAAAAGAAACAAACTCTGAAGAAAAGTATTAAAAAAAGAGACAAAATAAATTATGCTTTTTTTATATATTTTCTCTTTATTGTTTCTTTTTTTTACATTGCATCCTACTGCCTTTATTAGTATACAGTTAACTCACACACTCATTGCTCATAATTCTTTATTTCAATAAACCTACACTATTATTTACTTAAACATTTAAGAAGAAAGCCGATCGACGCTAGTCTGATATGAAAGAGAAGTAGCAACAATTAAGCAACGGAAGAGGTCACATAAAAAACTTTTAAGTGTTACTTAGAAACTGGTTTCTAAAGTTTGTTCAAATAAATCTTAAGTTTAGTTTTGTGCTAATATTATTTTTAATTGTACTTAATCTTAAATTGATAAAAAAAGTCGTGGGCCAACTTGACCGCCAGCCCCCCGTTTTTCGCTATTTTAATTTTTTTTGGTTTATTGAATTGTGATTGTTTTGTGCTAAATGTTGCTAACGTTAAAAAACTTTTTAAAATTATTTACTTTTTTGCTTATTTAATTGTTCTTGTTTCAAGTTAAATTGCGCTAATACTATTTTTGTTTGTGTTTTATTCTAAATAAATAAAAAATTTGAAGAAAGGCTTAATCACCAGCACCCCGTATTTTAAATTTTCTTACAATTTAATTTGCGTATTTAATTGTGTGTTAACCTCAGTTAAGCTTATTTTTAAACCGATAAAAAAAGTAAATACGTAATACGGAAGCTTATACACAGTGGCGGCTGGTGGTCCCTGTTGCAAGAGGGTCATTGCAATATTAAAACTTTAAAAACCAATTTTTACTTAGTAAAACTAAAAATAAAACAATTGTGCCCGTTTTGCGCTAATATTGTTTTTAATTGTGCTTAATTATAAATTGACTAAAAAAATTAAAACAAAGCCTGGACCAACTTGACCACCAGCCCTCTTTTTTTCCACTTATGTACAATTTTTTTAGTTTATTTAATTGTATTTGTTGTGTGCTTATTTTTTGGGTTATTATTTTTCAACTGTGTTCAATTTTGAATTAGGATAAAAATTAAAACAAATCCGGGGACTAACGTCTAATTGTTTGTTTTAAATTATGCTAATATTAAAAGCAATTAAATTTATAGCATGCAATTTAAAAAAAAAGTAAATCCAACAAAACGTCAGTGCAAGAGTCACATGACGGAATTTCAAAGAGTTATGGAAAACAGAATATCAAGCGAATTCACCAATAATAATTAAATGTCGCGATTTTCAAAACATATCTTTGTTAGTGTAAAACGTTTTTTTGAATATTGAACAATGACGATCAAAGTTCAAACCTTCAAATTTGTTTTTTAATTTTTTGTAATTTAGTAACAAACAATTAAATTAGCATACTCTAGCACAGAGCTAGAAATATTTGTGCAAAAATTGGATTTATTTTTTAATTAGTTTAGAAACGAGCACAATTGAGTTTAATATTAGCACAATATACCACAAAATAAACACAATTCGACAAGAAAGAAATATGTCAAAAAAATTATTTGGATTTGTTCTAAGTTAATTGTAAGAAAGTATTGTAAGCAATTAAAAAAACGAAACAATGGGTTGGTATGTACGTAAGTCTATAGATTTGTTTAAATGCTTTTATTAACACAATAGAAAACGGGGGGCTAACGATTTAATTCGTTTCCGGTTTTGTTTAAATTTTTTCAATTCAAAATCAACGATATTTAACATAGTATTAGCATAGTTCAACACAAAACAATATTAATTAAATAACAAAAAAAAACGTAAAAAGTGAAAATAACAGGAGAGCTAGTGGTCAAGTTGGCCCCCGACTTTGTTTTGCTTTTGAATTTAATAATTTGAGCACTATTAAAAATAAGGACAATTTAGCATAAATCCAGCACAATTACACAAGCAAAACATATAGTAAATAAATTAAAATGAAAACAGGGGGTTTATGGTTAAGTTAGTCCTCGGATATGTTTAATTTTTTTTAGCAATTTAAAAATAAGTTCAGACAAAAGTAATAATGCAAAATTCAGCATATTTACTAAATAAACAAAACAAATTGTAAAAAAAAATAAAATACGGGGCAATTAAATTGGACTCTCTCCTCAGATTTTTTATGTATTAAAAATAAAACACAATTAAAAATAGTATTAGCACAATTAAATAAAGAATAAAGAATCAAGAAATGGTGTAAATAATTTAAAAAATAAATTAGTTAAATTGCTACTGCTTATGGTTTAGATTAAGTACTCCTTTTTTTTGATAACTCCAAATTTATTCGGCACATAGAGGATTTTCAATTTATTATATTACAAACTCAAAAAAAGCACTATAATTCTCAGTTACAACCGAACAACAAAAAAAAAATAAACGAATTTCAAAAAGAAACAAACTCTGAAGAAAAGTAGTAAAAAAAGAAACAAAATAAATTATGCTTTTTTTATATATTTTCTATTTATTGTTTCTTTTTTTTACATTGTATCTTAGTGCTTCTATTAGTATACAGTTAACTCACACACCCATTGCTCATAATTCTTTATTTCAATAAACCTAGACAATTATTTACTTAAACATTTAAGAAGAAAGCCGATCGACGCTAGTCTGATATGAAAGAGAAGTAGCAACAAGCAACGGAAGAGGTCATATAAAAAACTTTTTAGTGTTACTTAGAAACTGGTTTCTAAAGTTTGTTAAAATAAATCTTAAGTTTAGTTTTGTGCTAATATTATTTTTAATTGTGCTTAATTTTAAATTGATAAAAAAAAGTCGTGGGCCAACTTGACCGCCAGCCCCCCGTTTTTTCTCTTTTTTAATTTTTTCTGGTTTATTGAATTGTGATTGTTTTGTGCTAAATGTTGCTAACGTTAAAAAAATTTTTAAAATTATTTACTTTTTTGCTTATTTAATTGTTCTCGTTTCAAGTTAAGTTGCGCTAATACTATTTTTGTTTGTGTTTTATTCTAAATAAATAAAAAAATTTGAAGAAAGGCTTAATCACCAGCACCCCGTATTTTAAATTTTGTTACAATTTAGTTTGCGTATTTAATTGTGTGTTAACCTCAGTTAAGCTTATTTTTAAACCGATAAAAAAAGTAAATACGTAATACGGAAGCTTATACACAGTGGCGGCTAGTGGTCCCTGTTGCAAGAGGGTCATTGCAATATTAATACTTTAAAAACCAATTTTTACTTAGTAAAACTAAAAATAAAACAATTGTTCCCGTTTTGCGCTAATATTGTTTTTAATTGTGCTTAATTATAAATTGACTAAAAAAATTAAAACAAAGCCTGGACCAACTTGACCACCAGCCCACTTTTTTTCCACTTATGTACAATTTTTTTAGTTTATTTAATTGTATTTGCTTTGTGCTTATTTTTTGTGTTATTATTTTTCAACTGTGTTCAATTTGGAATTAGGATAAAGATTAAAACAAATCCGGGGACTAACGTCTAATTGTTTGTTTTAAATTATGCTAATATTAAAAGCAATTAAATTTATAGCATGCAATTTAAAAAAAAAGTAAATCCAACAAAACGTCAGTGCAAGAGTCACATGACGGAATTTCAAAGAGTTATGGAAAGCAGAATATCAAGAGAATTCACCAATAATAATTAAATGTCGCGATTTTCAAAACATAACTTTGTTAGTGTGAAACGTTTTTTTGAATATTGAACAATGACGATCAAAGTTCAAACCTTCAAATTTGTTTTTTAATTTTTTGTAATTTAGTAACAAACAATTAAATTAGCATACTCTAGCACAGAGCTAGAAATATTTGTGCAAAAATTGGATTTATTTTTTAATTAGTTTAGAAACGAGCACAATTAAGTTTAATATTAGCACAATATACCACAAAATAAACACAATTCGACAAGAAAGAAATATGTCAAAAAATTTATTTGGATTTGTTTTAAGTTAATTGTAAGAAAGTATTGTAAGCAATTAAAAAAAACGAAACAATGGGTTAGTATGTACGTAAGTCTATAGATTTGTTTAAATGCTTTTATTAACACAATAGAAAACGGGGGGCTAACGATTAAATTAGTTTCCGGTTTTGTTTAATTTTTTTCAATTCAAAATCAACGATATTTAAACACAGTATTAGCATAGTTTAACACAAAACAATATTAATTAAATAACAAAAAAAAATGTGAAAAGTGAAAATAACAAGAGGGCTAGTGGTCAAGTTCACCCCCGACTTTGTTTTGGTTTTAAATTTAATAATTTAAGCACTATTAAAAATAATAATGTGGAAATTTAGCATATATCCAGCACAATTACAAAAGCAAAAAATATAGTAAATAAATTAAAATTAAAACAGGGGGTTTATAGTTAAGTTAGTCCTCGGATATATTTTATTTTTTTTCAATTTCAAAATAAGTTCAGACAAAAGTAATAATGCAAATTCAGCATAATTACTAAATAAACAAAACAAATTGTAAAAAAAAATAAAATACGGGGCAATTAAATTGTACCCTGTCTCTCTTCAGATTTTTTATGTATTTAAAATAAAACACAATTAAAAATCGTATTAGCACAATTAAATAAACACAAAATGGTGTAAATAATTTAAAAAATAGTGGATTAGTAGACAAGCCTTCGAGTAAAATTTTTTTTTTAAATAAGTTTAGCACTAAACAAGCACAATTAGATCAGTAAAAAATATTGTAAAAAGTTGAATCAAAAACGGAGGATTAAGTTAACTCCTTGATTTGTTTTAATTCTTTTATTAATCTAAAATTCAACCAAATTTAAAATAATAACACAATAGAAAACGGGGGGCTAACGATTAAATTAGTTTCCGGTTTTGTTTAAATTTTTTCAGTTCAAAATCAACGATATTTAAACATAGTATTAGCATAGTTTAACACAAAACAATATTAATTAAATAACAAAAAAATGTGAAAAGTGAAAATAACAAGAGGGCTAGTGGTCAAGTTCACCCCCGACTTTGTTTTGGTTTTAAATTTAATAATTTAAGCACTATTAAAAATAATAATGTGGAAATTTAGCATAAATCCAGCACAATTACAAAAGCAAAAAATATAGTAAATAAATTAAAATGAAAACAGGGGGTTTATAGTTAAGTTAGTCCTCGGATATATTTTATTTTTTTTCAATTTCAAAATAAGTTCAGACAAAAGTAATAATGCAAGATTCAGCATAATTACTAAATAAACAAAACAAATTGTAAAAAAAATAAAATACGGGGCAATTAAATTGTACCCTGTCTCTCCTCAGACTTGTTATGTATTTAAAATAAAACACAATTAAAAATCGTATTAGCACAATTAAATAAACAAGAAATGGTGTAAATAATTTAAAAAATAGTGGGTTGGTAGACAAGCCTTCGGATAAAATTTTTTTTTATTTAAATAAGTTTAGCACTAAACAAGCACAATTAGATCAGTAAAAAATATTGTAAAAAGTTGAATAAAAAACGGAGGATTAAGTTAACTCCTTGATTTGTTTTAATTTTTTTATTAATCTAAAATTCAACACAATTTAAAATAATAACACAATAGAAAGCGGGGGGCTAACGATTAAATTTAAAATATAGTAAATAAATTAAAATGAAAACAGGGGGTTTATAGTTAAGTTCGTCCTCGGATATATTTTAATTTTTTTAGTAATTTAAAAATAAGTTCAGACAAAAGTAATAATGCAAAATTCAGCATAATTACTAAATAAACAAAACAAATTGTAAAAAAAAATAAAATACGGGGCAATTAAATTGTACCCTGTCTCTCTTCAGATTTTTTATGTATTTAAAATAAAACACAATTAAAAATCGTATTAGCACAATTAAATAAACACGAAATGGTGTAAATAATTTAAAAAATAGTGGATTAGTAGACAAGCCTTCGAGTAAAATTTTTTTTTAAATAAGTTTAGCACTAAACAAGCACAATTAGATCAGTAAAAAATATTGTAAAAAGTTGAATCAAAAACGGAGGATTAAGTTAACTCCTTGATTTGTTTTAATTCTTTTATTAATCTAAAATTCAACACAATTTAAAATAATAACACAATAGAAAACGGGGGGCTAACGATTAAATTAGTTTCCGGTTTTGTTTAAATTTTTTCAATTCAGAATTAACGATATTTAAACATAGTATTACCATAGTTTAACACAAAACAATATTAATTAAATAACAAAAAAAATGTGAAAAGTGAAAATAACAAGAGGGCTAGTGGTCAAGTTCACCCCCGACTTTGTTTTGGTTTTAAATTTAATAATTTAAGCACTATTAAAAATAATAATGTGGAAGTTTAGCATATATCCAGCACAATTACAAAAGCAAAAAATATAGTGAATAAATTAAAATAAAAACAGGGGGTTTATAGTTAAGTTAGTCCTCGGATATATTTTAATTTTTTTTCAATTTAAAAATAAATTCAGACAAAAGTAATAATGCAAAATTCAGCATAATTACTAAATAAACAAAACAAATTGTAAAAAAAATAAAATACGGGGCAATTAAATTGTACCCTGTCTCTCCTCAGATTTTTTATGTATTTAAAATAAAACACAATTAAAAATCGTATTAGCACAATTAAATAAACAAGAAATGGTGTAAATAATTTAAAAAATAGTGGGTTGGTAGACAAGCCTTTGGATAAAAAATTTTTTTTTAAACAATTTTAGCACTAAACAAGCACAATTAGATCAGTAAAAAATATTGTAAAAAGTTGAAAAAAAAACGGAGGATTTAATTAACTCCTTGATTTGTTTTAATTCTTTTATTAATCTAAAATTCAACACAATTTAAAATAATGACACAATAGAAAACGGGGGGCTAACGATTAAATTAGTTTCCGGTTTTGTTTAAATTTTTTCAATTCAGAATTAACGATATTTAAACATAGTATTAGCATAGTTTAACACAAAACAATATTAATTAAATAACAAAAAAAATGTGAAAAGTGAAAATAACAAGAGGGCTAGTGGTCAAGTTCACCCCCGATTTTGTTTTGGTTTTAAATTTAATAATTTAAGCACTATTCAAAATAATAATGTGGAAATTTAGCATATATCCAGCACAATTACAAAAGCAAAAAATATAGTAAATAAATTAAAATAAAAACAGGGGGTTTATAGTTAAGTTAGTCCTCGGATATATATTTTTTTTTTCAATTTCAAAATAAGTTCAGACAAAAGTAATAATGCAAAATTCAGCATAATTACTAAATAAACAAAACAAATTGTAAAAAAAAAATAAAATACGGGGCAATTAAATTGTACCCTGTCTCTCTTCAGATTTGTTATGTATTTAAAATAAAACACAATTGAAAATCGTATTAGCACAATTAAATAAACAAGAAATGGTGTAAATAATTTAAAAAATAGTGGGTTGGTAGACAAGCCTTCGGATAAAAAAAATTTTTTTTAAATAAGTTTAGCACTAAACAAACACAATTAGAACAGTAAAAAATATTGTAAAAAGTTGAATAAAAAACGGAGGATTAAGTTAACTCCTTGATTTGTTTTAATTCTTTTATTAATCTAAAATTCAACACAATTTAAAATAATAACACAATAGAAAACGGGGGGCTAACGATTAAATTAGTTTCCGGTTTTGTTTAAATTTTTTCAATTCAGAATTAACGATATTTAAACATAGTATTACCATAGTTTAACACAAAACAATATTATGTAAATAACAAAAAAAAATGTGAAAAGTGAAAATAACAAGAGGGCTAGTGGTCAAGTTCACCCCCGACTTTGTTTTGGTTTTAAATTTAATAATTTAAGCACTATTAAAAATAATAATGTGGAAGTTTAGCATATATCCAGCACAATTACAAAAGCAAAAAATATAGTAAATAAATTAAAATGAAAACAGGGGGTTTATAGTTAAGTTAGTCCTCGGATATATTTTATTTTTTTTTTTCAATTTCAAAATAAGTTCAGACAAAAGTAATAATGCAAAATTCAGCATAATTACTAAATAAACAAAACAAATTGTAAAAAAAATAAAATACGGGGCAATTAAATTGTACCCTGTCTCTCCTCAGATTTTTTATGTATTTAAAATAAAACACAATTAAAAATCGTATTAGCACAATTAAATAAACAAGAAATAGTGTAAATAATTTAAAAAATAGTTGGTTGGTAGACAAGCCTTCGGATAAATTTTTTTTTTATTTAAATAAGTTTAGCACTAAACAAGCACAATTAGATCAGTAAAAAATATTGTAAAAAGTTGAATAAAAAACGGAGGATTAAGTTAACTCCTTGATTTGTTTTAATTCTTTTATTAATCTAAAATTCAACACAATTTAAAATAATAACACAATAGAAAGCGGGGGGCTAACGATTAAATTTGTTTCCGGTTTTGTTTAAATTTTTTCAATTCAAAATCAACGATATTTAAACATAGTATTAGCATAGTTTAACACAAAACAATATTAATTAAATAACAAAAAAAATGTGAAAAGTGAAAATAACAAGAGGGCTAGTGGTCAAGTTCACCCCCGACTTTGTTTTGGTTTTAAATTTAATAATTTAAGCACTATTAAAAATAATAATGTGGAAATTTAGCATATATCCAGCACAATTACAAAAGCAAAAAATATAGTAAATAAATTAAAATGAAAACAGGGGGTTTATAGTTAAGTTAGTCCTCGGATATATTTTAATTTTTTTTTCAATTTAAAAATAAGTTCAGACAAAAATAATAATGCAAAATTCAGCATAATTACTAAATAATCAAAACAAATTGTAAAAAAAAATAAAATACGGGGCAATTAAATTGTACCCTGTCTCTCCTCAGATTTTTTATGTATTTAAAATAAAACACAATTAAAAATCGTATTAGCACAATTAAATAAACAAGAAATGGTGTAAATAATTTAAAAAATAGTGGGTTGGTAGACAAGCCTTCGGATAAAAATTTTTTTTTATTAAAATAAGTTTAGCACTAAACAAGCACAATTAGATCAGTAAAAAATATTGTAAAAAGTTGAATAAAAAACGGAGGATTAAGTTAACTCCTTGATTTGTTTTAATTCTTTTATTAATCTAAAATTCAACACAATTTAAAATAATAACACAATAGAAAGCGAGGGGCTAACGATTAAATTTGTTTGCGGTTTTGTTGAAATTTTTTCAATTCAAAATCAACGATATTTAAACATAGTATTAGCATAGTTTAACACAAAACAATATTAATTAAATAACAAAAAAAATGTGAAAAGTGAAAATAACAAGAGGGCTAGTGGTCAAGTTCACCCCCGACTTTGTTTTGGTTTTAAATTTAATAATTTAAGCACTATTAAAAATAATAATATGGAAATTTAGCATATATCCAGCACAATTACAAAAGCAAAAAATATAGTAAATAAATTAAAATGAAAACAGGGGGTTTATAGTTAAGTTCGTCCTCGGATATATTTTAATTTTTTTAGCAATTTAAAAATAAGTTCAGACAAAAGTAATAATGCAAAATTCAGCATAATTACTAAATAAACAAAACAAATTGTAAAAAAAATAAAATACGGGGCAATTAAATTGTACCCTGTCTCTCCTCAGATTTTTTATGTATTTAAAATAAAACACAATTAAAAATCGCATTAGCACAATTAAATAAACAAGAAATGGTGTAAATAATTTAAAAAATAGTGGGTTGGTAGACAAGCCTTTGGATAAAATTTTTTTTTAAACAAGTTTAGCACTAAACAAGCACAATTAGATCAGTAAAAAATATTGTAAAAAGTTGAATAAAAAACGGAGGATTAAGTTAACTCCTTGATTTGTTTTAATTCTTTTATTAATCTAAAATTTAACACAATTTAAAGTAATAACACAATAGAAAACGGGGGGCTAACGATTAAATTAGTTTCCGGTTTTGTTTAAATTTTTTCAATTGAGAATTAACGATATTTAAACATAGTATTAGCATAGTTTAACACAAAACAATATTAATTAAATAACAAAAAAAATGTGAAAAGTGAAAATAACAAGAGGGCTAGTGGTCAAGTTCACCCCCGACTTTGTTTTGGTTTTAAATTTAATAATTTAAGCACTATTAAAAATAATAATGTGGAAATTTAGCATATATCCAGCACAATTACAAAAGCAAAAAATATAGTAAATAAATTAAAATAAAAACAGGGGGTTTATAGTTTAGTTAGTCCTCGGATATATTTTATTTTTTTTTTCAATTTCAAAATAAGTTCAGACAAAAGTAATAATGCAAAATTCAGCATAATTACTAAATAAACAAAACAAATTGTAAAAAAAATAAAATACGGGGCAATTAAATTGTACCCTGTCTCTCCTCAGATTTTTTATGTATTTAAAATAAAACACAATTAAAAATCGTATTAGCACAATTAAATAAACAAGAAATGGTGTAAATAATTTAAAAAATAGTGGGTTGGTAGACAAGCCTTTGGATAAAATTTTTTTTTTAAACAAGTTTAGCACTAAACAAGCACAATTAGATCAGTAAAAAATATTGTAAAAAGTTGAATAAAAAACGGAGGATTAAGTTAACTCCTTGATTTGTTTTAATTCTTTTATTAATCTAAAATTTAACACAATTTAAAATAATAACACAATAGAAAACGGGGGGCTAACGATTAAATTAGTTTCCGGTTTTGTTTAAATTTTTTCAATTGAGAATTAACGATATTTAAACATAGTATTAGCATAGTTTAACACAAAACAATATTAATTAAATAACAAAAAAAAATGTGAAAAGTGAAAATAACAAGAGGGCTAGTGGTCAAGTTCACCCCCGACTTTGTTTTGGTTTTAAATTTAATAATTTAAGCACTATTAAAAATAATAATGTGGAAATTTAGCATATATCCAGCACAATTACAAAAGCAAAAAATATAGTAAATAAATTAAAATAAAAACAGGGGGTTTATAGTTTAGTTAGTCCTCGGATATATTTTATTTTTTTTTTCAATTTCAAAATAAGTTCAGACAAAAGTAATAATGCAAAATTCAGCATAATTACTAAATAAACAAAACAAATTGTAAAAAAAATAAAATACGGGGCAATTAAATTGTACCCTGTCTCTCCTCAGATTTTTTATGTATTTAAAATAAAACACAATTAAAAATCGTATTAGCACAATTAAATAAACAAGAAATGGTGTAAATAATTTAAAAAATAGTGGGTTGGTAGACAAGCCTTCGGATAAAAAAAATTTTTTTTTAAATAAGTTTAGCACTAAACAAGCACAATTAGATCAGTAAAAAATATTGTAAAATTTGATATGTGTATCACTCTGTACATTGTACAATGAAATATATTAAAACTTCGCTCACATCGAAACTGGGTAAAGTACATACAAAACTACAAGTACAAAGTATAAATGTAATTTCGAAAATGTACAAAGTATAAAGTATTTTTTATTCGATAAAAATTGAAATGCAATATTGTACCAATGGTTTTTTGAAAACGCTTTTAAATATTTTTTGTCGTTTTGCTAGAACATCAGGATTCTTCAAAATTTAGTTGTAAGAAATACTAGAAATAGTGTGTTTTTATTTATAGAAACGAACGCTAACTTCTCTTTAGTTTAAAGTTTGCCACTTGGTTAATTTTTGCCAGTGAGGCAATTTTTAAAAGTGTTGCAAAAGTTCAGTGTCCGGGATTATTATACGGTTCCAAGACGCCCTTGTGGAATAAACGTGTTTGAGCGTGTTTAGACCCTATCAAATCATGTACATAACACAATTTGTCTTAAGACACTAAAAACCTAATCTAATCTACGTTAAGATGGATGCTCATAATTGTACAACATTCTATTGAATAAAAATAGTTCAATTCGTTTGGTTTGCGATACTTATCTCTCTCAAATGAATTCAAATTGAGTACAACGTTGAGTACATTTTTAAGCTTGAAAATCTAGGTAAGCGAAGATGACCCTGAAAGAAGTTTCGCGAGTTCGGGTGTCCCAAATAGTAAACAACACTTCTTTCTTTCGCGCGGCCCGCGTATATTCTTTAGAGCTTGCGAAAAATGTACATTTAACAAATATCGGTGTAATTGGAACAGTACACCTGTTCGTTGCTTACGTCAACATTGAAAATGCGGTCGGTAGAATAAATTCGACTAATCGCTAGTGGATTCTTCCGAAAGTTTATTTTAATTGATATAATTTTTTCGAAAAAATGTTTGTTTATTGGCGCGCCCGTTACCCGTTTTAAAATGAGGATAAACATCAACAATGTAACGAGTGGTGCGCCCCTCCCACCCCCGCGCCTGCCTTTAAACATAATTGTAAATAAATAATGTTTTCCTGACCTGTGATGTCACGTCTGCCATTCTATGTCCGCTAAGTGTAGACGTAACGTAACCTTGATTCCATATTCCTACGCCGATTTTCCCAGATTGTTTATGTAAGTTTCGCGGAATTTACGCGTTGGCGGTTCGAAAACTAGCGTACGCTGTTTAGTTTTTATCGTTGATATCGTATAAACGATTGGATCGTTATCGAGTTGGCCGTAAAAATATTTATCGGGTATTGTTTACATGGTACTACTTTAAACCTGCGCATGTTGTGAAAGTTGTACAACCCAAACAACAGTTAATGTAGTTCCCAATTTTGATGTGGGGCGCTACAGTCAGTGAGAGACTTCGTAAGAGGAAGGTGCAGTCGTGTAAAAGTCGATTGTTTTTGTTTTGATTTGGAAGGTCGTAAATTTTTGTGAGTAAACGCTGTTGAGATGCCTTCCGCGGATATCCGTACGATGTCAAATAACGACACAACAAATAATTTAAACGCGTTGCCGATTCGAGGACCGGAATTTAACATAAGTTCGAAGGACGTAGAAGGTTTAGTTTTAGAAATCAAAGAAAATTTGAGGCTGTCGGCGTCTTCGATGAAGGCACCGTGCTGTCACTTATCACGAAAATCGTCGCGAGCTTCGCCATATCGAGTTCCAGGTAGAATAATCTGTGATTGTGAAAACAACTCGTGCGAAATAAATCGTAAAAATAAACGTAAATTGCATCACGACTCCGCGCATGACGATCCTTACGAATTTCTGCAGAAACTTCTACGCGATGGAAGTTTAGTGAACGAAGCAG
The DNA here is from genome assembly GCA_035610365.1 of Aquatica leii. Taxonomy (NCBI): domain Eukaryota; kingdom Metazoa; phylum Arthropoda; class Insecta; order Coleoptera; family Lampyridae; genus Aquatica; species Aquatica leii. Next base: position 35,254,614 of record CM069439.1, read on the forward strand.
TTCGAAGAGTTCAATTGGGGTTGTCTCCGAAACAACGTTATTTTTACGAATCTGACGAAGAACTAAATAGTCCCGTATTAAAATTGTGTCCTCAAGAAAATTGACTATTTTTATTATCTACTTAGGTATTTACTTAACATAAATGTTCCTTTATTCGTTGAATATTTAGTGCACGCGTCTGTGTGTGATTGTCGCTGTATGCGTTTGTGACTTTAAATTTAAAAAAAAACATTATGCGCGTTTTACCGAATTTTAACACTACGAATTTATTACGCGGACGCAAAAAAGAACTCTCGCGATCAACGAAGTTTATTGATCAAATTGTATTCCTTTAGTGGATTAAGAGAGATAATCTGACGTAGGTTATTCTGTTATTCCTTATCTGTGATTGTAGACTTGCTCGCTTTCAAATTGCTCCGGGTGGACGTAGTAATTATTTCGTCATGGCGTAATGCGCTAAATTGTTTAAAGTGAAATTGCCAATTCATTATCGAATACAGCAAAAGAGAGAGAGCTGTACTGCCGTTAAACGCCAAGAAAACGTCGATTTCTTCAATGTAAATTCGGATACGTGGCAATTTACTTTTCGCCCAAATTTTCGAACGTAAATAATTATTTTTTGTTACGCCCGATCGATAATTACTGCGACCACTTTTGATACGATATTCGGAGAGAGGCGAGACGGGTATTTACCGCGACGACGATTTTGAAAAAGTACTTTTTTGTGATGCTCAGGAACGACGACTTGACAAGTTTTTCAAAACGTCGTTGTCGCACCTAGTTCTGTAGATAGGCGTAAAAAATTAACTATAAATTCAAAAAATAACGCAGGGTCGTTGCCAATAAACTTTAACGTTAATTGTTTATAGTTCGGTCGTTTTATTTTATGAAATGTTAGCCAGTTGCATTTGGTTTTGTGTTGCGACGGAGCTATTTTGGTAATTGGGTTATTCGAAAGAAAAACCCAATTTTCGTCGACTCTAGCTGGCTGGGTTAGTTTTGTTAATCTTGTGATATATTCATTAACGCAATATCATTTTTTTCATTTGGAGTGTGATTTTTTGTACATTGATTAGTCGCATTTTTGTTTCATACAAGTTATAGTGTTCCTGTACAAATAAGGTTTTTAGTTTTCAGTCATTGGCGTTTTGCCTATGATAGTCTCATAGTTTTAAGTTACTGTTTCTAAAAAGCGTTGTAAATATTATAGGCGACGCACGGTAAAAGCTAAAAGTCTTTACGCCGTTCGTCTTCTATAATATAAATTACTCAATACTTGAAAAGACTTTGTGGAACATAGTTAATTACTGTATTTCAATAAACGCAGTTATGGTTAAGTTATTCAAAAGCGTTTTACTTTTTTTCACTTTGTACATTTAAAAAGTTGAATATAAATCAGTTTTTGGTAAATATTTCATTTTTATCTATAAGTGCTGAAGCAAAGATTACAAAATACGCAATGTGTAAGTCACAAATCTGAGATTTTACAAAAAGACTAAAAGATTCATTACTGGTCCAATTGTGTGTAATAAAAATTACTACTTTGTTGAAATATTTTCTAACTTGGCGTAAACATACAATTGCCACGAGAAATTAAAGGAAAAATTATTATTAATAACGAAACAATAAATAAAAAACGAGTCCTTAATTCCATCAAATTTAACTTTCAGGAAGTTTGTGTTAATATTTTAAGAAAGTTATAAGAAATAAACTAAAAAAATTTTTTGGTTATTTAATTCAGTGTTTGGAAAACAAATTGTAAAATTCATAATACCATTTGCCTAAATTGATTTTCAAAATTGTAGCTGGTCAAATTTACACGTTTTTATCTGCGCGTACTTTTCATGATGTCTTAGTTTATCTTTTCTGTATTTTCATATCTTGATCGTTTTGTTTAATTTCCGGTTTAAGTTTTATAGTCTAATAAAATCTTTATTAGTAATTAGTTTTTTAAAAGTAATCAGATTACATTAACGCAGACTTTTCCTAAACAATTGAAGTATTGTAGAACAATTAGGTTGGAGTAATCTAGCAGCTTTCCGAGGTTTTTCACTGGACCTGTCTTTATCTTGACAAGAAGACCATCGTCTTGCCGGTACTTTACTCTGTGTTGACTTCCTTTATCCATTGATCATACCATTCTAATTCTTTCTACAATCCTCTCTTTTGCATGCTCTAAAATGCATTTTGCGACAAGAGCGAACGTTAGTTTGCAAGTTTTGAACCTAAAGCCTCAATTTTTCAGGTACGACTGTTAAATCATTGCCTGTTTCTAACTCCACATCAATTCCCGGTGTAAAAGTAGAAATATACTTGAATATTCAAATTCATGTTATTTTCTCTATTATAATTTTTGAGATGGAAAGTTGAATATCGCTTCAAATGTAAGAACATATATGGGTTTTGAAGAGTGTATTGTTCGTAAATATAAGCGTCGTGTAATTAGCATTCATCGTATTAACAAAAAAAAGTGAAATTTTACTCATTGATATGCGAAGTAATAGTCTAAAGTAAGGAACACATTTGCTACAAATTTGCATTTACATAACACCCTATTACTTACACCAATTCGAAATTGTTTACATGTTTTAGTTTTTGTGCAGATGTTCTATTTTTGATTGTCTTTTTAAATGTTTACTGTAAGCTTTTGCTAGTTGTTTAAACAATATTTTTTTTGTATTACTCAAATGAAATACGAAACTTAGAAAAGGGCACTAAAAACATAATTAACACATATTAAGTAGTTAAAAAAAGATTTTATATTTATAAGTTACTTATACACAGTGGCGTGGTAGTCAATACTGCACTAGGTCACCAATATTAAAACTTTAAAAACGCATTCTTACATAATAAAAGATTTATATCTAAAGCCAATTTATCTATCTTTGAAATAAGAAAAATGAAACTTTACATATTTGCAATGTAGATTAGTAATAAAACTATTTCAGTATTTTTTCGTCATTGAAAAATATAAAATAATCTCACAAAAAAAATTAACGAGATTACCTTAATACCTTTTTTTTGTAAAAAAATCAATCTTGTAGTAGTTTTTGAAAACTTATTGGCATATTTTGCAAAAAAAAATTAAAAAATAAAGTTAATACTATTCATTATCAAAATGAAAACGTAATAAAAACCATCTAAATTGTTTTGTTTTTAATAAAAATACTTTGTTATTATTCTTATCGCTGTCTGTTATCCACGGGACGTTTGACGTAGATTTTGTAACTACATTTTCTTGGAGTATTTTCATATCAATTTTTTATCATGCTAAGTTTGCCGCGATTTTTTTGCAAAATCTGTCTTATATAACTGGATAAGTATCTTAGCGATTGTGGTTAAAGAATGGAAAAATGTGTCACTATCAAATTTTTTCTAATTGCGATTTAGACGCAATGATCGTTGAAGGTTTTGATATTGTTATAAATACGGTACCATTTATGTTATTATTAGAATTCGTGTTTTTATCAGTAACTTATTTTTAACTCAAATTAGTTTGTTTTACTACTTTATCAAACTGTATTAACAAGATAGGAAAAAATTCTAAACACGTTTAAATGATTTTACATTGACGTTTTTAACAAACACAAGGTTTATAGGATGTGGTTTATTGTTATCAACAATGATAACTCGGTTTTAATTTTTATGCTGTCTTTATTAAATTGAAATTTTTTTTTATCGATAATAGGTACCTCAAGTCAAAATGATCAAGTTTTTGCTAATCAAGTTAATATCTACTGCGCATTGCAAACTTACTTAAACCTTATCATCTACGATAACATAAATACATTTAATACGTAAGCTTTATCGTATTCACATAGATAACTCAAAAATCTCAGAACTAGCTTTAAATAAATCGTATTTATTTTGATTGCGATATAAAGATACTATTATAAATACACCCTTCTGTAGCTGGAGCTAAGGCCTTTGGCGTCCTAATGCAGATCATTATTAAAACTCTGTTAAAAAAATAAATCGCCGAGGCGCCGAAAAGCCTTAAAACTCAAAAGTAAAAAAAAGATAAAGCAACAAACAACATTCCCAAAACAAAATTTATAATGATAACAAAAACCAGTAAGGAATTGCTATCTATTACATTGTTTTTAATTTGTTTTATTTTTACTCTTAGAGACGAGGGAACCGAATTACTTCTCGAAAATAATATATTTTCCAAATGAGACTACGCAATAATAGCATTTATTTGATCGAATACGTAACATGATAACATCAGTGTCGGTGCCAGGTTATTTAGCGCCCTAGGCAAAACTTATTAAAACGCCCCCTTTCATACAAATTTAAAAAAATATGTAAAACAAATTTAAAGTGACATATTAATTTATTATCAATTGCATAAACGTTACAAGTAGACTACAAAATCAAAATTTAATTTTACGTGCTTTCTTCCTCGCAAAACTTTCTACTAATTCCTTCAATTCTAGTGTCGAAGGGTAATCACATTCTATTGAAATTGTTGCTAAGTCCACAAGTCTGTTTTGTGACATAGTTGAACGCAAGTAAGTTTTAATTAATTTTAATTTTGAAAAACTGCGTTCTCCACTAGCCACCGACACTGGAAGTGTTAATAGTATTCTCAAGGATACAGCAACATTTGGTACACAATCTTCCAATTTTTGTTGTATATATATATAAAGAAGCACATCTGATGGTGACATAGGTTTTGCGAGCCTTCGAGCTACTACTTGAAGCTCATTACAAAGATCATAAGCATCAATATCCTTATTAGCGTTATGCGTCAAAGACGTTTCTAAATGTTTACAGTCAGTAAGTATATCCGCATGTGTCTTTTTGTTGATATTGGATATATCATAAAGGAAACCAAAGAGAATATTATGTTGTTCTAATTGTTGGAATCTCTCTTCAATAGACTGTATAGCCATGTCCAAGATAGTGTAGTAGAATTCTACTTTGAATTTCTGTTTAGGATTTTGTGGTGCCTCGTCTTGAGCTTCATATTCAAACTGCCGTTTATGTAACCTTCTTCTACATTCATCGGGCTCAAATTTCACTTCTGTTTCTAATTCCTTTGCAATCTCGGCAGCATCAATTAAAACTTGTTCAAAACCATCATCACTTCTACATTTTAACAGGTAATTTTTAGTCACTTGAAGTTGTTTTGTAGCTGAATGTATATCAGAATTCTCTTTTTGTAGTATTTTGCTTGTAACATTCACTTCATTAAGAATGTTATACCATGTGACAAGGGATACCATAAACTTGAATTTACAAATTGCATCGGCAAGAGCCTTTGCGTCCGTTCGGGAAGTATTACCACATGAATTATTTAGTCTTGGATCATCAAAAATTTCCATTAAAGCATCATATATTGCACCAAGCTGATACCTTATAGGCTTTAAAGCATCAATCCTACTTTCCCATCTTGTTTCGCTTAACGGTTTAACTGTTAAATCCACGACATGGCTAATAAACACATGCCAACGTTGAATCGATGCAGAAAAGTAATTATAAATCTGTTGAACTAAACTAAAGAAATTAGTCGCTTCTAGGCAACATTTACAGGCATCATTGACAACTAAATTTAAAGAATGTGCATTGCAGGGAATAAAAAAAGCTCGCGGGTTTATGTTTAGAATTCTGTTTTGTACACCTTTTTCTTTTCCTTTCATATTGCTTCCATTATCATACCCTTGTCCACGGAGATTTTCAGTTTGTAATTCCATTTGCTCAATCTTTTCAATCAATGTTTCTGTTATGAATGCCCCAGTAGTTTCGTCTAATGAAATAAATCCTAGGAAGTGTTCTCTTATTATTACTGCAGGCTCGAACATCTAGCGGTTTGATAATATCAACAAAACGTATAATCATAGTCATCTGTTCAATATGACTAACGTCTGGTGTGCAATCCAAAATAATTGAATAATATTTTGCCAATTTCACAAGTGACAAAATTTTATTTTTTATAGCTCCTGCTAGGATCTGCATAAGTTCATTTTGAATATCTTTTCCCAGGTAATGAACCATAATTTCTTGATTTTTGACCTTGCGCAAATGTTCCTTCATTACAAGGTCAAAGAGGGCTAGATATTCTACAAACTTCAAAAAATTACCGTTGTTGTTATTGTACAAATTTTCATTTGTTCCACGAAATGCTAAGTTTTGAGTGGCAACTACTCTGATCAAAGCGATCAAACGTTCCAAAATTTGCCGCCAATATTGTTCTTCTTCTTTGATACTTTGCTGGTTAATATTATCAATTGTTTTTTCTTTGGATATACGCACATCAAGTTCTTTCCAGGTCTGAAAGTTGTCTAAATGGAAGGTATTCCTTTCATGTGAAGATAGAATTGCTCCAATATTTTTCCAGTCTTTTGATCCTGATTTTTCTAGGATTGACGAGCTGTTTTTATTAAATAACTTGCAGCAAAAACAAAAAACCGCATCTTTTATAGTCGAATACATCAACCATGTACGGTATACTTCTTCATCATTAGCTAGTTTTCTTTTATAGTGAATTGGAGAAAATCTTCGATTTTTGGAATCTTTGGGAAAAATTATATGTAATAATTTGATGTGGTGGATTTTGTAATAAAATCTGACGAAAATTATCATCACAATAGTCAGGCCAGTTTCCCGGGTCATTGTAATCTATATAATTAATCGTGGTACTGGTACTGCCACTACCAATTGAATCCAGTACCACTACCGTAGTGGTACTGGATTCAGTTTCATGAGAGCATTCGCTTTGTATCATATTATCAGACACTGAAACACCTTCTCCTCTTTTATTTTCTTCTTTTTTTGAAATACCTTCATTCGCATGATCGGACATATCTTGTTGTACATCTGATTGTCGTACACATCTATCCAAGTCGCTAATGGCGGAAACATCATGACTTGATTTGAAAAACTTTAACAGTCGACCACTTTGCTTTTCACGCTCTTCAGCTCTGAGAGTTTTGCGCTTACGATTTTGAAATCCCGATGGCTTTTTTGATGACATTTTAAAAGTAATAATATACCACTATAAATAATATTTAAATATTTGAATACAACATAGTGATATTTGCTATTAAACTTACCAGCAAAGAAGTGGGTAATGTTGAGTCGTATGAAGGATAACAAAATAAAATTTACTGCACGTAACTTCACTGAATCAATTATTTTTCTAATAATGCACAATATTACACTTATCAGTAAAACACTGTCAGTGTTACACTGAGCAATTATAACTTTTGCGCTGTTGTTTTGGAGGTGGGGGCGGCACAGAATAGTATTGTGTACACGCATTTTTAATAAACTCAATCTTGATGTGCCGCTCTTTCACCGTTGTGAGCGCTAGTATGTTTACAAACATTTCCAGCAAGTAAATAAATAGTGCAGACATTTGCCATATTATGAATTGAAATAATTTTTATTTATGTTTGGATCACGTTCGCATGACTGCGAGACTATTTTTATTTCGTTGGGTGCAATAAAAATGGTGGTACACAAACAATAACATCGAGAAGTGCGTTCTCGGAAGAATTAAAAATCATAATTGCACGTGTTTTTGAACGCCGCGTCATGCGCTAGAGCGATCTCTAAATCAACATTAAAACTAGATAACCATCTGAAATGTTCGAAATTAAAAAATTTATATTAAATACATTATTTTATTATATTACTCTGTCTATAGTTTATAAAATATAATAAAAGTTGTTTTTTAATAATGGCGATTACACATTTTTGCGCCCCTATGGATAGCGCCCTAGGCGACCGCCTAGTTCGCCTTAATGGTAGCGCCGGCTCTGGATAACATGAATTGTGTGAACTCAAAGAAATCTGATTTTATTCATGTTTGTGCTTGAAATTTGGCTTGCAACGAGCAAACAAGCGTTTTTTTCCTGTCTGAGCTTGCAATGTACGAAACGAAATATTTAAACCCTGCATCGGTCGCGATTTCATTTGTTGCTTGATGCCCGATCGATAATTAACTTCGCGAAGTGAAAAGGTGCATGGGGTAAAAGATATCTGCTTTTGAAACTTTAGTTTTCTGTAGTTTTAAAGACTTTATAGTGATGTCTGTTGTGTTGTGAATTAAGGTGAGTTCATCTAAAATTTATTTTTTATTTTAGATTTATTAAAACATTAAAAGCCAAAAACTTACATTTCAAAAATCCTTTTATATTTGATTATATAAACATCATTGCTAATTGAAGTAAATTCAAACAGAATAATTGATAAGCACTAATATTGCTACTTATAAAAATTTATAAATTTTGAAATAACCTGAAATAAATAATGTTGAGAAAATACTTTCGAGTTTGGGTTTGAGACGTCCAAACATTCCATTTTTCATGAATAATTTCTCAATTTGTTTACTTTCGTATTAATTTCTTTACAGTATACAGGATGTCAGAAAAAAAGAAGAAATTGTCTGGATACCAAAATAACCAACAATAACACAGCTGAATCCCAATATTCTGAACCTGTACTTGAAACAAGTATCAGCAGCGGAGAAGAAACTGATCTTCTAGAAAGCAATCCATCAACATTTTCAAGTTCCGCTGACAATGAGAAATCAACACCTTCAAAAATTACCAGAACGGAAAATATGAGTCAACTTTCGAAAGATGCTGCACTATGGCCAAAGAAATTACGTCCTAATAATATTTAAGAATTAGTATAACGTGGCCCTGCTCATTATCAAAACAAAAAGGTTATTTATCCGAGAGATAGTTCAGAGTCGGGGCGTAAGTTTTCCAATAGTTACTTTTTTAGAATTTTACCGAACAAAGAAAAAAATGAGCGTTTTTGGTTGTATTCCGAAACAAAAAATTCACCTTACTGCTGCTATTGCAAAATTTTTAATGACAGCGATTTGAAATCTGTTCGCCTTAGTGATGAATCTGGTTACAATGACTGGCAGCATTTAAGTGAACATTTAAACATTCATGAAAAGAGCAAGTTACATACCGAAAATGTTCTAAAATTGTTAGATCTTTCTAACCGTTTTAATAAAAATGAAATAGTTGATTTTGAAATTCAAAATGTAATAAACAGAGAAACTAAATACTGGCCAGCTGTTGTAGAAAGAATTTTCTACGTGATTCAGCTTTTAGGTCAGCAAAATTTAGCTTCTCGTGGAAGTAGTAATAAGTTGTTTGAGAAAAACAATGGTAACTTTTTAAAATGCATAGAAATGATTTCCAAATTCGACCCGATTATGTCAGAACATACAAAACGCTCTCAAATAAAAGTCCACAAAATCTATCTCGGGGATAAAATACAAAATCAAGTAATCAGCTTGATCGGTGAAAATATCAAATCCAAAATTTTAGAGCTAACTAAAAAGGCAAAATATTATTCCATATTATTAGACTGCACTCCTGACTCTAGTCACCAAGAACAAATTTCAGTTTGTATAAGATTTGTTAATTTAAAGAGCACAGGAATTAGTATAGAAAAACATTTTTTATTATTTTGTCCTATAGATGATGTGTCGGGTGAAGGCTTGACAAAATTTATTTTATCGGCGTTAGAGAAAGAAGGGTTAAATATCAATGATTTGCGGTGTCAGGGTTACGATAATGGGGCAAATATGCGTAGTAGGCATAATGGTCTGCAAAAAAAATTTTGGATTTTAATCCGCGAGCTTTCTTTGTTCCTTGTTGCAATAATACCCAAAATTTAGTCGTCAATGATGCCTCAAAATAGAATACTATGAGCATCTTTTTTTTCTTGTATTTTTTTCAGCTTCTACTAAACGCTGGTCAATTCTGAAATTTAATTTATCTAATGTAACAAATCGTCGTTGTTACTGCAATAGGTTGTTTGTCAAAAACATGCACTTTTGGGAAATCAAATAAAACGTTACAACTTTCCAACCTCTTTTGTTTTCTCAACTTGGAATGTTAAAAATAGTTCATTTTAGTAAATTTTATTGCATAGTTAGGGTATAATACATAAAACCATCTAGAAGCTGAGTTGCATTCACATACGACATATTGCTCCTAACATTTGGTTAGAAATCCTGACATACGATGTTTTGCGAGCAGAATGTTTCGAATGTGTAAAAACATTAAAATCATCTTTTATTTCACTACATCGTTCAATACTGTAGGTGGAAGGTAATTAAAACGAATACAATATTAAGATGAACGAAAAATTTTTTAATTTTATTACAAAACTTAGAAAACTATCGTTGTGACAACGAATAATGAACAAAATGTTGCAAATTCTCATAAAATGGTCTACAGTCTTGTGGAATACGTTCCTCAATTCTTGTAGATAAACGAATTTGTATCCCTCTATAGAACAGGGTCTATCGTAAAGCGGAATTCACACATTATTAGTCGTAGATGTTGTACGTTTTTGACGATGAGGTAGCTCGGTCCAAGCATCTGAAAATCTTAGCTTATAGTACATGCTTTCATCCGTTGTATATTGTAGGCCACAAATATCCGTCATAACAGGATTCCCGGTTTTCTGTCCATTCTGGAATAGTATTTAAGCTCGCAGTGAAAGAAATTGGAATATGACAATGCTACAACTTCATAAGGGGAGGGGTTTTGGCGTGCTTCTGTAATGATGCGAAGGTATATTTCTTTCCTACGGCCTAATTTGAGTTCAATTGAGCTATGGACTGAGTCGACCTCTATGTGGGTATGACCCACCACAGGATATTTTTGTTTAATTGTGACAGAATAATTATGTTTAGCTATGTCAAGGAGTGCGTTGGACAATTTGGTGTTCCGATTTTGGTAGCAACATCCGTCACTTTATATTACAATTTTTCTGAGTTGGTGTTTGGCAATTTCTTTTTTAAAATTTGGTTGTTGCAACCGCATTAGATGCAAACACGTCACTTTCAAGGCCGCCCTCTCTCTCTCATGTAAAACGAAACAACTTACATCTTTATTGTTCATGTTGTAGTAAGTCAAGTTGTGGACTTTTAGTTTCGTTTTGTAATAATTTGTTGTTACATTCAATCTAGCAGCTAGTAAACTCTTGGAGATCTACAGAGTAAGCTAAAACTTTGTCATCTCTCTGAGATTCGGATTTATCTTTTTTTTCCTTCTCGACATGTCTTTTTGTCATAGAGGTGTAAGTTGTAAATCTGTTACTGACCCATTCTTATACGCAGAGCACGTATTACATTGATCTGTTTTTGGGGTCCAGATTTCTTAACTTAGTTTTCTGAAAACTGTTATAAAAGTTGTCCAAGATGCAGGTTTTTGGTTTTCTTTGGCATTTTTGCTGGTACATCCTGTGCACGTGCCTGCAACTGCCCTAAGTAGGTTTTAAGTAGAGTTTTGTGGATAATACCTTACAGTAGTGGGATTCCAACTTTGGTAAATTTGATAAAAAATCTGCAACCTCTTTCGTACAAGGACCTTCATGTTGTGGTAGCCCCTCAGCAAATTCATCACTCCTATTACTCGCCTTATTAGATTTTGTACCAAGGATCCAGTTTTAAACAGTTTTTTCGCCTATACCTTATGTGGTCAAAAACAGTTTTTGCAGATAGGTTTCTTTGTCTTGGTGTCTTTAATAACATTTTCCTCCATATCATTTACGATTACATGGTATCTAAGAGTCAAATTTTTCCGTACAGTTTCGGTTGTATTTCGTCGGTGTATTAGTGTAACTGGCAGTACTTGTACGAATGACTTCTTGGCTACCTATATAATTATTTAAATCTCGAAAAGAAGTTAAGATATGCTGTCTCTGCTCATCTGTTATTTCAGTACATTGAAATGCATTTTTCCGTCATTATTCGCTCTCTTTTAGCTGCCGTTTTTTGGTACATTCCAGCTTTATTTTGTGTGAATCCAATTGTCCTTAAAGTCTTAAGTTCTTCACTTTTTCTTTTTTTGCCTTTACGGCCGTTCTCAGTGTCGGGACTTATTTTGTCTGAAGAAGCTTGATTTCGTTCGTTATGGGCTACTCCTGTATTTTCGTTGTCTGGCGGTACGTATTCAGAACAACCAAGAAAAAACCTTTTAGAGTCGTTCTTTTCGATAGTATTATCCCTAATTTATAAATTTGGGATAGACGAACTTACAGTTGTATTTTGTATTTGTTGGAGATAAGCATCATGCACTGGTAGAAAATCGCTGGTACCATCTTCTTGTTGTGCGTACTGTTCTGCAGGTTGAAGGGCCAAATGTACGATTCGGCTAGCTCTACTATTTTTACTGCAACTGAACAAAAATAAAATAATTAGTAGTAATAAAAAACAACTGCAAATCGTCTTAAGTCAAAATATGCAATACATCGTATGTCAAGATTGTGCACCCGAACCTTTAATCATAAAATTTACGCCGCAATGTCTTAATATATCCAAAATAATTAAAAGTAATTACTAATACTACATAATTATAACGTGCAAATGTAATTAGAAGATTGAAACCTTCGACAACAGGGTTCCCACTTTTAGATTTGGTTTGCTAATTTATTAAAAACCGTGTAAAACAAGAATTAGTCAAAATTATCACTCACCTTACATTCAAACAACACCAAAAACATTCAAATAGAGCACAATCACTTTTTGGTAAACGCAGCAGGTTATATAAAATGTATCAACACAATGGACCAACGCATCGTTTTGACATACGACCTATTGCACATACCAAAATGAAGCAGACAGGGCCTACGACAGATTTGCGTTTGCTCGTGAACTCTGTCCCCACTATTCTATCACATAAGAAGTTTTGTCGGTAAATATAGTTCATTATTTTTAAAGTTTGGCCAAATTAAGTGCTGAAGAAAGGTTCTACCATCTCGTTAACATATCGCCGGATGTTCATATTGCTTAGGATGAATACTAATCGAGACTTATTCCCATAAGCAATAGCATTCCACAGTGGCGTAGCTAATTATCCAGCACTCTGGAGCAAGTAAAATCTGTGCGTCCTCTTTTTTCTCACAAGAGTTCTAGCAAAATGTTACGTTATTTAATCTTTATCTATTTATTTCAATTTTAAACATTACTTAATAAAAATTCATTTAAAATATAAGACATTAAAAAATTTATGAACGGTAACATTGTTTTTTCTCGCTTTTTTAATCTCATATCGGTCAATTAAATTATCCAGATCAAGTTGACCAAATTATTTTTTTTCAATAGATATTGTCATCAGAGAGCTAAGCCATGATTGAGACATGCTGCTCTGGAAAGCTTTGCTCTGCTGTTGCTGACAACCGGTAAAGTTAAAAAAATTAGTCATGATGTAATAATATCCGAGAAACTACTTGAGGCTGCGGTGTAAATTAAGAGTAGTTCAGCAACTTAGCGTATAAAAGTAACTTGTTTTAACTGAATAAAGAACCATTGTTTAAATCTAATCAGTTGTGGTATAAAACAGGAGAAATATCTGAAGAATAAGCCGAAAGACGTATTTATTCATTAAATATTATCAAATCGTGGGCACGTGTATATCGATTCAACATCTTTTATAATTTGATAAAACTATTAAACTGTTTAGAGGCCTTATAATAAGCTTGCGTCTTGTTTGGTGCGTCCTTAAAATTCGTGCGCTCGAAGTAGTTTGCTCCAACTACTACGCCCCTGATCCCATACCATAATCGCCAAACTGTGGTGCACATACCGCTCAATACAAAATTGAACATTGCGCTGTTTACCAAACAGAATCGGGATTTATCACTGAAGACTACTCTATGTTCTTCCAGATTCTAGTGAAGTCGCCACACCATTCCAAACGTTGATGTCGGTGTTGAGCCGTCAGTGAGAGCACACGATGTGGCCGATAAGGTTGCAATACTTTCGAAAGGTTACAGAACGACCTTCATTACCTAACCATTGATCGGCGATTGGTCTGGTACTGGCAAATCGGTCTCTTATTGCCATTAGTCGAAGATGGCGGTCCTGCGACTCATTTGTTTGCCTCTGTTCCTAGTTCCTTGTCTAAGACGATTTTGACATTTCCTAGTTCATGCTTAACAACAGCGCATGATAATGGATTGGTTCTGGCTAATACGATTTGCAATTTGTACGAAAAACCACCTTTACGTAGGCCAACACGTTGTCGCACTCTAGGCATAATCACACTCTCAAACCATGTTAAACAAAAGAACTATAATAGATAACGATATCAAAATTAATGAAACTTCGGTATTTTTGTGTTATAAAACTGTGTTTTCTTGGAAATGCACCATTTCGATCTAGAGTATTACCTTTATTACTCTGCGAAAACATTTGCAGCTTCATTGTTCCATTCACTATCATGATGCAGAGACATTCTCAATTTTCTTAAAATCCTCGAATCTGTTTTCAGTTTCTGATTTAAGCTCTTTAATGAACGTCTTGTATGAGCCGACGTCAATCTTGTCACTACTGATTATTTTTTAAAGTAGAAAAATGCAGGCGTTTGTTATTAAAATGATCAAGTTTTCGCAAAAAGCTGTTTATTTTTGGCAAAAGCTCTCACACAAGCTTATCCGATAAGAAAGCGATGGCTACGTTTTTTTCGCTTAGAAAACTTAAGTAGGCGTTTGCTAAAGTCTGATCAGTACTGAAAAGAAAAGTATTTAAGTCATCTCAAATGGTGAAGAACCTTTATAAACGCATCTTTTGCTTTACTACTACAATGTTTCAGTGATGATTTTGCACGAAGAAAATTTACTATTTTAATCACTTCTTGTATAATGCTTTCGAGATTAGGATTAAGCAGCAAAGCACAGTGGAAAACGCTCTAACATGTAACTATAGATTTAAGAATGTTGGAATCATTGGCCCACAAAACCGTGTTCTCAAAATTTCGAGATTGTATTAATTTTTCGGAAATTATATTATGTTAACAAGATAGGATGACTAAGTGCTTTGAAGAATCTGTTAAACACAAACTATTAGCAAGAAATTTTAGCTAATGGTATACAGTGACCATAAGCACCGATTTGTGTAAAACTATGTTGGTTCTTAGGACTTTCTGTTCCGGCAGAAATGAAAAGTACAAGTTATCAATTCAAAAAATTAGTTTGAAAACTAATGATCTAATAATGTTTAGTTTTGTAATGTAGGAATAAATAATATCAGCAGTATCGTCTTTGATAAAACTCATCGTTTCATCAAAATCAAAAAGAACTTTTTTCGAAGTTATAAGATATCTAAAAATCATGTTTTGCAAAGCAATATTTTTTCTTTATTGATGTCTGCGTAAAAGTTTAGCTAGTGGAGGACGATAGGATTTTTCTACCATTAATCTGACATTTGAAAAAAATTTTTGCGGAGGGATTAGTCCTATAAAAAGTTTTAGAGTAGTGGTTTTTTTGTTAATAAATTAAAACAATTGTTTTTTTTCTATTAGTCTTCAAACATGCAAGTGTAGTAATTGAAACCACTTGCTTTTGTCTCAACTTTATCTTTTTCAAATTTAGCAGTTTTGACATAAAACTTAAAAGACTCAAAGACTCAATCTATTTGGACAAGAAGGAGAAATATTTCCACTTTGGTTTTCCTCTTCATTTTGAAATCGGGAAAGTATCTGCAATCGCTTTAGAAAACTTCCATCTAGCGCAATTATTTCTCGAGCAATGTTCGAGACGTTTTCACATTTTGTTTGAAGTAACTATCCTAAGAAACTAAATTGCACCAAAATGGCTCGAAGTGCCAACGCAGAAAATTGGGTTTGCACCCCAGTCACTGCACCAGACGTATTTGTACCTGCACCAAAGCCTAATAAAATTTAAAAGCGTTTCTAATAGATAAAGCAAGTCAACAATAATTTTTAGCAATGTAGGAGACTGTGTATTAAGCATTTTTTAAAAAGAAGAAAAAGAAATTTAATGCTTTATTAAAAATATGAGATAGCTCAAAGAAGGTTGAACTCATATAATATAATTGAAAATTTATAGGTATTTAATAGTGTTCGTTTGTGTACTCACGATAAGATTTAAAAAAAAAATTATTTATTAATTTCAACATGCACGATTTCTAGAAACATTGAGGAATTATTGTGGGTGTTAGAAACCCACAAAAAATTATTGTGGGATAACAAAGTAGCTCAAACCCACGAACTCGATGTCTATGACAGTGACCAAGGTAGCTTTTGTACTACTATGCTAAACGAACTTTAAAAACTAATGAAGAAATAGAAGAAAGTTAGTTTGTTAGCTAATTTCTTCTATGCTACAATTAGCTGACTAAATCACATACCTCTGTGAAACAATGCAAAAAAACTTTCTCTAGTTCAGTTTGAAGTCATATTTTCGATATGCAACAACGAAGGCTTCTACTGCCGTAGTTGATAGCTTTAGTTACAACATTTAACACTGTTCAAACTCAGAAGACACTCTTATTTTAATATATTTAACAACGTAGAAGAAAAGTAGTTAAATGGAAAACATAAAATATTCGAAGGAAAGACAGTAGTGAAGATTAAGAAAAGTAGTTCTGTAATTGAAAAAAAGGCCAGGAGAGAATAAGATATAAAAAAAAATAACAAGTGTGGAGGATACGTGAAAAAAGCCTTGAACGTTTGGACCATGAAAGCACATCGACATTTTATCTATATCCCGTTTTGGTGGTGCTATTTTGGTGAAAATTATTGTTCCGGATTTCCTGTCGTATTAAATTAACAAATCTACGATCAAACAACACAATCGATTAATAGTGTTAACCTTGAACCTATAAAAAAAATACACATGACAAAAAGGAGAAACACTTCAATAGTCGTTTGGACAAAAATAAAAAGTGCTGGTAAGTGCTAACCTTGAACTATGGAAAAAGTTTGGAAAATGGCAAGAACTTCAAAGCTGTTGAGAGTTATGATTGCTACTGAAAGCTTACGTCAAAATGTGTTATCAAAGTTTAAAAAGCATTCGTTCATGTGTTTGTAAACAATTAAAGTTTAGCGTTTCTAAAATTATCTATTAATTGGAACGGTATTTTTGTAAACAAATGTCGTCAACAATAGAATGTTTATTATGATGGTACCATAATAAGTTGGTTTCACATACCAAATTAAAAATCTCATTTCCGTAATCGATACGTGATTCATCATATCAATGTACATTACGAATCGGAATTTCTATTGGCTCAGTGGCGTAGGTTGATTGAACTTTTGAAATCCGCAGAAATATATACATTACTTTCACCTTCATATAAAAATATTAGCGTACCGTGGTTTATTTACAATATGTTGTTTTCGTCGACCTTGATCAGTTTTGAGTATTCGCTTATGACCGCGGCGTAAAAATGCCGATTTTCGAATATTCGACCAAATGGTTAGGATTTTTTGCGAATCAAAATAATTTTAGACGCGAATTGTTGTTACACGTGGCGTGACGCAATTCATGCGACTAACGTTTTTTATAATTTTATGTGCAAATTGAAGGACGTCCATTAGTATATGTTAATGTGCTAACGCCTTCTAATAATTTCATTCAAAACAAACATGTTATGGAAATAAAACTTTATACGAATACAGTCAAAAATGCAATTTCTTTAAGATTACGTTTTCGAATAATGTTGAATAAAGCCTTATAACAATACAATTTACAATCAATTTAAAGTACCTGATGGTAGTACATAGAAACTGGCTACGCCTATTAATTTTTTAGATTGTTGATCTATTTAAATTAACTATTTTTCAGCTACTACGTAAGTTTCTATGTTCAATAATAAAATGAGTTGTTTACGAGGATAATTCAAAAAGTAAAATAGTAAATTCGTTTATATGTTGCACAAAGAAGACGTCGTGGTATATCTGAACGGGTTGATTTTGATTACACTAAAACCAGGTTTTGCAAGTTACGACAAGTTTATAAAAGCTGCAGATTTCGACTAAAGTACAACATTTTGACTTCAAATTCTGCGAAAATATAATTTAAAGAAAAGGTAACATTTCTAAAGCGTCGTTTGAAGACAACTCGTGTGTAATGTGTACATATTTTCTATTCTAAGAGAAAAGAACACGCTATTTCAATTCAAACTGGCAGCTGTTGCAATACACGCACTTACTCAAACGGACACAATGAATGACTGTAACAAGTTTATTTACAAAAAGATACTGTTTATAACAACTGTAATTAAATATAATCAAAATATGTAACTGTAACTGAAATTATATTATTTGTTATACCTGCATAGAAAATGAATAAGAATTTACACATAATTATAATTAAACTGCTTTGCCACCACTTTGAACAATTATAAAAATGGTAACGCTAATTTAAGCATTTTTCATATTTACACATAGTACGTAAATGAGATTCAAAAACTTGCAGTCGTCTCGTAGCTATTGAAGTAGAAAACCGTAAATTTTACACAAAATTGACTTATTGTATGAACACTTAAACCAACAAAAAAGTCAATCAAGGTAAATGTTGTACTTTTCTTTTTCAAAAAACTTAGAAAGCCAACAGACCCGCAACAGTAAAACCGACATTTTTTCATAATTTTTGAATTTGCTGTTTCTATTCCCGCTTTAAAAAATAGAATCTGCATACCAAATCTTTAAAGTTTACTTTAATAAAGCTCGGTCAAGCTAGCTCCCCCCCACTTTCTTTTTTTAAATAATATTCTACTGTAATGCATTGTGGTCTTTTTGTGCTAACTTGTGCTAATCTGATTTTTAATTGTTCTTAATTGTAAATTAACAAAAACATCAAAACAAATCCGGGGGACAACTTTTACATTTTTTTACTTATTTAATGTGTTTGTTTTGTGATCAATTGTGCCATTATTATTTTTAACTGTGTTCAATTTTAAACTGCTACTAAAACTTAAACAAATGCGGCGCTAACTTCACATCAGCTCCCCGTTTTCTACTTAATTTTATTACAATATTTTTTGTTCGTTTAATTGTCGGTTTGTGCTAAATGTTGCTAACATATTAAACACAGTTAAACATATTTTTAAACCGTAAAAAAATTTAAACAAAATTCGGAGGCTTACATGTTTACCAACCTACTGTTTTTTAAATTATTTACACTATTTTTTGTTTATTTAATTGTGTTCGTTTTGTGCTAAATTGTGTTAATATTATTTTTAAGTGTGTTTTATTTTAAATAGATACAAAGAGCTGAAAAAACGGGGTCTTGGACCTATTTTTAAATTGCTAAATAAGTTAAAACAAATTTGAGAACAAAATTCTTTGCTTGTGTAATTAAACTGTGCTAATATCATTTTCAACTGTGTTTAATTTTAATTTTTAAATTAATAAAAAAGATAAAACAAACCATGGGTCCAACCAGTGCTGGTATTAAATTAATTAAATATTTTCAAGTTGATAAAAAATTAAAACAAATATGGGGGCTACCGTAACTATCAATCCTCTGTTTCCTATTCCATTTTTTGCAATATTTTTCGCTTGTCTAACGCTGCTTGTTTTGTGATAGACGTATTGTGCTAATATTAAATTCATTTATTTTTTCATGATTACTATAAAATGAATGAAATAACTAACAAGAAACTAAAAACCGTAATAACAAACTGCTGGGTTAGCATAAACTAGCTAATTTATTAAAACTGATTAGATTACATTAAAAATTAAACAAAACACGATATTTTGCTAATTTAAAAATTAGTTTAATTGAATTTAATATTAGCACAATTCAATACAAAACGAACAGAATCGAATAAAATATTAAAAATACAGAGTGCTGGCGATCAGATTTTTTTATCTATTTAGAATAAAACACAGTTAAAAATAGTATTAGTACAATTTAGCACAATATGAGCACAATTAAATAAGCAAAAAATAGTGTAAATAATTTAATAACCGGTGAGTGGTTAAATATGTAAACTTCCTGATTTTGTTACATTTTTTATCGGTTTAGAAAAAGGTTTAACTGAGTTTAACGTAGCATCATTTAGCACAAAACGAGCACAATTAGACAAAAATATTATAAAGAAATTGAATAGAAAACGAGATCCTGATGGTTAAGTTCGCTCTAGCATTTGTTTCAATTCTTTAACACAGTTAAAAATAATAACGGCACAATTAATCACAAAACATTACAATTAAATAAGCAAAAACAAATTACAAAAAAGTGAAAAACGGGGGGTTGGCGGTCAAGTTGGAACCCGGGTTTGTTTTGATTAATTTAGAATTAAGCGCAATTAAAAATAATATTAGTATAATTTAGCACAAAACGAGCACAATTCATTGCAATGGAATATTATTTAAAAAATGAAAGTGAGGGGCTACTTTGAGCGAGCTCTTTATTATATATATACAAAATTCTAGTTTTTGCTATAGCAACCTTCTTGAAGAATCAATTATAAAAAATTAAAATATGATTTTAGCTAGCTATATTTTAATATTTATGTTAATTATACAACGTATTGCGTACTATTTTTTTTTCGCACGCTTTCGAATTAGCAATTTTTTTGTCGTCTTTTACATTTTAGTTTTAAAAAATATTGAAACGCTGAGAAAATTGTACAATACATTAATAACTGTCAACTCAATTACCTTTGTTATTTAGTGTTTTATACATTTTTGAGTTATTATGAAATATTGACCTAATGTTTAATTTGCGTTGCTCAATTTTTGTAATTAAAAACATTTATTTATTAAACGATTTTTGACGAAATACTTTCTACAAAGTGCAACTATTTTGATTCGAAAGTTATTTTTTACGATTTCAAATAGATTGGCATTTTTTCTAGCTGACAATATATCTTAAATGGCATTAACCTCTTCATTTTTGTTTTAATGTGCAATAAATTATATCAGTAAGAACGTTTAACTATTACTTTTTGGTTTAGATGACAAAGTTATACACTCGATAAAGAAATTTTGCTACTGTTATATCTACACGTGTTTACATTTTTTTTATAAAATAAACATTTCTATCTCCAGGTTCAAGGTTTTACTAATTTTTGTATTATTATACAGTTGTGTAAACAATTTAATACTTTACACACAGGTGCTTTTGAAATTATACTTGGAAAAACGCAATTATTTACGAATGCAAAATCATTTAAAACGAATGATTTTAAAGTCAGATTATATTGAATAAAATTGAGAACGTATTTTGCAGTAATTTTTGACTTCATACACTAACTATAAACAAATGTATGTTACTTTCAGATTTGTCTTGAAAGTAATACAAAAATCTTAAAAATTGAAAAAAAGTACATACATATATATAGTGCACGCTGCTTATTGGAATCACAAATAATATTATTAACCGGGTAATGTTATCACTTAAGAACAAACTGGACTTGTGCTACTACATAGAAAAAACATCGTTTATAGTTATCACAGTTTCGGTTTATGTTATCAATTTTCTTCTCAGATTTACTCCTATACGTGAACAATAACCTATTTTGCATGAATTTTTTAAACGAAGTTTATTCGGTACATGTGAATTCAATTTAAAAAAACATTTTTTGTTTTGTTTGCAAGCTTAAGTGATATCGGATCTCTTTTTATCTGTAAATTAATTTGATCTAAAGTTTAGCGGCGGATTTGACGAGTGACGTACTTGTTGGAAGCTTAAGAGATGGCCTTTTCCAGGGTGTATAGCAGCTAGAGAAACAAAGGACTCATGAGTAAAACTCTACTCAAACGGGAACGTCCTCTTGTCAATAAAATTGCATCGCCTGAAGGGATTAAGTGGGTCATAGGAATCTTCAAATCTTTCAAGGCTCTTGGCTCCGATAGAGTATTTCCGGCACTCATTCAATGAGGGCAGGACATCTTGCTAGAGATATTGATCAAAATATTCAGATCCGCTTTGTTATATAGCCATGTTCCTCAAGCCTGGAAGAAAGTAAAGGTCATATTCCTACATAAAGGAGGTGTAAAACCCCTAGATAATCCAAAGGCATATCGTCCAATAAGTCTCTCATCGTTAATGATTAAAACAATGGAGAAGCTAGTGGACCAATATATTAGAATAGAGATCTTAACAGTCAAACCTTTTCATAAATACCAATTTGTCTATCAGACAGGCAAATCAACGGTATCAGCTTTACACCAAATTGTAAAAACCATAGAGAAAGCACATGAGTTAAACGAAATAGCTCTATCAGTTTTTATCGACATAAAGGGCGCTTTTGACAACGCCGCCTATGGTTCAATGACACAGTCTCTCAGAAAGAGAGGGATAAACGACTTTATTATTCAATGGATAAACAACATGCTGATGGGTAGACAAGTAATCATCAGTATTGGTAGTGCCACCCATGAGGTAGGCTGCCCACAGGGTTAGTCATATCCCCACTGTTGTGGTCGATGGTAGTAGATAAACTACTAAATGACCTGAGTAGAGAGGGTTATAACGTTTTAGGCTATGCTGACGACGTAATCATAACAGTGAGGGGCAAGCATGACTCCATCGTTTACTACTTATAAGAAGTTTGAGCATCCAGTAAACGTGTGCCTAGCAAATAATTCTAAGGTATTGGCGTATGGATGTGAACAAGTTGACGACGTGATGCTGGTAGAGAACAAATGGTGATTTAGTTTTTTGGAAAAAATTGAGGTATGTACCAGATATAAAAAGACATTTATTTTCAGTGCGCAGTGCGGCTAATCATGCCACTACCGTTTGCATGGATAACAAAAAGGTTACCTTTTCAAAAAATCAAAAAATTTTTGGTACGGCAAACTGGAAAACAAACCTGTACATCATGAATATGAAAGTCATTGGTTTGCATAAGGATGCACATGCAAGCATGGCAAGTGCATTAAATTTAATTCGACTTTGTCGTGAAAGATTTGCCATGTAAAGAAGATTCTCAGGAACATGAATTTAGAACTGACCGAATCAGAAAATGAATTTTGTCACGGTTGCGCCTTGGGAAAGGCTCATAGGAAACCATTCAAAGAGCAAAAGTATCGAGCCGAAGAAATTGGAGAACAAATTAATGCAGATGTTAATGGGCCAATGTCAGTTGAAGCATTCAAGTACTTTGTGTGTTTCAAAGATGACTTCAGCAAATTTAGAAGAATATATTTTATCAAACATACAAATGAAGTCGCAAGGTGTCTAAGTATATTTCTAAATGAAGCCTCGACTGCTAGTCATAAAATTAGAAGAATTAGGTGTGATGGGGGTAGGGAATTTGACCGTCAGAAAGTGCGAAAGATTCTTAGTAATTGTGGAATAGAACTGGTATTGTCGGCACCTTATTGTCCTGAGCAAAATGAGGCGGCTGAAAGAAAGAACTGAACAATAGTTGAGTTAGCACGATCGATACTGTCAGTAAGTGGATTACCCAAATCACTGTGGGTACAAGCCTGTGAAGTGGCAACATATGTTTTAAATCTCACGGGCAAAACTCCAATTGAAGAAAGGGCACTGAAACAGTTGAGGACTGGATGTGAGACACAAAATTTTAGTATTCGGTACAAAACGCTTTGTGCATATTCCTAAGCAGTTTAGAAGAAAATTTGACAATAAAAGTGTTTTTGGACACATGGTTGGTTATTTAAATGATCGAGATGGTTATTAAGTGTTTGTACCTTCATTAAAGAAAATTGTCAAATCCCATGATGTAAGGTACCCAAATGGATGCGTTCAGGAGAATACATTATAAATTCAGCATTAAGTGCATATGAATCAACTTTGCATCCGATATACTAAGTGAGGCAATACATTCGCACCAAAAAGAAGAATGGTACCAAGCTATAAAGGAAGAGCTGAATGCGTTGGCCGAAAATGATGCATTGGAATTAGTTGACAGACACATTAATCAAAAATTGATTGGCAATCCATGAGTGCTACGTATGAAGTTAAATGTAAATGGTTCAGTGCAGAGATACCGTGCAAGACTTGTTGCAAAAGAGTATGACCAGAAATAAAGCATCGACTAAGAGGAAACCTTTAGTCCCGTAGCCCGATTTGATACGGTAAGAACCATTCTTGGAGTGGCATCTCTACACCATTTGAAATTATGTCAGTTCTACATTAAGACAGCGTTTCTGTATGGTACACTTCAGGAGGAAGTTTACATGCATCAGCCAGAAGGGTTTGAGAATGGAAGTGCGAAAATATGTAAGCTTAAAAGGAGTTTATATGGACTCAAACAAGCTTCCAGGTGTTGGAATTAAAAATTTCTGATAAAAAGAAACTAATTGTGGCTGTTTATGTGGACGATGGCTTAGTGTGTTCAAGTGATGAAGTTCTCATTTCAAAAAATATACAGGCAGTGTTGATAGCTCTCTCTCTCGATATTTTGAAGTACGTAAGAGTTGTTGTACAAAGCGAACGTCATTTTATTTCAATATAATCGTTACAAAATAACTGCAATTGATTTATAACTTTAACACCTACGGTATCACGTTAATCGTTTTATTTTTGCAAAAAAATTAAACTACCACTATCACGACAAAATGACTAGATGCGGAATAGGCGCTAAATGTTTGGGAAAAGGGCGAGCCAAAAGACACAGAAAAGTTTTTCTTGACAACATCTACGACATCACAAAACCGGCAATCAGACGATTGGCTTGAACAAGCGGCGTTAAGCGAATTTCGAGATTGATCTACGACGAAACTCGCGGCGTGCTAAAGGTGTTTTTTAAAAACGTGATCCGTGACGCAATTACCTACATCGAACACCCCAAGCGCAAGACGGTCACCGCGATGAACGTCGTTTACGTTATGCAACGTCAAGGTCGTACTCTTTACGGTTTCGGCGGTTGAGATGAAAGAAGAAAAGAGGTCGACGAACGCCGAGAAAGAGAGAAAAAATATCTTCCTCGCTGCTTGAGGATTCAATGTTTCGTTTGTTTTTATTCTTTACTGTCTTTTATCCTTTTTTACGTCATTCTTATTTTGGGTTTTGTCTCTTTTTCTTACACTACATTCTACTTTTCTTGCAAATGTTTAAATGTTCCGGTGTAGTTATAGCTAATTGTTTGGTTCGTTTTTTAACTATAGTTAATTTTTCTGAAACTTGCGATAAATCAGCTAATATTTTTGATGGGCTGATTATGTCACGTTCTTCTCTCCTCGATAGTTGTGCTTCTAATTCATTAGTTGCGTGTTGGCCAGTGGTTGTGAAAGTGGTTTGTTCAATACAAAATGCATAATCTGGTGCGATGTCACCAGGATTTCCGTTGTTCTAAAACCCGACAAATCATTTAGAATTGTAGCAACTTTCCCTCAACTGGAACTCAGTAACTGACCAAATTGGTATCTGGTGATGCGCCACAAACGACACGAATTATAAAAATGTGCCTTCAGCGACTTAAAAAAGTTTCTATGTACTAAGAGTTGAAGATAATGCGTAGTATTGCTGAACAGGGATAGTATGGTAGTGTCATTCAACTACGCAA
Source organism: Aquatica leii (assembly GCA_035610365.1). Classification (NCBI taxonomy): domain Eukaryota; kingdom Metazoa; phylum Arthropoda; class Insecta; order Coleoptera; family Lampyridae; genus Aquatica; species Aquatica leii. The sequence goes on from CM069439.1 coordinate 35,279,833, forward strand.
ACTCCAACATTTCGACAGATTTGACGTGAGTGAGTTTTAACAACACTCTTTCTATTTTCAAGAAACAGAATCTTCTCGCATCTACTGAAGAAAGGTATTTACGTTAATCTAAGCAGACTTTTGAGCTATAAATGGAACAGATCCTAGTGGTAGCGCATCTTTCTACTTCTACTTTTTATTTTTTTTATGATAATTCTTTTCTGTGGACGTTAGCGCTGAAATAGCTTATGATGTCTTTTTAGCAAGTACTTCATCTGTTGTACTGTTTAGCTGGAGACCAGTTTAACCAATTTTGTAGATGTTTGTAGGCTTATCAAATAAAGGATTTTGCTCCATTGTTATCTTTCCAACAAATTCAAATACTTTTTACTTCATTTCTATTCTTTGCGATTGCCGTAGCAATTGATACATATTTGTAATTTATTTTTAACTGTTGGGCAAAGTGGTAGGTAATCGTCTTCAGATCATTTTTGGTTAACGGGAAACCTCGATTTTGCATCTTTACAATATGTCGGGACAGTTGATCTTCATTTTTCCTTCCAAACGCGCAGCTAGGGTTTACCATTTTCTACGCGTTTTCAATTGCATAGGTTGGTATCTGCAAATAAAAACATTTTTATGAACAGATGGTGCTAAAAACCTAAAACTTATTCAGTGTAATTATTCCCAGTTTTGCCGTAGAGTAGCCATATGACATATTTCAATCCCACGTTTTGCTACAAAACTGGAACGAGGTGATGCTAAATGCTGCAGCACTACAATGACCCAGCCTACTCTTAAAACCACGTAAACATATTGCTAATCCTGTAACTAAAAAGCAGACGTACTTAAAAACGCTCGTTGAAGTTAAATGAAATAAGCACAATTTTAGCACCTTATTCGCGATTTGTTTGCTGAACAACTACAACAAATGAACACATACCACATTTACGCAGTCGACTAACGTAACGCTCTCAAACAACAACACAGATAGAGACTATGATTATAAGCGAGTTTCGGCTTAGACCGCGTCGTAGTTAAACACCTAGACTTAGGCTTGGTCTTAGTCTTTCCTTAAGAGCTAAAACAAGAAGTAGAACTTTGCCGCATTGTCGTTCGTGAACCTAAACAACTGACGTTTCGCAAGACATTGCAGCTTGCATCTTCAGAGTGGTAAATGTTATTTACCATTCTGAAGATGCAAGCTGCAATATCTTGCAAAACGTCAGTTTGTTTGGGTTCACGAACGACAATACGGCAAAGGCCAAGTTCTACTTCTTGTTTTGGCTCTCAAGGAGAGACTAGGACCAAGCCTAAGTATGGGTGTTTAACTACGACGCGGTCTAAGTCGAAAGTCGCTTGTATCATAAACAAAACAACTGCGAAAGCTTAAGATTTTAGAAAGAGACTAGTTGCGATGGCCATCCATCTCTTCCTTATGGCCATCTATCCCAGACATTCTTTTCCTATCTATAGAGTATTTTTTGACGTCATAAAGACGATCATGTGTTAGACGATATTCAAATTGTGTTTTAAAATTAAAACTTTTACGTGTCTTGCGACTTGAGTCATAAAAATCTGTTTATTAAATTAACATGCAGGAAAAAACATTGACAGGATAGTGTCATATATAGAGGATGAATCTTAACTAATATAGTAGGTATGTACTAATGTACTTTCAAAGAATATAAGAAAAGAAGGAATTTAAGAATGTTGGTTAACGTTGCGTCTATTGTAGTAGGTATAAACGAGGCCACAGGTGAAAAATAGAATCCTCGTGGAAATAACTCGAGACAATGTAAGAAATGCTCTAGTAACAAAAACAAACTAAAAACAATTTTTCCTGCTAGTGGAAACTAACATACTCATAATCATGTTTGTTTTGTTTATGAATTTACGGATTTGGTACGTAGCGATAAAAGACAATGGAAAACACGAGTAATTTCAAGAAAAGTGAATCAGCAGCCGAGAAAAACAAGGTACGCCTACAACTTCGGAAAGCTTTTTTTTTATGAAACTAATCATAAAATTCTTAGAAATGAGAGCAACAACTTTCAAAGTGTTATAAAAACGGAATGCATAATCTATGAATCACTTAATGAATATAACGGTATTATGTATTAATAGAACTCTGTAACAATATCAAAAATACAACTAAGTTAGAAAATCTCTCCACAGATGGTACATATATTATTAGCAATGTCACAAACTTATTATAAATACTTTTTAAATTCTTCAGTAGATGCCTCTCAATCTTTAAATTACGATTAAATTATATCAAAATTACTAAAAAATAGTTTATTAATTTAACGACTTTCTTTACATATATGTATTGTACATAGATACGTTCCAAAACAAAATTTAAATAATTGATTCTATGACTTTTTGCCGGACATGCCCTGTACGTGTAGGGTTACCAGATCAAAAAATCAAAATTCCGGAGTAAATTCCGGACGTTTTTAAGAAATTTCTGGACTTTCTTGTAAATAATATATATAAAGTTAATCTCGTTATGTAAAAAAACAATACTAATATTAAAGATTTGGAAGTGTTAAAAAGTATTTCCGGGAGCGCTTAATATAAGAAAAATGATAATTTTTTTCAAATTTCTTTACCTAAATGGCAACAATTCCGGACGTTTTAGAATTTCCCCTGTATGCCGGACAAAGACCTAAATTACCGGACGTGTCCGGAAAATTCCGGACATATGGCATCCCTATGCACGTGGGACATTAGCTCAATCCATTTTGTAAAAATGGAAATCGAAAGACACGTAGTTAGAATCCCGTAGAGTTTATAATAATCAAATTAATCGATTTGAATCAAATTATTAATATGCCGGCAATTTCTCTTAAAAAAACTTAAGAAAAAATTAAAGATTTAAGTATCTCAGACACTTTTTGCTTTTTGATTTTTTTTTTCTAAAATAATACTGTAACACCTATAATTACTTATCGTACAATTTTCTTTTCAAAAATAAAATAATAATTCTTAAAAACGATAATAACTAAAAATGTAATAAACATTGAGCTGGCAAAAAACGTTTTGATTAATGTAAACGCGTTGTTATGCTTTGAGTAGTTTATGTTTTGTAGGGATGGTATCGGTTTATTTACATTCTTCAATTATTTATGTACATACACAATATTATACTGACAACGGAAGATTCTTGAGGTGTAGCTCGTATCGATTGGTAATGTGTTAAGAGTTTCTTCGAAGGCACACATAGTACCATTGTACCACATTGCTGTTAATAGAGTTTAATAATTTAAAAAAATCATTTTGTTCTAAAACGTTGTGTTTGAACAGATCGTTGCTAATAAATGAGATTTTACATGTACTGAAGTACCTACCTATTCTAAGATAATGAGAAAAGAAATTGTCGTGGAGAAATACAAACTCAGATACTTAGGACTCTTTGCAGATAACAACACTACAGAGGTTATCGTAGAAAACAATTTTGAAAAATAATGACGCAATCATATTGTTGCAATTTAAAAAAGTAAAAAAAAATGCGACAAACAAAAGCGTCTTTGTACCCTATTGTTTCTTTTTTATGGATTTGCTGATACAATCATTAACACGTTTTTGAAATGAAAAAACTGAACTACATAACCATAGGTCGTTGGAAAAACAATGTCACCTTGATTACGACGTCAAAAGTTTTAAACGTATTATTAGTTAACGATGAAAGCATTTTTAGGAAAAAATGTGTTTTTAGACTATTGGTGTAATGACTTAAATACAATTTCTAACTATACTAAGACAAGATATTCTATGAAAAACGTCAATCTGTTTGACTGTTGGGCCGTAGACTTATAGAGAGTAGGTCAAGTACAATGTTATAGTGAGGAGGTCAAGAAAATAAATAATTCTAGAGCTTTAATCACTATCGATAAAAGAAAGTGATTGTAAAGATGCTGTTTAATCAGTTACAAAAAATAACATTTACGCTGACAGTGCCATTTTGTCAGTTTTGATGTATTACGTTACGATTACGTCTTGAATGTTATGCAAATATTATGATTATAATAGTGATCGATAGTAAAACATTTTTTCCAGTGTTTGGCTTGAAGACCAAGACATACCTTAATGCATCTAATTGTAGTACTGATCTAATAACTTCCGGGTTTAGCAAATTTGTATTTGGTTTTATAAAGTTCATGCGGTCAGCATGTGCTACAGATATAAATGAAAATCGGCCGCTACGGTTCACCGAGTTCACTTAAAATATATGTACTATGTTCAAAACTCAAGGTTTTACTAAAATCAATATCGACAATAAAACTTTTTTCATAAAAATGAAAAGTTACTGAATATCGTTCCTCTGTTAGTATCTTCATGTCACATTCACTGCTCATAAGGTTTGTAAGACCATTTTTTAAAGAGTTTAGTAAAAACAATTGCGTAAATAAAATGTATTTAAAAATTATAAATAAAATTACTATCAGTTTGCTGGAATCAAAAACGTGCTAATAAATAAACAAAAACATTGAATATTTTTAATTTTATGTATGTACGCAGTGTCGTTTCTGAAATAATAGTTCAACTAGACTTGGTTCTAGTTTTTCTTTGTGAGCCAAAACAAGGAATTGGTTCTATTACGGCGTGGTCTAAGCCAAAAGTCAGTTACAATTTCAAATAAAAATGATAAACAATCGAGCTAGCACTATTAGATCTAGATTTTTAATACTATGCTGAAACCCTTTCTACACTATAGTATTAAAGTATAACAAAATTAACAAAAGGATATTTTGCGACTCAAAAAGAAAAGGAATTGATCTGCAGAACTATTATCGGTAACCTTGCATATCAGGAGAGTAAATACATTTTTGTTTACAGCTAGATTTAGTTGTTGTTAAGCAACGTATAGTACTGTATTTAAAAAGTATTCCTTAAAATTGTTTCAGCATAAGCTCCGGTTTTATTCCTATTTTAATGTTGGTTTGATCAGTTTATATGGAGAAGTAAAGATTGTTTTGTGTATATTTTAATTTTCACTGTCTATTCTTATCTAGATTTTGTGAGATGTGTTAACTGTATATTGGTTATATTTGGTACAACTTTCACACATAATACTGATTTTTTAGTTAATCAATTAATTCAATTAACTGGAACGTCAAATAAATAATTAAATAACTACATATTCTTTATAGTAAAATTTTAATCATTTTTGATGAAAAATAACATAATTCATTTATTTATGAAGTAAAATATTCTTTAAACAAATTTAGTTGTTTTCAAAACATTTTTTTATTTACTAATACAGTTTGATTGATTTTTAATAATTGTGTTTAATCATTTTTTAAATTGATAGTCTATTTAAATTACGGTGAGATTATTTGTATCAATGTTGAGTTAGTTTTTGACTACTAGTCCTAGGTTTATTTAATTAATCTTTAAATCTACGAATTTACAAATACTTAAATTAATTGCGTAATTTGTTTACTAATTAATTGTTTTTTAAGCTAATCAATATTTAGAAAATTGTTTATTACGATTAACTAATTTTATACGTTTTTCATTAGTTCTGTATATTTGATACCTGCTCTATACTCTATAAAAATAGAACAATAGTTAAAGATGAAGATAAAAAAATATGTGTTTTTATTTGAAGTTATAAATGATAAAAATTGTATAAACACAAATATATTTTCAGAATAAAATGTGCAATTTTACTACAGTTGATTTACATAATTTTTGACTAATTATCACAAGAGTGTTTTTATTTTATAAATATTGTTTGTGTTTAACATATCATTTTGTGTTGTTTAAATATGCCTTTGCAGAGATAGCACATTGAACTTTAAATCGATTAGCATTTGCTGAACAGGATCTTTATAAAAACGTTAATTAATAAATTTATAATATACGCATATATGCTTTTAGTTATAATGCGTGTTTCATTATTATTAAATGAGTAAGTACCGTACGCCATCAAAGAAAATGTCAGAGCTCGAAGATTTTCAAACATCTCAAAATTACTAGATTTTAAGAATTATAATTAAAATTTCGTCAGATGGCTATTTTTTGCTATATAAGAATAAGTATAAGTTGGTAACAAAATTCAAAAAAACTTCCCAGAAAAGGGTATCGCTCTTTAAATGTTTAGTTAACTAAAACTGGTAATAAAATGTAATACTAATGATAAAAGATATTCATTCATGTATTTACAAGATATACTTAATTATTGTTGTAATAAAAATTATTTTTAACAGTCTTAATCGATTAAGTATTGTTGCGTATTTTATTATTAAAAACTAATTTATTTAAACGATTAAACATACGTTTACTTATCCTAGAAATATGTACACTTTTAAATTAACCGAACTAATAAAATCTAATAATATTTAATAAAAACACTTACACTATAATTTATATCACTTATAAGAAGATAAGATAAGGTCCTCGGATAGCTTCACACTTGTTTACACTAAAAATCACGTACACGATTATTCTCGGTATATTTATGTAGACACACGCGTGCTAACGATTTATTTCCACTTGATAATCTTCTTAACACTGCTGCGTTCGCATTCCAGCAATAACTGACCTACGATCTGTCTCGTCGGTATATATACAAATACGGAAATCCTTCTGGAGCGTTCCCTATTTTTCGGTATATCTTCTAGAAGATGGATAACAGCTTCTAGAAGGCTCTTGCATTTGCAAATAATTTCTCGAACGTTTCACTGCCGCCTTCTTAGGACTGTTCTGTCCCAGAACAGGAGACTGGATGCGACACCGGTAAAAGGGATCGTGGCGATAGCGGCAGCTTCCTCCATTTCTGCAACTTCCTTGACCATAAAAGTAACAGTCAATGGACTTTTCCTGACCCAATATTCTCCTTGGTTGGTAACTACAGACCAACACTTGAATGCCTGTTCCTCGGAAGACGACCTCCAACATGTTTCGAACTGTCCTCCAATTCAGTTGATCTAAGCCACAACCAAGCTTGGGTACTACCAATTTCTTAACATGATGGAACTCCATTTCTCTCTTGAGACTCTATAATGTTCGCCACAGATTTTTGTATAACGGTTTGACACGTGAGTATTCCTTGGTGATCAGATAGAAAACAAAGCGTCCGTCACCACGTAGTCCTAAAACTTTTCCGACTGCCGGTTGCTGTCTTCGTAATTCATCTAGCTGCCCAAACTTCTTTTTAAACACGACTGCAACCCCTCTGGACGTGTCAAGATCCTCGCTCACGCAATGTGCGATGGCGTAATCTTTTTGTGTCTGGAACAGGTCTTGTTGTTCCTCAGTGGTAACTCTGAACCTAGCTTTTCCAGAACCTCCGTATAAGTTCATAAACTTCTCGAACTCCATTTCTTCGATTGGATTCCTGGTTCTGCTACTTATTACTCTGGTTCGGACCTGTACTTGCGTATTGTGGTTATCGCCAGCAAACGGGGCTAGACGATCGACGTGAACCACTTTTGGCTTGCCTCTGGGCGGTTTTCGGATGCGATATATGACGTCGTTAATACGCTGCACGACTTCATAGGGGCCCTCCCATTGCCTTTGCAGCTTTGGCGACAAACCACGTCTCTTTTGAGGATTATACAACCAGACCATATCGCCAGGTTGAAACCCACCATTTTGCGCCTTGACGTCATTTCTTGTTTTCATCCTGTCGCTGGCAATTTGTGTGTTTTTACGGACCTCTTCATGTACTTCGTCTAGCCTCTTGGCCAGCTTGCTGACGTAATCTTCTCCAGCAACTTCTTCTTCCGGTCTTCGCCCACATTGAAGATCGCATGGTAATCTTATTTCACGACCGAGCATTACACAGGATGGTGTTTGGCCTGTGCTTTCGTGAACGGATGATCGGTATGCCATTAAGAAAAGGTGCAAGTACTGATCCCAGTCTCTTTGGTGTTCGGACACTACCTTGGCTAAGTACTTGCCCATTGTTCGATTCATCCGTTTAACCATGCCATCAGATTGAGAATGGAGAGGCGTTGTCCTAGTCTTCTTAATTCCTAACAGTCGGCAAACTTCTTGAAACAGCCCAGACTCAAAATTGCGGCCTTGATCGGAGTGTAATTCCAACGGACCCCCGAACCGGCAGAAAAACTCCTTTACTAATACGTCTGCGACTATAGCTGCTTCCTGATTGGGTATGGCGTAAGCCTCCGTCCATTTCGTGAAATAATTCATCGCCACCAGGATGTATTTATTTCCCGAATCGGATTCTGGGAACGGGCCCTGCGATGTCAATCGCAACTCTTTTCAAAGGGATTCCTACGTTGTATTGTTTCATGGGTGCTTTGCGCTTTCTCGCTGTACCATTTCCTGATGCGCAGACTATGCATTTACGGCACCATTTCATGACGTCTTCTTGCAGTTCATCCAGTAGAATCGTTCTCGCACTTTACCCATCGTCTTCTTAATGCCAAAGTGTCCTCCTGATGTCCCATCGTGGAGATGCTTCAACACTTCTGTCACCCTGCTCTTCGGCACTACCAGCTGTAGCCTATTTCCCATGCCTTCGGCACTTTCTAAGGATCGCTTAAGAAGACCGTCTTCTACTATCAAGAAGTCCCACTGCGCCCAGTACGTTTTGATATTTCTGCCCAAAGTACTCACTTCTTCCCAGGTTGGTCGTCGGCCGCTTTCTTTCTAGTCCAGGAGTAGTCTTATTTCAGGGTCGTCTTCTTGTTCGCGACGTAACTGCTCAGGTTCCCACTCATCATTAACCATAGCAATTCTCCGGAGGCATTCCACTTTTTCTTCCAGTCGCGAACAATGGCTGCAGTCCGCCGGACATGGTCTTCTGGACAAGGCATCAGCGTTCCGATGACTGCTTCCGGCACGGTGTTCTGTGTCATAGTCATACTCTTGCAGTCTCTCGATCCCTCTTGCTACTTGTCCTTCTGGGTTACGGAACTGCAGTAGCCATTTTAAAGCGGCGTGGTCTGTTCTCAGTAAAAATTTTCGTCCATACAAATACTTGTAGAAATGTTCGATGGACTTAACGACTGCTAACAGCTCCCTCCTAGTCACGCAATAATTCCTTTCTGGCCTGGACAAAACTTTGCTAAAGTACGCGATAACCTTTTCTTGTCCATCTTGAACCTGCGAAAGGACCGCGCCTATGGCCAGATTGCTTGCGTCGGTATCCAAAACAAATGTTCCATCTTCTCTTGGATAACTCAGAATCGGCGAAGTGACTAGGGCTTGTTTTAGTTGATTAAAAGAATTTTCGCAGTCTTCATTCCATCTAAATTCTGCTTTTTCTTCGGTTAATTTTGTCAATGATTTCGCAATATTGGCAAATCCGGGTACAAATCTCCTATAATAAGTGCACAACCCAAGGAAACTTCGGACCTGATGTTTGTCGATCGGTCTTGGCCATGCTTGCACTGCTCGGATTTTGTTTGGGTCAGCCTTTACTCCATCTCTAGATACGACGTGGCCAAGGTATTGCACTTTCTTCTTAAATACGTGGCACTTCTTTGGGCTCAGTTTGAGGTTAGCCCCACGTAATCGCTGGAACACTTCCTTCAAGTTGTTCAAGTGTTCTTCAAACGACCTTCCAACCACGATCACGTCGTCCAAGTAAACCAAGCACGTCTTTCAAGACAATCCGCGCAAGATGGTCTCCATCAAACGCTCTAATGTTGCAAGAGCGTTACACAGGCCGAAGGGCATTACAGTGAACTGCCACAAACCAGTTCCGATCGTAAAAGCTGTTTTTTCACGATCTTTGGGTTCTAATTCTACCTGCCAGTATCCACTCTTTAAATCTAACGTAGAAAACCACTGGGATCCTGACAGGGTGTCTAGCGTATCGTCAATTCTGGGTAAAGGGTAGCTGTCCTTTTTGGTCACGTCGTTTAGCTGTCTGTAGTCTACGCAAAACTTCGTTGATCCATCCTCCTTCTTTACGAGTACCACTGGGGATGCCCATGGGCTACTTGAAGGTTCAATCACGCCTTCTCTCTCCATATCCGTAATTATTTGTTCGGCTTCTTCTCTTTTCGCCAAAGGAAGTCTGCGTGCATGTTGTCGTATCGGCCGAGCGTCTCCGGTATTAATTTTATGTTTCACCACGTTAGTTCTTCCTTTGGAGCCACTCTCCAGCGCGAACACATCTTGGTACTCTTGGATCAACACTTTAACTTTAGCCAGCTGGTCTTGGCTGAGGTTTTGGCATTTGGTGGTAAGAATGTCCAATAGATGTTGTGGACACTTCTTCGGCGACGTATCTTCGTTCGACTTCACGCATCTCACAATTTGTGATACTGGCGTGCATTGGCCTACCACGGTCTTCTTTTTTAACGTTACAGGATCTGAGTTAATGTTTAAGATCTTTACTGGCATCGTGTTCTTTACTCGTACTAAAGTTCTGCCAACGATTAGTCCCTTTTCAACTAAGCCGCCCTCCATTGGTTCAATCGCGCGTATGTAGCCTTCCCGGAGACTTCCATCCAGGCGTGCCATCACCACACTTTCAGTCCTTGCAGGCAGAGTCACGTCTTCACTCAATAAGACTCGCACGGCTGCCTTTTCTGACGAATGAAAAGGAATTTCTTCCTTGTCGATCTTCAGGACATCGTTCTTCATATCCAAATGGAACCCATACTTTTTTATTACGTCCATTCCCAGGATAACTTCTTCCGTGATGTCGGCTACGAGTACTTGATGGTCGAGTACTCCATTTCTCTTCTGCTCTTTTTTTGGGCTTAGTACAGCGTCGTCGCACGTGGCCCACTTCCCCGCAGTTCCAGCACGTCAGTTCTCTTCCTCGAGCTACTTGTTCCCGAAATACATGTCGCATTATGTCTTCAATGCTTTCTTCTGAGTTCGAGAGTATTTCTGTAGCACAACGGAGCTTATGGCTGCTTCGGTGCGACGCTTGTTTTGCCGCCTCGAACTCCAAAGCATGGGTTAAAGCGTCATCCAACGTCTTCGGTCGTGCTAACCGTAGAGTCTGCTGAGTTTCGTTGTCTCGGAGGCCGTCTACAAAGGTTTGAATAGCCAACTGCTCCAAGAAGGTATCTGGTGCTGTAGGATACGCAAGCCGTATTAATCTGGCGATGTCAGCCTCAAACTCTTGAAGACTTTCGGCAGCTTTTTGAACCCGACTTTTAATTTGAGCTTGATAGACTTGTTGAAGATGAGCATCTCCATATCTCATTTCTAAACGTAAAATTAAAAGTTCGTAATTTTCTTGTAGGTGGTCAGGAACAGTTTGTAAAATTCCAATCGCTTCTCCACGTAAGGACACTATTAAAGACGTCGCTTTCTGCTTGTTGCTCCAACCATTAGCTGTAGCTGCGGTTTCGAACTGCTTGTAGTAGGTTGACCATGGAACTTTACCATCAAAATTCGGTGGTACAACTTTGAACTTGTGAGTGTTTTCTTCTCGATGGTCCATTATTAAATCTTCACTCGTGACGCTTCCTTCACCGTGACAATTCATTTGGTTCATTCTTTCTTCAAGCAGTTTTATTTTGTCTTCTGATTTGTCCTCTATTGCTTCTATTTTCTCATTCACAGATTCGCAAATTTCTTCTTTTAAGTTTAACATGTCTGCTTGGGTTTCCTCTTGAACAATTTTAATTTGATTTTCTATGCTCGTTCGTATTTCTTCTTTTAAACTTCTAGAATTTTCTTCCATTTTCTGAGAATGTTCGGAAAGTTTTTCTTCCATTTTTCTTGAACTCTCCGACAGTTTTTCTTCAATTTTCTGTGAATTTTCGTCTATTTTTCTATTCATCGATTCGAGAATTTCAAGTATTTTTGAATCCATTTTAACTTCTTGCAAACGCGTCACCGGTATAAATTTAAATATAACACGAATATAAAGTTTCAATACACTACTTTTTAAAATGCAGTTTTTGTATAACACAAAATTTTAATAACGATCCACTTGTTAAATTAAACCACTAGTGTACGGGAACGAATTTAATTAATATCGCGATCACGCACTTGTTAAAAGAAAAAGTTTAATAAACACGAATTTAGCTATGATTACACTTTATAAATAAACACGCGTATCGCGAAGTTAACAGTTATTTACGCAATCAATTACGGGAGCGATATTAGATTACTTAATGGTATTTACACTAAAAAAAATCGCGAACCGTTTGTTTTATTCGATACTCCACACTGACGCCACTGTTGCGTATTTTATTATTAAAAACTAATTTATTTAAACGATTAAAAATACGTTTACTTATCCTAGAAATATGTACACTTTTAAATTAACCGAACTAATAAAATCTAATAATATTTAATAAAAACACTTAAACTATAATTTATATCACTTATAAAAAGATAAGATAAGGTCCTCGGATAGCTTCACACTTGTTTACACTAAAAATCACGTACACGATTATTCTCGGTATATTTATGTAGACACACGCGTGCTAACGATTTATTTCCACTTGATAATCTTCTTAACACTGCTGCGTTCGCATTCCAGCAATAACTGATCTACGATCTGTCTCGTCGGTATATATACACATACGGAAATCCTTCTGGAGCGTTCCCTATTTTTCGGTATATCTTCTAGAAGATGGATAACAGCTTCTAGAAGGCTCTTGCATTTGCAAATAATTTCTCGAACGTTTCAGTATTTTTCAGCACAACGAAAAATACATCTAATATGATATATAATGGTACTACCTACTTATAAATCTAAGCTTGTTTTGAAATATAGCTGTAGAAAACAAAGATCACTTTACACACCATACTGCGGCAAACTATACCTACAGTGAAATTTTAATAAATGTGTGTTGATCGAATAGATGAAAAAGTACTGGGTCAACATATTCTAGATTTTGCCTTTTTTTCAAACTTATTTTGCGCATCGTGCCTGTTCAGCGTAGTTTAATTAAATCATATTTTGACATATTAGTCTGTAATTAGAACAGCATAATCATACATAAAAATGTATGACGCAATTTAATTTCAAAGGTCAGATAAATGAAAAAAAAGTTTCTGTAAATTGCGGAATGTCTACATATAGAACGTAAACAACATATACATCAACATAATAAGTTTTTATAAACTATATAGGTAGATTACTTGGGTTCTTTATGAACGTAAAATGCAAATAACTGTTAATACTATTAATAATTTAGACTTTAGTCGTTTCAAAAACTCATAATTTGATATCAACACAGAAATGTTTTTATTGTGTGATATAAACTTAAATTATTTGCTGGAGAACACTATCTGTAAAAAACAATTAATTAAATATAATTGAAGAGCTTTTAAGAATTATTATGTTACTATCAAACTTATGAGGTCATAGCACAGTCCATAGTTCAGATGTATGGAGATTCCCTCACATAATACTAACAAAATAGTACTAGAAACACGAATAAAAACACGTTCATCTACAAACAGTACACGTTAATGTAATTACAAAATTTAAAAATTAGGTCAAAATAATTATACCATATTAATAAGCATCTTATCAATACCTATAACGAACAGTCTGTTCTATCTATTTTAACCATTAAAATAAGTTATTAAACGGAGTTATCGTTTAAATGTATTTTATTTATAATTCACGTTAGGTGAAATGGCTAAGATTATAAAAATTATATCAGAGAAATCACTTTAAAAATGCAGTCAAAATACAACTAAACCACTAAAAAAATATACAAAAACATTTAAAAGACGCGTTTTCAACAATAACACTTTTGTCTCCCAGCCCAAATTGAAATTCTAGAGTTTCTGGAATATTAGAGCAAGCTATTCAGAATGCTGATTGTATTAAGTTAGTACTATTATTCCATTTTCATTAAAAACCTCCCAGTTGGAAAAAAGTCTTCTTTACCAATCCATAACAAAAAAAGGAAAACACAAACTAGCGACCTGTACAATAAACCAGATCTATGATAAAATATCTTAAATTATGTTAGAACAACGATACCAAAAAAATCAAAACGGTTTTATAGTAAAAAGGTCATGTACACTGAATATATTTTGCTTATCACAACTAATCTATAAAAAAATTTATAGAGAAAAGTCTTGTTTATTATTATAGATCTTAATAAAGTTTATGATAACGTATCATTGAAAAAAATGTAAAAAACATTAGAAATACTAATCGACTTTTAACTAAAACAGTTAAAAATACGATTATCTAAATTAAAATTACAAACGGTGTTGTTGCAAATAATTACGGAGTGCTCCAAACTACATAGTACCAAAAATCATAAAGAAAAAGTTTATTAAAAAAACACTACAAACAAAATTAAAAAAGGTTTAAACAAACATACAAGTGCTAGGTTGTTTGACTAAGTACTCAACCTTAGTACATTTAGGGTAAGTCCGGGAGAGATGGCTTTAAGCAAAGTAAATGAAATATTAACGTTTTTATTTTTTGGTGTATCTTCAAATTTCTGCCACAGTAAGTATTTTTTTAATTACACTTTTATTATTTGATTAATAATATTTTCCGTTGTACATTGTTGGCATAGTGGTTAGGGCAGGAGTAAAGTGTGTTTTTTTTAGTTCTAGAAATATCCGTGTTCGTTAAATTCAGTGGGTCATCTCACCCGGAAGTTTTGGGTTAGATGACTCGAATGTTTTTGGGAGAGATGACCCAGTATATGTTTTATTATTTTCGTTCCTCATTCAAATTGTTTTATTTTTTAGTTATACCTACAGTCTATAAGAGGAAAGGAAATTGTGACCGGGCTTTTTGGACTGAGGAACAACTTCAAGCAGCAGTGAATGCTGTAAATCAAGGGATGGGAGTTAACGAGGCTGCGAGGAACTTTCATGTACCTCAACCTACTTTAAGAAGAAGGTTGATAACTAATAACTTTAAAAAATTATCATTAGGTCCAACAGGTGTTCTTGGTGAAGAAAACGAACTCAAAATTAAAAAAAATATATTCTAAAATTGCAAAAAGGCGGTTTTGCACCTACCAGGAATTCAGTTAGACAAATGGCATTCTGCTTAGCTGAAAAGTTGAATATTAAACATACCTTCAATCAACAAACAGGCCTGGCTGGTTTCGATTGGCTTTAAAGCTTTTTGAGGAGGCACCCAACTTTGAGTATCAGAAAATCAGAAGGTGTTTCAGTCAGGGTATGAATAGAAAAGAAGTTCAGGATTATTTGTTAGTTCTTGAAAAGGTTATTTTGGAAAATGAACTAATGGATAAACCAGGCCGTATCTTCAATATGGATGAAACGGGGTTGCAGTTAAACAACAAACTGACCTCCGTTATAGCCGATGTCGAAGAATGTAGCTGCTGTGACTTCTTCAGAGAAAGGTGAAACTATCACGGCAATATGTTGTTGCATTGCCGAGGGTAATTTTCTTCCGCTTTGCTGTATATTCAAGGGGAAGTATAAAAAGCAAGAATTTGAGATGGACATGCCGCCCGGAACAAAAGTGTATATGAATGAAAAATCTGCTTATATAAACACTGATATATTTTTCGATTGGTTGCGAATTCACTTTGTTCTGCGGAAACCACTCGGCAAAGTTCTGGATGTTCTGGATGGACTTTTTTGACATTGTAATTCCGTCAAAATCTTAGAATATGCAGAGTATGGTATATGGTATATGGTATAATCCTGCTATGTCTACCCAGTCACACGACACAATTCTTCCAACCTCTAGATCGATCTTATTTTAAATCCCTCAAATCATATTTCTATAACTCTTGTAATTCCTTTATAAGAATGAATCCGACAAAAAAAATTAGTTGCCTAACATTTGGAAAATTACTATCAGGGGCGTGGATGAAATCTGCCAATGCCCAAAACGGTGTATCTGACTTTAAAGCATGTGGAATTTATCCCTTTAACCCGACTGCTATTCCCGATTATGCTTTCTTTGAGAGTTTAGCGACATCTGACATTGCAATTCCAAATCCTACACTAACCCCACCTGAAAACGTAAATGTAAATGACCAGCACTAGCCATCTGCCAGTCTCATAGATCCGGTCTCTACGTCGACATCTACAGTAACCACAGTCACAAAGAAAACTCCTTCCAAACTATTAGATGAAATTTCTCCAGTTCCATCTACATCTGGGATTCAACAAGCAAAAAAAAACGATCCAAGCAGTTGGCAGTAATTTTAACAAGCCTTGAAAATATAAACAAGCGTAAGAAAGAAAAGCGTTGATTTATCTTCTTCTTCTGAAGATTCCGGTAGTGCAATGGAACTTAATGACAGTAGTGACGACTTGGAAGAAGAAGATGATACCGAATGTGCGGGTTGCGGAGAAAAGTACACAATTACTTTGAAAAAAGACGATTGGATTAAATGTGCGCATTGTTCCTTTTGGTTCCATGAGAATTGCTCAAAATATGAAAATTTGTGTGACAGATGTGGGAAAGTATTAGGAAAAAAACGTTAATTAGATATAAGTCATTTAACCCAGTAGTTAGAGTCATCTAACCCGTACACATCGGGTGGGATGACTCATTATATTGTTTTACATTTTTTGGAATATCCTGTATTTGACTTTTTATTTACGCATGTGCATTACAGTTTTAGTTTCATAAATAAATAAGCATACATATACCGTGTATTTGGAGATATACTTAAGAAAACTAGAAAAGACGCGGAAAGACTCATTTTTTTAAGAAAAAGAAGAAAAAAAATATTTTAGACAAATTTGACTCAAAACATGAAAAAACAAAAAGAAAACTACTATCAAAGAAGACGTTATATAAAAGATGACAAAAGCTTGGTGAATAAAGCCTTTACAAGAAGGTTATTCTCAGTAATCAGAAACTAGCTGGACAGTGTATTATTTGGCGTCGATTATAACGCCTATTTTCTACCGGAACATAGATGTTTTGTAACTTATCTTAAACGAATAAACCAGACAGAAATAGAAAAATTTATGCACCCTCTAATCTGTCTATCTTTTTCTCATCAGAAGAAGCAGTGGACAAGATCTCGGTTGTAACAAAATAAAAAGCGCTTACAATATCATGTCAGAAATCAAGTGTGTTAGAAGGTATACCGGTTATGTATGTAACTGAAAGTCTCACATTCTTCCCTCATCTTGTCAATCTCGAAACGATACTACCAATACATCTTTTGCAGTTAGCTCTAACAGTGATCTTAATTTGCACCCGCTCTTGAACTTGACTTCACATATAATAGATAAATTAGTCTATATAGTTTTTTTTTTATCATAATCATCTATGTGCGTTTTTTTATTTCTTTTTTTTTAGTGTTTTATATACTATTTATAATAATAAATAATAAATATAATATCAAAAACAACAATATTGGAAACAATAAAGGTCAAAAGCTTATTTAAATTCATATCCAATACATATTGTTTTAAATAAAAGTTTGTGTAATAATCAGGCGCTTATCAAAAACACAGAAAAAACATAAATATGTTTAAATTTAAGTCAATAATGTACGGCGAATGATTTTTAAAACTGTTTTGAGTTAATAGCAACGTATGCAAAAATTAATTAAGTTTCATAAGTAATTTATATTTATCTCAAACTTTTAATATTTTTATATAATTATCTATTGTTACACTCAGTGGCGGCTTATTTGTTAGGTCATTTGGTCAATGAGCTTCAAAAAAAAAAAAAATTATGCTACTTTATATCAACCGTATTATTTGACACAAATGTTCTTTGGAAAAATGTGTTATTTGGTGCAGAACTTAGTTGGGCTGCATATAACACAATTTGATAGCAAAAAACTTATTTGATGAATATTTCAAAAGTCGTAAATACCATAATTTGATTATCATGTCCGCTAAGTCGACTTTTCCCACATGTTTATTGCATTCTTTCATTATTCACACCAATAGGCTTGACGCCAATAAATGAACTTGCCAAAGTCACAATTTTATTTTCTACCCACTTCACCGAGACTTTATTGCTGCATTCATACTGATAATCCATACTACCTTTTCCATTTTTTAGCAAAGCTTTATCTGCTTTGAACGGGAAATATTTTAGTCGTGCCTAAAGAATTTATTCCAAAAGCATTCTTTAAATACGTTATAGCTTGAAAAAGCTAAAAAAGTTGTCAAAAAAGCTTTGTTTGCAATAGATGTTCAATAGTTTTACAAACCGAAATTATCCCTTGGTCACCAATTCGAAATGACTTTTCGCGGTCATTCAAATCAGTTCCCATATTTTTTTCAGTGTACGACAAGAAGAATAGTTTAAATCCCCACTTTTGAGGCTTGATCTTGATATATTGTCGCAAGTTCCATGCGCAAGTTCTCTTATATGGTACCATTGTTTCGTCTATGGACTGATGACATTCCTGTGGTAGATTTCTACAGCTACTTTTAATGGCATTCAATACAGATCGCACTTTGAACAGTCTGCCTGAGGTTTCTGCTTAAGTATTATTGTCAAAATGTGTATATGGTTTCAATTTCTAAAACTTTTTGAGGCTCATAATATCAGCAGAAAAATTCAACCCTCCCATGATCATTATCATCAATTAGTTATTATTTACAACGTTTAGTTTGCAATAATGCAAAATGTTTCACTCGCACATACCCCAACCTAGCACGAACAGTCAAATACAATCACGTGCCCACCATGTAATCTGCGGTATAATCCTACCACTTTTATAAAAATTGCTATTTATGTTACCTGTATACCTACCTATACCAATAAAATAAAATATAAGTCAATAAGTAAAGTTAGAATGTGAATATGAATTATAAGGACACGTACGTGAGTGCGGCGATAAATATTTTTCGTAAATCGAATATTATCACGCAAATAAAGCAAGGCACGTCGCGGCCAAATATTTCAGTGAGTAATTAGTGAGTGCAGAGTAAGTAAAGGAATAGTTATGAGAAAATATCGGGACTTTAACAAAGTGAAGATAAACAGTTGCGAGATAACCAAGCGTTATCAAAGAAACATATAAATAAATAAATAAGCTATTTAAACGATTTCATTAAATAAAAGAACAGAAACTTAAAATTATAGAAATACTATAAGAGAAAATGGAAACGCGTAATAAAGGCGTAGAAAATAAGATTGATACATTACGCGCCAAAATACATAAAATAAACGTAGAAAACGCCAACCTAAAAAGGAAAATTAAACCCTGAAAAAGCAAAATACGGAATTCGAGAAACGAACGGAGATAATGGAAAAGGAAATACGAAAGAACAAAATAATTGTACAAGGAATCAAAGAATTAGAAAATGAATCAGACCAATCATTCAAGAGAATATACGGAAAACACTAAGAGAAATAAATATTGAAATAAATATGGAAAATGAAACGAGAGAAAAGAAAAGAACTGCAAAATAGAGCCACACCAAGACCAATTTTAATAGAGTTTGTATAAGGAAATAAGAAAAGTGATAAAAGCCGCTAAAAACCTTAAAGAAAGTGACGTATAGATAATGAAAAATTATAGTAAACAAGTACAAGAACAAAGAAAATAATTTGTCACATACTTAAAAGAAGCAAGACTTAAGGGCCAAAGCAATTCTAAGATACAACAAACTCATAATAGATGACAAAAGTTACACTATCGACCAAATAAAGAAATATGGAAGAACGGTAAGCGAGAGATCGCTGATAAATGAAAATGAAGAGGCAAAAATAGGGAAAACGTGAAGAAGAGTAAATAGTATAATAGCAAACAAAAAAATACAGGAAAAAGGGATGGAACAAAAGATGACGACAAACGCAAAAAAAAGAAACGCAACGATGATGATAAAGCTATAAACAAAAGAGATGTACGTAAGATCATAAAAAGAAACAAAAAAAAAAGAAATACAAAATAAAGAAAACAATACGGCGAAAGAGATGATAAATATAGGAACTTGGAATGTAAGAAGTAGTACGGGAAAAGAAAAAGAACTTGTAGAAGAAATGATACAATAAAATATAGAAATACTAGGAATTACGAAAACGAAAAGAAAGGAGAAGGTATAAAGGAAACACATAAAGGATACTGGATGTACTGGTCGGGAGTAAAGAAGAAAGAGAGAGAGCAAAAGAAGGAGTGGGCCAAATAGATTAAAAGACGTGATCCAAGAAGAATATAAATGAAAGAATATTAACAGTAAAAATAAAACTGTTAGACAAAGAAATATGGACAATAATCATCGCATATGGGGTAAATGATGACGCAAAAAAAGAGGAAAAAGCTTTTTAGAGAGATGCAAACCCAAATAGATAGTGGGGAAGAAAATTTAATAATTTTGGGAGATTTACGGCCGAGACGGAAATAAGAATGGAGGAAAAGAAGAGCACATAATGGACAAAGAAGGAAAAAAACTTTAAACAACAACGGCGAAAGAATAATAGAAATATATATCGAAAACAACCTAATCGTAACAAATATGATAGTTCTAATTTTTTAATTGTAAAACTAGTTTCAACAATTTAAATTGTCATCATCAGTTTCACTAAAAAGCAAACCAATTACCAAAAATAATTGAACATTTAAAAGAGCTTACACGTTATATCAAATTATAAAAATAAAAATAGAATGACAAACGTCAACAAATTAAAAAATTTTAAATTCAAACTGACATTAAATACACAGCCATGGGTGATATGAAAAAAGGAGAGAAAAGAAAAATGAAAAAAGTAAGTTAAAATTTATTACTAAGAAGAGGAGAAATATTTAAATCAAGAATTTCATTAAGACAATTGTCTGAGTTTTCATTATAAAGACGATGAATTTCAAGAATTTCAAGATGATTAAGCAAAGTACTTTTGTTACAAAAATGAAGAATTTTAACATTAAGGTCAGAAGAAAAAGAATGACCAGTAGACGAAATATGATTAGCGAAAGAAGAACAAGTGTTTGATATACCGGAATTTAAATACCTTTTAATAAAATAAATATGTTCTTTTAATCTTGTTTTAAACTTTCTACCAGTTTGTCCTACATAAGAACAATTGCAAGAAGAGCAAGAAATTTTATACACGCCAGATTTATCTAAAGAAGAAACGGAATCTTTATTATTAATAATAAAATATTTTAAATTATGATTAGTAGAAAAAGAAATAGAAATATTATACTTTTTAAAATAATTTTTAAGAAAAAGAGAACAAGAATTAATATAAGGCATAGAACGATAGATAGTAGTATTATCTGATTTATTTTGAGATAAATTTTTAAAGAAATGGTATAAACGAACTTTTCCCAAAAAAAACATTGTTTAAAACATGAAAAGGGTAACCATTGCTATAAGCTAATTGTTTAATAGTATCAAATTCTTTATTAAAACTAGACTTGGAAAGAGGAATAGAAAAAAGACGATTAAATAAAGAACGAAAAGAAACAATTTTATGATTATAAGGATGATTAGAGTAAAATGGAATTAAACAATCAGTGTAAGTAGATTAACGATAGATTTCAAAACTAAATTTCTCATTTTCACGTAAAAGAAGACGATCTAAATATGGAAGAGAGTTGTTACATTCAATTTCATATGTAAAATGAATATTAGGATGAATAGAATTAATGAAATTATTAAAATTATTTAAATCATCTAAGGAACCATTAAAGAGAACAATGCAATCATCAACGTATCTAAACCAAAAACTAATCATATCAGAAAAAGAAGAATTATAAAGGATTTTATTTTCAATATTATTCATAAAAATTTCAGCAGCAAGAGGTGAAATATTAGATCCCATAGCTAAACCAGATGATTGAGAATATAAATTATTATTAAATTTAAAAAAAATGGTTTAAAAACTAAATCGAGCAAAGAACAAATATCTAAAATCTGGTAAGTATCCAGAGAACCATTAGAAAAAAACAAATTACGAATAAGAAAAATACATTCTTCTGGAGGAATAGATGGAAAAAGATTGACAACATCAAAAGATACAAGAATAGATGAAGAAGGAAAAGGAAATGTTTTAATCTTAGAAGCAAGGTCCGAAGAATTAAGTATAGAATATTGATTAGTAAAATTAGAGTAAGTTAAATAAATTCAGATAATTGTCTTAATGAAATTCTTGATTTAAATATTTCTCCTCTTCTTAGTAATAAATTTTAACTTACTTTTTTCATTTTTCTTTTCTCTCCTTTCTTCATATCACCCATGGCTGTGTATTTAATGACAGTTTGAATTTAAAATTTTTTAATTTGTTGACGTTTGTCATTCTATTTTTATTTTTATAATTTGATATAACGTGTAAGCTCTTTTAAATGTTTAATTATTTTTGGTAATTGATTTGCTTTTTAGTGTAACTGATGATGACAATTTAAATTGTTGAAACTAGTTTTACAATTAAAAAATTAGAACATAATTGTGGATTGACTTCAAGAAAATAGATATCATATTTCATTACAATTTCTCCTCTTAGAGATATGGATTACTTTAACTATATTAATCGTAACAAACACAAAATTTATACACAAGGACATACACAAGTACACAAGAGTATTGGAGAACAAAAATAAGAAATCAATTATTGACTACTTTCTAGTGACTGACAAAAAGTGAAGGACGCAAAAGTCAAAAGAGAAGTAGAGATAGGAAGTGATCACTAATGTAAATAAAAGGAATAAAAGAAGGATAAGACAAAAGAAAAAGAAAAGTAAATGGAAAAATAAAATGTTTTAAACTAAGAGGAAAAAATACCAAAAAATACCAAGAGCTACTAGAGGAAAAATTGAAAGGAAATGATTAAAACACAGCGCTAGAGGAAAAATGGGAACACTTTAAGAATAGTATATTGACAATAGCAGAAGAAAATTGCGGAAAAAATAAAATAATAAACAACACGAAAAAAATTTAATGGACAGAAAATATACGGAAAAAGAGGCATGGTAAAAATATTTATTGTTCTTCACTGTCATAAATATTAATTTTTCGCTATTGTAAACCGTCTTTGACAGTTTTTGCGCGCTTGTCAACATAAACGTCAAATTATTTTTGAGAGATTTTGAGACTTTGGGAGGCTCATAGAATCCGTTCGAGCAATAAAATGTTGTATTGAACTCGTTCCTGTATAAACTGAACGCTTTTTTCCCTCGAGGACTTTTTAAACCCTCGTTTCACTCGGGTTTAAAAATGCCCTCTTGGGGAAAAAAGCGCCCAATTTACACAGGAACTAATTAAATAAACTACTATTAATCACTAAACGAGTCAAAGATTATGAGATATACAAAGAAAAAAGGAAAGAAGATAGCCAAAGAGAAATCGTGGGAAGAATTCGGATATAAAATGACGGAAAACAACTCAGGGGGAAAAAAGAATATAACATGGTTGCTAGCAGTAATTTGTGGAGGCCGGTCTGGACTTTGTCTATTGATGTTTCTGTATAAATAAATTGTTGTTAAAATCACTAAAATTTCTTGAATCTCTTGACAGAAGAGCTTTGGTTCTCTCGCTTTCTTTGTTGACTTCTTAGGCGTGGGCTTACCCACGTTGTTTTAGGCTGGAGTCTAAGTACAATTAGTACACTTGAGGTCAGTATTAACACACTGGCGAGCATTATAAGATGCGACCCATACAGGAAACCCCAGAGTTAGACAACGGGGCCAGACCTGGGCCAGTACTGGAAAACCTAAGTTTGGCGTACCAGACTTGGCCCAGGATTGGGTAGCTCAGCCTCGGCCATTCCATGAGGACCCAAGCTTGGGCCTAGACTGGTTGACCCAGCTTCGGCCATGCAAATTATTAGCCAAGCTTGGCTCAAGCTTGGATAACCCATCCTTGGCCATTCTATGAGAAACCAAGTTTGGCCCAAGCCTGGATAACCTAGCCTTGGCCATTCCTGGAGACCCAAGCTTGGTCCTACACTGGTTGACCCATCCTCGGCCATACTAATGCTTACCCAAGCTTGGCCCAAGCTTGCATAAGCCATCCTTGGCTATTCCATGGAAACCCAAGCTTAGGCCAAGACTGGTTGACCCAGCTTCGGCCATGCAAATTATTAGCCAAGCTTGGCCCAAGCTTTTATAACCCATCCTTGGCCATTCCATGAGAATTCAAGTTTGGCCCAAGCCTGGATAACCCAGCCTTGGCCATTCCATGGGGACCCAAGTTTGGTCCTACACTGGTTGACCCATCCTCGGCCATGCCAATTCTTACCCAAGCTTGGCCCAAGCTAGCATAACCCATCCTTGGCTATTCCATGGAAACCCAAGCTTGGGCCAGGATTGGTTGACCCAGCTTCGGCCATGCAAATTATTAGCCAAGCTTGGCCCAAGCTTGTATAACCCATCCTTGGCCATTCCATGAGAATCCAAGTTTGGCTCAAGCCTGGATAACCCAGCTTTCCTATTCCATAGGGACCCAAGCTTAGTTCAAGACTGGTTGACCCAGCCTTGGCTAAGGCTGGATTATCCAAGAAAATAGCAATAATAATTTTTTTCAATGTTAAAAATTTTTAAAAATTGGTTAATAAGTTGAGTTATGATAATATCGAAAGTGTAGAATTGAAACTTGAGCCGTTCGGTTACGTATGGCGAGATTCGGGTATTTTCGTTTAGCGCAGCCGCCATCCTTGTTTACATCATCTGTTAGTTAAATGTAAGATTTTTCTCATTGCTAAAGTAGTAAAGGTGATGAATCAAATCTCCGAGATTCAGTTATACAGTCATTGAATGTTACGTTTTAACTAGAAGGAAAAAACCTTCAAATATAATTTCTTTTGTTTACTCCGCAATTATCACGAGGCGAGGCTACTAAAAGTAATTATGTCTGATTCTTACCTTAGAGTTTAAAGATGGCGTGCGTTAAATAAACCAAAAAAGTTTTGAATAAAAAAACTAGTTTAGATGTTAACCGGCAAAGTTTAAATAATCAAAGTGTAAACATCAGCTGTGTGAGTGACGTTAATGACCCTAGTGATACAGAAAACCAAAAAATATCAAACAAAAGGTGCCAAAATGAGTTGAACTTGAATGTGAACTAGTGATGGAGAATAATAACTGTACTAGCTAAATGTTAATATAATTTAAGACGAGATCTAAATAGTAATTAAAAAACTTTATGTAATTTAAATAGTACATATATACAAGTAATAACAATAAAGTGTAAATACGTTCATAAAATTATTTATTCCATTGTTTTATTAATGCTTAATTCTTGGCATTTAATTTTGAGCTAGTTTTAGCAATTAAGCGTGGCCCAGTACTGGCAACTAAGCATGGCCCAGGTCTGGCAACTGAGCATGGCCCAGGTCTGGCAACTGAGCATGGCCCAGGTCTGGCAACTGAGCATGGCACAGGTCTGGCAACTGAGCATGGCCCAGGCCTAGCGACCAGGACTGGGCCATGATTATCATTCCAGACTTTTTCCAAAGTACAGTACAGGCTTGTACAGACTTGGGCCAAGCCTGGACCAAGCTTGGACCTATGGTACTTTCCTCTATGGGGATGCACACCGTCTAACTAGTAGTACGCAATGGGGGAGGTAGATATGGTGAAGTGTTGAACGAGCTCACTCGACTCTTTAAGATAAGGAGTTTTTTTCAAGCCAGATTTCTAACTCGGAATCTTTTTAGATTTTCGGGTTTTAAAAGAGATATTTGTCTAAGGCACTTCTGATATTCAACCTAATAAAAAATTTGTAACATTAAAACATATAAACACAAATGTTATTTTTCTTGTGGGTTTTAGTTACTTATCTTCTAAACAAGAAAGAATCGACAACCAAAATAATAAAACCGTTATTATAATCAGTTATAAGTGTTGCTTTTAAGTAACACAATTTTGTTGCATGTACTGATTAATTTAGATTTAAAACTAATAGTTTTTTTATGTTGATACTATTTTTGAAGTGACCGCTCGAGTCAGAATCACTGTGATATTCTAAATCTAAAGATAAAGATAAACTCCAATCTTCGACCTTTAAAAAAAAAATAATGTCACACGTTATAGAAAACCTCAAGATCAAAATATTTAAAAAAAAATCTTTTTTAGGGTATAGCGAGAACTAGCATTGCAGTTTCGTACGGTATATAATTCACAATCAGTTTTAAAGATTCCAAAACTTTTAAACGATTAAAATTGTTTAAAAAATTCTTTAAAATATTATGTTTAAATAAGATGTTGTAAAAACGACCAGTTAAAAACTCAAAAATTTTGAAAATTTGTTAAC
The DNA here is from genome assembly GCA_035610365.1 of Aquatica leii. Taxonomy (NCBI): domain Eukaryota; kingdom Metazoa; phylum Arthropoda; class Insecta; order Coleoptera; family Lampyridae; genus Aquatica; species Aquatica leii. The sequence continues at coordinate 35,305,849 of CM069439.1, forward strand.
ACGGCAGTGTTTCTTAGAAATATTTGCAATTGTTTTTTTTTTAATTTGCAATCAAAAATGTTGTTGCCAAGTTAAATAATCCTGCCACGTGTGATACACTCTAAAATCACGAAACTCACTTTGAGAAAATGAACAGATTTTGTTCTAAATCTTGAACTGGACATTAGATTTCTCGGGCAAAAAATTATCAGGAAGGACTTATACGAAAGGTGAAGAAATCGAAATACCAACACGTATTTTACGTAATTGACTTAATGCGAATGTTATACAATATTTATTCTAACAAAAATAATAAATCTCGTATTTCGATTAGAATTATTCTTGACTTATGATAAATTTCCTAATTCGGTAGCCTTGTAATTTTAGATGACCTAAAAATAAAACGCCTAAAAAACATTTATTCAAAAATTGTTCGTTTTTGTTGCGGAACAGTTTGGTAGTTACAAAATAACATTTTCGAACGGTTCTGGTTGTGGGTACTTACAGGTGCATACACGTATTGAAACTTTAGTAATTTTAATTAAAATAAAATTAGTTATTTATCATTTGAGGATACACTATGCGTACTCTAAATTTGATAAGTTACAGGTTCAAGGTTCAGGAGTATCATCCACTAAAGAAGTGGTGAGAGTGGGGAATTTGAACGATCAGCATTTTAAGAGTGCAGTTCGGAGCGACAATTTATAAGTGTTGTTACAACAATTGATCATATAATAAACAGTAAACAAAAATGTGTCATTCTATTTTAGTGATATGTATGGTAGCAGTTTTTTCTCGACAAGTGTGTCTAGCAAGTGACTATCCCTACATACGTTCAGTTTTCGGAGCAATATTCGATGCAAGACCACCCGCTGCTACTTTAAGCTCAGAAACTACATCCGCTTTGTGTTTAGGATGCTCACAAAAGTATGTTGAGATAGATCAGGATCACGCGCAACAACGATATACGGTCACCGAAGAAGAGTTAACAGCTTTAAGAATTGAATACATCAAAAACCAAATCTTAAAAAAATTGAGGTTGAAGAAAAAACCTATAGTTTCGATAGCGAATTTACCGAAACCGGTTACAGAAGATGATAATTTACTCCCCAAAGGTTACGATCAATCGACTCCTAGTCCGTTTGACGATTTTTACGGAAAAACTACACAAGCGATAATTTTTCCATACGAAGGTATGTGAAGTGCACGCACTCGCGGAATTGAAATGATAAACTAAGTTTATAAAAACGGAGATAAAAATATTAAATCTGCGTATATTTCGTTTGTCATACTTGGGATCAGAGTTTAAAATACTTTCATAAGTTCACAAACACCGCTTCAGATTGTTAATCGATCGCTATTAATTGTTACGTATTATTTTTCTTTGTTATAGAACAAGCTCGTTGCATGAAAAAAGTTCGTCATCCGTCTGCGTGTCTGCCTTTCCAACTACCATCAGATATACACGCAGCTGACTTAAGCACAGCCGAGTTATGGTTTCATAAGGAACCGGATGTACAAGACTCTAACGGCCAAACTTTTGTCGTTACCGAAGTAGCTCATTGGGACTCAAAAAAAAGTTTTCAAAAAACTACTCCCATTGCAATTCATCAAACTAACATAACAGGTAACCAAGTCTTCGTCAAAACTAAATGTTTGTTAATTTATGCGATTTTGCAGAAGGATGGATAAAAGTAGATGTGGCGCAAGTGATTAGAAATTGGTTGGATTATCAGGATTCGCCGATTCATGCCATTAATGTCGCGTGTAAAACTTGCGGAAGAGATGTCAACAATTCTCCAGTATCGTTTAAATCTAAGCTTAAGCCGTTCTTGGTTATTTATACTCACAGTCAGCAGAAGAGAATGTCTTACAAACGCGTCAAGCGTCATTCTAACTGTTCGCCAAGTGTTAACGAATGCTGTAGAGAAAGCTTTTACGTTTCTTTTGCTGAAATAGGTTGGGACGATTGGATAATACAACCTGCAGGATACAACGCGTACGTTTGCAAAGGGTCTTGTTCGACAGTCGCTTCAGTTACGTTAAGTGCGACGCAACATAATTCTATCTTGCGGGTGAGACAAAACTCTTACGATTAGGCCTTTTCTATGTCATAAAAACGCTCTTTTGCAGAAAGTTATGTACGGCCCAAACAAGAATTCTGTTAGAAAGTTAGAATTTACACCGTGTTGTGCAGCTACGCAATTTCAACCGTTGCAGTTGTTTTATATGGATAATAACAAAACAATTACTTCAAAAATTTTGACAAACATGATTGTGGAAGCATGCGGGTGTATGTAATAAGCGTACTTGATTTATAACAGTATTGATGCGATATTAATGGTAAAATATCGGGTTGCAATCAAAAGATTAAACTACCAGTGACCCAGGAATACATCTTTTTATATATCTTCTACTTAGACAACACGAGGTCCACGTGTGTCTAAGCGCGCGTTTGACTAACAGTGTGTGTTCGCGTGTGCTCGAAAAATAATTATTATTTTTGTGTTAGTGGAGGAATAAAACTAACGCAAATAATCACATAGTATTAAGTCCGCGGTTTTAGATGTGATTTGGAGAAGGTTGATTGTACTTACGAAGTTTATTTTTTATTTTTATATTACCATTTTGTATAATACATTTTTGTTTCAATGCGTAATTTATAACCACAAGCAATTGTAAAATAATATTTTTGTGATTACATATTTTTTTATATTCCAGACCAAGAAAAACCAATTATTAATATTTGTAATATAACTTACAAACAAGTATATAGATTTTTTAAATTGATTATTTATTTTCTAGAAGTCGCTATTTTATTTAAGCAATTAGTAAATTATAATAAATATTAGTGTATGATAGCAAATTTATGTTAAAATTTTTTAAATATATTTTTATATATTAATTTTTCTTGCATTATGCTAAGAAGTACATCAGTTAACTGAGTTAACAAAATGCATAATACAAGCTAGCAGATGTGTGTAACAGTAATATACTCTGCATATAACATAGCAGTTCTTGGCGAATCTTTATGTCCTACACATACTGTATTATATTTTTGACTGTTTTTTTTCATTTCATTGTTGATGAATACAATTTACTTGTTGGTAAAGTTTTTGTGTTTCTTAATCTGTCGATTTTCTATAACTTTTTGATGAACTACGTATGCACTGAACAAATTGTGTGCTTACATTCTTAGATCTCTGTTGCTTTAATTTCAGATGCATTCTAGAAAACCATGAGAGCAATGCACCATTTTCAAGTACTTACATTAAAAGATACGTTATATAATTATTTAAAATAAAAATTATTTGGTTTATTTATAACAATTATTTGTGATCCAGACAAATAAATACAAGCAGGTAACTAAAAATATAATAGTCTTAAAAGAACTTAATAAAACAAGAATATTGGCAAAAGTTTCTTTTAGTTTCTGGACGTAGTGTGTGCTAGAAAAAGTAAAGACCAATAAAAAACAAGTGTTTTTTTTTTGTTTCTGCTACTTCATTATCGTATGTATTTCATGTAAGTCTTAGTTAATTTTAACATTGTTATTTCTTGTAGTTCTTTTGTTTAACGTGTTTTGATAGTGTGATTCTAGAGTGCGACAGCGTGAAAATTAAGCAAATTCGACAAAGATCGAATTGTTGGCTTACGTGAAGGTGTTTTTGTTGGATAGTAACGGTAAAATCGTAACACACGCATTGAGTAATCAACACAGACTGACTTTATTGTATTGTACAGTAGTACACATTTACTTACAGTGCGGAAATAGGTGGCGCTTTAGTCCACAAAACAAGTTTCAATATTTGTTTGAATGTATTAAACAATGTTGCTTGATGCGAAGTAATAACATTATGCTGAACTTTCATTGTTTATTATTTTGTAATGAATGTACAACGTTTCGATTGCTGTGGTCTCTGCAATCGTCATCAGGTGAATACTAACAAACTTAGAAACTACTGGAGCTTATATACTAAAGACATGTTCGATGAAGCGTTCAAGCGTACAAAATCAATTTAGCGTAACAGATTAATTAACAAAATTACTTAGTAAAGTTTAAGTTGTTATAGAGGTTCGATTAGTGGTTTCCATATGTTGCTTATCTCGACACTTGGTTGGCTGAAAATTTCTTTGTTGTTGTTGATGAATGCCGCTTCTTTAAATTTCCGTTTGTACCAATGTTCTTCTCTGTGTATGATTTTTGCTTCCGACCATTTCATTCGATGTTGGTTATCCCACGAATGTTGCGCGATGCCGGACTTAGAAGTCTCTCCTCTCTGTGTGTGCGTCTGATGTTCTTTCAGTCTGATGTCAAGTGGTCTTTTGGTTTCCCCCACGTATGATTTGCCACATGCACATGGAACTTGGTAAATACAGTTTTGGGAATCTCGACTTGTTTGTGGCTTTGTGTTGGAAATTATACTCCTAATGGTGGTCGATAATTTGAACACTGTATTTAAGTTGTAGCTTTTCCCTATACGTTTTATTGGTTTTGATAAACCTTTGACATATGGGATGCTCAGCAGTAAATTGGGCAGTTCTTCTGCTTTAGGTTGTCCCATGGTGTTCAATTGTTTTTTTCTGTAAAAGCTCTCCTACAATCTTTTCTGGATAACCATTTTGCCTTAGATCGTTTCTAATGTTTTTGATTTCTTCCCGTAGTCCTTTCTCTGTGTTGCACAACCTATATGCTCTGTCGATTAGAGATTTTACTACTCCCCTCTTCGTAGATGTGGAATGCTTGGATTCAAAGTTGAGATATCGACCGGTGTGTGTCGGTTTCCTGTAGACAGTCGTTACCATAATTTTCTTGTTCTTTGTTACTTGAAGCTTCGACCGATAACCAGCTCTCGTAATGGACCCACATACCAGCTATCCAGATTTCTACTACCAATTGTGCAACCACTATAGAAGAGTAGCTCATCTTTTGTCAAAGACTCCAAACATTTAGTTGAGATTCTGAAAACAATACAGCTACAACCACGGGATCAATTAATCAGCTTCGACGTAGAAAGTCTTTATACTAATGTGCCAGTTGAAGAAGCATTGAAAATCATCCAAACGAAGCTCCGAGAAGATGAAAAACTCCAGGAAAGAAACACGCTGCCGGTAGAAGGAATAATGAAGCTCCTAGAATGTTGCCTCAAGAACTCGTACTTTCAGGAGAAAGACAGATTCTTCACTCAAGACGAAGGACTACCAATGGGCTCATCTCTATCACCAGTAGTCGCCAACATATACATGAACTGGTTTGAATCCCAGGCCATAGAGAAATCAAAATTCAAACCCAAAACATGGCTTAGATAAGTTGACGATACCTTCATAATTTGGAACCACAGTAATCGGCAACTAGACCTTTTTCTACAACATCTGAACAACATCAAACCATCCATCAAATTTACTATGGAAAAGGAAAAGAAGAACTCACTTCCTTTTTTAGACGTTCAAGTAACAAAGAACAAGAAAATTATGGAAACGACTGTCTACAGGAAACCGACACACACCGGTCGATATCTCAACTTTGAATCCAACCATTCCACATCTACGAAGAGGGGAGTAGTAAAATCTTTAATCGACAGAGCATATAGGTTGTGCCACACAGAGAAAGGGCTACGGGAAGAAATCAAAAACATTAGAAACGATCTAAGGCAGAATGGTTATCCAGAAAAGATTGTAGGAGAGCTTTTACAGAAAAAGCAATTGAACACCATGGGACAACCTAAAGCAGAAGAACTGCCCAATTCACTGCTGAGCATCCCATATGTCAAAGGTTTATCAAAATCAATAAAACGTATAGGAAAAAGCTACAACTTAAATACAGTGTTCAAATCATCGACCACCATTAGGAGTATAATTTCCAACACAAAGCCACAAACAAGTCGAGATTCCCAAAACTGTATTTACCAAGTTCCATGTGAATGTGGCAAATCATACGTGGGGGAAACCAAAGACCACTTGACATCAGACTGAAAGAACATCAGACGCACACACAGAGAGGAAAGATTTCTAAGTCCGGCATCGCGCAACATTCGTGGGATAACCAACATCGAATGAAATGGTCGGAAGCAAAAATCATACACAGAGAAGAACATTGGTACAAACGGAAATTTAAAGAAGCGGCATTCATCAACAACAACAAAGAAATTTTCAGCCAACCAAGTGTCGAAATAAGCAACATATGGAAACCACTAATCGAACCTCTAAAACAACTTAAACTTTACTAAGTAATTTTGTTAATTAATCTGTTACGCTAAATTGATTTTGTACGTTTGAACGCTTCATCGAACATGTCTTTAGTATATAAGCTCCAGTAGTTTCTAAGTTTGTTAGTATTCACCTGATGACGATTGCAGATACCACAGCAATCGAAACGTTGTGTATATTCATTACAAAATAATAAACAATGAAAATTCAGCAGAATGTTATTACTTCGCAAGTTTCAATATATTGCGATTTACATTTCAACACCCCCACTACATCAAAATATCTACAAGTCCCAAACATTCTAAAAATTTGTAATGCTTACTAACGCCTAAGCTTTCGGTAAATATATCTGCTGGCATATCGACTGCTTGCAAATATCGAACTTGGGTTGATTAATTAGCAACAGCATCACGAATGAAGTGATGTCTGACATCTATATGTTTTGTTCTCCTGTGAAAGACTGGATTTGCAGACAGCTTTTGTGCCCCTTGGTTATCATTATACAATGTTATACAAATCAATTCCCCTGTCAATTCATTCAACAAATTTCTAAGGTACATTGCTTCTCTAGTAGCCTCTGAAATAGCCATGTACTCGGCTTCTGTACTAGAGAGTGCAACTGTTCCCTGCTTTCTACTTTCCCATGATACAGTTGAGCCAGAAATCTTAAAACATTAACCAGTGTAAGATTTCCTATCATGTGTATCAGATGCCCAGTCAGCATTCACAAAATCTTGCATTTGTCTTTACGAACTTAAGACCATAATACTTGGTTCCTTTTAAATATCGTAAGATACGTTTTGCATATTGCCAATGTCTATCCTCAAAACAATTATTAAATTGGCTTAAATAGCTTACACAGAATGCTAGATCAGGTCTTGTGAGTACTGCTAAATACATTAGACTTCCTATAAGTTGTTGATAAGGAACCTGAGCAGTAGGTTTCTAACATGCCAAATTTCTTTAATAACGTCTGAATATAATCACTTTGATCTAAAGTTATTGTACCACTTTTCTTATCTACATATATTTACATTCATTCCTAAGTATTGTTTAACTTGTCCTAGATCCCTAATCTTAAAACTCACGTTTTAAACTATTAGTTTCACCACTATTTTTGGAAAACACAAAAAAGTTATCAACATATAATGCTATCACAGTTATGGATTCTCCAACACTCTTTTGGTATACACAGGGCTCAAATTTTGATTTTCTATATCCCAAATTGATCAAAAAATCATCAATTTTCTTATACCAGGCTCGTGAGAATTGTTTTAACCCATAAATGGCTCGTTTCAACTTCAAGACTTTATTGTTCTGTGCGATAAAACTAGGTGGCTGTTTCATATACACATTCTCTTGTATATCACCATTTAAGAACGCTGTACTAACATTAAGATGGGTTACATCCAGGTCTAACTGTGCCGATAAAGCGATTAAAAGTCGCAGGGTTGAATAGCTTACCACAGGTGAAAAGGTTTCTTCGTAATCCACCCCAGCTTTTTTAGTGAAACCCTTTGCGACAAGTCTAGCTCGGTACCTTAACCCATTATCACTGTCAGTTTTCTTTTTATATACTTATTTACATTCGACTAAAGTACCATTTTTCGGAATATCAACCAGTTCCCATGCCTCATTTTCTCCGAATGATTGAATTTCTTCCATCATTGCCAGTTTTCATTTTTCTTGGTCTGGTCTGGACATCGCCTCTTCAAATGTGATTGGATCTTCATCCATATTTAATTCGTTATCTGTACTGCAGATGTAAGTGACATAATCATCAAAGTTTCTTGGCTTCGGAGGTCGTGATGATCGTCGAACTTCAACAATTTTATTTTCTTCATCACAATCATACCCGCTTGCTTTCCCTACTGAAACTAGATTCTCTTTGGTGCTACCATTAGCAATTTCGATATCTGATGTGTCCTTCATATCAGCTTCACTTATTACAATGGCCATTTCTTCTTGGACATTCTCCATTATAATAACATTCCTGCTGATTGTTACACAATTCGTTACTGGATTGTAAGCTCGATATCCTTTTACATTTTCGCCATGACCAACTAAGATTTGGCTTACTGCCTTCTTATCCCATTTTAGCCTTTTCTCTTTGGGTACATGCACCATTACTTGAATTCCAAAGATCCGCAAATGGCCAACATCAGGTTTACGTCAATGCCAGAGTTCAAACGGGGTTTTTGCTAGTCCGGCAGCTGCCGACCTATTTTTCAAGTATACAGCGCAATTAACGGCTTCTGCCCAGAATTTCTTGCATAGTTTGGCATCAAAAAGCAGGCACTTTGCTTTTTCAACTATGCTGCGATTTAATCTTTCAGACATACCGTTCTATTGAGGGCTGTAAGGAACTGTTTTCTGGTGAGTGATACCATTTAATACTAAATAATGCTCAAGTTCATCACTACAAAATTCTCCACAATTGTCTGTTCTAAAACACTTAATTCCTTCTTTGATTTGCTTTTCAGCGTAACTTTTGAATACTTTAAAATAATGAAGTGCTTCATCTTTCGATTTAAGAAAGTATACAAAGCTCATCCTGCTGAAATCGTCTTCTAAAATCAAAAAATATTTAGAACCTCCTATAGATAGCTGTTCCATGGGACCGCATAAATCTCCATGAATAACTTCCAGGAGACCGTTAGCTCTTGTATCTTTCTCGGAAAATGGAAGTCTAGACTGTTTACCCTAGCAAACTACGCAATTTTGTTTTTGCTCACTTGCATTCCCTTGATAAACTAAACCATTCACCATTCTGTTTTTCATCTTAGTTAATGATTGATTGTTTATATGTTCTAACCTTCGGTGCCAAATTTCACTGGTTATACCAGTTTCTGGTGTTGCCAACAAACATTCGGTCAATTTATGTAGCTTTAATTTGTACACACCATTCACCAATTCTGCCACGGCTACTAAGTAATTAACATTATTGTGAATTAAACATCTGTCCTTGTAAAAACTAACCGTATTACCGTTTTTCATTAATTCACTAACCGATAAAAGGTTTGTAGTCAGTTCAGGTACACACAACACGTTCTTAACAGTCACTTCAAAACTATTATTATCTGTCAATGTATTAATTAGTATGTCCCCACAACATTTAACTTTGACCTTGCACTTATTTACTACCATGATTTCTTCAACCTCTGACTTTCTCACATTTAATAAATTTTCCTCGCAGTGAAATGACTACTCGCACCTGAATCTAGATACCAGTCATTTACACTAAATTCGCCGTTTAGAAATACAACGTTAAATGCCAGATTGACCTTTGTGTTTCAAATGTGAACTTGCCACTAGAGCACCAGTAGGTCTACCAACATCTAGTTCCATGTCGAGTAACTTCGTTTTAATGGCGTCGGTGGTAATGGCCATGCTGGAATGCTCTATCGCCATTATCATTAGCGAAAACTTTTTCGGTAATCCCGCCAAAAGCAACGAACCAACCCATAAGTCGTTAATTTCGAAACCCGTGCCTTTCAATTTCTGGGAAGTCTCCACGATCTGATTTACGTATTCGGACATTGAATTATAATTTTCTAACCGAGTAGAAATCAAGTTTCGTAGTAGATCTTCCTCGTGAAACCGGAATCGTCAAACAGCGATTTTAATTTATTCCACAACTCTTTCGATGTCTTTGTTTTCTTAATATGAATATACAAAGTTGTATCTACCGTTAATATTATTCTGGCTCTAGTTTTCGTATCTTCTGCGGTTGCTCTGTAGAATTTTCCGTTATATGATTCTGCAGGCCTTCTAATATTAAATAGTTTTCGACTGCAAATGCCCAGTCATTGTAATTTTCACGTCCCTTTAATCTGGGTACGCTGGCTAAAAAATTAACTGCCATCGTCGTGCACTCAATTTAAAAATAACACAAAAAAACGTTAAACTTTTATACCACGTGGTAACTACGCGTCACTTAGTTCTGGTTGGGTCTGGACCCATAACCTGTTGCAAAGTAACGGTAAAAACGTAACACACGCATTGAGTAATCAACACAGACTAACTTTATTGTATTGTACAGTAGTACACATTTACTTACAGTGCGGAAATAGGTGGCACTTTAGTCCACTGAACAAGTTTCAATATATTGCGATTTACATTTCAACAGTTTTTTCGTACAAGGAAATTTCAAATCGTCTAAACCGGAACCAATCCACTATAATGCGCTGTTATCAAGCATGGATTAGGGAAGGTCATAATCGTCGTAGTCAAGGAACTGGGCAACGGAGACAAACAAATGAGGTGCAGGATCGCCATCTTCGATTTATGGCAATAAAAGACCGATATTCCAGTACCAGATCAATCGCCGATCAATGGTTAGGTAATGAAGATCGTCCTGTAATTCTTCAAACAGTTTACCGTCGAATCAGAAGTTTCGGATTGCAATCTTATCGGCCACATCTTGTGCTACTACTGACGCTTCAGCACTGACAACAACGTTTGGAATAGTGTAGGTTGCGACTCTACTAGAATTTGGAATGCATAGAGTAGTCTTCAATGGTGAATCTTGATTTAGAGATGCATAATGACCGTATGAGTGTCAGACGGAGACGTGGGGAAACGGTGCGTCTCAATGTTTAATTTTTTGTTGAGCGCGAACCATACTGTGGGGATGATGGTATGAGGTGCTATAGCGTAAAGAAGTAATACTCGATTGGTATTCATCCGAGACAATATGAATTCATATGTTGGCGATATGTTAACAAGGTGTTAGAATCCAATGTACTTCAATCTCATCAGCAGTTGAAAGACACACTTTTCTATTAGGCTAATGTTTGTCCCCACATAGCAAGACACTCTATGGATCAATTTGAAGAGACCAATGCTAATCTTTGGCCACCCAGATTTCTCGATCTTTTACCTATTGAACACGTGTGGGACATTATGAATAGAAGACTGAGAAAATTAGCGCATCTTCCATAGACACAGAAAGCTCTTCGACATGAATTGCAAGTTGTTTGGGATACAATAACTCTTGAGAAAACTAACCATCTGCTGGAATGGATGCCACAAAAAGTGAAAGAGTGTGAAGTCAATAGGGGGGACCAACACATTATTAAATAAAAATTAGAAAAATTGGGTTAATCTTTTCCTTTGAAATTTGCAATTTTAATGTCATAGAGTATATTTTCTCAACAAAAGATAAAATTGTTGTTTATAGTTTAATTAATTCCACAATTGGCTAAAAAGATTATTTATTGGCTATTGATAAACAAAAACCAATAAAGTGCCATTTGCTTTTCTTTCTATCCTTGCATCAACGAAACGAAAAGTAACGTGTTGATTGCTTAAGAATTGAATACAAATTGGTAACTTATGTGTCTTAGGTAAAAGCATCTAAATATCTAAGCCTTAGTTTTTTTTTGAGAAGCAAATTTTAAAGCCTGTTCTTCAAAATATTCTATAAAATAATTTGTAAATATCGAATCGATTTAGAACTTTGTAAAATATTAGCAAAGTTTGTCTAAAAACCGACGACATATTACATTGAGTCATAACCATGTGCATTTATATTATCAAATGTTTTTTTGCAGAAGAAATCCTCAAAAAATATGCAGTTCTGAAATGCGCTTGCTACTTATTGTAGTAGCTGCTGAAGTAATCAAATCATTAGAGTTTTCTGCTAGCAATTATCAAATTGCTTTCAACTCATTAGTAGCCGGATATGATCAGCCTAAACTATTAATTCAGAAAAATTTAAAATTCATTATGGGACTGGAGCCCTTGACAGGAATCTGCTTCCTGTCTGAGAAAATAAAGCGATTCTCTTTTCATGCACGTTACAGCACTCCAATCTCTTGCTACACAACAGCAGTTATTCGAAACGTGTATCATACATGTTACATCGCAAAAACTAGATCTAACTACTTCGCGGCAATGGGAAACTATACGCAACAAATCCAATTCCGATCTGTCTACCTTAGATGAATTCGAGTCATTTCTCACAAATCATGCCAATCTTCTGGATAGTCTAGAAGCCAAACCAGTTAAGGTTGTGCCAGAAAAATCTAAATTCCATTCAAAAATGTTTGTTGCAAATAGTCCCGTGTGCCTACTTTGCAAAGGAGACCACTATCTATCCAAATGTGGCAATTTTCTCAACATGATACCAAAGGATCGTTCTTCAAAAGCTAGCGAGTTGAAGATGTGCTTCAACTGCTTTGCTCGGGGTCACATGTTACCTCAATGCGTTTCTAAATTTACGTGCAGAACATGTAAAGCTAGGCATCATACTTTGCTTCATGTTGATTTTTTGGGACAAGCAGGAGAAGCTTCTGCATCGCAACCTCTTTTGGAGTCCCCCATTTCTATTGTTTCTGCTTTCTGCTCGGATACAATCAAGGTTTTGTTGCTAACTGCAACCTGTAAGATTCTTGATAGTTATGGAATCTCCCACTCTATTCGCGTACTTCTTGATTCGGACAGCCAATCAAATTTTATACGTTCAGACCTATGTGAAAAGTTGAGATTGCTTACTTGCCAAGTAAACATTTCAGTTTCTGGGTTGGAAGACTATCTTTCCCGCATACGTTCGAGTTGTAATGTCGAGCTCTACGCTCATCATTCTCTTTACAAGATTAATCTCTCTTGCCTTCAATTAGACGAGATAACTGGAATGCTACCTTCCTTTCAAGTAGATCATTCTAAAAATATGATTCCAGACAACATCCGATTGTCTGACTTATTTTTCGGCCATCCCGGTCAAATCGATCTTTTAATAGGTTCATCAGCTTTCTTCGAACTGCTTTGCATTGGGCAAGTGCGGTTAGGTCCTAATCTGCCGATCCTTCAAAAGATTCGGTTTGGTTGTGTCGTGTCTGGCCTTATGTACTCTAGTTTTCCTAACCAGATGCAAAGTCATCTGAGCATTTCTAAGATCTCAGATCAATTATCTTGTTTTTGGGAATTAGAAAGTTATTCAACTGACAGAATTTTCTTTTCGGAGGAGAATTTTTATGAATCCCATTTCGTGCAAAACACACTAAGAGATTAAGAGGGTAGATTTGTCGTCTCTATTCCTCTAAAACAACCTATCAAGGTATTAGGCGACTCTTTCGCCGTAGCTCAAAAAAGATTTTTATCTGTGGAGCAGCGTCATCAAACCAATCTAGAACTTTCCAATCGTTATTCAGCATTCATGAGGGAATGTTTAGAGTTAGATCACATGTCGCTTAGTTTGAATCTCACATCAATCTTCTATTATCTTCCACACCATCGAGTCTTAAAGGACAGTTTTACCACAAAACTTCGAGTGGTATTCAATGGTTCTCAAGTAATCACAACGGGATATTCTCTTAACAGTATACAGAAAGTAGGCCCCACAATTTAACATGATCTATTTTCTATCTTAGTACAATTTCGCAAGTATTTTGATGCGATCTCTATTGACAAGATGTACCGGGAGGTTCGCGTAAAACCTAGCCAAAGGTCTTTACAACGCATTCTATAACGTTTTTCACCATTAGATGCAGTTAATAAGTCATACGATCTCAACACTGTCACCTATGGTACGGCTTTAGCTTCATTTCTGGCAATTCGTAGCTTATTCCAATTAGGCATCGATTGTGAAGTTTCTAATCCACAAATTTCTCGAATCATCAAACAAGACTTTTATGTTAATGATTTGCTGGCAGGAGCTGATAGGTTTGATAAAGCTTGTGATATCTGCTCACAACTGACTCATGTTTTGCGTTCAGGATACTTTAAGCTGCGGAAGTGGATATCTAACAATCCAACAATTTTATCGGACATTCTTGAATCTGATCTGCATCCAGGTGTTTATGAATTCAGAGGCCAAGAGCGTACCACCACGCTGGGTCTCATTTGGTCTTTTTCTACTGATTACCTTAGGTACTCTGTATCCCGTTTTGCTTCTACTAAAGGACCAACAACCAAACAAATCATCTTATCAGAAGTATCTCAGACTTTTTACCCACTCGGTCTTCTATCGCCTTGTTCTATTACAGCCAAAATTCTTTTACAAAAATTATGGTTGGAAAAGTATAAATAGCATTCAGTCCATATGGCATACTTATCGTAGCGAACTTGAAAATCTATACGATTTAAAGATTCTTAGGCATGTTCTATGTAAAAATCCAGTCGACATACAGCTTCATGGATTTTGCGATGCTTCTAATCGTGGTTTTGGTGCATGCATATATATGAGTTCAGTTGACATGGACAATCAAGTTCACGTTAATTTGCTCTGCGCAAAATCAAGGGTTGCTCCCCTTAAGCCTTTAACTGGGTTTAAGCTCGAGTTGTGTTGAGCACTTGTTTTAACAAAACTCACAGATCACGTTCTAAAAGCCTTGGATGCCCCAATATCCAAATGTTTTTTGTGGTTTGATTCCAACATCGTTTTGGGGTAGTTGAAAACCAGTCTCAACTTACTCAAGACCTTCGTCTGCAATAGAGTCGCAGACATTCAAAGACTGACTTCCGATGCGGTGTGGCGTCATGTCCCCACTAAGTCAAATCCCCGAATCTTAAAAACTTTGACCTTGTGGTGGCAGGCTCAACCTTGGTTTACCCAAGATTTGTTATGCTGGCCCAACTCTCAGTCTACCGAAGCAGAGCTCCTTGATATGAAGATACAATCCCAGTGCCTAGTAACAACGGAGCCACCCTTTCTATTTTCAGACTTCTCAAGTCTCACCAGGCTCGAACGAGTCATCTCATATTGCTTGCGATTTTCTAAGTATTGTTTAAGCCCTAAGGAGGATTGTCTTTTAGGGCTTCTTATGCTCATGGAAATTAATAGGTCTCTATTAATCCTAATTAAAGCCGTTCAAGCGGGATTGTTTCCTAGTAAACTTAAACAACTTTTACCGAGAAAACTTTTAAAAACTACTTTGTCATTGCTGGGCTTCAGCCCATTTCTAGATTCCGAAAACATAATTCACGTTGGCGGTAGGCTTCAAAATTTCCAATTCGCTTTTGACAAAAAACATCTCGTTTTCTTACAGCATATTCGTTTGCTGCACGCGGCCTCTCAGTTGTTGCTATCTTCATTACGCGATAG
Source organism: Aquatica leii (assembly GCA_035610365.1). NCBI lineage: Eukaryota > Metazoa > Arthropoda > Insecta > Coleoptera > Lampyridae > Aquatica > Aquatica leii. Next base: position 35,321,081 of record CM069439.1, read on the forward strand.
ATTTTGAATCACTTCTGGTCGAACTCTCACCAATTAAGTCGTACATCGCTGTGTTAGATGCTTTCGATTTTCACTAAGGTTGACCCTACCCATCATGGGCAACTTGCCACCTTTACGAATTCAATCATCTCATTTTTTTCATGTTGTGGGTGTTGACTTTGCCGGCCCGCTGATGGTCAAAGATCGCAAAGGTCGCGGTGCTAAAGTTTGAAAGGCATATATTTCTTTATATGTTTGTTTCCTAACCAAATCTTCTCGCCTCGAATTGATGACAGACTTATCAACAGAATCTTTTTTATTGAATTTTCGTAGATTTGTAGCGCGCCGTTGCAAATCTCTACATGTATACTCTGATAACGAAACAAATTTCGTTTGTGCAAGTTCGAAAATACATTTTTACGGTCGCAAGATAAGATAATTCCCGAGGCCGTCGCAAGCGATGGAATTAATTGGCACACAGTTCTCACTTTGGAAGATTGTGGGAACGAAACATCAAGTCCTGCAAGCATCACCTCAAGCGTGTTATAGGAAGCTGTATTCTGACATTTGAAGAGCTATGTACTTTGCTTTCACAGATAGAAGCTACCCTCAACTCCCGTCCTTTGTGTCTTCTCTCATCTGACCCAAATGACGTTCAACCATTTACGCCTGCGCACTTCCTGGTTGGAAGACCCTAAACAACATTACCAGATCCGGACTTTACTGGAGTTCCTACTTCTCGTCTATCCGTATTTCAAAGCGTCCAACAGCATCTATGGCGACGTTGGAAGAAAGAATACAAAGAATACATCTCCGAGTTGCAGAAAAGGCAAAACTTTAGTGCTGATCAAAGCAGATAATCTTCCTCCGCTTCGCTGGAAGTTAGGAAGAATCACGCAAATCCATTCTGGCAGTGACGATGTGAATCTTGTTGTTTCTGTGCATTTTAAAGTGGAACACTTCGACGCTTTTTTGCTAAATTATATCCTCTGTCATTAGAGCAGTAAAACCCTATTATTGTTTTGTATTATTGTTCTGTATTATGCTGTAGTTGTTATTTAAGTTTTATATATGCTTTGTTATTCTACGCTTCAATTGAAAGTATTGTTAAAATTTTCAATTGCCGGGGGGCGTGTTTGAGATCCACTGCGTATTTTGTTTAAGACCGTTTGAGACCTTCTGTTTTCTTTTTCAACCCCTTTACCTATGTGGTTGTGGAGGTTCATGTGTGAGTTAGCGTTAAGCCGTCTGTAAAGTAAGATGTTAGATTAAAAATTGTTAATTCTTTTATATCATCATGTTGTAGTAATTAAATACCCTTAGCAAAGTGCTCAAGTTTTAATTGCAACAAGTAAATAAAATACAGTTCACAATTCACCTTGCTACAATCAAATCAAATACACGATTCGACGAGCAGTTACGCTACAGTGTAAGTGGAAAGACATTTTTATAAAGAATTCACACTACCCTGAAAGCTTGTTAAATAACCATTAAAATCACAACCCAGCTAACATGCTCAAGTCATAATGACGTCAAAATATAGTGATTTTTAGTCATATTGGTTAACTTATCAATAAATGACGTATTTATACCGTTTCTTTAGAGACCATACTATAACGTATCGCTATGTGACGTTTTATCTATGTTACTATAAAGTCACTAGTTTCAACACATTTTTTTTGTTATAACAATAATATCCCAGCCCACAGATTTATGTAAATATTTATTAATATTTCATATTAGTTTCAGTAAAAGATGTCATTAGCAAATCCAAAAACATTTTGAAATTAGTACCAAATATTAATACACAGTGATTTAGATAAATATGTGAATTGACATTGATATATCTAATTTTGATTTTATGTTAAGCCATGCAATTGACGTCAAAAATACATTAAAAAATGACGTTAGCTTTTTGTTATTTAGGCGTAATTATGACTTCAAGAATGACGGTGCTTAGACGTAAAACTTCACTAAATAAACATGTCATTTAGACGTGAGCATATTAGCCGGAAAAACACTTTTTAAATAGCAATTTTTTTACTGTAACTTTGGTATTAGTTGTTTTATTCATCACATTTATACTAATACTTTTTGCATCGATACGCAATTGAAAAAAACATATTTATAAAGTTTGTAAAACAACTAGTAGCGAGATAAATTGTAAATGAAAACAGTTAAATAAGCAAATACTAAATATTGTTAATCATAATCTTTGTTTATTCGTACATGGTACACTTTTTTTTACATTTTTAATAATGTTCGTCTCTACATCTAAATTAAATACATTATAGTGCAAAACTACAAATGCGGGGAACAGCTTTGGTCTACATTCATTGGTACATGTTTAGTTGGTGATTTGATGTTAAAATTAGGACTCGCTCCTTTTTCGATTTGTTTAATCCACAAGTCTGTATTTTGACCTTTAGGAACGCAGTATACACCAACAGTTTTTGTAATTTGTTTTTTAGACTGGCAATGTTGTTTGCATACTGGGTGCATTTTTACAGTAAAGCAAACGCTTCCGTCATCATCGATAAAGTATTTTGTTTGATGTCTTGTGCAACCAACGTTGTGGCTTGTGGGATATCTTCCTCGTTTGTAGTTTAAACCAATTTCTTGATCGGAAATGACATCTCCATAAATTACTTCTTCGTAATTGCATTGATGTTGTTGATGCTGATTTTGATTTTGCCCATTGAGTTGGTAAGAAGCAACAAATTGTGCGGAATCGTATAAAATACAATTTTGAGGACAAGTAAAGTCTGTTCTTTTGTTCCCGCTAAATGTACCACACAGCCCTCTAATATCGTTTCTAAATTTGTTGTTATCTAAAATTGTTAGTCTGAACCGTTGTCCGTCGTATACGATGAAGAACACATCTCTCACTCTAAACACAACTTCGCCGTTAGGTAATACGCTCATGGTGATAAATCCATTATACTGTAAGCCATGTTCTTGATTTATTTTTTGTTTTTGCTGGTTTACTAACACATCAGCTCGTAACTTAGAATTGCCGGACGGAACCATATCGATTTCAACAAATTCATAATTAGTATGGTGAGATCGAAGAGTCACTTTTACTTCTTTACTATTTTTAGAATTTTTGCTATCGCGAACTAAAACTGCATAGTGCTCTATTTGATTAGCATCATTGTGTTTTACATATCCTTGACTTCTATGATGTCCTTGATGATTTTGATACTGCTGTTGTTCTTGTCCTTGTTGGTAATGTTGTTGTTGTTGCTGGTGGTGGTGGTGTTGCTGATGTTGTGGTTGTTGTTGTTGGTGATGTTCTTGATGTTGCCAACCTTGGTGACCGGATGAACGATATTGAGATTGTTGATTTTGCCAATCTTGAGGTCCGTTTTGATTTTGATTATCGTGTAGTTGGTTTTGCCATTGTTGACCTTGCCATTGTTGATTTTGCCATTGTTGATTTTCTTGTTGGAAACCACGTTGATGTTGTTGATTGTCTGAGTTGCTTTGGTAGGTTTGTTCACGGAGTTGCCCTTGCTGTTGTTGATTTTGATATTGTTCTTGTTGTTGGAAATCTCCATATTGTTGTAATTTTTGATATTGATGTTGTTGTGGATGTGATTTCAATCTCATGTTGTAGTTTGGATAATTTGCATAACTAGGTGCATATAGAAGAGCTACGGTCCAATCTTTTCCTAGATTGATGGGGTACGTAAGGTTGTCTAACGTATTTGCGTAAGTTTCATCAATAACGCATGAAGCTAAAACAAAAAATACGCATAAAGTAAGATTATATTTTATTTTCTTATAACTTACGTCTTTGCAGAGACAATCCATGTGCATATCCTAATATGCGACTGTGTGTTGAGTAAACTGGATAAATAGTTACTAGAGGTCGAACATATTCGTGAATATCTATGTTGTTAAATAAATAACTGCCTCTTTCTGACTGAATATCAACATCAACCTTATAGTTATTGGTGTGGAATTTTGCATCAATGTTTATTTGATTTGCAACGTTTCCAGTAGAGTCAATCAAATTCTGTTCAAAGTATTCATTGAAGTAGTACTTCAAGACATCTAAAAATTTCATTGTAGCATTTTGGAATTGTTTGCCAACTCTTTGGTATTGTAGTTTAACTGACACGTGATCCATGATATTAGCTTCCATAGTTAGTTGTTTACATGCGGGTAATTGATAGTTGCCTTGTGCAATTTCTTTTTTGCATTTGTGTACGAGTAGGTGGTGTTTTAAATTATTCTTTGCGGTTTGAGTTTTTTCTAAAGCAGCTTGCATGTTGATTTCTGCCGCAGATTGTTCATTTTCACCAAAGGCAAATTGACCTTGTACATTTGCATTGTAGTCTGATTGTAAAGCAAACATTGGATCAAGCCCGTCGCTTTTAGGAATGTGAGTCTTAGCATACGCTGCTACTTTGTAAGGTCTTATTTTGTGTTGATTAGAGGGTTGTCTGCCAGCATAAAACAAGAAATGAGATTTTTCATCTATATAACTGCTAGCTACACCTGCAGTAGCAAAGTACGTTATCTCTTGTTTTCCCATTGATTTAACTTGTACATCGAATACTTGTACGTTAGCATTAGAAATTCCACTACACGCTTTTTGGTAGAACTGCTGTTGTCTAGATTCTGGTTCATTTGGAATTTTGTATAGTTGACTAATATCAACAGCACCGGCATTAGGACAGTTTTCATAAGTTTGGCTTTGTTTATATCCTATTTGAACTTGTATGCGGTCATTGCTGCTATGTTTTGAACTATATGCAACCTTCAAATTTGAATAGTAAACCGATTCGTCGTACCACGGTGCATTTAATAATGATATCGGGTCGTGTCGGCTAATTTGTTGATATAGCCAAGCCCAATCTAATTTGTTGTCGTTTTCAAAATGTACCTGAAGTGCTACTCCAGTAGCATCTTCGCCAATTATTTGTTGGTATGTATGGGGTTTATCTTCTTTGATGATGTATGTATTTTGTCCACTAACTATAGGTTGGAAATCTAAAATATTACGTATAGCGATGTAAGGCAACGAATTAAATTCCAGGAGTTGTTGATCTCTTTGTAGATGTACCGGACTTATTTCAACGGTGTAGTGACCTTTTTCAATGTTTGCGACAATTCCTACGTTAAGAGAAACTTGTAATTGAACATTTCTTTCATAACCAGCTAAATAGTGATGACTTTCAAATGGAGCTACAAAACCAAGTTGTCCTTGTCTTTTCTTTAGTATGATTACGTTAATTTGACCATCTACTTTAACGTTTTTAGGTATACGTAGACCTCCTTCTGAACTAATCTTTGGTTCGGCAACAACTGATCCATGTCCGTCTAAATGAATTAAAGCGGGGTTTTCAAAAGTGTATATAGATGGCATTCCAGTAACAGTAGCTACGCTGATCGTCATATCGTGGTTGTTAACAAACTTCGTAAATTGGAAGTTGTTCTTGCTTTGAAGTTGTTGTTCCATTTGTTGCATAACTGATGTAAACAATTTGTAATAAAAAAATACTATTTAAGCAAATAAGAATACAATACATACCTTGAGAAAGTAACGCAATGTCTTCGTCGCTAAATGTGAAAGTAGTATGCATGCCCCCAATTTTAAAGTCAACTCGTCCGTCAAGGGGTTCTGGTTTTTCTCTATTAACATTAAGGATACGGAAAATACTTTCACTAGACCATTGATTTTGAGAAGCTTGATGTGACTGTTGATTATTTTTATGTAGTTGTTCCTTATAAGTTTGAGTTTGGCGCAATAATGCGTTAATAAATTGATCAACGCTATTCACCATAAAGTTCATTCTAAATGTTTCATGTTTAATACCTGCTATGTTAGTCATTACTGAGTATTGCATATATTCTGGCATCAAATGGTCAGCGGCTTGGATAGTTTCAAAAACTTGTTTAAAACCTGACTTCATTTCTGGAACGAAGTAGTGACGCATGTATTGTTTTGAGTATTGCATGCCGTAACTTTTTCCAGGTAACAAATGCAAAACGGATTGGGCATTTTTCTGACTGCAATGAATAACTTTAAAACAGTTTTTAAAAACAACCAACTTACATTTTTTCAAAATCGTGTCCTTCTAGTTGTGCAATAGTTCTGATAACTGATTCGACCGCTGAATTAACTTGTTCACTGTGGTCGACACTGATATAAGCTGCCATTCTTTGGAAAATGTAAGCTGATGGTTCTGTTAGTATAAGTAAAAATACACTAGCAACACGAACATCTTCTTGTTCAGCAGAGTTTTGATATATTTTAAACAACGCAGATTGTACAAATTTAGGGAAGTAGGTAGCTAAAGGTCTAAGAGCAACAACCATTTGCAAACGTTGGAATGGTGTAGCATATTTGTTTCCATTAAAGTAAGGTCGGAAAACTCTAAGTATTGAGCGATCAGCAACGTAACCTAATGCAGAAATGTAGATTTGAGTATTTTGGTAATCGTTCTGAGCTATGGCTTCTTCAAGACGTTGTTCTAAGTATGGAACGTATTCGTTTCGAACAAACTTATTTCCGGACGGAGTATCAAAACCTCCGAAAATGTGTACCGGAAATTGGTCGTGAGAATACTGTTGACTAACGTATACTTTACGAACTAAATTAGCGTATCCCAAAATACTTCTAGTTTTCAAGTGCGATTTAGCTAAAACATGTTCATTTTTAGTAAATTCAAACAAGAAACGCATGTATTCTTCAGTTGGTTGTCTAACAGAGTGAGTAATTTGATCAACAATGATTGATGCTGCATACGGTGGTATTTTGTTTTCTAATATTAAATTTTGGAGTATTAGAAGGGCTGGGCCTGTTCCTGCTTCAGCAAGAGCATCTCGGTGAGCTTTCCACGAGTAACTGTTGAGAGTGCCTTCCTCTTGATTGTAGAGCATATTAGTAACAGTTTGAAGCTCTTTAAAGTTCATAGTACGTATTAAAGCACTTAAAGTAAGGAAATTAGGCAAAGCAAAGTTTTGGTTGTTAGATTCTGGATGTTGAAAACTTTTGCCAATGTCGTTTGCTAGAGTTTTTACAGCTTGAATGATGTTAATTTTTTTATGATTCTTTACAGGTTGACCCATGTAACCCATGGTAAAAGGTAATAATGGCGAATCTGGAGCGTCTTGTAATTGTGGTCTGTTTTGTTGCCATTTGTATTCGCTCGACATGGAATCGTAATCGTTACTTTCAGACGAATCTACATCAAAGTATTTACTATTTTTGTTTTGTTGTTGTTGTTGGTGACGATAGCCCTGTTCAAATTGATTTTCTTCATTAGACCAGTCTTGTTGTTGATTTTGCCTTTGTCTTTCTTGGCCGTTGGTAGGGTATTGACTATTGTACTGGTAAGTAAGATAATGAAGAGAAGGTTTAAGAGACGAAGGTTCTTCTAATTGAGGCGCGTGCGGTTCAAAGTTTAATAGCGTCAAGTTATTGCTGCTTGTAACTGTAAACTTTTCATCGCTATTATGCAACGGACTAACTGCAATTATTTCAGTTGTCACGGCTGTTTGAATAGTAAAGTGACTTGGCTTTCCAGTTATAATTGCGCGAGTTACACCAGTTCTGGAGAAGAAATTACCAACGCGGTTGCTAAATGGTTCCCAGTGATCTTTATTTCCGAATCCATAATGATATCCAACTCGTTGTTTGCTATTGCTGTAGTCTTTTGTTTTTAAAACTTCAATTACAACTCCATCAGTTCCTTTTAATTGAGGATATGGAACTAACCACGGTCTTGCTTGTGTTGCAACGCTAGGTAATTCGTTTAATTCGTAAAGAGTTGCATATTTGCCGGTTACTGTATCTTCCATAGTTTTAAAGACTCCAGCAAAGGTGTTGTTTTCGGGAAGTTGATTTTCAAAATTTTGAATTAAGTTTTCGCCTTGCATGTCAAATTGAATTTCACTAATAACACTTCTCAACATGTTTATTTTGTACGTTTCCAAATCTTCAAAGAAATTAATACTTTTGATTACGCCATTTTCCATATTGATACGGAATGGTTTTTGGGCAAGTTGTAATGGTTTGTATGCAAGTTGATGCGGATTTTGAACATTTTCCGCTGCGCACTCGCCGACCATCTTTTCTTGGAATCGTGCGTATTGAACATTAGAGATCATAGCCATCAATATACTTTCGGATTTGGGCGTTACAGTGAATTTAGCTTGCATAACAATGCCGGTACAATAGTTCCCGCTGTGACGGGTGAGAGTATAACTATAAACATTGTAGACGTATTTAGCACCTGGTCGCCATGCACTGTTGTTGTTAGTGGTAGCAGAAGCTAATCCAACTAAAGAAAAACATATTAACGCAATGTCTAAAACGTAAAAAAAAAATTGCATTTTATTTTGATTTAAGTTTAAGAACCAGTAATCTAGCAATTTATTTTATTTATAACAGACATAGATTAATATAAATATTGACATGAAACAAATTGCATAAATAGATATGAAACAAAGTTGCACTATTTGTATTTTAATCTTTAATTTTCATTAACGATGCATAGATTTAATTGTTATGCTACTTTAATGCTTTATGAAAAAAAGAAAAAATGCAGTTGACAAATAAGGTCAATATCAATAAAATATTAATTTTCCAATGCAGATCAAAGAAATAGAAAATTATAAAAAAGAACTCACCAAATAAACAAAGTAGTAGTTTCCACCCCATTTTGTTGTAGTGGATGGTAACACAAGTGATGAGAATTAGATAAATTCGCGTTATATATATAATATTAAGTACCTAGTCAGCAATTTGGGGGTCATCTTTTTATTGATAAATTCATCGATAAACTTATGCATGTGCACTGAATCAGCAATTCAATTTGATAAGTAAGGCACGTGCGTTTTTTCGATTTTCTGAAATGACAGGAGGATTGTGTTGACATGAAGCTTTATCACTAAGGTGTTAACATTTCTACCAAATATATTTTTAAGCAAACTAGAACAACACTTATTATGCTATCCTAGTTTTAAGCAAAAAATAATCGGATAAAATGTATTATTTTTTCAAAAAATAAAGATAAGCAACTATGAATCTAAACAAATCTTTATAGAAAAGTACTAAGGTCATGATAAAAACTAAAAAAAATAAGGACAATATTTTAGGAAAGAAAGAAAACGCATTTTACTATAAATGTTGAAGCGGTGTTTTTTTGTGCATTACGCTTTGATATCAATAAACTTGAATAATAAAATGTTTGGCATTAAATGTAAAGTATTTTATTACAAATCTGTGAATATATACTACATATGTTTTTAAATTAAAATTTTACTTTTAGTATAATTCGTTGAGATTAATGAGAACTTTTAGAATCGATATTCAAAGGGCTTACATACAACTATAATTTTAAAATGCATATATTAAAAAAATAGTAAAACAAATTACAGCACCACTAGAAAAACTTATTCAAAATACAGTTAAACTTGCTGGCTAAAGTGTTTTTTCTCACTTTTAATTCGGCGAATCTTTTTGACATCAATTTCTTCAGCTAGCTTATGGTTAATGTTGTTAAATCATTTAGCCGATCCTCGCTAGTTAATTAACTTTAATTTGAAGAAATTTTTTTCCACTTGCCACACTTATTAAGAGAGTAAGCAAGATTCATAAAACTATACGGAGATTTGGACCAAAATCTAGATTTGAAATGAATTTTAAAATCTGGATTAGACTTTCTTTTTGATTTAATAAAGCCAAAACCGATCTATCTTGTTTGTTAACACTATTTTTAGATCTTTACAATATCTTAGTAAGTCGTTTTGAAGGGTATGTTTTAAGTCATAAGTATTGTATAAACACTGGAAATCGTTGGTGTGGGTACTGATTAAATCAAACCTAGATTAATTGATACCTTGGTCTAATGTGAAAAAAATAAAATTTGGAGCTAGGTAAGCTCAAAATTAGCCAGTATGTCAATTTCGTCAGCGGGTTTTAGAGCATCGCAAAGCATTTTATTAAAGGCCATGTCCGATCTAAGATCCTCAAAAAAATCTTTACAATTTTTCAAGAGTCCCATAACAGATGCTAAGTCATAGTCTTTTGTCTGCAAGAGCTTACGTTTTGGATTAGTATGGAGCATCAGAAGTTTTATAGAGTTGTCTCCAAATTATTACAAACAGCAAATAAAGAATCGTGTATCCCTCCTAATTAACATATAAGTGGTTTTGATGCGTCTATTTGGCTTTACCAACAAATATCACTCAGAGCATTCAAAGTTAGTCTCTGAACATATTTTATTAACATGGTCCATCGAAAGGTTGATGAAGAAAAAAATAGATATATTTTTTGGACCATACTAAAAAAATTGGCGGCTTTGAAGGATGTCTTTGCCATGTCATTAACGACAAGTTTAATTAGTGGATGCTCGTGGATTTAATGCATTTATTCTAAATTGTACTCTCAATTTATGTTGGTCCTATTATAGTAAGCCTGTCAATGCTTCAAGTCTTTTAAGTGCTAGAGTTGAGAGTACATAGCTCGTCGATCTTTCAACCAAAAGAAAGCCTAAAAAACTTTAATTCATTTTAATGGAAACTCCATTGGCATTAGAATACATACCTTACTAAGACTGTCATTTACTCATTCTTAATGACAATAGGAGGAATCTAGAATAATTGAATAATATTTAACTTTTTTATTCTTGCTAATATAATGTGAGATGTTACATTTTTGCTTAAAAGAATAATTATCTCATTTTGAATATCTTTTCTGAGATAGTGACTTTTCCATTACTGGAGCAAAATAAGCAAGTCACTTATACCTCGGAGAGCTAAACAGTTTTGAGCAAACATTTTTTTGTTGAAACAACTCGTAGAAGCACCTCGTACCAATGATTTATTTCTGCGGTAATGAGTCTTTGTGAGTAACTGACAATCGTTTGAGAGTATTATATTCTTTGACTAATTTCAACCCAAGATTTTTGACTTTGGATATGGTTTTTAGTGGTTTCATGTTGTTTTAAACTCTCAGCGAGGTGCTTCCAATGTTTAAAACCTTAGAAAAATCTTAGAAAAAGAACTTAAAATAAACCAAAAAGATTCCAGATAATACCATAAACACAATTTTTTATAATTGAATAGACTAACCAGTTACGCATGACTTTTTCAACATTTTTCATGTTTCTCAAATAATGAAATGCGCTAAACCTTCGGCTGGTATCATTATACGAAATTCCTTTAATGGTCGAGGTGTTCCTTTTTTTACCAAAAATATATTTTAGTTTCTGTTAAGCTAGGTGGCCAAGAACCCAGATCTGAAGTTATTATCGTAGCAAATGTCTCTTCTTTGGATTCCCCTGGAGTAGATTCAGTGGAGGTCTATGGAATAGGTTCTTTGGATGTCTCTGGAGTAGGCTGTACTTGAACAATATCGGTAGCTTGATTGGTAATAGCTTTATAATTAAGATGTGAATCAGCTTCTAACATGTCGTCATCGTCCCTTTTGGTGCCTTGTGGGTAACAGACTTCCAGCTTGTTTTTGAATTTGAACTTACTGTTAATGTAAATTAAACATGCTTAAAGAAATCATTTTTATTAGGTTCATATTATTTTTGAAAAAGTACGTCATAAGAAAAAATACAAACCTTTTTTTATCCAAATAATAGCGGTAAAAATTACCCTTCGTATGGGTTGATAAATACAAAAAACAAAATTAAAAAAAAAACAAAATTGACGTGTCCCATTAAATGTCAATTTTTAAAGATAACATGCTTAAAAAATAATTATTAGAAAGCTCATGTTAAATTTAAAATTAGATATATATCAAAAACTACTCAAACGATTTATTAAAAAAATCGACCGTAGTAAAAAGAATTAAGAGAATTGATATTGATATTTTGCTCTGTATTTTTGGTTACGTTCCGTAATATACGAAAACTATAATCATCTTGCAAAATGTGTTTTTATTTAAAACTAGTTGGATATGCTAGAGAAGAGGTAGAGAAAATAAGGGAAATAAAAGATAAAATAATAAGAAGAAATAAGGATATACAGAAGCAAGAATAAGAGAGGAAAAATACAATGAGAGATATACAAATATAGTGATAGACAATATTCCAAGGTACATAAAAGGCGAAAAAAGCTTGAGATTAAAAAGAATGGTACCAAGTTTGATGCGGTAATGAAGAGCAAGAGAATAAGTATTGGAAGGAAGATAAAGATAGAAGATGTAGACTATGTGGGGAGGGGTGAAAAAATATAGAGCACATGTTAAAGGAATGCGTAGAACTAAGAGAAGAGGGGAGAGGAAGATTTTGGGAGAAGGAGGAGGAGTAGGATGAATGGAAAAGGTATTAAAAAGGAGAAGATTACAAGTAGTGTAAAAATGGATGTTGGGATGTATTTGTATACCTTGTGTCCCACGCTAGGGGTACCCCATGGGATTTAACATGGGAAAATTGAAATTATTTTTTTCCTGCTTCCCAAATTAAAAAATCGCAAAAATTTTGTCGCAGATTTAAAGTGGCACTTAAAACGTTTCTAAAAACAATTTTTTGATTATAATTTGATAATTATTAAATTCGAAATTTTGAAGCTTTTTCGCGCATGCGATTCAGATCGGCTATCTTCGGTTTTTAAAGTAATATGGATGCTAAAATTAAATTGTAGCCCGTCAAATCAACATTATGCAACTTTATTTTTGAGGAAATAGAAATTTGAAGAACAAAGACTAGAAAAATTACATTTGAAAGTTTTCTGTAGCAGACTAGAAAGAAAATTATTAATCAAACATAAATTTACATTTACATAGGTATCTACGAACACTCATCGTGGTACCAATAGGTCAAACGCAGGAAGATTGCTCGAATAATCGTCGTGCAGAAAAATTCATTTCAATTGAGAATTTGTGGCCCTGTAAAGGGCCTTTTTAACATTGTCGATCCGTTGCTTGACGGAACGACCATGGCGAATCATCTATTTGGGTATGCTGAAGCACCATCCTGCATAAAACAAACTTGGTGATTTTCACCCGCAACATCATTTAGTTGTGGAAACACTTCTTCTAGTAGAAGGTAATGATATTTTATGGAAGTGAGTGTACCTTCAATGAAAAAATACCAATAACATGACTTCCCAGCAAGCCCATCCAAACATTGACAGGTTGTCGCCATTGACTTGGTCAATTTACTAATTTGTGTGGATTTTCGAGAGACCATGTACGATTATTTTGTCGATTTGGTCTTTCATCAAGTCCAAATGAACATTCATCCAAAAAACAAATGTTTTTTTTACAAAATCGCGATTGGTATTCTTCATTTTGGTGATTATTTCACAAAATCTCATACGAGCATAATAATCGTGTGGTAATAATTCTTGATGGCATTGCCAACGGTAACTTTTAAAGCCCTCGTGTTTGAGGTACCTGAATGCTGACGACCGAGGAACACCTACATTAATTTCAATTTCCCGCAAACTAACATCAGGATCTTGGTCTACAGCTGCAAGAACTGCCAATTTCTGAGGGTTGTCTTCATGATCGTGTAAGGGTGGTGGACGCTGACATTTACTGGTGGATTTACGGAGCCAGTGGTTTCAAATAATTGTATCCTTTTTTTGATACTCTTTAAAGAAGGTATTGGTCTATCTGCGAAAAAACCAGCAAAGTCTTCTGGAATTTGGACCTTTGAAACACCTCGAAAATATTGTTTTACCACAAGAATTTTTTCTTCTACATTCATTTTTGAAGGTTGTAAAACAATTCTATCAAAACTGTCAACACTTCAAATGTTTTATAACATATCAATGCTAACTTGATTTTTAATACCTATTTACTTGAACATAATTCAAGTTTATTTCATTTTGGAATCATAAGCTGGTTTATTAGCACGCAAATGCGGGCGCAATTTGGTTTTTTTAGCCTACAGAAATTTTTCAAATGTAATTGTTCTAGTCTTTGTTCTTCAAATTTCCATTTCCTCAAAAACAAAGTTGCATAATGTTGATTTGACGGGCTACAATTTAATTTTAGCATCCATATTACTTTAAAAACCGAAGATAGCCTATCTGAATCGCATGCGCGAAAAACCTTCAAAATTTCGAATTTCAAATGCCTGTAATTAATTTATTAATTATCAAATTATAATCAAAAATTTTTTTTTGAAACGTTTTAAGTACCATTTTAAATCTGCGTCAAAATTTTTGCGATTTTTTAATTTGGAAAGCAGGAAAAAAATAATTTCAATTTTCCCATGTTAAATCCCATGGGGTACCTTTAGCGTGGGACACAACGTATAAAGGTTAGCGGTGGAGGGTTTAGGAATTCATTTGTTATGTAGTAGGATAAGTTTATGTTTAGTTTAAAAATACGAATTCTTTGTTAAAAAAATTTTTTATGACAAATAAAGGCTATTAATTATTTAAAAATTACATACGTACATACTTCAACCTTCTTTTGTCGTGCTTGAGAATTTTTAAAGTGAGGAGGTAGGGAAGTACCTGTACTTAAAGTTTGTAAAATATATTAAAAGCAAACTTTATTAAAATTTCAACTATTAATTTTTCATAAGTATTTAAATGAATCTTGGTTTATTCACAGTGTTGCCAAATGAAGAAAAATTTCTCGTTTTGTGGAATATCTCAAACATTGAAGCGAAAAAGGGAAACATGTCAGAAAAAGGTAAACATGCCAGAAAAAAGAAAAAATTTCAGAAAAAAGGGAACTCAATAGATACTAAAGTTTTACAATCCACTTTATACATTTGTTATAAATAATTGGGTTTTAATTTTTGCTGAGTTGCTATATTTGCTCATAAATAATATAATACCTAACGTATGAACGGTATGAATCGTGGCAAATTGTTTTGCTAGACTACAAATGTTTGCAGAATCGTTATCTTATCGGATGTAATCTGCTACATTCAAGGTATTTAAAAAATTATTCACTTGATATTTGAATCAATCAAAATCTAAATAAATAATTTTGTTACATTATAATAATCAGCTGTAATTTTCAATGTATATTTTAATTGTATATGAAAAGGAAATTTTAGGTGTAAAAAGAGAATTATTTGTTCCAAATGAGGAAAATTTGGTTTTAATTAGTTGGCAACACTGTTTATTCGTTTTCTTTAATTTTACAGCGCTCATTTGCCGCTTTCTAAGGTTGCTGCCTCGGGCAGCGGTCCGGCTTGCCTGCTCTCAGGTTTCTTTGTCAGCTGTTTTTGGTAGTAAACCTAGAAGAAGTTTAGTACTACCGCTTTTTTAGTCTCGACTTTATTGATTAGTTTCTGCACTTTTTTTTTCCAGCAAGAAATCTCTCAGTTTGAGTTTTTTCTCAGGTCAATTAAAAGTAAAAAGAAAATAAAAGACCAGTTTCACGTGGACAAGAAAAGCTTTGTTTTTTGAGCTTAATTATTTTTTACTGAACTGCCTTCTATCTAGCGATTCCAACTGTATCTTGAGAGTAAGAAGATGTTTTGCTTGGTTTAGGCAGTTTAGTCAAGACTATTCAACCAGGTGAGATATCGACACAGAAGAGCAAAGTGGTGTTGCGTTTTCAGACGCCGTTTGAAAAAAAACTAGTGCAAGTTTTTAACTACAAAACATTGTTTTATTTAATTGCTGCCAGTCGGAAAATATTGGACAACGTAGATAAGAAGTTAAATTCACATTTGGTAACTAGTTTCTTCTTCTGCTTTTATCTCACTCTTTGTTGTTTTAATTTTTTTGAGATCAAATTAATACTTTTGTGATCTAACTTAGGTTCTTAAATGTGGTTCTTATAATTAGGTGTTTGCTAGGTCTATTGGGTAATTTTCAACCGTGTTCAATAGTAAAATACTCGTTTCTCGTGTAATACTGTAGAAATTAGTATTTTTCTGTGACTGATATGATAATATTTTTAATCACGTTTAAGACCAAAATGCAGTTGTAAAAAAACACATAGAAGCAAAAACAATACTGTATAACAAACTAAACAGTTTTTTAATAGATTAAACGTTTCATTGTAGTTTTAAGATCAAGTTAAGTTTTTTTTTAATAAAAACATTCTATTTCATGAATGAAATGACTAATCGTAAACTGTACTTATCCCAAAATACATTGATTATCTATCGTATCAAAGCGTTTATCATATGTTAACTTAAAAGCTCTTCCAATCAACAGAGCTTCATTTCACTTATATTTAAGTGGATATATTTTAAGTAAGGCGTCATATGTATAGCATCGGGACGCTCAGCTTCAGTTTGAATATAGGAATGATGTTAAAACGTTGTTCTAGCAGAAACGATATATTTTTAAAATAGTACGTGTCGCGAATAAATATTTATTAACAATACGAATAAAAATAATGAAATGGTAGAAACGTTGTAACAAGTAATTTCTCCTCGTTCAGAAGCATTGATTTTTCATAATCGTGTCCTTGATCAATATAAGAAAATACGCATCACGTTTCATTAATAAGTATTTATCAATTGAAGAACCGTATTTGTTCATTAAACGCACATAATTCTTGCAAAAAAAAATGTCCGGCTATGACATGGCCGACTACGAGTACATAAGTGAATACGAATACGATTTTCAAGATTCACATTCCACTTTTTATTGGGAAGAATTACTGCCTACGTTATTTGTTTATACAATAACATTAGTACTCGGTTTAATTGGTAATACTTTAATTGTATCCACCACCTGCATTTATCGCAGGATGCAAACCGCTACAAATATGCTACTGGCAAGCTTGGCATCAGCAGACTTGCTGCTTATTCTGTTCTGCATACCAGTAAAGGTAAGGTTTATTCACTTTATTTAAAAATTTTAAACAATTTCAACTAAATAAATTCCAACTGTTATATGAAACAGAAACTGGCGATGTAAATGCAAAATTAATCTAAAAAAGAAAATTTCTTCTAACAGATCTAAAACTTTATTATTTTTTAAAAATAATGTTTGTACACATAGCGTAATTTTTATATTTCTAATTTTAATAAAAAACAGTGCAACATAAATGCATATATTAAAAATTGTGCAACGTAAAATGAATAAAAACGAACGAAATCTACACAGCAGTTAGGAAGGAACAAATGCATACAATTTTTGATATATTTAATATAATTTTAAAACGGTTTTTTGATTTTTATTTTTTTGCAGTGCAAAATTGAAATTAGGTTTTGTTTTGCATAATCTAAAAACGTATTTTAGAAATTACAATCATAAAACAAATCTTTAGTAAACCAAAAATTATTAATAAGTTTCACACCAAACTATTAAAAAAATTTATTCGATCTTTTAGATAATACGCTATAATAATAATTTATGTAACAAGCGTCGAAAGTGAATTACAGCATAAAGAACGTTAATCTGTCAAGTTCGGAATTCATATGTTTTTCGTACTACGAACTACTAAATACATAATGCCCTAATATTTGAATTCATGAAACTTAAAATGGTTTTTCTACACACGGTGCTAACGAACGAATATTGATGTTTTCAAAAAGGGCAGCACAAAAAAGTACTACTTTTTTCATATTTAAGCAACATCAAAGTTCGGTTTTTGAATAATTTTACTAACAATGTTAACTTTACTTAAAATATTATATATAAGAATGCAAATGAACTCAAAATTTTGCAATTTGTTGGCCAACGATGCAGCCAAATTTTTTACGTTATTTTCAAAGTTTCCTTCGCTTATTTCAAACAGAGCATCATAAACCTCCCCAAGTTGATACCTTACAAGAGTTATTGCATCTATTTTACGTTTCCCAACCTTTTTTTTACCTCACGGCACATTTACTGAAAATCATATTCACTCACGGCACACTTGCCTAATTACCCCCTATTTATGACCTATATACCTACCTATAGAATTATAGATAGACCTATATCCATAACAAAACACTTTCATTTTAATATAGTTTGATTACATTTGGAAAAGATACAAAACTAAAAATTAGTAATACATGAATAAATACATAAAAAAATCTAGTGGGAAATTTGCGCCTGGTGCCCCTTCATTAAAAGTTTCTTCCTAGGTCAAATGGTCGACAAGCATACTCTCATGTCGTGTTCCACACTCTGTAGTTGAGAGCGATTTTTTGTCTTGATAGCGTTCAGTGACGAGAATGCAGCTTCACATATATACGATGTAGAAAAGGGCAGTATTGCTTTCATGCTTCTTTGAGATCAAGGGATACTCGCCCAACAGAGGAATCCAAAAAGATCCGATGTCAACATTCACTTTTGATTTCTTTACTTTTGCGTACTGTAGTTTGAGACCACGGTCATTTCTCAGATCAATCAGTTCACTTTCTTTATCAGTAGTGAACAATGCGGTCTCATAGGCAGAATCGATAAAAGGATTTCTCACCCAGTCCATTGATGAAACATCAAGAGATGGAAAATATTTTTTAATATTTTCCTCGAGCAGTCGTAGACTTCTTAAAATTAGGTTTGAAAGCGTTGAGTCAATGTGGCAAGTTTTGGTCAGATCAAACATATCCCAGGTTGCATGTTTTTCAATTTTTGTTATCCACAGTGATAACTTCTGCTGGTAAGAGTTTATTTTGTCTGTCGATGTGAGAACGTTTTCTTGCTTTCCTTGCATGCCTTTGTTCAAAAAATACAGTTTTCCAAATATATCTGCCAAAAAGGCAACTTTGCTACACCAGGAGTCATCACTAAGAAAATCAGAGTACGCTGATTCTTCACAAGTAAAAAATATCAATAACTCTTTCCTAAGTTCATAAAATCTTTCAAGGACACAGCTATCTTACTTCGGTATGTAAAAATAGCTGGATATGCTTAGCATCCATAGCAGAATACAAACTTTCAAATAATCTCGACTTTAAAGGCCTACTTTTAATGAAGTTTACCATTTTTACAAAAGTTTGTAAAACATCATTGAGCTCGGGTACCAAAGACTTTGCTGCAAGAGTCTCTCTGTGAAGAAAGCAGTGAGTAAAAATAATATCTTGATTTTCTTTCTTAACCAAGTCCAGAAAACCTGTCAAATGACCTACCATTGCAGGACACTCATCTGTACAAAAGCTCAAACAAAACTGCCATGACAAACCAGCAGTAGAGAAATAATTGTTCACTAATTGGAAAATGTCCAGCCCGGTTGTGGTTGTAGGAAGGTGTTTGACAAATAAAAACTGTTTCTTTCGCAAATAAATCTAACAAAAGTTAAAACCTGAGGTTTTCCAGTTATGTCTGTGGACTCATCCAATTGAAGAGCAAAAAAAATCTACTGCTTTAAGTTTTTCATTCACTTGGATTTCAACATCTTTTGACTAGTCTTCAATGCGCCTACTAGATAACGGGATTCTTCCAACCTCTTATTCACATTCTTCGCCAAACATAATTTTTACTATTTCACAACATGCTGGTAAAATTATTGACTCGGCTGTTGTGCGGGATTTCATTTTCTGTGCAACGAGCTCAGCCACAGTGTAACTGGCTTCCTGTGATTTTTCTGATATAGATGATAGTTTTGTAAATGTTGAAGCCTGGGTAGATTTATTTAACAATAGTCTTTTAAAATACCATTGTTTCGTTAGACAACTGTTCCTTGCAAATTAGGCATCGAGGTTTGGGCTGTTCTCCACCAGACGACGTGAAACCGAACGATAAGTAGCTGTCATGGTACTGACGAAACCTTCTTGAGTCACCACACTTCTTATTATCACGTTCTTTTCGTTTCATAGGCATACTTGCCAACACAGTGTTCTTTACACTTACACTATCATCAACGCTACCGGTACCCGTATGTTCACTAGAACTCGTACTAGGTAAATATTTCTTAATTAAAAATCGATCCATTTTAATACAAAAATAAAAGTGGCTGCAACTTTGTTGAACAACACAGTGTTACTAACTGCGCGTGGCTGAAAACTCAGTGGTGAGTTGTAGCACTAAAGTGGGGCATGCGCGGTAGCAAAACAGAATTTTTTTTGCGGCACACCTACACAGGCCTCGTGGCACAGTGGTGTGCCGCGGTACACCGGTTGGGAAACGCTGTACTAGACCATCGAGTATCCGATAAAGGTTTTAAAGTTAAATTTGTTACATTAGATAAATTAGATTCAGAATTGACCAGCGTTTAGTAGAAGCTGAAAAAAATACAAACTAAAAAAAAATGATGCTCAAAGTATTCTACTTTGCGGCATCATTGACTACTAAATTTAGGGTATGATTGCAACAAGGAACAAAGAAAGCTCGCGGATTGAATTCCAATTTTTTTTTGTAGATCATTATGCCTACCACGTATATTTGTCCTATTGTCCTTACCCTGACCCCCCCCCCTGATATTTAAGCCTTCTTTCTCTAACGAAGACAAAAGAAATTTTGTCAAGCCTTCAACCGACACATCATCTACAGGACTAAAATAATAAAAAATGTTCTTCTATACTAATTCCGGTGCTCTTGAAATTAACAAATCTTATACAAACTTAAATTTGTACTTGGTGACTAGAGTCAGGAGTGCAGTCCAATAATATGGAACAATATTTTGCCCTTTTGGTTAGTTCCAAAATTTTGGATTTGATATTTTCATCGATCAAGTTGATTACTTCATTTTGTATTTTATCCCCGAGATAGTTTTTGTGATCTTTTATTTGAGAGCGTTTTGTATGTTCTGACATAATCGGGTCGAGTTTGGAAATTATTTTTATGCATTTTAAAGAGTTACCATTGTTTTTCTCAAACAACTTATTACTACTTCCACGAAAAGCTAAATTTTGCTGACCTAAAAACTGAATCACGTAAAAAATTCTTTCTATAACAGCTTGCCAGTATTTAGTTTCTCTGTTTATTACATTTTGAATTTCAAAATCAATTATTCCATTTTTATTAAAACGGTTAGAAAGATCTAGCAATTTTAAGACATTTTCGATATGTAACTTGCTCTTTTCATGAACGTTGATATGTTCACTTAAATGCTGCCAGTCATTGTAACCAGATTTATCACTAAGGCGAACAGATTTCAAATCGCTGTCATTAAAAATTTTGCAACAGAAGCAGTAACGTGAATTTTTGTTTTGGAATACAACAACCAAAAACGCTCAATTTTTTTTGTTCGGTAAAATTCTAAAGAAGTAACTATTGGAAAACTTACGCCGTGACTCCGACCTATCTCTCAGATAAATATCCTTTTTGTTTTGATAATGAGAGCAGGGTTACGTTCTACTAATTCTTAAATATTATTAGGACGTAATTTCTTTGGCCATAGTGCAGCATCTTTCAAAAGTTGACTCATATTTTCCGTTCTGGTAATTTTTGAAGGTGTTGATTTCTCATTATCAGCGGAACTTGAAGATGTTGATGGATTGCTTTCTAGAAGATCAGTTTCTTGTCTGCTGCTGATATTTGTTTCAAGTACAGGTTTAGAATATTGGGATTCAGCTGTATTATTGTTGTTATTAATATTTGGCAAAGTAGACTCGGGTTTTGAAAACAAAATGCGTAATTTTGACATGGTTTTCCAATTATTCCTCTCTTTCTTTCTTTTATTCAGCAAATTTTATTATCCAGACAATTTCTTCTTTTTTTCTGACATCCTATATACTGCAAAAAAATTAATTTGTAAGTAAACAAATTGACAAATTATTTATAAAAAATGGAAATGTTTCGACGTCTCAAACTCAAACTCGAAAGTATTTTCTCAACATCAAGTTATTTCAAAATTTATAAATTTTTATAAACAGTAATATTAGTGCTTATCATTTATTCTGTTTGAATTTACCTGAATTAACAATGATGTTTATATAATCAAATCTAAAAGGATTTTTGAGATGCAAGTTTTTGACTTTTAATGTTTTAATAGATCTAAAATAAAAAATACATTTTAGATGAACTCACCTTAATTCACAAAACACATCATTATAAAGTCTATAAAACTAAAGTTTTAAAAGCAGATATCTTTTACCCCATGCACCTTTTCACTTCGCTAAGTTAATTATCGATCGGACATCAGACAACAAATGAAATCGCGTCCGATGCAGCGCTTAAATATATAAAGTTTCGTACATTCCAAGCTCAGACAGGAAAAATCGCGTGTTCGCTCGTTGGCTCGTTGCAAGCCAAATTTCAAGCTCAAACATGTATAAAATCAGATTGTTTGAGTTCACACAATTTATTGTATCGTGTTACGTATTACGTATTCGATCGAATAAATTCTATTATTGCGTACTCTTATGTAAAAAATATATTATTTTCGAGAAGTAATTCGTTCCCTTGTCTCAGAGTAAAAATAAGAAATAAACAAATAAAAAACAACGTAACAGCTAGCAATTCCTTACTGGTTTTTTTTTTATTGTTATAAATTTTGTTTTGACAATGTTGTTTGTTGCTTTATCTTTTTTTTACTTTTGAGTTTTGAGGCTTTACCCTTTGCGTTTATGTACGGCGCGGGACTAACCCGATGCCATATTTAAATTCTTTTTTAGCGTTGGGTATACAGTTAGATAAACACAGTATTTTTACTTAAATCATCACTAATTTTTTCAATGTTCTCAATTTTCTCTATTGTTTTTTATATTTTGTTAGAGCTTTAATTTCGTTCCAGTTTAGTTATTATTTTCTCTTAGTAAAACATATGCCACTATATTATCTCATGTATTTTGAACTATTCTTGTTACTATTCTTGTTTTCTAATTTTGTTTTACTGATCTGTATTTATCTGTTCTTTGAAAGTGTCCTCACTAGCTCAGTTGTCTCTTTTCTATTAATTCTATTAGAGATTGTACTTTTAGTCTTTATCTTATTTGTCAATTACGTACTGTTTCTTTTATTATAGTAATATCTTAGATTCTTAATAAATATTTCAACGGAAACACTATTCCGGACACGTATGTACGGTACGTATCCGCCAACCGCTTACACCAAAGCGTCTTTTATTTTGTTTTTAAAAAACACGACGCAAAATCTAAACTACTTGTCCAAACAATGTTGTGTAAACGGCAATTTTGCCAACTTCTTTAAGTTATTTACTACTTTATAGATTTTTCATTTCTTTGGTATCAACGTCAAATGTTGCAAATAGTCTTATACTATCCTAGCTGTAGTAACTACTATGTATTACGTATCTCATTCTCATATACTATAGAGTTTTTGTTGTTTATTGTAATTTAGTACTTAGTATTAACTCAAACTGCAGTTAAAATTTTTATAGAAGAATTTTGAAAACCCTATTCAGATTTAGTAATCATGTAAATTTAGAAAACTAACAAAATCAGTAATATAAGCCGTTTTTTTTTACAAAATTCAGTATTTATATACTACAGCATTTTTTTACGATACTTGCATTTGTTTTTTATTTGTTGCTATCATGGCAGTATCGTCTGCAAATATTGCCACAATGTATAGGATGTTGTTAGTTAATCTGATGCGAACATTCAAGTATAAATTCCAGAAAACTGCCACTGTGGCAGAATGTATCTTATTACTGGTCTTAATTCTTCTTTTTTAGCATTTAACCAGTTACGATAATACGTACTTTTTTTGCTATATACTTTTCAATTGACTAGTGCAGTTAAAAAAATGTAACAATACGTGACAACCGGTTTCTTCGATTCTCCAAATAAGCATTCTATACATAGTATACTTAGAATAGAACGCTTTGTAAACCGAAGCATGTAAAAATGTAATTAACGAAACAAAGATGTTATTTTAATAATCGTACTAGACATAAACCTAGAAATCTAAATAACAAAAAGGTTTTCAATTTGCGATTACAAAATAGTAAGAAAATTGTGTTATGCAACGCGTTCCACTTTGCGACTGAAATCATTAAATTAGAGATAAAACATATGCTTAGGTCAATAAAGCATAAAATAATTATGTACTTTTCGCATCCTTTAAAAAGAAAAATTAAGTAATAACTATATTTCTTATTTATTTGTTTTATACAAATAAATTTTGTAACGTTTATGAACTTGCGTTAAAACAAATAATCAAAAGCGGTTCAATTTGATTTTTTTCCTGTAATATAAAGTTGAAAGTCTCTATTAGAATACATTTGCTGCTTAATGTTTCAATGATAAATTTATAATATGTTGCAAAATTTATTTTTAGATGTTATCTTTTGTGTAATTGCATATAATGTATATTTTACAAGTTTTTTCCCTTGAACTGAAGTAAATGTTTTAATTGCTATTTTTATGTTCGCGATTTGCAAGAAGAGCACCAAAAATTCGAAATGAATGCATAAAAAGATAATCTCTATCTGAAGAGGAATAAAATAAAAGATTTATATATAGAAAGCTTTCAGAAATTTTCCAGAGTTTAAAAACATCCTCGTAACGTCGAAGCGGACCTTTCATTCTATCGCACGCAAAAAACTATTTGATATTGACGTATTGCTATTTTTTCAAGTGTTTGTAACGATATGTGATTTACAGTAGTGATATCATTCAACCAACAACTATTTTAAGTGCAGTTTCGATTTGTTTATATTACAAAATTAATGTGTATTTTGAATATTTGAGTACAGCAGACTACCACAATTAACCTTCAAATAAAAAATGTTGATCTCTAATCGTTTCCAAAGCTCCAAAAAAATCTAATTGACAGATTTTTTTAAAATTATACAAATCCATCATAATTTAAAGTGTTAAAAGGTATACTTATTGGACGTTTACATTTTCATATTTGTACCACTAAAGTTAAGATCACAATAAGTAATTTCATGAGGTAGTCATTCAACGTTTTTTTTTTTTGAACCATTTTACTAATCAATATCGATTTATTATTCCTAACAGAACAGCTTGAAACGATTTTAGTTGTGACAAATGTTCGGTGTAATAGAATTTAATCACGTGTAGCAGAGTGCATCGGTTAAGTGACAACGTATTTTCTTCTGAATCGCAAAAAGTCAAATCAATTGGAAACATAACGCATTTTTTTGATTTTGACTAGATTTTATAGATCTATGATCAACGTATATTTTATAAATTGTAAACCTTTAATTCTGAAGCCTCTTGACTTTCTGTTCTTGACTTATGTAGTTTTTCCAATAAGTTTAAAATTTAAGCAGAACTGTAGATATGTCCTATTTTTGTACAGTGTACACTCAAAGTAAAGTTGACTTTCTACTTCTGAAAGCAGGTGATTTTGTAAAACTTAGGCCAGTCTATATGTTTATGTTAGTTCTGAATTCACAATCACTGAGAATGGATTTTAAAACGTTGTAGTGAGTCAAGATTTTTTAATTTTATAGAATCATCCAGCATGTCAATCCTCGAAAGCCTGGCTAACGTGTAGAAAAAAGTGCAGTATTCTCTTTTGTTTATTAAAGCCATGGGGTAAGTCTGTTGCATTCTTGAGACTAAATCAAAACTGATAGTTAAGAACCCAATATACAGCATGTCGATATAAGTTAACTAGCAAAAGTTAAAATCTTTGAAATATCTCTGATACAATAGTTTATATACCAGTATAACGAAACTATTGTCAGATTTTTTCTTTATTTCAGAATTAACGTAGTCTCTGCTACTTAAAAAAATTTCTTTATTTGACAGAATATTCAGCATGTTCTTGGCGTTGTATTTATTTTTTTTATCTGTGGTAGAATGTGCAACTTTTGTAGTTTAAAATATGCAAGCGTTTACAAGATGCAATTTTTTTAAAGATTTGGTACAACTATGCTGAATTAAATTTGAAGAAAAAAGTAGTGTAGATTCTCTTGATTTGAACAGATTTCTTACTTGGACAGACATCATCTTTGCTTTGAAAACAATGTGCTTTCTCGTTTGCTTCTTTCAATTGATGTCGAAGTGAATCTAAAAAAAAAAGTCTATTTAAAAGAACACGTCAACAAAAGAATTTTAATAATTTAAAAGTAATCACATATTTATACACATATTAAATAAAAATAAATTTATTTATTTATTAATAATAATTACAACGACAAAAGCAAGGATACCTTAGAAAAAAAAATGTATCGGCGAATGTTTGTAACACGTATAATAGCACCACTTTGAGAAGAGGGAAGAGAAGAGAAACATGAGTCACAGATGCTAAAAGGCATTACTTGTCTTAAATAATGTTTTAAGGGGAGGTTCTCATGTAAACGACCAAAAAGTAGGCAAAGTTTGGAATTTTTTTTCTCGGCAATGAAAAGAGATAGCAGGGTAAGGTTTGGGGATTCTGAAAGGTTATTCTATTGTCTATATTTTCAAATTTTTTTATTGAATTTCAATCAAAATGGCGCCCGTGGTGAGTAACAGTGTAGAGTGACGTCAGCGCTGCACTGGAAAGTTGCGTACAACCTGGCTCCTCAGGATTTGACTGTAACAAAAAAAGAAAAATACCTTCAAAAAGCGAATTCAATTTATTGGAGTATAGACCTATAACATTTGAAAAAAGTCGAAATTTGACAATTGTGGACTATCTCAAAAAAAAGTGCCGTTTTTTCGGGTCTTTTTTTCCACTTCAAGGCCTTATAAAAAATCGTTAATATAAACAATTTGTACATTTTATAGGTCTATACTTCAGAGAAAAAGGTTTTCTTTCGAGCGGGCAAAAGTTTAAGGTTGTACATCGAACCGTTCTCAAATGAAATTGTACACAGTCTGGAAAAATTATGTTTCGAGATAAACGCGCTTAAAGTTTTGGGAACATAGTGGATGGAATATTCGTGATAAAATGTCAATTTTTCGCAACAATGACATGGAATTAATAGTTTTGAACATCGCTGAATCCGAATCTGAAGTCAGTTTTTCAAAATTCAAAATGGCCGATCCAATATGGCGGATCAAAAAATGAAAAAATTGAACCAAAATCCAAAAATGAAGGTTTTTGCGGTTTCAGAACATGGATTCAGGTAATGTGTTTTCGCGGAATTTTTCTCATAACTCACAATTAGTCTGCAATCCCAGGCCCGTAAAGCAGTCCTTGCTCCAACTCGAATTGCTCGTGCTGAGAAATGGCCCGAATTTTTTTCTCTAGATAAGCCGTCCTCGTGTAGCTGGACACCTTCCGTTCGGCAGCTTGCAGTCGTTGCTCATCAGAGGTTCGGACGTAATGGGTTGCTTCCAGGCCAACAGTAACTCCCAGTGCGTTCAAAGTCTTCAACAACGACGATCCTCCTTCGTTGAACAAGTTCGCAGCTATATATGTGACACATTCGATGGTCTGAGCAGCACAATGCAAGTGTTTCGGAGCCAATCTCCACACACAGCCGTTGAAACATTCATTGGAGTTTTGGGTATTTCCTCCAGTGCAGCGGTTTAACAAATCATCAGCGGAAAGAGCCTCGTAGACGGGTTTGATCGCATCTTGGACGTTCTTCTGAAGAGGATGGTCGTGTTCAAATGAAGCCAATTCGCCTTTCGCCTCTGCCACACGCCACTTACACCAGCTGTCAACACCTTCTGGACACTTCATATGCTGCGGATCCTTGTCAGTCGAACACTTGTGGAGGAATGTAGCCCAGACAGCATCCTTCATCTTCGCTGCGGAGTCGGGGTGTCTTCTGATCGCCAGTCCGTAGTAGGTCGTCAAATCAGCTATCAGCTTGTCCGTCAGCTTACCCGCGCCTTTTCCTCCAAGTCCCTTGGTTCCTTTCTTCACTGCTCGCAGTCTGCTACCCATACGTTTTTGCACGTGACCGACGCATTCTTTTTTATGTAGAGTAACGCCTTCGTATGGATCCAAGTCCAAGAGAGCCTTGAAGGTTTTTGCGTCTCCGTCCCCGATGTAATTGGTATATTTCACCCCCAGCATTTCCTCTGAACGCGCGAACATTTCCTTCATAGCATCGACCTCCATTTTCCCTGCACTGCCGTGGTGATTCGCACTGCAGTTTTCGTCATGCGAGTGCAGCCATTCATCGTATTCTGCCGTTCCTTTCTTCGACGCCCAATTAGCACAAGATTGACAGAATGAGGATTTCACAACAAAGTCCAAAACTTTGCCGGAGTATTTTCCAATCAGTGAAGAAATCCCAAAAAGTGATAAGAACCCGCGTTTTTTCCACGAACCGTCTCCTGAAACGCTCAAGTGCCGTGCTTCATTACCGTTTTCAGCATTCAGGTGGATTTCCTCGTCGACAGCCTTCTTTTGGATCACTTCGAAAACTGATTTTGAGGCAGTTTGAAGCATGGTGAGAAAACTGTAGTAGATGTTGTTGCTGAATGTACTTGATATGTCCATGAGCCCGCAAAAGGTCTTCAAACTTTGCAGTCCGACCCCCAGCATGCGCATCGCGAACATGAAACGGCGGTTGACTTCGTACGATTGGCCGATGTTGGGGCTCGAAAACACATACCGGGTGTCGCACGAGCACTTCACCACAAGTTTGAAGGCTAATCCTGCTCCCTGTGTACGGTCGAATTTCACGTCTCCGCCGCAGGACTTGCAAACCAAACACTGACTCAAGAAGTTGAAAATGGTGAAAAAGTTGCAAATTACGTGATTAATGTTCGGGTTCACTTCAATGTCCTCGTAACTCGCACTTTTCAACTTCTTCGCAGAGGTGCTCACATAGTCGGTATCGGTTTCGGCGGTAAACTGATTTTCCTTGAATTTGTCTTTCGAACGTCGAGAATGACGATTCGCACTTCCGCGCTTGCCTTTTTTATATAAATTCGGCATGTTTACGTCCAACAAACGCACACGCGACCGGCTTGTATGAACAATGCCGAATTACTAACTAACTATATTATAAATATGTAAAGTTTGTAAGTATGTATGTATAAGGTAATCTCCGAAATTACTCATCTGATTTCAAAAATTCTTTTACCAATATTTAAAATGGATTTTGAGGATGAACATAGGCTATATATTATCCCGTTAAAATAAAAGAGTTTTGTCGTGGTGAACTAGTTCTATTAAAATGTGCGCGACTACATATATATGTTAAAATTGACATAAAATAACACTGGTCTGCATGAAAATCGGCCCTGATACCATTCTTGACGATTGTTATGTAAAATGACCTCTTGAATCCAAAAATGAGCTCCGTTTTTACTCATCACCCACCTATTTTGGAAAGACCCCGTTTTTATATTATTTTTTGCATTTTTTTTTAGAATCTTAACTTATAGCCGTTAAACATCCCAAAGCAGGTAATAAAATTTATACCAAAGTATATGGCAAAAGTTTTGCTATAAAATGTATATAGAAATAGTTAGAAAGATTCACTGCATGACGCTGGCGATCTCAATACTACATGCAGGTTTGAACAGGAATTTTCGACAGGCTTGAACTTGCATTACTCTTCTCATTATAGTATATTACATTGTTTGCTTAACTGCTTCGATCAGTACATCTATAGCTGTTGCAGAGTTAACTTGTCGACGTTTTAAACGTGCTGGATTTTGTGTTCATTTTTGTTCATTTGTGTAAAACAGTAAAACTACTTTTACTCCGGATTTTTTCAAGTGATTAAGTGTGATTTGTGGTTAATTTTGGGGGTTGAATTACTGTTTAATTATTCCACGTGAGTGTAAAAATCATCCCAATAGCTTCTGCTATGTCTGCGGGGAATTAACTTTAAAAGCGCAACGAAAACCCCTTTCTCCGCTTGTTAAAACAGCTTATAAATTGTACTTTGATTGTCAAGGTGGCGACCAGGACAAGACTTGGGCTCCATCAGTTTGCTGTACGACTTGTTACAGTAGTTTGACCAAATGGCTCAAAAGTACCCGTAAATCAATGCCATTTGCTGTGCCCATGGTTTGGCGTAAACCTCGCTGTCATCTTACAGATTGTTACTTTTGTATGACTTCCACCGTCGGGTTTTCGAGCAAAAGTAAGCATACAGTTCAGTATCTCAATATTCCGTCAGCTCTAAGACCTGTTCCCCATAACGATAGTTCGCCAATCCCAGAGCCCCCAAACACTTATACTCTAGAGACGGAAATTGATTTAAAAGACTCTGAGCCACAACCTTGGGCTTCGAATGATACGTTCAATGATGATAAAGAGTATTCCGCAGATTTAGTTTCTCGGCAACCTCACCTCCTTACTCAATCGGAATTAAATGATCTTGTCAGGGATTTGCAGTTACCCAAGACTAAATCTCAGCTCCTAGGATCGCGACTTTAACAGTGGAATCTCTTAGAAAAGGGAGTAAAAATATCTTCTTACAGGACCAGACAAGCAACCCTGAAATGTCTTTTCTCAGAAGATAATGGTTTAGTGTTCTGCCCTAATGCAAATTTATTGATGACAGAGCTACAGATGCCATGTGACCCAGACAAATAGAGACTGTTTATAGACTTATGAAAAACAAGTTTAAAAGTTGTCCTGTTGGCAAATGGGAATGACTTCCCATCAGTTCCAGTTGCATACTCTGTTGATATGAAGGAAACGTACAAAAACATCTTCAGAATCCTTGATAAAATTAGTTATCATGATTATAAGTGGAAACTTTGCGCTGACTTAAAAGTTGTTGATCTACTCACGGCCCTGCAATTAAGATTCACAAAATATTGCTGCTTTCTTTGTGAATGGGATAGCCGAGCCTGAGATAAGCATTACATCGTACGGGACTGGCCTCTGCGAGAAAATCTTATTCCTGGTCAGAAAAATGTCGCCCACAATCCTTTGGTTCCGAAGGAAAATATTTACTTACCACCTTTACACATCAAACTTGGATTGATCAAGCAGTTTGTGAAAGCAGTGGACAAGACAGGTAGAGCATTTCAATTTTTGAAAACTAAATTTCCTCGTCTTAGCGAAGCTAAAATCAAAGAAGGCGTTTCTGTTGGTCTCCAGATTAGACAACTCTTCCAAGATTCGACGTTTATTGAACACCTAAATCGAAAAGAAAAACGAGCTTGGCTTGCATTTCAAAACGTTTGTAAGAACTTCCTGGGTAACCACAAAAGTGAAGATTATGTCGCTCACGTCGAGGAACTGCTTTTAGCGTACAAAGACATAGAATGTAACATGTCTCTTAAAGTTCACTTCCTTCACTCGCATCTGGACTTTTTCCCTGAAAATTTAGGAGCAGTCTCGGATGAACACGGAGAACGGTTCCATCAAGACATCGCTAAGCTGGGGAAGAAATTTTCAGGGAAGTGGAATGCAAGCATGTTGGTGGAGTACTGCTGGTTTTTGAAACGAGGGAGCTGTACCTCAGGGTATAAAAGGAAAGCAAGCACCAAGTAACGATGAATATCTTTTTATTTATTACTGTTTGTAGCTAAAATAGTTCTTTTTCCCATTTAAAATAAATTCATGTCCGTATATTTATTATTATAATAATTATTATAATTAGTATTATCGTTTGATAAATAAATTATAATGAATTTATCGAAAAGTGGTAAAATTAGAGATTTGGGGCTCCCTCGAAAATGGTGGGTGATGGAAGAAAACGGAAGACATATTTGGAATCAGGACGTCATTTTACATAAGAATCACCCGGAATAGTGTCAGGGCTCGATAAAAAATATTTTTTGCAGACCAGTGATAATTAAAAGTTTTTCAAAAACAAAATAAAATACGCTGTGGTGTAAGCGGGTGTGTGTACGCGTCCGAAATAGTGTTAGCGTTTACACAGTGGACAAACTATGTATTATCGTAAAAATGTCAGCATGCGATGCTCTTAGTTAAATACCGTTTTATAAAACACACTAACAAGATTGTTTAAACTTTGTATAAAACTTTAAATGTACAAAATCTAACACATTTTCAACATTTTCTTCAGTTTTCGGAACCACGCTTTGTCTTATATTTGTTTTTTTTAACGATCCATGTTTTCGCAAATTACGCAATATGCCATTATTTGATTATAATCTACTAAACGTACATAAATTTTGTTTGAAGCAAATAGTTAATTAGATTTCTTCCATTTCGAAGACAACTTGATTATGTTTCATTTATTTTTTAGTCATAAACATAACAATTTATTAAAAAAATATGTTTTTTATAGATAACATAACATGTAGCATATCAAAATAATAAGAAAAATCGATAATTTCAAATGTGTAAAAATTCAATATGGCGGCCATAAGAAAAAACGATGTTTATGCGATTATCTCAAAAAGAAGAAGAAAAAAATTTTAATTTAATTTAATTTTAAAGTACCTGACATACTGTAAAACAATTATTAAACTTTTTTTGGGATAAATTCAAAAATAAAGAAGAAAATAAAGAACTTTTGAAAATGACAGTTCTCAGTTTTTTTTTCATTTAGACGAATACACAGAGATTCGTTTATTAGTAAGAAGCATACACTGCTTTGTCCACTTGGTCACCCTGTATATAAATATATATTATTTAAATCAACTGTATTTTTTGAATCAGTACACATGCAAAATAAATATAATTTTTTTATTGATAACATAAGATATTTTGATATTTATATAAATATCATTATATTTTCGAACCCAGCTTTGAATGTAAAATAAACATTTATTCTAAACATTATATTTTATTTTATAGAAACGTTATAACAATTCTACATTTTTAAGATTATGTAAATGTTTAGTTTACGGTAATATGTTTTGTTCAAATTTAATAAGATTAAACGTTATATTTTCGTATACATTTATTTATTTAGCTTTGAAACCTTGATTGATAAACAATGCTGTCCGTGTTAAATATTCAGAAGTATAACACTAAGTAAAATACTTTATATAATCAAAACATAAACAATTAATGTATACCAAAAGAATAAATTTCTCATCGAAATACTATTTTTGACTCTTTAGTTAAATTTCACCTGATTTTCTCATACTTCAACTTTCTCATAATTCTCTAAAACTTTTCCTTGATTTTCTCAAATCATATGATCTCATTTTTGTATTATTCGTCGCAGATTTTTATTCATTTTAGCAATCACTATAATAGTAAATTTTGAAAATAATTTAAAAAATGAACGTAATTAAAAAACAATGTTTTTGATAAATACATGCATTGCATCAACAGCATTCAATTTCACTGTTGTTCTTTGTTTTAATTTTTATGCTATAAAAGTCTGATATGTGTTTATCTTTTTGAAGAATTCAAACAATTTCTTTTTCGGTACTAAAACAATTGCTACAAAATCCACATAACGTTTTATACGTTCATTTTTATATTTAGTATTGCATCAAAGATAACATATTTAACATTTTGTGTTATATATTTTGAGACCCGCGCCTAGAACTTTTGGCGCCCTTGCGCAAATTGAAAATAACGCTCCAAATTTGTATTACGTTCATATGTGAGTACAGATACAGGTTCAGTTAGGTATTATTATCCACTATTGAAAAATAATTTAAAAAAATATTTTCATAAATTTATTTTCATTTTTATATTTTACAAGTACAAGCCATAAGCCATACAAGTATTTTTTCATTGAGGTACATAACATAATTATAAACTTATAGAAAACAGAAACAGTATTACAACTCAAAATTTTTCTATTTTAGTTTCAAATGTAATATATGATACAAAAGCACAAGAAATAAAAAAAATATTTAAAACTTTAAAAATACTCGTTTATACATCACAGAAAGAAACTGATCCACAAATAAAAACAAAACAATATATTATTAGGTTAATGTTAATGTTAATATCTAGGTATTAGGTGTTGTTATTAATAATTTAGCAAAGTGAATTGAGCTTTCCGTGCTTCAATTTCTGCAAATTGTTTAATTAAATCTTCGGTGTCTAATTCTTTTAGCTGGTCCCTTTGTATTGAAATGATAGCAAGATTACTTAGTCGGTTTTGCCCCATGGTTGATCTTAAATAATTTTTTTATTATTTTGAGTTTTGGAAAAGATAGTTTTGCGGTAGCAACAGAAACCGGCATTGTTAATAAAATACGAATTATTATGCTCGTATTAGGAAAAGAATCTCCACTAAGTTGTTAATTGTTATATAATTTAAAGTTTCTTCTGGAGAAGTAATAACTTTTTTATCAAAATTTTGTAAATATTGCAATTCTTTAACAAGTTTCACAGCAGTTATGTCTTGTTCATTGCGAGTTTTGTCGTTTAATAAATTTTCAACTTTTTGACATAATTCTAATGGGTTGTTTTCAGAATAATTTTTAAATTCATCAATATTCCATAAAAACGCGAAATTATTAGAGTAAGAAGAAAGTAATTGGAATCTTTCATCCACTAATGTTTTGATTACATCTAGAGCATTAAAAAATATCAACTTTGATCTTTAAAGTTTCGTCGTGGATCGGTTCATCGTCACATTCATAATCAAAATGTTTTTTTTTTTATTTTTCGCGGTCTTAGACCTCTTTGTTTTCTGAATTTAGGTTCTACGTCTAAGCTGGATGCTATTTCTTTAGCATCAATCAATAGATCATTAAAACCTTTATCAGAGCGATAAGCTTTAAAAAAATTATTCAAATTATTTAAATGATTACCACACTGGGCAACATCAAAGTTCGGTTTTTGAATAATTTTACTAACAATGTTAACCTTACTTAAAATATTATACGACAATATAAAAATGCAAATGAACTCAAAATTTTGCAATTTTTTGGCCAACGATGCAGCCAAATTTTTTACGTTATTTTTAAAGTTTCCTTCGCTTATTTCAAACAGAGCATCATAAACCTCCCCAAGTTGATACCTTAAAGGAGTTATTGCATCTATTCTACTAGACCATCGAGTATCCGATAAAGGTTTTAAAAGTTAAATTTATTACATTAGATAAATTAGATTTCAGAATTGCCAGCGTTTAGTAGAACCTGAAAAAAATACAAACAGTTTTTGAACTAAAGGAAAAAAATTGATGCTCAAAGCATTCGATTTTGCGACATTGAGGACTAAATTTAAGGTATGATTGCAACAAAGAACAAAGAAAGCTCGCAGATTGAAATCCAATTTTTTTTTGTAGACCACTATGCCTACCGCGCATATTTGCCCCATTGTCTTAACCTTGACCCCGCAAATTGTTGATATTTAAGCCTTCTTTTTCTAACGCCGACAAAAGGAATTTTGTCAAGGCTTCACCCGACACATTAACAAATCTTATACAAACTGAAATTAGTTCTTGGTAACTAGAGTCAGGAGTGCAGTCTAATAATATGGATAATATTTTGCCTTTTTAGTTAGTTCTAAAATTTTGGATTTGATATGTTTTGACATAATCGGGTCGAATTTGGAAATCATTTCTATGCATTTTAAAAAGTTACCATTGTTTTTCTCAAACAACTTATTACTGCTTCCACAAAAACCTAAATTTTGCTGACCTAAAAACTGAATCACATAGAAAATTCTTTCTATAACAGTTTGCCAGTATTTAGTTTCTCTGTTTAGTACATTTTGAATTTCAGCATTAATTATTTCATTTTTATTGAAACAGTTAGAAAGATCTAGCAATTTTAGAACATTTTCGATATGTAACTTGCTTTTTTCATGAATGTTTAAATGTTCACTTAAATGCTGCCAGTCATTATAACCAGATTCGTTACTAAGGCGAACAGATTTCAAATCGCTGTCATTAAAAATTTTGTAACAGAAGCAGTAAAGTGAATTTTTTGTTTCGGAATACAACGACCAAAAACGCTCAATTTTTTCTTTGTTCGGATAATTCTAAAGAAGTTACTATTGGAAAACTTACCCCCCGACTCCGAACTATCTCTCGGATAAATATCCTTTTTGTTTTTATAATGAGCAGGGCCACGTTCTGCCAATTCTTGAATATTATTAGGACGTAATTTCTATGGCCATAGTGCAGCATCTTCCGAAAGTTGACTCATATTTTCCGTTCTGGTAATTTTTACTGGATGCTGAAAAAGGAAAATGTCTAAGAGTCGAGCTCCTGAAAACTTTCTGTTTAAAGGAAATGTAGCATCTAATTGGAAACTGTGGAAACAGAAATACAACATTAATATCCTAGCCAGTGGAAAATCAAATGAAAGTGATGAAGTGAAGATTGCAATACTACTAAGTTGCCTGGGGATGAAGGAATACGAATATATAATACTTTCGAATATGCAAAAAATGAAAATAAGGACACGTTTAAAGTCATTTTCGGAAAAGTATTGTGAACCGTTGAAAAATCAAGTGTGTGAGCATTATAATTTTTTTAAAAGAAACCTGCTACAGAGCGAAACCATGGAAGAGTTTGTTACTATGCTAAAAGAATTAGCTGCCTCTTGTGATTTTAAAGAAAAGGATGTTTTGATACGTGACAGAATAGTTCTGGGAGTAAAAGACCCACGAATTCAAAACAGGTTGTTGGAATCCAGTGATTTAAGTTTAGCTGATGCAATTAAAATTTTGTTGAAACACAAAAACAAATTTCACAGGACTTTTGTGTGGATACTGTCAATAAAGGTGCCTCTAGTAGCAGCACAGTTTAGAAAAATAAATTAAGTAGTGGAACCAATAAACAAGGCAACACTTTCAGTTCTTCAAGGTGTGGTATGAAACATATACCAGGTAAGTGCCCTGCTTTTAACCGAATATGCTCTAAATGCAAAAGTAAGGGTCACTACAAAAAATTCTGTAAAAACAATGCAAGCATTTATGAAATAAATGAAAGTGACGCAGAACAATCTACAGAAGTTCACTCTGGCAATATAGTTTGGTCAGTGAACAGTCAAGTAAATTCACTAGAATGGTTTGAAAAAAATCGTTTATCAGGTGTTTATGTTAATTAAAAAATAGATACCGGTAGTCAGGGGAACATTTTAAATTTTAGTGATTTTACTAAGCTGAAAATACCATGCAGTGAAGTAATTGAGTCAAGTGCAAAATTAACTTCTTATTCAAGTCATGTTATTCAAACAATAGGTCAAATTTATTTAAATTGTGTGTTCAATCAAGTGGAACAAAAACTATTGTTTCACGTTGTAAAAAATACAATTCTAAGTTCAATACTAGGACTTAGTGCAGTAAAGGAATTGAAAATAATGAACCTGGGTGTAGAGACTTGTGATTCAGTTGTTGAATATAACAAAATTGAACTGAGCAGTGTTCGTAATATACTGTCAAAATATTGTAAAGTGTTTTCGGGTGTTGGACTTGTAAATCGTACTTATAAAATTACCTTACAGGAAGATGCTGTACCTCGTATCACTGGCGCAGCTCTAAAGGATAGAGTGAAAAAGAAACTTGATGAAATAGTCAAAGAAAAT
The DNA here is from genome assembly GCA_035610365.1 of Aquatica leii. Lineage (NCBI taxonomy): Eukaryota > Metazoa > Arthropoda > Insecta > Coleoptera > Lampyridae > Aquatica > Aquatica leii. Next base: position 35,358,043 of record CM069439.1, read on the forward strand.
ATCATTGTTCCTGTGAGTGAACCAACTGATTGGGTTCATCCAATTGTAATAGCTCCTAAGGTCAATGGTGATATAAGGCTGTGTATGGATCCTAGGTCTTTAAATACATACATTAAACGTGAAAATTATCATATACCAACCCAAGATGTTTTATTTAGTGAATTCGTTGGTGCTAAATATTGTACATTGCTAGATGCATCATCGGCATTCCTCCAGAGTCCATTAGATAATGATAGTTCATTTCTATGTACAATTGCCACTTGTTTTGGTAGATTTAGATTTCTAAGGTTACCTTATGGCATTTCATCTGCCACGGAAATATTCCAAAGATTTATGTGTGAAACGATAGATGGTTTAAAAGGTGTCATCGCTTATTTTGATGATGTCTTAGTTTTCAGGAAAACATTAGAAGAGCACAATCAAAATTTATACGCTGTGCTAAATAAAATTTCAAAATCGGGGCTTACCTTAAATTTAGAAAAGTCTCAATTCTGTAAGAATCGTGTTCATTTTCTTGAACATATTTTAAGTCAAAAAGGTATAGAAGCAGATGGGAAGAAAAGACAAGCAATCTCTAAGATGAAAAATCCCCAAAACTGTGAAGACCTACAAAGATTTCTTGGAATGATATCCTATTTGGTCAAATTCATTCCAAATCTTTCTACAGAAACTTCTGTGCTTAGGAAACTACTAAGTAAGAAGAATGATTGGCAATGGAGTGCTAAGGAATCAAAGTGTTTTGACAGGTTAAAACAGTTGGTTACATCGTCACCTGTACTAGCATATTTTGATAGCAAAAAAGAGATCACGCTCTCTGTTGATGCAAGTCTATATGGCCTAGGCGCCATGATCAGCCAAAATAATCACGTAATTGAATAAGCTTTTGCAGCACTTACACCTACTCAACAAAGATATAATCACATAGAAAAGGAACTTCTTGCAGTTGTATATGGTTGCGAGCGTTTTCATTATTACACATTTGGGCACAAGATCAAGATCCAAACAGATCACCGACCTCTGCTAGGTGTTCTTAAAAGGTCATTGGATGAATTATCCCCAAAAATTCAACGATTAGCTTTTCGATTGCTTAGATATGACTGATGTATCTTATGTTCCTGGGAGGTTAATACATGTAGCGGACACATTAAGTCGAGAACCTTTAAAAGTTAATATAAATACAGATTATCTTGATTAACATTTAAGAGTCTACTCAGTGATCTCAACAAACTCTGAAAATGAAGAGAGGCTGAAAAAAGCTATAGTGGAAGATTGCGCACTTCAAAAAGTCAAGTATTATGCTATACATGGTTGGTCTAAACACAAATCGAGTGTCCCAAGTTCTGTTAAACCTTTTTGGACTCTGAAAAGTGACATCTTCTTACATAAAGACGTACTGTTTTATCAACAAAGGCTGATTATCCTCGAGTCTCTTCAAAGCGAGTTTTTACAATTAATACATCGTGCACACCAAGGGGTCGTCTCATGCAAGCTGTTGGTTCGTGAATCTATTTTCTGGTCCAAAATCTCTCAAGATGTTGAAAACTTGGTGTTGAATTGTTTAACATGTCAACAATATTCGTTGTCAAATTCTAAGGAACCTTTAAGTCCTCATGAACTTCCCGACTTGCCTTGGCAGAAGGTAGGCTTTGATTTAATGTTCCTACGACTTTATTGTCATTGTTGATTATTACAGCAAATTTGCTGTTGTAAACAAGTTACCTAATAAAACAGGTCAAGCTGTGATATCCTCTCTCAAGAATGTTTTTGCGATAAATGGGATTCCCCATCAAATATTTTCTGATAACGGTCCACCGTTTAACTCATACGAATTCCTGGAATTTTCAAAGAAATATGACATTACGCTTAAAACATCTAGCCCGAAATACCCCCGTTCAAATGGAATGGTTAAACGTACTATCGAAACCCTGAAAGGTTTAATGGAAAAAACGTGGTGAAAATCAAGATTCATTTGCGGCATTGTTACAATGTCACATAGCACCAAAACAAAATTTACCTGCACCATGTCGTCTGTTAATGGGCAGATACCTGAGATCGACATTATTAATGGCTAATAAGACCTTAAAGCCTATGTATCCAGTAAAAGGTGTGAAGGATGATTTAAAACATAAACAACTGGCACAGAAAAAATATTACGACAGGCGTAGTACCAGGCCCTTACTAAAACTGAAAGTAAGTCAACCTATTTTGGTGCAAAACGGAATGCGCGATTGGAAACCTGGGGTTGTCGTTAATCGGACGGAGGAAGACTACACGGTTCGAGTAGGGGAAGGAGAATATCGTAGAAATAGGTCACATTTAAGACCTTTATATACACCGACCTTGTCAACTACTAAACAAGAAAGTGAAGCAGCTACAGAACCAGCAATCAATATAGAACCACTAATCCTCAAGAAGATTGTCAAGAAGCAAGTCTATTAAATAAAAAGAGCAGTAATTGTTCGAAGGTTGTTACGCGCAGAGGTCGTGTAAAAAATCCGTATATAAATTGATGTTGGGGTGCGAAAAAACAATCATGTTTTATGTCATTATTACGTTTTAAGAATTTATAGTTTTTGTATTCTTCGAATAGTTTCCAGCTTATTAAATAAATACATGTAACCTAATCGAAACCTTATTACACTACCCGAACGAAAGAAAACATTACAGAAATGATGTACTAAAATCTAACATCTTATGACTTTTAGACAAAAAACCTTATAAATAGTCTAAAGGTTTTGAAGCTCCCGTCTGATTTTTTTGCAAGCATTACTTTATTCGTGATTAATAAATATTTCGGGAAGGGTCTCGGGACCCCTACCCTGGCTACGTCACTTAATTAAGTAGTTTAAAGCTTTGTAGGTTGTTGTCGGTGTTGCTCTACTTTGGATCATGAAAGCTTATGTCGAATCTTGTTTATTAAATAAATTTTTCGTAGTAGTTCTTCTACAGTTCCTGCAAGATTTGCGATTTTAAAATGTGAAACGAAATAAATATTAATCTGCCATTTGATATTTGCGTAAGACTTAGAAACACCTATTTTAATTCTCTTATGGCTGAGGAATGCAGCTATGCTCTAACTCTAAAAGAACTATCTGGTGCAAATGTAAAAACAGTCAATAACAGCAAATCTTAGCTATTTAACAAAACAAAGGTAGAGTCGCTACCCTAGTAGAAAAATTCATTTCTGCAACATTTTCAAAACGATTTTTATGAAATAAAGAAATATACCAGAATCGTTTCACACTTGTCTCAAATTTGATAAATGTCCGCCCTTTGCAATGTTTCTATAAATCATTTCCTAAATCATTCTTGACATGTTTTAACACACTTCTAAAAATGATAACTAGAGTCGTTACTTATTCATGATCATTTAATTTATTAAATTGTTTCTTAAAATAGCATTGGAACGCTTATTAAGTTTAAATCCAAAATAAAGAAAGTATACGTTCAAAAAACGATTTTTTGAAATGTTTTTGGAACGTTTACACAGGCGGGGTTTGCAACGATTATAAAGTTCAATTTCAAAATAATGCAATTATGCGTTCAAAATATAGGATAGGAAAACTTGCTAGAACTTGATCTTGACGGCCGATTGGACTTGTTTAACGAATAAAAAACGTCATTTGATATATTGCTTTATAAACAACCAAAAAATATAATGAGTATCACGAGTGAGACTCGTTGTTTCTACGTTTGGCAAAGGTTACATACCACGAGTTTGACTCGCTATTTTGTCCCAATGGATTAATACTGAATCGTCAAAAAACAAAGCTATCTAATAGCTTTTTGTATTAAGTTTAGCGGTTTGATATGTATAGTTTTGGAAATACAAATACAAATCATTCAAAAAATGTACGTGTAAATCGTTTCTAGAAACATTAAAAGATGATAACTGTGTATTATTCTGCAACGTTACGTAGATAACTCCGTAAATTATTTTGGACATCAACGTTTAATATTTAGTGGAAACTAACTGAAAATGTTACAAACACGATTTAGGCAATAATTTTTCAGTCAATTTTGGTATTATTTCTGAAATCGATTTGTATGCGCTTCAAAAACCGTCTAAAAACAATGTTCGGATTCGCTTTTGAAGCAGTATGACATTGATTTGAAAACGTTTTATAAACGTTTTAATGTACCATTTAAGCGTATTAAAAATGTTACAAATGAAAATGATTTAGAAACGTTTTGCTCTACTAGGGTAGAGTACCACTCTGTAACCGATCTTCGGGTTTTGCGTGCAAATTACGAATAAAATATAAATAAAGAAACTATCTAATGTAATTAAAACGTGTAATTGCACTGGTACGAAAATAATATACAATGTTTTCTAGGTAGCAAAACTGTTTTCCTATACTTGGGCTATGGGTTCCTTTCTTTGCAAAACAGTTCATTACGTACAAAACCTTTCCACATCGTGTTCAGTATTAACTTTAACAGCAATCAGTATTGAAAGGTAATATAATGTCTCGAATAAAAAATTGATTGTAAGTTTTTTAAATATTTTTTAGGTATTACGCAATTGTGCATCCAATGAAAGCTAAATACGTCTGCACGAATAGTCAAGCAAAAAAAATTATTTTGCTGACTTGGTGTCTAGCAATATTATTAGCTATTCCTATTCTCTGTGTACAAGTAAATTCGCACATTTAATAATCTTATTAATCGTAAACAATTAATTTCTAGATTCAAATGGAAGTCGGCGATCGTTTTAAGGCATTTTGGTGTGTTCGAGACTGGGAAAATCAGTCTTTATGGAGATTTTATGAAGTATATATGTTGATTTTAGTTTTAATTGCTCCTACTTGTGTAATGACGTGTGCATATAGTCTAATTTGTTGGGAAATTTGGAAAGTGATAGAAGAAAGGAATATAATGACCAGCCGAATTGCGTAAGTTTTGAACGGTCTCTGAAGTTTTTTTCTGTTTTTGTAGATGCTATGAAATGTATTGGACATTTCTAATATGATTTTTAAAATACAAAGTGACAGTAAAAACTAAATTTAAAACATCATACATTAATCTTTTTGTAGACTATCTCGCAACCGCATAGATCAAGATAAACACACAGAAGCAATTGATCTTTCCGACCCAACAAAAGTAAAACGTATTAGAAAATCTGAAAAAGAAGACACAAGAATCGTTAAGCAAGTAATTTATATGTTGGTAGCGGTTGTTACTTTATTTATCATATGTTGGGGACCTTTACTGATCGATAATGTACTAACTGCTTACAATATATTACCGAAACAACGTACAGGATATTTAAAGTATATGGGAACCGCATTTCACTTAATGGCATATTTTAACAGGTAATTTGATGTATACAACACTTACTTTTTTCCATATCATTACTTTTTATTTATCTATTAAATGCGTCAATCAATTTACCAAGAACAACTAGTCATTACTGAACACGTACATTATCTTATGTAAATATGAACCTTTCTCTTAAACATATTTTGAGCGTAAAGGCGTTAATAGAATATATTTTAAACTATTACTGTTTAAATTTAACTCTATAAAATGTAAGAGTTTCCAATTCCACAATAAAATCTTACTTTCTTTACTTAAAAAAAGTGTTTGTATCTAATCTTTACAAGGAGTTCGAAGTATCGGCAGACACTCATGCAGTTTGTTCTTAAAAATTTTTACTTTTATGAATGAATCTTTTTCTTTGGGTATTAGAACATCTTTTAATTTTTTGTAAGCTCAATTTTTATATACAGAAGCGCATCGAAACTTCTAGATCATTTAGGGCAATTGCCGCAAAGGACAGAATGTTCTAGTAGGAGATAATACGAGAATATAAAAAGAAATCGCCGAAACTTGCAAGTTTGTCTGAAATCGGAACAAGAATCGATCGGTCTAAATAAATAAGTTAACGCGTGTGCCAGTGAAAATAAATACCAGTAAAAATAAATAAAAGTACAATTTACAACTTATGTGCGGACAGTGTTTGTAAATATCCAGTGATAGTCATATATAATTTACTTGTAGGTTGTTTTTCTTAAATATCGTTAGCTATTATTTTATTACTGTTGCCTTTAGTAAAAATTAATTACATTTATAATAATCAAAATTAAATTACGTGTAAATAGTTAGTTTAAATAAATTAGTTTTACAATTGATATCAGGTGTCGGGATCGCGATCTTAACGTGTAAATAAACAAGTAATTTAATATAGCTCCAGTGATAAATTCGTTGGTGTTTGTTTATCAAACTGTTAGTTATAATTGTAATAGTTTATTAAACTCTATTTTTATCAGTGCATATAATTTAGGCATTTAATAATAAACGACCGTTCATTATTAAAATTTAGTGCTAAACAAAAATAAGTGCGTTTTAAAGGTATTGTTACGATTATTAAAACTACTTTCTTTATACTAACAATATGTACACGTACACGTCGTAACTAAGCGAATTAATTAAATCTAAAGATATTTAATAAAAACACACTAATTTATATATAGAACGATCACACGAAGATCTGCGAATAACTTCTATTTATCTAAACACTTACACTTGTTTACTTTAAAGTCACGTACAAAGTTATACTTCGTATATTTATCTCGAACACACGCGTTAATTAGTTATATATTTAAACTTGAACAATAATCTTAACACTGCCGTCTTCGAATTGCTGGAATAACTGCCACCTGATTCATTTATATCGCTTTTATATATTTTGGGTCAAACGTTTGAGAATTTTCTATATCTTTCAGTGAACGTTCTGGAACTTAAGAATAATTTCTCGAACGTTTCACTGCCCCCTTCTTAGAACTGTTCTGTCCCAGAATAGGAAACTGGATGCAACACCGGTAGAAAAGATCGTGGCGATAGCGGCAGCTTTCTCCATTTCGGCAACTTCCTTGACGATAAAAGTAACTGTCAATGGACTTTTTCTGACCCGATATTCTCCTTGGTTGGTTACTACAGACCAACACTTGAACGCCGGTTTCTCGGAAAACAACCTCCAACATGTTTCGAACTGTCCTCCAATTCAGTTGATCTAAGCCACAATCAAGCTTGGGTACTGCCAATTTCTTAACATGGTGGAACTCCATTTCTCTCTTGAGATTCCATAATGTTCGGCACAGAATTTCGTATAACGGCTTGGTACGTATTTCTGGTGACCAGATAGAAAAAGAAGCATCTGTCAGCACGTAGTTTTAAAATTTTTTCGGCTGCCGATTGCTGTCTTCGTAGTTCATCTAGCTGCCCAAACTTCTTTTTAAATACGACTGCAACACCTCTGGACATGTCAAGATTCTCGCTCACGCAATTTAGGATAGCGTAATCTTTTCGTGCTTGGAACAAGTCTTGTTGTTTCTTGGTGGTAATTCCGAACCTAGCTTTTCCAGAACCTCGGTATAAGCTCATAAACTTCTCGAACTCCATTCCTTCGATTTGATTCCTGGTTCAGCTGCTTATTACTCTGGTTCAGACATGAACTTGCGTATTGTGGTTATCACCAGCAAACTGGGTTAGACGATCGACGTGGACCACTTTTGGCTTGTCTCTGCGATATATGACGTCATTAATACGCTGCTCGACTTTTTAGGGGCCCTCCCATTGCCTTTGCAGCATCGTCGACAAACCACGTTTTCTTTTAGGGATTATACAACCACACCATGTCGCCAGGTTGAAACCCACCATTTTGTGCCTTGACGTCATATCTAGTCTTCATTCTGTCACTGGCAATTTGTGTGTTTTTACGGACTTCCTCGTGTACTTCGTCTAGCCTCTTGGTCAGCTTGCTAACGTAGTCTTCTCCAGCAACTTCTTCTTTCGATCTTTGTTCAACTTGGAGGTCGCATGGCAGTTGTATTTTGCGACCGTGCATCACACAGGATGGTGTTTGGCCTGTGCTTTTGTAAACGGATGATCGGTATGCCATTAGAAAAAGGTGCAAATACTGATCCCAGTCTCTTTGGTGTTCGGACACTACTTTGGCTAACTATTTTCCCATTGTTCGTGCTAGTTTTCTTAATTCCCAACAGTCGGCAAACTTCTTGAAACAGCCCAGACTTATAGTTGCGGCCTTGATTGGAGTGTAATTCCAACGGAACTCCAAACCGACAGAAAAACTCTTTTACTAATACGTCTGCAACTGTAGCTGCTTCTTGATTGGGTATGACGTAAGCCTCCGTCCATTTCGTGAAATAATTCATCGCCACCAGGATGTGTTTATTTCCCGAATCGGATTCTGGAAACGGCCCTGCAATGTCAATCGCTACTCTTTCCAAACGGCCTTCCTACGTTGTATTGCTTTATCGGTGCTTTGCGCTTTCTCGCTGGACTATTTCCTGATGCGCAGACCGTGCACTTACGGCACCATTTCATGACGTCTTCTTTGCAGTTCACCCAGTAGAATCGTTCTCAAACTTTCCACAATGTCTTCTTAATACCAAAGTGTCCTCCTGATGTACCAACGTGGAGATGCTTCAACACCTCTGACACACGGTTCTTTGGCACTACCAACTGTAGTCTGTTTCCCGTGCCCTCGACACTTTCTAGGGATCGCTTAAGAAGACCATCTTCTACTATCAAGGAGTCCCACTACGCTTTGATGTTTTTGCTCAAAGCACTTACTTCTTCCCAGGTTGGTCGTCGGCTGTTTTTTTCCAGTCCAGGAATAGTCTTCTTTCAGGATCGTCTTCTTGTTCGCGACGCAACTGCTCAGGTTTCCATCAACCATAGCATTTCTCCGGAGGCATTCGGCTTTTTCTTCAAGTCGCGAACAATGGCTGCAGTCCGCTGGACATGGTTTTCTGGACAAGGCATCAGCGTTCCGATGACTGCTTCCGACACGGTGTTCGGTGTCATAGTCATATTTTTGCAGTTTTTCGGTCCATCTTGCTACTTGTCGTCAACTTAGCCATTTTAAAACGGCGTGATCCGTTCTCAGTAAAAATTGTCGTCCATGCAAATATTTGTAGAAATGTTCTATGGACTTGACGACTGCTAACAGCTCCTTCCTAGTCACGCAATAATTCCTTTCTGGCCTGGATAAAACCTTGATAAATACGCGATAACTTTTTCTTGTCCATCTTGAACCTGCGAAAGGACCTCGCCTATGGCCAGATTGCTTGCGTCCGTATCCAAAACAAATTTTTTATCTTCTCTTGGATAACTCAAAACCGGCAAAGTGACTAGGGCCTGTTTTAGTTGCTGGAAAGCATCTTCGCAGTCTTCATTCCATATAAATTCTGCTTTTTTTCGGTCAATTTCGTCAAAGGTTTGGCAATATTGGTAAATCCGGGTACAAATCGTCTATAATAGGTGCACAACCCAAGGAAACGTCAGACCTGATGTTTGTTGATTGGTCTTGGCCATGCTTGCACTGCTCGGATTTGGTCTGGGTCAGCCTTTACTCAATCTTTAGATACAACGTAGCCAAGCTACGTAGCTTCTTTCTTAAATATGTGACACTTCTTTGCTCTCAGTTTGAGGTTTGCCCCACGTAGTCGCTGGAACACTTCTTTCAAATTATTCAAGTGTTCTTCAAACGACCTTCCAACCACGATCACGACGTCTAGGTAAACCAAAGCGTATTTCAAGAGAGTCTGCGCAAGATGGTCTCCATCAAACGCTCGAACGTTGCAGGAGCGTTACACAGGCCGAAGAGCATTACAGTAAACTGCCACAAACCAGTTCCAATCGTAAAAGCTTTTTTTTTACAATCTTTGGGTTCCAATTCTACTTGCCAGTAACCACTCTTTAAGTCTAACGTAGAAAACCACTGGGATCCCGACAGGGTGTCTAACGTATCCTCAATTCTAGGTAAAGGGTAACTGTCCTTTTTGATCACGTTGTTTAGCTGTCTGTAATCTACGCAAAACCTCGTTGATCCGTCTTTCTTCTTTACAAGTATCACTGGGGACGCTCACGGGCTATTTGAAGGTTCAATCACGCATTCTGTCTCCATGTCCGTAATTATTTGTTCGACTTCTTCCCTTTTCGCTAAAGAAAGTCGGCGTGAATGTTGTCGTATCCGGTAGTAATTTTATGTTTTACCACGTCAGTCCTTCCTCTGGAACCACTCTTCAGCGGGAACGCATTTTGGTACTCTTGGATTAACACTTTAACTTTAGCCAGTTGGTCTTGGCATTTGGAGGTAAGAATGTCCAATACATGTTGCGGACTCTTCTTCGGCGACGTATTTTCGTTAGATTTTACGTTGATATTTTTAGATCCTTACTGGCAACGTGTTTTTCACTCGTACTAAAGTTCTGCCAACGAATAGTCCCTTTTCCACTAAGTCGCCCTCCATTGGTTTAATCGCGCTAATGTAGCCTTTCCGGAGATTTCCATCCAGGCGTACCATCGTTACACTTTTAGTCCTCGCAGGCAGACTCACGTCTTCATTCAATAAGACTGGCACGGCTGCTTTCTCTGACGAATAAAAGGGAATTTCTTCATTGTCGATTTTCAGGACATCGTTCTTCATATCCAAATGGAACCCATACTTCTTTATAACGTCCATTCCCAGGATAACTTCTTCCGTGATGTCGGCTACCAGTACTTGATGGTCGAGTACTCCATTTCTCAAAACCAATGATTACTTTGACTTGTCCGTGAGTAAGTATTTCTTCGCCTGTCGCCGTTCGAAGTCGTACTGTTACTGATGATGTCTTCTCATTTTCCAATAACATGTCAGGACGAATGATGGTCTTCGTCGCTCCCGTGTCAACCAGTAACTGAACACTTCTTCCATTGATCTTGCCATCGAGATAAATGCTATGCAATTGCTCCATCGGCGATGCCATTTGAATTGTAATCTCCGGAACCTGACTAGATGAGACTAACTTTTGTCTCTTTTGGTCAACTCGTTCCAAATTTTCGAGCGCTCTTCTTGTCTTCTTCTTGGGTTTAGTACGATGTCGTCGTACATGGCCTATTTCACCGCAGTTCAAAGTCGTCACTTCTTTTTCACGAAGTATTCGTCGCGCTATCTTCTCGATGCCTTTCAGTGTCTGCGCGGGTACTTCTGCAGCACAGCAGAGTTTATGACCGTCTCGTTGCGATGTTTGTTTTGCTGTTTCAAATTTCAAAGCATGCACCAAAGCGTCATCCAATGTCTTTGGTCAAGCTAACCGCAGTCTGTTGCGTTTCGTTGTCTCGGAGGCCGTCTACAAAGATTTGAATAGCTAAACGCTACACCTGTAAACCACTGTTACAATTATTAAAACTACTTTATTTATACTAAAAATATGTACACGTTTATAACTAACCGAATTAATTAATTCTAAGGTAAAGGATAAGGATAAGGATTTATACATATAGAACTATCACACGAAGATAAATTTCGCGGATAATTTCTATTTATCTAAACACTTGCACTTGTTTACTTTAAAGTCACGTACAAGGTTATACTCCGTATATTTATCTCGAACACACGCGTTAATTACTTATGTATTTAAACTTGAATAATCTTCTTAACACTGCCGTCTTCGAATTGCTGGAATAACGGCCCCATTTGTATCGCTTTTATATATTTTGGGCGAAACGTTAGAGAATTTTCTATATCTTTCGATGAACGTTCTGGAACTTCAGAATAATTTCTCAAACGTTTCACTCTCCCCTTCTTAGGACTGTTCTCTCGCAGAACAGGAAACTGGATGCCCTCTGATTCATTTGTATCGCTTTTATATATTTTGGGCCAAACGTTCGAGAATTGTCTATATCTTTCGGTAAACGTTCTGGAACTTGAAAATAATTTCTCGAACGTTTCAGTATGTTTTATTAAACTTTTTATTCGTGTTATAAATTATGATGGTAACTGGTTTGAAAACAGTAAACATAAACATGTTTGAAATTCTCGAGTCAATACAAAACGGAATCAATAAATTAAAAAAATGGAAGAAACGCGTCTTAGAGAAGCGCTTGGAATTTTTCTGGCCACTTCAAAAAAATTACGAACTCTTATTTTCACGTATAGAAATGAGATATGAAGATTCTCACTTTCAACAAGTTTACTAAGCCCAAATAAAAAGTCGAGTTCAGAAAGCTGCGAAAAGTCTTCAACAGTTTAAGGCTAACATCGCCAGATAGACACGGCTTGCGTATCCTATCAAACTTTCGTTTCACGCTAGTAAAACAATAGAGAGCAACTTGGTTGAAAAGAAACCACTAGTTGGCAGTACATCGGTACGCATAAAAAACACGGTGTCAGTAAGAATCCTGAATGTCAACTCAGATCCGCTAACATTGTGGTAGGCCAAACACCATTGTGTCATTTGAACAAACACCGAAAAAAGTAATTGCTGAAGACTACGTCAGCAAGTTGATGGAGAGGCTAGGCGAGGTACATGAGACGGTTTGGAAAAACACGCAAATTGGCACAGAATGAAGACCAGATAAGACGTCAAGGTACAAAACAGTAGGTTTCAACCGGGCGACATTGTGTGGTTATATAATCCCCAAAGAAGACGTGATTTGTCGCTGAACTGCAGGGGTAAGTAAGAGAAGTGTCTTTATCAAGTTCTGCAGCGTATTAATGACATCGTATACTGTATTAGAAAACCACCCAAAAGCAAACCAAAAGTGATCTATATCGATCGTCTAGCCCCGTTTGATGACGATAACATAACGTTATCCAAGACTAAGTCCGAACCAATGTAATAACAAGAAGAACCAGAAACCAAGTCGATGGAATGGATTTCGACAAGTTTATGAGAATGTATGGGGGTTCTAAAACAATCGGCGGTCGACAAGGTCTTGAAACTACGTGATGACGTATGTGATCACCAAAAATACTCACTGGCAAAATCAATAAATTGTTTTTCTGAAATATCGTTAACTATACATTTTATTAGTGTTAGTTGTATTAAAAATTAGTTACGGTTATAATAATCATATCCAAACTACGTGCAAATAGTTAGTTTTAAAATCCGTTATAATACATTTGTCAAATATTTAAAATTTACTCTGTTTTTACAAACACATTTTTTCTTTGTTTTTCGTTGGTGCCTTTTTGATGATAGAGCTGCTTTCACTTTTTTCTTTAAAAATATTCATACGTGGTAGGAATATTTTTTTATTCTTTCTCATTTTGGAAATAATTTGATCAGTGTTTTATCTGTTTTCGTGATTACAACTTGGTAAGCTTTTTTAATGCATCTTTATTTAATTTCTTGGATTCATTGTAGTCTTGTCTAATTCTTTGCTTCTTTATACGTTTCATAGTATTTTTTTTGGTTAGAAAAAAAGAAAACTAACATAAATAAAATATTTTTTTTTTTATATTGCTACTTATTTTCTGATTTTAATAATTATGTATACGACTCTATTTGTTTCAGCTGCATCAATCCTATAATTTATGGTTTTATGTCGAAGAATTTTAGAGATAGTTTCCGAGCTGCTTTATGTTGCCGCAAGAAAACTATGTTGCATTATAGGAATGGTACCAGAGTGATGAGTAGCTTTCGCAACAGCTCTCAAACAAGAACTACATCGATTAGATAAAAGATGCGGTTTTGCTTATAATATCGTTTAGTATTTAAACATTCTGATAAGAATAGTAGGACTTAATATTAAACTTTTACTTGCAATACTAGGTTGGCGGTTTTAGCCTTCGCTTTGTTCATTGTAGGTAGCTAAGTTTATAGAACTGTGTTAATATTAATTAACTTATTTATGTACTTAGCTTATTTCGTTGTAATTATACATAAAATTTATTTTTCTAATCTTATGTATGCATCTATAATAAGTAAATAAATCAAATGAATTTACCTTCTAGATTTGATACTACAAGAAATATTTTGATTTTATGTTTCAAGTCGTAGTTTTCATCAGATTTTCTGAAACCGTAACTGCCAATTATCAGAATCAGTGCCCACGCGTAATTTATTCATTGCCATTTGATTATTTTTAATTTGAATCAACAACACTATATAACCTTTATAATTGACAATGTTGTTCGTTACATTGGTGATACAGGTGTGCGGTATCGAATCGAATAAATAAACAATTGTTTAGTTCGCGTTTTGCGTGTATTTGTTTATAAAGTGTAATTACGGCCGTTCCAGTTCGATAAAGAATAGCCCGTTACATAAATTTAGTGTTATCAAACTTTTTATGAGTGTTTAAACTTATGCCGGTAACTCATAAACATGGATGCGAAAATATTTGAAATTCTCGAATCGATGAATGAATAAGAAGATTCTAGAAAAATCGAAGAAATACTGTCCGAAAATTCCCAAAAAATGGAAGAATATTCTAGAAGTTTAACAGAAGAAATACGAACGAGCATTGAAAATCAAATAAAGACTATTGAAGAGCAGATACAAGTTAGTATAGAAAACCAAATTAAAATGGTTCAAGAGGAAACCCAAGCAAATATGTTAAATTTACAAGAAGAAATTTGCGAATCTGTGAATGACAAAATAGAAACAATAGAGGATAAATTAGAAGACTGAAAGGAACTGCTTGAAGAAAAAAATAAACCAAATGTATTGCCATGGTGAAGGAAGTGTCATGAGCGAAGATTTAATAATGGACCATTGGGAAGAAACCACTCACAAGTTTAAAGTTTTACCTCCAAATTTTGATGGTAAAGTTCCATGGTCAACCTACTATAAGCAGTTTGAAGCCGCAGCTACAGCTAATGGTTGGAGTAACAAACAGAAAACGACGTCTTTAATAGTGTTCTTACGTGGAGAAACGCTTGGAATTTTATACACTGTTTTTGACCACATGCAAGAAAATTACAAACTCTTTATTTCACACTAACATTAGAATGTCTTCCGGGTTTGGACCGTGTCATATTTGCAACCGAAGCTGCCAACGTTTCGCCCACTTTCGTAAGGGGCTTCATCAGGGCGTGAGATAAATCGCAAAACTCAAACAAGCAATCGAAATCTAACTAAGAACTTCTCAAAAGTTAGGTTATCCACTTGTGAAACAAGCCATAACCTAAACTCTGAAAAGGTAAAAGAAAACGATAACCTGAAAAAGTAAACGAAAATCTAACAAAGAACCACTACCGAGTTAGGTAATCAACTTGTGAACCAAGCCAGATTCTAAACTCCGTAGAAGTGACTTAAGAAGAAATAGTCTCCGTATTTAAAGGAAAAGGATCGTCACGGATGGTTGAGCTCGACCCTGATTGGGTTACGGTTGCTAGGGGGCGTGTTTTTGACAAATGACTAATAACCGGGAACCAAAGGGGTGTTTGATGATTTCTATGCTTTCTCGGAATTTCCTGTTAAAAAACGTCTGGGCCATTCTGTTATCGCAAACCCACCCATACGGACAGATACCTTCATGCTTCGTCTCATCATCATCCTGCACAGAAACGTTCTGTTATTGAATCTTTGGTCCATCGTGCCTTTTCTATTTGTCAACCTGAGAATCTAGACTCAGAACTCCGTCATCTTACTAGAACCTTAGTGAACAATGGTTATGTAAAGCGAGATATTCATAGAGTTATTAATCGTCGTTTACATCCACGTACTCGATAACCTAAGGACATTTCTACTCCCGAATCCAACCCGAAATTGGCCTTTTTACCCTACACTCTCAAGGTTACAGATCAAATAGGGAAACTCCTTCGTAAAAATGGTATTAAACCCATATTCAACTCGACAGGCAAAATCTCTCAGATTCTTCCTTCTCCCAAAGACAAATTTCCTACACTTTCATCTCAAGGTGTATACCAAATTCCCTGTTCTTGTGGTTCAGTCTACATTGGTGAAACCGGTCGTTCCGTCATTACTCGCATTTCAGAACATGATCGTTTTATAAGGAAAAGGTATACTTCCAAGTCTGCGGTCGCTGAACATCATTTTACTACAGGTCACAAGATAGATTTTGATAATGTTACGTTGATTGCCAAATCCCCATTCTTTTTTAACAGGAAATTCCGAGAAAGCATAGAAATCATCAAACACCCCAATAACTTCAATCGCGATCATGGTTTCGAACTATCCCCTCTTTGGTTCCCGGTTATTAGTCATTTGTCAAAAACACGCCCCTTAGCAACCGTAACCCAATCAGGGTCCAGCTCAACCATCCGTGACGATCCTTTTCCTTTAAATACGGAGACTATTTCTTCTTAAGTCACTTCTACGGAGTTTAGAATCTGGCTTGGTTCACAAGTTGATTACCTAACTCGGTAGTGGTTCTTTGTTAGATTTTCGTTTGCTTTGTCAGGTTATCGTTTTCTTTCTTACCTTTTCAGAGTTTAGGTTATGGCGTGTTTCACAAGTGGATAACCTAACTTTTGAGAAGTTCTTAGTTAGATTTCGATTGCGAAAGTGGGCGAAACGTTGGCAGCTTCGGTTGCAAATATGACACGGTCCAAACCCGAAACACATTCTAATGTTAGTATAGATTCCGGCCGTGGAAGCCTTCGCTATTATCTTTATTTCACGTTTAGAAATGAGATATGGAGATGCTCATCTTCAACAAGTGTAGCAAGCTCAAATTAAAAGTCGGGTTCAGAAAGCTGCCGAAAGTCTTCAAGAATTTGAAGCTGACACGGCCAGATTAACACGGTTTGCGTATCCTACAGCACCAGATACCTTCTTGGAGCAGTTGGCTATTCAAACCTTTGTAGACGACGTGCGAGACAGCGAAACGCAACTGACTCTCCGGTTAGCTCGACGGATGCCGTTGGATAACGTCTTAACCCATGCTTTGGAGTTCGAGACGGAGAAACCGGCATCGCACCAAAGCAGCTATAAGCTCCGCATAAACTCTCGCACACACAAGAAAGCATTGAAGAAATAGTGCGATGTGTATTTCGGGAGCAAGCAGCTCGAGGAAAAGAAGTGACGTGCTGGAACTGCAGGGAAGTGGACCACGTACGACGACGCTGTACTAAGCCCAAAAGAAGACCAGAGGAGCGTCCGAAAAACCAGAACAGGTCGACCGAATGGGGTAAAAATTGATCTCAACGAGCCATGCCCCAGAGATTACCATTCAAATGGCATCGCCTATGGAGCAATTACATAACATTTATCTCTATGGCAAGAATAATGGACGAAGTTTTCAGTTACTGGTTGACACGGGAGCGACGCAGACCATCATTCGTCCTGACATGTTATTGGAAAACGAGAAGACATCACCAGTAACAGTACGACTTTGAATGGCGACGGACGAAGAAATACCTACTCACGGGCAGGTCAAAGTAACCATTAGTTTGGGAAATGGAGTACTCAACCATCAAGTACTGGTAGCTGACATCACGAAAGAAGTTATCCATGGAATAGACGTTATAAAAAAATATGGGTTCAATTTGGATATTAAGAATGTTCTGTAGATCGACAATGAAGAAAATCCTTTTCATTTCTCAGAGAAGGCAACCGTGCGAGTCTTATTGAGTGAAGACGTGACTCTGCTTGCAAGGACTGAAAGTGTGGTGATGGCACGCCTGGATGGAAATCTCCAGGAGGGCGACAATCGCGCGATTGAACACACCAGTTTTTTATTTTAGTATAATGTTTTTTTTCTTTGTTTTTTATCGGCTTTGCTTTATCAAACACTACATTTTTTGCTACAATAATCTTACGTTTTTTGATACTTTACAACCTACTATAACTGTTGTGTGTATAACCAATCTTGAATCAAATTTTTTCTTTTGTTTTTCTTTGGGAACGTGTTTGTAGGCATCACAGCCAATTTTCTTCCATAGTACATTTTCAATGGTGTTTTAGTCAAATTGTAGGACTGCGGTTAGTTTAATATACTATAAGAGATTGAAATTCCAACACCAAGAAAGGGTGGGAATTTTGTGACCAAACTTGGCAGAAAGGTTTAGTTACTCAAAGGGGTAGATTATTAAAATTTAAATAAGTCAAGGGGTTATAGCATATTCTTTTGTTTCTACTACTTCATTATCGTGTATATTTCGTGCAAGTTTTGGTTAATTTTAATATTGTTATCTCTTGTGGTTTTGAGAGTGTGATTATACTTCGAGTGCGACAGTGTAAAAATTATAGCCAATTAAGCAAATTCGACAGAGGTGGAATTGTTGGCTTACGTGAAGGTAACTTTCTGTTCAAGGAAACTGGAACCAAACCACTATTATGCGCTGTTATCAAACATGCGCTAGAAAATCAGAATCATCGCAGACAAGGGGTTGAGGGACGGAGGCACCCAAATAAAGTGTAGGACCGCCATCTTTGACTTATGGCAATAAGAAACCGATTTTTCAGTAGCAGATCAATCGCCAAAGTAATAAAAATCGTCCTGTATTCTTTCAATCAGTTTACCGTCAAATGAGAAGTTGCAATCCTATCGGTCACATCTTGTGCTGCCACTGGCGGCTCAACACCGACAAAATTTGGAGTGGTGTAGGTTGTGTCTCTACTAGAATCTATAATGGCATATAGTATTCTTCAGTGATGAATCTCGATTCTGTTTGCGGATGCGTGATGGCCGTATGATAGTCAGACGAAGAGTAGAGAACAACGCAATGTTCAATTTTCTGTTGAGCGGTGTGTGCACCACACTGTGGAGAATATGATAGCCGACGATGTGATAACGAGGTAACAAAACTCCATATTATTTTATTTCCTCAGCAGTTAGAAGACCTACTCTAGTAGGATAATGCCCGTCCCCACATACCAAGACGCTCTATGAACCAATTCGAAGAAGCCAATGTTAATCTCTTACTATGGCAACCCAGATCTCCCGATCTTTTGTCTATTGAACACGTTTGGGACATTATGAGTAGAAGAATGAAACACTTAGCATTTCTTTCAAAGAAAAAAGCTCTCCAACATGAATTGCAAGTTGTTTGGGATACAATAACTTCAGAGGAAATCGAGCACCTGTTGAATCGATACCACAAAGAGTGAGAGAGTAGCTAAACTTTTTTGTCACAAAACTTCCGCTTTTTCTTCGTATTGCAATTTCAATGTCACAGATTATACGTGGCGCACACTATTGCTTCACCTCGCATGTTTTTGTTGAGAATCGATTCTAACATCATAGTTCGAGCCTTACTAACTACTGTTCTTCTTAGCTTTTCTGCCTTGCCATTTAATTCAAAGTTTAATTTGAATTAGTTTTTGTTTGCAAAAAATGACAAACGTATTTTGAATACTATATTCCGTGCCATTACATATTAAGTACAACACAAATAAAAATTTACCCGTAACAATTGTTACATTGTTTTATATTTTTTAAATATTTTGTCATCTCAATTTTACTACTGAGGAGATGACTGATGATGAGGTGGTGACTTAGTTGACTCGTTGACAGAACTTTGGTACGAGTGAAAAACACGATGCTAATAAGAATCTTAAATATGAACTCAGCTTCAGTAACGTTGAAAAAGAAGACTGTGGTAGGCCAATTCACGCCAGTATCTCAAATTGTGATATTCGTGAAATCTAAGGAAGATACGTCGCCGAATGAGTGCCTACAACATCTATTGGACATTCTTACCTCCAAATGCCAAAACCTTAGTCAAGACCAGCTGGCTAAAGTTAAAGTGTTGATCCAACAATATCAAGATGTGTTCTCGCTGGAAAGTGGTTCCAAAGAAAGAACTAACGTGGTAAAGCATAAAATTAATACCGGAGACGCTCGGTCGATACGACAACATTTACGCCGACTTCCTTTGGCGAAAAGAGAAAAAGCCGAACAAATAAATAGGGATATGGAAAGAGAAAGCCCGATGGAACCTTCAGATAGCTCATGGGCGTCTCCAGTGGTACTCGTAAAGAAGAAATATGAATGAAAGTTCTTGCGTAGACTACAGTTGGTAGTGACAAAGAGCCGGCTGTCTGAAGTGTTGAAGCATCTCCACGATGGTACATCAGAAGGATACTTTGGCATAAAGAAGAAATTTGGGAAAGTTTAAGAAAGATTCTACTGGGTGAACTGCAAAAAAGACGTCTTGCAATGGTGCCGTAAGTGCACGGTCTGCAATGAAGCAATACAACGTAGGAAGCGCTTTTGAAAAGAGTAGCAATTGACATCGCAGGGCCGTTCCCAGAATCTGATTCGGGAAACAAATACATCCTAGTGGGAATGGATTATTTCACGAAATGGACGGAGGCTTACGCCATACCTAATCAAGAAGCAACTATAGTCGCAGGCGTATTAGTGAAAGAGTTTTTTTGTCGGTCTGGAGTTCTGTTAGAATTACCCTCTGACCAAGGCCGCAACTTTGAGTCTGGAATGCTTTAAGAAGTTTGCCGACTGTTGCGAATTAAGAAAACTAGGACGACGCCTCTCCATCCTCAATCTGATGGCATGGTTGAACGGATGAATCGAACAATGGAAAAGTACTTAGCTAAAGTACTGTCCGAATACCAAAGATACTGGGATCAGTACTTGCACTTTTTCTTAATGACATACCGATCATCTGTTCACGAAAGCACAGAACAGACACTATCCTGTGTAATATTCGGTCGCGAAATACGACTGCCATACGACCTCCAGTTTCGACAATGACCGGAAACAGAGGTTGCTGGAGAAGACTTCGAGAGCAAATTGACAAAAAGGCTAGACGAAGTACATCCGTAAAAACAAACAAATTGCCAGCGACAGAATGAAGACTAGATTTGACGTCAAGGCACAAAATGGTAGGTTTCAACTTGGCGACATGCTATGGTTGTATAATCCCCAAAGGAGACGTGGTTTGTCGCCGAAGCTGCAAAGGCAATGAGAGGGCCCTTACAAAGTCGTGCAGCGTATTACTGACGTTATATATCGCATCCAAAAACCACCAAAGTGGTCCACATCAACCGTCTAGCCCCGTTTGCTGGCGATTACCACATTACTCAAGTTCCGGTCTAAACCAGAGTAATAGCAGAATCAGAAATCAAGTCGAAGGAATGGACTTCGATAAGCATATACGGAGGTTCTGGAAAAGCTAGGATCGAAGTTACAACCTAACATTGCGTGAGCAAGGATCTTGACATGTGTAGAGGGGTTGCAGTTGTATTTAAAAAGAAGTTTGGACGGCTAGATGAACTACGAAGACAGCAACCGGCGGTCAGAAAAGTTTAAAACTACGTGGTGTCAGACGCTTCGTTTTCTATCTGGTCACCAAGCCGTTATACAAAAATCTGTGGCAAACATTATGGAATCTTAAGAGAGTTCTACAATATTAAGAAATTGGCAGTACCCAAGCTTGGTTGTCGATTAGATCAACTGAATTGGAAGACAGTTCGAAATATGTTGGAGGTCGTCTTCCGAAAAACAGGCGTTCAAGTGTTGGTCTGTAGTTACCAACCAAGGAAAATATCGGGTCAGGAAAAATCCTTTTACTGCTATTGTTATGGTCAAGGAAGTTGCCGAAATGGAGAAAGCTGCCGCTACCGCCACGATCCATTCTTCCAGTGTCACATCCAGTTTTCTGTTTTGGTACAGAACAGTCTTAAGAAGGGGACAGTGAAACGTTCAGCTTCGAGAGCGTTCACGAATATGTTATCAAGAACTAGGACGTTTGGAAAGAATGTAGAAAACTCGCGAAAGATGGCGGAAATGTATAAAGGCGATTAAAACGAATCATAGGTCAGTTATTCAAAGTCGCAAATTTTAAATATACAAGGAACAAACATGTGTTAAACAGAAATTATCCGCGGACATTATCTTTCGAGTGATTGTACTATACTATAAACGTGTAAATATTTAGTATAAATAAATTAGTTTTAAAATTCGTTACAATATGATACTGGAAAACAGTTCAAACGTTTATAGAAGATATAAAATCAAAAGACACGACTGCAGGACATACGGTAAAACCGATAAGGCAAGTGAAGCACATCTTGAAAAGAACAAAGAAAAGTTTTAGTTTTAATTCTTTAATTCAAAGAGTAGAAAAATCATAAGTCGGGATGAAGGGCAGCACATAAACTTATTTTGAGATTTTTGATAAATCAATTATAATAATATAATTCAAAAGTATCTTTTTTTAAGCCGGTACAAAATAAATATATTTTGTTTGAATTTAATCATAATCATTACTTCATTAACGAATACGAATAATTATCAGCGATTTTTTAAAAGAAACAGGATATTCAAGTTGGACGATATTTAACACAAAATAGTTAAAATTTAATTTTATCACGTTGATAACACTTCAATGTATCAAATAAAAAACATTGTGATTGGTCGGTTAAAATGCGCTCAAAGCAACTTTGATTTTCAGATGCGTATTCGTGAGTGGCCCATTACTTTCTGAAAGCTTGTTGTTCTGATTACATTTAACAAAAGTATTAGGTTAATATAATTTTAACTATAAATTAAGTGCGGATTGTGACTATGTAAGGTGTATACGGTGTATAACACTAATAAACACTTTCAGCAGCTTAAAAATAATTACTACAATCGAAGAGACGCATCTTAAGGTAAGCTTAAATGTTTGACACAATTCTGAATTAAAATATATGTACGACATTGACAATTAATGTTTTCTGGTATCAATCCTAAATGAGCTGTTTTTGATCTATGCGTATTATAATTTGTAATTGTATTTAGTATTACATATTTCATCTTTTATAACAGCAGAATTTTTACTATATTTAATTTTAATTTTATAAAATTAATTCACATTAACTCTAAACAAGTATAAGTAGACAAGTTTGAATGTGACAGCTAGAGACAATAACTAACTTAAATTAAAAAACATCTTTTAAAAATTTAAAATTGTAATGGTTTGGTCATAATTTCAAACTTTTTGCCTGCCGGTAGTGGTTAGAGAATTTTCTTAATTTTTTTTTAATAATTACAACTTTATTGTACAATTATTCGTTAAAGTGTGTGTGTATTACCTTGTATTGCAACAAGCAGTTAATTAGAATGTGAAAGGCTTTGTTTCTGGTCATTTATACAACTTTAGATATATACATATATATACACTGCCGGCCAAAAGTTTAAGACCACTTCTAAAAACCTTTAGTTATCTTTAAATACGCTATATAATTATTAATAATAAAACGAACTTTTGCACCCCTGCATGTTCTATTATCATTAAGAAATATCCAAACACTATAATCCTTATGTAACGGTGCAATAAAAGCGCATTGTTTCTAAACATCGACAAGCGCGCCGAACAACATCTAATAAAGCAAGGTCATTGTATATTTTTTCTTTATATATATGTTTTCTATGGATTACTACATTTTTTTCTAATTGCCCATGAACCATCTTACCTAGTCTCATCTTGTTCGTACAGTTAACAAATCTTAAAAATGGAAAAAGTACATGAAATGGTGAAATTAGTACAGAAATGCGATCTGCTATCATTGTTTTATACAGGCAAATCTGAACGTATTATTGCTTCACAACTTATATGATCGAAATCTTGTGTTCATCAAACAATTATTCGATATAAGGAAACTGGTAGTAATCAAGATCGTCCTCGTTCAGGAAGGCTCAGAGCTACCACTGCTAGTGAGGACGATTTTATTGTTGTTACCACCAAACAAAATAGACGCCTAACACCGTCAGAAATACGCGCCCAAGTAAACTAACTAACTACACTAACTGCAATAAAAAGACGATTGAGGGATGTTAACTTGTTTGGTCGCGTGGCCGTCAGAAAACCTCTGGTAAAGCCTCAACACAAGGAAAAACGGATCCAGTGGGTTCTTACTCATCGTGATTGGACTGAAGTAGATTTTAAAAAAGTTTTCTAGACTGACGAATCAAAGTTCGAAATATTTGGTTCAAAAAATAGTTTACGTTCGACGTAGCACAGCAGAAAAGATGGCACCAGATTGTGTGGTGCCAACTGTTAAGCATGGTCTGGGGTTGTTTTTCAAGCAAGGGAACTGTCGATTTTGTACGAATCGAAGGAATTATGACAAAAGAACTATAAACTGATTTTAGAGGAAAACGCCATTCCTTCTGGGCTAAAATTAATTGGCAACGGATTCGTTTTTCAACAAGACAATGATCGGAACCATAGTTCTAAATTGTGCAGAGGTTATTTAGAACAAAAAGAGTCGGAAGGTACATTAAAGAATATGGTACGGCCAGCCCAGAGTCTCGATCTTAACCCCATCGAACTTTTGTGGGAAGAACTGGATAGAAACGTTTGTGGTCGGTGTCCTTCTTCTCAGAAAGATATGTGGAAGGCTTTAAACGAAAGCTGGAACAATATTTCACAAGACACAATTAATAAATTAATTGCTCGGATGCCAAGACTTGTGAAAAAAGTAATAAAATTCAAAGGTGGATTTTTGACGAAAAATCAGTTTAAAACGAATATTTTAAAATAAAGTTTTTTTGTTTCATTTCACTTTCCTGCTGGTCTTAAACTTTTGGCCGGTAGTGTATAACTAAAATTACATTTTATAGATTTAATGATAACTGAATATAAAAGTAGAAGGTTTTCAAGAATATGTCTTATTTGACTCATATTGTCAAAGACACTTGGAGACATAACTCTGTGGATCAATCCGAAGTAGGTTTACTTACTTGGAAGGTATATATGTGATGACTCACTTACTTATTCAATTATATGGTTGGTGGAAAAGGTATTAAGGTAAACTCTGCCATCAAAAACTCTACTACTATAGATATTAACAAGAAACAAACTTTGATTGTCAAAAATCCAGTTATGCCACGAATCTACGGTATTCCCAAGATACACAAAGAAGGAGTCCCCCTTCGACCGATAGTGAGCACCATTAATTCACCAACCCAATAGTTAGCACATTATCTAGCTGCAAAACTCTTGCCGTTGACAGGAAATACAGAAACTCACATTAAAGATTCTACAGACTTTGTAGAGAAAATTAAGAATTTGCGTATAACAAAAGAAGATATCCTAGTCAGCTTTGAGGTGGTATCTCTTTTTTCTAAAGACCCGGTCGACGAAGTGTTGTTTTTTCTCAAGGAGAGAATTAGTGAAGAAGTTCTGCTTATCGAACTGCCTTTAAAACACTTATTTCAGTTGTAACGACAACTTGTTTAAACAAGTGGAAAGAGCGGCCATGGCTTCACCGCTCTTTCCAGTTATAGCCAATATTTACATGAAATATTTTGAAACTGAAATTTTGAAAAATGTTGAGTTAAAACCAAAAACTTGGTTCAGATATGTTGATGATACGTTTGTTGTATGGCCTCATGGCAAAGATAAACCAATTCAGTTCTTTCAACATCTAAACTCTGCACATAACAGCATTAAATTTACTATGGAGTTATAACATAACAGCAGTCTAGCCTTTCTGGATGTACTGGTGATAAGGAAAAATAACGGAAAATTAGGGATAACAACTTTGAGAAGGCTCTTGAACTTGAGAATAATTTCTCGAACGTTTCAATATTAAATATTAAACTACTATTGTTACTAGAAATTGACTAATAGTTATTGTTTAAACTATTATATGTAGTATGATAAGATTAAATATTTACTTAACGCTTGTTATGCTGATTAATATCTTAATAAGGTACAGCTAAGACCGTCCATGAGACTTAATCCATAAACATTCTGAGGATATCGCAGAAAAAACGTCTTAAGGACGCTTTATTATAGATACCAGGACGTCCAGGTATTAATAGTACCATTGTAACATCTTTACAGGACGTGCCGCGTGCATTCGTTTATAGTGTAATTATAGTTGTTCTAGTTCATTCTATTGTATAATTCCAGAAAAATGGAAGAAAAATTTTGCAAAAATTTTTAGAAAATTGAAGAAAAATTATTTGAAAATAACCAGAAAAATTATTTGAAAATTCTTCAAGTTTAAAAGAAGAAATATCAACGAACATAGAAATCTAAATTAAAACTGTTCAAGAGGAAACTCAAGCAGATGTGTTAAATTTAAGAGAAGAAATATGCGAAGTTCTATAAAACAAAATAGAAGCAATAGAGGACAAATTAGAAGACAGAATGAAACTGCTTGAAGAGAGAATGAACCAAATAAATTGCCATGGTGAAGAAAGTGTCACGAGCGAAGAGTTATTAATGCATCATCGGCAAGAAAGTATTTACAAGTTTAAAGTTGTACTTCCAAATTTTAATGGTAAAGTTCCATGGTCAACCTACCACAAACAGTTTTAAGTCGCAGCTATAGCTAATGGTTAGAGCAACAAGCTGAAATAGTGGCTTTACGTGGAAGAGCGCTCGGAATTTTGCAGACTTTTTCTCACCACCTGCAAAGAAATTACGAACTCTTATTTCATGTTTAGAAATAAGATATGGAAATGCTCATCTTTAACAAGTGTACCAAGCCCAAATAAAAAGTGTTCAGAATGCTGCGGAAAGTCTTTAAGATTTCGAGGCCGACATCGTCAAATTGACACGGCTTGCGTATCCTACAGCACCAGATAGCTTCTTAAAACAGTTGGCTATTCAAATCTTTGTAGGCGGCCTTCGAGACAGCGAAACGTAGCAGACTCTTCGGTTAACTCCACCCAAAACGTTGGATGACGCTTTAACCCATTTTTTAGAGTTCGAGGCAATAAAACAAGTGTTGCACTAAGGCAGTCATAACCTCCCTGGCACACACAAGAAAGTATAGAAGAAATAGTACAACGTGTGTTCTGCGAACAAGTAGCTCAGGGAAGAAAAGTGACGTGCTGGAACTGTATGAAAGTAGGCCACGTACGACGACGACGTAAGAGTGTCTGGAAAACTAGAGCGGGTCGACTGAATGGGACGAAAGTTGATTTCAACAATTCATGCCCATAAAATTACCATTCAAATGGCATTGCCTATGGAGCAATTCCACAGTATTAATCTCGATGGCAAGATCAATAGAAAAAGTGTTCAATGACTGGTTTACACGACAGCGATAAAGACCATCATTCGTCCGGACATATATCACAGGAAAATAAGAAGGTATCACCAGAAACAGTACAACTTCGAACAGCGACGGGCAAAGAAATACTTACTTACGGACAAGTACAAGTGACCATTGGTTTCGGAATTGAAGTACTCGACCATCAAGTACTGGTAGCCAACATCACGGAAGAAGCTATCCTAGGAATGGACGTTATAAAGAAGTATGGGTTCCATTTGGATATGAAGAACGTTGTCCTTAAGATCAAGAGTGAAGAAATTCCTTTTCATGCGTCAGAGAAGACACCCGTACGAGTCTTATTGAGTGAAGACGTGACTCTGCCTACAAGGATTGAAAGTGTAGTGATGGCACGCGTTGATGGAAATCTCCGGGAAAGCTACATTCGCGCTATAGAACCAATGGAGGGCGATTTAGTTGAAAAAGGATTACTCGTTGGCAGAACGAGTAAAAAACATGATGTCAGTAAGGATCTTGAATGTCAACTCAGCTCCAATAACGTTGAAAAAAAAGATCGTGATCGTAGGCCAATGTACGCCAGTATCTCCAATTGTGAGAAGCGTGAATTCTAGTGAAGATATGTCACCGAATAAGTGCTCACCATATTTATTGGACATGCTTACCTCCAAATTTCAAAACATCAGCCAAGACCAGCTGGTTAAAATTAAAGTGTTCATCTAGCAATATCAAGATGTGTTCGCGCTGGAGAGTGATTCCAAAGGAAGAACTAACGTGATGAAGCATAAAATTATTACCGGAGACGCTCGGCTGATATAACAACATCCACGCCGATCTATTTTGGCCCAAAGAGGGAAGGTGTGATCTATTCATGAAATGGTGTCGTAAGTCTGCGCATCAGGAAATGGTCCAGCAAAAAGCGCAAAGCGCCGAAGAAACAGAAACAGAAGCTCTTTAGAAAGAGTAGTAACTGACATTGCAGGGTCGTTTCTAGAATCTGATTTGGGAAACAAAGACATCCTGGTAGCGATAAATTATTGCACGAAATGGACGGAGGCTTACGCCATACCCAATCAAGAAGCAGCTACAGTCGTAGACGTATTAGTAAGAGTTTTTTTGTCGATTTGAAGTTTCGTTGGAATTACATTCAAACCAAGGCTGCAACACTGAGTTTAAGATTTTTCAAGAAGTTTGATTGTTGGGAATTAAGAAAACTAGGACGACGCTTCTCCATCTTCAATCTGATGGCATGGTTGAACGGATGAATCGAACAATGGAAAAGCACTTAGCTAATTTGGACAAAGACCGGAAAAAAAGTTGCTAGAGAAGATTTTGTGAGCAAACTGACAAAAAGGTTAAACGAAGTACATGAGGCGATCGGTAAAAACACACAAATTGCCAGCGACAGAATGAAGACTAGATATGACGTCAAGGCACAAAATGGTAGGTTTCAACCTGGCGACATGGTATGGTTGTATAATCCCCAAAGGAGACGTGGTTTGTCGCCGAAGCTGAAGCTGCAGATGCAATGGGAGAGCCTTTATGTAGTCATGCAGCGTATTAATGACCTCATATGTCGCATTCGAAAACCACCCAGACGCAAACCCAGGTTCGAACCAGGGTAATCGCAAGCAGAACCAGAAATAAAGTCGATGGAATAGACTACGATAAGTTTATAAGAATGTACGAGGGTTCTTGAAAGGCTAGGTTTGAAGTTACAACCGAGGAACAAAAAGGCTTGTTCCAAACAAGAAACGATTACACCATCGCACATTGCGTGAGCGAGGATCTTGAAATGTCCAGAGGGGTTGCAGCCGTATTTAAGAAGAAGTTTGGACGGTTAGATAAACTATGAAGACAGCAACATCGCAAAAGTTCTAAAACTACATGATGACCCTTCATTTTCTATCTGGTCACCAAGAAGTACTCACGTACAAAGCCGTTATACGCAGAGGTGCACTGATGCCGGAACGCCGTTCCGGTACTGGTTTGAGGTGAAAAAATTTGTTTGTTGTTTCCGGACCCCTCTTCTCCATACCCCCCGACCCCCCGGTAGGCCTCACCATGGGCGTTCCGGTAGTGTAAAATTCACGTGTTCCGGTAGTGTAAAATTTACTAGTGCACCGCTGGTTAGCCGAAAATCTATTACGAGTAGTACGGAATCTCAAGAAAAAAATTGAGTTCCAGAACATTAAAAAATTTGCAGTACTCAAGCTTGGTTGTGGCTTAGATCAATTGAATTGGAGGACAGTTTGAAACATGTTGGAGGTCGTCTTCGAACGGACCCTCAAGTCCATTGACTGCTACTTTTATGCTCAAGGAAGTTGCCATAATGGAGAAAGCTGCGGCTTCGTTTATACCGGTGTCCCATCTAGTTTCTTGTTCTGGGGCAGAACAGTCTCAAGAAGGGGACAGTGAAACGTTCTTGAAGTAATTGTCAACTTCAAGACAATAACCGAAAGATGTGGAAACTACACAGATAACAGAAATATATAAAAAATATTCAAAGGAAGCTGAATTCAGTTTTTCGAATTGAGTCGAAAGTAAATATAACGTCGTGAACGTGTTGTAAATATAAACAAAGACCATTTTTAGATAAATAAAAAGTGTGGAAAGTAAATACCGGGTGATAAATAAAGTTTATAAATAAATTATTTTTAAAATTCGTTACATTATATAAAAGCGTGAGTGCTCAAGAGTTGAGAGCCTGTAAGTTTTGTTTTGTATAAACTACACTAGTAAGTATCTACTGCTGCTGTCAAGATCTTTTTTCCAGCTACTGCAGTGGTGTAGAAAAAATGTCTAATCATTTATTTATATCTAATTTATTAATTACGCTACAGCTGATACTAATTCGTTCGTATCGTATATACTTTAACATTTTTTAAGTGTTTATACTAGTGGACAGAGTAATGCGAATCTTTATTAGTCAAGGGAACGTCAGCTATATAGAGATGCAGAATCTAGATTTAAAGAAGTTGACAAATGGGAGTAGAGAATCATAATGAACCCAATTAAAATAGAACTAATTTGATTCACACAAAAAGTATCTACGTAAAGTGACAAAAGGGAAGGATTTTCAATTTATTCGGAAACAAAGATTACAAAATGTGTAAGCGTATATTAAAGATTTCTGCTAACGCAATATTTAACCTGTAGCTGTGTAGATAGATGTCACTGGATATACTTAATAAATAATTAAACAACCGCCGCTTCATACAAAGTAGTACCTAAAACTTCCACACCTAACAAGTTTAAAAAAAGTTTGTATTTCTATAAACTCCAACCACAGATTTATTGTTATAAGAATTTTTTTACAGAACTTAGATTTAGTTTAAATAGTTATGGTAAAACCTAAAAAAATATTAAACCGAGTTTATATTACTGTAGGTCTTTAATGCTGTTTTCTATAAATATATATGAGTAAAAAATAATTCTGACAATGATTATGTGACTAATAGAAATATTTTTTTATTAAGCGCCTCTGTACGGTGTGTTGCCTATACTATGAAACGATAGTTGATTTAAACGTATTACGTTTTTTTGTACGACGTTTTATTGAAACTTTTAGTTTATATTTTAATGTGAATAGTTTGAAAATCCTCTATTAAATGAAATCACTACATCAATTGCGTTTTAGTTATAGTAGCGATAACTATTCGTATAACAATTTGAATACTAATCACGATGACTATTCAAACGTTTTCTTTTTTCTGGCAAATGTCGAACATGGAAAAATGTGGAAAGCGTAAGAGGAACTGGATAAGCCCCTTAACTTTTTGTAGTCACGACGTTTCTGAAAAGGTAGACGTTTTAATCTCGTGTTACACGTGAAAATTGATATCGGTATTTAGGTACACACGTATGCAATATGGGCGCAAAAATCGGTAAAACTATATCAACTCGTAAAGATAATGTCCCGTTATGTGGATATTAAAAAAATTCGACGAAATTATTTTTGCGCGATTTACTTGTAGCGTTCGAAAAAACCTTAACAGAGCCTCTATAAATTGCGGTGCAGGACGATGCACTTGTTTTCGTATAATTAAAAGCTGCATTTCAGAGACGACTGAAAAAGTGCTAAAAATAAATTCCCCGATTATTCAAGTCGCTGACTTCAAATTATAACATAATGATCGTATCGTAACAAGGCATAAATACTTTTCGATGCAAATCCGATCTTATCAAATAGTTGTTTACCAACGAACGAGCTCAAATTTGAACCGATGAAATTGGAAAGATCGCAAATTGTCGAATAATTATTATTAACAATACGCAGAGTTAATGTATTTTTTTACAATGCATTTGTTGTATATACGGTGAACCAGACACTACGTAGTGAATACGACATGTTGTTCATTTCGATGGATACGACCTTCAACAAAGTGCATCGCACGAGTTCAGGGCCTCTCTCTCTGTTTTTAATAAGCCTTTCCGTCCTCCTTTACCAGAATCGAATTTATTTTTGTAACTGAAAATTCTTTTTGTTTCTACTTTTACAAACAACTTACATAAAAATATAAATAATAGCCGAAACGCGTTTGATAACGACGTCGATTCTAGAGCGTTTCGTCCACTAAGTAACGTCTCTTAATTACTTAATCTAATTAGACTGGGATTCTGAACTAATTAGCTCTGTTATTTGCGCGAGGGATTAAAAGATTTCTGAATGTACGAAGTGCAGTTATACGGCTAAACGCCCAAATTTTGGGGTCACAGACATTAGACAATGCAGACGAAGTGCATATGTGCAAAATGTTGGGCCAATGGACTATTCAAGGCAGTCGGCCAGTCAGATTCTTGAACCGTCCATGATGGTCGTACAAAAATTATCGCATCGACTCGAAAACATCTAATTTTGTAATCTTGCATATTTACACATACTTTACTTTGTCAACAACTCTTTGTAATAAATATTTTTGCGCTATCATACATTTCAAGGAATTGTTAGTTAAAAACAAGGACGTTGTTCTGAGGCTAACTTACTATTCAGTTTTATATTGTCTTAGGTTATTACTGTAATACTGTTTTATAAATACGATCAAACCACTTTGCCAATCAATTCGTGCATAATATCGATAAATTAAATAATACGCATGTCTTCGTCTACAGGATGTGACCAATTGGTATTTGAAGTAACTTTCAATTCGTTGTTCGTTATAAAAGGATTTCTCAGTATTCAATCTTTGATTAATTTCTTTCTGCATAATCTATTTGATATCCTGTAGCCTTTTAAACAAAACTAATAGTAACTTGTATCTATGTATTAATCTAGACTAGAAAACAATACACAAATAGAATAATAATGTTAATTCGTAGTACAATTATTATTGTTTGATTCAGTGTCTGTTTTCAATTATTGCAAGATTGCGTAATCTCTATCAACAACCGATACTAAAAACTATTATTTTGTCATAACTGAGACCATGGTTTGACATATAATCGTCAAATATATTGATTAGTTTGGTATTTGAAAGTTGCAAGTTGAATCAAAATCTGTGGTAAACTTGAATCATTCTTTATGCTGAGAGTGCTTCTTTAATATTAAGAAAAGTACTCGCATTCTTAGATTCAGAAAAAAATACTTTGATGGGTTCTCAAGCGAAGTGCACATGATTTTCATTCAACTGTAGTTGGGTTAAAATATTTCTAGTAACAAAATCTTCTTTGCAAAACTTTGTGACATTCAGGGAAGATTTTTTTTGTATCGGCTTACACCTTACTTGGTGATTAAGAACCACCGTAAACAAAGGCTTTAAATGTTTATGTTTGTCTTCTTGGATCTTTAGCTCAAAAGCAGAAGCACGTCATGCGTTATAACAAAATTTTTTTATTTTCTAAACTAAATCTTGTGTGTTTCTACTAAACACATTCTAGATGTGATCGGTTTTATAGATAAGCTTTCTTTATGAAAGACGAAAAACAGAATAGTATTTAATGGAATAATAATTCTTGATGTAAAAAAATTGGTTAAAGCGAAAGCCTTATTGACAATGCTAGATTACACCTCATCAAATAAGTATATTTTACCAGCTCATATAGTATATATATTCACAGTTTTTTGTAGTTACATTGTCACATAAAGCTATATTACTTCCTCCAAAGTAAATGCAAATGTGTTACCAGGTTCACTATTCTTTTTTTGTAGATTAGGATGTTCAAAAAAATGTTAATATTTTCATTTAGTTTTTATTCGTTGATCGTTAAAATTGGAAAATTCTTTGCGTTTGAATTATGTCAATTGAGGCTATGTACAAAAACAAAGTCAACAAATCGAGTATCTTCCAAAAAATAGGCGATTCGTGGGCACACTTGTTATGTAGGTCGACTTTCATAAGAAATCGTACCATAGAAGAACAATATGGCGAATATGTTTTCAAAACGTGGGTGTAGGTAATAGTTTAAAGATATTCGAAAAATGCCTTTCTAGTAATCAACGTAAACTACTTTGCTGATGAAATAATGGTAGTAAATGAATATAAAAATTTTAATTTTGGACGAGACATTATATACATTCTCGGGGTCACTCTGGAAGTAAATAAACTTTTTTAATATAAGGTGCTTATGAAATGCTATATTCGCATGTGTAACAGTGTAACGAATGAATTCAGGGCCAAAGCAAACCAGCAAGCCCTCTTGTTGACTATGCATCTTGCGAG
This sequence comes from Aquatica leii, assembly GCA_035610365.1. Classification (NCBI taxonomy): domain Eukaryota; kingdom Metazoa; phylum Arthropoda; class Insecta; order Coleoptera; family Lampyridae; genus Aquatica; species Aquatica leii. Next base: position 35,391,380 of record CM069439.1, read on the forward strand.
GCCCGTTGCACTCTCGTCGGTGCATCCCCGCTCAGCCCGTCGAAGCGCGAGCCAACCAAGGTTAACTAGCTGCAGTTCTATAGGCCGTCTGGCGTCCGAGAGTGTCCTACGATTATCTAATAATAATGCATCATGTATTCGCACTAACTTAATTACAAACACTTTGATATAATCCTCGACAATGTGCGTTAAACGGAATTTTCACTAAAAAATTCATCGTAAACTATTGACCAATCATAGCCTAAACTACAAAACATTAAATTTATAAACTACCTTGAACTGACGCAACGAAAAACGTAAAAACCAGGGACATCGACATTTAGAAAGAGATTAAAGAAAGGGCGTTGTCCACTCGATAACTATGCATAAAGATAAATACATTTCGATCTTTAACAATACGTTTCAAACAGGAAAAATAGTTAAACGCAATTGATACGCTTTATTACATCCATTATTTACTTTTTCAGTAAATTTATTACATTAGCGTTCTAAGGACATGGTCATAACTTAAATAACATTTTATTCGTTTGCTCGGTCATTTCCTCGTTTCCTTATACAGTATATTAACACTTCTAAAAAAACTTTTAATTTAAAACCACAACTAGTGTGACTAAAACTTATACAACAATCATATAGGTCAAAACCGCCTTTACCTTTTTCTCCTCAATGCGTTGAAATCGAAATTAGTTGTTTGTTGAACGAGAACTTATTTCCTCAGTTTTAACTTCGCTACTCCAGCTCATTAACTAAAGTCCTTTTCTCAAACTTGAAAGAATCCGTATTAGGATGCAAACTTTAAGGAAGACCTGATTAACATCTAGAGAAACTGAAGTCCATTTTTTTAACTTGGTTTATTACTTGAATTATGCTGTTTTGTTGCATCGTAGAATCGAGTGGTCCAAATCCGAACTTATTGTGAGGAAACGAAACTTCAAAATATATCCTTAATTTGCTTATCTTTTTGGTTGTTAACCCTTTAACTGCTTAAGACGAATACGTATACGAATGAAACCACACAGCCCGCGCCTAGCACTTTTAGCGCCCTTGTGCAAATTTAAAATAACGCCCCAAATTTGTATTACGTTCATATGTGAGTACAGATACGGGTTAAGTTAGGTATTATTATCCACTATTGAAAAATAATTTTAAAAAGTATTTTCATAAATTTATTTTCATTTTTATATTTTACAAGTACAAGCCATAAGTCATACAAGTATTTTTTCATTGAGGTACAGAACATAATTCTAGAGTGGAAATGCAAAACGGTCTAAGTGCCTGTTTCATGAGTTTTGAGTTTGGTTTGTTTTTATGGTGTAAGTGCCACCGCCAATAACGGTCTATGTGTTATCATGAACTTTAACGAGAGAAGTCGCATAGTACAAGTGGGGGAAGGTCTAAGTCCGAGCGCGTATATTCTGCTTAAACGGTCTATGTGCCATCTTTTGTCTAAAGAGTTTAATTGAAATGCAAGCAAATGAAGACGGCTTTTTAACGACTTTTACGCAACTTCCAACTATGAAAAACAAGGTACCTTCCTTCTGACTTATCCAGGTGGGAAAGGTGAATAGAAGGCGTCACGGAAAATACGAGGTACCGGCGGCAAGTCGTAGACAATGCTCAGTATACTACACGGTTCCGGATGGTCAGGGTGAGCACATTCAAGTATGCAGAAAAACTTTTGTCGAGATATTCGATTTAAGTCACCGAAAAGTTCAGGAACTAACCGAAAGAAAAAAACGAGGTGACCTGAAATTCATCGATCAACGCGGGAAAAACAGCAAACGTGTAAAATTCTCAGAGGACATAAGACAGCAAGTCAAAGAACACATGAATACATCTCCTAGGGAGGAGAATCACTACTGTCGAAGCAAATCAAGCAGGGAATTTCTAAGTCCAGATCTTAATATAAATCGTATGTTTCTTGCCTTTAAATAGAAATTTCCACACTCCATCGTTACATATAAGTTTTATCGTACTGTTTTTTCACAAAGATTACCCAATGCTGCGGTTTGGCCGTCCTAAATCGGATACATGTTTATCTTGTGACAAACTGAATAATAAGATCAGAGCTACCCCATCTAACTGTCCAGAAAAGCATACACTATCTAAACAGTTGGAGTTGTATTGACAGCGACACCGACGTCGTATCAATCAATTTAGAGCAAGTTTTGTTCATACCTACCCTCACTCATTCCGACATGTTTTACAATCGCCAACTTTCGTGCTACAACTTTGGTGTACATATATCTGATACAGAAACCGGCATTATGTGCTTATGGGATGAGTCAATAACAAGTAAAGGAAGTAACGATATTGCTTCTGCCTTGTGGAAGGTTTTCACTATGGACCACGAAATGTTCGTTAAAAAAAGGAAGCTGATTATTTGGTGCGACAACTGCATAGGGCAAAATAAAAATAGAATTCTTCTTATGCTCCTAATATATCTGGTAGCTTTAGGTGTTTTAGAACAAAAGTTCTTAGTAAGTGGACACAGCTACCTCACATGCAATAGAGATTTCGCACAAATTGAAAAGAGGAAGCGAGTTACAAAATGTGTTGTTCCTTGTAATTTAGAAAAGATGATCGTTAGTGCACGCCATTAAAATCCATTTAAGGTGGTGCGTTTACAAAAAGATAATTTTCTGAATTTCCTACGAGTAGCTGATGATTACATAAATATAACGAAACTACAAATCTCTCTGGTTGCATGGATGAAAATCAGCAGAGAAAATTCAGCAGTTATTAAAACTAGGAAATCATTTAGTGAATTCGAATCATGGAATGTGTGCAACGTTCTCAAAAAAGGAAAGAGATCGAATCAACTTGCTGAAATAGTTCCGCCTGCACTAGAATGCCAAAACAGAATGAGTGCCGAAAAACTTGCAAAAATTGAGAGTACGTTTGATTACATACCTTTAAAACATTACCACTACTACGAGAAGCTTGTTGCGACGACTAAAGAGCTTGTTTCACACCGGGCATAATGTTTGAAAATTTTAGTGCACCATTATTTGTCAGTGGACTTAGAACGTTTCAGAGCTTTTTCAGTATAATATTTTTTTTAATGTATCAAAGTTGTGTTCTTGTTTATTTTTTTTCTAGGATAGGTTACTTATAGACAGTTAAGAATATTAAATGTAAAACATGTCTATTATATAGTACTTCAGTTCATAAATAAACGTTTTGTTAATTTTCTCAGAACTTACTTTTTGGCACTTGGACCGTTTTGCATTTCCACTCTATAATTATAAACTTATAGAAAAATATATAATATATATAAAATATATTCTAACAGTATTACAACTCAAAAGTTTCGTATTTTAATTTCAAATGTAATGTTTTGTCGTTTAATAAATTTTCAACTTTTTGACATAATTCTAATTGTTCGTTTTCAGAATAATTTTTAAATTTATCAATATTCCATAAAAACGCGAAATTATTAGAGTAAGAAGAAAGTAATTGGAATCTCTCATCCACTGATGTTATGATTACATCTAGAGCATTAAAAAAACAATCAACTTTGAACTTTAAAGTTTCGTCGTGGATCGGTTCATCGTCACATTCATAATCAAACTGTTTTTTTTATTTTTCGCGGTCTTATATCTCTTTATTTTTTGAATTTAGTTCTATGTCTAAGCTGGATGCTATTTCTTTAGCATTAATCAATAGATCATTAAAACCTTTATGGGAGCGATAAGCTTTCAAAAAATTATTTAAATTGTTTAAATGATTACAACACTGGGCAACATCAAAGTTCGGTTTTTGAATAATTTTACTAACAATGTTAACTTTACTTAAAATGTTATACCACAACATAAGAATGCAAATGAACTCAAAATTTAATTTTTTGGCCAACGATGCAGCCAAATTTTTTACGTTATTTCAAAGCTTCCTTCGCTTATTTCAAACAGAGCATAAACCTCCTCAAGTTCATACCTTAAAGGAGTTATTGCATCTATTCTCATAGACCATCGAGTATCCGATAAAGGTTTTAAAGTTAAATTTGTTACATTAGATAAATTGGATTTCAGACGTGCATTATTAAATTGTTTGTGCAATTATACAGTATCTGAAGATGGCCCATCGTTTATTAATTAAGGCCGAAACATGTCATTAATTGAAAATTAAAAATATTGGTTCGACAAGTTTATTTTTTTGATTGATATAATTCACGACCAATAATGGATAACCCTTTTTATCAATTATAAAGAAAAATAATTGATGTTCAAAGTATTCGATTTTGCAGCATTACTGACGACTAAATTTAGGGTATGATTGCAACAAGGAACAAAGAAAGTTCGCGAATTGAAGTCCAAAATTTTTTTTATAGACCATTATGCTTACCACGCATATTTGCCCCATTGTCGTAACTCTGACCCCGCAAATCGTTGATATTTAAGCCTTCTTTTTCTAACACCGACAAAAGAAATTTTATCAAGCCTTCACCCGACACATCATCTATAAGACAAAATAATAAAAAATGTTCTTCTATACTAATCCCCGTGCTCTTTAAATTAACAAATCTTATACAAACTGAAATTTGTTCTTGGTGACTAGAGTCAGAAGTGCAGTCTAATGATATGGAATAATATTTTGCCTTTTTAGTTAGTTCTAAAATTTTGGATTTGATATTTTCACCAATCAAGTTGACTACTTCATTTTGTATTTTATCCCCGAGATAGTTTTTGTGATTTTTTATTTGGGAGCGTTTTGTATGTTCTGACATAATCGGGTCGAATTTGGAAACCATTCTATGCATTTTAAAAAGTTACCATGGTTTTTCTCAAACAAGTTATTACTACTTCCACAAAAAGCTAAATTTTGCTGACCTAAAAACTGAATCACTTATAAAATTCTTTCTATAACAACTTGCTAGTATTTAGTTTCTTTGTTTATTACATTTTGAATTTCAGAATCAATTATTTCATTTTTATTAAAACGGTTAGAAATATCTAGCAATTTTAGAACATTTTCTTCCAATTGTTTTTCTCCCGCCGCGCATAGCATCAGGTCATCCGCAAAAGCACAATCTGATATTCTCACTGCTTTTAACCTCCGGTATCCTATATTCATTTTGTTAACTTGGTTTTTTATTTCTTGTATAATGTCATCCATGACGATAATAAATAGTGTTGGACTCAGTATACCTCCTTGTTTTAATCCATCTCCTGCTGTGAATTCTGTTGATTCCATGTTACCAGTTCATACATAGTTTTTATTGTTTTCGTAGGTGCTTTGAATTGCTTTTCTCAAACCGTAATCTACTCCACGCCGTTTTAAACTTTCCCACACTATTTTTCTGGGTACTTTATCGAACGCTTTCTCTAAGTCTATAAAGGCCATACATACATCTTCTACTTTTTTCTATGATTTGTTTTATGGTAAAGATGTGGTCCTGTATACTTCTTCTTTTTCTAAATCCACTTTGGGCTTCTTCTAGTTGAGCTTCTATTATCCGTCGTAATCTATTGTCCAACATTCTTTCGTACATTTTTCTTACTATAATTTTCGCAATTTCTGTTGTCTCCTTTCTTGTACAAAGGTATCATAATTCCCACTTTCCAATCATCTGGTACTTATCCTTCTTTCCAAGCTTTTTGAAATATTTCTTTTATCATCATTTTGCCGCACTCTCCTAAGTGTACGATCATTTCTGGTTTAGTTTGTCAAATCTCGGGGTTTTTCCTTTTTTCATTGCCTTGATTGTTTGTGTCACTTCTCTCATACTTATGCCTTCACTCTTTTTGTCTTCCTGTACCTCTTCTTGCCATGTTGTATTTGTTCCTGTTGTATTCTCTACGTTTAACAATTTCTGAAAGTATTGTCTCCATCTTTCCATTATGTCGTTTTCGTTTTTCAGCACTTCTCCGTTGTCATTTTTAATGTATTTTATTGTATTGTTCTTTCTTTTTCTCAAGTTCTTCAGTACATTGTAGAATAGTTTTTTGTTTTTATTTGTCTTCCTCCATTTTATTTCCAAACTCGCTCCACGTTTTTCTTTTTGCGTCCATGACCATATTCTTGGCTTTTTCCTTTCATTTTGGTATTCTGCGTAATTTTCTTGTGTCTTTTTTTGCAAATATTTCTTCCATTTCTGTTTCTTTATTTTGAGTTGCGTTTTAATCTCTTCGTTCTTTCTTCTTTTTGTGAGTTGTAAAAGCTACTCCGCATGTTTGTCTTGCAACACATAAAACAGCTTCTTTAAAACTTTGCTATAGCTGTTCTACTGTTTTTGTTTTCCACTCATTTTTTGTCTGCGTTATTATCTTTTCTGTTTTTTCTTTGTATTCTTTTGCCGTTTGATTGTTTGCTAATTTGTATGTTTTTATTACTTCGTTTCTTTCTGTTTTGCTTAAGTTCAATTTTTGTTTTTTTTTGTTTTCCTATTTTTATTCTTATTTTAGCTACTGAGAAGTAGTGGTCGCTGTTAATTTCTGGGCCTCTTCTAACTTTTACGTCCGTCACTTCTTTCTTGAAACATGTATTAGTTGGTACATAATCTATAACTGATTTTTCTTTTTTACTTTCTACCACTCTTGTAAACGTGTGAATATCTTTATGCTTAAAAAACGAGTTCATTATCAGCAAATCGTTTTGAGTACAAAATTCGATTAATCTCTTGCCATTATTCTTTCTATGCTCTTCGCCGTATTTTCCTATAACACTTTCCGTTTTTACCAACTCTGCAATTCAAGTCTCCTAATAGTACGATCTTATCGCTGAGTTCATCTATCACACCTGTTAGTTCTTCCCAAAACGCATCTTTTTTCTCAACTGTTTCATCTTCGTTTGGTCCATATGCTATTATAATGTTTGTTTTATTTTGATTGTCTAATTGCATTATAATTTTTAAGATTCTCGGCGAGATGTGATTCCATTTCTGTATGCTTCCTACCCATTCATTTTTTATTATGCACCCTACCCCTTCTTTTGCTCTTGATTCTAAACTCACCCCGCTATATATTAATACATGACCTTTTTGAGTTGTTATTTCTCCATAACCCTTTTTCTTTGTTTCGCTTATTGCCAAAACATCCAGATTTGATTCTTCGAATTCTTGTATTAACTCTTCTTCTTTTCTCAACAGACCTCTTACGTTCCATGTTGCCACCCTTAACAGTCTACTTTTGTTTTTTGTTTTATTTTTAATGTTTATTATATTTTGCCAATCATTCATGTCGTACTTAATTTTTCTATTTTCATTTTTATGTATATCTGATGTATTTGCGCTCTTTTTGCGTTTTCCATGTTTACTTATTTCTCCGTTTTCTATATAGATCTCTAGTTGTACCTTATCTTGATCTTTTTCTTTTGCTTTAGTTATGTGTCTTTGTTTAGCTGTTACTTTTTGTAGTTCCTGTATTAATTCTTTTCTCTTTCTATTAATTCCAACTCCGTTTCCGTTAGACGAATTCTCAGTTTTTTCTTTATCTTGTTTTATTATTTTTCCGTTTTCTCTTGTTGTGTCCATTTCGTTAGCTATTTTTGTCGTTGTATTTCCAATTGTCCTATTTCTTGCTAGTTTTTTGTAAGTTTATTCTTTTCTTCATTCCATATGTACTTCACAACATTTATTTCTAGCTTTTTGTAACTCACTTTTATACTGTTTCCTTTATTCTTTTCTTCCTTGGCAATTTTCCTTATTATTGCTTGAGCTTATTGCTCTTCGTAGGTAAGATCGCTGTCAATATAGGTATTTTTGCCTTCTAATTTGTACTTGTTTTTAATTACTTCCATCTTTTGTTCAAAGTTTTTTAGTTTTGCAATTACCATTTTCGGTTTTTGTTTTCTTATCTTGTAAGCCGTTTCTACATCAATTGTAGCGTCTGTTTCTTTTTTAATTAACTATTTTACACATTCTTTTAAGTTATTGTTTTGTGCCGTAGTATAATTTTTTGTAAATAGTAATATTGTTCGCTCGTTGGCTCGTTGCAATCCAAATTTCAAGCTCAAACATGAATAAAATCAGATTTGTTTGAGTTCACACAATTCATGTTATCATGTTACGTATTACGTATTCGATCGAATAAATGCTATGATTGCGTACTCTCATTTGGAAAATATATTATTTTCGAGAAGTAATTCGGTTCCATCGTCTCAAAGATTATAAATAAAAAAATAAACAAATAAAAACAATGTAATAGCTAGCCGTCGTGCACCATACGACTTTGCCCTTATGTACGGCGCGGGACTGAAACCACATACCACACTGCTCAAAACCAGTATACTCGCAGACAGTACCGCGCTAATCGGTTGTTCATGTTGTATCCATAAAGGCGACATTTTAAGGAGGCGGCGAAAATTCAAACAAAATACATATTTAAAAAAAATCTTAGAAAAGGTTTTTAAAAATCTCACTTAAACCTGAGAAAAAGTGTAAGTATAGCCTAAATTTGGTTTCTGAATTTCAGTCTTATTTTTACTATATATGTAGGAGAATTAGTCAAAAGTTCCAGAAATTCTTCGAATTGTAAGATTATCTTGGTACAGAAAGTTAGTATTATGAGTATTACAACAACTGAGACTAAAGAAAGTAAAGAAGAAGCCGAAACTTTTTCAAGTGAAGAAACGAATGGTACAGAGTCTCAAAACGATAGTGATGATACAAAAATGGAACACTACCAAGAAGCAACAGCTCCTGATGAATGCTTAACCGATCCAAGAAAATCTAAGAGAGTAATTAAATGCTGAATTTAAACTAAACCTATATACTAATGAAGTTATATCACTTTCCTAGACATACATCAGATATTTTTTTTTAAATTAATTTTAACTACCGTACATTAAAAATGATGATAAGTTTTACGTCAAGTGTTAACTTATAATAAAGAAAGTCTTTTGCTTTCATTTGAAAATGTTTGGTATAATTAAAATGAAACTCACAAATATTAACTCTGACCGACATCATATATGAACATGAACATGAAAATAGTTTACAACATATGGAGATCCATGAGCGTCTGTATTATACAACTATACTTTTCTGGTAAACTGACAAAGGCGGTGAAGACTCGTAGCGCGGACCTGCTCACAGGGGTCCTTTTAATTATTAGTTCGCGAAACGAACAGAGTCGCTCGCGTTATAGCATCATGTAACCAGCGGCGGACAGAACTAGATAATCGGCCCGGGCATAGTTACTTAGGCCGGCCCAAAGTTTTGGTATAAATAAATAACTACAGAAGAAACTAAACCTTTTCGTAGATTACACGGTGATTTGCAAGTTTTGTTATAATTGTATTATTATCTATATTGCTACAATATTTGAACTCTATATTCATCAGCATGAGTGCCTCTAATTTATGTCTTCATCAAACGTTAATCTCCACCTATTTTTGAGATGTTTCAGTTTTGAGAAACTGCGTTCGAATGAAACTTGTGTTATTGGCAGTGTTAAACATTACTAAGTGAAGATAAGGCTATATGCCTCGGAATATAGGTTATATTTTTGTAAAAATAGAGAGCAACGAACTCGGCAATATCTGCATGTCTTAGTAGATACAAAACAATCCCACCCTTCCTCTTCGTCAAGAATTTCACTATTTAATTCCGAATATATTTCGCCTTCTTCATTTAGATAACTCTCATGAATTGTTTGCTTTAGTGAAATATATTTTGAAGCAAAATCTATTAGTTCTTTACGAATTCTTGGTGCTGTGGCATCTCGGTTAAATTTGATAACTCGTTTGCTCATAGACTTAAATGTTAAATCGGGGAAAGCAGGGAGTTGGTAAAAGTTTCAGCAGCAATTACGCCATATTTTTGAAATATTTGTTTCATGCTGTTTGTCAATATATCAAAAACTTGATTGTGTACTTCAATTTAAAATTTTTCACTTGCATCTATAAAGATCTCGTCAGTTGTAGTTTCCCCTGGCATCAATTTTCTTTTTCTTGGTCGTAGTACAACTAGAGAAGTATCAAGAACAAAATTGTAATTATATTCTTTAAATTGCTTGTTTATATGTAAAACAAAATCTATACCAGCAGCCTCTATAGCTTTGTAGTCGCGAGAGATGTTTCCTAGTGTCTCACAAGTCTTCTCCATCATTTTATGAGGTTTTACTATATCCAACCCCTTGGTTTGTAGGTACTTTGTAAGAGACATTGTATATTGAAATTTTCTTAAAAATATTTGAACAGTTAATATTGTTTTATATGACAATAACCTTATTATATAGGATGTCGCTTTCAGTCTGGCGTCGCCATTACCTGTGTTGTCTTTAATCTTAGATAGAGCAATGACAATTGTTGTAAATAATCACTTTGAGGGATCATTAAAAGAACCAAATGTTTTTCACAAGGCATCATCTTTACTCCACCATCTTGTACTTCCAACGAGACTTCCAATGACGTTTAGTCGTCTAAATTTATTAATCTTGTGAGTTAGTTCTTTCCAAGTATCCATTCTTTTTCGTGACTCTTTCAGAAACACTGCTATGGAATTTAGTAAAGAGAATAAATTGAAAACTTCTATTATTTTAGAGGTTGAATCTACCACTACAAAATTAAATACATGTGCATAACACCACACGTGTATTTGCTCTGGAATTTCAATTACCGATTAGGTTCTGTAAGTCAATCTCATAGTCACCTAGTGCACCACATACCACATCTTTAATTTCTGCTTCTGTAGTAGACCTGTGCATTATTATAGAAAATAGTTGCTCCTGGGGCCAATTTTGAGAAAGTGTGAATAATTAAAGACAGTTGAGCGTGCACATTTTGAGCGGTTTAGCGCGCTCGAGTTAACTCGAGCGTGCACGTTAAGGAGTTAATGTCGTCTTTTAGACAATATCGTTAGACGAGTATATTTCAATTGTTTTTCCATTTTAGACATGTCATCAATGTATGAACGTAAATTTTCATCATGCTTCGAAACTAGTAACAGAACTATAAACATTTTCGTTAAATCTGACTCGAGTTTTATTGAGTTCCTCCTGGTTTTAATGACTTGGTTGAATCTCAGTTTGAGAACGTTAAGGGCTTAGAACTTTCGTAATAGTCGTTTTTGTTTTGTTCGCTGTCTTGAGGATATACTCGGATTTTGAGTCGATTTAGAAAAAAAACGGCTTTCTTATATTACACTGTTAATAATATTTTAAAACAGATCCCTTGGGCATAGTATACCGAGGTTGGAGCAGATGCTAAAAGGGCAGACGTTAACGGTGTAAACTTTTGAGGGCTTGAATGATAATGACCTGCAGTTATGTTATTAGTTTGAGGTTTTTTGAACTCGGAATTCTTGCACGAAAAAGAGGCGCAATACAACTCAGAACTGTGCGTAACAGGATATAAGACTTTATCTTCCATAATAGACGTTGTTAAAGTTGGAAAAATGTAGGAATGTCAGTTGGTCTGATAACTGTTTTGGTCGTATACCGGATCTTAATGCCAAAATAATTATTGAGCTTATAACTTTTGAGACATAACAGAGTGGATTAAACTGACATGTTCCAATTGTAAATAAAAAAATTGAAATTAAAACGTTGATAAAACATGAGTTCTATACTTATCTTCTAAATTTAAAAATTTACAAGAGTCAAAAATTACTTTTATTGTAGATAAGGAGTTCTAAAAATTATAAAAATTACACTTTGTAATTGAGTCACACTGTTTAATAGAGATCCGCTTGAAGATATCGAAATGCTTTTTTTACTAAACCAGAAGACTTAGTTAAGAATTCGTAGAACCTATAATGAGAGTTTTTCAGGATACTACACTAATGAAGTGAATCACTGTTAGATGAACAATGGAGGTTCGGTGCAATAGAAGTCAATCTTTGTGATTGTTTAGTTTATTCAATGTCTCAATTGAAATCGTACATGAACTTCATTACATAACGTACATTCCTTTGCCTTTACGTACGTGAATCGGTGAAAAGGGAAGACGATTTAATTTAGTGTTTAGTGGTCGCTGATTATAGTTACCTTTAGTTATTTTAGGTATGTCGATGAATCAGCAATGTTACCTCCGGATTTAATAAAAAAAGTAATTCGTAGCCCGCATTTAAATTTAAATTCGAACAAAACGCAACATCCTAAAATATCCTTCCAAAGTTTTAAATATAAAGAACACTCTTTGTTCGTGCTTTTGCGAAGCGTTGTTGACTCATTGTTATCTAATCATTTTAGTATGTTTTCTAAGTGTCTTTATTCTGAGAATTTGTCAATATTGTAAAAATAATAAAGCAAATACTCTAATGGAGTACATATTTATTTCATCTGTCGTTGACCTGAAGTTGGCGGGCGAAATCGATTTAAAAAAATACGGCGTTAAGTTATTATTAGTTCTATTTGAGCAAAGTTGATTAGTAAATTGGGCGAGATTAAGAAATATGTTAAATCGCGAGTGAAAAACACATACGGAGGGCAATCGGCTGACGTCATTGTCGACCTTGAAGAAATAACTAATTGTCAATCAGCCATTGACCTCGATATTGCTGATTCCAGTAGACAACAGTGGTGCTTCATCCCAAAGTTGTTGACATGCACTTGTTGCTGTGATAATAAGATATTGTAAAATGATTACGTTATTATAACAATACAGATAACCATAACGCCATAAGTCTGTGAATAGGCGAACTTTCTTCGAGTGAATACTCAATGAAACGCGACTAATAATCTCGATTTTCAAAATCTTTTATGCACGCAGCAGATTATTACGCTTAAAAAATCAAAAAAAGCAAATAAAAAAGGAAGAATTTATTTTAATGGTCTCTAACCTTAAAACGAAAGTTAAAAACAAGTTATTTAGGTCATTCAAAATCCGTAACTCGCCGTAACCATATTCTTGTAGCGCTAAAACATTTTTTCAAGTTCTACAATTTAAATTTCTTTCTATTTTGGTTGTATCATTCACTAACTCATATACTTCGGTACCTACACATTCCCTAGTTTTTTAACCACTCGCTTTAAATTGGTTTGTAGATTTAAATTGTAAACCTACTATTGCAACATTAGGTAATGCTTACGACTTTGGATAGACGAGATAAAAAGAATTTAAAAAACGTGGTAGCAATTAAAGAAACCGAAAAGAATGGTTAAAAAACAATTAAAAAATTGGCGTGTTTCACCCTCTCTCGAAAATTGCTCATTCGGTTTTGCTTCTATTTTTTTTTTCAAGATAATTTTGTCTTTGTAGTTTCTTGGTACTTGATTAAAGCTCTTTTTGACGTAGGTCTTTTTTTGTCGATAATTTTTTATTGTTACTGAATACCTAATTGTTATTATCTAGATAAAGGATTTTGATATTCAATAACTTTTTATTCTACTCCTTTCTTTAGACTGTCTCATATTTTTGTGTACACGATTGTATGCTCGTGTTGTTTTAGTGGAGACATCGATTCTGACAATACAAAATAAAATATTTTAATTAAAACCAAAATAATTTAGAAATAAAGTGATTTTTGAGAAAAAGCCTCTTATAGAAAGTCTCGGGAAAATGAATTGAACCTAAAACGGTGGGGAACACAAATACGATCGGACATCGACAACGACTGCAGAATATGATAACGCAAATAAGGCGGGTCCATTAGAGGGTGGTATAGATAAAGAAGGATTGTGTCGCTAGGTATGTTCTTACAGCAAAGCAAAAATACTATACTATCTGTGAGTATTTTACATTCTCAATAAAAAAACTATTTTTCTATAATCAAGGGTTCTCTTAGAGACTGTTTCCATAATTCAATTAGATGCTCACTGATACAAAGTTTCAAAAAAAGCTTCAATTGATTTTTAGTCAAAAGTAGGGTGGAACTATTAAAAAAGATATTTGTTAAAAAAAATTAGAAAAAACGTCATGAAATATATGCAGAAGAGTTTCACTATCTCGAACTAATTGGAACCGAACACTGGTTTAGCGGGAATTCGGAAAAAGGCGGATTTCATAAATAATATCAACGTAGTGACTAGTCTAGGCATAAATTAAGTGCAGAGAGATCTGCTAGTGACCTTCGACGACTCTTAGTATAGTATAAATGGAGCCGACATGTACTATAAGTAAACCAGCTATCATTTCAATTTGGTTTCAGGCATTTTCATCAAGCTTAGACTCTATGTACGTCTCTATTTAACTTTGTATAACAATAAATGTACGTTTTGTCACAAACCTCTATTCAATTCCTTCTCTTTTTAAGTTAAAACAATCGGTGCTTTTTTTAAATTCTGCTTGGAATAGGCAGATTTTCGGAAATATCCCTCAACACAAATAATACGAAATGCAAAATTTTACTACTGATGAATACCAAAATAACAACGCGAGTTCTACAACATTTACAAGACTATTATTTATAAACAACTATCAAACTAAGTGTCTTTAAATCAGGAACTGTCAAAAAAAAACAACCGACTTTGGAGTCAAAGGATGCAAAACCAAAACTGGCTCTGTGCTGTTCGTTAACATAACATATTTAAAACAAACACGTGAGTGTAAATCTTTTTTGTGGATTTACGAATCCAGCCTAAAAACCAAGATAATTTATTAACGTTTTAAAAATTATTGAAGAAGACACAAGGATCAAGTATCTTTACAGCAGTATGCTCATAAAACATTTTCATCTGCTACTGGAACTAAAGACTTACCATCTAACATTAGAAAATTCATTTTATGGTAATCGATGTAATTTATGGAATCAAGTTTGAACAAAACCTTTAATTCGTTTTTGTGCAAAGGCAAATACTTTCTATACTTTTTAACAAAGATTCTTTATCTGCTCAGTATCAAGAAAAATACTTTGAAACTGTGAACAATTAAATGTAAAAATTTTAGTACACTTTGCGTCACAGTGACAATACGTGAATCAAAAACTGTGTAGAATGATACAAAATATAATTCAAGTTTTATCAGAAAATGTTTTTAATATTAGGTTCAAATTAATATTAGAGATGAAATTAATTCAGAAAAAACAAATAAAATGTTTCCTATTGAAGATTTCGCTTGTGGTTAGTAGTAAAATAATATTCAGCAGCAGCAGATTTTAGCAGCATTTTTTTTAAATCCGTGTTGCAACACTGCCACGCTTCAATCTTTTTTAGTTGTTGTTGTAGTTAGTTGCATGTAAAAACGCCGCCTCCGTGTTCCAAGTGTGCTGAAAACTTCACATCAAGAACACCAGGTCTTAATTGTTTAGGGCCTTGCAATAAACCGTATCATTTTTCCTGTGCTGCATTACCTGTTGAACTGGTGAACTATTTCAAAAACCATCCCGGTCTTACATGGCGTTGTAAAGACTGCGTACGCACTGACTTTGTTGATCGCAATCAGCAATTTCACTGTCTTTCTGAGGCATTAATAAATGAAATTAATCTTAAACTCAATGAGATGAAGTCGCTACTTATTTCTGATTTAACATCACCTTTGAGCGTTCTAAAAGAAGAGGCTCTCGGAGCTATTGCTAATAAAATGAATGAGTTTACCGCAACTGCTAACAAGGTGGATCTTTCTAATAGTAAACGTTCCTATGCAAATATCGCTGCTGCAGCTTCTCCAACAAAAGTTTTAATAAAACCCAAAGATGACAAACAAGATTCTGACACAACCAAGTCCGATGTTCTCAGCAAGGTTAACTTAATTGCCTCGAAAATCAAAGTTAAACAAGTCAAGACGACCAAAAAAGGCGGAATAGTTGTCAGCTGTGCAGACAGCAAACAATCGGCTAAGTTACTAAAAGAGGCCGAAGAAAATCTGTCTGAGAATTATCAACTAAAGCAGCTCAATCGAACTCCTATTAAGTTACGCTTTGTTGGCTTAACAGAAGAACTAGATCCTGAAGTTATTATGCAGTACTTGAAATTACAAAATAGTGAATATTTTTCAGAAGACACAAAATGTGATATTTTGTCTGTTTCGCCGGTGAAGAAAAACTCCAAAATATTTCAGGTGATTGTAAATACTGATGCGGTACTGTACAATAAACTGCTTCAGGCTGGACATATTTTAATTGGCTTTGACGGATACTCAATCTATGATGGTATGTAACTTAAAAGATGTTTTACGTGCAACGGATACAACCACTCGTCGGCAAACTGTCCACGCAAAAATTCCCCTGTTTGTCCACTCTGTTCAGAATTCCATGGTGTACGCGACTGTAAAGTAAAGGACGTACACAAATATAAATGCTCAAATTGTGTTTACTACAATAATGTGAAAAAAATTGAATGTAACTTCAATCATGCGGCGTGGGATCGCAATAATTGCACTGCATACGCACAAATGCTTAACACATTAAAACAAAGTGTGTTCGGAATTGATTTAATGAAACATAAGCGTAGTAATAATCTCAATTCAAAAAACTTGTAAATGACTCAATTAAACTAACATGTGATGAACACTGTTCCCAAATAGATAATAGTTCATATATCTCGGGGTCAGATTTCAGAGTACGGCATATCAATATAAGGTCCCTATCATCATCTTTTAGCGAAGTGTTCTCTTTATTAGCAACTAATAATTTTAGCATTTTTACCATCTCAGAAACCTGGTTAGATCCCAAAGTTCTTGATAGTTTGCTGGCTGTAACTAACTTCAATTTAGTTCGAGCAGATCGTACAACCAGGGGAGGCGGTTTGGCAATGTACATTTCATGCAACCTCAGGTATAAGGTCATGATAATTGAGTACACCAGCGCGACTAAACTGGAACATCTTTTCATCAAAGTAAGCATCAAGAAAATAACTTATGGTATTGGTGTGTTTTATCGGCCACCAGGTTTATGTTGTAAATGGTTTCAAGACTTTGAAAACGTTTTGGCTTACGTTGCTCCTCAGGTGGATAGACTTATTATTATGGGCGACTTGAACGTGAACCTTCTGAACAATAATAACGACGCACTTAAATTAGAGAACATTTTTTCAGTATTTGCCCTTAAGCAATTAGTGAAGGAACCTACGAGAATCAGTACTACATCTAAGTCACTACTAGATATTATCTGTGTGTCAGATAATTTGGCAAGCTCGAATGCCGTTTGTGAAGACGTTAACATAAGTGATCATATGTTAATGTCGTGTACTCTTAATATATCTCACATAATCTCCTAACACAGGCAAATTACATGCAGATCATTTCGGCATTTTAACCGGAATGCTTTTATGGAAGACGTCAATAATTTCCCATGGTATGATATAGTGACCATGCCTCAAATAGACGATAAAATTCATTTTTTCAACGAAGCTTTCGCATACCTGTTTGACTTACACGCCCCTATAGTAACGTTTACCACAAAAAACCGGAGGCCCCCGTACATAACACCAGTTATTCAAATTATGATTAAAGAAAGAAACAAAATTCATAATAAATACAAACATTTCTGACTGCAGGCTGATCTCGCAGCCTATAAGGAAATGCGAAATTTTGTAACTACGGCAATAAAACACGAAAAGAGAAACCCTTCTTCGATCATCAAATTAACGAAATAAAAAACAACTCTAAAAAATGTGGTGTTTCTTTAAACAAAACTCGGTACACAAACGAACTCAAAAAACCATACCATTAAATATTACCGATACTAATAAGATAAACAACCACTTTGTTAAAGTTCTTCCCTTTAAAAACATTCCATATAATATAATTGACTATTATTATAAAAACAGCTACGATAACATTACAGAAAATTTAAAATTCAAGCACATCTCTAGTACGGAAGTAAATAAAATAATTAACTCTTTCAAATCCAGTGCTGTATGGAACAATAACATTAGTATCGTTATGTTGAAATTAGCTGGCCAATTGTGTGCAGATATTATCACACATATAATAAATTTCTCTATTGATACAAGTACATTTCCAGTTTATTAAGGCCGATATCTATTTTACCAGTTGTAAGCAAAGTCCTTGAAAAGTGGATTTACAAGCAAATTTCAGATTTTGTTGAAAAAAACAACATTCTACCCTTTTTCCAGTCCGGCTTCAGACCTAGGCATAGTACAAATACCAGTATTCTAAAAATTATCAACGACTTTACAAACGCTTGGGATAATAATGAAGTTACTATATTTGCTGCACTTGATTACTCGAAAGCTTTCGATGTTTTCAATAGACCCTTACTTGTTGCAAAACTACACTATTACGGATTTTCAACCCAAGCCTTAGCCTGGCTAGAATCATACTTGCAGAACAGAAAGCAATTTGTAAAACTTTCGTTGAAGAATAAATCAATATGTTCCGACATAATACCTAACGACAATGGCGTACCGCAAGGCAGTATTATAGGGCCACTTTTGTTTATTATATACACCGCAGAATTTGACAAAATACTTACAAAAAATTGCAAAATCAGTATGTATGCTGATGATACGCAATTATATATACACTCATCGGTTCCGAATTTCAACGAAGCTATTAAGGAAATGAACGACAATCTTCAAAGAATGATCACAATGTCGGACGAAAACGGTTTAACTTTAAACGGAGAAAAGATCAAAGTTCTTTGTATCGGCAAAGCATCGGTTAGAAAAAAATGTTATGATACCATTAGATCCAGTATCATCATAGAGAGACAGGAGTTAACATTTTCGGAGTCGGTTAAAATATTGGGAATCATAATTGATCAAGACCTTACTTTTGCTGAGCATGTAATATCAAAATGTCGATTGAGCTATGGCAAATTAAAACTTTTATACGAATTTAAAAATTACTTACCTGCACATATTAAATATAACTTAACATGCAGTTTAGTCCTCAGCTCAATTGAGTATGGATTAATAACATACTACGGTCACTTGACAAATGAGTTTAAAAACAAGTTGCAAGTTGTTCAAAACAACTGTCTCAGGTTTTCTTTTTTTATACCTAAGCATAATCATGTTACCCCATATTATAATAAACTCAAAATACTTAGAATAAGTGATAGATATATAATGTTATTTCTGACACTTCTATATAAAATTCTTATGTCAAAAACACCAGCCTACTTATATTGTACCATCGACTTTATAAAACGTGAACATGGGCAAAGAAAACGAACCGCGCGCATCTCTAAGCACCACTGTGAAAAATTCAAAGGTTTTTTTTTAATACTTAGGCGCATTTCTGTTCAATAAGTATTACACAATATTGAACACAAGCTCCATTATATAATTTTAAGTTAAAAGTAAAAAATAAATTATTGTAGCAAAGAAATCTATGTGTAAAATGGGATGCAATGAAAACCAGTTTTGCTGATTGCATCCTATTGACCGCGCAAAATGTATTTTGTTAAGGTCAACAAACATTATTATTATTATTATTATTACTTGTGTAAGGGGTCTTCCGCGTGTTGAATTTCACTATAGAGAATAGGATTCTTTAAGGATCATCTACATACCTAAACCATTGGTCAGTGGACTAAATGGTGTCATCTCTAAGATATTACATGAGATTGTTAGCAATTACTGATGGTGATCTTAGAGCAATTTCAGATAACTGTATTTGTTTTGAATTGAGCTCGAGTGTTAATTTGAGTTTAGGGGCCATAACTACTATCGATCTAGCAACTGGATCATACGAAACAGATGAAGAGAGGAATAACACTGTGCTCTAGTAGATGCAGTTGCAATTGAAATTGGTGTTTGATTAAGTTTTTTGGTCGTATACAGGATATTTCTGCCGAAACAAGCGGGTTTTTAGTATTTGAATCGTTTTTCATCTTTAACCACGTGGATACAACTTTCCTTACCGCACAGTTGAAGGATCATCAAAAAAGAAAGCAAATCAATAAGTTGTATATTGTTGATGATTGGCGCCCAAGCGAAGAAAAACTTTTTACCGCATAGTGCAATACCGCAGTTCATCGTAGTATGTAGGATAATGATGAAGTGGGACAAGAATCGTTATATTGCCCTAAGTATGTCAACGTGGCTTTATGTTATAAGCAAACAATATTACAATCTTATCTGCAAAAGTGGGCCTACGGTAAACTAAAACTGCAAATGGAACTATCGCGGAATTTATTGCACCCGTGTCTTTGTTTATTCTGTCCTATGTGTACGTACCAACAAATATAGCATATTATTTTGAGTATGTTTTAATAAGTTTTCTCTTTTATCTATTAATTGATATGTGGAAGGGATGTCCTAAATTTTGCGCTATCATCATATCTAAACGTTTAAGACTAGCTAAAAAAATAAACATTTTCACGATTACGAAACAGAATGGAGCGAGGAAAATTATTTTCGCTACAGTAATACACGGGGAAACCCAATTATTCTTCCATTTCTAGAGAAATGACGAATCTTTATTTTAAGAAACTGTCGGATTGGCAACACTTTCTTTTTCAGGAATTTTATTCAGTATAATACGCTCATTTAAATTAGTTAATGTTAAACAAATTTGTATCGGTTATCTGGGACAAGTCAGTGTAGCATAAACCTGGCCGAGCAATGAATAGAGCGACCTGGATAGAGAAGTGGGTTACAGTCATAGCGGAGATTGAGAGAAGTGAATACATTTCTCCCTGCCGGCTCACGTTCATTGCCACTGACAGAGAAACTTGCATCAATCCTGACCTAAGCTACGTACATAACGCGAATACGCAAGCTGTATTCAGATGTTAAATTAGTCCTAATGTCACACCGCTTCTTTGTATTTTCTACATTTATTTTTACTCTACACTAGCTTGTGTAAATAACGTGTCATAACAGTTCGCTATTTTATTATTTAAGCTTCTGCTCTATTTGTGCACTCGGCTTTAAAAAGTAAACCAAATAAATAATCTACGGATCGTATTTAATTAACATACATACTTCTGCTTAGATTAAGCACGGATGATACGCTATTGTTAATTGTCAACAACTGTCATTGCAGAAAATAAAATTGTTCTACTTTTACTAACAATACAGAGTGATCACCGCGCAAATGTTACGCCTATAATAGAACTAGTTCAGTAGCAGGAAAGGTTAACCCCGCAAAAGGTCGACTTTTTTAAAGAATTATCTGTATACCACACAAAAAAATTTGTTTAAAGGATATCATTTTCAGTTTTTTTGCCCAATACTTATTTTTTTTAATCTAAAGATGTATTATATAATGTTTCTCAAAAATATTAATTTTAACGTTTTATAAAAAATTGAGAGAAACATTTTGAACAAGATGAAATGAACTAAACAGTTTATTTTATCTAAAGAAATTGAAATTAACGTTTTAGAGTATGTCCAAATATTTTCACTATTCACAAAATTTTGAAAAAACGTTAATTTTTTTTTACAAGTACATATATTAGTATATTAAACTATGTTACGAAAATCTCAAGTTCTCTAAATAAAAAAAGTGAAGAATTTGATTACTCTAACAGGGACGTTCAATAGAAAGACCAGGCCGGCGCCTATCACTTTTGGCATCATAAATTTATTTTCATTCTTATATTTTACAAGTACAAGCCATAAGTCATACAAGTATTTTTTCATTGAGGTACATAACATAATTATAAACTTATAGAAAACAGAAATATATTCTAACAGTATTACAACTCAAAAGTTTTGTATTTTAATTTCAAAATTTCAACTTTTTGACATAATTCTACTTGTTCGTTTTCAGAATAATTTTTAAAATTATCAATATTCCATAAAAACGCGAAATTATTAGAGTAAGAAGAAAGTAATTGGAATCTCTCATCCACTGATGTTATGATTACATCTAGAGCATTAAAAAAACAACCAACTTTGAACTTTAACGTTTCGTCGTGGATCGGTTCATCGTCACATTCATAATCAAAATGTTTTTTTTATTTTTCGCGGTCTTAGACCTCTTTATTTTTTGAATTTAGTTCTATGTCTAAGCTGGATCCTATTTCTTAGCATTAATCAATATATCATTAAAACTTTTATGGGAGCGATAAGCTTTCAAAAAATTATTCAAATTATTTAAATGATTACAACACTGGGCAACATCAAAGTTCGGTTTTTGAGTAATTTTACTAATAATGTTAACTTTACTTAAAATGTTATACCACAACATAAGAATGCAAATGAACTCAAAATTTTGCAATTTTTTGGCCAACGATGCAGCCACATTTTTTACGTTATTTTCAAAGTTTCCTTCGCTTATTTCAAACAGAGCATCATAAACCTCCCCAAGTTCATACCTTAAAGAAGTTATTGCATCTATTCTACTAGACCATCGAGTATCCGATAAAGGTTTTAAAGTTAAATTTGTTACATTAGATAAATTGGATTTCAGAATTGCCCAGCGTTTGGTAGAAGCTGAAAAAAATACAAACAGTTCTTGAACTAAAGGAAAAAAATGGATGCTCAAAATATTCGATTTTGCGGCATCATTGACGACTAAATTTAGGATATTATTGCAACAAGGAACAAAGAAAGCTCGCGGATTGAAATCCAAAATTTTTTTGTAGACCGTTATGTCTACCACACATATTTGTCTCATTGTCGTAACCCTGATCCCGAAAATCGTTGATATTTAAACTTTCTTTCTCTAACGCCGACAAAAGAAATTTTGTCAAGCCTTCACCCGACACATCATCTACAGGGTGTAACTGGAAGACGTGGCCAAACTTTAAGAGCGTAATATATGGATTGAAAAAATGAAAATGAAATGTAGTAAGGATTTACAGTTTTTATTTTATAACAAAAGAACGGTGCTGTCGAAATGAACAAAAGTAACCACTCTAGATGTACTTTTCATTGTGAATACATTGGTGTAAATTTTATTTTGATAGGATGTTAGGAAGGGGTAGTTTTGTCTAAGGGTGGGAGTATTTTGCACTCCAAATTTATTATTTCGGGTCTTTTTTTAAATTTAATATCAAGTTTAGCATCTTTCGGGTTTTATACGCAAAAAAGGTACTCTTCTTTTAAATCGCTAGAGACAACGGTTTTCGAGAAAATTGGACTTAAAACTTATTATGCACTACAATTTTTAATAATGAATTACAGCAGCTATTATCCGAGTGGGCTGCGATTTTATTCACTAAGTAAGTGACAGTTACTATTATAATTTATAAGTTATTAATTATTGTTAAAGTTAGAAGGTACTTAATTTAATTAATTAACATAATGAATTTCACCAACGAAGAATGGACAGATATTCATTTCACTTATTGACGTGCAAATGGCAATTCCAATTTGGCTCGTCGGTTGTATGCTGCCACGTATCCCAATAGAATATGCCCAAATAAGAATACTTTTGCGTCAGTCCATCGTCGTCTTCGTGAAAAAGGATCTTACCAACGTAATAGTGGCGATTGTGGGCTTCAAAGAAATTCACGAACACCGGCATTAGAAGAGGATGTACTCAACAGAATTATGGAGACTCCTGAAAGTAGCACGCGCAAGGTAGCTGAAGAAGTAGGTGTTTCGCATATGACAGTATGGAGAATTCTACATGAACAGCTATTGTACCCATACCACATTCAGCGAGTGCAGGCTCTTATTGAAGCTGATTTTCGGCCACGAGTGATATTTTGTCAGTGGTTTTTACAACAATGCATTAATCCAAATTTTCAGTGTTTAGTGTTTTTTACGGATGAGGCAAAATTTTTCAGAGATTCAATTACAAATTTTCATAACGACCATTTGTGGGCTGACAACAATCCTCATGCTATTCGAGATTCCAGACATCAACAAAAATTTTTGTGTAACGTTTGGGGCGGTATTGTAGGGGGTTATTTAATAGGACCAATGTTTTTGCCAGAAACATTAAATGGACAAAATTATAGGATTTTTTTAGAAGAAAATCTACCTGAGCTTATGGACGAGGTGCCGTATGCAATACGCCGTGACTTATGGTTTATGCACGATGGTGCTCCGGCCCATTTTAGTCTTGTTACTAGAGAATTCCTCAACCATAATTATCCGAATCGTTGGATTGGCAGAGGAGGACCTGTTGCGTGGCCAGCACGGTCTCCCGATTTGAACCCGTTAGATTACTTCTTATGGGAACACCTAAAAAATACAGTTTATACTACTCCAGTTCCCACCGTTCATGTTCTTCGTGAACGTATCATCAACAGTTTTGATGTAATTCGGAATACTCCTGGAATTCTTGAGCGTGTCCGGCTGTCGATGGTTCAACGTTGTCAAGCCTGTATTGTAGCTGAAGGCAATCATTTTCAGCAGTTTCTCTGATTTGTATGTTTGTATGTTTCGATTTTGTTTGTTCTTTTAATTAAAATAATGTTTGTTATAAAATAAAAACTGTAAATCCTTACTACATTTCAAAGGGCTGTATCTCCCTTAGGAAGGATTTCCGGAACCATGTTTATAGAAACTTTTTTCATTTATTCCACCCATATATTACGCTCTTAAAGTTTGGCCACGTCTTTCAGTTACACCCTGTTCATCACTAAGGCGAACAGATTTCAAATCGCTGTCATTAAAAACTTTGCAACAGAAGCAGTAAAGTGAATTTTTTGTTTCGGAATACAACAACCAAAAACGCTCAATTTTTTCTTTGTTTGGTAAAATTATAAAGAAGTGACTATTGGAAAACTTACGCCCCGCCCCGACTCCGAACTATCTCTCGGATAAATATACTTTTTGTTTTGATAATGAGCAGGGCTACGTTCTACTAATTCTTGAATATTATTAGGACTTAATTTCTTTGGCCATAGTATTTTCCGTTCTGGTAATTTTTGAAGGTGTTGATTTCTCATTATCAGCGGAACTTGAAGATGTTGATGGATTCCTTTCTAGAAGATCAGTTTCTTGTCTGCTGCTGATACTTGTTTCAAGTACAGGTTCAAAATATTGGGATTCAGCTGTATTATTGTTGTTATTAATATTTGGCAAGGTAGACTCGGGTTTTGAAAAAAATGCGTAATTTTGACATGGTTTTCCAGTTCTTCCTCTCTTTTTCTTTTATTCAGCAAATTTTGGTATCCAGACAATTTCTTCTTTTTTCTGACATCCTGTATACTGTAAAGAAATTAATACGTAAGTAAACAAATTGACAAATTATTTATGAAAAATGGACATGTTTCGACGTCTCAAACTCAAACTTGAAAGTATTTTCTCAACATTACTTATTTCAAGTTATTCAAAATTTATAAATTGTTATAAATAGTAATATTAGTTCTTATCAATTATTCTGTTTGAATTTCCTTCAACTAACAATGATGTTTATATAATCAAATATAAAAGGATTTTTAAGATGCAAGTTTTTGGCTTTTAATGTTTTAATAAATCTAAAATAACAAATAAATTTTAGATGAACTCACCTTAATTCACAACACAAAACACATCACTAGAAAGTCTGTAAAACTACAAAAAACTAAAGTTTCAAAAGCAGATATATGAAATCGCGACCGATGCAGCGCTTGAATATATAAAGTTTCGTACATTGCAAGCTCAGACAGGAAAAAAAACGCTCGTTTGCTCGTTGGCTCGTTGTAAACCAAATTTCAAGCTCAAACATGAATAAAATCAGATTTATTTGAGCTCACACAATTCATGTTATTATGTTACGTATTCGATCGAATAAAATGCTATTATTGCGTACTCTGATTTGGAAAATATATTGTTTTCGAGAAGTAATTAGGTTCCCTCGTCTCAAAGAGTAAAAATAAACAAATAAAAAATAATGTAATAGCTAGCAATTCCTTACTTCTATTCTGTGTCTATACTAAAGTAAGAATTTTTTTTTGGTTGGAATATGTCTATGTTGAAACTGGAGTTGTCAACGTTTTGCAACAAAGGAAGGGATCCAATCGCTAATATGACAAAGAACATTTGGAAAATTAAGTTATAAACTTTGCAAAAAAAAATAAACATTTAATGGCAAACAGCACTTCTGAATCACGTAATTAATATACATATTTATTTTAGTTATGGTTTATAATACTATGTACCATGGATGTTCTTAGATATAAAATCTTAAGCTTTCGCGGTTGTTATGTTTAAAATTATAAGCGACTTTCGGCTTAGACCGCGTCGTAGTAAAACACCCAGACTTAGACTTGGTCATAGTCTCTTCTTGAGAGCCAAAACAAGAAGTAGAACTTGGCCTTTGCCGTATTGTCGTTCGTGAACCCAAACAAACTGACGTTTCGCAAGACATTGCAGCTTGCATCTTCAGAGTGGTAAATGTCACTGCCTGTCATTGCAGCTTGCATCTTCCGAGTGAAGATGCAAGCTGCAATATCTTGCGAAACGTCAGTTTGTTTGGGTTCACGAACGACAATACGGCAAAGGCCAAGTTCTACTTCTTGTTTTGGCTCTCAAGAAGAGACTATGACCAAGCCTAAGTCTAGGTGTTTTACTACGACGCGGTCTAAGCCGAAAGTCGCTTATAATTTTAAATGTTCTTAGATAGTTCGGGGACGCTGGCGCTTAATCTATTGGAAAGCGAGCTTTGATGACTTGTACCTACGCATCCATTGTTTCGTGTTGGCAAAGAAGGTTTTTTAGGTGTTTTAAAATCCCGATAGTGCGTCCGTAGATTCTTCAACTGATCTGGGATTTGCTACGTATGATCATAAACGGAAAGTAATTTGTTGATTACAATGACAACGGGGTTTCATCTGAACATCAGGTAAATATTGTTAGTGACACTTGATTTACCTATTAAGTTAAACTGGTGAAGCTGGTGAAAAGTACTAAAACTGGACTACTACTTGTAACTTCTTAAACTTACCAGTACAGTAGTGCCGTCGACGTAAAGTATAGACGTTGTACAACAGCAATTTGGCTTGAGTTCAGACATGCGTAGTTCTTTCTAGGTACGATCAGACCATAAACAAAGAGATATATGTTCCTATGTTGTCGAAAGCAGCTCAGGTGTGTTTTCACCAAGTGGTGTCTTGTAAAGTGTGAATTTGAGAAACCAAACTGTTTTTGCTCCGTAACTTACACTGTATTATACGTTTTCCATATTTATTCTTTTTTTGTTTCTGTTTTTTCAAAAATAACTTGAAGCAGATTTTTGTTATCTAAAGCTTCAGGACTCACTGAAACAAAGCCGTAATCTATCTCTAGCAGTTCAATAGTATTTTGTTTACTTTTTCAGTTTCGTCTTTTTTGATAAACCATAATTTAACTTTTTTCACGTTTGGAAAAATAGCTATAAAGCTTCTTGCTTTTACACTAATTACATTAATACGTTATGCTTTCTGTACAGTGGCGTAACAAGGCGGCTATGGGCTTGTGTTCCAAATCAAACCGGGCCTCTGAGGAAGTCAGAAAAATTTTAAAAAAATTAAAGGTCACAATAAAAAGCACGCTTTTATCATCGATTACTACTTTGAAAATGTATTGTTTACTTATTGTTTGTCTAGGAAAAAAAATAATATGAAAAAAAAATTTAATCAAAAAAATAAAACAAAACAAAATAAAATAAACATAATACATACAAATTGGAGCACTTGGCTTAAAATATTTTTTCTTGCTTTAATTTGAGCAAACGTTGATACAATTTCTGAGACATTGATTATTCTGGCAACTTCATTCTCTATTGAAATAATTGATAAGGCGGACAATCTTTGTTGACCCATGATATTTCTTAAATAATTTTTAATTAATTTTAGTTTCGAAAATGATCTTTCTGCTGAAGCTACCGAAACAGGAATAGTGAGAAAGATAAAACATGATGTTATTATTTCACTAAAACTAGACGCGATGAAGAATTTTGTATTAAAATAAATTGTATTAATTCCATTATGGAATTAATTTGAGATAAATGCTGTTCACAACACAGCCTAAATGATAATCATTGTAACGAAATCGAGTCTAAAATATTATTTAAATATTTTACGTATAGCTACTGACACATTCGATATAATGCTTCATCAGAAATATTGCTATTGGAGATAAAACTTTGAAAGTTGCATACAGCTGATCAGAACTTCGATCTTTTAATTGAACTAAAATAATGTCCAACGTCTTAAAAAATACATTCATTTTGAACCAGTCTTCGTTAGACTGTATCTGAAAATGTTTATTGGTTTCATCAAAAAATACTTTTGGCCTACATCTTCTTTTCTTCACAAATTATGTGAACGAGCCATTTTTAGCTAAATTACATGCTTCATTTTTTTTAATGAAAATCATTTCGCATTTTTTTAATATTTTGATATGCATTACTAAACATTTGAGATGCTTGTTCAATGTTTTGCTGTTTATTTTGCAATAGTTTTGATATGGTATTGATGTTTTTTAAAATCCTTGTTTCAAACACAATCAGAAATACCGTCTCGAACTTTTCCGAATAAGATTTCAATGACTTGGCTTCTTCGGTTTCTGTTTTATCATCTTTATTATCCGATGTCAATAAAATCTTTGAAATAGCTTTTAGACATCAGTATATCTAAATCGAAGAGCTTCTAACGCATCGTGTCTTGGCGATCATCGAGTGGGTGTTAATTTTTTTAAAGTTATTCTTCTTTTGGTTAAATCGAAAATTTGTTTCTAAAAGATTCCACATTTTTATGCTATATCCAAAAAATACATAGACACTTTAAACGAAATCATAAAAATTCCGAATTTCTTGAACGTTCTTAATAGAGTCATTGAGAATTAAATTTATATTATGAGCCGCGCAGTGTACATATGGTTCATTTGGGACAATTTGTAACATTTTGGCTTGAGCACCCTTATCTCATATTTGCGGCGCCGTCATATCCCTGACCACGAAGTTTTTCCAAAGGCAACCCATTGTCTGTAAAATACTGTTTTTTTAAGTTGCACCAGTTTGATTTTCAACTGAAACAAACCCTAAGAAAGATTCTTTAATAATTATATTTGTTGCCTTGTCTTCAATATACTCAATTGTGACATAACACTTAGTTGATCAACTTTTGATGCATCTTGCGTAGTGTCTACTATTATAGAATAAAATGAGGCATTTTTTTATTTGTTTGATTATTTCCTGTTTTATAGCAGTTCCTAGTAGACCAATTAACTCATTTTGAATATATGGACTTAAATATGTAACTGAATTGTTTTTCTTGTTTTCTAATAAATTTTTAGAACCAAATCATATTTTGAAAGCAAATGAATCACTGATAAAAAGATTCCGGGATTTGCAGAATTCGCACTTTCGTTATGTCTTCTAAACGGCATGTTGCATAAAGCCAATGTTAGAGTAACGTCAATAATACGCTCCAAAATTTGTTTCCATATTGAAATTTCGTGCCGAATCTTTGACTCTAGTTTGTGGTCAATCGTTTTGTTTGACCTCCATCTATCAAAAAGCGCACAGGACTTGTTGTGGCTTAGCTTTTTTTATGTCTATCAATTGTTTGATGCAGATGAATCCAGTCATTAAAACTATTGACCATTGTCTCTTTAATTTGG
Source organism: Aquatica leii (assembly GCA_035610365.1). Taxonomy (NCBI): domain Eukaryota; kingdom Metazoa; phylum Arthropoda; class Insecta; order Coleoptera; family Lampyridae; genus Aquatica; species Aquatica leii. Next base: position 35,420,596 of record CM069439.1, read on the forward strand.
GCAAATAACCAGCAAGGTTGGCAGTAACATTTATTTAGTATTGGTGAATAGCATAGCCACAAACGTTCCGTTTTTAATCCCGACTTGTTTCTTTTATGGTAAAAGAAAGTCGAAAAACTTCTACCTTTATCATCTCGAGGTCGACATGGTTTATTTTAAACTAAGATTCTTTTTTGTTCCGATGTTAATTCACTAGTGTAATATCCTTTATCATTTTTTATTATACTGTCAGTAGTACCCATATCATCGCTAATAATGCTAATATCAGTAAAATTAGTATCATTTCTATAACTGGGGTTCTTGTTACATTGGAATCTATGACTTGGACTTCACTATTTGCAGAATCTTTAGAAAGATCAATCATGTATGAACATGATGGCAAAGACTCTGGTTCCGCTGGTTGATTTGGCGGGTTTAATGATTGAGTCATATTTTTAACTCAAAGGTCAGAAGTCAAAAAAAAAATAAGACAACCAAATAATTTTTGTAAATTGCTTAAATTAATATTAAATTAAAATTAGCTTACTTTTTAATTATGCAGACCGCGAACTAAAAAATTCGGTGTGGCAGCTTTTTATTCTTTTCTTCTTTCTCTTCGCGTTCTTTGCGTTCTTGCGTACTCATTACTCTGCAAGTTCGATAGTTCAGTTTTGGTAAAATTTAAAATAAAAACATTACTTATCAAAAAACTTAATTAAATAGTGATATAATAATTATAATATGTAATCGAAAACATTAAACAATTATTGAAACAGATCACAAATCAGATTCACAACAAAAAAACTTTAAAATGTTTTTTATTTTAACAAGGGAAATACTTCAACGCGTCGGTGGTCGGACTCAATCCCAAATTGAAACAGAAGTCAATTGCTGCGTTTATTTCTACGGTTCGATCCGGATAGAAGCTCAAGCGGCTTGAATTATTAATCTTTAATCTCAGTGTTTATGTCGACACGGATTAAGACGAGAAATACTTAACCTCACTTTTTTTACTAGTATAATTTGTCATTTGTGGTTTATTTAGGTAGTATTTACTCGTATTTACTATTGCTAAAAGTTTATTATTATTTAACTATGGTGAAAAAACGAATCAGAAATACCTGGAAACCACTTTTTTTCCTGAATTATTGAAAGAAAAAAAATACTGATGGAAAACGTTTTCTTTTTTTTCAACTTAATTTTGTTTTTTAAAAAATAAAATTAGTACCTAATTTTTTTTCCCGGCTGATTTTAACATTTATGACAGTTCAAAATGACAGTTAAAGAAAAGTGAAATTAGGCACAAAAACTGGATCCCGATTAAAAGTAGATTAAGCGTTTATTTAAGTAGAATTTACCAAGCAGCTTGAGTTTCTATCCGGATCGAACCGTCGAAATAAACGTAGTAACTTATAAAACAAACACTAGACTACATATAAGACTATAACTGCATATAAATGTGGTGTTTTAGAAAAAGAGATTCTGTAAACAGTTTCTAGGCATTCCCAATAATCTTTTAACTTATCGCACCTATTATTGTAAAAAGTAAAAAAAAAAACATATAAGAACCTATACAAAATGTAGACAATGTGGCAATAAAAATTATAATAGATTTTTCAAAAACTGTAACGTAGACGGTTATTTCCAAAATAAATTATTTTTTTATCTATTTAGAAGCAAATATTTGAAACAAATAACTGATTTTGCTAACATCAAAATTTAACACACAAAATAAAATAATCAAAAACACATTTGTGTAAAAAAAAAATTAAAAATTGAGTCACATACTATATTGATTAGTTAACAGCATAGTGAAAAAATCCAAACAAAAGATTGCTAAATAAAAAAATAAAGTTAATTTAACAAAAAATACGTAAATTTGCTCATCTATTTTGTAATCACTAAGGACTTGATTGCAATGGAAAAATACTTTTGATAAAAACTACAAAACACTCGAGATAAAGAAAAATAATGAACTATGTTCCAGACAGCATACAGTAAATATTTTGTACTTTATTTAATGTAATTTTTTTATTTTTTGCATAATTGTAATTTAACTCCTATTACTGGATACATAAATCATTTATTGCGGTATACATTTCAGTATAATTTTAGTAATTAATTATGCCTGTAATGTTGCAAACAATATCACATAAACATATAAAAAGATTAAGGTCATAATTGTTCTGCCGTAGTAGAAAAATTGATTAGTACAATTCAAGTATTATTTTTTACTGCTTATCCCAATATCGCACTTATTAACGAGGTCAGGACATTTTTCGTTATACAGGGTGTTTGTTATGGGTTATGATTTGTAATTGATTAAGACGTCAAAATACATTTAGTTTTTTTTTATAATTTGGTCTTTTTATTACTGTCAACAAATTTATCAATTTTTTTTAAAATAAAGAATATTAAAAAAATCAAAACTATTATAAAATTACCTTACATAAATAAAAAACATTTGCTAAAAGAAATATACAATATTTAAAGAAAAATTACCATTACGCAAAACAACAGCACTATTAATTTTTTTGAAATTTCCCTAAAAACTTACTTTCAAATTTGAATAATCAAAACAAGACTAAATAAAAAAATCAGAGTATTATATTCAAGAGAAAATAATTGAAATTCTATTTTAAAGAACTGGTAAAAAATGTGGTGAAATAGAAACTGGAATAAATTGATAAATAAAACTTTTATAGAAAGTTAAATTTTTAATCATCCTTCTAGATACTCACTGAAAAAAGATACTAAAGAAAAATCAAATGAAAAGTAGTTTTGATTAAATTACAAAATTTATTTGGCTTAAAAATGTTTTTTTTTTGTCTTTGAAGAGTTGGAAAAAGAACTTATGGTGAAAGTTCTAATTACGCAATTTGTACTAATACTCTAATAAGAAGACGATGAGTTTTTATTTACAACCAAGTATTAAAAGAATAACATGAATATTATCCAAACATTGCGGTTTAACCAATTGTAACCAAATTTCTCTTTGCTAATAGTCGCCGTAACAAGGTTACGGTGAAATAATGAATGCAATATTATCAAACTTTCCCCGTGTGTTTCTGTTACTTTTCTTCTGTGTTCATGCTACGTTGTAGTTTTGTCACGTAAGCGAGTGTTAGCGCTACTATTACACGTTTTATACTCTCTATTGGAAATTAAATCCTTTCCAATTTCGTCGACTTCTGTTTTTAATTTAACCTACATCAAACGGCGTTTCAAATAATTATTTATTGTCATTCGTGAAATGTTATCTTTTCAGGTAAAAAATAAATTAAAAACTAGATACTACTACTTTTATAATAATTTGTAGATTCATTAACTATGTGTAACCAATATTAATTAGTTTCTGGTATTTAGACCTATGTCTACTTACTTTCTGTTAATCTACAAAATTGTAGGAATAGTATCAATTTTGAAATTTTGATAGCTTATACAGAAGTACTGTTTTTAGATAACTTTTTTTTTATTTTGGTAGTTTAAAAAAAATCACGCCATCAATTTAGTTGTAGGTTGTCCTATTTACCTACTTTTGCTGATTTATTTTTTTACATGCTGCAATGATTATCTTTTTCTTCGCCGTGCAATATTTTTCTACTACTTTCAATTTTATTTATTTTTTAATGCATTTCGCTATTTTTGGAATCTGTTCAGTTATTTATTTTTTGTTCTTATTTAAGTTTTTTTGTAACAAAAATTTGTAGAAATGGATATTTAATCTCCAAATAATTTAAAATTCCATGAAGAATATTTTAAGACTATATGTACTTCGTGTTATTTCATGCTGTTTTCTTTTCCTTCTTTTTGCTTTTAAGTCTGTTTTTTTCTTCTTTGGTTTGGTTTTTATAATGTTGGTATACAATTCAGAATCGAACACGCCTGTTGATTAAAAAGTCAGATCAATTCTGTAGTATAGCTTATTTGCCTATGGAATAAGTTATTAAGCTTTTGTATGCTGGATACGTGAACAAATTAAGACATCGTTTCCTCTTTAACTAACAACTTATATATCTTATATCTTCGTTTGAAGTAAAATTTAGTTCTCTACTTATTTGATTACTTTTTCTCTGTCTTTGACTAGTTTCTATTCTTTGACCATGCTCTTTCTTGGTTTTTATTTTCTTTTATGGTTAGAGAGTTTAGTAAATCATTTAGTTTGTTTCTCGATACTGCGAATAGCTAATGATTTTTTTCTTATATTTTTGTTTCTACATTTATTTCTTCATGTTTTTCTCGCTATTTTTTGAGATGTTATTGCAGTCAGATTACATGATCGTCATCAACAAATCTTATTTTGGCAGCCGTATGAAAAATATTATTTTCGCTTGTGAAATTACTTGCATTGTTAAGCACGATTCGTTTTTATTTTCACTATAAAATTAAGGAAAGGACAGCTCTAAAATATGTGTTCCAAAGGTATCAATACGATTTTTATTAAGACTGTTTACGACCGATCCTTTCCGTAAATGGACATCGTTCTATACAGTGAAGTTATGACCCATTCTTAATTTTGACGCGTAGTCTAGTTTTCTATCAAAGAATTCTTAGCTTACAAAATTTAAAAACGCAACAACGAAAAACAAAAAAAAATATTGAAAGCAAATGGCGAACACGATATAATTTCGTTTGTAAAAAACAGATTATTGGTTTGATAAGAATGTAGAATAGAGCATCCAGAAACTGTCATCAAGATGAGGAAGATCTTTAAAAAGCTTCGATGTAGTCTAAGCTGTTTATCTAAATCAATAATCTTTGAAATTGTGTTTTTTTGGTTATTTTTTTTAATTATCTTTTATTATTATTATCTTCTTGCGCAATTTGTACTTTAGTTCATATATGTTTCTAAAATGAAATCTATCAATGTTTATTTTTGTTGCAACTTTTTTAAAACTATTTTTATGCTTATTATTGTTTTAACTAAAATTTTACAATCAAGTATTTTAAAGTTGTAGTTTTGATCTTAACGTAAAATTTTATTTATACACACTTTTGTTTTTCTTGTATAGTATCCTTTAATTCCTTATCACCGTGGTTATATTTTAATTATGTTTTCTTAGAAATCTTTCTAATTTCAACATGTTTTTTTCTGTTTTTGGTTTTTTTAAAAATCGTTTAAGTTTCTGTTTATTTACATTTTTTAAGTTTTCTGTTTAATTAATACGTGTTTATTAATGATAATAGCATTTTTACTAGTATTACTCTTAGATTTGATAATTAAAAGTACTTGTTTTGTAACTGCTATTGTTTGAGTTATTTTGGTAGATAAGGCGCGGAGAATTTGAAATGTCCCTAAAAATAAAACAGTCAAATAGAGACCAAAGCTTGTTTTTGTTAAAAGAGAAACTCTTTTATTTATTCGCTTTAGCGTGTTCTCATTGTAACAATTATAAAATTGGTATTACTGTGTATTATGTTAGTGTTTAATTTCTCCATAATTGAGGTCAAAGAAAGAAATGTGAGATAGTTGTTTAGAAATCAGCAAGCGGGAGGAAGATAAGCTAGTGAAATGTGTGTCACTTATTGCGGTCGCACTTTCTCGCAAAAACCTCTGGCTTCTCCGCCTACTGTACTTTGAAACAACATAAAGAATGAAGTTATAAATAATTTTCAACGTGAATGTCATCAAAACTGGGTCAAAATCAGTTTCGACAATACATTTATTATGTGTACACATTATTATCAGTTGGATAAGAATATTCGTAACCTCCAACTATCATTCTACTTTTATATATTTTCATAAATAAATGTTACGCGTATTTCGTAATTACGTTCATTTTTCCTTTTCTTGGTAATTTTTAATTGCGCGTTGTAATTTTTTCAACGCAATAAAAACATTGCTTTCTCTAACTTGTGTGCGCTTAATGACGTTTATTTTTTTGAGCGTATTTCTTCTAGTTTTGAGCGCCAAATTTATATTCGTTTTTGGCCCAGTTTCGTACTTTAAAAAAGATTTCTAATACAATTGCGGTTTAACGAGATTCTTGACCTTAACAATGATTTTCACTTCTAACGTTTATCTTTTTCGTTTTTCCTTGTTTTTAAAGATACTCGCGATTATGGGAACTCCAAAAAATAATGAACAATTTTATTTAACCAGTTAAAATCTATGGCGTAATTGTTTCCCAACTACTGACACAGAAAGATCTGAAATTCAGGTCGCGGCGTTGTCCGAGATGTATAAAACTTGGTTATATAATCCACGGAGTTATGAAAGTTATAGTCAAAAGTCACGGTCAGTGTTTTTAGCACTTTTCCATTAGTTGACACTAAACGATTGTCAGTTTGAAACCAGGTACCTGACCACGCCGTATTTTGACTTCTATTGTTTGGTTCAATGAAAGAGTAGACATTCCGTACGGATGATGAACTTAGTATATCCTAAAACGGATACACAATCTGTTCTAAATGTTTTGGCGATGTTAAGAACAGTACTTTGCTCCCGAATTGGAAAATGCTTATGAACTTACGCTCAACCTTGAAAAGAGTAAATACGAAACAAACAATAATAAAATTGATAATATTAAGACATCCAGAGAAATTTATAAATATCCATAAACTATATTTAATTGACACAATAAAAAAATAAGCACTTTGATTTCTTGCGTGTAAGATTATTAAATTATAGAACATTTGACGTTTAATCTCTCATATTATATTGACCTCATACATATCATAATTGTTGACTCGCTCGTTCTTTGACTCTTATGGTCGTATATTAGCAATTTAAATTTACTCTCGGATCGTTTCAACAAATACAAAAATAGTACAACAACGTGAAAATCTAATTAACGATCTTCGTCATATTCAAATTTTGGATAAAGAAATCATTTCAAAATGAGTAAACAACTTTGTTCTTTTATATATGAACTTTAACGCTATGGAGGACATTAAACTTGTGGATGACTTTTTTTGCGCGTATTTGCTACACTCAATCTTAACGATGACACACCGTCCCTGAAAATTATTCTGAAATTAACGTGTTTACTAAGATAACACCATTTTATCAACGATTGTGTAAAATATATCACGAATTTCAATTTAAACGTGATTAAATTATATCATACTCAAACAAAAGGCCGCTGATTTACATACCATTATTATTATTGTTCGATGCATCTATTTACAGTACGAGTTCTTGACTTCAATGACAACCGATATTATGTTTCTTGCATCCTTTGGTATTAAAAACTGAAACTTAGTTGTAAGTTATAACTTTTACCTTGAATTTTTTCTTTCAAAAATAATAAATACTACACAACTATACATATTTATTTTTATTTAAATAAAGGATATCTTTTAAGACATATATAGCAATTATACAAGACAATTATAATAAACCGAGATCGTTTGTGTAATTAAGGACAAGCAATAATTCCGTATTACGTGTCAAATCTCGAGGTAAGGTCACATTGACATTTAATAAATATGACCAGTTAATGTACAACATAAATCTATATTTATATTTCGGACGTTGTCTTGCTGCTTGCTTTCAAAGAAATCAGAAATCGGCCTTGCACCGTTTCGCCAAAATAAAATCATCACGAACGCTTCTTCTTACTATACGTATTAAACCTTCATTTCTGGCTTTCTATGTTTTACATGTCTCCTTAAAGATTTTGTCCCTCTTGGTTTATTTTGCCATTTTTCTTAGGTTCAGTATTCCAAAATCTTCCTTTTTTTATCGATTCTTGTTTAATCTTTGTTCGTTTGCTTTTGTTATTGTCCAATTTTTACCCTCAAATATGTTTCATGAAATTAGCATTGTTTTGTACATTACCATTGATGCTTCTTGGTTTTAATAGAAACGAACTCTTTAAATTACTATTATTTTAAGTTAGGTTCATATACTCTTTGCACTATAGCTCTAATTTTATAGCGCTTATTTTGTTTCCTTACAAAATTTGTTTCAGACCAGAAGCCAGCAATCTGTCTGAGGTGTTTTGTATTAATATATCTTTTATTTTCATTCTGATTATGTGATATGCTAGAAACGACACCAATCTTTTCTAGCAGATTCGCTTGTTAGTTTCTTGTTTCTTATTACAAGATAACTGTGTTTTGTTAACCTTTTAAAGACGGAGATGCTAAAAAATATAATTTTCTTCTTGTCCTTTTATGAAGTAGCTCTGCAAATGATTTTAAGTGACCTAGCATTATCAAAAATTTAATATTCCTCTCCGATTACTGAAAAAGGTACGTTCCCATTTTGGGAACGTTGGACAGTATAGGGATACAGTAAGGAGTAGTAATCGTCATACGCCAAAAATATTTCGCTAAGCTATTTTCCATTATTTTTTACTGATACAACTTACAGGTGAAAAATACAAAAGAACAATAGTTCAAAAAGACAATTATTTTGTATGATAAAATTTGAAACATACATTTTTATGTAACCTTCTGTCACACTTGAAGCACTTCAGTCTGGTATTTTTTGACACACACAACACCTGCCTTTTATTATGTGGTTGACTCAATCATATCTTATGTCACATAGAATCGGTGCTATTGGGCCTCCTCTTCTCGTCCTTTGAGTACACTTTACTTTGATTAGACACATAGCAATTGTACGCCGAAATTCTAAGTGACTTTTTGTGCGTTTTTCGCCATTTACGTATTCATGAAAACGATATGCTGCAACAACGGATAAATTTAGAGCATTAGAAAATAGGTTCCACCACCACTTTTTAGATCTCAGTCTTGGGCACTAATTAGAATAAAGGCGATCTAGTAAATCAACCCCACCTATCCCTTCATTATATTTATTTATTAGATGTGGCTGAGTTACTTCCTTTTTATGTTCCTCCTTTACTCTTCTGACAGTCTTTTTATAAACTAGTTCTGAAAAATAGATTCATACCCGTAAAAAAATTTTTGGATCCATTGAAACTGTACCCTTGACAGTAATCGCAATAAAAACAGAATAAGTACACTAACTTAGTACCATCTACTCTTCAAAACGTTTCAATCACAAATGAGATGCAAAACATTAAGTAGTTTTATCGGAGTGTTCAAATAACAATTCGTTTTCAAGATACGCGTGAGTCACCTACGGTCTACCCTAAACAGTCCAACGTTCCCAAATTGGGACAGGCCGACTTTCCAAGAAATTGTTAGAACGCGTTGATAACTTTTGACTAAGTAAACACTGAAATGAATTGTTCGTTGTATAATAAGACAATATCAAGTAGCAAATTATTATAAATACAGTAAATGACGATAAAATATAGAAAACAAAATCAAAACTTAAAAATGCACAAAAAAAATTATGACGTTCTAACTTAAAAAATTACTTGTTGATATAACTATGAAACTTATAGATAAAAGTTAACAGCTTATTGAATATTACATTGTATAAAACAATGCCAAGTGCGTGACCAATCTTTACAGAAAAAATGGTTAAACTATGTTCCCATTTTGGGAACGTTGGCCATTTAAAGGTTAAGGTATATGGACTAGTCAGCTAATGCAATTTTTAACTTCTATAGAGCTTTTAATTTGACTAACGGTAACGATTTAGACCTTCTATTCATGTAATTGACTTGCAATCAGCGGAAATGCAGTAATTTTTGTCAAATACATGATGACTAGACGATCCAGATTCATGTTCGTTTTCATTTTTTTCTCAAAATAGTTATTCGATAATGTTGGTAGACGTAAAGAACTAGAGCGACTCTATTCGACTGCATGCTTAGCATGGTCTTGTTTAAATATCTCGGTACACAACTGCCAGACTACTTGATTCTTACTATGTGTCAAGTGAAGACATTGCCCTTGCGGTTCTAATTTTTTGTAACTTGTTTAGCCTTGTTATGGTCAACAAATCAAATTTTTATATGTAGCTGTGGAGATTATTACCGATAGAATATACCCAAAAGAATGTTTCCGGTTTAGTCCTAACGTTTTTTCCCATTCTTTTCTAGCAGATCCGCTTATTAGTTCTTTGGCTCTTATTACAGGATAACTGTGTTTTGTTAAGGTATATGAGCTTATGCAATTTATAACTTCTATAGAGCTTTTAATTTGACTGGTAACGATTTGGATCATCTATTCATGTAATCGGCTTTCAATCAGCGGAGATGCAGTAATTTTTGCCAGATATATGATTGCTAGATGACCCAGATTCATGTTTGTTATTCATTCGCTTTCTTTTTTTCTCAAAATAGTTATTCGATAATGTTGGTAGAAGTAGAGCGACTCTATTCGACTGCATGCTTAGCATGGTCTTGTTTAAATATCTCGGTACACAGCTGCCAGACTACTTGATTCTGACTATGTGTCAAGTGAAGACATTGCCTTTGCGGTTCTAATTTTTTGTAACTGCTTTAGCCCTGTTATGGTCAACAAATCAAATTTTTATATGTAGCTGTAGAGATTATTACCGATGGAATATACCCAAAAGATTGTTTCCGGTTTAGTCCTAACGTTTTTTCCCATTCTTTTCTAGCAGATCCGCTTGTTAGTTCTTTGGCCCTTATTACAAGGTAATTGTGTTTTGTTAAGCTATATGGACTAGTCAGCTTGTGCAATTTTTAACTTCTATAGAGCTTTTAATGCTGTTTGACTATTCATGTAATAGGCTTTCAATAAGCGAAGATGCAGTAATTTTTACTAGAAATATGATTGCTAAACGATCCAGATTCATGTTCGTTTTTTCTCAATGTAGTTATTCGATAAGCTTGGTAGAAGTAGAGAACTAGAGCGACTCTATTCGACTGCATGCTTAGCATGGTCTTGTTTAAATATCTCGGTACACAGCTGCCAGACTACTTGATTCTTACTATGTGTCAAGTGAAGACATTGGCCCTTGCGGTTCTAATTTTTTGTAACTTGTTTAGCCTTGTTATGGTCAACAAATCAAATTTTTATATGTAGCTGTGGAGATTATTACCGATGGAATATACCCAAAAGATTGTTTCCGGTTTAGTCCTAACGTTTTTTCTCATTCTTTTCTAGCAGTTCCGATTGCTAGTTCTTTGGCTCTTATTACAGAATAACTGTGTTTTGTTAAGGTATATGAGCTAGTCAGCTTATGCAATTTTTAACTTCTATAGAGCTTTTAATTTGACTGGTAACGATTTGGATCATCTATTCATGTAATCGGCTTTCAATCAGCGGAGATGCAGTAATTTTTGCCAGATATATGATTGCTAGATGACCCAGATTCATGTTTGTTATTCATTCGCTTTCTTTTTTTTCTTAAAATAGTTATTCGATAATGTTGGTAGAAGTAGAGCGACTCTATTCGACTGCATGCTTAGCATGGTCTTGTTTAAATATCTCGGTACACAGCTGCCAGACTACTTGATTCTGACTATGTGTCAAGTGAAGACATTGCCTTTGCGGTTCTAATTTTTTGTAACTGCTTTAGCCCTGTTATGGTCAACAAATCAAATTTTTATATGTAGCTGTAGAGATTATTACCGATGGAATATACCCAAAAGATTGTTTCCGGTTTAGTCCTAACGTTTTTTCCCATTCTTTTCTAGCAGATCCGCTTGTTAGTTCTTTGGTTCTTATTACAGGAAAACTGTGTTTTGTTAAGGTATATGAGCTAGTCAGCTTATGCAATTTTTAACTTCTATAGAGCTTTTAATGCTGTTTGACTATTCATGTAATAGGCTTTCAATAAGCGAAGATGCAGTAATTTTTACCAGAAATATGATTGCTAGACGATCCAGATTCATGTTCGTTTTTCTCAATGTAGTTATTCGATAAGCTCGGTAGAAGTAGAGAACTAGAGCGACTCTATTCGACTGCATGCTTAGCATGGTCTTGTTTAAATATTTCGGTACACAGCTGCCAGACTACTTGATTCTTACTATGTGTCAAGTGAAGACATTGCCCTTGCGGTTCTAATTTTTTATAACTTGTTTAGCCCTGTTATGGTCAACAAATCAAATCTTTATATGTAGCTGTGGAGATTATTACCGATGGAATATACCCAAAAGATTGTTTCCGGTTTAGTCCTAACGTTTTTTCCCATTCTTTTCTAGCAGATCCGCTTGCTAGTTCTTTGGCCCTTATTACAGGATAACTGTGTTTTGTTAAGGTATATGAGCTAGTCAGCTTATGCAATTTTTAACTTCTATAGAGCTTTTAATTTGAATTGTAACGATTTAGACCTTCTATTCATATAATCGGCTTTCAATCCGCGGAGATGCAGTAATTTTTGCCAGATATATGATTGCTAGACGATCCAGATTCATGTTTGTGATTCATTCGTTTTCATTTTTTTCTCAAATTAGTTATTTGATAATGTTGGTAGAAGTAGAGAACTAGAGGAACTCTATCCAATTGCATGCTTAGCATGGTCATGATTAAATATCTTGGTACACAGCTGCCAGACTATTTGATTCTTACTATGTGTCAAGTAAAGACATTGCTTTTGCGGTTCTAATTTTTTGTAACTTGTTTAGTCTTGTTATGGTCAACAAATCAAATTTTTATATGTAGCTGTAGAGATTATTACCGATGGAATATACCCAAAAGATTGTTTCCGGTTTAGTTCTAACGTTTTTTCTCATTTTTTTCTAGCAGATCCGATTGCTAGTTCTTTGGCTCTTATTACAGGATAACTGTGTTTTGTTAAGGTATATGAGCTAGTCAGCTTATGCAAGTTTTAACTTCTATAGAGCTTTTAATTTGACTGGTAACGATTTGGATCTTCTATTCATGTAATCGGCTTTCAATCAGCGGAGATGCAGTAATTTTTGCCAGATATATGATTGCTAGATGACCCAGATTCATGTTTGTTATTCATTCGCTTTCTTTTTTTTCTCAAAATAGTTATTCGATAATGTTGGTAGAAGTAGAGCGACTCTATTCGACTGCATGCTTAGCATGGTCTTGTTTAAATATCTCGGTACACAGCTGCCAGACTACTTGATTCCGACTATGTGTCAAGTGAAGACATTGCCTTTGCGGTTCTAATTTTTGTAACTTCTTTAGCCCTGTTATGGTCAACAAATCAAATTTTTATATGTAGGTGTGGAGATTATTACCGATGGAATATACCCAAAAGATTGTTTCCGGTTTAGTCCTAACGTTTTTTCCCATTCTTTTCTAGCAGATCCGCTTGCTAGTTCTTTGGCCCTTATTACAGGATAACTGTGTTTTGTTAAGGTATATGAGCTAGTCAGCTTATACAATTATTAACTTCTATAGAGCTTTTAATGCTGTTTGACTATTCATGTAATAGGCTTTCAATAAGCGAAGATGCAGTAATTTTTACCAGAAATATGATTGCTAGACGATCCAGATTCATGTTCGTTTTTCTCAATGCAGTTATTCGATAAGCTTGGTAGAAGTAGAGAACTAGAGCGACTCTATCCGACTGCATGCTTTGCATGGTCTTGTTTAAATATCTCGGTACACAGCTGCCAGACTACTTGATTGTTACTATGTGTCAAGTGAAGACATTGCTTTTGCGGTTCTGATTTTTTGTAACTTGTTTAGCCCTGTTATGGTCAACAAATCAAATTTTTATAAGTAGTTGTAGAGATTATTACCGATGGAATATACCCAAAAGATTGTTACCGGTTTAGTCCTAACGTTTTTTCCCATTCTTTTCTAGCAGATCCGCTTGTTAGTTCTTTGGCTCTTATTACAGGAAAACTGTGTTTATTTAAGATATATGAGCTAGTCAGCTTATGCAATTTTTAACTACTATACAGCTTTTAATGCTGTTTGACTATTCATGTAATAGGCTTTCAATAAACGAAGATGCAGTAATTTTTACTAGAAATATGATTGCTAGACGATCCAGATTCATGTTCGTTTTTCTCAATGTAGTTATTCGATAAGCTTAGTAGAAGTAGAGAACTAGAGCAACTCTATCCGACTGCATGCTTAGCATGGTCATGATTAAATATCTCGGTACACAGCTGCCAGACTACTTGATTCTTACTATGTGTCAAGTGAAGACATTGCCTTTGCGGTCCTAATTTTTTGTAACTTGTTTAGCCCTGTTATGGTCAACAAATCAAATTTTTATATGTAACTGTGGAGATTATTACCGATGGAATATACCCAAAAGATTGTTTCCGGTTTAGTCCTAACGTTTTTTTCCCATTCTTTTCTAGCAGATCCGCTTGCTAGTTTTTTGGCTCTTATTACAGGAAAACTGTGTTTTGTTAAGGTATATGAGCTAGTCAGCTTATGCAATTTTTAACTTCTATAGAGCTTTTAATTTGACTGGTAACGATTTAGACCTTCTATTCATGTAATCGGCTTTCAATCCGCGGAGATTCAGTAATTTTTGCCAGATATATGATTGCTAGACGATCCAGATTCATGTTTGTGATTCATTCGCTTTCATTTTTTTCTCAAAATAGTTATTTGATAATGTTGGTAGAAGTAGAGAACTAGAGGAACTCTATCCGATTGCATGCTTAGCATGGTCATGATTAAATATATTGGTACACAGCTGCCAGACTGCTTTATTCTTACTATGTGTCAAGTAAAGACATTGCTTTTGCGGTTCTAATTTTTTGTAACTTGTCTAGCCTTCTTATGGTTAACAAATCAAATCTTTATATGTAGCTGTGGAAATTATTATTGATGGAATATACCCAAAAGATTGTTTCCGGTTTAGTCCTAACGTTTTTTTCCATTCTTTTCTAGCAGATCCGCTTGTTAGTTCTTTGGTTCTTATTACAGGAAAACTGTGTTTTGTTAAGGTATATGAACTAGTAAGCTTATGCAATTTTTAACTTCTATAGAGCTTTTAATACTGTTTGACTATTCATGTAATAGGCTTTCAATAATCAGAGATGCAGTAATTTTTACCAGAAATGTGATTGCTAGATGATCCAGATTTATGTTCGTTTTTCTCAATGTGGTTATTCGATAAGCTTGATAGAAGTAGAGAACTAGAGCGACTCTATCCGACTGCATGCTTAACATGGTCTTGATTAAATATCTCGGTATACAGCTGCCGGACTATTTAATTCTTACTATGTGTGAAGTGAAGACATTGCGGTTACCTTTTGTAACTTGTTTAGTCTTGTTATGGTCAACAAATCAAATCTTTATATGTAACTGTAAATATTATTACTGATAGATTATACCCAAAAGATGGTTTAGTCTTTGCGTTTTCTTATTATACCGCTGCTGAGATTGTTTTGTTATTTGTTTTCCCTAAACACACGTTAAAGTTTACTTTGGTATTAACATTAGAATCGCCACTGAATACAAATACTTGAAAGTGCCACATGTGGTCAAATTGACCTCTTCTATAATTTAACAGTTTAAAGTCTATTTCAAAAATCTAGTACTACAAAATGATGCAAACGTAACTTTATAGAAACACAAAGTTAGAACGTTTTAAAGTTCACGAAGGTTCAAATTGACTCCTTTGGCTGTTCTAGTGTTAAACTGCTGCAAATATTTACTTCCATTGCTCTCTTGTACATTTTTCTTCAGAAATAAAGTTTCTTTAGATTTTGAATTGTTGTCTTGGAAAAGTTCACCTTTACCTGATATTCCATGAACTATTTTGTCACTATTCTTAGAGGTTGTTGCATAAGGTTTGTCAAAATTCCTGCAATCATCTGCATATTCTTGGGTTTATATTCTTTCTCGTTTCTTAGTTTCCGTATATGCTACTTTTTTGGTTGCATTACATAACGCCAACGAGCTGTCAATTATCACAAAACTTTATTTTAAACACAAATGGCGCAATTCAGTGTTAGTAATTTTTTATCAAACATCTGAAACTAATAAACGCGATTTGGTCTTATTAGAGAGTGCATATTTATGCATCACGATTTTAGATAGACTCATTTAACTTCTACTAAAATTCCTTGCATTCTCTGGTTCGATTTTCTTGGAAAATTGAGAATTTTTTAAGTGTTTCTAAAATAAAACCTCGAGTGTGTCATGATTTAACGTCTTAGAAAAAGATGATTGAAAGGTGTCGGTAACACCTTGAAAGTCTTATAATTTTAGACTTAGAAATTTATTAATTTGGAGACGATGTTGTTTTTTCTGGCACAATTTATATCTAGTAGTATTTTTTTTAGATGAACGTTGTGTTAGTCCAATGGCAATAAACGTCGGTTCTAAAGGAAGCGGTTAAAAATAAAGTTTTCACAATAACACTTTAGCCGTGAACCGTACAAGCACGATCAATTCGTACATTACAGTAAACAGCGCCAAGGTCAACCATGAATATTGTTGATAAAAAAGCAATGCACTTCTCGTTCTCTGCGATGAATGACCGAAAAAACGCAATCGTAATAACAACATATTGTCTGTGTTGGAAGGTCAGTGTGATGTAAACAAAAACGTGATGCGCTACTCAGTTCATTGTTTTACGGATCGATTTCCAAAAGTAAGGAAAAGTGGTCCTTGACACCGGCTTCTTGAAACGAACTTAAATGTCGACTGCGGACTTTTGATAACGTGTTTAAACAGTGATTAGATATATTTTTATTGGCATAGGTCAGTGTCGGTTTTCGGCGACGGCACTCTGGCCCACACAAAGGCTTTGAATAGATTACCAACTTTTTATATTTAGATTTTCATTCTCTATTCACTAAGTTTGTTTTACCGTCGCCTTTATAACCGAGATATTTTCACACACTCAATAACAAATTAATTTAAAATCAGATAAACAAGTTGCTTTATAAACAAAGCGATGAAAAATGTCGAATTTCCGAGAAAATATAAATATATATACGCCAATTACATCATTCTGTGCAGGTTCTTTGTCGGGAATTTTCGGAAATTGTTAGTAATTGGTTCGCTAGGATAAAATTTGTCTGATCAACAATTTTTTGGCGACGTCGGCGTCACTGCGAACTATTTGAAAGGTCGTTAGTTGAATGCCCGCATCCGGGCGAAACCTTCACATTGCAAGGTCAGACGAATGTAACTATATGCATCAACGACAGAATTGTAAAGAAATCAATAAACATTGAAGAATTCATAACGTCACAAACGTATAACTCCCACATATATTTTTTTCTGATCAAACCAACTCTTTGTTATATTACATACTTTACGTAATTTTGGGTAACAGACGAATAATACACAATAATTTGGCGATCAACAAACTTAAGCAGACACCCTCCGCGTATTTTTAACTCGTACGGCCCTTGACTTTCATCAACCGCGTGTTTACTTTTGCCTTAAAATTGTTTGATTGATGCTTGTATCACTGTTCCAATTTTCGTTGATATTGCTAATCTCCATTCTAAAATAACTAATATGTATAGTATTCACAGATTCAAGTTCTCTATCAATGAAGAAGGCCACATCTAAATTAAACAAGGCAATTCTCAAAGTTGAATAACACGAATTTTAGCTGTTGCTTTTATGTGCTTTTATGTATACGAGGGTTCAGATAATCTTATTAAAATTTGCCATAAAATACTTATGTAGGCCATTTTGATTATTCATCTCGCACTCGCTCACTGTAAAACATTGCCATTACACTTTGTAGAGTAAGATAAAAAAAAATAAGTAAACAGAGAAAGAAAAATTCAGACTTTTGTCACCAATCAAAGACGAGCGCTTTGTTCGCGTAATTTGTAAAGGCCCTGTGACCGTAGCCTTTCTACGCGACTTTCTAAAGACAGCGTATCAGCAGGTTCGCGCCTAGCACTTTTGGCGGCCTTGTGCAAATTTAAAATAGCGCCCCAAATTTGTATTACGTTCATATGTTAGTACAGATATGGGTTAAGTTAGGTATTATTATCCAATATTGAAAAGTAATTTTAAAAAGTATTTTCATACATTTATTTTAATTTTTATATTTTATAGGTACAAGCCATAAGCCATACAAGCATTTTTTCATTGTGGTACATAACATAATTATGACACTGATCGACAAATAACAACAAAACAATATATTATTTTAATAATGCAACATGTCACCTTTTAAAGGTTAATATCCAGGTATTAAGTGTTGTTATTAATATTGTAACGAATTTATTATTAAAACTAATTTATTTAAACGACTAAAAATATGTTTTACTTATACTAGAAATATGTACACTTGTAAATTAACCGAACTAATGAAATCTAATAATATTTAATAAAAACACTTACACTAATTAAGATAAGATAAAGTCCGCGGATAGCTTCACACACTTGTTTACACTAAAATCACGTAGTACAAGATTATTCTCCGTATATTTATGTACACACACGAGCTAACGACTTATTTATTTCAACTTGAATAATCTTCTTAACACAGCTGTATTCGCATTACGACAATAACTGACCTACGATTTGTTTCGTCGGTATATATACACATTTGGAAATCCTTCTCGAGTGTTCCCTATCTTTCGGTATATCTTCTAGAAGATGGATAACAGCTTCTAAAAGGCTCTTGAATTTGCAAATAACTTCTCGAACGTTTCAATATTTTAGCTAAGTGAATTGAGCTTTCCGTGCTTTAATTTTTGCAAATTGTTTAGTTGAATCTTCGGTGTCTAATTCTTTTAGCTGGTCCGTTTTTATTGAAATGATAGCAAGATTACTTAGTCGGTTTTGCTCCATGGTCGATCTTAAATATTTTTTTATTATTTTGAGTTTTGAAAAAGATCGTTCTGCGGTAGCAACAGAAACCGGTATTGTTAATAAAATACGAAGTATTATGCTCGTGTTAGGAAAACTTAAAATATCTTTTGGAGACGTAATAACTTTTTCATCAAAATTTTGTAAATATTGGAATTCTTTAACACGGCAGTTATGTCTCCTTCATTCCGAATTTTGTCGTTTAAGGGTGTGCGACCCACAAAAAACCATTAACATAAAAATATTTTTTAAGCTCTCATTTTTACAGATGAAGATGTTCTCGATATTGGAGATTCTTTAGTTAAAATTAACTTCATAATGATATATGGGAATTTGATTTTTGTTCAATAATAAAGAAAATAGGTTAAATCCTGTTTTTTAAGTTATTATTGATGTTTTTTAAATTTGATTTTTACAAGCAATGCTTTCAATGTACACTAGGAAAAATTAAAATTATAAAGCTTCAACTTGTTTTGTTTTTGTGTAATGAATAATTTTATATTAGTTTATAAGGGTTGAGATAGGAAAATTACAATAACTTTTGCATTTATCATTGGATGTTTACCAAAAACTGTCACTACCACCGTGTATTATGGTACTTACGTAATCACTTTTTAAAATTGCAAAAACGTGAGCGGATTTTAAAAAAATTGGATTTTAATTTTAATACCACCAAATTCAGTCTTTACCTGAGTTTTGTTTCGTTTATTTTTTGTGCCTTGTCATTCTTATTCTACTGGTTTCAAAATTAGTTGAAAATACTGTTATTTAATTTGCCTATTATTGAAATACCTTAAAGTGACTTTTTGCTAGGGTACTGTACAGCCTTAAAAATTTTCAACTTTTTGACGTAATTCTAATTGTTCGTTTTCAGAATAATTTCTAAATTTATCAATATTCCATAAAAACGCGAAATTATTAGAGTAAGAAGAAGGTAATTGAAATATCTCATCCACTGATGTTATGATTACATCTAGAGCATTAAAAAAACAATCAACTTTGAACTTTAACGTTTCGTCGTGGATCGGTACATCGTCACATTCATAATCAAAATGTTTTTTTTTTATTTTTCGCGGTCTTATACCTCTTTGTTTTTTGAATTTAGATTTTATGTCTAAGCTGGATGCTATTTCTTTAGCACCAATCAATAGATCATTAAAACCTTTATCGGAGCGACAAGCTTTCAAAAAATTATTCAAATTATTTAAATGATTAAAACACTAAGCAACATCGAAGTTCGGTTTTTGAATAATTTTACTAACAATGTTAACTTTACTTAAAATATTATACCACAATATAAGAATGCAAATAAAATTTTGCAATTTTTTGGCCAACGATGCAGCCAAAGTTTTTACGTTATTTTCAAAGTTCCCTTTGCTTTTTTCAAACAAAGCATCATAAACCTCCCCAAGTTGATACCTTAAAAGAGTTATCGCATCTATTCTACTAGGCCATCGAGTATCCAATAAAGGTTTTAAAGTTAAATTTGTTACATTAGATAAATTAGATTTCAGAATTGACCGACGTTTAGTAGAAGCTGAAAAAAATACAAACCGTTCTTGAACTAAAGAAAAAAATTTGCTGCTCAAAGTATTCGATTTTGCGGCATCATTGACAACTAAATTTTTGGTATTATTGCAACAAGGAACAAAGAAATCTCGCGGATTGAAATTCAAATTTTTTTTGTAGACCATTATGCCTACCACTCATATTTGCCCCATTGTCGTAACCCTGACCCCGCAAATCGTTGATATCTAAACCTACTTTCTCTAACGCCGACAAAAGAAATTTTGTCAAGCCTTCACCCGAAACATCATCTATAGGACAAAATAATAAAAAATGTTTTTCTATACTAATTCCCGCACTCTTTAAATTAACAAATCTTATACAAACTGAAATTTGTTCTTGGTGACTAGTCAGGAGTGCAGCCTAATAATATGGAATAATATTTTGCCTTTTTAGTTAGTTCTAAAATTTTGGATTTGATATTTTCACCGATCATGTTGATTACTCATTTTCTATCTTATCCCGATAGAGTTTTTGTGATCTTTTATTTGAGAGCGTTTTGTATGTTCTGGCATAATTGGGTCGAATTTGGAAATCATTTCTATGCATTTTAAAAAGTTACCATTGTTTTTATCAAACAATTTATTACTACTTCCACGAAAAGCTAAATTTTGCTGACCTAAAAACTGAATCACGTAGAAAATTCTTTCTATAACAGCTTGCCAGTATTTAGTTTCTCTGTTTATTCAGAATCAATTATTTCATTTTTATTAAAACGGTTAGAAAAATCTAGCAATTTTAGAACATTTTCGATAAGTAACTTGCTCTTTTCATAAATGTTTAAATGTTCACTTAAATGATGCCATTCATTGAAACCAGATTCATCACTAAGGCGAACAGATTTTAAATTGCTGTCATTAAAAACCTTGCAACAGAAGCAGTAAAGTAAATTTTTTGTTTCGGAATACAACAACCTGAAACGCTCGGTAAAATTCTAAAGAAGTAACTATTGGAAAACTTACGCCCCGACTCCGAACTATCTCTCGGATAAATATCCTTTTTGTTTTGATAATGAGCAGGGCCACGTTCTACTAATTCTTAAATATTATTAGGACGTAATTTCTTTTGCCATAGTGCAGCATTTTTTGAAAATTGACTCATATCTTCCGTTCTGATAATTTTTGAAGGTGTTGATTTTTCAGCGGAACTTGAAGATGTTGATGGATTGCTTTCTAGAAGATCAGTTTCTTGTCTGCTGCTGATACTTGTTTCAAGTACAGGTTCAGAATATTGGGATTCAGCTGTATTATTTTTGTTATTAATATTTGGCAAAGTAGACTCGGGTTTTGAAAAAAAAATGCGTAATTTTGACATGGTTTTCCAGTTCTTTTTCTCTTTTTCTTTTATTTGGCAAATTTTGGTATCCAGACAATTTCTTCTTTTTTTCTGACATCTTGTATACTGTAAAGAAATTAATACGTAAGGAAACAAATTGACAAATTATTCATGAAAAATGGAAATGTTTCGACGTCTCAAACTGAAACTAGAAAGTATTTTCTCAACATTACTTATTTCAAGTTTTTTCAAAATTTGTAAATTTTTATAAATAGTAATAATAGTGCTTATCAATTATTCTGTTTGAATTTACTTCAATTAACAATGATGTTTATGTAATCAAATATAACAGGATTTTTGAGATGTAAGTTTTTGGCTTTTAATGTTTTAATAAATCTAAAATAAAAAATGATTGTAGATGAACTCACCTTAATTCACAACACAAAACACATCACTATAAAGTCTGTAAAACTACAAAAAAAACTAAATTTAAATATATAAAGTTTCGTACATTGCAAGCTCAGACAGGAAAAAAACGCTTGTTCGCTCGTTGGCTCGCTGCAAGTCAAATTTCAAGCTCAAACATGAATAAAATCAGATTTGTTTGAACATGAACGCTAAAGAAAGAATGGGGAGGCTTTTAAGAAAAAAATTGAATAAGGTAGTAGTAACAATATGTGGGATAAGAAAATACAACAAACACATAAAAATGACTGGTGGACTGAAGAAATAGAGACATTGTAAAGGAAAACAAGCGTGTAAACGATACATCCAAACAAAAAAAGGAAGATAATAAAAACTACAAAAGAGAAAGAAAGAAATATAGTGAAAGAAACAATTAAGGTGGCTAAAAAAAGAGACAACGAAATTACACAAAACAAACACCAGGAATTTCTTGACAAAATAATAAGATTCGGGATGTATGAAAGAAAAAAGCAAACAGGGATAAATACAAATAGACGCAAAGGAAATACTATTATCTGTACGGCGAAAAGATAGAGTTAAATCCCTCCCATCAAATACGCGCTAAATTTGAATAAATTTTTTTTATTGGTTAAAATTTTCAAGTCAGTATTACAACAAACAAATAACATACTTCAGTTTGACCTGAGTTTAAGCAGGTTTAACGTTCGACATTTTGGTTAATTTATTCGCAGTTTTAAGTTTTTGTTATTTCCATTCATTTGACGAAATAGTATTTTTCAATACTTCGGAAGACATTTGTGTATATTCAGGTGCGTACTGAAATGATTCATTAAAGATTAACGTTAAAGTTACATTTTCTATTTTAGGTTATTTATTTAATTAATTATGGATCAAGCCATGGCCCTGTCGCCACCGAAAAAACGAACTTCTCGGCATTTTTCGATTGATGACAAGGAACGCATTGTAAATATCTTTAAAGCTAGTACCGAGGAACACCCCGATAGAGCAAAGACCCAAATTATCGAGTTTACTGCAAAAGCCGCAGGTAATTTTAATTAAGTCATTAATATTATCTATATCGATTACAATTTTAGGGGTGTGTGTCTCGAGTGTTTTCAATATTATTCGTGAATATCTAGAAACATATGACCTTCAAGCACCAAAAGTGTATCACAGACCCCGACCAGTTTTGGACAACATCGATGATGCAGCTAAAAATGCTATTCGACATTTAATACATAGTTTCTTTGAAAGAAATGAACCGCCAACTCTGAATAAAATGTTAGCGGCATTGCATGAAAACGAAAATCTACCTCAATTGAAAAGGACTACGATGAGTTTGCTAATTAAAGAAATTGGATTTCGGTGAGTAAACAAATTGTTTATTTATACATCTTTTAATGTGATTGTGGTTTTGCATTATAGATTTTCAAAAAGATCACGCAATAGTATTCTTAAAGAAAAAAACGAAATCATTGCCTGGAGACGACGTTTTTTGCGAGAGATTCGAAAGTACAGGGAAGAGGGCAAGAAATTGTATTTTTTAGATGAAACCTGGGTGAACGCTGGTCATACTGTAAGCAAAGTATGGAAAGACACAACAATCGTGACTCCGAGGCAAGCTTTCATCGAAGGATTAACCACAGGGTTAAAAGACCCTGCCGGCAAAGGAAATCGTCTTATAATACTCCATATAGGATCTGAAGACGGTTTTGTTGAGAATGGTTTGCTATGCTTTGAATCTAAAAAAACTGGAGATTACCATGAAGAAATGACTGGAGAAGTTTTCGAAAACTGTCTTTTTTTTTTAATACAAAATGTTATTTAAACTCCTATAAAATATGTCATAATTTTAGTTGGGCAAATTTGTTAAAATGTAAAAATTTAATGAAGCGCTTGTTTATACGCGTTTTAAATGTTTAGTTGTTCCCTCTAAGTATTATTTGATAAATTTTTAAAATTAATTGTGTAACTGAATTAATATATAAAGTTGTAAACGTATTTATTTGTTATAATAGAAATTTTTAATTTTGTACATTTATTGAAAATTATACGATTTCCTATGTACTTTAATCTTTTTATGCCTATATTATACATTACATAATTTTTGAATTTTCGCGCTTTTACTAATTTGAGCCGTGTAAACTTGTCTCTTCATACATTGGTTTAAATTATCATACAAAATTGAAGGAGGGGCTTAACTCTATCTTTTCGCCGTACAGGGAATAGTTCACACAATTCATATTATCATGTTATGTATTACGTATTCGATCGAATAAATGCTATTATTGCGTACTCTCATTTGGAAAATATATTATTTTTGAGAAGTAATTCGGTTCCCTCGTCTCAAAGAGTAAAAATAAAAAAATAAACAAATAAAAATCAATGTAGCTAGCAATTCTTTACTGGTTTTTTTATCATTATAAATTTTGTTGACAATGTTGTTTGTTGTATCTTTTTTTTACTTTTGAGTTTTGAGGCTTTTCGGCGCCTTCGGTGCCTCGGCGCCATCGTGCACCACACGACTTTGCCCTTATGTACGGTGCGGGACTGTAAATGCCAACCTAAACAATATAAACAGAAACTCAACAGAAGAACTCAAAAAACAACAGTTTTTAAATGAAAAAAATAAGAAAGAAAAATATAAAAAATGTAGTTAGATGCTGTCATTGTGACCAGCTCTCAACAGAATTTTGGCACAGTAAAAACTCTAAAAGAAAATAGAAAAGTTTAAAGAAATAGGTAGCTTCAGTAATCTAATTCTAATCAAATGGTATCAAATGTCTAGAGTATAGTGAGCATTGGGATCACTATACTACTGAGAATTGTAATTAATGATTTTCTGTGTACAGTAATCTTTGCCATGAGCCATATTTCTGATTCTTTACTGCAATTTCTACTTGTAAAGCCAGGCTTTCTATAAGTTTTTAGCTTAGCAGTGGCTTTTAGTGTTGTTTTTTTAGACAATGTACGACTTGATTTTAGCTATTAAATTTACGACTACGGTACACTAGCTCTAGGTCGAATTGAGCAAATTATGGACGACGCGATCCGTTAAAATATGTGTGTGTATAAATTAAGAGAGAGAGAGACAGAGATGAAGTATATACGAAAAAAAGAGTCTAATTGTTTTTTATAATTGTTTACTTTTTTTATGTGTCTATACAAAGGTATGGATTCATTTCTAATAAGGGGTTATGGTGTAACCGCATGAATTCTATCAGTCTTCTGCACCATACAAGACTGCCAACAAAAACCTATACATGGAGCTTTAGAAATAGTGCGTTCACATTGGAATATCCAGATTCTCTTGCGATTTAGTGTAGTATAATCGTCTTATATAATAATAGTAAAGTGTAAATACATATAGTTAAACATAAAGATTAAAATGTTGGTAAATAATCGATTGATCAAACAAATTTAACAATAGAAATGAAAAACAAAAAACAATAAAAAATCGGAAACATTATTTTGTCTCATTTTATAGTAAGGAAGTAATCTTTATTACTACTTTAATAACAGTAAATGTTGTTGACCACTCAAAAAATGTTTATCTATAACGTAATAAACAATTTTATAACTAAAAAATAAATGCGTATTTTAGTCAATTCACAACGAATTTATTTTTAATATCAATGATTAATACAATCTACGTTTTACTTGTGTTTATCACTAGATATATTCTCATTTATAAAATTATTATTTTGTTTGAAAATAGATATGTAATATCATGTAAGTAGATAATGTAAATGCTCATAATAACCAATAAAAAGTGTCTTTATTTACCAAATCTTACGATAATAAACATGTTTATCAAATTTTGCTCATTGACTGGTATATATTTAAACATTAAGCATTTTTGGAACCACATATATATATATATACATACATACGGTAATGGTACTCATCAGTATTTTGAGTAAAATTTGTAGTCTCAAAAAACACAATTTTTGAGTTTGATAACCAGAGCTAACACTAAACTCTAAAAAATTCAACATGTTATGCCTTGTTACTACTATTATTAGAAAACAAAGAACTGTTAACCTTAATATGAAATAACAACAATTCTTTATAACATACATAATCCTTTTTATCTTCAACGATATGAGCTATAAACATCTTTTTTATGTTCCAAACATGTTGTTCATAATGAGTTGATTTAAGATGAATTCATTTATGGGGTGTTGACTGTACTCAAGAAAATATATCTATTTACATAAGTTAATCAACTATTTAAATTAATACAAAACATAATAGTAATTGAGCGAAAACAGCAAAATATGTTGAGACATAACAAGATAAGTGTGTACGAGAGTTCTTTTTCCAAATTTGGCAAATTTTCGGAAAAGTATCTGAAGCGCGTGGTTGATTTATCCTGTGAAGATTACAAACTGCGCGTGTAAAATACATAAATTTGTTCAGTAGAACAGCTGCGAGAAACTCATAGTAATAAGATCAACTTCTTTCTTTTAAATCAAAATTAAAAATTCTTATTGTCTGTGTTACTACTAGTGACCGTGGAATACAGCTCTAAGGAAATTAATGTTTACATATTATAGTTTGACAATCACAAAGTGGTGGTGAGCTGCAGTGTTACTGTTTACTCAAACAAAACCGAAATTTATCAAAATCACATTGTTTTCTAAATGTTACTACTGCCGGTTTATTTAATACCTTGAGTTTTTCTACCAAAACGTTTCTTTATTTTGCGGACTACGCTTTTATTACAGCATTTCGTGTCAACGCAACACAAACAAAAACAATTCATCTTGTTTTCAAGGATTTACTAAAGAAATTTTTTTTTCCAAACAAATTCTAGGATTTTCATGTAAATGTAAAATATTTTATTTTTTAAAATTATTGACAGGTATTTGTTTGCTTACAGCTTCTAAAATATTTTCCTTAATGTCCGTTGACAGCCTACTTCCATACTTCTTTCTCAGTTTTTTTAATGCTCCGTATTGTTCTAAATTGATGCCTAAAATAGCCAAATTATTGTTGTCGACTCTTTGAATTGCCTCTAGGTATCTTGTTCACTTACAAAAGAATTTCTGCGTGATGAATAAAAAATTCGCAGCATATCGCGTTTTTCTTCATTGGAAAACACCATTCTTGCAAATTGACTTTTATTTTAGGTTGTAGTAATTTTTAAAACGATTGCAAATAAAGGAAGTATGGCCTATTTTCGAGATTCGCAATTTTTAGTTTTTTAGCAGCTTTGTCTTTATTTAACCAAGTTTATATCTCTTATAAACGAAATCTCCAGGTCGGAACTCGAATTTCAATCAACTCAATATTATTAAAAACAAGCATGTTAGTTTTGTGTTTCCAAAGAAAATGGCCTACAGTAGAAGTCAAATTTGATAAAAATTCTATTATTTAATGCTACATTATATTATTTGAAAATTTGCGCTAAAGAAGATACTTTCCCTCTATTACCTTGATTGTGTTTTTTTATAGTTTTTTTTATCCTAATAGTGTTTTAAACATATTACCGTTTAGAGACAATGTTCTTTTAATTCTTGTGAAGCATCTAAGATTTTCTACATTTTTGTGTAACAATGATTGCTATTGCTATGACTATATACAGATTCTTACATTTATATCTTGTTATTTTTATTTCATTAGCTTGATTTTTCGCATAATGAATTTATTTGACATAATTTGAAAATCGTTAACAACAAGCCTGGCTGGAATTAACATCATTACTAAAATAAAATGTGTTTAATAAGCTCGTTTTGCCTTTCATTCTATTATAATCCATCGATTCTATGTACTTAATAATTATGTATTTTCATTTATACATGCAATAATAACGACCAATTACTGTTATGTGCTTTATTTATTTTTCTTATCAACAATAGCGATGTAAAAGTTGATTAAATGTTAATAATTTGTTAAATCACCAATTTCTCAATATTAACGTTAAAAAATAATAAAATAATAATAATCAATAAATTTTTATCGGAAACCTATTGCGAAACGATAATTCTCAATAACAATTTTTCTTTTATTTGATTTAGTAATGTAATTACGTACTGCATACAATAATTGGAAAAAAATGTTATTCGATTTGTTTGCTTAAATCTTCCTGTGGATAAATCAACCTCTATGAATTATACTCTTATAGTTATCAGAGGTACTCAAGTTTAAGATTGTTTATTCTAATTTTTTTTTTTATTTATAATTTTGTTTTTTATCGTTCTTCACACCACGCTTTAAAAATTTCCCTATCATCTAATCCTCGCCACCACATGATGTTATACTTTAAACGTATTTTTTCTTGAGAGTTGTTAATACCAATTTTTTTTCCTTTTTATAAAAGCTCTATGTTCTATTCTAACTTCTATTATTTTGACTAATTATACTTTTTAAATTGCATTCTATAATCGTATTTAGATTTCAATTTTGCTTTTATTTCTTATATTGATAGCAAACTATCTTTTCTTACTTTTTTTGTTGTTCGATGAAGAGAACCAATAGTTTACGTCTTTTGCAACGACAGTTTGATAATAATGCCATCAAGTTATTTGAACATTGTTTGACTACATAATTCTTTTTGTTTAATGGTAAATACTACAAACAGATAGATGGTGTAGCAATGGGATCGCCAATTTCTCCATCTATTGCTAATTATTATATGGAACATTTTGAAGAAGAAGCCTTAAAATCTGCATCTAAAAAACCAAAATTATGGCTTAGATATGTAGATGATATTTTTGCGATTTGGTCTCATGGTGAAGATGAACTACAAATTTTTCTTCAATACCTTAACAATCAACATCCAAACATAAAATTTAGTATTGAAAAAGAAATTAATAGTACCTTACCTTTTCTTGATGTAAAAATAGAAAGAAAACCAGATGGTACTTTAATACATTCATTTTATCGAAAACCAACACATACAGATCAATACATAAACGCAAATTCTCACCAGCACCCAGCTCAGAAATTCACAAAGATAAATTACAAGAAGAATTAGAACCTTAAGAAAGTTTTTACAAGAAATGGTTTTAATAAAAAACAAATTAAAAAGTTTCTTCGACCAAAACCAAGACCTACATTAACAGATGATTTAACTATTAACCAAAACTTTGTTATTCTACCTTTTGTTTCCAACATAAGTAACAAATTTCAAAGAATACTAAGTAAACATAAAATAAAAGTAGCTTATAACACTAAAACTAAAATTAAAAATTTGTTGAATCCTATAAAAGACAAAATACGTTACAATACCTGTGGAGTGTACCAAGTCTCATGCACCTGTGGCAAGGTGTATATTGGCGAAATTGGTAGAACTATAGATACGAGATTAAAACAACATAGATGGCATCTCCGTTTACCCAGCCTACTAAGTCTGCCATTGCCGAACGCACTTGACACTCTTCATGATGTAAACTTTGAGAAAACTAAAACAATTTTTAAAACAAAGAACTGAAAATCAAGAAAGATTAGAAAAGCTATTGAAATTATTAAACATTCTAACAATTTTAATAGAGACAGTGGTTACGAACTATCTGACACCTGGTTACCTGTTATTTCCTAATCTTAATTTGTTCACCAATTACACTTAAGCTACGTCTAGAGTTTTTATGGTGGTTTTACTTTACACCTTCGAGCAAATGCTGTAACTAAATAAACTTGCGGCAAGAGTTCCCTTGTAGTTATTGTTTTTAGTTGCCCTAGTTTTACAATTGTCAAATTAATTTAATTTATACTGCCTGGCGAAGATCTTTGCTAAAGTTTGAAAGCTTGCAATTAAATTGTATTAAATAATAAATACACCATTTACCCTAAAAAATCTTTAATATGTTTAATGGTGAAACCTTTATGTCTAAAACTAAAATAGTTAATTATTTTAAGACAGATCTTTCTTTGAAAGTAGTGTCATTGCGCGTGTTATCTATAGTTTTTTTTGCTGTATTATGTAGTAGTCTTTCTGTAAGCGAAGACGAGTGTAAGAAATTCTCAAAAAGCCTCTGTAAAAGAGTCATTCGATGCAGAAATTCTTACTTGTTTAAGATTATATTCTTGTGAAAAAAGTTTGTTGTCCGTAAATCTAAAACTACGAGTGCATTGTCGAAAATCTAAGCTATATTTTGAAATTTTTTTGTAAAATATAGTGTAGAGTCAAAGTTGAAATTGAAATGTCGCGTTTGTGACGGAAGGGGATACGGTAGGTCCACAACTGTTAGGGAAAGAAATATTATGATGAAGCTATGAGGTTGGAAGTTGGACGTGTGTTCGTTGTATAAATGTTAAAAAAGTAAAGTTATGTTCTGTGTTTCTCAATCACTAATAGACGCGTCAAAACCCACGAAGCCATCCTATAAGAGTAAAGTTTTAACAATAGAAGGTATTCAATGCTCTTAAGAACGTTGTACAAAGTGTCGTACAAACCGATAGTTTCTCTACCAAAACTTTAGACTTGCCTATGCCTTTTTCTTACCCTTCATTAGCATAATATACGCCCTATAAAAGACGTAATGTAATGATTATCAATATGCTAAAATAAATTCATAAAGTCCTAGGTTTCGGAGCTCACGGCTCTTCATATTCTCACATTTCATGCAAATAGATAATAAAAAGGTTTTTTTTTAAAGATTGTATCGATATTATTTAGTGTTATACGGATCCACTGCATAAGTTTTAAGTTCAGTTAACCTTCGGATTACCAAGCAATTTTTGAGGCGCCGATTACCAAGTGGGGTCAGATTTGACGCCAAGTTTTTTTTCTTATTTTGTAGAGAAAAACCGATTAATTTGTAATGGTAACCTTTATTAATATTTTAAATTAACATTTCATATAAACTAATAAAGATATACAAATAAAATGTAAACATAAATTAGTGACGGCAACAACTATTACATATTATTGTAGTTTTTTTCTGGCGATGTTGTTTACATACAAAGAGTTTGCACTTTTCACATGTTTCCGAACATTTTTTGTCATTTGCTCTTGGACATATCTTACAACGACATCTTTTTGGGCGAGCAATAGTTTCGTCTTGCGTTCCCACTTTCTCTGGTTCTGTGTCTGCCAAACAATATTTTTTTTTACGTTGCAAAACAAATAACAATCGAAAAATTTGTTATATATTATTAAACATTGTCGAAAGAAACTCAGCTAAAAAAATATTGGGACAGTTGTAAAAAAAACTTAAGAAAAGACAACAAAAACAACACGTCTAGGGTCAAAAAAGACCCCAATGGTAATTCTGAAATTTGTTATGAATTCGTGTTTTGTTAGTGTTTATTAGTGCTTTATATCAGAGAATCAGTAAACATTTTCTTGAGAAGTTATAGATGGTTCAAGTTTTCTGTGAGCTTCAATCTCATCTTAAGAATGTTAAGCGCTGATTCTGAAATTTGTTATGAATTTTCGTTAGTGCTTCATATTAGAGCAAACACTTGATTCAAAAATTATAGGTGGTTAAAGTTGTTTGCTAACTTCACGCCCAGCAAAAAATATTGAGCACTAATTTTAATATTATTTTATAAATTAGTGCTTTGTTAGTGCTTCATATCAGCAAACACTTGGTTCAAAACCTATAGATGGTCAAAGTTTTCTGCTAACTTTACGCTCATAAAAAAAACGTTCAGTAGTTATAGATGGTTAACGTTTTCTACTAACTTCACACCAAGCAAAAAATATTGAGCACTAATTCTGAAAATTTGTTAGAAATTAGTGATTTGTTAGTGTTTCATATCAGCAAACTGTTAGTTTAAAAGTTATAGGTGGTTGAAGTTAAAATAAGTATTCATTTACATGAAGTTACTTTTTATGATGCCAAACACATTTGAACTATACTTAACTGCAAAAAATAATGCTATGAATTTCATGTAAATAAATATTTTGGGATGTGTTAGTCATATGTATGGCGCAATGAATAAGAAAGGTATTTATTCACTTGTTAATTAATGTATTCAGTTTTTTGCGTTTTTTAACAGCAATACAGTTACTAAACTATTATTATTTATTATATTACAATCCTGTATAGAGACGTGAATTACACTTTAAACAGAATTAGTGGACTTTTTCTCAATAATTTTTTTATTTCGGAATTTCTTAAGAATACACATTGAAAGTTTACGAAATTTGTAACCTGTCACATGATATGCACAGTAATTTGTGTTGTTGGTTTAAGATTTGAAATTTTGATTAGTGCTAAAACGTCTTTTTTAAGACAACGCAAGTAAATTTCGTAAATACACCCTTTAATGTTGCACCACTGGTTTTAATATAACAATTGGCATTTTGCTACGCCATTGTCTAGAAAGTTGTGCCGAAAAGCTGCACTTTCTAATATTCATCCGAATCATCAAAACTTAGAGTAACAAAAACATAACTCTGGAATAGCTTTTTTAGGTTCAATTAGCATGATACAGAATTTTCCAAGAATATCGATTGATTATTATTATTATTCTTTATTTGAAGTTATAATTGGTAGACATTGAGTTTTGTAGTTAATCCCTTATTTTTATTAGTTATGGCTTGTACAAGTTGTGAGGTTGTTGTGATGCAACCTTAAAATTTAATTACAAATTATATTAACTAAATAAATTCTAAATGTAACTATGAGTTGAGCACATTCGCTAACGTTATTTGGATATGTTTCATAGTTCAGTCATTTTTGAGTGTTAGATTATAAGCGACTTTCAACTTAGACCGCGTCGCTTAGTCCTAGTTTCTCCTTGTGAGCCAAAACAAACAGTTGAACTTCTGAGCCTTTGCCGTTTTGTGTTTGTGAACTCAAACAAACTGACGTTTTGCAAGACTTTGCAGCTTGCATCTTCAGAGCGCTAATTGTCGGACTAAGCCTATACAGGTTAGGTGTTCCACTGCGACTAAGTTGAAAGTTGCTTATAATATAAACACTCAAAGATGACTCAACTATGAAACATATTTAATTAGAATTAGTAAATGTACCACCTATAACTTTTGCATCAAGTGTTTGTTTCTAACATCTTTTCACAATTAGTGCTAAACATTTTTGATGTTCTGATATGAAGCACTAACAAAGCACTCATTCATAAAAAATCTTTAAACTTTTCATAATTAATGCTTAAAATATTTTGCTGTAGCGTGAAGTTAGCAGAAAACTTTTCTCCTGTATAACTTTCAAAGAAAATGCTTGCTGATAATCTAATATAAAGCACTAATAAGCACTTATTAAGCACTAACTCCTTACAAATTTTTAGAATTAGTGGAATAAGGTGAGATTGAATAATCTTAAATTTTGGTGTTATTGACAAAAACAAATCCAAATTGTTTGGAATAAACTATTCTTGATTTTGTAGATATTGTACCACCGATGATTTGAAATATTTTTATATGAACAAACAATCTGTTTGCAGAAACAATTAAAACATTGCCTTGTTACGCTAAATTATGTAATTATTCCGAAAGAAAATTGTCCGTTTTATGTCAATTTAGTATGAGTTAAAGAAAAAATGCAATCGGTACAGACGTAAAGGTTAAGTGCTATAAAAAGTAAATACAACAATTGCTTAAGGTTTTCAACTTTTTAATGGCAAAGCACTGTCAAGATCAACGGAAATAACTTCAAAATAAATTCAAGGTGAAGTTGAACTAGCAATAGAAGCATTTTGCATAATTTCACTATATCAAAGTGTACGTTGCCGAATGTGCGAATACTAATTGGAAGATTAATTACGTAAAAGAGAATAATTCATAAAACGAATGTGTTGACTTTAAGTTCATGATAATTAGTGCGTGAATGAGTATAATTCGTTTTTCCGTTTGAAAACTAAAGGTAATCGCGGTTCCAAAACTATTACTCTCTCCTATAACCTTATTAAATCGTTTCTAACATTGCGATTTCATTTTTATTTGAGAATATAGCTCAATCCGAAAGTTAGGTTCAAATCGAGGACACAAACATATTATGTAGTGGTAATCTCACGTAACTATATGTTACTTGTAATGGCCGCATTTCATTTTAGTGTCCCTTTCTCCGCTTTCATCGGTTTGCCACTACTTTGCGGACCAGGTTGCAACTAGGTCACTATCGCAAGCTTTTACATCTCATCGAGTGGGAGCTTAGACATCAAGTAAACTAATACGAACTCTTGGTGAGAGAAGACGTGTGTGGTGATGTGAATGAAGTGCAGTGCCGTGAGCGTGAAATTCTTCCAAGATTACTTCAGTTCCGATAAACTTCAGTTTTTTGACGTCCTTACCAATGCTTACTATGCATCCCGATAATGGAGTTATTTTTTCTACAACTCCCAGTGAGTATCATTCTTATTGAATTTATCTTTTATAACCGTCAGGGAACTTAAAATTAAAATATGGAAAGTTCTCTATTAGAGAGATCAAAACAGAAGTAGCAGTTTAAAAAAATCACAAAAATCGTCGACCCCGATTGGATACGAATTTGCATTTTTAATTCAAAAATAAATTTTTAAATATATAATTTGCGCCAATAGCGTCTAGTCGCAAACTGTTATTTTTAAATCTGCAGCGCAATTTTCGGGGAAAAGTGCATCTTGGACTTGGTGGACGGGGAGGAGGAAGGTATTGGGGTTAATGACAAAGCGGCCTTTGCACATTGCACACGAATTTTATTTTAAAAATAATCTTTCAAACGAGGCGTTGTTAGACGTGCAATTTTTTACCCAGATGTTATTTTAAGTATGTTTATTTGCACAAATGCGTCTAAATACTCGAACAAGGCATTATCGTATGTACCTAAGTTAACGATATAATTGTCAACGTGTATCACTATTTGTACAATTGTGATATATGAAATTGATCGCGTTCAAAACAGTCATTCTTATAAGTCACACTCACTTACTCAGCCTCATTTCTGATTAAAATTAGTATTTATCGATTCTCGACTTTGTTTTTTACGTTCAAGGTCACGTTCGCATTGCATTAGCCAAAATATAAACTATTTTGCATACATCGAAAAGTTGCAGCAAAGGTTTTTGACTTCGAATCGCTTTGTTTTCGTCTTCGGTGCTAATCTAACGCAAATATCGCGATTGTAGAACGTATTTGTTTTTCTTACATTTATCTGTGCATTGTTTGCATTTACAAACGTAATTTAAAACTTTACCTAGAAAATTCAAATAATTTTTTTCTTTAATTATCGGTGATGTTCTCTTATAAGCTTTTAATCGACTAATTACATAACAAAAAATGTTAAGGGGCAATTAGTCCAAAGGGTTTGACATAACGCTAACTATAGATCTCGTTTTTTTTTATTATTTTCGAACTTGAAACAAATGGTATCCAAGCTTTTAAAGTAATAACGACAATTTTTACAATTGTCAATTTTGTGTTATTTTTTGGCAACTTGGTCGATTTTAAATTACCTAAGAAAAGGGTTAGGTATACAATATTAAAACTATGTCAAAGTCTCGATTACTTCATTTTGACCGAACAAAAGAAATAGAGATTACTAGTATATATGAAAGTATGCATATATGTATAGAATTGTGGGTGTTTGATCTAGATTTGTGGGTTACCAAAAATAAGGTCACTCTTGTATTTCTAGCGTTTCGCGAAATAAAGCACGCTCAATAAATGCTCACACGGTTCCATTTTCACTTGAAAATAGAAGTCTCAAAAAACGAATTCGGTTCTTTGCGTAAAACGGTGTTGAGTGTTTATTTAAGGTATGAGTTATGACCATTTAGTACTGAAGTCTTCATGTAATACAATTCCAAGAGTTAGGTTAAATTAAAAATTTTGGGTGACTATTATTTAACATTGTTTAATATTTTGTAAAGATATAATCGATACTTTGTTCTACTTATCAATCTTATCTTTATCCAAATTATTGCGTCGTTAAGTAATTAATGTTTACACAAAAAAAAAGAAAATGAATAATTACAAGTAAGAAAGGTGCGTTACCGGAATAAAGTAAGAGGTCACTTAACCGTCCTTGTCTTTGAGTTCAACCTTTTCCTAGACATTATACATATATAAGGCTACCCGTTAGAAATTTTTTGGTAATACTAATCACGTTTCGATAACATCATTTGATATTATAACCTTTTCACATTAGTTTACAATTATGCAATATAAATAAACTAGTCCGCCTTCTATTTACTTTAGTTACTTTAATGACCGATGGTTTAATCATCGAGTTACTTACCAATAAACAAGTATTACAACATTCCTGTCTTAAGTATTAGAGCGATTTTCCTTTTTTTGAGATAATGGAGGCCACTAAACTGATATGTGTCATAACGTAATGTTTTTATTTAACAATATGTACTTCCTTTATTAAAGTGTCTGATAAGATTACGTAAATGTTTTTGGTGTAATTTAAACTTGAGGATTTAGATCTATTAGATCACCAACTATAATCGTTTGTCAATTGAAAATCACGTGAAAATTGTAATGTACTTTTCCATTTCCTGTATTACGACCTTCATGTTTATAGGCCTAGTTAGTTGTCTGACCTTTATCTGTTGCTAATACGTTCTGACCTGCTTATTTCTTATATGTCGAAAACCTTCAAATTAGTTATTACATTTATATTCAAGTACAATATAACGTTATTATACTTTTAGTCATTACCGTTCAATAATTACAATTATGTATTTACAATTAATTAATTAGTTATGCCTGAACACATTGCGCCACCAAAATATTCATAATTAATCGTACTATTCGGAAAGCGTCAAAATTAACAAAATATATCCCTTTATGACGCAATTGCTTACGCAACATCTTTATTTTATCGGGAGAAAGGAATTATCCGGTTAGTCTTTTTGCAAGATCGTTTTAGATTTTAGTGAGTCACCTGAATTCATCCATATAACAATTAAATAACGACGTTTTTCGCATTAAACAAATAGTTACGTAACTTTTTAATCAAAATGTACTTATAATACCTGTTTGCAGTATAAAAAGGCGTTAGTAAGGAAAAATTATTTTAGAATTTGCTTTTGTTAAATGTAAGTACGTACTTGCTTTTTACATACTAGTAAAGACTAAAAAAGCTTTCGGGATTCTCAAAAATCATGTATGTATTGCGAATTTAGGTGGCGAAGCATTTTTTAATTAGAAATCTTCTTGATGAATCTCTTAAGCAGCTCTAGCTCAGTTTACAAGCAAGGCACAGGTTTTTGATTCAGTTCTTGAACGTAGCTTTTTTACGATTTAAAATTGTCTTTTTGGGGAGATTTTTATAAACCAATAAAAGCTAAAAAATGATAGAATAAAATTTATTGACGTTCACTTGGCGAACGGTTTAAGTATTATCTTTTTAATTCTTGAACAATTCTTTTCATACATTACTTCAACCAAAAATTTTATACAAACTTCTAAGCATTTCTAAATCCTAATGAGCGTATTTCATATTATACTGATGTATTTTGTACCTTTTTTCTAAATATTAATTCTGTTGTGGGAATTATTCCAAAAATCATTAACAACTTTTCGAAATGTCTTCATAAAACAATGTATTTTCGTTGATTGAGCGAACAGTTCTAGCAATTTTTTAAACAATTTTAAATTTGCAATTCAAGAAGAGATCGCAAAAACGCAGATACCTTTTGTTCTGTAAAAATAAATTTGACACAACGGGATTACAAAATAAAACATGATTAAGAAATATGCCAAACTGGAAAATAGAAATATGGAATGTTAGAAGTATAAATAATAGAGAAATTGAAATAAAAAAACAAGAAGTGATAAAAATGAACGATAGCAATGTTGTTGTATAAAGGAGTAAAAGTTATAATACTATACTGAGCGAATTAAGATGAAATGATACTGAGAATTGGTAAATGGATACAGATTCAAACGATTTAGCAAAAGTTTAGACGTATCACATCAAGTGAGAAAAAAATGGAAAGTCGCGAAGTAATGTAGAAAGTTATCACAAGAAACAAAGAAAAAAAAATCAATACAAGTACCAGAAAAAAATTATGCCATCAAAAGATGGAAGTAACACTTTGACATTTTTGTAATGACAACAATTAATTAAACGAGGGAGAAAACGATGCAAATATGTTGATGATTTAGCCATATTTTAGAAAAAAAAATACAACATGACCTAAACTTGTGCAAGGAAGCGTTATAAGAAAACAATTTAAAATTAAAGAAGTAAGTTACGTAGTAAATAAAATAAGTAACAAACTGAAAGAAGAACTTGCTTACTACAAAGGACTAGACACAGAAATTAACAATAAAGTAAAAAATACAAACAATCAATCAATAACTTTAAAGAAAAACAATTTAGAAGTGTATAAGACAAAATAGTAAAGACATTAAAGACTTTAGGCTAATATGAACCAAAAATAAATAAGATTATGTTTACTGATGTAGTTAGAAGTTCGTGGAATAAAAAATACAAATTTCATCTCTTCAAACGTAGTAGGTATACTTCTGCAAGTTTTGATCTCAATTAAATGACTGCTGTGGCTGATTTTTCTCAATCAATTCTTATAGCAAAACAACATTTGTTTCTAATCCATTTTCAAACGTTTTTTTATGGTTGCAGTTTTTACTTCTTCAAGAGTATTCAGTTTAGAAAGTGTTTTTCTCAATATAATCAACCAGAAGGACTTTTGATCCTGGTTTTGTTACGCAAATTCTTGACATGGACTTTCTTAATTATATCGTAAATTTGCAAAACAAAGCTTTAATAAAAAAATGTTAAAAAAAAACTTGAATTGTACATAGAAAAAGACTGTGACCGCAGATTATATAATATAACCAAACGATGCTTTTTCTGGTTGTATTTTATCAGTTTTGTGTTATTGTAGATTACTTTTAGTGTGATATGCGTACTCAGAACTAGCTACTCCAAATTATGGCAAGTAATTGTTGTAAATAAATCGGTCGTATGTTTTGATAAAATATTCGATTTATTTTTATTTTCATTACTCAAAGACGCCTTACTTTTAGGCATACAAAAATGAGAGTTGGTACTCTATGAATGAGTGGATCTTTTCAAAAAGAATAGGCTTCTATACCTACTTTTTCATTCATAAATGAAGTGTCTACTTTAGAAGTTTGAGTATATATAAGGCACTCAATTTTATGCGTATCACTTATTAATTGTTTATATATATAAATTTGAGGATTGAAACTTTTTCGAGTCGTTATTCCCCTTTTATGATGACACAATGACGAAAAGTTTCGGTAAACGTAATACTCTTTCTTTGTTATTCTTTAGTGTAAAACTATTGCGCAGGAAAATTTGTTGACACAGAAGTTTGAATTTTTGTTAGATTACAAACGGTGTGGTAATATTAGTATGAGGATAAATGTATTCGTTTTTCTGACTTACTCAATTGCTTTCGTGTGAGTTAAGTGACTCATTCAAAAAAATTAATGTAATCGTCGGACTTTGTACCGGTTTGCTCATTTTTGCTGAAACGAGTACATTTGGTATGTAAAAATGTTTATCTATTATAGGTTTTGTTTCGTAATACACGTGGTTAAGATTACTTAACCATATCAGCGATAACATATTAATTCATCTTACTAATTACGTTGTAGGCTTATAAAGAAAAACTTAAGGCGAGGGAAAGTTTGTGTAAGATCACCCTGTATGTACTATCGATTAACGCTTGTTTATAGAAACGCTTTTTTATTACATTTCGCGGTCATTGTAACTACATAATCGCGTTGTTATCTGTTTAAATAATACGTAATTTCAAGCCGAGTTTAATAAAAAGATTACGCTATTTATTTGTTGGTGACAAAAGAGTCACTTTATCTTACATACTAAAATAGAAAGAATTGAAATACTTTAAAGCAACGATAATAACGAAATGTTAATAACATCGAGGTTTTTCCACTCTTATTAACAATGTGGATTTTGCGATAAGTTTCAGATTTAAATAATAAAACAACATTCACGTAGTTCGTGCGTGTTTGTACAAGTTGGCGGAAAACAAGTCGTCAACCTTAAAAAAATAAAAGGCAATTAGCTTTCCCAATAGTCTTAATTAATACAGATTTTTTTTTCGAAACCAAAAAATCCTAACCTAAGACAATCTTAATTCACCTGACTACGCTGGCGGGATAAACAACGTGTTTTTATTATCGGCGCAAACGTAATTGTCAGTATAATCACCTGTTGTTATTGTTGTTACCAACACAACTCGAATCTTATACCGAATAATATTTTGCAAAACAATATGTGTAATAATTGATAATATGGCCAATGAACTTAAAAAAAACTCCACGAAACAAAAAAAAAACATTCCACAACGACTTTTGTCATAATAACTATACAAATAAAGCTAACGAACTTGTATAGTTCAATGCCTAAAACCTTGAAAACGCCATTCTCGACAGTATCCTAAAATGGTCGCATTACGTAAACATTATGTCGTAATTTGTCCAATTCGTAATAGCGATTTTCTTTAAACTTAATAGATATCGCTTTAACCTTTATCTAAAGGAACCGTTAGATATATTTTCAAAATATTTTCTTGCTTACATAATCTGTTCCGTTATCAAATAGTATATTTGTGGGTACTTGCTCGAAACGTAGTCATTTCGTTTCACAATTAAATCGGCGGATGAAATCAATACAAAAACAATCAGATAATTTTTTTTGTGTTATTTTTCTTAAAAATTGTTATTTGCCGTATATTAAGAATTTACAGGTCTTCTATTCAGTTTTCTTATTTTTCAAAAACTGTTTGATTGACTATTTTACTTATTTTTTCGCGCACTTTTAAAGCAGTAATTTTCTGTTTTTATTTGGTATGTAAGTGTAGAATAAATCGGATTAA
The DNA here is from genome assembly GCA_035610365.1 of Aquatica leii. Classification (NCBI taxonomy): domain Eukaryota; kingdom Metazoa; phylum Arthropoda; class Insecta; order Coleoptera; family Lampyridae; genus Aquatica; species Aquatica leii. The sequence continues at coordinate 35,461,111 of CM069439.1, forward strand.
CTATGGTTTCTTCAATTTAATTTTTTTAATAGCTTGTACTTTTTTATTAGAATAGAAAAGAAAATTATTTAAAAAATGATTTTTTAATAAGAATATTCAAAAATCAATAAATAATTTAATCTTTATCGGGGCACCCTGATAAGCAGGGTGGACATGTGTCTACCCAGACCCTTACCCCTACCGCTATCGCTGACTATGACTAGCCGACAGAAACAATAATAAAGACATTCGTTTACTTACTCTTCTAAAATGCTAGTTTTTTCAACACTACTGTTAAGTCTATAGAATAGTATACTTACAAATGAAAGGCTTAAATCAAAATAACTTAAAAATGTTCTTGGTCCTTTGGCGTTTTAGCAAAACTAAGTTAAATAACGCACTATCAACTATTAAAGATATTTTTAGGGTAATTGGTGTATTTATTTAGAACAATTTAAATGCAAGCTTTCGAACTTGGTCTAAGTTCTTCGTCAGGCAAAATTAAATTGATTAATTAAATTAGAACTTAGACCAAGTTCGAAAGCTTGCATTTAAATTGTTGTAAATAAATACACCAATTACCCTAAAAATATCTTAAATATGTTTTATGGTGAAAGTTTTATGTCTAAAATAAAACACTATCAATTAGTTACTAAAGCAGATTTTTTTAAAAATAAAATAAAATATTATTTAAGCAATGTTTACTTTTTAATTAATCTAAGGATTTATTGAATTTAGTAATTATTTTGTTTTGTTTCTCAAATTCGTTTGGTTTTGGGTTTATTTGTATTTAAGTATAAGTGCTTACTGGTAACAATGTTTTGATTATTAAAGAAAATTTATTTATGCTTCTGTCAGTAACACTTAGCTGGTTAGAATAAAAAAAATTACTAAAGTTACGAATTGAAAAACACAAAGTAAGTTACACTGTTTGTGCTAGATTCGTCAATTTTTTTCTGTTTTGTAGTTTAATCTTCATCTCACTTTCTGTTATTGACCAGTTTTTATCTGCAAAAAAAAAGATTGATGATGATCTACGATGGGAAGCTTTTCATTCACTCCTTTATTTTGTCATATCTTTTATGGTTGTATAAAACAATTTTGGTTTTTTATACTTCTTTAGCTAATTTAATCTTTTTTTTAAATTTTGTGTCTTCTTAATTTCTTTGTTCTTATAAATGCTTTGTACACTTTATTTTCGTAATTTTCCAGGTTTGTCGCACATATATTCTTTATTTGTTTTTATACACATGTAAATTTTTTATCTCGGTTTATTTTCATAGAAATTAAATTATAATTAAGGCAAATACATTATAGTTCTTTTAATGTTGGTCAGAAATGTTTTTCTTTTGTTATTGAATGCTTTATTCTATTTTTAAGCTATCAATTATGTTTTTATTATGTGCTTCTCTTCTGATTAGAGGTTAATATTCTGTCAGTCACTACTGTGAGCTCACTCCTTCAGATACAAATTGTCGAAAACTTTTGTGTTTGGAACTTTTCAAGCTTTTGCCATGTTAGTATTATTTCATTCTCTGACTACTCGATTAATTTGCTTGCCGATAATGCTAGAAAATCATTTAAAGAATAACTAAAAAAAAAGTCATGTACCAAACTGTCACTTCGAATTGTCTAATTTTGTGAGGATCGATAATGTGACTCAGCAAAAAAGTCGGGACAGAAAACTGAGTAAAAAAGTTTGCAATTTTGTTTCAAAACATTTAATATTTTGCCATGGAATTGTTTGTTCTTTATTTTAATAAAAGTTTAAATTATTGGCGTTGGTCGGTTTTGTTGTAAAACCATTATGATTTTCTTCGAAATTGATACAAGTTTTTTACGGAGTTATAGAAACGGCTCCAAAAACAAAGGTTAAGAATGAGACCCGTGGCCTTCGGTGGGTTCAGTGTCGGCAAAGGACTTACACAAGGATGTTGTCTTTCACCGAGGTTTTAAACGTATCGAGCGCAAGCGTTGGTAACACGAAAATGGTAACTGAAGAAACCGTAAAAGTATAGTACGAATCAAGGTAATAAAGCAATGCGACGATGTATACCCACGTGCGCAAGAATGCCAGAAAACTGTTTCAAGAACGTTTGGAAATAGACCAAGGTAGTAGTTTCTTTCGACTAGTATTCGTTGCGATGTCTTTCTTCGAGAATTGACTCGTTTTTATCAGTTTGGACTAGGGGGCAACGGTAGTTTTTTAAATCTAAAAATAATTACGTTTGTCTAGTGAGATTAAAGATGCAACGTTGTAGGTACAAAGATGACAACATGTTTTCTGTGTAAACGCTTTTGTTTATTTCAGTCGCATTTAATAGTTGCGCGTGTTGCGTTAAAAAAAATAGAACGATTTACGTATTATTGAATATAGTATCAACGTGATATTATGTAATAGCTTAAATTCCATACAAGACACGCGGGCCTAAATATTAAAGAAGACACACGACTCAGCACGAGCTCGTTACGTAACCTAAGAAGGTGACCTGTCACTTCTCTGATTGGTGACTCATTGAGGGTGTTGTCCTCGTCTCCCCCACTGTTCAATCCGTAGTTCCCCACCTCCGAAAGCGTCGCGACTGAATTCGTGCGTCCGTGGATAGCGCGAGTGCTAAGCCTCGTGAGTTTGCAACTCTCGAATTAATTTATGTTAAAACGTTCAAGCGTCAAGTTGCGATATATTTTAGTGCTGTGCTATTGTTTTTATTCGCGCTAATTAGCAAACTTTTTACGATAAGATTTACCTTTCAACTGAGGACTAATAACAATTTTTTGCGTCAATAGACGTATTTGGTAAGTCAGATTTTTTCTTTCCCGCTAACCACGCGTGTTTATATATTTTTCTTTTTTTGCGCGTATTCGGAAAAATTATGTTCAACGTGAACGTAATTATATTCGCGGATTTTTCGCTCGCAACTTTTTTCGGGAAACTTAGAAAGTTACGCTACTGTACGGGCATAGAAGGCAATGACATTTATTTGTTATTTATATTAAAGTTATCGAGTAGTTATTTCTGTTATCCTCGACGGAATTTCTGATAGTTACGCAATTTTTTTTATAGAATTGAGTAAGTTAATGACGCAATAATGTTTAAAAGTGGTTAATTATTTTCCAGTAACTGTTGCGTTGCCGTGAACCATCAAACTTTACCGTTAGTGACTAAGTAATATGATTAAATCATAATATGAAGTCACGCCGAAGTATTTTTTATTTCCAAGTTGCATTTTCCTTTGTTGTGTTTACGTGATTGCACTCCAATTTCGAGATATCTTGAAAGTGGTCTCGATTTTGTTGTTGTTTGAAATCGTAGTTGTTGCACGAAGAAGAAAGAGGTTTACTGTTGAACTCGAAGTTCTACTAGCCTACTTTTGTTCTCGATTGTCGGACGCTGTTCGTCGGCAAATATAAGACTAGTCGGCCTCATTTACAATTTCAAAAGAAATTATTAGATCCCCGAATTGCTCGCCTACTCCGAGTGGAATTCCTTGTAGCAATGACTCAATCGTTTTAACCAGCGGAAAATCCTTTCTTAATAAACAAAACAAAATCTGAGTATGCGTTTCGTAATTACCCGCGTTAGTTGTAATTGAAAATATTTAGAACAAAATGTGCAAGAGTAGGTTGTAGATTTAAGAAATATATTTAGATCGGTTTTGTAACTTTGTTTTGAACCACACACATCCTACGTCATTCTATAGTTAGAGCCGATTTAGTAATTTTTCTCGATATTCGCTTAGCGCGAATAAAGAGAAATTGTTGTCGGACAACAATGACTCACGTGCGCAATTCTCATTAGAAATTTTAATGCGGTTACTTTTATTCCTAGAAATTTAACCTTTAAATAATATTAATACGTCTTTGTTCGTAATAACTTTATTCGTTCGTACCGATGTAGTAATACTTTGACAATTTTGAAAAATTGTGCTGCGTAGTTTTCCGAATTTTATTTCCAACTAAAGATACATTTAAAATGCATTACGTGTAGGTCAGAGCGTTTTCCAACAATTTGATAATGACTTACATATTATTACACAACGTTTACATAAATATACGTTTCTATCAATAAAAAACGTAAGAGTAAAAACGTGGAATCTCGGGGCACGTGAAACTAATCACGTTGTTGAGTCGCCTCCTTTCCGTTTCTTCACGTTTGCGATACATTTGACATTGTGTAACATTTTTTGCATAACTAATCAACCGGACTAGTGCCTTTTTGTCAATTTAAACAACGATTACACATGCCCCAACTGATTCATATCCGTTTTCGAATTCTTAGCGGGTGCTTATGTCCCGTGCATCATCGCGACCGCAGAGAGGGGCTTAGGCAACGACCTCTTCAAGGATATTACGATTAAACTATAAACGATTTATAATCAAATGTAAATCCTAAAAATACGAGCAGGTGCTTTCTGTATCACCTTAAATACATATTTACAAAGTTTTTGTATTGTTGCAGATGTTCTAAACCAAAGGATAATGGTTGCCGAACTAATGGGCCGAGGTCAAAGTGGGTCTCCAGTAAATGGCGAAATACCCCACGTAAATTCAAGTATGCCGGCTAGTCACGGACACGATGGGTTATTAACCAGTCCAGCTCCACCGTCACCAGATTCTGATTCGTACCAGGCGTACAATTTAAGTCAGCAAATGAAACACAAAGAATTATTCTCGCAAAGGAAGCAACGTGAATTTATACCAGATAGTAAAAAAGACGATAGCTATTGGGACCGGCGTAGGAGAAACAACGAGGCGGCGAAACGATCGCGAGAGAAACGTCGTTTCAACGATATGGTTTTGGAGCAAAGAGTAGTTGAACTCACCAAAGAGAATGCGATACTCAAAGCACAATTAGACGCCATACGGGAAGAGTTTGGGATCTGCGGAGATAACGTCGTTTGCGTCGAAAAGGTTATGGCGAATATGCCCACCAGTGAGCAAGTATTAAGTATCACGAAACGACAGAAATTGATGAACCCTTCCGCGATGTTTGGACATCCAAATCAAAGTCCTATTCCTACATCTGTGATCCACCAGCCTGTATTGGCCCCGTCGCCTCAACCTATATCTCATTCGCACAACATAATCCATCACCCGACAGTTCACCACGAACCACCTTATAGAGAACACGCCGATTATAATCCTTATTTTCCAACTTTCCATACTTCTCAAATCTGTGATTCGAACAGTGCCCTTAATCTATCCAGATCTCGTTCCAGACCACAATCGCCTTATGAAATCTCGAGCAATTCGGGAGATGAATGCGCGCCTATTGCTTTAACAACGACAGAAGTAAATAATAGTCTTCCCTTAAAATTACGTCACAAGTCGCATTTAGGAGATAAAGATGCCGCAACCGCCTTATTATCGCTGCAACACATTAAACAAGAACCAAATCTGCGGGCCAGTCCATCTTGGGATGCGGAAGGATCCAGCGACGAACGCGATTCTGGTATATCTTTAGGAGGAGAATGGTCAGCTTCGCAAGCGGCAGCTACGTTACAAAGTCTTCAAAAGCAGTCTCAAGTTACTTTACAAGATACAGAAAGAGATCCACAGCTACATTCGGTGATAGATCGCTTATCGTCCGAAGTAGCGCATCTTAAATCCATAATGATCCGCAAGGACGCTAACACCAAACATTAGTAAGTTCGCGTGAAAGTTAACTGTTGTGATTACCAAAAGGGTACTTCGGACCCATTTATCCCATCGATCGTCGGAATATTTTATGAATGTTAAGTCCCGCTTTTCGACGAGATATATGGTGAAGTTCCATTCTTAGTGCTAAGTATTTATTGTGGCAAGGTGGCGATGCTGCGAACTTTTGGGTCGCGTTTAGTGATTTCATGTGTGATAAGACTTTTGTCGGGCAACTGTCGAAGTATTTTCACCTTATACATTAAATACTAATTTTAATCGATCGACTTTGTTCTTTGCGGATGTATTCCTATCATTATCGTTGTTTTTACGTCTGATATAATCTAATTATAAATATGTATTATTGTGTTGCTTATAAATTCCTTTTCTTAAATGTTGTTTATAGGCGCATGTTTAAATCGTTGCATCACCACATCAATTCATCCACCTTACCTTTAATTATTATTAATGTACCTATTTATTTTTAGTTGGACATGTGTGATTTTGTAACTATTTATCTTAGAATTAATAATTTACTTTATTTATATATTTACTTTTGTTATGTGCTGATTTGTCTCGTTTAAATAACCACGATTAAGAAAAGAATCGGCCATTAAATACTTTAAAGTAAAGTGTGTACATTTACGTTCAAACAAAACCACGTGGACCTTATCAGAAGAAGTTTGTTTTTAAATCATTTTTAATTTTTAACGTTTTGGTTCGTCGTTGTTTTGTTAATGTAACCGAAAATATCGATATATTTTCACATTACCGTTACATGTATCCTATTCTGTATGGAATAAATATTTGCATCGTTTTTCATTAAATTACGTTGTTTTTATGTACCTATTTCAAACTAGTGGTACTTAATTGTTTATCTGTTGCGATACGTTACAACATGACCATGACCATACTCAATATTGCGCCATAGATAATTCTTGATTGAAGAAACAACATGGCTACGTGTGCGTCATGGGTATTTACAATGCCAAATTGCGATTCATTCTAGAAAGAGCGAATACAAAAATATTTTTCGTTTCCAGATACGTAACTTGTTTATGACTAAAATTTTTACTCGATACTTTGGGTTAACGTACTTCTGCAGTGCCAAAAAACTGCGTTCCATTTTTAACAAAAAAATTATTCAATTAAAACGCGTTTTCTTATTACAGCATTATGCAATTGATTAGTAACTCGAATGCTTTATTAATAACGCTCGGCAATGGGTTATTGCATATATTTCGACATTTTGAAGGATGCGGATTAAGTATAATAGACAAAGAAATAAACAACTTACCTAATTGATTTAATTTAATTTTCAACAGAGTGGAAGGAAAATTACAGATGCTAATCTTGTTTACTACATTGTTCGGCGAATATATTTATTTACTTTGCTTATCTACTTGAAAGTTTTAATACTAGGCGATGATGTAATCTTGCTTGCCAAAACATATTTTGGAAATTTATTTTTATATTTTTTGGAAAATATTTGATCGTGCCACAATATTGTGAAATAAATTTCCTATTTTTGCGAACATATTGGAACAATTTCTCTATTTTGGATACCAGTTACTAAACACAATATTTTGTTTTCACTAAAAAAAATCTTTTTCGGTGTCGACTAAAGACATATGGACAGAGGCTAGAATAAAAATAAATGCATGTAATTGTAGTAAATTAACACAGTGGACAACATTGAAAGCTCTCATAAACGGACATGGCATCAACATTTCCATCCGGTTATAGGAATTTGTGTAGGTACATTAATAAAATACATTTTTCAGCTGTACATTTTTACTTATAATTTAATATAGCATGAATTAACAAACAATGAAATTAGATGTTATTCTATTATGGGTTAGGTTCGAACATTCGCATATATCGTAATCTGGGGTAACTCGATCACTTATGACGTTGTTTTGCTCCTTCTCTATTTTTTGTACCTTCATTGGCATTTTTGGTTTTTAGATTTATAAACGATATTTAAGAAAATCTTAAGAAAGGTGTGGAAGCGGAGGGGTGGAACGTTAAACAAATTAGCCCTGACAATCAAGAAGATCTTTGAAAGGAGATTTGGAGCAGTTTTTTTCTAACAAAAAGAAGCGAGTATTGCTGAGACTTCGAGTTTATCAAGTAAAACGACTAAACGAGCTGTCTATTTCTCCAGAGCTTCCGTCAATCATGCAGTATTTAAAACTTTATCATCAATAATAATGAAGCTTAATTTTATCATGTCTAATTATGATGAAACAAAAACGGATGATCCTGGGACAAAGAAAGATGGTCGTACCTAGAAACATCAAAAGGGTTGAAAGAATTCAAAATTTGCGCACTGAACGAACTAGTTCAATTGTACGGATCTTTTCAGTAAACTAAATGTACTAGCTCTATTATAAAGTGAACTAGTACTATTAGTTTTATCTTCTAGACTGCATTGGCTACATGGTCTTTTCTCACAGTATTTATCTCGATTATAATTACGTTTTTTTGATGACGATGATTATTGTCTTTAATCTAAATTTGTTTCTAGTTTGTGTAATGGATACTATTCAGTGCAAAAGGGATTAGAAAATAGGTTTTTCGTTCAATTAAAACTTTATAACTAGACTTTTTTTAAATTTATTAGATGCCAGCATACCGATGCATCGCGCGTTAGTCCCCTAATTAAAAAAAGACAGATTTAAATACAAATCTGCACTGTAAACTTTATTTTATGCATCCCTCGGTGCGTTGTCTTAAATGTCCTAAAGAAATAGTATGTACATTCTAATAGTTCAGTTTGCTGAACGAGATCTGGTGAACTACTTCATAAAAAAGGACTAAAATTTCCATCACCAACTTAAACGTTACAAAGTTCAAACTTAACTCTATTGTTAGTTAACACCGTTGTTAACTAAGTCGTAGGTGTTGATTTGACAATGTCGTCAGCAAGTTTTGCATCAATGACGACGCTTAACGACATGACTACGTAGTAAATACATCGTCAAAATTAACAATGCTTTATACAACCGGGTCTAAATGTGTTAAGTTCAAATATCTGTCACCGCTACGAATATTATAGAACACGGCTAGCTCGGATAGAATTTCTAGAAGTAAATCTTACCGACTAACCCACAGATACGTGCTGCCAACCTTTTCTTAAAAAAATTCTAATTAGGGCTATGTCAAAAACTGAATAGTACTATTTTAGGGCCCAGAGACTTCAAATGTTTAATCTATCTTCGTTTTTAAATCTCATTTTCCCAAACCTTTTTATTACCACATTCTCCATGTCTTTTCAATAGCTAAGACCGAATATAATCTTTCATCTTGAAATTTATTGTATTGACCAAAAATTTAAATACCTTAATAGCAGCATGACGATTGTGTCTACGAACAAGGCCAAATGCTTGATAAGACTTGCCGCCACTAGAGGCGCGAAAAGTCGACGCCATGAAAGTTAATTGTAAAATTTTTATAACACTGATAGGATATAGAGTATAATTTATATAATTATCTACCAAAAGATTACTTTAACCTATGCGATATAGGCTACAAAGAAAAAAAGTTGCTAGATCGAATACGTAAAGACGAATCGAACATCGTTAACAATGATTACACAGGTCTGCAAAAAAGAATGCCTGTACAGTTCTTAGTATTCTCCAAAAACTTGTGCACCACATTTTTGAAAAAATCCCACGCTTTTTTCTTTGTATCTTATTGTTTCCAAAAAGAGCGAACCAGTTAGAAGTTTTTTATAACAGAACCAGTGAAAACTTGGTTTCAGACAGTTTCAAAAACTTGGAACACAAATATCTGAAACAATTCCCACCTCCTGGTAAATATTTGGCAAACTGCTTTATAAGTCTCAATTTGATATGAAGAGGTGGCAGCAACACTTTTTCTGGCAGAACCAAGGTTGTATTAATGTTTTTCTCGCCGGTGGTTAAACTGTTTCTAGGAGACTAGTCAGTTTTTATATAGTGCAGCTGTCTGGTTCCGCTATCCCATAAACTAAGAAAACAAATATATTTTGTATAATCTCTCCTGCTAACACAACTACATGGTTAGTATTTTGAAAAATCCACAAACCATCCATTAATGCTTTTCATATTTGATTTTCTCAAGAATCGTAGCCAAGTCATTATAGTTTTCTTTTATATAAACCCAGTGTCTGATAGGAAGAGATGCAAATACATTCTAGGTTTATACGAACCAATGAATATGCGCCAGTGTGATGAATTTTATAGAAAAGAATCTTAGTGAAGGAAAACCAGAAGTAGGCCAGGTTTGAAGTCCGGTATGAATTCATGCCGAGCCGAGAAAAAAAACCAATGCTGATTAATAAAATATGTATTTAGTAGCTGTTATATAAGAAATAAAATAATATTACGGTTTATTGTTTTTCAATACGTTTTTGTATTTATTTTAATTAAACCAGAAATTATATTTCGTAATTGCCCGATTTCGGACCGGTTATGGGGCCGGGCCGGGTTTCGGATCGATTATACAGTTTTTAGATTGCCATCCGTATCCATGCCATACCACAACAACTATAGCAGAGACGGTTGCGTGGAACTACCTAGAATATGGAAACCCAGTTTGAGAGAACCACCTAGTAGAACGATACGAAGCAAACCAACGAAACGATGCGAAATCAAGCGCAAAAATCAACCACCGGACCGTCAAGAACCGTTGACTGACGACCATATAAACCCAACTCGACGACTTAATCTACAGTTTCAGAACTTCTGAAGGAAAGAGCGACATGACTCTTGAAACGTCAAGCGTCATAAACTGACTACGTGGCATTTTACGCTAAATGCAAAGATAAGCTCGGGTGTAGCAAAAAATGACAAGGTGGAATTTTTTTAAGCATTTTTCGTTTTTAACAAATTGAAAATGTATAAACATTCTGTGCAGTGTTTTATTTACAGATTTCTCTGCAATCTAATTTTTTTTTGTAATCACTATTTACGGTACGTGGACGTTGTTACGGACATGACAAACAAATGTAAAATACTTTAAAGGGTATAGAGGAGCAAAAAAAGTGTTATCATGTATAGGTTCAAACATTGTCTCTTCCGCTACGTAGATTTGACTTCCAAGACCACATGATTTAACCATCTTTGATATTTTTCTCTATGGTTACATGAATAACTTGGTCTATGCGACGTCCATTAATAAAAACAATCCAAAGCAAGTCAGACATTTTTTAATGAATCCGTTAGTGTTTGGGACAACGGCGTCAAAAAAGGAACACTTGATTTGATTTTACGCAATGCAATAAAAGAGTTAATGAGTTGACTTTTTCTGAACTACAAATCATAAATAAACAATTATTTATCAAAACAAAGTTATCTTAACTCAGTAACGATAAATTTTTGAACCCATTATGAACAAGATTTTTTTAAATACTTTTGGGTCCGTATATATGCTCTTGAAATATTTTATGCTTGTTTTTGTTTGTGAACACTTGAACACATATCTTGTTTTGAGTGAAGTGTTCGGGAACTAAATTAAAGTAGTATTGCACAATGTCGATTTCAGTCTCTTGTATTAGGAGATTTGCGAATGGATCCCAATTGATGACCTAAGGGTCTCTATATGTTTTAATTAGGCACTGGACGGAATTCATCTGAAGGGAGTCTGCTGTATAATACTGTAACGATTATTAAAACTAATTTATTTATACTAAAAATATTTACAAGTTTATAACTAATCGAACTAATTAAACCTAAGGATATTTAATAAAAACACTTACACTAGTTTATATAGTACCATCACTCGAAAGATAATGTCCGCGGATAACTTTTATTTATCTAAACACTGACACTTGTTTACATTAAAGTCGCGCACGTTTTTAATTCGTTGTATTTATCTCGACACGCGTTAATCACTTATTTATTTAAACTTAAATAATCTTCTTAACAATGCCGACTTTAAATTATTGAAATAACTGACCTATGATTCATGTGTATCGCTTTTATATATTTTGATCATCCTTAGAGAATCTTCCACATCTTTCCCAAACGTTCTAGTTGTTGATAGTAGCTTCGTGAAAGCTCTCGAAGCTGAACGTTTCAATACTTAGCACCACCAAAAGCTTTAGCTAAAGCTGAAAGGTGTATTCAATAATTAAACCAAACTCAGAGAAGAAAGAATTTGAGAGGTAAAGAAAAGTTTTTGCTATATTTTTTTATACAAACCAAAAAAACAAAGTAACGGTTCTTTAGTTCTGTCGTTACAAAAATCGTGTTGTTCAGTAGTAGAATGCAAGCTTTCACGGCCGTTGTTTTTATGTAGCACTGTTTTTCAGGTGTTGCCGCGTCACAAAACTTTCACTTAACGTTTCGCTGATCATGCTTGTCAGCTTCTTCAGAAGATTTCTAAAGACTGATGTTATCGTCTTGCGTTCCTTGTTATATACCGTCTTTCGGCTCCGTTTTACTGATCCGTGTCTGTTCTGGTCTGTTGAGTTGCGTTCATTGACGTCTGGTGATTTTTTGCATGTTCTTCGCGCAGCGTAGATTTGCATGTGTTGCTTCAAGCAAGCTGAGTTTGCTGCGGAGACACCGTCAAAAACATATACTTACTTACCCTACGTTGTCGGAGTCACTGACAGACTAAAGAGAGTTCTAGGAAAGAAGAACATCACTACACGTTATAACACAGTGAAGAAAATAGATCAGCTGATACCACTTAACAAAGATCAACTTCCGAGACTACACACCAAGGGTATATACAAATTAGAGTGTATGTGCGGCAAGAGTTACATCGGTCAAACAGGTAGGAGCATTCAGTGCAGAGTTAAAGAACATCAACGAGACGCTCAACTCAGACGCACGGACAAATCTGCAGTAGCGGAAGATCTACATGAGACTGTAGATCACCGGATTGATTACGGGAACGTAAAGGTATTAGCAAGAAGCAGACACTATCACCAGCGAATAATACTCGAATCACTGGAAATAATGAAAAATCTTAACGACTTCAACCGTGAGGATGAATGCAGATTAATCAACACATGGAGATCTACGCTGCGCGAAGAACATGCAAGAAGTTACCAGACGTCTATGAATGCAACTCAACAGACCAGAACAGACACGGTTCAGTGAAGCGGAGCCGAAAGACGGTATATAACGAGGAACGCAAGACGATAACATTAGTCTTTAGAAATCTTCTGAAGAAGCTGACAGCATGATAAACGTTAAGTGAAAGTTTTGTGACGCCGCAACACTCGATAAACAGTGCTACAATCATGGTGTTGTCAAGTAATGTTCTTATTATATATTCGAGGCTACTAAAATTTTTCTTTCGACTTTTTGCTTCATAAATTACTATACGATTATTCTACTTAACACTGTATGAGATGACATGAGTAACTGATAGCAAGGTACACAAAGAAGTCGTTGTCGAGTTTAAATAAATACACTAATCTAGACAACAAAGTATTGATCGAGAGTGGTACGTAGACGTCTTGGTGTAATAGTCAACGCGGAGTGACTAAGGACGATGGAGGTGGAGAGGAGAGCAGTTTACAAGTTTCTGAACGAAACACTTTAGTAAGTGTTGACATAGGTATCTAATGATGAAATTATAGATTCAAAAAAATAAGAAAAAAGTAGAATAGAACCATGTTCAAAAGCGTCGAAGTTGAGAAAAAGTAGACGCTTGAACCACAACTTTTATTTGTATGTTCTTTCCTTCTACTGAATTTAAATCAATTCTTATGATTTTGAAATTTTCAAAATATGTTCAAAACATTATCTGATGAGTATAAAGTGTAAAAACGACGACTAAACAACTTTGATTTGGTATTTCTTCTAAAAATGTACATGAATAGCTATTGAAATATTGTAGTTTAAAAAAATCCTATATGTAAATTTAGCATTTAGAACTTCGTGCAGGTGCAGTTTGTAACCTAATACCTTTGAACATAGTGCGACTTGTGATATCTGACAGCTGAACGTTAGAGAAGAGAAAAAACAGTACTTTATTGTTATAAATTTGCACAATAAAAATACATAACAAATTAAATATGCATTTGCAAGATAAGACATAGTTCTCGATTACTGCAACAACTAAATTTTGTTTTCTTTTTATCACTGTCATAGGAATTAATTACACAGAAATGTATCAAAATGTGTAGGTTTATTGAACTTTGTCTTAATTTAGTATAAACAAATAGTCTGTTTGATTTTTTAAGTCTATTTTTTGCAATTATCGAATGTTTGAAAAGATAAATGGTATTAAAATTATTATTTCTTAATCATTCATTGAGTTTGTTAACACGGTTGGGTCAAAATTTATTTTTAACGAAAGTTTTCGTTTGTGGCAATTATGATTAACTTTAGACTATGGAAATAGATAGTATTCATATTCCATGCGAATTAACCGAGCAGCTTATCTATTTAGTTCACCAAATGAGTTCAGTCGTTGATAAGCCTTTTTGATGATTTGTGGATAATATACTTTGTGCTGATTCATACTTTATTCTTTTTTCCAAGTTGTATGTCTATTGTAAATTTTTTTTAGTTTTTAGTTTTATTTCTATAATGATCTATTACAAACAGGACATTTTTGAAATCTTTAGATTTTGATAAACTTATCTAAGTGATTGTAATGTGTACTTTGATTTTTAAGCTGTTCTCCCAAAAATTCTCTGACTCAACTTTTTTTTACCAGAGTGTCGATTATATACACATGACCTTCAAGGAGAAAAAATTTTAAAATTATTCTTGAAATCGAGTTGTGTTGGTAGTTAGGTGCAGATGTGCGATGAAATTAATGTCAAAGACGTCTAGATGTTTCGTGTTTAATTAATAGACTTTACTATGAATATACAGCTAGACACATTCTTTTTCCAACTCTATCTATATTGGTTCATTTGGTTTTTTTTTTCACTAAAGATTGCCAGTAAAATATTCTTTTGAGTCATCATTTTTTGGCATCTAAATTAAGTATTCAAACCAGTATGCACATTCCATCAATTATTCTATGATTTTTATCAGATTTTTTTCATGTGGTATTTGCTACAATTTATACATTCAGGCACTACGTTTCCGGTATATCATTTCTTCTGCTTGTAATCTAGGTTTTAGAACTAGATAAGTCAACTTATCTATATATCTTTGAAATAGACAAAATGAAACGTTACATATTTGTAATTGTAAATTAATAATAAAACAATTTTTGGATTTTTTGGAGGGTCTAAATGACATAACGGAGAAGTCGCCAATGGTGGATTCTATAGTTAATTTTTTTTTTAACTATTTGTATTTACAATGGCTTCAAAGTATTTAAATTCTGCTACTTGTATTTGTATTCTGATATTGAGTGTACAGTTTCCTTAACATAGATTCTAGATCAAGGAACTGTTGTGCGCGAGCATTAGATGCAGTGGCGGACTAAGCCTGGCAGAGGCCTGGGGCGGCAAAATTAGATGAGGCCCTTAGTTTTATAAGTTAATCTATTTTTCTTTAACACTGAAAAGGTAATATTCATTTAAAAATGTAATTATTTATAATTTGCCTAAACTAGGCTGTAGCAAATAATTTTAATTAACTTTTATATATCTAGCATATAGATATGGGTATGAGTGAGTAAGTAAGGAATCAGAAACAAACAATATAAGTTTTTGTTTTCTGTAAAAAGCTATTTAACAATGTTTTCTTGTTTTCATTTTACTGAATTCTTCAATAACTTGAGTCAAATCTATTTCCTTTGAAATTTTTCTATCAATTGAAAGTATAGACAGATTGACAAGTCTGTCTTGATTCATTGCCGATTGAAGGTAATTTTTTATCAATTTAAACTCGGAAAAACTTCTCTCGCATGATGCAACTGACACGCAAATAGTCAAGAAATATTGAAGTATAAGTGATATACAGGGTAATGATTCACTGTAGTCCCATTTTATTATAAACTGAAGAATTTCTAGGGCTGTCCATCTGGCAGTAACGTTCATACTCGTATCAGTGGCAAGTAGATGCCTGCGATACCTTTTTATTTCTTGCAGAACCTGCTCCTTATCAAACTTATCATAAATTTGTACCAGATTGTTTAGTGCTATAATAATAGCGTTATCGGAAGCTTCCAACATAAACTTTGTTTGAACAATTTGGAAAATTTTGTTGATGTTTTTCATGGCTATCGTTGCGACAATTCTTGTACAAATCGATCTATGCATTCAAACATTGATCGACGTACTTCTTCTTGAATTGATAATCCAGCATCATGAGTTAGTTCACCCGGCATTGTTATTTTTGTTCTTCTTCTTCCTCTCCACTCGATGTTAATGTCCATGTTATTGCATTTTTTAGTACCAAAAGTAACAGTATTTTCTATAATGCTGGATCGTTCGGTCACTAAATAATCGTTCAGGGCTTTTAATTTAGCGAGTCCTTTATCCACAGTCATTTTTGGAGACTAGATATTGTTGAACTAAATTGACTTCCTCTAATATCGTATGCCAAAATTTAATATAAGTTAAAAAGGTAAAATTGCATATAGCTGGCAGGAGCAAACTTGCTGCTGATCTGGTATCACAGTTTGCTCTTGACGGATCTTGCATATTTTCGAAAGTACTCACAATTGTTTCAACGTTTTGTTCTACGACTTTTACTGACTCATAATAAGCGCACCAGCGAGTATCAGATAAACGTTTTAAACTTCTTCCTGTGTTTTCTTTAAGTAATTCCCATCTCTGTGTAGATGAAGAAAAGAATGAATATAACTTCTTTACAGTTCCAAAACATGTGATGCTGGAAGGAACACATGAGAATGCATGAACTCCGCAAAGATTTAAGGAATGGTTGGCACAGGGATTGAACAAAGCTTTTGGATTCACTTCTCGGATTTTTTGTTGCAATCCTCCATGTATACCTGACATTGAAGCGGCATTGTAATAACCTTCAGCCCTGTACAACGCAATATCCAGCCCATCTTTTTTCAGCTGCTGTTGAATATCTTTTGACATGTTCTCTGCAGTTTTTTCAGACATTAAAAAAACCTAAGAAAGATTCTCGAATTTTAACATTCTCATCTTCTATATGAACGTATCTAATAATTTGACTCATTTGATCCATTTTGCTCTCATCGGGAGTGCTGTCAAAAAAGATTCCATAATATTTAGCTTTTTTTACATCTCGAATAATTTTTTGCTTCACATGTTTACCCAAACAAGAAATAAATTCATTTTGTATCCTTTTCGACAAGTAAGACGGTACTCTTTTTACCCACCAGCGGATTCTTCAAGTTTTAAGCAATGCTCTTTTATCACTGGATCATGTTTCGCTATTAGTTGCAACAATTCTAAGAAATTTCCCCTGTTTTCTGAAGAAATGTCTTCACGGTGACCGCGGAAAGCAAGGTTTTGATTGGATAAAAATAGTGTTATATCAAAAAGGCGATGTAAAATGTTTCTCAATTTTTTTGTTTCATCGTTAATAACCTTCACACTATCTTTATCAATGGTTCTATTAAGTTTCAGGCCCATAGTCAATGTTTTCTATTTTTCTAAATTTGATAGATGTTCAGGCGATGATTCATGTTGTGATATCCTTGGATTCAATTTCCACCATTGACAGAAGCCAGATATAAATTTATTATTGTTATCTTCACCCTCATACGCAAATAACCGACAGCAATAACAATACCGTTTCTTGGTTGATGGTGAGTATAACATTCATTTTCTTAAATATTTGGTCTCGTTTAAATGTGAGTAAAACCACGCCGAAGTTAAAGAACGACGTATTCCCTTAGTGTGTTCACCTGGTCTTTCTATAGCTTCAAAAGGTCTCTCATTATTTTGATAAACTTCACTACCCTTTTCGATAATCGAAATTCTAATGTGCTCTGGAACAGGTATTGGCCAATCTGCAGCGTCATTCTTTGAAAAGAACTCTATGTTAGAAGCATCAGAGACATGTTCTTTCTCAGCAATTTTCTCATCATTAAAATCGCATGCAGCAGACTTTTCACCAATTTTTTTTGCCTCATCCTCAATTATTTGTTCACTGGAGCCAGATTCAACAGTTCGATTATTTCCTTCGTCATCTTTCTTCTCCGTACGTTCAGAAAGGTATTTGGACGAAAATCCAGCAAGTAATTTAATCTCTTCAGCTTTCTCTTCTGACAGCCAGATGGGTGACTTCTGTTCACTAAAGAGAAATAACGCAAATAAATTAAACTGAAAACGACTCCAGACACCAGGCAGTCAACATTTACAAATAACTCCAGTAACGTTATTACAATTGACAGTCCTAATAAAGATTTTTCTTAGCTATCTTTATTAGCATATTATTGTGTAAAAAAATAATTGACAGAAGTTAAAAGTGCGCATCCGTAACATTGTAATTATTGTACATGTATGATGTACATACGTTCATATTTGTAGATAATGTAATAATTGTAATATGAATTTTAGCTATTGCTTTTTGTGAAATGCAAAAACTCTAAGAAGGAGCTTACCAGAAAACTACTGCATAATTAGAATCTAATTTCAATGAAGATACTACTTACTTTTCCTTAGATACACGAACACGCACACTATACAGGATATCCGATCAAAAAATTAACACGACTCAACTCGAATTCCCCTACTCCCCTAGTTTGGACGATTCAAAAATATTAGTATTGCGCAAAAAATACAGATGATTATAGTGGTGATTTTGATACCTACAGTTGGTAAAAACGGTAAGGTACCTTTACTTATCTTCTAAAATCTAAAAGACTGAGCGGAAGGCTGATCTAACTTCACGAGATTTGGAGGCCCTCCAGGACCAGAGGCCCGGAGCGGGCCGCCCCCTCCGCCCCCTTTTAATCCGCCACTGATTAGATCGTCTGCAAAATTAAATGTGAAGAAATAGTTGTCATTGGCGGGCATACTTATTGCAGCTTAATGTTTCTTCTACTTCTAAATATAGATTGAAAATTAATGGTGATACAATTTTGATAGAAAAAAAGGAGTGACCTACTTACTACTCTTTGCTACTACTTACTTCAACTTATTTGTTCGTCACATTTTGCTATTAGTTAAGTTTGGATGTTTTAGCGATGATGGAAGTGATCTAGATTAACAAAAGGAATAGTCACGTACAAGAGCGTAGAAATCAGCAAAGAATCAGTCAATATCAATACATACCTTCTAACGAAATCTTGAATAATTGAGGACCAAGTCTAAATCAATGCACGCCTCTTCTACTAACACTTTTAGAAGAAACTTAATGATGTTTTAAGTTTTGACAAAAGAATACTTCTGAGGATCTGTCTGAGTAAACAAAATTACAGCAACTGATTTTAATCCCTCGTTAAGAGCAGTTGTTTTATCTGGGTTTGTGAATGTCTGATTCAAGAACCAGTTGAGCAGGGTTATTGAATAGTTTATTATTTACAAGAAGTTTATTTAATTTTAATTGTTGTTAACTTTTGTAAGAGTTTCTCATCTTTTCATGCTTATATTAAATGGTTGTAGCAAATAACTAGTTCAGTATGGTTGGTCAAGTGCCATAGAAAAAACTTGATATCTTCAGTTTCGACAAAAGAATACTTCTGGAAATCTGTCTAAGTAAATTAAATTACAGCAACTGTTTTTAATCTCTGGTTAACAGTACTCGTTTTATTTGGCTTTGGAAATGTCTGAATCAAGAACCAGTTGAGCACGGTGATTGAGTAGTCTCAGTTTATGGTTTACAAGCAATTTATTTAATTTTCTTTGTTGTTATTAACTTCTTGATCTATTTTTTAGTGAGTATTCTAATATGTTTACACGGAATTCTAAAACACTGATTATTTTTGCCAGAATATATAACTATTGCATTTCATCTTGGTTTTAGTAAACCAGACATGCTTATATTAAGTGGTGGCAGCAAATGACTACAGAAAGTTTAGTATGGATTTGGCTTTGTAACCGGCGTAGCGCATGTGCCATAGAACCGTCTCTACTGTCATCAGAAACGACAATTACATGATAAAACAAGCTTTTTCACTTTTTTCGATCAAAGTAGGCACCAAATGATCTCATACTATAGGGTTTTATTGTTGTTTATTCTATTCTAGCAAGGTTTCGTGGATAAAACCACTTCTCGTTAAAAAGATTTTAAATGACTCGGATGAGTTACAAAAGGTTTTGAAAGTTAAGAAAATTCGATGACAATAGAGTAAACTTGTCGATAATGTCAATATTGATTTTATTAACGAGATCAATAATTTTACAACTGTCTATAGTTTTTTTTATTACCGATTGATTTTTTTTAGTTTGAGCAAAATTTTTTTATTCGGTTTTGAGCCAGTGGTTACATGGGGCATGTTATCCTATTACTTACTGGCAAAGCTTAGATTAGGCGCTATTTCAAAAAAACTGAAGATGCGTAACGAGGGTTAAGAGTGAATTATAAATTAGTTTTTTGATTTTTATATGCTGATGTTTTTTTGTGTGCCTCTTGTTAGTATGATGAAACAAGAATTTGCAAACAAAATACTGGTGAGCTATCGTATGCTGTAACTTCAAAGCGGTTTGGCGCATGCTTACATTAATAATTTAAAATTATTTTATGTAATAATAATAAATTAGCAACTATTTAAAAAAAATCAAACTTTGTGATCGATTTTTTTAAATTTATCAAAATTAATTTCTGTTGTATGACAAGTTATTACATTCGTGTACCTACAAACGTAAACTCTGACATCATCTAATCAATAACATTAAAAATCCTTGAGAGGTTCTTGACTCTGGCAAACAAACTCATTTTTGCAACGAAAATAATTGAGTAAATGAAAATATTCTTGTCAATTTTGAATGTAATTTTCTACAGTAGAAAATTGCATCGCTTTGATTGCATGTACTTATAAGTTTCAATTTGATGTTGGATAATAGGAGTTTCAGTAAATTTTAATGAATGGATTTATACTACAAGCATGTGCAAAAGTCAACGGCTTGATAATTTCGTGAATTTACTAATTCAAATAACGTCGAAAAAAATTATAAGGTGGATTAGTCATACTATTTATTCCTTTGTAATATTACGTACATATGTTATGAAATCTATTGGCACATTGAATATTTGTAATGTCGCTTTGAGAGCGTGTATTAAAGCGCACCTTTATATTGGACGAGCGACAAAAACTGTTTTAAAATATCTTTTTCCCTTAATTCGTCTCTCTTTCATTTCTCATGCCAAATATTCAAATTGCTTCATTTCTATAAAATTAGTACATATAGTACATTCGCTTTATCTAATATTTTATTCCATAAATTTTCCAAAAAATATAAATTTATTGTTCTATTTACACAATTTTAAAAGATTACTAGAACGAATAGTTAAATTGCTAAATAACAAGAAGGGGAGAGAGAGGGGCATTCGGCCCCAAAATATATTTTTGCATATGATACTTATGACATAAAAAAAGCAAATGTATTTACTTTTTGAAAGCAGTAGTCAAGTAATGATTGCAAAATAAGTTTAATAAAAACTACAAAAAATACGTTATAAATTTGGTTGCAAATGGCTAAATGCTTTCTATACTTAGAGTAGTTTACGATCAAACTACTAAAATTATAAAATACGATACCGTTCTTGTAGTCCTAGTTTTGGAGGAGCTTTTAATTTGGTTATAATGTCTTCATGTTCAATCTCACTTATATGATCAATGACTGAGAAATAAAACGTTGTTGATACTCCTTTGCTCATGAGATACTTTATTTTGTACTAACATTACAATGTCTTCCGGGTTTGGATCGTGTCATTCTTGTTGTAACCGAAGTTGCCAACGTTTCGCCCACTTTCGTAAAGGTCCTCATCAGGGCATGAGATAAATCGCAAAACTCAAACAAGCAACCGAAATCTAACTAAGAACTTCTCAAAAGTTAGGTTATCCACTTGTGAAACAAGCCATAATCTAACTCTGAAAAGCTAAGAAACAAAACGATAACTTGAAAAAGCAAACGAAAATCTAACAAAGAACCACTACCGAGTTAGGTAATCAACTTGTGAACCAAGCCAGATTCTAAACTCCGTAGAAGTATAAAGGAAAAGGATCGTCACGGATGGTTAAGCTTGACTCTGATTGGGTTACGGTTAATAAGAGGCGTATTTTCGATAAATGACTAATTACCGGGAACCAGAGGGGAAAACTCGAAACCATGATCGCGATTGAAGTTATTGGGGTGTTTGATGATTTCTATGCTTTCTCGGAATTTCCTGTTCAAAAATAATGGAGATTTGGCAATCAACTAAACATTATAAAAATTTATCTTGTGACCTGTAGTAAAATGATGTTCAGCAGTCGCAGAGTTGGAAATATACCTTTTCTTTATACAACGATCATGTTCTGGAACGCGAGTAATGACGGAACGACTGATTTCACCGATGTAGACTAAACTACATGAACAAGAAATTTTGTATACACCTTGAGATGAAAGTGTAGGAAATTTGTTTTTGGGAGAAGGAAGAATCTGAGAGATTTTGCCTGTCGAGTTCAATATGAATTTAATACCATTCTTACAAAGAAGTTTCCCTATTTGATCTGTAACCTTGTGAATGTAGAGTGAAAAGGGTAATTTCGGGTTGGATTTGGGAGTAGAAATGTCCTTAGGTAAATGAGTACGTGGATGTAGACGACGATTAATAACTCTATGAATATCTCGCTTTACATAAGCATTGTTCACTAAGATTCTAGTAAGATGACGGAGTTCCGAGTCGAGATTCTCAGGTTGGAAAATAGAAAAGGCAGGATGAACCAAAGATTCAATAACAGAACGTTTCTGTGCAGGATGATGATGAGACGAAGCATGAAGGTATCTGTCCGTATGGGTGGGTTTGCGATAAACAGAATGGCCCAGAAGTCCGTCAGGCTTACGAGTCACAAGAACGTCAAGAAATGGAAGAGAACCATTACTTTCGATTTCTATGGTAAATTTGATATCTAAGTGTTGATTGTTAAGATGATCAAGAAACTTAAACAATTCATGATGACCATGAAACCAAACAATAAACGTGTCGTCAACATACCTAAACCACACTTTAGGTTTTAATATTGATGATTCCAAAGCAACCGTTTCAAAGGATTCCATAAAAATGTTAGCTACAACAGGTGATAGAGGAGAACCCATAGCAGCACCAGAAACTTGTTCGTAAAACTTGTTATCAAATTGGAAGTAAGTAGAGGATAGACATTTTTCAATAAGAGGAACCAAACTCAAGTCATTGCCATGTTGAGATAGAATCTGTTTGATGATAATAAGCGAATCCTTAATAGAAACTTTAGTAAAAAGTGAAGTAACATCAAAGCTCACGAGAAGATCTTGGGATTCAAGTTTTATAGTTTCTAGACGTTGAATAAAATGCTGAGAGTTGAGGAAGTGAGAAGAGGTTTTACCTGTAAACTCGCAAACAATGTTGGACAAGAACTTGGCTAGCTTGTAGGTAGGAGATTGGATAGTACTGACGATAGGTTGAAAAAGAATACCTTGCTTGTGAATTTTGGGAAGTCCGTATAGACGAGGTGGTTTAGAATCTGATGGGGTAAGTCGACGTTTAGTTTCAGCAGGTAAATTGGAAGATTTGTTGACTGACCTTACGTTGAATCTTCGAAGTGGGGTTGTGAGTTAGAAGAGCGTAAGTTTCTTCAGACAAAATAGAATTGATTTTCGCAACATAATCAATTTTTGTTTAAAACTACAGTAGCGTTGCCTTTATCGGCTGGAAGAACAATAATATCAGGGTTCTTACGAAGACTTTTTAGAGCTGACTCTTCCGACTTAGAAATGTTGGATTTAGGAATTTTAGCACCGATTCCTGTTCTGAGGTGAGGACCAAACTAAATAAATTGACAACCGTCTTTAAGGAGTCAGTAGTGGATGAAACTTTACGATCCTTGGATTCCAATAATTGAAACTTTTTGAGATGACCTTCAGCGGTTAGTCGTAGAGTGGTATCAGACTGCTGGTAAGTAATGTTGTCGAAAAGTTTCCAATCATCCGGGGATAGAGTGTTGGCCAACTCAAGATGAAAATAAAAGAGTTGTTTCGAAATGGTGTCTAACTCTCGCCTAGTTTGCTTAATCGTTTTCTTTCTTACCTTTTCAGAGTTTAGATTATGGCTTGTATTAACACTGGCAAAATTCTTGAATCATCTAAAATTCTTAACTCCAACATTTCTAAGTCGGAAGAGTCAGCTCTAAAAAGTCTTCGTAAAAACCCTGATATTATTGTTCTTCCAGCCGACAAAGGCAACGCCACTGTAGTTTTGAATCAAATCGATTATGTTACGAAAATCAATTTTATTTTGTCTAAGGAAACTTACGCTCTTCTAACTCACAACCCCACTTCGAGGATTAAACGTGAGGTCAATCAAATCTTCCAATCTACCTCCTGAAACTAAACGTCGACTTACCCCATCAGATTCTAAATCACTTCGTCTATACGGACTTCCCAAAATTCACAAACAAGGTATTCCTTTTCGACCTATCGTCAGTACTTTCCAATCTTCTACCTACAAGCTAGCCAAGTTCTTGTCCAACATTCTTTGCGAGTTTACAGGTAAACCCTCTTCTCACATCCTCAACTCTCAGCATTTTATTCAACGTCTAGAAACTATAAAACTTGAACCCCAAGATCTTCTCGTGAGCTTTGATGTTAGTTCACTTTTTACTAAAGTTCCTATTAAGGATTCGCTTATTATCATCAAACAGATTCTGTCTCAACATGGGAAGGACTTGACTTACTTCCAATTTGATAACAAGTTTTACGAACAAATTTCTGGTGCTGCTATGGGTTCTCCTCTATCACCTGTTGTAGCTAACATTTTTATGGAATTCTTTGAAACGGTTGCTTTGGAATCATCAATATTAAAACCTAAAGTGTGGTTTAGGTATGTTGACGACACGTTAATTGTTTGGTATCATGGTCATCATGAATTGTTTAAGTTTCTTGATCATCTTAACAATCAACACTTAGATATCAAATTTACCATGGAAATCGAAAGTAATGGTTCTCTTCCATTTCTTGACGTTCTTGTGACTCGTAAGCCTGACGGACTTCTGGGCCATTCTGTTTATCGCAAACCCACCCATACGGACAGATACCTTCATGCTTCCTCTCATCATCATCCTGCACAGAAACGTTCTGTTATTGAATCTTTGGTTCATCGTGCCTTTTCTATTTGCCAACCTGAGAATCTAGACTCGGAAATCCGTCATCTTACTAGAACCTTAGTGAACAATGGTTATGTAAAGCAAGATATTCATAGAGTTATTAATCGTCGTCTACATCCACGTACTCGATTACCTAAGGACATTTCTACTCCTGAATCCAACCCGAAATTGACCTTTTCACCCTACATTCACAAGTTTACAGATCAAATAGGGAAACTCCTTCGTAAGAATGGTATTAAACCCATATTGAACTCGACAGGCAAAATCTCTCAGATTCTTCCTTCTCCCAAAGACAAATTTCCTACACTTTCATCTCAAGGTGTATACCAAATTCCTTGTTCATGTGGTTTAGTCTACATTGGTGAAACCGATCGTTCCGTCATTACTCGCATTTCAGAACATGATCGTTGTATAAGGAAAAGGTATATTTCCAAGTCTGCGACTGCTGAACATTATTTTACTACAGGTCACAAGATAGATTTTGATAATGTTTGGTTGATTGCCAAATCTCCATTCTTTTTCAACAGGTAATTCTGAGAAAGCATAGAAATCATCAAACACCCCAATAACTTCAATCGCGATCATGGTTTCGAGTTTTCCCCTCGGGTTCCCGGTAATTAGTCGTTTATCGAAAACACGCCCCTTATCAACCGTAACCCAATTATTGTCGAGCTTAACCATCCGTGACGATCCTTTTCCTTTATATACGGAGACTATTTCTTCTTAAACCACTTCTACGGAGTTTAGAATTTGGTTTGGTTCACAAGTTGATTACCTAACTCGGTAGTGGTTCTTGGTTAGATTTTCGTTTGCTTTTTCAAGTTATCGTTTTCTTTCTTACCTTTTCAGAGTTTAGATTATGGCTTGTTTCACAAGTGGATAACATAACTTTTGAGAAGTTCTTAGTTAGATTTCGGTTGCTTGTTTGAGTTTTGCGATTTATCTCACGCCCTGATGAAGACCCTTACGAAAGTGGGCGAAACTTTGGTTACAACAACAATGACACGGTTCAAACCCGGAAGACATTCTAATGTTAGTATAGATTCCGGCCGTGGAAGCCTTCGCTATTACTTTATTTTGATTATATTTTCGATTTGGTTTAAAATTTGACCAACAAAATGAACCAGTTTAGTTTTAACTTAAAATTTTAATAACATAAAATCTCCATTATTTAGATGTTCTTTATGAACTTCTTCAATATCTTCCAACTTATCCTTAAAATCTTCATCAGAGTTATCATGAAGGGATAATGCATTGCTTTCTGTAGATGATTAATCCGATTGATCTTCTATCCTACGTCTTTTTTTCGGTTTCGTCTTTTCCTTGTTTTCTAATAATAAAAACATTTCTTTTACAGACTTTCAGTTTCTTCTCCTTTTCTTTTTCAGTTTTTTCTAGTTTTTCTTTTTCTGGAGTGTCAGTGTAAATTTTTGAAATGCCTGGCGTCCGTTTGCTTTTATTTTGTTTTTTAATTGATTCTGGTGATGTTATTTTGGTATGATTCTTGGTATTATTTGGTTTTTGATAAGCATTTGCAAAACTTGTATGTTACTTAAAATATTTATCTTGTTCTAGTCCTTTGTTATTTTCTTCCAAATTATCAATATCATTATTTTGTTTTTCTTCTTCTTTTACTGTTGTTCTATCATTTCGGTCATTTTTATTCTCTATGCGAGATGAGATTATTGTTTAAAATGTCTCAATTTTTTTTAGATAAGAGTTGGTGAGTAAAAGCACTTGTAATTCTTAAGTTAACAGCTACAGTTTTTTTATATATTCTTAAATATTTCAATTTAGGTTTATCATCTTTTGTCGGACACTCAAAACATTTTTCGGTCTAAGGTGCTCCAGTCGCCGGGCACCCATGAGGTCGCCGCCGCTAATTCGAAATATTTAATTGTAGGCGAACAATCATCAATTAAACAAAACGGTGTTCTTTCGTGACTAAACTATCGTAATAATAACATGCAAAACCTTGCTTGTTGTAATAGACAAGGATAAATTCACTTGATATAGCAAAAACTAGAATTGTTTTACTTTGAAGATAAGCGTGTTTTGGTAAATAACATATTTTTTATAAAATAGGTTATGGTTTTATTTGGCATTACCCAAATCTTAAAAATTATATTGACAATAAACTTTATTATATTTTCAAATTAATTTGAGTAGTAACCTACTGTGGCGCAATATTAAAAACAATGTTTGTAAAATTTAATGGTTAAAAAATAAGTTATGAATTTTTTATGACACTGTTATTTAAACTTCTATAACAGGTTGTTTTCGGTACTGATAATATTTGGGGATTTCACAATTGCATGATTTTGTCTTTATTTAAATGATAACTGTTCCGGTGTTTTGCGGTTTCTATTAGTCTCATATTCTTAATTAATCTCAGTAGATATTAACTACAAGTGCTTTGTTTGGTGTACTTATCTAGATTTTTGTTTTTAAAATGTTTTCATCCTGTAATAAGAGTACTGGAGAAGTTATTAATTTTCTAATTTTTTTGCATACTTTACAGCGTTTTGTAATTTTTTATTGGTTTCGTTTTCTTTAAATACATTATTCAGGTCTTCTCTCAATTCCTATTGTTGACTTTTCAATATATTTTTTTGTTCAATACTTTTGCTTATTTTCTTGCTTTATTAGTATATTAGCTTCTGTGAATTATAATACGAGATGAGGAAAAAATGTAACTAAAAATAACCAGAAAATTCAATGCAGCAGGAATTCTAGAAAACGCAAAACAAATATAGAGAAAAAAAGGCATAATGGCAACAACTGCAGAAGAACGAATAGGGTAACACTTAAAATAGTAAAACAAATTAAAAGTTTAAATGACATCTCTACAATCTAAGATAGAGAGCTTAGTTAACTTTTAAGAGAAAATGACAAAAAAGTAGAACCAAAGAACAAATGGTGAAAACTGCAGCACTATTACAAACAAGGAAGCAGCGAGAGTTAAAGGAATACAAAATGACGAGTGGATATTTGGTAGGACTAAGGTAACATAAAGAAATAATTTACCAAATAATCAAACGAATATTTATCAAGAGATACGCCATTCTAATGCAATCGTGTTGAAAGTACATATTACCTGACTGTGAGAGATAAGATATAGGGTGAGGTAAAGCCGTAATGCGCAAAGCCAACATACACATTGTGTAGCACTTGAGAACAACAAACTTAAGAAGAACTGAAAAACTATGCGCTATTCGTAGACTTAATATGATAAAACAAAAACATGTATACGAGTGCTCATTTAAAACGGATAAAGTAAGTTTAGCTAGATTTCTGTTGTTTGTTTGGAGTTCTTAGATTTTTCTCACGCCCTGAAGAAACCCGTTACAAATGCGGACGAAACGTTGACAACTTCGGTTACGACAGTGACACGGTGCAAACCAGGAAGACGTTCTTATCTTACTATATTCTCTGGCCGTGGAAGCCTTTGCTATTACATTAACAATCTA
Organism: Aquatica leii; assembly: GCA_035610365.1. Taxonomy (NCBI): domain Eukaryota; kingdom Metazoa; phylum Arthropoda; class Insecta; order Coleoptera; family Lampyridae; genus Aquatica; species Aquatica leii. Next base: position 35,489,331 of record CM069439.1, read on the forward strand.
TACGGAAGAACTTTATCTCAAAAAGTTATAATTATTAGAATTCAAGAATCACAAAGTTTCATCTTCTACTGCCTCCTTGAAAACGGTTGTCAATTTATCTAGTTTGACTCTTACTTCAGAACATGAAATGGTACTATCCAAGCGTCTGAATTTTGCTGTTGCTTCCAAACGCATTTTTAAAAAAGACATTTTATGTGCTGTTAAGTCTCCTATAAGACATCTTTTTCGCCACATCTCAGACGCTATCCGTATTCACACTGGCAAAACTCATCTAAAGTTCTTAAATCCAACAAGTCGAAAGAGTTGATTTTGGAAAGTTTTCGTAGGAACCTCGATATCATCGTTCTTCCAGCCGACAAGGCAACGCTACTGTTGTTTTGAACCAAACTGATTACGCTGCGAAAATCAGTTGTATTATGATTTTTTAACTGACAATCACCGATTAAATGTGAGGTCAGCTAAATTATTAACTAAGCGTCTACTACCTCTTCAGATTCAAAACCACTTCGTCTATTCAAACCCAAAATTCACAAACAAGGTATACCTCCTCGACCTATTGTCAGTAGCCAAGTTCTTGTGTAACATTCTTTGCGAATTTACAAGTAAAACCTTTTCTTACTAGTCTTGGAGAAGTATCGATAGTTGACACCGTCGATAGTTGCTTTCAAAGTATCCATAACTATAGTATCAAAATTGTTAGTTAAAATTTAACTTTTAGAAGAAATTTTCCACTTGTGTTTTTGTCGGGAATTAATAACAATAGAACATTTTTTGTTTAAAATAATTTTTATAATAATGTTAAGCGGTTGAACATGATTTCAGTTCATAGTTACCCTAGACGATCTTTTTACTATGGTTAAGAAACGTTTTCTGATTTTATACGTGATCTTCTGTCTAATTTGACCCGTTTTACTGAAGATTTTTTAGGATAGGATCAAAATTGTAGGCACACATAGAAATTTTTGAGCACATTTTTAGAGTGCACCAAACTTAACCCATTAGAGAAAAAACAAATTGTCACTACGACAGAGAACAAAGGTATTCTACATTTATATTAGAGAGTGAAAGTTAGGAAAAAACGCGTGAAAACCAACCTACGTCACAGTTTACTGTTATAGGTATTCTATTATAAACTTTTGGGAAAATTACCGGTTTTTTATTATTTTTACCACTATCACCACCATCGATAATAAACATCAAACTATCGACAGTGACGATGTTATCGATTTTCTCTACTACTACTTTTTACACTCTCAACTCTTAGGAGTTTGATTGGAAACTATAAAGCTTGAACCCCAAGATCTTCTTGTTAATTTTGATGCCACTTCACCTTTTATCAAAGTTCTTATTAAATATTTGCTTATTATTATCAAACAGATTCTGTCTCAACACGACACAGATTTGAGTTTGTTTTTTTTTATTTATAGGTGTTTATCATTCACTTACTTAAAATTTAATAAGTTTCTATTGCTGCTATGGGCTTTTCTCTATCGCCTGTTATAGCTAATATTTTTATGGAATCTTTTGAAACAGTTGCTGTGGAACCATCAATGTTAAAATTTACTATGGTAATCGGAACTAACGGTTTTTGTGACTCGTAAACCCGACGGACGTTTGGGTCATTCTGTTCATCGCAAACCCACCCATACAAACAGATACATTTATGCTTTGTCTTATCATCATCCTGCACAGAAACGTTCTGTTATGGAATTCTTGGTTTATCGCGCTTTTTTGAGAATCTAGACTTGTAATTCCGTCATTTTACTAGTACCTTGATGAGCAATGGTTATATCAAGCGACGTCTACTTCTTCGTGTTCGGGTACCTAAGGACATTTCTATTTTAAAGTGCAATCGAAAATTTGCATTTTACCCTACATTCAAAAGGTAACAGATCGAAAACTTTTTCGTAATAATGGTATTGAATCCATATTCAACTCGACATGCAAAATCTCTCATATTCTTCCTTCTCCCAAGGACAAATTTCCTACGCTTTCATTTCAAGGTGTATACCAAATTCTTTGTTCATGTGGATTAGTCTATATCAGTGAAACCGGTTGTTCCTTCATCATTTTAGAACATGGTTCTTGTATAAGAAAAATGCATATTTTTAAGTCTTCGGTTGCTGAACATTTTACTACCGGTCACAATATAGATTTTGATAACGTTATTGCAAAATCGTGGTTTTTCAATAGGAACATCTGAGAGAGAAACACCTCTATAATCAATTGTGTGTTTCAAACTATATTCTCTTTAGTTGCCGGTTATTACTCTTTTATCCAAGACCCTCCTCTTTTCGACCGTAACCCAGTCAGAGTCGCTGTCAATCAACCGCAACGATATTTTTTTATATATGAAGATTACAGCGAAAGCATCCGCAGCAATAGCCAAGCCGTGGACAACAGGCTATTACTTTACAAACCGGTGATACGGCCCACCATGACCTATGCCTTGCCAACATGGTCACACACGACGAAGACTTACATCGAGAAGATTCATCAAACTCAAAACAAGGCACTATACCTTGTCATCAACGCACCGTGGTTCGTGAAAAACAATCCACTGAACCGAAAGCCTAGAATATAGGAGATATTCCGCGCGATAGCACAGAAGATGGTCGAAGAAATACACATTCCAACGAGAAAGTGAGAAAACTATGGAGGTATGGCTCGAGGGCCGTGTGTAGGTACAGAATACAAAAACACTACTTTAATAAATAAGCAAATAAAACTTATCTTTAAGGCTTTCGCGGACATTATTTTTTAACAAATAAATATTTTCGGGTTTTGAACCGCGTTCTATATATACACTTTTCATGAAATTCATAAAACTTAGAAAGCTTACAAACTTTGATAAATTTACAATATTTGACGTTAGGATCCTGACAAACATTTATATTACGCCGTTCGGGTCAGTGGTTCGTGACGGTTTCGATTCATATTGGTGCTAAATCGATTTCATTATCCCTATTGAAATTGTCGTACTTCTGGATTTTGATGGCTTTCTTGTATAGTCTAAGCCAGAAGTTTTGGGATTTAGCCAACATTGTTGCCTCTTCAAATTTTATTGTGTAACCGGTGTCTAGGAAGTGTTCCGCAACAGCAGATCTTGTGTTGTGTTTCTTTGTATCCGCCTTATGTTTTTTTAATCTGGTAGCTATGTTGCGCCCCGATTGTCTTATATAAACCAGCGCACACGAGCAAGGGATGTGGTAGACTCCTGGTTCCTCGAGTGGTGCTTTTGTTTCCGTCCTCCATGGAGACGGAAACAAACAGAAGCATTCCGTTTTTGGACGTATTGGTCACTCGAAAGATCAAGTATACAGAAAACCGACACATACTGAAAGATACCTCAACGCCGAATCACATCATCATCCAGCTCAGAAGTTTTCAGTTCTAAAAACTTTAGTACACAGGGCCAAAGCGATCAGTGAACCGAACACGTCAGAGATTGAGCTAGGTCACCTAACAAACGCCTTAACTAAAAAACGGTTTCAGAAAAGCAGACAGACATCGAGCAATTAACAAACACAGTAAGGAAAAACCAAAAAAGGAACACCCTGTCGCAACTTTCTTCCTTCGTTACATAAAAGGCTGCACGGATAATACAGCCAGGATACTTAGAGGGAAAAATATCAAGGTGACTTTCACTGCAACAAATAAAATAGCCGTCAATTTCTCAAAATTAAAGGAAACAAAAGCACCACTCGAGGAACCAGGAGTCTACCACATCCCTTGTTTGTGTGGGCTGGCTTATATAAGACAAACGGTGCGCAACATAGCTACTAGATTAAAAGAACATAAGGCGGATACAAAGAAACACAACACAATATCTGCTGTTGCGGCACAGTTTTTAGACACCGGTCACTCAATAAAATTTGAAAAGGCAACAATGTTGGCTAAATCCCAAAACTTCTGGCCTAGACTATATAAGGAAGCCATCGAAATCCAGAAGTACGACAATTTCAATAGAATTGAAAAACATGTTCCGGAAGACTAATGAAACGAAATCGTTACGAACCACTGACCCGACCGGCGTAATATAAAGGCTTGTCAGGATCCTATATCTTTAGTCCTACCAGCTGAAAGGGGACCAACCGCTGAAGGCCGTCATCAGAGGGATGCCGCACTACGACGCGTCGATCGACGACGCCGCCACCTACCTGAGTCGTCAAGGTATTGAAGTAATAAAAATAACTCGTATGATTTCAGGACGTTCCAAGCGACCTGCGCCGCTCCTCCTAGTCCAGGTTCGGAGGACTCCACAGGCGAAGGCGATTTTCGATATCACCAGTATCGGAGCCGTGGACGTCCGCGTGGAGACTCCCCGTCCCAGACGCGACATCGGGCAGTGCTACCGGTGCCAGCGCTTCGGCCATTCCGCGAGAGGATGCCGAGGAACCCCTCGATGCGTCAAGTGCCTGGAGTTCCACTTCAGTTACGAGTGCTCGAAGAAGCGAGAAGACGGACCGGCAACGTGCTGCAACTGCAGGATGGACCACCCGGCGAACTACAGAGGTTGCCCAGCCCACCCAAGGCAACGACAGGTAAGTACGCAACGTACTAATCGACCTGCTCCTGTTTCAGCCCCACGACCAGCCGCCAGGCCGGTGAACCCAGCCGTCTCGTTTGCCCAGGCAGCGAGACCGGTTGAGCCCACCGCTCCAGTGCCAACCACCACCGCCGAAGTGACGAAGCATCAGAGGGACATCTACACCGAGGTCACCAGGGAAGAGCACGCCCTCATCGCAGAGCTCCTCGCCCGACACCGCGCCCGCAAGCTGTAATGGCTGCAAGAAGAAAACCAAATTCCCTTCTCATTGCGTTTTGGAACGCCAACGGTATCCTTAACAAAAAGCTTGAATTACAGGAATTTCTCTACCGCCGGAACATCGACGTCGCTCTTGTTTCCGAAACTCATCTTCGGAACTGCGACAATCCAAACATTCCTAATTATGCGAGATACAATACTAATCGAACCACAGGTCGCGGTGGAGGTACGGCCGTTTACGTAAAACAGTCTATCTCCCACCACCACAGTCCGACGCCACAACTTCAAAACCTTGAAGCAACCCAAATCGTCATTAACACGGCAGCCAACGGAGACATAGTTCTCTGCGCTGTTTATCTCCCACCCACCAAAGACGTCATTCCCGCAGATTTTGACGCAATTTTTAACGCAAGGACCCCCACAATTCTCGCAGAAGACCTTAACGCGAAACATTCAGACTGGCACAGCAGGAGAACGAACCGCAACGGTCGACTTCTGCATGACCTCGCCAGCATTTGTAATTTCGTCGTAGATGGACCCTACGAACCTACCATCCACCCTCACAACGGACTCCCCGACGTCATCGACATAGCCATTTTCAACAACATCAGGCTACTTCACGATTTAACCACCGTTTCCGACCTTAGTTCCGACCACGATCCCGTACTTTTACAACTCGGTGATCAATCAGATAACGATAACCTTCAGTTCGAAACGAACATCACCATGTGGCCAACTTTCCAATTCGAGGCCACTAAACTTTTCACTCAAGTCCCGGTCATAAATAACATCGCCCAACTTCAAGCCGCGGTTGCCAGTTTTACAGATCTTGTAAAAAGATGCATCTCAAAAGCCACAAAAACTGTCACAAAAATCAAGTCCGATCCCCTTCAACTCCCAATTCAAATCCGTGACCTGATCACCGAGAAAAACCGCCTTAGACGCAGATGGCAACGCACTCGCCATCCAAACGATAAAAGAGCTCTCAACGCAGCTTAAAACAATATTCGAACCTAGATCGAAGAACATCGAAATCTCCTTTTCAACGACAAACTTCAGTCGCTAAATTCACAAGACCTAAGCGTCTGGAAAATGACCAAAATCCTTAAAAACAGGAATAATTCTCCCATGCCCGCCATTCACGGTCCCCGAGGTCTGGTCTTCACCGATCTAGACAAAGCCGAAGCTTTCGCCGACACGCTCGAATTCCAATTCAGAGCTAACCATCCAGACGACGAAGACTTCCGTCGCACGAACGCTATCCACCGCGAAGTCAGAAGCATCCTGACAGCAAATTCAAACGAGCCCATCAGGCACACTTCCCCCAAAGAAATCGAAGCGGAAATCAAAAATCTCAAACCGCGCAAAGCTCCCGGGAACGACGGCATTCCCAACAAAGCAATCAAATTTCTCCCCAATAAAGGTATAGCCACCTTAACCGCGATTTTCAACGCTTGCCTAAGACTCCGTCACTTTCCACATCAGTGGAAAACCGCGGACGTCATAGTCATTCCCAAACCCGGAAAAGATCACGTCATGCCGCAAAACTACCGTCCAATTAGCTTACTTCTGACTCTCGGTAAGCTATTGGAAAGAATAATCCTAACCCGATTACAGGAACAGGTCGACATTAATCAAATCATTCCACCAGAACAGTTCGGTTTTCGTAAAAAACATTCAACGGTCCACCAAGCCCTCCGCGTAGTGGAGCAGATCACCGACGGTTTCAACCACCGCGACGTCACAGGCGGCGTTTTTCTCGACATCAAAAAGGCGTTCGACAAGGTCTGGCATCGCGGACTGCTCTACAAGATGCACCGTCTAGGCATCGACGTCCCCATGGTACAGCTCATCGGCTCCTTTCTCAATCGACGTTCGTTTGCGATCAAACTTCGCACCGCCAAATCCACTCCACGTCACATAGAAGCCGGCGTCCCTCAAGGATCGACGCTATCCCCACTTCTATACAACATCTTCACCGCAGACGTTCCAAAAATCGACGGACTTACGTACACTTTCTACGCCGACGACACCGCCGTTTTGGCAACATCCCGCTCGCCCGTTCAAGCCGAGAGGAATCTTCAAATGGCTCTCACCTCGCTCGACAACTGGTACGACGACTGGCGAATAAAAGTCAATCTGACGAAAAGCGCCGCCGTTCTCTTCAACCGAAGAAACATCGATCCCGTAAGCCGCCTCCACATCAAAGGCAACGACGTTCCCTGGGTGAACGAGACCAAATATCTCGGCCTCACCCTAGACAAGAAATTGCTATGGAAATCGCACATCACCCAGAAGCTCGCCTCTTCGAACGGCCTACTGGTCAAGTTATATCCGATGCTGTGCCGCAACAGCCGCCTCAGCATCGACAACAAGTTACTTATCTACAAGACGATTATCCGCCCCGCCACGACGTACGCAGCACAAGTATGGTTCTACGCTGCCATAACTCACACCACCAAGATCCAAATCTTCCAAAACAAGATCCTCAGAATGATTGCTGACGCCCCCTGGTTCTTCCGAACAGACCGGCTCCATCAGGAACTCGCCATCCCGAAGATCGCTGATTTCGTCCGCCAATCCGCAGCTGCGCTCCATGCAGACCTCGCGGCCCATCCCAATCCCCTCGTCCGGCGGTTTTGGGAATACGACAGAGATGGCATGCCTAGGCACAAGCGGCCTAAGTGTGTCATCCTAGATTAAGTCTTAGAATGAAATGTTCAACCCAGCGGATAAGTTCGAAACCGAAGAGGCAACTCGGAGGTGGAAAACTGATCCAACGGGGCTATTTAAGCAAATTATGTTACCACTCATGACAACGCTATAAAAATTGTATAATTGTAGTAGCAATAAACATGTATGAAAACTGAACTGAAAACTATACCTTTAGTTTCAGTTTTTCTGAAAAAGACAGCGAATGACTGTCAAAACGTCAAATAATGTAAATTTTTCAAAGTTTATAAGCTTTCTAAGATTTATGAATTTCGTGAAAAGTGTAAATATGGAACGCGGTTCAAAATCCGAAAGTATTTATTTGTTAAAGTAAATAAAACGTTTTCCGGAAATCGAAAACAGCCAAGTAAGTACCAAATTAAACAGATTTAATATAAAAGTTTCCTAAAACTAAAGTATTAATGCCATTTATGTTCACAGTTCTTAAGTCACTTCTATGGAGTTTAGAACACAAGATGATTACCTACCTAACTCTTTAGAGGTATTCTTAGTTAGATTTCGGTAAGGGTAATAAAGTTTGAAAGAAAAATAAAAGTAATAAAATAAATACATAATCCCCTAGGTTTAGGTCTGCTCCTAACTATTTTTGAGAATATTTTACAACTACACTTAAACGCAATAATTTAAAGCTTGACATTGAGTTTGTTATGTTAAAAAACAGTAACACATTTTTCGTAGAAAATATACGGTATTCGGAAAATGTTTTTCTAATTGTGTTAATAAAGGAATTTTTATTTTACAAGAAGTTAAAATTGGTCTTTTGAGTTCTTCTAAATAATGAGTAATATATGGGGTATTGCATCAATGATGCGCATTATTGAATTATTACGTTTCATTTTTTATGGCGCTACAAAACAAATGATGTTTACTGTTTTTGCCTTAAAAAATGTAAATTATTTTACATCCTTTGAATGAACATTATCTTCTAATTATGTAGTATTTGTTTATAAGCTTTTAATTTATGTGATTGCTATTGATAAACTAAGCACATATTTTTTTATAAAAAGCATAAACGATTTACTCATAAATAAAATGTCACAACTGTAATTATTCTTTTAAATAAAATTTTCTCCTAAAAAAAAATAAATTGTTTAGTGCTGACATCTGTTGCATTAGGAAAATTATCAGCGTAGTTTTCTACATGTCTTTGTAGTTGGCGTGGCATCTTATTTTAGTATGTACATAAATGGTATGTAAGCAACAGCTGTTTAGTGAAAATAGTATTATAAAAGTGTGAATAAAATGGACGATAAAAATAATTCTAAACGGACGGTTAATAATCAATTATTTAATGCATCAGTAACGGGAGCAACTTATGATGATTTTTCACAAAATGCAATGCTGTTTCCAGTATCGGATTTAAATAATTCTCAAGGTAAGTTTTTATTAATAGGATCTCACTCACATTACAATAAAATAATACAACCGAGTGTATGGTATTACAAATACTCATTCATTTATTAATACACTTATTGATTCATCTTTCTCTGGTGTTTCCATGAGGACTGCTGTAAACTGGAAGGTCGACAGATTGTTTCTTTTTACACATCCGTTTAGAAACAACTATAATAATAATGATTATGACTATCAGTATGAAGACTCCTAGAACAATTGCTGAGATCGATCCTGCACTTAAAGGTGCATCTGCAACAGAGATTTATTTGTATTTGCACATTGTCTTCTTGGCAAACAGTCTTTAAAAATCATTTTTTTCATCAATTTGTCTAAATCCTTTAAAAAATACCTAGCAGTAAAGTGCTATTACTTTCATGGTTTATTTAAATCATATATTGGACATTAGAGGTCAGAAGTTAACTTGATAAATATTACAATCCAGTCCGTGAATCAAATAGGTAAGATGGTCTATCTGACTATGCCAACATGCATCAGCAGGAGACAGTTGGATGAATAGATAAAAATGCTTGGCTGAATACGCTTCCAATAATAGGTGTCATCAACTAGTCCTACGAGGGCTTAGTCTTTATGCAACTGTTGTAAGAGTGAGAACAGAGATTGAAGGAATTAAAAATGTAAAGGGTATTGAAGGAGGTTAATACAAACTTGAATGCATTAATTGATTGAGACATTAAAACAGGATATGAAGCAATCTGGTCACAAAATAAAGAACTGAAACAAGAAAACGAAATACTCCGTTTAAGAACACTAAATACCTAACAAGTTGTATATCCTATGAAGAAATACCAAAGGAAAAAATTGTAATGTACAGTTCCCGTCACGAATCTTGGCAATTGTCGGCGCATGCCGTAAGTATGATAGGTACGAGGGGTTACACACGGCTGTATTACTCTGCAGTACTCATATGTACTCTGCACAACTCATATGTATATATATATAATCATATCCTTAGTTACCAGTTAAGGTGTTAAGGTATACCATATTTCATCTAATTTAAAACTTGAACTTAAAACTAATTCTACTCTTCTAATTCTGTTTATACAATCAACATAAACTATGACTATTCTTTATATATACAATTTAACTCCATTCTTTTTTATTGTGAGACAATCGTTTTGCTTCTTCCCATCTGATTTTTCTATTGTTTAGTAATTTGTGCGAGTTCGTCGTTTCAAGTCTTTCTCGGTTGTCCTCTTGTTCTCTTCCCTATAGTTTTTGCTTCCCATATGTTCTTTACCGGTCTTTCTTCGTTTACTCTACACAAATGTCTAAACCATTTTAACTGTTGTTCTTCAATTTTGTCTAGCACTGACACTACTTTTAGTTCTTCTCTCACTATCTCGTTCTTTATTCTGTCTAATCGCCTTACTCCCTTAACCCGTCTTAAATATTTCATGTCCATCGCTTGTAGTTTACTTTTTAGTCTTTTATTTAGTACCCAACTTTCACTACCAAAGATCAAAATAGGTCTGAATATTGTCTTGTAAATAGTAATTTTCGTTTTTGTTGATATTTCCTTTTTTCCTATGAATGTTTGTTTTAGAGTGTGATACATCTTAGCTGCCGATTGTACCCTTTCGTTTATTTCTGCTTCAATGTTTCCTTGTTCATCTATTATAACTCCTAACTACTTAAACGACTGTACTTGTTTCTAACCTTTTTCCTTCTATTGTTATACTGACATTTTTCTTTTGTTTTCCAATCATCATTACATTGGTTTTGTTTTCGTTTATTTTCATATTTCGTTTTGTCAATGCTCTTGTCCAAGTTTTTAAATTTTCTTCCAGTTGTTTTTCTCCCGCCGCGCATAGCATCAGGTCATCCGCAAAAGCACAATCTGATATTCTCACTGCTTTTAATCTCCGGTATCCTATATTCATCTTCTTAACTTGGTTTTTTATTTCTTTTATAATGTCATCTATGACGATAATAAATAGTGTTGGACTCAGTATACCTCCTTGTTTTAATCCATCTCCTGCTGTGAATTCTGTTGATTGCATGTTACCAGTTCGTACATAGTTTTTATTGTTTTCGTAGGTGCTTTGAATTGCTTTTCTCAAACCGTAATCTACTCCTCGCCGTTTCAAACTTTCCCACACTATTTTTCTGGGTACTTTATCGAACGCATTTTCTAAGTCTATAAAGGCCGTATATACATCTACGTTCATCGTTCTACTTTTTTCTATGATTTGTTTTATGGTAAAGATGTGGTCCTGTATACTTCTTCCTTTTCTAAATCCACTTTGGGCTTCTTCTAGTTGAGGTTCTATTATCCGTCGTAATCTACTGTCCAGCATTCTTTCGTACATTTTTCTGACTGTGCTTAAGAGTGTAATGCCTCTATAATTTTCGCAATTTCTGTTGTCTCCTTTCTTGTACAAGGGTATCATAATTCCCACTTTCCAATCATCTAGTACTTTTCCTTCTTCCCAAGCTTTTTGAAATATTTCTATTATCATCATTTTGCCGTACTCTCCTAAGTGTACGATCATTTCTGGTTTTATTTTATCAAATCCCTTGGCTTTTCCTTTTTTCATTACCTTGATTGTTTGTGTCACTTCTCTCATACTTATGCCTTCACTCTTTTTGTCTTCCTGTACCTCTTCTTGCCATGTTGTATTTGTTCTTGTTGTATTCTCTACGTTGAACAATTTCTGAAAGTATTGTCTCCATCTTTCCATTATGTCGTTGTCGTTTTTTAGCACTTCTCCGTTGTCATTTTTAATGTATTTTATTGTATTGTTCTTTCTTTGTCTCAAGTTTTTCAGTACATTGTAAAATAGTTTTTGATTTTTTTTACTGTCTTCCTCCATTTTATTTCCAAACTCGTTTTTCTTTTTGCGTCCATGACCATATTCTTGGCTTTTTTCCTTTCATTTTGGTATTCTGCGTAATTTTCTTGTGTCTTTTTTTGCAAATATTTCTTCCATTTCTGTTTCTTTGTTTTGAGTTGCGTTTTAATCTCTTCGTATCACCATCTTGTTTGATTCTTTTTGTGAGTTGTAAAAGCTACTCCGCATGTTTGTCTTGCAACACATAAAACAGTTAAAACTTTGCCATATCTATTCTACTGTTTTTGTTTTCCACTCATTTTTTGTCTGCGTTCATATCTTTTCCGTTTTTTCTTTGTATTCTTTTGCCGTTTGATTGTTTGCTAATTTGTATGTTTTTATTACTTCGTTTCTTTCTGTTTTGCTTAAGTTCAATTTTTGTTTTTCTTGTTTTCCTATTTTGATTCTTATTTTAGCTACTAATAAGTAGTGGTCGCTGTTAATTTTTGGACCCCTTCTAACTTTTACGTCCGTCACTTCTTTCTTGAAACATGTATTAGTTGGTACATAATCTATAACTGATTTTTTTTTTACTTTCTACCACTCTTGTAAACGTGTGAATATCTTTATGCTTAAAAAACTAGTTCATTATCAGCAAATCGTTTTGAGTACAAAATTCGATTAATCTCTTGCCATTATTCTTTCTATGCTCTTCGCCGTATTTTCCTATAACACTCTCCGTGCTGTTTTTTTTTACCAACTCTGCAATTCAAGTCTCCTAATAGTACGATCCTATCGCTGAGTTCATCTATCACACCTGTTAGTTCTTCCCAAAACGCATCTTTTTTCTCAACTGTTTCATCTTCGTTTGTACATAATCTATAACTGATTTTTCTTTTCTACTTTCTACCACTCTTGTAAACGTGTGATTATCTTTATGCTTAAAGAACGAGTTCATTATCAGCAATTGAATCCAAAATTCGATTAATCTTTTGCCATACAACTCATATGTACTCATATGTATTAATGTATTCTGATAGTGTACTCATTTAAATTCGTGTGTATTCAAGGTGTACTCATATGTACTCAAAATATACTTTTGTGTAAAATACGCCTCTAAATGAACTTGGTGTATCACCGAATGCTACCGAATCTGATGTTCGCATCAGCCGGGTGATTTTGGTAGTGCTTGTCTAGTCTCTGATGATAGTAACGGTAATAATTCTTAACCAGGCGATCCAAGTAAAACAGCAAGTATTTTATAAATGTGAACGTAAATATTTTATTACGCAATGTTTTTTAAGAGTTCAGTAATGTATTTACTATATAAATGTAATAACATAACCGTTATTTTAATTATGGTATACACCTTTCTACGTGATATATGCATATGTAGTTTTAGAATTTAAAAATAATACGATTGTCATTTTACAGTTACTAACATTATGTTGTTCGAACTCATTTTGTTACAAAATAACTTCAATTTTCCATACTGATTGCTTCATTAATAATGAAACGTTTACTTGTAAATACCCGATAATAATTTACAGATTCCAAATTTAAAAACTTTGCCCTGTATTTCTATATGGAAGAAAATGAAATTGCAAATGCAGCTATTAAATTAACAGTATTTGATCGATTGGAAGATCATAAATATTGTGAAGGCTTTTCGAAAGTAAATAAAAACTTTGCTTGTTGTAACGGGGGTCCATAGCATTACAAGTTTAACCAAAGTAAACGATAATTTGCAAGGAACAAAATTCCTAAACTTTTTCTTAACGAAAAGGAACGATTTCTTAGTATGTACGCAGCATCCCCTGAAACTTTGAAATCGTAAGAGGTCACAAAAAATTGATATTCCAATTAGTGTCACCTTAAAACAAAATCAAGAACACCACACGGAAAAAAAGGTTATGCGGAATTGATATGTATCATGCAAAAGGCTGTTGGTTTTGAGTCAAGCCGATGTACGCTTGAATTAAACTTCTATTTTATTAGATTGCCGCTGTAATTGCATTGCAATAAGAGATTTAGTTTAAATTTTAGTACATTTACGTTGAATGTTATTTGAACGTGGATCAATTTTAGAAAAAAAGCAAATGCTTTAAATATGAATTCGTAATGATTAAATTCAGTATAATATTTCTCTCCGTGCAGAAATTCCATCCAAACCAATTGGAAAAATTGATAAAGCGCTCATGTCAGTTGCTGACGTTGATTTGACCTTTGAAAACCATGATGTGTCAGTTCGAGCTAGATCTTACATTAAGAAAAAAAATGCTGAACTGGACCCGAGTATTAGAGAAGACATAACAGCTAATGTGGATTAGTCGAAAGTAGAAGTTTCGTGACATCCGAATGAAGATCACATCAAAGCTGATATTAAGTTTTACTGCTCAAACATAGAGAAAGTTTAAAAAAAAAGAAATTCTTCAAAAAGCAGGTGGAATTTGGGTAACTTTTTTCGCCACATCAATGAACATATTAATCGCATTAGGTCAGCCAACATTACTAAACCAAATACAAAAGATAAATCTCACACTATTCATGAATATTTTACAATAACAAGTTCTTCAAATGCAGAAAACCTCGACTCTGATACAAATGTAACTGCTGCAGAAGACTTAGACTTACCGAACTGTGATTCCATTGAATTAGATAACGATAATGAAGCTCCAACTTTCAATAAACGTATTAAAAGGAATTTCTGTGACAGTAAAGTTTTGATCAGGACGGAAATTCCCAGGCTTCCTACGACGAGTTCCTTGGTAAAATCTACAGACCTACTACAAAAATCGGCTAGAAATAAACGCATTCGGGAAAAGGTGATACCGGACCAGCCATTAATAACTAATTATTTTCCGCATATTGGCGATATAATGCATCTATTAAAACAAAATTCAGAGTTAAAGCACTGTCTCATTGAAAATATGGAAAAAAACTGTGCAAAACAATACTAGTACTGCACATTTTTTCTACTTGGAAAGAAATGGAAGTTTAACAAAATTAGATACTTTATTAGCAATCTTCAAAAACGCGTCTGAAAGCAACACTAAATATTTGAACAAACATAGTAATCGCTACGACGAAGTGTTAAAAGTGTTTTCAAGCTACATGTTTATCATTGGCGGACGTTTACTATACGAAACGTTGTATGCCAACTTAAAAAATGTAATTCCTTCACTAAGCATTGTATGTTGGTATATTCAATCAGATGAACGAGTGGAAGAAGTATATTTTACTTCGATCGTTTAAAAGAATTTTTAACACAAAAAGGTTTACCGATAGTAGTATGGCTGAGTGAAGATGGTACACGAATAACAGAAAGTGGAGTATAGTGCAGTTTCTAATAAATTGGTAGGATTCACGCTTCTTTTGAAGGACAATGGACTGTCTGAGGCAAATGCATATTTAGCCACATCTGCACATCGCATGCAAGATAATAACGCAACCTTTGGGTGCAGAAGCGCCATCGTTTTGTGTTGGCTTCTTTGTAACGAATAATCGGTTTACCCATTAAAATATTTTGGAAAGATGGGAAGTTATGGATAAAATGGCTTCTGATAAAAGCGATGAAATTGGTTTCACAAAAGAAATCTGATAGCACTGATACAAAGTGGCGCTAGTATCATTTAATATTAATTTTCTGGGTGTGCATTTAAGACACTATGGTACTAAATTAATTTACAAATTGGTAAACACCAAGTTTCAACAAGTCACATTCAAGAATTAATTAGAAATGTTTCAAAAGATAACCACATGCTAACTGGTACGGACATAAGCAGCAAAGATAAAATGAATTTTAAAGTGTACAGAAATTATCTTGTTCTTTCATTTCCTTACTAGCTTCTGAAAACGCCAAAGAAACTAAAACATATTTGAAACTAATTCATAACATCTTATCTTCATTTTTGGACAAAAATTTAAGCGTGAGCGAGAACGAATATACAAAATTTGGTTTGTCGTATTCTTTCTCAGAGGTTGGAGACGATGGATAATATCGACTCAAGAGTATACCTTATCAAAAAAAAAAATTCTGCTAATTCATTTCAATGCATAGAACTCAATGCTCATGCGCTTTTAAATTTGGTTCTGAAATTCTAATCAGTTTCTTGTTTAAAACCAGAAATGTTTTTGCCCTGGTTGTTTTCTAGTCAACCCTGTGACCAGGTGTTCAGGTCGGCGAGATCTTTAACGTCTGCTTTTTCCACCATCATAAATTTTTCAATTTTACAATTGCTAAATAGATTACGCCGCATCCAGTTTATTGAACATGAAAAAATAGATTTGAAATCATCAAACATCAAATTTGTCAAACCACGAAGAGTTCACGAGTCGACGCTGGTGGAAACATTTGATGTAGATTATTACAGTGTCGCCAAATTATCTGAAATTGTTGAAAACGCACTGTTTGCAATGAAATAAACTTACTGGGAATCAAACTGGATGAAAATTGTTTCGCTGAAAATGCAATTCCGCAAACCAATTCCGATTTAGATGAAAATTCTAGCACAAGTGTCGGTAAGTAATGTTTCGGATTTTTTTTAACGTAAATTTGACATTCTTATACCTATCCAGACACGGAAAATAATACGCAACTAGTGAATAATGAAGACTAATATTTCGTAGCACCAGATTCAGATACTAACAATACAGAGGAAGATGATGATTGAGACAAGTTGGACATTAATTAACAGTTTCAAAGCTTATTTGCTCATTTGTAATGGAGAATTAGAAAACAGTCTTTATGTGAAAGTTAATTTGGGGAACCGTAATATAATTATTCGGAAATCGTCTCTTTGCTTGCTCTTGCAGGCAAGTCAAAGAAAAATTAGCAACGACCGGCAACTTAGATTTCATCCCACCCATCCTCAACAGATTCCCACTGATATCAATATTATAGAAGAAATCCTACGATGAAACATGGTATATAGGACGTATATTAAACAAGATTTAAAACGATGTTACGTTTTTAAAAGAAATGTTAGGTCAATTTGAGTGGCCAAAGAAGGACGATATGCAATATCATGAGAAACGATATATATTTTGGGGACAAATTATATTAAGTGGCAACGGTCCATTTAAAATTTCATCAAACGATAGAATGATTTGTAATGCCTACAAAAATTTAAACAATCCCTACACAATAATTATTTTTCGTTGCTGTGTGTTTAAAAAATATTTTTCCTTTGAATTGTAATTATTATTTACTTTTAACATGTTATGATCCTGGTAAAAATATTATTTTATTTTTAATTATAATATTATAATTAATTAAATCAAACAAGTAGCAGTTATTAAATAATTGAATGAAAAATAAATAAAGAACACATAATCAACTGCCAAAATACTATAATTACCAAATATAATAGCAAAACTCAAAGTTTAACACCATTAAAAGGTAAATTACAAATAACAAATAAATTAATTTTGTTTTCACAATACAGCAACAGATTTTTCTTACAGTACTTTGGCAGTTGATTATTTGTTCTTGATTTATTTTTTATTTAATATTAATTAGGTAATATTTACCATTCTTTTGTAAACAGAGTTATACCTGAAAAGGTGTACTATACATACATTTTTGTATGAACCATATGTACTCATGTGTACTCCGCTGTAATCACTGTACTCATCTGTATTCAGAGTACTTAAATGTACTAGTCTGTACTCAAGTGTACTCATATGACCGCACGTGAACTCACTGTATTCGTACTTAAGTGTACAATTAATTACGTCGTGATTAACCCCTCGGTATGATACCTTGGTAAAGATGTGCACATTTTTAATTTGTTACCAAATAATTTATAAGTTTAATTAAGAGAAATTATGTCCAGCTAAATAAATACGAATTGTCCATGAATCTCTTTTTATGAAGACAAGATTCAAAAGCATCTAAAAACTACGGACTGCACGCATATGAAATCTGAACCCAAACGTGTCTTCTGAGCATAAGCTGCTCTTGCCAGGTTTTGTGACGGGACCTGGACAGAAGATAAACTAAATGAAGCTGAAATTAAAAGAAAAAAACTTAGGTTGGAAGATAAGGAGGAAGCGCATCCATTGAACTTGTTGAACCGAGCATCATTTTGTTAGGCAAAAATTTAAGAATGATTTGATGTTGGGACAGATGTAACAATCAGCTTTTAAGGCAGAACCATTGAGAGTCCAGGAAAATGGAACAGCCTTTAAAGCGTATGAGGGGCAATATTTTTTTTAAACGAATAATATTTTTATCTTTAAATTTAATCAGGTCACCAAATACTTACGATAAGCGTCTGCAGTGTACGTCCTTCTGTTATTAGAAAGATCAATCGCCGTGAGTTGAATTTTAGACTGACAGCACGAACCACCATACAGTCCTAAAACTGGTTCTCTAGTTCCAGCAATATAATTATTTGGGAAATATAAACTTTTTGGATTCGATGACAATTGCATAAGCCCTGTAATTACTATGCAGTAGAATGTATAATGACCAAGTCTAAATAGTACCAGAATCTCGGTCTTCCGCAATGACTTCAATCGTCCATGTTCCATCTTCACAATCGCCCAATAGGATATTAGTACAATCGCTGGTGTACCGATGAGTCAGCCGAGGCTCCTCGTGATCATTTACTACTGAATTAGTAACAAACATATGTGCGGATTTTTGAGCACGCTCAGGGCCCAAGACATTGAACGTGATTAAGTTGCGATAATCGGACAAAATAGAGCTTGATGTGCGTACTTGTACAGTCACGATAGTGGTTTGTTTAGGATTGAGCCACGCGCTACAATGATTAAGTCTGGATTCTGTAGTACTTCTAGAACACTTACGATCTCGGTTGCATTTGCTGCAGTAGACTTTTTTCATCCTGGCACATAAAATTGGCAAATATAAGGTTATCGCGATTATTTGTAACTTCAAAATATATTTTTGCTTGCTGATTAGGTCGTACAAGAAGTTCAGAACCTGCACCAATTTCAACACTCAACGGCTGGATCAAATACGAAACCTTTTCTCTTTCCAAGTATGAAATTCGGGAAAATGCGTTACCTAAGCAGGAAGTAATTAGCCAATGCAAAACAAAGATTAATAAAATACCTTCTTGGTCTTTCCCCGAAACCTTCACGTAAAAAGATTCTTTGGGAATATCGTTAAATTCTATATCAAATTTTGGATTATAAGATAAATCTAGATCTTCTAATTTTTCGTATGGTTTTGTTCCTTCCTGCGATGAAATGTCGAATGACACATTTGTTTTTAAAACGGTACCCCATTTGTTATACAAATTTATTTTTTCAATATTGGTAAATTCATTTGGGACCGTGATTTTTACAATCTTTTTCTGTTGGCGGTTTTTTACATCTAAAGATTTCTTTTGTCAGTAATTTTTAAACATTTATAAACGATTAAGTACCTAATTGTTCTGTTATGACGGCTGTAACGTTAAGATGTGTTTGGATAGCGACTGTCACGTTGCAACCTAGCATGTTTAGGGCATTGGAATCGATATCTAGGCGCCAGATTCCTGAAATAGACGTAGGTAGGTGCCCAACTGTGTTTAATTGTACATCACGTCGTCCTGGTTGTGATGTAGCAAAAGATCCTTTGGAGAAACGTTCGACTTCAGTATTGTTTAACAAATTTAAGACGTAACCTAAAGTAAATTTAAGTTAAAGATAATTTAAAAAAATCTGATATTATACCTTGAGGAGATATTAATTCTAACAAAACTAAGGGCAGGGTGGTACTTATATGAATATTTTTAACGCTGGTGTCAATCGGAAATTGCAATGTACCGCTCATTACGTTTGTCTTCAAGGCTATCAAACTCTACAAGACTGATTGTTACTATTGTTCTTAATACTTATGGGTACAGTACCTTGGATAACGCATTTTCTGAATTTTTAACATACCCATCGCTGTATAGTTTAGAGAGGTTTCTTCCACTACTACTCACAAAAAAATTTCCGTGCGATAAGATTGCAGTTTCTCTCAAAACTTTTTCCTCGTTTCTTAAAGTGGGGTAAATTCCATTCCATATTACGTATAACTATAAACCAGACTTATTTTTGAAAAAGGATTGCTTTAATACTTACTCTTATTTGATTTTCCAGTAGTTCTTTCCAAGTCAGTTGGGCCAAGTCGTTATCTTCAACTTCTCGATTAGTAAAAACTAGGATGGCGCTATTTTTGGGCATAAGAGGAATCGCTTTTAAGATTGAGTAAAATAAAACGCTTCCTTCTGAATTGTCTGACTTTAGAACGTATACTGTGCTCATGTTCCATTTGTTCGAATTTTCGATTCTTTGTAAAAAATGTTGTTTGTTTAAGGAACTATTGGCCAAAATTGGCGACACTCCTGTTGAAATTAGTTTTAGACAAGAGACTCAATAAAGATTTATGGAGTATATTTTTAGACCTTTTTTAAATTTACACATTAAAATAGGGGCACAAGATCTGTGTCAGTATTTAGGAGACAATGAATCAGTGATGATATGCGTGTCACTTTTGGATACATTTCTAGGACAAGACTAAGACACTCTAAAAAAGAGCATTTGAAGGGCGGGTAATCAACATGGTAATGAAGTTCGGTTCTAAACTACAAAGAAGTCGAGATTAAATTTATTGAGTAATTTTGGAATTACTGAAGCGTGTGTGATAACGCAACGTCCAATTTTACCAATGTACAATCACACGAACAAGGAATTTGGTGTATTCGGATACGAATATGCAGCGGCTGTATCTTAACAATGGTAAGGTCTAAAGGTATGGGAAAAATCCTTATAAATAAAGTGGGCAAGAGAGATGGCTGGAATTTATTTTGAAGTTTGTAAATCTATCGCTAGGGGCCGTAACTGCTATGAAGAAACATAAAGTTTACGGTATCTCGGAAAGTTGGGCGATGAGCCATACCTTTGAAAACATAATTTGATAGCTTGAGTGATAAGGTATCATTTTGCTTTATGATATTTTTTCGTATCTGTCATAAGGGAGTGGGAGGTAGGGACCGAATCTGAAAATTGTATAACTACAAGCGGCCGGATTCAAAATAATTTTCAGCCATTTCTCTTACACCCTTCATTTATAAGGTTTTTTTTCCAAAACTTTTAGGGCCTACCATTGTCGATATACAGCCGATCCGTACCCTTATCCGAACACCCATGGAGATGATATTGACTACAATTTCAGTTGCTGGTTCATTTATTTATTTTTCGTTTTGATGACGCCTTTTACAAAAGCGGTCAAAACGTCGGAAACTTCTAGTTTGGAACGAAACACACGGAGAAATCCTGAAGATGTTCTTATTGTAGTATAGACTCCACTCGTGGAAGCCTCCGCTCTTACATGAGTCTACAATACTCTGGAATTGAATGGTTTTCAATGCTTGCAAATTGATGATTTGGCAAATGGTTTGGAAAATGATGAAGAATGTCACTACAAACAGGAAATTAAAAAAAATTGCACTAAATGCTTCACATATTAAAATTTTTGGCGACATAAAGAGGAAAGAAACAATCGATAAATTGAGAGGTATTTATTCCTGGGGGTTAGTTTAGTGATTCTGAAATCTATAGAATGTTTTTTGTCAAATTTGTTACACATAATTGGCGAATTTAGTACCAATTTGATTGCAAAATAAATACGGTTTTATCCTCACAAGTTTCTTGATTGCCAAATTTTGTGTTTATTTTATGGATCACTGAAGTCAACACTAATAGAGATTATCGTTAATAAAACAAAACGTATTTGCCGATCGTGATTAATAATAGGCGGTAGCTTTACCTGCAACAAATCACTTACCTGTGGTATTAAATTTCATCAACGCAAAATTGGAATATTCGTAAAACAGGTTAATAAGCGGTTTTAAATATATATTGGCGTTTTGTAAAACCTCTTCACTATCATCTACCAGAACTAACACAAATTCAAACCAATGCGTTTGTAAAATATCTCGTAATTGTATGATATTGCGTTCGTTCATCAGAAACTCTTCGCCCGAAACTTCTTCACCGTTAAATTCTGTGTTTCCACCAGGTACTTCTGTATTGTACAGTGTACTAACAATTTTTGGCTCTGCGTAAGCAGGAAACTTCATTTTCTCCGAAGGAAATTTAAACGCAAATGCACTTAAGACACACAAGTTTAGAAACCAAAACATTTTGATAATGAACTAAATCATTGTATGTTGCGCGGTTATAAGTAGATTTAGGATGACGTATCTCTGGGTTTGAACGGATATTGTTTAACTTATCATACAGAATACGCTTATTAAGTAATTTTACACGTGTTATTGCCTTCATATTTGTGAGTAACACTGAATAATTATAAAGAAAACAAAATCACGAAATATAAAATAGGTTAGTTTAGAATATTGCTCAAATTCCTTCCACACAAAAATTACCCACTATGTTTCATTGGTATTACAAAGATGTTATGATCTTGTTTAATACAATCGATATAAACAAAATATCTTATTTAATTTCAAATATACAAAGAAAATCAAAACTAAAAGCGACAAATATGAAAATAAGGATTACAAGTACAATAATAAATGACCTTTTTGTACGGATTTCTTGATCATAAAACTAATTACAGACGATTTGATTATTATCGATAAATGGGAAAATAAAGCAAAAATTGTAAAAAAACCTATAGATTGACGACGATCTAATACGTGTACATCTCAAGAAAAAAAAATTGTTACGATACGGAATAAGAAAAACACGTCAAAAACCGAATCAACTACAAAAATTATAGAAATTATTAGGTACATATTCACATTTTCAAAGCAGAAAGGCATCGGGAATATAAATAGTGTACGAAAAATATTGAAAATAGGTGCTTAGAAAGTGCTTACAAACGACTGCAATATCATTTGGCATTGTAAAATTTGTCATTGTTAAAACAATACCAGCTCAGAAATTGTCCGAGTAGTTGTTTAGAATGAGCGTTTATAAAACACTTTTTTTTTTGTATGATTTTTTGCGATTTTGGCAAAGGTTTAACTTAATAATAATGTTTCAAACAGTTTAACTTGGTAATCAATTATAGTCAGAAAAAAACTGTCAGCGATGAATTTGGTTAAAGACGATGCTGTGCGCAATACAATTGGAGAGAATGTGACTTAACGTGAGTTAAGGCATTCTTATGTATATCGAAGACTGCAGTGCATCTAGTTGTGAAAAAAATCTGCTCTGGTGTCAATTGGTGTACCGAAGCGCATAAAACCAAGGAAATGCTAAATTCGTATATAGCCGGACTAACCAACTAGTTATGGGAAAAGTAGTTCATTTTAGTAAACTAGTCCGTCAAAAAGATTATACCAGTTCGTTCGCGAACTATATTAACGATTCAACCCCACCTGTCTTACGAATCTGCTACATAATATTCTTCAATCATAACTTATAGTTCTTTGTTACGTTTATTATTTTTGTATTGACTTCATAATCTCATAATAATAAAATCACAGTATCTACGATAGAGTCTTTAATTTTTTTATCAATCTCTAGTCCTGGGTCATTTTAACTTTGGATTGTCGCTTTCCATAAGATTCAATTCATGTGGAGGTGGGCAAGGGCCTTTGCTAGTTCAGTTTGGGTGTTCTAAGATGAACCGAATCCAACAAAAATGCTTCGTTCATTTTACCAGAAAAATGACACAACCGAGGGGTGGTTAACTCTTAGAAATCCGTGTACAATTTGCTTGAAATCCCATAAAATCTTCAGAAATCTTCTTAAAATCTTTGGTAATTTATGAGATCTTTTAAAATCCCGTAAAATCTTTAAAAACCCCGTAAAATCTTTGGAAATCCGTAAAATCTTTAGAAACCCCATAAAATCCTTGCCAAGCTTACAAAATGAGAAATCTAAAAAGCTATCGAGCTATTCAATCGAATCGTTCTTTCAGAATAGCAAAGAAACCACCGAATCTACAAATTATAATTCAGTACCCACTCCTAAAAGTCCAGATATTGTTGTAGTTGGAGAGTGCTCGGAGAATTCATGAAACTAAAGGTGAAAATAGTCAATCGGTTTTAGTTTCAAATAAGGAGAAACAAGCGAATGTTGGCCTGAAAGTTTGGACTGGACCAGTTCAAATTTGTTGTCGGACAAACTTGCAAGTCAGAGAATTGTGGTCAATAATTCCCGCAAATGTCTCCATTGCATACAAAGTGGAAGGGTTCTTTTTACAACCGCATTGAACAAAATCATAGAAAACTAAAACATGGTGCTGAATGGATGCATTATTTAGTTTCTGATTTCTCCGAAGCTTCTAAAATATGTGATGCCTGCCGAAAGGAAATAACTGCTTTAAAAGAACAAAAAGCGAAGGAAGTACCTGACCCAGACTGTGTTAATGATCCAACTTTTGATGTCCCAACTACGTCCTCACATATTGTAGAGACTCTTAATACATCCTTAAAATAATTTGGAGAATCACTCATTGATGTCAAAAAAAAGCAAAGCATCACTCTGGTAAAAAAATAAAAAAGATATAATCTTCAATGAGGCGAACATTATTTCCGCATTTTCAAGAGTCTTCTGATTATAAGCCAGAAAAACTTGAATTTTCTGTACTCAGTAATCTAAATGCAAATTTTTCAAGTACACATAGAAAAAAGTCACGATATTAGCTTGTTTACCAGAGACATGAAGTGTACGTAAAATAATGCGAGAATTTAATGCACCTAACTATATAGTAAAGCAAGCAAAAAAACTATTAAAATAAAAAGGAATACTGGGAAGTCCTGATCAAAAACCGATTAAAAGCCTATCACAAGATATAGTAGAAACAGTGTGTTTATTCTACGAAAGCGATGACGTAAGTAGAGTAATGCCAGGCAAAAGAAACTGTATTTCAGTGAAAGATGGAAATGGATCCAAAATTACAGTTCAAAAAAGATTGATTTTGTGTAACCTGTAGGAAGGATACATTCTTTTCAAAGTATCCTAAGATGAAAGTAGGATTTTCAAAGTTTGCGCAGTTAAGGCCAAAACAGTGTATTTTGGTGAGAAAAAGTAATACGTACTCAGTTTGTGTTTGAACAATCCACCAAAACGTCAAACTAATGATTGAGAATGCCCGTTTAGGAACATTAACTAATGGAAAAATTTGCAACGTACAAACATTTTCTGTCTCAAATGTTATGCAACCCTCCTTCCATTGATTGTATCATGGGAAACTGCCATTCTTGCCCAGAAACTAATCAAATAACAGAAACTTTAGAGAATGTTTTTGAGAAAAATATGATGATATGAAAATATAATTTTTCGGCAATGAATTGCAGTGGATCGGTGTAATCTTGAGACAATACAAAAAAGCTCAACTGAGTTCCTTGAGATGATACGTGACAAACTTGGTCAGTTAGTTCGCCATGATCAAGAAAGCTCGTTTATGAATAAAGTAAAAGAAACTTTAATAGAAAATGAATGTGCAGTCACATTCGACTTCTCAGAAAACTATGCTTTTGTAGTTTCAAGACAAAGCCCAAAGCTACCACTGGTCAAGTGACTATGTAACAATACACTCTTTTGTAGTTTATTATAAACAAGATGATAAAGTAAAACATGTCAACTATGTTATTATATCTGAATGTCTGGAGCATAATACAACAGCTGTCTATTGCTTTAAAAAAAAAGCTCATGCAGTTTTTGAAAAATTAATTTCTGTTTGATGTTGAGAAAATATATTACTTTTCCGATGAAAGTGCAGCTCAACATAAAAATACAAATAATTTTTTTAATCTGTGTTTTCATAACCAAGATTTTGGAATAGAAGCAGAGTGGCACTTTTCGGCTACAGCTCATGGCAAAGAGCCGTGTGACGGAGTTGGTGGTACAGTTGAAAGGTTGGCTGCAAAAGCGAGTTTACAGAGACCTTATGAAAATCAAATCCTCACGCCTCTTTTTAATTGGTCGATCCAAAATATTAAAATTGTTAACTTTGAGCTTGTCAAGCAAGAAAAGTACATAGAAACTGAAAAGTTTTTGAGTAACCGCTTTGATAAAGCACAGACTATAAAAAGAACTCAACAGTTTCATGCTTTTTTACCAATTAAAGACAACATGACCCAAATCCAAGTCAAAGTTTTTTCGTATGACACAAATTACAGCATAGTGACAACCACACAACTACTTGAGAAAATTTCAAATGTTAACGGTTATGTAACTGTTACATGTAACAGTAAATGGTGGCTAGTTTATGTGTTAGATAAAAATGAAAGTGAAGAGTGAAAGACACATTTCTGCACCCAGATGGTCTTTCCCCATCTTTTTCATATCCAAGTGGAAAACCTGACATTTTTTGGACATGTTTAAATTATCTTCTACTCACACAGGAAGAATACACAGACTTTCTGAGGAAGACACGGCAAAAGCAGTTAGACAAATAATATGTTGATTAGTCGGTACTGCTCACTTAAACAAAACTAATGATATTTTATTAAAGACAAGTAATATCATTAAATGCTGTTTATTAAAATGTTTTGCTGTTATTTTTAAAGACCTATAGATCCTAACTAAATTTTATACAATTTATTCAAGTATTGAGAAAATCTAAAACTTCAGGTAATTTATTGAATAACATGAAATAATTTTATACAAACTTCAGTAAAAAGTAAGGTATATTATTTACCTAAGTTTAATATTATAATTTATATTAGTACATGAAAACTTATTTAAGCTTGTCTGAATTGCTGTATATTTTGACTAAAAACCCAATTATTTGTGCACTTTCGTAAAAACTGGGTTCACAATGTAATTTAAATGCAAATGAATCCATTGGAATCCCATAATGATACTTTGAGAATTCACTTATAAAAACACAATGAAAAACATGTTTTTTAAAAAAATTTCAAAAATACGCATTTTTTAAAATTTCAAAATAAAATTTTCAGTTTGAATTTAAAAAAAATATTTTCTCGTAATATATATTGTGTTGTATATCAAATTAAAGCAACAAAATGACACCACTCCCATCTCTCCAAGTCAAGTAAGAGAGCTACAATTATAATTTTCAAAAAGTCGGCCGAGCATTTTTTGCGTTTTTTGAGAACTTTACATAGCTCTAAATCCTAAACGGGTGAATATCTTTTAACAAGATTTTGTATTTTTCTTAGTTTTGATAAAGACTACAAGTGTGCAAAATTTCAACGAAATCTAGGGAAAAAAATCCTTGTGTTGATGTGTTGTGTTAACATGGACTTCTAATTTAATTGAAATTTCTATTTTCAATGAACTACATTACTTAACAGAAATCGCTCTTCAAATAGTAAATGTTTCAATTTACCAAGGTAACAAGTTATATAATAATGTCCTAATAAAAGAGGGAATATTATGTATGTAAAAAGCCCCATTTAAAATTAGTTTTATAGTTCAGTTATCTGTTAACCCAACTGCACTCCAAAACAAAAAAAACCTTTTTATTTTAAGTTGTCAAAAATAGGGCAACCAGCTTTTAAATATAAAAAAGTCTCTTAAAGGCACTTAAATTCCCGCCAAATCTCCTGTAACCTTTAAAAAATCCTTTTCAGAACGTAAAAATATTCAAAAATCTTTGGAGATTTTTAAATATCTTTAAAAATTTTTTAAATTCCTGAAAATCCTTGTAGATTTCACAAAAATCTTCAAACATATTCAAGAATCCCCAAAAATCTACAAAGATTTTCAGAAATCTCCAAAATCTTTGAAGATTTTCAAAAAACTTCAAAAACTTTTTGAAATCCTAAAAATCCCTAATAACCTGGAAAGATTTCAAATCTGTGTACACATTTTGGAGAAGTTAACCACTCCTCAGACACAACCATTTTTTTAGGTTTAGAGAATCGATGTTAGTTTGCCAAAAATCAGCGATTAAATGAATGAATTCACCATCTTAGATTTCAATGAAATTCGGTATACTAGTATCCGGCTTATAAACTAAGAAAAATACCAAATTTCAACTTGATACCTAAACTGGTTTCAAAATTATGACGCGTTAAAGTTTTCAAAAAACGGTTAAAATCGACCCGTTTGTGAAACTTTAAACTGCTCAAGCACTTCTCAGAATCAAACTAGATAGATCAAAAAGGTGTCATTTTTCAGCATTTTTCATGCCCTTTCTAAAACTGTTTAACACTACAGGGGTATTATAATTTTTTTGCCCATTTCAAAATCAAAAATTAAATTTTAAATTCGCCAGTTTAAAAATTTTTAAACATTCCTTGTATAGTAGTCAATTGATAGTGTAAATTTCATAATGGGTTCTTAAAGAAAAATGCATTTGAAAACATTAGAATTTCCGCTATACTAATGACTTATTGGAACCGGAAGAGCTTACACTGTCTTAATTTGTAAAAATAGATCATGTGAAATTTATATGAGAAACATAACAATAGAAATACGGCTATAAATTTAATAAATGATAGGCTTTATGTCATTTTCATAACCAAAATATGCATTTGAAAACATGCTTACAGATTCTATCTAGAAATGGTGATGGCGAACTAATAATTCTTAACTTCTAACATATAGCTCATTAGGTAATTAACAGGGCTGACTTGCTTAAATATTTTGTAGAGCAATTAAATTTGGCCTATACTTGTGAGAAACAAACCATGATAAATTATAAATGTGTGGATAATTAAATAAATAGTTATTTAATTGTAAGGTAGGTACAAAATTATTACACATTTTATAAATGAAAAAAATTAATAAGCTTGGGCAGAAATCTATCTTGTTTTTTTTTTTTTTTTAATTTAAATTGTCAGCACAACAAATTGGTGTATGTTCTCTTAGTAACATGTCTTAACTTGCAGCACATTTCAGGTTACAGACTGCAGCCTGAGCTATTCACTTCAGATACAGTCAGATCAGAGTTTAGTCTGAGCAGAGTTTGCTGGTGTAACAAGTATTATATAAGTATAAGTTTTATATGTGAGTAAAGTGTAAGTGTTTATAAGTTGTTGTGGAGTAGTGTCTAACTAAAACAAAAACGTTTTTTCTGTTTGAACATTTAAATATTTTTATCGGTTTTCTGATTAGTTAAATAAAGAATTGATATGGAAAACGCAAGGCATAAAACATTTCAATGTTACAATCCTTTTTTAAAAAAAGATCATAGAATAAGAAATAAAAAAACTATTAGAACAGGAAGACAATGGATGCTTGAACATTTTCAAGATTTAAGCTTGCCTAAGGATGCTAAAATATGTGACTCTTGCAGAAAAAAGTTATGAAAAACAAT
The DNA here is from genome assembly GCA_035610365.1 of Aquatica leii. Taxonomy (NCBI): domain Eukaryota; kingdom Metazoa; phylum Arthropoda; class Insecta; order Coleoptera; family Lampyridae; genus Aquatica; species Aquatica leii. The sequence continues at coordinate 35,518,228 of CM069439.1, forward strand.
GAAGAAACAAATCCAGCCAGTGCTAAACGTAGCCTGGAACCTGAAATTTTAAATAGTTCTGATTCTGAAAATGACCCTGATCTCCACTCTTAAGTCGGATGTTGTTGAGACACTGAATGCTTCTCTTCATGAACTAGGCAAATCGCCCCTTGATTCAAGAAAAGTAAAAGCTATGATTCAAAAAAAATCGTCAAAATTAATTCAGCCATGAAGCTTAAAGTTTTTACTTCTATTCAAGACTCTTCCTCTGATGAAGCTCATGAAATCCTTAATGAATCCATTTTAAAAAATCTAAAAGACTACTTCTTACACTGCACTTCAAGGAACAAAAAGTTATGATATTAACATGTTTACATGATTCATGGAGCGTAAGAAAAATAATGCCAGAATTCAGTGCTCCAAATTACATGGTCAGGCAGAAGATAAAGTATATTAGAGGGCCCTAACCAAAAACCTGGCAAATAGTAACAGCAGTGCAATCATTCTACTAGAGTGATGAAATCAGCCGAGTTTTACCTGGTAAAAAAGACTGTGTTTCTGTTAAAACTGAGACGGGAGATAAAGTCACACTGTCCAAACGACTAGTTTTATGCAATTTAATGGAGCTATTTAGGTATTTTAAAGACAAACATCCTACATTAAAAATAGGATCTTCAAAGTTTGCAGAACTAAGGCCAAAAAACTGTACCCATTCTGTATGCGTCTGCACAACCCATCAAAATGTAAAACTCATATTAGAAAACGTAAAAATTAGCTCAATGACAAATGGCGAACTGCATACATATAAACATTGTATTGCTAAAGCACTGTGTATTTCTGCCTCCACAAAGTTTTATTTTGGAGAATGTTTGACCTGTCCAGGTACAGATTACATAAAAAATTGTTAGAAGAAAATTTTGAATGAAAAGGCATTAAAAAAATAACGTTTTGGCAATGGATATCGGTCGATAGATGTAACCTAGAGACAACAGAAAAATCAACTTCAGATTTGATTGATTTGTTTATCCGGAATTTGACTGCATTAATCAGACATGACTTTATCGCTATACAGCAAAATTCCTTTTTGAATAACATGAAAGAAAATCTCGGAAGCTCAGAGTATCTTGTCATGTGTGACTTTTCCGAGAACTGCAGTTTTGTGCTTTGAGATGAAGCACAAAGCTACCACTGGAACAATGGACAAGTACATCCATTTGTGATCTCCTATAAAAGAGAGGGAAAAACAAAACACGTAAGCTTTGTTATCATTTCTGAGGTTCTGGAGCATAATACTATAGCAGTGTATCGTTTTCAAAAGAAACTGATTAAATAAATGAAAGAGAAATTCGGGGAACTGTGAAGAGATTAGCCGCCAGAGCCAGCTTGCAAAGGCCCTATGAAGACTCGACCTGTACGAGTGGACGATCGTTTACGTCACACAACAGGAGTACATTGACACTGAGAAGCACTTAGAAAATCAGCTGAAAAAATCTGTGGCCATAAAAGGCACACGGAAACTACATGAATTCATTCTAATTACTTCTAGTAACAACAAAATGAAACTAAAAGTTTTCTCAGAATGCACCGAGTTTAAAATTGAAACTGTTACAACGATTCAGGACCGTAAATTTAGCAGAAGCCAGATATCTGACTATCATCTATGACGACAACTGGTGGCTGGCCTATGTGCTTGAAAAAGAAGAAGTCAATGATGAAGTAAAGGTTTTATTTTTAAACCCAACTGGTCCATAACCTAGTTTTTCTTTCTCTAGAAGACAAGACATTCTTTGGCTTCCTGTGACACATGTGCTAAGTAAAGTTAATCCAGTAACTCCAACCGGACGAACTTATATATTGTCAAATGAAGAACTACAAAAAACCATCGAAGCCTTCACTGACTTTAGTAAAACCTTCTGAAGAGATTTAAAAAAAAGGCTGCGAGTTAATCATTGTGCTTTTTTTTCTGTTATGTATACATACATAGACTATTCATTTGAACTTATTTTTTCTTAATCTTAATAGTGTTTTCGGCAGTGCATTATATTAATAATGAAGTGTTTAAATAGTAAGTTAACCCAGTTACAACACATTAATCTTTTTAACCAAACTTCATGTGTATATTAATCTTGAATTTCACCTAAAATTTTTGAACAAAACTAGGCTCCTTTTTCGATGATACCTATGATTAAAGTTTTCTAATAATTAAATTTAGCTTTCAAAAAAGGGTGTAAAAATTAAATATTAATTTATTACATTTATAGACATATTTCTATTGTTAAGTCTCTCATTTAATTTTACATAATATTTTTTACAATCTAAGACTGTTTGCCCTTCCGGGATAAGAAAACCGTTATTATAGTGGAAATTCTTAAATAAGCATGTTTTCAAAGGAATTTTCTTTAAGAACCCAATATGAAATTTATACTATAAATTAACCACTGTACAAGGAATATTTGAGAATTTTTTCAAAATTTTTAAGGTTGGTGCATTTTGAAAAATTTAAAATTAAATTTTTGATTTTGAAATTGAAAAAAATTATTATACCACTGTAGTGTTATACAGTTTTGGAAAGGGCATGAAAAATGCTGAAAAATGACACCGCTTTTACCTATCCGCTTGATTCTGAGAGGTGCTTTAAAGCAGTTTAAAGTTTCACAAACCGGTCGATTTTGAGCGTTTTTTGGAAACTTTAACCGGGCATAATTTTGAAACCAGTTGAGATATAAAATTGAAATTTGATATTTTTCTTGGTCTTTATGGAATGTAGTACCAGTATACCAAATTTTATTGAAATCTGAAATGGTCAGGTAAAATGACTGTGTTAAGTTGATATCGAAAACCGTTGCATCATTCTTCATCATGAAAATGCCAACTCCAAGATGATATTTTTTAGCTTACGATACAAGGGAAATTCACCCACTGAATATCAAATTTTTCTGAGATGGCCAAGCAACCAGTGCTGGACCACTTGGAATGGATCGACCTATCTCTATTCGTAATAATTATTTTGTCTTCGCGACATCTGCAAATGGCGAAAAATACAAATTGATTCGGCGGCACAAAATAGCACATACTGAGCACAACTCAGGACAATAGGGTCAATCCATTAAAAATCACCCAGAAAACAAAAGATTTGTTGCTTTACTTTTTGTTTACCAGTTACTCACCAATATTGGGTGAGCTCAAAACTGTATTTAAAATTATTTTTAGGCTAGTGCTTTTTTTTGGCGGCCATTTAAAGTTTGTTTCGGTACCGTTTTTTGACTGAAAACAAGTTTTGCGTAAATGTCTATAACTCTGTTAATTAAAGTAAAGTAAAGATATCAAGACCTGTTACCTTAATAGTAAGGAAAGTGGAGAAAAAAATTTGTATATACAAAGTTTAAATTAACTGAAATCAAGAACTTTAGTGCTGTAAAATCACTAAAAGAAAGAAAGACTCATCTTCAATTTTTTTTTCTTATGTAGATTTACTATAGTTTAACTTGTTTTAAAAATATAAAGCTTGAGAACTTTTCCTTTTTTTAAAATAAATTTCCAAAAATTACAAAAACATGAATTTTACCCATCTTTGAAGTAGAGTATTTCAAAAGGGACTGAGTCGTAAATAATGAAATTAATACAGAAAGCACATCTTCATGGTATAAACAAGCTGTAAAAATTTGGTGACTGAGACTCAACTGGTTCCAGAGTTATGTGGTATCAAAGTTTTCCGAAAAAGCGGTGTCATACGGTTAATGGTAATTAAGATTTTAAATTTACTTATTCACTGAGAAACATACTTTTATGCTTTATGTACATATTACTTATTTGTATAAACATATTTTATAAACACTAAAACATTTTGGCAATTCATTTAACCCAATTAGGCATTAACGTGAAAGTTCATAATTTGATTAAAATATTAAAGAGTGTAGAAATTTCGGTGCACAGTTTTTCAGTAATGTTGTGTGTTCTTCCTGAAATTGTTGTTAGTTCTGTAGGAGTGATTTTCCTTACAACTTTACTCACTGGTACCCACACCATGTCCTTTTGAGATATCTGGAAGGCAGTTTTTGGGCCAGCTGGATGAAAAAAATGCACTAATAGGTCATTGTTTTGATCGCTCTTGTCTTTGACGATGCCCAACCACCACTGATCTTCGTAAATGCACGCAACAAAATCATTGTCTGTGAAGGATGCTGTGTTAGTAAACACAATTGTGCTCATCGAATTCTTTACTTGTTAATGTGGTGAAACATCTGATTTCATTGTCATTCACAGGAACGAACCGATGATACCCTCTTGTACCTTTCACAGACAAGCAAAGCTCAAATCTTTTCATTAGTTCGGCTTCTGTTTGTTTGATTTCTTGAGCAGAGACAAAGATGTATGTTATTCCAGTTATTTTTTCAGCGCAATATTTGAATATGTCCTTTGGAGTAAGAATTTGTTCGTTGTATGGTCTTTGCATGCTGGCTCTGGTGACTTCCCTTTTGGTGGTACCACCTATACCATCACAAGAGTTTTTCCCATGAGACGTGGCGAAGAAATTCAACTCAGCTATCAATCCAAATCATTGTCATGTTGGCACAGTTTAATAAAGTTTTTCTTATTTTTGTACTGGCTGGCACCATCGCTGAAGTAAACCATTTTCTTTACTTTGGGTGAAGATTTGTTTACTTCTTTGATAAGATGCTTTTGAAATTCATAAACTGTAGAAGTGTCATGAATGAGATGGTCACTTATGATACAAATGCTTTTACAACAAATTTCTCCTTCTTTTTTGAAATAAAAAACAAATGGGTGTAGCGTTGCTTGCCTGTTAGTCCAGTGAAAGATTTGGATTTCATCCTGAACACAAAATGTAAAGTTCTCTGCAAAGTCAGTAATGACTAAACATTCACTGTCTTTGAGGTTACCTTTAAATTCTTTGAAATAATTAGATTGAATTTTTGCAATGAAATGGTGTGATTTTAGTTTTTCCATTTCTTCTACAAGATGATTTAAAAACTCATCTTTTGGTAATAATCTTGTGATGAGGTCAGCTCTGTCGGTATGTACCCATTGCTTGAAAACAACTTCTTCTGGCAAGTTGTCAATTTTATTTGTCAAAGCTTCTAGAAGCCCTTCTGATCCAGGACATTCTGAACACTCGTCCAGCATACAACTGTCATTCTCAACATCACATACAAGGTATTCCATCAAGTCTCTGTAACTTACGTTGAGCTTGGCTCCTTCAATGACGAGCTTGACGTTTTGATGGTATTTACATACGCAAACGCTATGGGTGCCAGATGATCCTGGGAGGACACACTACTTAGGTCGCAGGGCACAAAACATTGACCGGCCAATTTTTAGGTTGTAGTAAGTTGTTTAAAAAGACTAAACAGCTCATTTAAAGGAAGCAGAATAAGCCTTTTTTGTTTTTGAACTTTGCTTTACAGTATACATATTTGCCATTTTTATGCTATATTCTTTTTTCATGTTTAGGCATTTTTATACATTGTGAACTGATTTTTAATTAGTATTTTTTTATAGGAAAAGCATTTTTATCCTTCATACCGTTAACCGTAGTGCGTGTATGACACCGCTTTTTCGGAAAACTTTGGTACCACATAACTCTGGAACCAGTCGAGTCTCAGTCACCAAATTTTTACAGCATGTTTATACCATGAAGATGTGCTATCTGTATTAATTTCATAATTTTTGACTCAGTCCCTTTTGAGATACTCTTCTTCAAAAATGGGTAAAATTCATGTTTTTGTAATTTTTAGAAATTTATTTAAAAAAAAGGAAAAAGTTCTCAAGCTTTATATTTTTAAAACAAGTTAAACTCTAGTAAATCTACATAAGAAAAATTGAAGGCGAGTCTTTCTTTCTTTTAGTGATTTTACAGCACTAAAGTTCATGATTTCAGTTAATTTAAACTTTGCATATACAAATTTTTTCCTCCACTTTCCTTACTATTAAGGTAACACTTTGTATGACAAAAAATCTAGAGCATTTTATTCTGAACATTTTGTTTTTTATTTTGTCTTGATATCTTCAAAATTAACAGAGTTATAGACATTTACGCAAAACTTGTTTTCAGTCAAAAAATGGTACTGAAACAAACTTTAAATGGCCGCCAAAAAAAAAGTACTTGCCTAAAAATAATTTTAAATACAGTTTTGAGCTCACCTAATATTGGTGAGTAACTGGTAAAAAAATTAAGAGAAACAAAAATGTTGAGCAACATGGTCTGGGTGATTTTTAATGGATTGACCCAATAGTTATTTTTCGTTTTATCGAAAAGGGCGGGGTTATATATTATCGTAAAAGCGATTTTGTTATCATAAAATCTACAATTAAAAGAAATTTTCACGGTACAATTCAGCACACCAGTTATTTTTGATTTGATCGTAAAAACTGTAAATGAGGAAAAAAATAAATGGTTTTTGCTGCACAAAGTATTGTGCACAATGATCATTTTTTTAGTTAAAAAAAGGCGGGGCTAACTTTACTCACCTAGTAATATTATACAAAAATAGACGAAGATGCCGCAATCGTGGGGGGAAGTATTCAGTTTTGTTAATTAATATAAAAAAGAATTAACCATGAGTCAACTTAAAGCTATTTTTTTACTTAAAGGTGAAAAAAATTAAGGACTTACTTTAAAAAATATTGTTCAGTTCATAGTAAAATGCTGTAGCAATAGGTACGATAACTAACCATTTTATATATTTACATAGAATTATAAATTATCTTTTTTCCGGTTACGAAATTGTGGGTTTATATTGTTTTCTCATTACTGGTAATTTTAGTCAACGATCATTGATCTACTTACGGCAGTAATTTTTTTTAAACATTGAGGTGTATTTTATAGGCACACTTGTACAAGCAAGGTTAAGGTGTGTTTGTATAACCTTATAATTATCTGCAAGTCGATGAATATTCAAATAAATATTTTCTAATAGAAAGCAAATATTGGAAAATAGTCTCAAAGTTTATTTTATGATTTTAGCGAATATAGAAAACGCCACTCAAAAAAATGAACAACAATTTGCATTTTCCGAAGTCAACACATCTACTATCCTCTCGCCAAGTCCGATGCCTACAGGATATTCCAATGACACGCAGTCAAAAGGTGCTGAAAAAGTGTTTATAATGTTTTTCACATCGTTTTTGATTTTAGGCCACACTAGTAATTTATATCGGCGAATCACCAACAAAAAACCGACGTACGCACAAATTCCAGGTCTTGTCAGTTCACAACCTCTCAGGGATATATCATCATACGCACCAGTATCAACTCCGCCATTAGTTAATTATTTTCAACCTATTCAAAATCAAAACATTCTACCTGAATGTATTTTACCGTCCTCGTCAAGTATTTTACAACCAGAGAACGCGATTACGTTGGAGCCTAATAAAATCGGTTCTAATACTTTTATACCGCCTTTATCCACAACCAAAAACTCACAAACGTCTGCTCTACTAACGCCCTCAAATTCTGCTTCATTAATTACTGAGAGCGGAATTGCACCTTCTTACGATGGAACAAGTAGCTTATCGAATCAGATGGTACAATTTAGTTACGGAAATGAAATTCCGTCATCGACCAGTTCTATGGTGAGTGTACTAATAATATTCTATTTTTACTTTCGATTAGTTTTGTTACGGGAACTCTATTCTCTTATAATACTTTCTAAATAAGTTTCAAATGCCGTCAAAATCTCAGTCTATGTTAATCAATACTTTGCTGGATACCTAAAAGGCTAGTGTCGGCGAAACTCAAATTATATATATTAAACAATCAAATCTTTGAGACCAATTATTCAGAACGTTTGAGTTTCCAAATCTCTAAAAATAGCGGAAAAGAAACAAAATGTTACCAAAACAGTGACACCAACTGAAGTGGTTGTCATTGAGAAGATTATTGTTTTCCATAACCAGGATGCTATTAATTCTATGGTTTTTTATGTGACGTACTGTAGTTTTGGTTGAGTTTATGGTAGAGCAGAAGTCCAAGGTATTGTAGTATGAAAATTTTTTGGACTGAAAGATTGTTAATACGTAGTAACGGACCTGTATTTGTTCTTCCCGATGAAACTATCGGTTTGTTGCTGACAGACAGACTAAGCACTGTCGTTATCTGATCTCTAAGTCTCTGCTATTGTCGGCGGACACGGTGATAGTAACATTGTCTTTATAAGTAAAAATGTTGCAGCCATAAGGTAGTTCATATCATAGAAGTGTGTCAGCTACAAGATACCACAAACTTAGTCCAAAAATTTAGCTTTATAGACAAGATTTTATCAGAACTGTAAAGAAGTAAAGGTTTGGTTGACTCGATAAGTGACTATGAATGACGCACACGGCATTGGTAGGCACTCTCTTGACAAGATATTTTGGAAACCACACGTCATTGACGTCTCAGAGGTGTCTATAACATCGATAGACTCTATCTTAGAAAACTAGAAAATGTGAGAGTTGATTTAGTACGTTTTGGTCACCGCAAAGTACTTCAACGGGTTTTGAATTATAGCCTAAAAGTACTGCATAGAACATGAACAACCGCGCCAGCCTTTAGTTTCAATAACAAAGCACGTATGGTTTTTTGATCAATCGACATCGCTGTTAAAGAGAAGCTCGTGGTTTCTTTAATTAAAAAAAGAAAAATTTAGTTGATTTACTTATGTAAGTCTTATAGTAGTAAACAAACCATAATGCGCTAGTGATTTCCATGTCGAGTCTTTGGGATATGCTTGATATGAGAAGGATTGGACCAACCGGCTTGTCTTGGTAAAGTCAGCCATATGGATATGTGAATGAGTATGATCCGGGTATGAGTAGTGGAATTCCGTGGGTAGCTTGAAAAATTATCTAAAGTTGACGTACACATGTGTTTCCGCTCAGTGTTTGCTTTCACCGACCCAATAAGCGAGTTTCTGGCATCTATGACATCAGGTGATTTTTTTGTTTTGTTTGCCAATAAGGATGTTTTACTTATAATTAAACCTTTACCAGTTAGATAACATTTTAAACTATTAACGCTTTCTTGGCGTGCTGGTGTAAAAGGGTCAACGCGACATAATGATCTTACTGCAAGGAAATATTTATATCCTAAAAAAATTTCATTAGATCGGTTTTTTCCGATTTTAATGTGGTTTTCTCATCTTGGCATTCAGTCTAATCTAAGGTCTTGATGTCTGGAATTTTCTTTGTGGGCATTTTGATTTCGTCAGAAGGCTCAAGGTTGGAATCGGGGTGTTGTTATTATAATTACTGTGGATGTAGTTGCCAGACCATACTTCCACACCTTATAATAGCTTTGAATGTAACTCTTGGGCGTTGCACAAGGAGGTGAGCTAGATATGGGTTGTGGTAATCAACTTATTTGTCAGTTTGGAGACACTTGGAATGTGTTTCTAAGGTATTCGATGTTTTAACAGTAAGAAGACTATTTGAGGTCTATAAAATCTTTGCCAAGCAGTGAATTTTATTTTGTTCTAAACTATAATAAAACTACCAAACGTTAAATTAAAAATGTGTGCGCTAAACTAAAAACGTACGGGTATTATTATAGAAATTTATATTATACATTAAATGTTGTTTTAGTTAAACAACTTTGTTTAGCAAGGTTATGATTTTAACATTGCACACAGTACGCATAAGTAGTAATGAAGTAAAATCTGAAGAATAAAAATCTGTAGAACGGACAGTAGTTACATTTTGTCAAAATTCTGTTACAGTTTCACGGCCTTCGAGATAAAAAAATCACTAAACAATTGAAAGTCAGTTATTTATTTTTCTACTAAAAAAAACGAAAGTTTGACTTAGAAAATGTTTTGTAATTGAAGTTTTATTGGAAAGTAGAAATTTTTTAGTTGATCAAAATGCTACCTGAAAATCGTATTGCGGGAAACTCTTTTAAGTGTTTTCAAATGTATCGTACTCCTCGGAAAGACTTGTTGGTACTGGAGTTTTTGTAAAACATTTTATACTTGCTGAATAATTATAATACATTGTTGTTTTCAGGGCACGGTGTCGCAAATGTATCGTCCGGTTTATCACCATTGGTTCCACAAACGAATTTGCGAAGGTCGTACGTTGTGGGACCCATTTTCAATGCTTGATTCTCTTGCATTGGAAAAAGCTTTTACATCTGGTAACTGATGGTTGTATGTTGACAGGTTTCTAAACATGCTAGTTTCAGCTGATTTATTACCGGACACTGTTGTTGCAACCAATGGTGGTCGATACGATGTTAATATTTTACGCAGAGAAAGATATCCCGTGTATTGGAACGATCCACCAACAGAAGTAAGACGTTGTTCGTGGTTTAGTAAAGGTAATTCCGAAGGACGTTTTGTTCCGTACGAAGAAAATATTGCGACAATGCTCGAGGAGGAATATAAAACTGCTTTTGAAAGTAGCAAGTGGCACGGCATTATTAATTTACCTAATGGAGATTTGGTTACGTTTCATGGACCCGAAGCACTAGTGTTACTGCCACCAACGCCACCTATGGATCCTTGGGGAAATACTCCTCAAATGCAACCTAGAGTGCGTTTGATAAAACGAGGTATGGACGAGTTTGACATAGATGAGGGTGAACCCAATAAAGTTGATCATCTGGTCTTTGTTGTTCACGGAATTGGTTCCGTTTGTGATTTGAAGTTCAGATCGGTTCAAGAAGTTGGTAAAAACTCGTTCTAGATATTCGTACGTTAAACTCATTTTTATAAAATTTCAGTGGACGAATTTAGAACAATTGCGTTGCAGCTGGTACAATCACATTATCGTTCATCTTGCGAGACTCAAACTACAAACAGAATCGAAATACTTCCTATAAGTTGGCATGGAAGTTTGCATTCAGATGGTACAGGTATTGATCAGAAATTGAAGAATATTACTTTAGAAAGTATACCGCGATTACGAGATTTTACCAACAGCACTCTTCTTGATATATTGTTCTACTCCAGTCCTACATACTGTCAGGTTTGCATTGAAAATATTTTTATTATTTCTTATTTGATTCATAGTCTTATAGACAATAACATCTGCTGTGATCAGTGATTTAAACCGAATTTATTCTCTGTTCCAAGGACGCAATCCCACATTTGAAGGGGGCGTTTCTCTTGTAGGTCACAGCTTGGGGTCGTTAATATTATTTGATATACTTAGCCACATGATAGGAGATGGAGCTGACAATGGCAAAGGTGATTTTATTTTTGCGGAAATGTTCTTATTACTTGTAAAATTGCAGATATCAATATTAAATTATCTGAATCGCAAGACCCAATTAAAGAAACTAAAAAGACGTTGAATGAAGCTGGAGCAGGGGAAACTAAAGTAACTTATTCTCAACTTCATTTTAAACCTACAGCACTTTTTGCATTGGGATCGCCCATTGGTAAGGTTTTAGATCTATAGTTTAAATGTTCTTGATTTTTTTGTTAAGCTAATTCCGTCTATTGTTTTCAGGAATGTTTATAACTGTTCGTGGTTTGGATAAATTGGGAGTCGATTTTGCGTTGCCAACATGCACTTCTTTTTTCAACATGTTTCATCCTTATGACCCGGTGGCTTATAGAATGGAATCGTTGATTAATCCAGATTTAGCAAACCTTAAACCGGTGCTGATTCCACATCATAAAGGGAGAAAACGAATGCATTTAGGTAAACTGCTATTCCCTATATACAGTTAATACCATTTACACTTTAGAGTTGAAAGAAACTATGTACAGAGTCAGTTCAGATTTGAAGCAGAAAGTAGTTGATTCTATGAAGTATACATGGAATACCATATTTCAAATGGCAATGTTTGGTCGGCAAGGTGGCGCTCAATCTAATTTGGAGGCTGAAGTTGATCGGGTACTTGAGGAACAAATGGCCAAAGGTAATGAAACTTCCGATGAGGGCGGTGTTGCAGTTGAAGAAGAAAAAACTGACATGGATTTAGGTATTTTAAACGGAGGTCGTCGAATCGATTACGTATTACAAGAAGCGCCTTTTGAAATTTTCAACGAGTATTTATTTGCTGTAACTAGTCATCTTTGTTATTGGTAAGTTGACTTCAATTTGGGATTTAATCGAGTTATTGTACAATTAGGGAATCGGAAGATACAGTATTATTCATTTTAAAAGAGATATACCGTTCAATGGGAATAAATGCCGATGGATCTCAATCAACGACGAACTGAGCACTATCTCCAAAAGCTCGTTGCTTCTAATTTTTCAACAGAAGACTGCATTTCAAGAAGTTTTTATATGTTTTGTATTTAGATGTACTCCACAATTTGGAGCAAAAATGCTTGTTATTTATTTAATTATATATTTGCCTAACTAAAAATACCTCACGCTCTTTAATTCTTGATTTAATTAATGTTTTTTAATTTGAGGTGTAAGTTTTAACAAACGTTTTTCATTAATTAATTAATTTTTGTTTGACAGTAGTTATATTTGTTATCGATACATATATATATTATCAAAATGTTGCAACTTTAGTTAGCTGTGATATAATTGTTGAAAATAAATTATTTTATTATTTATGTATGGTTCAAATTAATTTATGCGTAATAAAAAAGGGGCTGGAAAAACTAAATTTGGCGATAACCCTTAATCATCAACATACGCGAACGAACACTCGACCCTAATTACTTACTCACTCTAATCATGTTTATCTTTAAACCACTCCTCTTTTTGAACCTTTATTCCATACCAAATCGACTTGCGGATATTCTTCTTCAACCTCGGTTCGTAAATCTTCGTAAAACTACTACGCGTTCACACTAGCAAATTCTTTCTTAAACCCATCTTCTTGTAGACTTCTTTAAACATTAGACACACAAGTTTTTACCACGGTTCGTAGAAAATAAATCCGAAACTCACGAGAAACGTGTTTAGCTAGCAATGACTCGATGGTTAAAACGCGAGATTGGTGTCTTATCTTAAACATTATAGTTAGTCCTGGGTCGTTGTATCGATACGCCGATACAAACCACAAGCTCGTATCGATATTTCGATACGTATCGATATACCGATACGTAATGAATCCATGTTTACCTCAAATGTTATGGTAATTGGTAAAGGTTATAAAAAAAAAACAAATCAAAACCATACTACTACACAGATACATTGATATTTAGATACGTATTGGGTATACCGATTACCGATACATGTCGATATTTCGATACGTATCGATACTCTGATACGTATCGACACTCGGATACGTATCGACACTCGGATACGTATCGACACTCGGATACGTATCGACACTCGGATACGTATCGACACTCGGATACGTATCGACACTCGGATACGTATCGACACTCGGATACGTATCGACACTCGGATACGTATCGACACTCGGATACGTATCGACACTCGGATACGTATCGACACTCGGATACGTATCGATATTTCGATACAAATTGCGTATCGATATTTGATACACAAAATTGCGTATCGCCCAGCACTAATTATAGTCAATCTGCGAACGAAATTATACTGTTAATTATTTTGTCCTCAATTTCTTTTTAGTTCAATAAGGTCTTTTTTGCTGAAAATAATGCACACGTTCGCATGTCTATTACCAATGTTTATATAAATATATATTACGTTCACACCAGACTCAACTCGTTCCAGTTATTTTGTAGCTTTTTTTATATATCTTACATTTGTTATTTTTTAACATGTTCAATGCTGCGGACGCGCATGCACATCCAAGCTGGGGCTCAGTTGTGTGCGGTGGACGCAGATGAGCGTTTTCTTGATATAGAAGATTTAGTCGCCAGTACAACTGGTACAGCTTTCGCACACGGCAAGTGCTGTTGTATATGTAGTCAGCGCAGAGGAAATATAATAATTTTTACGTGAATACAGCAGTTTCAAGATCTCGGCGTTTTTCGTCACTTCACCATAGTCGAACATGACTACTAACGATAATGTAAAAACTAGGCCTTCGGTTTTAAAAAAGCTATAATAAAAAAATTGACAAAGAAGTTTCTGAGTGCGTTGTTAGCTTTCGGTTCCTAATGGGAAGCTAGTGAGAACGAATTTTCCCTTCAAGAAGACTAGTCGACATCGGACGATGGTAATAATTTTTATATTCTATTTATTACATTTCAAATAAATATTTGTAGATAGTCGTGCTGCTTGCAACGCTGTGGCACAAAATCTGGCTCCAACTTCGGATTGTGTCTTAGACAAAGAAAATTTAACAGAAAGAGAAATCTAGTGGTGAATGTACGAAAGAGTGTGCCGCAGATGCATCGAAACATCCCATATAGCACATATGATATGTACATTAAGTTTACATGATATATCCATGGAGGTATAGTGGATATCCATAATCAGACGTTTAATGGGCGTCATTATTTCGACATCCATAGGATGTACGTAAAATAATTTCTTATACGCATATGCTGAATATGATGATTTATGAAACAAATAGGTATGCTGTTACTGTATAAAACAATAGAGAAATCTCGAATTACAAAATGGATTGATAAGATGATACATTTTATGGAATTATTGTTACGTATGGGAACTACAAAATGTAATAAAATTCAGGAATGTTGGAAGAACAATTTGTTGTTTGGATTGAATTGTTTTTCAAAATATGAGTCGCGATAGGTTTCTCCTTATTTTGCGCTGTTTAAATTTCGCAAAAAATCCGGAAGTGGACGAAGTTCTACCAAACGATCGTCTGTATAAGATTCGTCCTTTCCTTATGATTTTTATGAAGGACATCTATTATACTTCGAAGAAGTTATCACATCAGCGTAACTACACGGGGACCTAGGTGGCCAGGCACCCCCCAGATCTTTCTAGACTCCCCACCTCAAGAAAAATGTAACCGACACATAACATCTTTTTATGAATAATGGGACTTATCTCTCCCCTTAGCAGGGAGATCTAGCTTTGCGCATTCTTTTAGTTATAGGACACACGCGTAAGAACATTATATAGGCACTTATTTATTTGTGTAACAAATTCTTTGAGACTAAATTTATTGCGTTTTACTTTTGTACTTTTTCCTAACCCTCGACTAGAATATTCTGATGATTTCCCAAATCGCTCCGAACATGTTTCAATGTATAAGCAAATAAAAAATAAAAACAAGTTTAAATCATTCATTTTCTTGGATTCAATCATTCGTATTCGTTCGTATAAATTCAATCAGTAGGCAAATCGAAATTCAACCGGTGCGTTATTGTTTATTCTTTTCTAGGATGTAAAACCTCAATTTAAAGAATAGTAATTGAATGGATACGTTTTCAAGGCCATTCACAGGCCTAATATAGAACGCAGAATTTTAAACGTTGACTAAACGAGTTATGTTGCGCAAAAAATTATACTTTGAAAAGAAAATTCAAGTGATATCACATGCTAATTATCCTCAGAAAAAAATACCCAAGCGGCTCTTACCAGCAAACATTTTCTCGAATTTTTCAAACTAACTAAAGATCCCCTATTTTTCTTCTTTTTTCTCATAATCTCCTGCACTTCTATCGATGTTATTTTACAAGCCTGCTCTTATTTTACCGCGCCTTTTAAGATAAAATTTAAAAAAAGTCATCGTTCGTAATTAGTTCAGAAACAAATAGTATATCATGCTTAATCGAACGAAGACAAAAAACAAAAATACTCGTCAAATGAAGATAAAAAAACATGTCAATTGATGACAAGTTGACTTTTTAAGAGACAGTAAAGAAGAGCGCTGAACGATTAAGATTCATATGTAGAATTACAAAGTGAAAAAAAGAAAACCTGTGTCTATGATTTTTATCAATAGTTCAGAAACTGATTTTGATATTTTGTTTTAGAATTATAGATAATTAGTTTTATATGCAAAGGAAAGACCAATGGATTTCACACGAACTTACCGAATATTTTTGTCCCGTCTAAAAATGAGTATTAGAGATGACAGGCAGTTGGTAGGAAAAAAAAACTACAGTACCTTGGGCTAAAAAAGCTCTCGACAAACAACGAAGCTGAAGTTAGCACTAAAAGAAAAACGAGCATCTCTGGTTTTAGAGAATCTACGAGAATAACGCCCGATCACATACGGCAAAGATTAAAATATAAACACTGAAAAAGTTTCAATAGAAGACGACTTCTCTCATACTGTAGTCAGCGTACATATCAGAGCTCCCTGGCACTGCCAACTACCGGCGTAACTAGAGGAGGGTCTGGGTGATCCAGGTACCTCTTGGAACTCCCGCCCCTCCTTTAAGAAAAATGTAACTGACACATAACATCTTTTTATGTACAATGGGACTTAGGTCCCCCTTAGAGCGGATGTCTAGTTACGTGTATGGCTTATCACTTGATAAATCGATGTTATTATGAAGAGGAAGGGGTTTATTTAAGCAATGTATTCCGAATAAACGACATAAGTATATGGGATCAAGGTTTATGTCCTAACTGAACCTGATGGTTTATTATCGATCATTGTGTATATACAGATCAAGTTAATGAAATGAGTGGCATTACACCTAATGCGTGAGTACCTGGGAAATACAATCTTTATGAATAACGTCTTTAATAGTTATATTTTGGCGAAGAAATTTCTGGAACTAGACACATACTATACAGGGACCCTTTGACTTTACAGGAAAGATTGTCCCAAAGACGTTATGACAGCAAAATTGAAAAAAAGCGAGACAAAAGCTGCATATCGGAATGGCGTTGTAGTGGAGAAATGGCAAGACATCGCGAAGTGACGTATATATCAACTAAATTTCGAAACGGGATGCCCTTGGTAGAAAATAGATGTGATGAAACAGAGCTTGCGGCAGGGGTTGGTTTTAGAACCGTTTCTGTAGAATCTCTAGTACGACGGAGTACTGGAGCTGGCGATGCCGAACGGTATCACGCTGTTGGGATTCGCAGACGACTTAGCGGTGATAGTAGAGGGTAAAACCGCAGAACTGGCGAGAAGGGCAGAAGAGGGATCATAAAGTGGAGATCTGTTTAGAGGATCACGGTCTGTGTTTCGCCTCGGTTAAAACCGAAGTGGTTGCTCTGGTTGAACACAGGCGAATGAAGAATTTTTCGATTAGAGTGCGGGGTCTGGACATCAAAGTGGGAAGGCCTTCAGGTACTTGGGCATGTGGATCGGAGAGAACGGTAGAGCAACTGAGCACGCAATACGTGTATGCAAGAAAGCAGAAAAAAAGGTGAAGACTTTAGTTCGACTCATGCCCAGCGTGGGAGCACTAGGCTCTTAACGGAGAAGAATGTACGTAGGGGTAGTACGCCCTGTTCTCTTGTATACGGACCCTATTTAGAAATCCAGACTAGGGTCGAAGCGAAGGGTCTCCTCAATATGTTAGAGAAGACGCAGAGGTCGGCTATCCTGAGGATGACTGCGACTTATATGGTATTGACGGAGGCCATCTTAGTGGTGGCCGGGTTACCACCCATTAGAGAGAGTATATAAAAGTAAGTGAGGTATTCATTATCCATCTTCGGACAGGATGACA
Organism: Aquatica leii; assembly: GCA_035610365.1. Classification (NCBI taxonomy): domain Eukaryota; kingdom Metazoa; phylum Arthropoda; class Insecta; order Coleoptera; family Lampyridae; genus Aquatica; species Aquatica leii. The sequence goes on from CM069439.1 coordinate 35,535,666, forward strand.
GAGGAGTTACAAGGAAAATGAAATAGGGCAAGCAGGTGGACGCACGGGTTAATTACTAGAGTGGATTAAATATCTCACAAGGATAGGAAAGACAGGGATGCGCGTATTGCGAAGCGAGAATGGATAATGCGAAACACGTCCTAGAGTGCCCAAGGTGGGAGGGTATTTTGAGTAAGTCGACAAAGAAGGGGAAAGGGAAGAAATGGGAAAAAATCGGTCGAGGGATTTTGAAAATTATGAAAAAGCAAGTAGAAGCGGAAACAGGACGATGAATTGCATGGTTAAAGTCGAGTGAATAAAGCTCTTTTTCTGAAGTAATATCCGAAAGGGTCTACCGGGTGACCCAACAAACACAAGGATGTCCCGGGGACATGATGTTGCGGATCACTGAATGTCCCAAAGTCATCCCATTTTGGTTCTGTGTACGTCCTAGGGACATTCATGGGACGTTCTTATGTCACAAGTGTGTGCATTCCTACGATGTCCTTATAGGACATCCTTGCGTATCCGCAACGGGACGTCCCTTTTAGATGGCTGTAGGATATGTACTATATATGTATATTATATTTTTATCAAGAAAAGTACCATTTCCAGTTAAAGTACATCTACTTTGTGTTTTTTTCTATTGTTTTTTTTATTCAGTAAGGAGACTTAACGTACTCCTCTGCGACTTGACGTAATGAATAAAAATAACTTTATCAAATAAAATACAAATTATTATTACATAAAACTATATTTTTAAATAATGATCCAAATTATATTCAATTAAAATAAATTTAGATTATTTCATTTTTTTTATCTTCTCGATCCCGGCGTTCTTTGGCCCTCCTTAGCTAGTTTTTTATACTTTCTTCTCGATTTTTTTAAGTAGCGCCTGAAACAATGCAACTACATAAGAGATGGTAATCGTCATGTAGAGTCGATAAAAAAGTTAATACAAAAAGCTTATTTTGGTATTTCTATGTAATCAGAATTTACATTTTTCTAAATTAAAGAATTGATAAAGTGATACTTCTTTTGTAGAATTATTGATTGATCTTTTTGACGATTCTATTATTAATTAAATCATAAGAGATGATCGATTATAACCAGTTAAAAATTGTTTAAATCGTTTAAAAAAAAAAAAAAATTGTAAACCCGTCAGTTTTGCAAATTCATTAAGAATTTTTATACGTTTTGCATTTACATTTCATCAGAGGAATGTGGTAAAAACAAAATTATTTCTAGACGTATTTTTAACTACCTAACTAATTATTGTGGAAATAGTAATACAATACGAGAAATACGCACATTAATCATAACTATGAATACCAAGAACGCGATAACGTTATAGTTTCTTAGTTAGATTAGCGATTTTGTGCCTTATCGGTCATGTTGACATTTTTGGATGACTTATTGTGAATTGCGACGATAAAAGTCGTGAGATAACGTCACACTTTTAAACCTTTAATACAAAGAAAACATTTTTTAAATAATTTTTTCAGTAAAAAATTTTTTTTTTACATAAAATAAATATTTTCAATTCACCGCATAGGTATGCGCGCGAGATGGGGTTTTAAATCACCATTATTAATAATTGTGATCTAATTTCAATAAAATTTTACTAATTTTTAGTAATTCAAAATAATAATTATAAATGATGATTTTTATACATTATAAATAAATACAAGGTACCAAAAACTTACCAAATAAATTGTTTATGCACTAAAACACCCAAAAAACGTTAGATAATATAAAGTACAGATAAATAAAGTAGTCAGAACACCAACAAAAACAGATACAGAGTGCAAACAGAGTGTACCACTTTGATATACTAAAGGAGCGTACGGGTGTTGAGTAGGCACCAGAGAACAAGAAGGAAAGTGGGCACGCGCACTAAGTTTGCATTTGTTTTTTCCCGCATAGGACATCCCATCGTACGTTCTTGATTGACATCCTGAGGACGTCCTATTAAAGACATCCTATACAGGTCCGTTTTAAAGCCCAGGATGTAAAGACATCATTTGAACATAAAACGAACGTCCCTGGGACGTCGTGTGTTTACTGGGGAGAGTAGAATGAGGTGGTTTTAGTAGGTATACCCGTTTTTTAGGGAGACTCCCACACTATTCTGGTGGTATATGTGGTAAAGTGCCAATAAAATGTTTTCACCTCTTGTAAAAAAAAGACGTGGTAAAGAAAAGGAAAAACCACTGCCGATTTAGCGAAAATAATAAAAGAATGGGTGAGATAGACCGTATGGATCAGATGGGCGCATATTATCCGTGCACATGGAAAGTCTTGCGGTGGCACAAGAAAGTGGCATTCCATCTTCTTTAAATAATGCTTTATAATTATTGAATGGCGTCTCTATAACAAAAACATTAGAAAAACGTATTTCTTTCTACAATTTTCGCATAGCAGTGATTGAGAAAGTGCTTCTCGAAGACAAAACAAAAGCCAGATCATCTACTAGGAAATCTGCGCATCTGGCAACAAAATAGGAAAGCGGACAGCACAGGGAAAAACATGCAGAAAGAAGTGCAGAGTTTGTTTCAAGTACTATTGTATATGGGCCCAGAATCTTCTGGAATCTGTCTTGAATCATACCACCATACGACTTAGGATTCTATTTTGTTTTTATAGGTAAAAGTTTCATATAAATTTGTGTTTTGTTTAATTGGATTTTTAGTATTGTGAAAACAAAAGTATAATTTACATTTCTATTTTTTTTAATGTGGACATGCGCGTCTAGACGCATAGGGCTTCAAAACTATATGCAAGAGCGACAGATTCTTATGCATCATGTGCCAAATATGGACAAAAAAAATTACATGATTATATACAAAGTGATACCAACCTATTTTAATACCGTTTTTGTCTTACTCCAATAATTTTGTAGCAGCGAACGTGCTAACCAATTTTTATTACAGGCATTGCTCATACTTGACCAGAATCGATATAGCGTTGCAATCACTAACATCCCAATCAAAGAGATTCAACTATGACAAATTAACATCAAGAATTATAGTTGTATTATTATATTAAAGAGTATACAGTGAACAGCATCTAGTTTGATAAGATCCTTAAATTGGCACTAACATGTTACAATTACCTCTTCTCTCTACTAATGGCATCTATTATTCCCTCAATCAATATTCTGTTTTAACCTGGTCTTTCACGCGCTTCATTGTTTTAATAGAAACAACCCATTTTGTTGCAATAAATTCATAGTGGTTTTATCAAACAATTGAAATGAAAATTTAATTATACGTTTAATTGGAATTCAATTGCAATTATTTTTTTAATTGCACTCTAATTTAGTTGCGATCTGCAATTTAACGTTAGTTGCGATTGATTGAAGATTTAATCGAAAATAAAACAACAGAAATATGGCAAAAATTGTATATTTTGTTAACACAATTAACAATATATAAAAGTTCTTTTATGTAATTTTATATTATTAGCTATAAGTAAATAAATTAACAAATATATGATTGTTGTAGCAGTGGTTCTTTAGGTGGCGTAGGTGAAATTGGCAAATTTTAAACAACTCACATTAAAATAAATACCAAATTACCTGAACACGTTAACATTTAAAGCGTATCTTCGAATGTTTTTTATGATCATGATCATGTAAGATAACGATTCGCATGTTTACATAGTAAACAAATATAGAATTATATTTAAATAACTTTTTTTCTTCATTTTTGTATAATAAAAAATTAATACAAACTTTTAATGCGTTTGTGATGCGTTATTTACAATTAAAATAAAATTAATGAGGGAGCTCGGACATAATTAGGTTGGATAGACTAGGGAGTAAATTTGATTATTTCCAATCAAATTAAGGTTTCTGGAACAAATACGTAAAAACTCAACTGAAAAAATAATAAAAACTAGAGCGAAAAAAAACCACGATAATGCACTAAAGGCGACAATTCACGTTTCTACTTGGTAATAAATGAAAAAGCGTCGCTATAATATATAAGGAGTCAAAGATGGTTTGAAAATCGCACTTAAATTTTTATCGTTAGCATAACATAAGCCAAGACGTGTAAAACAAAACTAACCAAGGTTTTTTTTTTATCAGAAATTTCAAAGGTCGTGAAAGATTTTTAAAAAATCTAAGCGTATTTAGTTACAAACTGAGTTTCCATGGCAAAAATGAAGCCATTTAAATTACAAATAAAAGAATAAACGTACAGTGAGAATAAGTAATTGTTTCTAGTGTTTTCTGCACCTCCATTAAAATACAAGCAATTAAATTTCTAGTACTTTGAAGAACAGTCAAGTGGCCATGTCACCACCACCTTGCGAACCATTATCACATTTGAAAAGTATTTAAATTAATACATTGTACTAAAGGAAAAGGCATTAATATTGTCGATAATTAATAGGTCCCCCGTTTTTTAACTCGACTAAAGCTATAGCAGTTTGAATATCAGCTCTCGATACTTCTTTAGTAGTACCACGATCTTGAACACGCATTAAAACTGTAGGACGTTTTTGATTTTCATATTCAACGAGATTTACTTCGTCCCAATTAAGCGGACGAGCTAATTCTTGCGAAGAATCCCATTTCTGTTGATCTTGTACGGCTTCGCGTAGCCAACGTTTTTTTGGTAATTCAATATTTTCTGTAGTTCCTGGTTTTTGATTTCGCTCAAAAGTATTTATATCGGAAAGTTTTATTTCTGATAACTGACTTGAACTTGACGGAGAATTATGACTTTCTATTGACGAAAACACTTCGAAATCGCTTACGTTATCGTCCGCCATAAAACTCGAATATTCTTGCGATGACGCCTTACTACTACTGTGAGAACTTTCTGAATCCATTACTGATAATTTGCGCGGTAGTCTCTTCACGTACATATTTATGTTTTCGTTTTCTTCGTTTTCAATGTTCAAAGAAAATTTCATAGATTTTCTAGAAGTGGTTATGACGTTCGAACAACTGCAACCAAAAAAATATACATTTTAACTACTAGTGGGACGTGGTATGCTGAAATAAGCACCAAAACATTATCAGAACTCAACTACAATGTAAAAAACGCAAGTCTCAAAAGCGAAGACTGGAAGACCTGTGGTGAGATACGAACTGTGATGTTGAATGAAATCTTCTTGAGTAGATGTATTAAGGTAAACAGTGCGTCATCATTTTGTAATAATAATAATAATAAAGAGGGTCAATTTTCAACATATTTACCTCAATTTCCTTAACTAAGAAATCTATGTCTATAGAAAACCTGCTTCAGGTGGATAGACTAACTGTTAAGAGACAGAGGACCATTTTTAATTTTCACGATCTATTTAGCCACGTGGTCATGGGGTCAAGTGTCGTCATTAGTCACAAAATTAACTGTTTTCAAAGACGTCAGCTAAGAACATGTTAATTTTGCTTTACACAACCAGGCAAAATTGATATATTCTCACTATTGAAGTTGTCCTTAAAGACTTTTAACAGATCTCAAAAACTACCTAGATGACTTATTCATATGCCAAAGACCCCAAGTTAAGCGGTAGATAATGAAGGAAGACTTCAATATCAGTCCTCAAAAAACTTGTCGAACAAATCATTAATTTGAGACTAAAATCAAAGCGAAAATTGCCCTTTAAGTAATTAGCCACTATGAGAAAGCAAGTTTGACAACAAGCAAGAAACCATGCAAAGGAGAGAAGGATAAAAGAGGTACTATTACCCAAGAAAAACAAAATCTGTTAGAGATGGAAATCTTGCAGCACAATAAGAAACGAACTAAAGGATAAGAACCAACAAAAGCTAAGAATAAACGAATGAATGAAAGAAAAATCATGTACATATATTAAAAGTTGTCTAGGGCACATATGAGAATTAGAACTGGCAAAGAATGCAATAAGAGAAAATATGCAAAATAAAAGAAAAACCAAAGACTAAAACGTTTTATCAAAAGATTAACAAACACAATTAAACTTAATAGAAAAACAAAGAAAAGAAGTAGATAGTGAACAAAAAAAATACACAGAAGTTAAAGTGGATCAATTTAAGAAATAATCAACAAGAGGTACTAGAAGAAATGGTTTTAACTACAAAGAAAACACGTATTAATAAGGAGGAGTTGAGTATACCTGTAAAACTGTAGCTAATAAAGAAATACAGCTTCGAATATTGAATAAAACTAAATATATAATAAAGCGAAACTAACAATAATGTCAAAAATAAATGTAAAGGGGGATCTTGAGAACAATAATGAAGATAACGAACAAGAACAACTGAAGAATTAGCAAAAGAAGTGGCGTTATTTCACTAAGGGTGCATAGTCACGTGTATATGTAACCAAATTAATATAATGAAAACGTCTTATGGTGCTTTTTCCAAAATGAAATAATGAAATATATGTCTATGTACCTTTTGCTCTTTAGCCATTTTTGAACAGCTGTTGAATGGTCTTCATCTCCAAGTTTTTCGTTTGAAGAAAAGGCATTTATAAAACGTCTTAGTTGAGCTTCGGGATGTTCAGGACAATGCCGGTTGGCGTGTGTAAATCTACGATCACAATTTGCAGCAGTACATATAAACGGTTTTTCCCCTGTGTGCAGTCGTTGGTGTGTTTTTAATTGTCCCGATTGTGCGAACCTTCGTGTACATCGGGGATAATCACATGCATATGGACGTTCACCTACAAGAGAAGTAAGTAGTAAATACAATAGCGATAGGTAAACTTTACCTGTGTGTGTTCGTAAGTGTGCTTGTAAAGATTTTTCTCTGGGAAAAACTCGACCACAATAAGTACATTTTATGGAACTAGGAGAACTCGATCCTTCAAGAATTAAGGTATTTAAAAGTTCGGCTCTTGGACGTCCTCGTCTTGATTCGCTTGGAGACGCAACGTTTTCACCAGGACTACCGTTAACCGGCCGTTTTTCAACAGAATTTGGGCTATTGTGCAAAGATTTTGAGTTTGGGGATATAACGCGTAATACTGTAGAAGTTTCTGATTGTGGTTTTGGACGTTTTGGTGTTCTATTCATTTTTGTTTCTTACGAAACTGAGTTTATTTGGAAACTTGAACCACTAAACGTCCACCATATTTCGAGCAGATGGCGTTCGCAATGGAGGGAAATCATCGCTCAAGGTCAACAAAGGGAATTTAAAGTTTAAATGGCATCGATTCGGTAAATAAATATCATTACGCAACGTATTACTTTCAATCCGTCTAATTCAAACATCACCTCGCCTAGAAAATTCTCTATTTGTAATTCTAAACAACACTATTTCACTTTAATCGATAACTCGCGAGTATTAATTTTAACAAAAATTTTCTTTAACGTTTAACCAGGGGCGGAGGTAGTTTAGGTGCAATGCCCTCTCTTTAAACACGCGGTTGCGCAGCTTCATTTTTTAATTTTTAAATTGTACCTTTTCAAAAAGTTTTTAAATTATAATAGTAAACCAGAAAATAATACATCCATAAATTAATGTTTTATTCAATTTTTAAGTTATAAATAATGTTTTTTTTTATATGTTCAAGTATAAAAATAAAAAATATTCGTGTTATTTTTCGTTTGTCCTCCTAATCCTTTTACCCTTCACTTCCTCAAATAATAATGATCATGTTTTGTTTACAATTTAAAATGATCATATTTTAATTCTATTAATTCTTTGTTGTTTAATTATATATAGGGTATAACCCTTTGGGTATAATCAAGGGTGCAATAACTAGTTTGCATATGCGTCCGCAGAATTTTTCAAAGGGGGTTTCTATAAAAAAGTATATGCAAAGTTATTTTTTGTATACATTCGTTTTTATTTATAATATTGTACAGGGTCAATGTTGAAATCGATTTTTTGCAGTTTAAGAAGAACGAAGCAAATATCTTATGTGTCTATAATTTTTTTAATTTATTTTAAAGTATATAATGTTAAATATATACTTATTTAGAGGTGTTTAAAGTGTTTAGAGGAAATCTTAATTTATTTTACAAACCGAAATTTGTTGCAAATATTTGACTGGTTCTTCTATAACATCTGAAGTGTTGAAAAGGCCAATGACATTTGTTTATAAACGGCATGCATATCCTAAGCTAATTAATCAGTTGCATAAATTAATCTCGACTTTTGATATTGATATTTTTTGTTTATTTATTATTTTATGATAGTATTGCATTTGAAGTGCATGCATGTAGTTTCTTCTCACATAATTTGTATTAATATTTAAAATCGCAATAAAAACACAAACGTTTTTCCTTGTTTTTTGCATATTTTTGCAGTTGTATGAAACCAGTTTTGATTTTTTTTATCAACTTATTTCACGTAGAATTTTTTTTCTGGATCAGACATTTTGTCACCTTAAATTTATTTTACTTTCATTTTTTAAATTGTGTTCGAACTATCGTAAGATGCTTTATGAATACTAATTTATCAAAATTATAAACTATGAAGGTTTGGCGGAATACAGAAATGTAGAATATTTAGACACACTACGGTTTTAACTTTTCTTTAAAATCAAGTTCAACTAATTAAAATATAGATGTTTTAGTTAAAAACTTAACTATTATACGTTTATGCGTATATAATAAATAATTAAATCTAAATAACTACGAAATTCAATAAAAATGAAACTTATTCGGCGTTATAATGAAAACAGTAAAAGGGAAGTTAAACGTATCAAAAATTAAAGAAAAATGGAACAATTTCATATGACGTTAAAGTGATCTAATAATAACGTGATCTGGTTGCCTGGGAGCGAAGACTGGTACTATGTCAACAACATAAGAATTTTTTGTTACAGACTAATATGCATATAAGTAGGAATTGTACTAATGTTACGACTTATCCTGTATTACTGTTTTTGACGTTTGGTCTACAATCACATCTTTCTCTCTCTAACTTACATATATACAAACTGCGGCAATGCAGAAGTCATGCCCGATTATAATTTAAATTTATTTTTAAATTATAGCAGAAATTGGCATCTAAATAAGTTTGGAGTTCGTGGGCACGAAGCATGGAATGTAAAAAAATTAACTGATAATTTTTCGACGATTAGAAGAGGTTAAGCGCGATGCAGTAATATTATTGATTTCATATTTACTATAATTTTTAATTATCGCCGATAATTATGGATGGAAAATTAATGTACGCTTTTCGTGGCTGGATAGCGTTTGTTGCTTTCGTCGATCTTGGTACAGCTATCCGTAGTTACATAGAAAAGCGATCGTTTTTAAACAATGTCACACCTGACACAGAATACGACGATGGTAAGTTAAACTACGACTTTTTCTCACACAGTTAAGCATTTTTTGCAGAGAAGTACACAATATCACGAATAGTCGGAATCTATTCCGTGTTGAAAGCTTTAACTTTAATCCACTGCACTCTATTTATTCATTATAAACCGTAAGTTTATACATTATAAGAAACAAATTAATCAATCTATAATTTTAGAATAGTTAGTATGGGAATATGCTCCATTATATTAACGATCATTTTATACGTAACCGAAACATTGTATTTTCGAATAGCTACATTAAACTTTCTCGTAATTTTTCCTTGCATTTTAAATAGTAAGTATTTGATTGTTGGTACATTTAACTAAACGTTATTTCTAGTGGTAACTCTAATTGGATTGATTTATTTACCAAAGCATTTAAAACTATGGGATGCTCCGACAGAAATAGAAGAAGATGAAGTTTTTATTCTGAAACATGGTAACATGTTGAAACGTAAAAAGAGACGTAAAGACAATTAAAGGAAAAGATTTGCTTGAGTTATTATTCTTTAGGATAAATATACCAGCGATTTAACCAATTTTACTAGTAGTAAAAAAAGTTGTATAATAATTTTTAGGGGATTATGAAATAAAATGAACCATGAAATAACAATTCTGGCAATTTATTTTCTATGGTTTAGTTTAAAAAGTTTTGTAAAATAGAATTGGATATGGTCATAAATGAACAGACATTTTTGGCCTAATATACCCTTGTATGTAGTGGTTTATGCTTAAATTCAAGAATCCTTAGGCAATTTTAAGACTTTTAGGTTGATTGTAAAGGATGATACACTTGGTGTGGACCATTCTTCTTCTTTTATTATCTTTGCTCGTTCTATGCCACTATAGGGTGTTAGTACTAGTTGTAACAACCGGAAATGACAGAACTAATTGAAACGAACAACTTTTCTTAGTTCAAATTTTTGATTTGGAGCCCCAGTTCATAGTTATTGTTGTTTCCTTCAGAAGTTGCCAAGCTGTAACGTGAATTAGATCTAATATATTTGCTATTACTTTTGTATATACAAAAATAAGCATGGCAAGAAGTTCAGCGGTTTGATAATTATGCGTTTTTATACACAAATTATGCAAGTGATAAACGTGACAGAAACTTTTCAAAATGAAGCAGTAAATACAATTATTTTTGAAAATAAAGATATTTCTAAAGAACAAGATCAAAAAGTATTTAAATTTGAAGGTACAAACTAAAAAACACGTGTCTTTAAGTTTAAAGTATAGTTCACGTAATTTGTAAAGGAGCTGTCGCGTAGTATGCGCAATACACGAAATTGACACGACAAATCCGTTCTTACAAATACAATACAATAAATAGCGTTGTGGTACGCCGTCTTTACAAAGTCGCGCAGAAAAGCTCCGCCCACAGATCCTTTACAAATTACGCAAACACTACGCATTTATTCGTCGTCAAAATCACGTAAGGGACGTTATTAAGACGTCAATGTCGTCATATGACGTCAGTGTGTTGCCTGGGATTTTGTAATTCAATTTAAATAAAAACTTTTTGACAGATCGAAAAAATGATTCGAGCAATTGTTATAGTGGATAGTTTAAGGATTTTATAAATGTGCTATTTTCAAAAATCGATTGAGTAGTTTTCGAAATATCTTGTTTTGAAAGTTTTGGTCGGTCGCCATTTTGTTATTTGATAAAATAGAAGATCATTGTAAATACAAATGTTTAGGTGAACCAAAAGCAAATGCTGAAACTTTTTGTATTTCTTAAATATTCTTTAAAATAAGGGAGTAATGACAATCTTTCGAAAAACGCCAATAACTATGAACTGCGGCTCCAAATCAAAAATTTGAACTAAGAAAAGTGGTTTGTTTCAGTGAGTTCTAACTGCCATTTTTGGTTGTTACAACTTAGTGTAACACCTTGTATACTGCAGGTTGTGACAATTATTTTGCGAATTACCCTATATATAAAAACGTATTAATCCAGATTGGTGATAATCATAAAGTGGTAGGTATGGTATACATTACATGGTTATTACCATATATTGATAGATTTCCATTTTTCTCGATAATACTCTTTTAGTGAAAATTTCAATAATTCGTAAATACGCGCGAAAAAATTTGATGACATCATTATGTTATATAACGTCACATAGCAGAACTTTTTTTACACCACCTTTGTTCATAACAGTAATGTTATCTTAATAAAATTTTTAAGTCAAACGTATTTGTGTCGACCAATTTTTTCTAGAATGCACTTATTATTCCAAATTGTTGGTAAGAATATAGACTACCAATTTACAATTGCAACATTATGTAATCATGAATTTTAGAATCATCTGTTGCACGATATTGATAAACACTTTATTCTTTTTGAAAAATTATTATTCAGCAATGACTGTGACTAAAGGAAGACGTCAGGCTTATGTTTATCCGGATTCTAATAACGCTTCTGATACTGAAACGTTGCAGTAAGTATACAAAATGTTTATTTACATATGCATAAATGGTTGCTAGTTTGCCAAGCACATCAAATAGCGATGTAGAATCAGAACGTAACTTCGTTGTGAATCGAGTTGCTACTGTTGTTTGTCTGACGGATTTTTGTTACATAAAAAAAAATGCAGGTAGAAGAAAACAGAGAAGATTTAATAATCGTACGTATGTATCTTAATTTAAACGTTGTTTATTAAATACTGTGTAAAAGGTACTGAGTTGCAAGTTCTCTCCGAAGAAGAAGAGACCGAGCATGGCATTAAATTGATGGAAGATTATAAGAGTCCATTTGCTCGAGTTTTAGAAAATGAAAGTAACTTACGACGATGGAATGAATTTATAAATTTGTCAGAGGAAGAACAAAGAACATTGCTTGAATTTGTGCCTGAAGAAATTCGTTCTTATGTTACAAACAAACATACACCGCGAATATCATCTAGGATTAAGCGTGCAATGAAAGTAAAAAAAAATTTATCTATGGACATGGTGGAAAAATTAGAAAATGAAGTTGTCAATTACTTTCTGTGTTCTCCGGAAGGAGTATTTGTTTCTAGTCCTCCGACTAGTTTTGAAAGACTATTATTACATGCAATTGCTCAATACCATTGTTTAAAATCTATAAGTAAACACACATTTAGTCATTACTTACTTTAATTAATTTTTTGTAGGTTTAATTAATGTAAAAAGAAGCGTGGAAGTAACTTGTGATGCTGTCGAATTGTGGAAACCAATGCAGGAGCCTTTTTGTAACTTTGTTAGACAGTTGGGTTAATAAAGTGTAAAAGTATTAGAGCACCTGTTCAGTTCAAATGTTCAAGTTACCATAATTTAAATAATCGTAGGGTTAGAAACTGATACTTAGTATATACCTTAACATAACTTGGCCTTTGGTGATTAAAACTATCAGCAAAACTTAAAAATTTATTGTGACGCTAGTAAGTGCATTTAAATAATTTTATATAAAAGAAGTGTAACTTATTACACAATTTCTTTAATGTAGTTTATGCTACAGAAATAATTTCAGGATGGACGTGGCAAGACTTCCATGTAGGCTTCTTTGGATACTAACTTTTATGTGAGCACATTGTTTTGTAAATAGTATTATGTATTTTACTTAAAAGACACATAAACCTCTTGATATTTTCTTTACCTTTTCCTTTAGTTTCAAAACTTTGACGTACTTCTTAGGTGTTTAATAAATCTTTATTTTGATTTGAAATCGTGTTTGGAATTTATACCTGCATAAAATAAGAATATCTAGACCCTATGTTATCTCTCACTGGTAAATAAAATTATTAGCGTTTACTTACCAACGTTAAGGATGCAAACTCAGCAGTATTTAGCTTCTTTTGGTCAAGTCACAGTATAGAAATATACTGGGGTTGAGTTGGCATGTAGATTCAAAACAAAATGAGTTGTTCACATTTTCTCATATATATATCATAATTACAGCTAAGAAGTTTGGATTTACTTCAGCAGACTTAATAGCTTATATAATAACTGCAGGAAAAATACTCTATTTTAATTTAAAATGCTTGTAATTATACTAGTCAAGTTAGTTATAGAACCTAACCTATATTATATACTCTTTGGTTATAGACTTGTTAGCCATAACTTCTAGAACAATGCATAAATAGCAGACCCTTTTTAGTGTCTACTAAAGTTAAGACTTGTAACAAGAGTCTTGTTAAGTAAAATTTAAAACGTTTTAGTATAATAAAAAAGTTTCAATTCGTTTAAACCAGGCAGAATAATTATGTAATTAAACAAAGTTTGTTTTTGTAGGCGTATAAAGCATTATTGTTGTTTTACCTTGTACATATTAAAATTTAGGTTGGCAATACAAAAAGTTACTAGGCGTTGCCGCTAAGAAAAAGAAAGGGATGGCGGTTTTACAGTTTTAAGAATTGTTTTTTTTATACGTTTGCGTATGCATTTGATTTAAATAAACATTTAAGCAACAATAAGTTATACATTTTTTTACAAAAAAATTTGCCGATAGTTGATCCGTGATTTGTTAAAATTTATTGGTTTGGTATTTTGTTTTGATTTACCCTATACATGTAAAGTAATCTTTAGATTTAGTTATGGATTTAGTTATTAACTTGTCCGCTAGTGCTTTTAGCGCCACATTATTTTAGAATTAAAAGTCGTATTACCTAATAATTTATTGATACAGTTTACAAAAATATTTGAAAAAATATGAGTGCAAGGATAATTACCAAAACGGCTTTACGCCAAAAACTACACGAATTTGTAAGTTAAATTATTTTTAAGTTCGTTGGTACTATCTTTTCGAATTTTTAGGGTTTACAGAAGTTTCCGAATAAGCAACTAGCACGAATGGTAAGGAAATGCTACCCATATGATTTTTGGTAAAATTAAAGAGTTTAGCAAATTTATAACGAAGTTATGGCTGTAATTTTATTTCGATTACTTTTTTATTGACTATTAAATCTTGATTTTAATGTGTTTTACGTAATTGTTTAGGCTGCTGTTGCTGCACCTGCAATGTCTGATTTTGAGATTCAACATAAGCAACCGTTGGTAAAAAAAACAGTAAGTAGAGTTTTTTATGGTTTATTGCTTCTGGTATTGTTGTATTATTTGTTGTTATACTTAGTTATCTACCTTTTCCCAATGTTTAGTTCTTCATTTTCAATTGGTTCTCATTTAAAGGTAAGAAACGAACCAGTATACGTTTTTACCTATTGCGTTTACATTATATGTTTCTAATGGAGCTGCTTATGGTTGTGAACAAAATTATGGCAACTTTGGTTACAAAATCGGCCTAGTCTAGTCTTAGAAGATGATTGGATTTTAGTATAAACCGGTTGTGGAAGCTTCTCACCACGTTTGGAGATTGATGTTAAGGAGCACAAATGTCTTTGATAGAAGCCTTGAGGGGTCCATAATGCATAAATACTCACACTGTGAACTTTAGTACTTGTTTAGTTCTTTTGCACATTTGCATTCAGTCTATTTCAACTCTTAGCAGCTTTGTCTTAAGCTTTTAGCAGTTGGATGCTTAGCTCAGTGTCTGTGATAGTTTCTGCTTATTTTGAGCAGTGGTGATTTATTCATCAAATTAAGTAGTTGCACAAACTGCTGAACTACCACTTTCTTTCTGTCTATCTACAGTCTGTTTATCTGATTGTCTGAATTAAGTCAAGATTGGAATACTTTAATATAAGTTCTATTCTGGTTTAAACAAATACAAAATTTATAAAAAGGTTTTGATTCCATAAACGTTTTAAATTTTAATTCCTGTTCTAATTCTTTCTTTTTGTTTTTGTATGAGATTGATATATCAAACAATGTTATACAAGTGGTTACAACAATATGAGAAGGCATATTTTTATTGCCTTACTTAGTAATTCATATTCCATATAAAGCATGACTATGTGTTGTTTAATGTTGTTGGGACCTAATTTTTTGCAACAATCTGCAATATACGTCTAATATTAAAGTAAAAAGCCACTAATATTCAAAATGAATAATTTATTTATTTGATTTATATTGTTAAACGTATAGCTTCTATTTAAATGCCTTCTTTTGATTTGTATTATTGTTTTGTCCCTTTTTTTGTCGTGTTTATCACTTGAAGAATATCTTCACTTATATCCCATATAGCACCTGTCATCCATAGGATGTCCGATTTTAGTCCAAACGTATCCGCTCGTTCATAGACATAAATATGACGCTTATATTATATCAGGTGGACGTCCTTTCCACTTCTACAGACAACACGCACGTTAATAATATAACGATAGTTTGTTATGCAGATACAGTGTACACCGCTTATTGGAATCACGGATAATGTTATCAATCGGGTAATGTTATTAAAAACTCCATGTCCCAACGTAATGCTATTAAGCGGCGTACACTGTATAATGTGCTTGAATTGCACTTCAAGTTCTATATTTTTAAAACGCTATACAGGATATCAAAGCTTTCTGCAATGGATATCCAACGGATGTCCGTACGCGGTGTCCAGCAGATGTTTTTGTGACAAAAAGAGATCTTATGGACGACCATAGGATGTTACAGGTCCAGTGATGGACATTCAGGGGATGAACTAAGTGGGGTTAACATACATCCTGTGGACATTTATGGAATGTTCGTGTGCTGTGTGGGATGTCTCTGAATAAAACACTATTTTCACTATCCCATAGGGACATAGTTTATCTTTTTACCGGTGTGAAGTTACCCATAAATCCAGCCATAAAAATTATACCGCAGTTTAAGTAACTCAAACAAATATTTAAAGGATCTATTTAGTAATATCTTATCTATTATAATTTATCAATAATTAAATTATTTATTTCTAAACCATCACCAAATTATAAGTGTAACTTTAAAGTCGTACAGTTACGGGCCGCGGGGCATTACGCGTCGTTAAAGTTAAATAACTTTTTTTTTTACAAAACTAGTTACATTTTTGTTTTTGTATATGTTATTGTACATGGTCTGCACTGTAAGTGTGCTAAATTTGCATAAAAATTAAACCGCGCACTCATACTTTAAACCTAGTTCAAAGTTTAGCTTTATAGTTACAGGTTCTGGGCGACATGACGTGTTGTTAGTGTTAAATAACTTTTTTTATAAAAATAGTTAGCTTTTGTTTTTTGATATGTTATTGTACATAGTGTGTATTGTAAGTGTGCCAATTTGCATAAAAATTAAACCGCGCACTCATACTAGAAATCGAGTTCAAAGTTTAGCTTTGTAGTTACGGGCCGCGGGGCATTACGCGTCGTTAAAGTAAATAACTTTTTTTACAAAAATAGTTACGTTTTTGTTTTTTTATATGTTATTGTACATGGTCTGCAAAAATTAAACCGCGCACTCATACTTTAAATCGACTTCAAATTTCAGTTTCGTACAGTTATGGGCCGCGGGGCATTACGCGTCGTTAAAGTTAAATAACTTTTTTTTTTTACAAAAATAGTTACATTTTTTTTTGTTATTGTACATGGTGTGTACTGTAAGTGTGCTAATTTGCATACAAATTAAACCGCGCACTCATACTTTAAACCTAGTTCAAAGTTTAGCTTTGTAGTTACAGGTTCTGGGCGACATGACGTGTTGTTAGTGTTAAATAACTTTTTTTATAAAAATAGTTAACTTTTGTTTTTTGATATGTTATTGTTTGTACATAGTGTGTACTGTAAGTGTGCCAATTTGCCTAAAAATTAAACCGCGCACTCATACTAGAAATCGAGTTCAAAGTTTAGCTTTGCAGTTACGGGCCGCGGTGCATTACGCGTCGTTAAAGTAAATAACTTTTTTTTACAAAAATAGTTACGTTTTTGTTTTTTTGTATGTATTGTACATGGTCTCCAAAAATTAAACCGCGCACTCATACTTTAAATCGACTTCAAAGTTTAGCTTCGTACAGTTACGGGCCGCGGGGCATTACGCGTCGTTAAAGTTAAATAACTTATTTTACAAAAATAGTTAAATTTTTGTTTTTGTATATGTTATTTTACATGGTCAGCACTGTAAATGTGCTAAATTTGGATAAAAATGAAACCGCGCACTCATACTTTAAAGCTAGTTCAAAGTTTAGCTTTGTAGTTACAGGTTCTGGGCGACATGACGTTGTTAGTGCTAAATAACTTTTTTTATAAAGATAGTTAACTTTTGTTTTTTGATATGTTATTGTACATGGTATGTATTGTAAGAGTACCAATTTGCATAAAAATTAAACCGCGCACTCATACTTTAAACCTAGTTCAAAGTTTAGCTTTGTAGTTACAGGTTCTGGGCGACATGACGTGTTGTTAGTGTTAAATAACTTTTTTTATAAAAATAGTTAACTTTTGTTTTTTGATATGTTATTGTACATAGTGTGTACTGTAAGTGTGCCAATTTGCCTAAAAATTAAACCGCGCACTCATACTAGAAATCGAGTTCAAAGTTTAGCTTTGCAGTTACGGGCCGCGGTGCATTACGCGTCGTTAAAGTAAATAACTTTTTTTACAAAAATAGTTACGTTTTTGTTTTTTTGTATGTTATTGTACATGGTCTCCAAAAATTAAACCGCGCACTCATACTTTAAATCGACTTCAAAATTTAGCTTCGTACAGTTACGGGCCGCGGGGCATTACGCGTCGTTAAAGTTAAATAACTTATTTTACAAAAATAGTTAAATTTTTGTTTTTGTATATGTTATTTTACATGGTCTGCACTGTAAATGTGCTAAATTTGGATAAAAATGAAACCGCGCACTCATACTTTAAAGCTAGTTCAAAGTTTAGCTTTGTAGTTACAGGTTCTGGGCGACATGACGTTGTTAGTGCTAAATAACTTTTTTTATAAAGATAGTTAACTTTTGTTTTTTGATATGTTATTGTACATGGTATGTATTGTAAGAGTACCAATTTGCATAAAAATTAAACCGCGCACTCATACTTTAAACCTAGTTCAAAGTTTAGCTTTGTAGTTACAGGTTCTGGGCGACATGACGTGTTGTTAGTGTTAAATAACTTTTTATAAAAATAGTTAACTTTTGTTTTTGATATGTTATTGTACATAGTGTGTACTGTAAGTGTGCCAATTTGCCTAAAAATTAAACCGCGCACTCATACTAGAAATCGAGTTCAAAGTTTAGCTTTGCAGTTACGGGCCGCGGTGCATTACGCGTCGTTAAAGTAAATAACTTTTTTTACAAAAATAGTTACGTTTTTGTTTTTGTATGTTATTGTACATGGTCTCCAAAAATTAAACCGCGCACTCATACTTTAAATCGACTTCAAAATTTAGCTTCGTACAGTTACGGGCCGCGGGGCATTACGCGTCGTTAAAGTTAAATAACTTATTTTACAAAAATAGTTAAATTTTTGTTTTTGTATATGTTATTTTACATGGTCTGCACTGTAAATGTGCTAAATTTGGATAAAAATGAAACCGCGCACTCATACTTTAAAGCTAGTTCAAAGTTTAGCTTTGTAGTTACAGGTTCTGGGCGACATGACGTTGTTAGTGCTAAATAACTTTTTTTATAAAGATAGTTAACTTTTGTTTTTTGATATGTTATTGTACATGGTATGTATTGTAAGAGTACCAATTTGCATAAAAATTAAACCGCGCACTCATACTTTAAACCTAGTTCAAAGTTTAGCTTTGTAGTTACAGGTTCTGGGCGACATGACGTGTTGTTAGTGTTAAATAACTTTTTTTATAAAAATAGTTAACTTTTGTTTTTTGATATGTTATTGTACATAGTGTGTACTGTAAGTGTGCCAATTTGCCTAAAAATTAAACCGCGCACTCATACTAGAAATCGAGTTCAAAGTTTAGCTTTGCAGTTACGGGCCGCGGTGCATTACGCGTCGTTAAAGTAAATTTTACAAAAATAGTTACGTTTTTGTTTTTTTGTATGTTATTGTACATGGTCTCCAAAAATTAAACCGCGCACTCATACTTTAAATCGACTTCAAAATTTAGCTTCGTACAGTTACGGGCCGCGGGGCATTACGCGTCGTTAAAGTTAAATAACTTATTTTACAAAAATAGTTAAATTTTTGTTTTTGTATATGTTATTTTACATGGTCTGCACTGTAAATGTGCTAAATTTGGATAAAAATGAAACCGCGCACTCATACTTTAAAGCTAGTTCAAAGTTTAGCTTTGTAGTTACAGGTTCTGGGCGACATGACGTTGTTAGTGCTAAATAACTTTTTTTATAAAGATAGTTAACTTTTGTTTTTTGATATGTTATTGTACATGGTATGTATTGTAAGAGTACCAATTTGCATACAAATTAAATTGCGCACTCATACTTTAAACCTAGTTCAAAGTTTAGCTTTGTAGTTACAGGTTCTGGGCGACATGACGTGTTGTTAGTGTTAAATAACTTTTTTTATAAAAATAGTTAACTTTTGTTTTTTGATATTGTACATGGTGTGTACTGTAAGTGTGCCAATTTGCATAAAAATTAAACCGCGCACTCATACTAGAAATCGAGTTCAAAGTTTAGCTTTGTAGTTACGGGCCGCGGGGCATTACGCGTCGTTAAAGTTAAATAACTTTTTTTACAAAAATAGTTAAATTTTTGTTTTTGTATGTTATTGTAAATGGCTTGTACTGCAAGTGTGGCAAT
Source organism: Aquatica leii (assembly GCA_035610365.1). Taxonomy (NCBI): domain Eukaryota; kingdom Metazoa; phylum Arthropoda; class Insecta; order Coleoptera; family Lampyridae; genus Aquatica; species Aquatica leii. Next base: position 35,555,477 of record CM069439.1, read on the forward strand.
TTGCATAAAAATTAAACCGCGCACTCGTAGTTTAAATCGACTTTAAAGTTACAGTTATTAATTTGGTCATAGTTTAGAAAAAAATAATTTAATAATTGATAAATTATAATAGATAAGACTCGAATATACTTGTAATATTTATGTTTAAGTCATTATTACTAAATAGATCCTTTAAATCTTTGTTTCAGTTACTTAAACTGCGGTAGAATTTTTATGGCTGGATTTATGGGTAACTTCACACCGGTTATCTTTTTTCTATTTTTTTCAAACAAACGATTATGTGTAACCAAACAATGAATTAATAGGAATAATTAATTGAATTGTACCAGTATTACAAAGTGTGCATGTTAATAAAACACTTTTTTGATGATATATGAAATGTTGATGTGCCCTGGTGCGTTTTGTTTCTCGCTATTTCTTTGTGATTTTGACTGTGACTGCGAAATACGAAATCGGTGGTGGACGCTGGAACCGTAAAAATAACAGTTTCTAATAGTACCCGTCAAAAAGTGGACAGTCAAGTAAGAGTCTTAATCTATTACGATTGACAGAACGTCACTTTTTAGAACCAATTTCAAGAACTGAAAAAAATCAGCTCCTACAAAAGGATGTGCTCTGTGTGTTGCTCAAAGCAAAATGAAACGGAAAAACTGATATGACGTGAAGTCGATACTATTGCTCAGACTGCAACGTAGGTTTATATTTAACGTCATGTTTTAAAATTTCTAATTTTTGTTTGTTTCTTTTCATCTTATTTAACTAAAATAAAAATCTAAAAACCGATATCATTAAATGATTCATAATTGTTATCATTGATGCTTTGTTTAGACATCGATTCCTATTGCGTTGTATGGTGGACGTAATGCGGTCACTATGTTACCTGGCGGTGGAATCGGTCCGGAATTAATGGTCTACGTAAAAGAAATATTTAAATACTCTGGCGCACCAGTTGACTTTGAGCTAATTGAAATAGATCCTAAATCTGACGAATCAAATGATTTAGAATATGCAATTACCTCTATAAAAAGAAACGGGGTGGCTATTAAAGGTGAAGGTTTTAAGTAAGTAAATGAATATTACTGACACATCCGTTTCAGGAAATATTGAAACCAAGAGCGAAAGCACTATTGTACAATCTAGGAATGTAGCTATTCGCAACGAACTGGATTTATATGTCAATGTGTTGCATTGTCATTCGTACCCTCATGTAAAAGCACGGCAAAGTAACATCGATATTCTTATTATTCGACAAAATACGGAAGGAGAATATGCAATGTTAGAGCATGAGGTAATCTATAAGAGTTTTAAGACTGCATTTACAAATTAGTATGTTGCAGAGTGTTTCGGGAGTAGTTGAAAGCATGAAGGTGGTAACAAAGTCTAATTCCGAAAGGGTATGTAGGTTTGCGTTTGAATTTGCTAGAAAGAACAACCGTAAGAAAGTTACCACAATACATAAAGCTAATATAATGTAAGTAAAATATACGTTAGTGTTTTAAAATTATTATTTTGTACACAGGAAGTTATCTGATGGGTTGTTTTTGGAAACTTCGCGAACCGTTGCGAAAGAATATCCAGAGATCGAACACAATGATATGATTATCGACAATTGCTGCATGCAATTGGTTTCCAATCCTCATCAGTTTGATGTCATGATTATGACAAATTTATATGGTACTATTGTTTCGAATGTTGTGTGTGGATTAGTCGGGGGAGCTGGATTGTTATCTGGTAGAAATTACGGTGATCACGTACGTATTTGTTTTGGTGTAGTAGAAACTAATTCGTATATAAATCAGTAACATCTTATAAAAGAAAGTCAAAAAAACGATTTCAAATTCTGGTTTTAACATATTGTACAGTCTGACCAACATATTTTGAATCACACTTTATATTAGCAAAACATAATTTTGTTAATAAGTCCTGATTCGTCAGAATGAACAATTTTTTGGGTCTCTTGGGAAGGTCTTTTTTTTCCGGGCGTGGACCCCGATGTAGTCTTATCCAACGCAATTAACAACAAAAAACTAACTTCACTTGCTCTAGAACAACATCCGAACGGTATTTGTATTTCCGCTATTTTAAATCATCACCGAAGCTCTCTATGACCTCATTTGTGTATTTGGTTGGGTCCCTTTTTAGTGGCGACTCGAGCGGGGTCTTTTGTCTCGTGGAGAAATCACCTTCACAGATATTCGTTTTGATTTTTCTATCCAAATCCAGTTCTAACATCATTCTTGAGTTCTGATTGGCATTATAAAAGTAGTAACTCGATTTAAATACGAGTTAACTTCTATTACTGGCTGAGGTGTAGGTAGAATGGACCGATTTTATAAAATGCTTTTTTTAGTACGCTATTTTTGAACCTGGAACCCGCAACACTGGTACGGCAATTGCAGGAAAAAATATTGCAAATCCCATAGCCATGATTAATGCTAGTATAGATATGTTAGATCATTTGGGACATAAACAGCATTCGCGCATTATTTCAGAAGCTGTAAGAAAAACTGTATGCAAAGATAAATTACACACACCTGGTAGGTAGTTAGTCTAAAATCTCATGGCAAAACAAGTTGTGAGATTTTTCGTTGCTTTAACAACTGTACTTTTCTTAATCTTTGTTTAACAGATTTAGGTGGAACTGCCACTAGTACTGAAGTGGTACAAAGAATAATTGACCACATTCTTCAAGCGGACTTAAGAGCTTGGTAATTAGTTATAAATGCATGAAGGCAGTTTTTCAATAACGATTAATACCTTTGTGTGAATTAATATTCTAATTTGCAATTTGGTTCCAAAGTTGTTAAGTATTATTAGCATTTATACATCTGTACTAGTACTAACCTTAACGAACGTTTATATGGGTGTATGATGAATTAGTAAAATTTTAATTATATATTTAAGAAACAGGTTGTATGTTGAAACATTTATTTAAAAGCGCTACAAAATGAGAAACGCTCAAAAAAAGGAACTAAGGATTTATGTTTTTCTTTTTCGTATTTAAAGTTCGCCTTTATTTTCAAATACTAATTATTCTTATAATTGTTGTTTTGGCGGGAAATGTTTTTTATAGTGGCATTGGGTCACTGGAAAGATTTCCTCTATTTTTGATTTTGGCAAAGGGTTTATACATCCAATTAAAAAAAATCACTAAACTTTAATAAATTTTATGCGTAATACGCTTTTTGCACTAGTAAATCCAGGAATTGCAATGTTCCGTCTTGCTTTGTGCTGCCCATCTTTACTATATTCATGTGACACATGCACCATTGGCCAAAATTATAGCAACTTCATCTAGTTTTCTTTTACGTACATAAAGGCATAACGCTTTTTTTCTGTAATTGTTTATTTATTTCGTTTATTATAATCGAATTTAAAAACATCTTAAAAATTCTAGAACTTGATGAAAATGCTATATTTATGGACAGTGCTAATGCTTAGTGCTAAAGGTAAATTTTAGACACCGAGAGATCTCAAGATGCGCATTACGCTTAGCGCCATTGGTTAATTTTAATGAAGCTTGTGCGTGGATTTGTACAAATAAACAACACTGAAAATGGTTTGATTTCTTACTAACTGGAGTATAAAGGACTTCTGAGGCCTTGGTTCTCTGCTCCTTTGCACTTTGCCTTAAATAAAATAATGTGCGTGTTTGAACTTACTATATTTATTTATTTACAGAATTCACATCACAGTCGCACTGAGTGTGTGCATGGTACCGATTATTTAATTATTGTTTGTAGATCATTACATGTAATATAAAGAAGTGTTATATATATATATTGTTAATATATTTAAAAATAAATATATTAGTTCTTTATTTGTCTGCAAGTTCAAACTGACTTGGACCTGTTTTTATTGACCACAATAGCGTCACTAAACCGCTGAATAGACAATTAAATTGTGTTAATTTGCTTCTGAAATTATTATAATTAAGTATTCACTGAGAAACTACACTTGTAATAAATAAATATATATTTTGATCCCCTTTCTATTACATAGAAAACATAAATGCGTGTAAATCGTAATAAATAAAAAAATATTGCTTTGTCACAATCACCTTTACAAATGAGATTTTTGATCAGCTATCCATTGATAAGTACCAGTGTAACGGAAATTGTTATTGTAGAGTAATTCGTCTGCTTCAACTGGTCCACGGCTCCCGTATCTGTTATCAAAATTAGTAGTAAATAAAAAATAACTGAGATAGTAATACGTACGTGTATGGTAGAGGTTTTATTCTATCTGTTTCGATGAGATGGAGTATGGGCGTAAAAATACGCCAAGCTTCACTTAATTCGTCCGCCCTTACGAAATGCATTTGTGATCCACAAAATACGTCCAGAATTAATCGTTCGTAAGCGTCGGGTAGCTTCACATTCTAAAGAGAACATACACTGCTGGGTGAATAAAAAAAATGAATACTCACAGAGTATCTTCTGTCGTAGGTAAGATCTAATTCAGTTTCCTCCATGTCAAACGCCATGCCCGGTTTTTTAACCATTAATTTAACGTAAAGCGCCTCTCCTGGCTGAACCCTAATGACTAATTCATTTCTTTTTGGTTTCCCCTCGAAAATATCTCCCGAGACATCTTTAAATTGCACACGAACTTCAGCCTTTCGTTCATTAAGCGCTAGAAGATACACGTAGCTATGATTGCGCAATACTATTACTACATACCTTTTCCACATTTCAATACAAACGGAACACCATCCCAACGTTCGTTATTAATATGAAGAACTCCTTGGGCAAACGTAGGAGTAATAGAATCTTTAGGAACCGTGTCATCATCCAAGTAACCAAGCTTTTCCATGCCTTCTCCCAAAGGGTTTCCAACATATTGTCCCAAAACAATATTTTCAAGTTTTAAAGGCTTGATACACCTTAATACTTTAACCTGGAAAACTTTCTTGAATTTACCGTTACAAGACTTCACTTCAAATACCTTCTCATTTCTAATATCATCGGGCTGACACGAAGCTGGCTTTTCCATTGCAACCAGAGTAAGAATTTGTAATAAATGATTTTGCATTATATCTCTTATAATACCGAATTGATCAAAATATCCTCCACGACCTTCAGTTCCAAACGGTTCTTTGAAAGAAATCAAAACCGACGCGATATTGTCTCTGTTCCAGGTTGGGTTAAAAATTCGATTTCCAAATCTATAAAACCCGCCTAAACTCCAGAATTAAATCAAGTTTTTACCAACCTTAAAGTCATCAGGTTTTGAACCATTTCTTTTCCTAAGTAGTGGTCTATGCGGTACAATTGGTGTTCCGTAAACAACGAATTTAAATGATCGGATAATTTTTGAGACGAATCGAAATCTTTTCCAAAAGGTTTTTCTACAATTATTCTGGTCCATCCCCTAGAAACATTCGAGTAATAGTGCAACAGTGCTTGGGGTTGAGCTTACTTAGACGACATACAGGAATGTCGAATGTTAACCGTGACGATTTCATAAACTGACGGTGGTAATGCCAAATAAAATAATCTATTTCCAATAACACCGTTTTCGTACACGTTTAATTCTTGATTAAGTTTTTCAAAATCGGCGCGAGAATCGTAATTACCGGCAATGTAATGGTTAAGTTCCCAAAATTCTGCGTACGCTTTACCTTCGTGTTCTTTGACCTTAAAATCAAATCCGTTAAGTGAATTGGGACTGATTTACGTTATAGAGACCTTCATGTATTTGTGACATTTACGTTTGATTTCTTCAACTGTAGTCTTACTGCGAGCGTAACCATAGAAAATTATATTTCTCGGGAGCAAATTGTCTCTGTACAGCCACCATATTGTAGGATATATTTTTTTATGAGCCAAATCACCCTATAAACATTAAAACATTTAGAAAGTTAGGTAATAAAGAACCCGTACGTGCGTGGTTTTGAGCGGGACACCTGATTTTAAGCGTACGATACACGTATACGGCAGAATCTCTGCAGACAACAGCCAAGAAATAAACATTTAAGAAAGTAAACGAGAAAAATCTACTTCAATTATCAAAGTTTTTATAAGGTGGCGCAGTCAGTGGTGGCTTAAGACCAAGCGAGGCCCGTAGCACAACTTAATCATATAGAAAACTTGTGATATCGTTATAATACGTTATTTAAAATAGATCTTTTAGAACCTCTAGATGTCTTTTAGGATCTCGTGAACTATGGCCCTGTAATCGATTTATGTTAAAATTGTGCTATCATCCGTCGTACAAACAATCGGCGCTAAATTTTCCTAACCTTTGTTTTTGTTGTTGTATTTGTAATTAACAAGTCTTCATTACTACTGAAACGTTCGAGAAATTATTCTCAAGAGCCTTCTCGAAGTTGTTATCTATTTTTCAGAACTTTCACTGAAGGATGTGGAACATTCGCGAACGTTTCGCCAAAATGTATAAATGCGGTGCAGGCAAACCATAGGGCAGTTATTCCCGTAATGTGAAGACGGTAGTGTTAAGAAGATTATTCAAGTTTAAATAAATAAGTAATTAAAGCGTGTGTTTGAGATAAATATACGGAGTATAACCTTGTACGTGACTTTAAAGTAAACAAGTGTAAGTGTTTAGATAAATAAAAGTTACCCGCGGACTTTATTTTCGTGTAAGTGATGATATAAATTAGTGTGTTTTTATTAAATATCCTTAGATTTAATTAATTCGGTTAGTTATAAACTTGTATATATTTGTAGTATAAATAAATTAGTTTTAATAATAAACGTTATAGTGGTGACAGGTGTCGGGTTCGCGATTTTTAGTGTAAATACCATTAAGTAATTTAGTATCGCTCCCGTAATAAAAACATTGATTGCGTAAATAAATAAATCTTTAGTTCGCGATTCACGTGTTTGTTTATAGCGTTTAATTTTAGTTGTTCCATTTCGTTAAACTAGTGTCGGACATTATTAAAATTTAGTGTTATTAAACTTTTTTTTATTATTGGTGGTTAAATTTATGCCGGTGACGTGTTTGCAAGCAGTTAAAATGGATGTAAAAATATTTGAAATTCTCGAAACGATAAATAAAAATATCTAGGAAAATGGGTGAAAATTCTCCGAAAGACTGTCCGAAAATTCCAGAAAAATGGAAGAAAAGTTTTACGAACATTCTCAGAAAATGGAGGAAAATTCTAGAAGTTTAAAAGAAGAAATACGAACGAGCATAGAAAATCAAATCAAAATTGTTCAAGAGGAAACTCAAGCAGACATGTTAAATTTAAGAGAAGAAATATGCGAAGTTCTGGAAAACGGAAAACAATCTATGAATGAGAAAATAGAAGCAATAGAGGACAAAACTGCTTGAAGAAAGAATACATCGAATGAACTGTCACGGCGAAGGAAACGTCACGAGTGAAGATTTAATATGGACCATAAGGAAGAAACCACTCTCAAGTTTAAAGTTGTACCTCCAAATTTTAGCCGCAGCTACAGCAAATGATTGTAGCAACAAGCAGAAAGCGACGTCCTTAATAGTGTCCTAACGTGGAGAAGCTCTTGGAATCTTGCAAACTGTTCCTGACCACCTACAAGAAAATTACAAACTTTTAATTTCACGTTTAGAAATGAGATATGGAGATGCTCATCTTCAACAAGTGTATCATGCTCAAATTAAAAGTCGGGTTCAGAAAGCTGCCAAAAGTCTTCAAGAGTTTGAGGCTGACCGCCAGATTAACACGGCTTGCAAATCCTACAGCACCAGATACCTTCTTGGAGCAGTTGGCTATTCAAACCTTTGTAGACGGCCTCCGAGACAACGAAACGGTTAGCTCGACCGAAGACGTTGGATGACGCTTTAACTCATGCTTTGGAGTTCGAGGCGGCAAAACAAACGTCGCATCAAGACAGCCATAAGCTCCGTTGTGCTGGAGAAATACCTTCGCACACAGAAGAAAGCATTGAAGACATAGTGCGACGTGTATTTCGGGAACAAGTAGCTCGAGGAAGAGAAGTGACGACTTTGAACTGCGGTGAAATAGGCCATGTACGACGACATCGTACTAAACCCAAGAAGAAGACAAGAAGAGCGCTCGAAATTTTGGAACGAGTTGACCAAAAGAAACAAAAGTTAATCTCATCTAGCCAGGTTCCGGAGATTACAATTCAAATGGCATCACCGATGGAGCAATTACATAGCGTTTATCTCGATGGCAAGATTAATGGAAGAAGTGTTCAAATACTGGTTGACACGGGAGCGACGCAGACCATTATTAGTCCTAACATGTTATTGGAAAACGAGAAGACATCACTAGTAACAGTACGACTTTGAATGGCGACGGGCGCAGAAATACCTACTCACAGGCAAGTCAAAGTAACCATTAGTTTGGGAAATGGAGTACTCGACCATCAAGTACTGGTAGCTGACATCACGGAAGAAGTTATCCTGGGAATGGACGTTATAAAGAAGTATGGGTTCCATTTAGATATGAAGAACAATGTCCTGAAGATCGGCAATGAAAAAAATTCCCTCTCATTCGTCAGAGAAGACAGCCGTGCGAGTCTTATTGAGTGAAGACGTGACTCTGCCTGCGAGGACTAGAAAGTGATGGCACGCCTGGATGGAAATCTCCGGGAAGGCTACATTCCCGCGATTGAACCAATGTAGGGCGACGTAGTGGAAAAGGAACTACTCGTTGGCGGAACTTTAGCACGAGTGAAACACACGATGCCAGTAAGGATCTTAAATATCAACTCAGATCCTGTTACGTTGAAAAAGAAGACCGTGGTAGGCCAATGCACGCCAGTGAAATGCGTGAAATCTAACGAAGATACGTCGTCGAAGAAGTGCCCACAACATCTATTGGACATTCTTACCTCCAAATGCCAAAACCTCAGCCGAGACCAGCTGGCTAAAGTTAAAGTGTTGATCCCAGAGTACCAAGATGTGTTCGCGCTAGAGAATGCTTCTAAAGGAAGAACTAACGTGGTGAAACATAGAATTAATACCGGAGACGCTCGGCCGATACGACAACATTCTTTGGCGAAAAGAGAAGAAGCCGAACAAATAATTACGGATAAGGAGAGAGAAGGTGTGATTGAACCTTCAAATAGCCCATGGGCGTCCCCAGTGGTACTTGTAAAGAAGAAAGATGAATCAACGAGGTTTTGCGTAGACTACAGACAGCTAAACGACGTGACCAAAACGGACAGTTACCCTTTACCCAGAATTTACTATACGTTAGACACCCTGTCAGGATCGCAGTGGTTTTCTACGTTAGACTTAAAGAGTGGTTACTGGCAGATAGAATTAGAACCCAAGGATCGTGAAAAAACAGCTTTTACGATCGGAACTGTTTTGTGGCAATTCACCGTGATGCCCTTCGGCCTGTGTAACGCTCCTGCAACCTTCGAGCGTTTGATGGAGACCATTTTGCGAGGACTGTCTTGGAAGACGTGCTTGGTTTACTTGGATGACGTGATCGTGGTTGGAAGGTCGTTTGAAGAGCACTTGGAACAATTTGAAAGAAGTGTTCCAGCGACTACGTGGGGCAAACCTCAAACTGAGCCCAAATAAGTGCAATACCTTGGCCACGTCGTATCTAGCGATGGAGTAAAGGCTGACCCAGACAAAATCCGAGCAGTGCAAGCATGACCAAGACCAATCAACAAACATCAGGTCCGAAGTTTCCTTTAGCTGTGCACCTATTATAGACGATTTGTACCCGGATTTGCCAAACCTTTGATGAAATTGACCGAAGAAAAAGCAGAATTTAGATGGAATGAAGACTGCGAAAAAGCTTTCCATCAACTAAAACAGGCCCTAATCACTTCGCTGATTTTGAGTTATCCAAAAGAAGATGGAAAATTTGTTTTGGATACCGACGCAAGCAATCTGGCCAAGGCGCGGTCCTTTCGCAGGTTCAAGATGGACAAGAAAAAGTTATCTTTAGCAAGGTTTTGTCCAGGCCAGAAAGGAGTTATTGCGTGACTAAGAGGGAGCTGTTAGCAGTCAAGTCCATAGAACAATGTACGAAATTTTTTACTGAGAACGGACCACTACGCTTTAAAATGGCTATTGCAGTTCCGTAACCCAGAAGGACAAGTGGCAAGATGGATCGAGAAACTGCAAGAATATGACTATGATACAGAACACCGTGCCGAAATCAGTCATCGGAACGCTTACAAGAGTATGAACGTTGATGTCTTGTCCGGAAGACCATGTCCAGCGGACTGCAGCCGTTGTTCGCGACTGAAAGAAAAAGTTGAATGCCTCCGGAGAGCTGCTATAGTTGATGATGAGTGGGAACCTGTGCAGTTGCGTCGCGAACAAGAAAACGATCCTGAAATAAGACTACTCTTGGACTGGAAAGAAAACCAAGACCAACCTGGGAAGAAGCGAGTGCTTTGGGCAGAAACATCGAAGCGTACTGGGCGCAGTGGGACTCTTTGGTAGTAGAAGACGGTCCCTAGAAAGTGTCGAGGGCACAGGAAACAGACTAAAGTTGGTAGTGCTAAAGAGCCGGGTGTTGAAGCATCTCCACGATGGTACATCAGGAGGACACTTTGGCATTAAGAAGACATTGGGGAAAGTTCGAGAACGATTCTACCGGGTGAACTACAAAGAGGACGTCATAAAATCGTAAGTGCACGGTCTGGGCATCAGGAAATGGTCCCGCAAGAAAGCGCAAAGCACCCATGAAGCAATACAACGTAGGAAACCCTTTGAAAGAGTAGTGATTGACATCTCAGGGCCGTTCTCAGAATCCGATTCGGGAAATAAATACATCCTGGTGGCGATGGATTATTTCACGTTATGGACGGAGGCTTACGCCATACCCAATCAAGAAGCAGCTACAGTTACAGACGTATTACTAAAACAGTTTTTCTGCCGGTTTGGAGTTCCGTTGGAATTACACTCCAATCAAGGCCCCAACTTTGAGTCTGAGCTGTTGCAAGAAGTTTTTCGACTGTTGGGAATTAAGAATACTAGGACGACGCCTCTCCATCTTCAACCTGATGGCATGGTTGAGCGAATGAATCGAAAAATACTAAGCCAAAGTAGTGTCCGAACACCAAAGAGATTGGAATCAGTATTTGCACCTGACCAAGAGGCTAGACGAAATACATGAGAAGGTTCGTAAGAACACACAAATTGCCAGCGACAGAATAAAGACTAGATATGACGTCAAGGCACAAATCAACCTGGCGACATGGTGTGGTTGTATAATCCCCAAAGAAGACGTGGCCGAAGCTGCAAAGGCAATGGGAGGGCCCCTATGAAGTCGTGCATCGTTTTAATGACGTCATATATGTCATCCGAAAACCACTCAGAGCCAAGCCAGAAGTGGTCCACGTCGATTGTCTATCCCCGTTTGCTGGCGATAACCACAATACACAAGTTTAGGTCTCAACCAGAGTAAAAAGCAGCAGAACCAGAAATCAAATCGAAGGAATGGAGTTTATGCGGAGGTTCTGGAAAAGCTAGGTTCGGAGTTACCACCGAGGAACAACTAGACCTGTTCCAAAATTGTCAGTTCACGACATAATAAAATGCCTTTTACTCTATATACGATCTGATTCATTGCAACAAAAAAGCTTACTAACTCGCTAACTCATTATTTATGCAGTGAATTGTTTAACAATGGGTGCATTCAGCCGACTCAACTGTTGTGGAACAGTTCCCGATTTTCGGCTGAATACGGCCGCTCCGAGTTCGCTACATTGGTAACAGTTCCGGAGCGGACGCCATTTTTTGTAGCGAAAATAATCTACGCTCTAATCTAGCAGTTCCCGCTACATGTCTACTATTACATCCATTACAATAATTCCTTTGACCAAAATGTTTATTTAATTAACTTATCTCCACAATAAACAATTACTTATTACCGTTTGTTGAGTTGTCCAATACATACACAGAATTATTTTATAAAAACTGGCACACGATGAATCGCTTGAAAATTGAAATAATAGAAACGACAATATTAGGTTATGTGCAAAGAACGGCAAGGTTAGGTTATTTAGTTGTAAAATATTATTGTTTAGGGACTTTTCGTTTATGGACAGCACTTAGTCATTACTTAGTCATACATGAATTTTGAGCAGCCAGCCGATTGACAACTGTTGTAAATGTAGCGCTGGATCGGTAGCGACTTGAGATCTATCGGCTGAATGCACCCAATGACCTTACAGTACCGCCGGACCCTTAAGTGCTACATGTGCTAACCTAACGCAAGGATCTGAATGCGAAACATAGACTAAACCCCCCAAGAACACACAATCCGAAAGTGGTTTCAGAAGCAGTGAACAGAGAACTAATAAAACCACGATGTTCCATCCAAAAACGAAACGAACATAGACATTTAAGACTGTATTAGTGATGTGTGTAGTTCCTGGACGAACTAGTTCAATTGTACTGGTCTCATCAGTGAACTAAATGAACTAGTTCTTCATTACAAAGTGAACTAGTACTGTAGTACCTACGTATTTTGCTCCTTGCAAATTTTGCATTAGTCATCACGTAAGTTTGACGTCAATAAATTTCTCTTCTAGACTACACTAGTTGCAAGGTCACACTCTTGCCACGCTATTTATGTCCATTACGTTTTTTACATTCGTGACTTTGATGTCGATAATTATTGTATTCTATCTGAATTTGTACCTTAGGTAATCGATACTATACTGTTTTGCAGTTGCTAATTAATTTTCTGCTTACAAAAGGGATCAACAAATCGGTTTTCCGTTCAAGTAAAACGTTATAACTAGACTCGTTTCTTAAGATTACATAAATTTTCAATAAAATTGCGAGTTTGAAACTGCATTTCAGATTTAGTATGTCCCAACACACCTATGCATCGCGCGTTGGCTCTAATTGAAATATGGAACCAAATGCGAAGATAAAAGCAATTTTGCACCACAAACTTTGTTTTATGCTAAATGTCCTAAAGAACTATTACATTGTACTAGTTCAGTTTGCTGAACGAGACCTTGGTGAACTAGTTCATAAAAAAAAACTAGAATTCCCATCACTAATCTGTATGATTCAGGTTTTGGGAGTGACTTAACCTCCAGTGTTACCAAGCTTATAAACATTTTACAAAGAACTTCAGAACTCTTCTGATTCATGCGTTTTAATTAGAATAGTGAATCATCTATTGGATCTCTTGTTAATAGACTGGCTTTTGAATTGAAGTTTAATTATGAGTGCATTAGTTTTTTGTAATACAAAATCATGCATTTAATTGTTAGAATTGTGATTAAATTTTACTATTCGTGTATTTATGAACATTAGAATAATTGATTTGTTACAACTAGATTAGGTACATTTTATCGTAAACACCTGAATCGAACACCTGTTTAATATGATTAACAACTTTTGAAATACAGTAAAAATAAAAAACAACATACCGAAGCACCAAGTATGACGAAACAATGTGGATTTCGTCCATCGAAGCAAGTACCATCATCTTCAATGGTGAATTTCTTCAGGGACTGTCGAATCAGACCAAGACAAATATCAGCATTGGCATCTGAAAATGTCATTAATAGAATTTCAAGTGCTTAGTTTAAAGATTTTACCGCAATTTATCACATGACACTTATCAGAATGCATCTTAAAAAGTAGAAACAAAAAATATAAACGTAACTACCGCGAATACAAACGGAATTAACATTAAGGTTAAGAAATTCTGTTGGAGAGGGTATGTGGTGGGAAAATCCTTTTCTTAAAACCACAATCTAATCATACAAATTTTGAATTGTTTCCTTTTACAAAAGTTTTACCTTTTCGATATATACGAATGTTATAAATTGTCTTTGACGGTGGGGGCGAGGGAGCTCTTACCTCTTAGTAGGTCACTTTCCGTACTACGATTTCTAATTGACTACGCCAATTTATTTAAACAAATTTATACCCCTATGAAATAAGAACGTATTCTTGCGATATTATTTAATTTCTCTTTTATTATACGCCATCTTTGTATTAATATTACAGTTTATTAATAGTTGTGTCTCTTCCACCAATTCTTTATGGTTTATTTTTATTCGAATATAAAATTAGTACAAGAACATAAAGAAAACAAAACTTTTACGAAAATGAACAAAATCAAAAAGAGATAAAAGTGGATGTGCGTTTTATAAAATAAGTATATTAGGGGATGGTGTTGTACCTATTTCAATAAATTCAGCCATGTTTGAGGATTTTTGAATTTGTAATTTAACGTAAAAAAATTCACAAAAACTATTACAAATTGCTTTCCTACGCTAAACTACGACGTTAAAAAATGTTTTTCTCAAAGAATTTTTGAGCGCGTCGTAAATCGAAGGTTAGCATTTTCTATTTTTCGTTGTTGTCAGTTTGCTTAAAAATATTCCATGTTGCTACCGTAATGCACAAATACAAAGTTCAAGTTTTTGGTTTGCAGTCTCACTTCATAGTTTTTTTGTTTTTCGAAAAATTGTCATTATACTCTTTTATTTTAAGGAATATTTTAGCATTTTGCTTTTGGTATGCTCTCAAATATTTATATTTACGATTATTTATCATTTTATCAAATAAAATGGTAACCGATCAAAAATTTCAAAACAAGATATTTTGAAAACCACTCGATTTTTGAAAATAAAACGTTTATAAAATCTTAAACTATCCAGTACTATAAATGCTATATTTGTCTGAAACATTTCTTTTGGTCCAAAACAAAGCTTTTATTTAAATTAAATTACAAGATAAAATTTAACAAACTGTAACAATCGTTTAGAACAGCGTTTCTCAAACTTTTGTAGGTGTGGAGCCCTTACAAATTAAAGTTAGTTTGGCGGAGCCCCAGTATATTCTTTTATAACTAATTAATTAACTAAATATCGAAACTTTATTTTTAATTGTTATCATAAGTGTTGGTATGCTAGTGTCATATGTTATATTGAGACTTATTTGCGCAAAATTTCTTTAGTGATCGGTTTTATAGAAAATAGTTGGAGCCTCATATCATGTTCTGCATCCTAGCGATTTCGATACTTGGTTTAGTGGCCACGTACGAAGAAAGCCTAGTTTCGCTATGTGCTGACGAATGAAAAAAGAACAGATATAATTTTTCTTGACAGCTGTAGATAGTTTTCTTTAACGTTATACTAAAATTTTGACAGTGGTCGGTTCTCAAATTTCGCTCCTAGTGTAAAGCATAGAAAGATATAAGATGAAGTTGGAGCAAGTGATTTGGGGAGATGTAGGGGGGGAAGAAGGACTAAAGGAGTTGATTGCAGAAATGGAGAAGGCAGTTGAAAAGAAAAGGTTTGAGAGAAGACAAAAAAGAGAAACGAAAATAAGTGGTGGAATAGAGAATGTAGAGAGGCAAAAACAGAGATGAGAAATGCTAGAAGAAGATGGAAGAAAGGTAAAATAGATGTGCAGGAGCATCAGGAGAAGAAAGTGAATTTTAAAAAGGTATGTTCTGAGATAAAGGTGTCGTATAAAGAGGAAATAGAGAAACAAGTAAAGGAAATAAAGAAAGAAGGAGAAGTGTGGGAATTTCTAAACAAGGAGAGAAGAAGAGATAAGAGGAGAGAAGGTTTAACGGATATAAAGGTGTGGCTGGGTTATTGTATGGAGCGTTTGGAGGGAACAATAGAAGGACCAGGGCAGGTGATATTGCAAGGGGTAAATGCAATACAGGAGGGGTGGGAGATAACGAAAGAGGAAATGGAGGAAGCAATAAATAGACTAAAATTAAGGAAGACGACAGGAACGGACGGTACGCAAGGAGAACAATGGAAATATGTAGGGGAGAAAGTGAGAGGATATATAAGGAAAATTTTTAATACAATATGGAAAGGGGAGGAATTGACAGGGAGTTGGAAAGAAAGTTTAATTCTGCCGGTTTATAAGGGAGGGGATAGGAAAGAGGTAAAGAATTATAGAGGGATTAGTGTCACTAATGTAAGGTATAAATTGTATGCCACGATTATACAAAGGAGGTTGGTAAAGGAAGTGGAAGAAAAAAGACTATTACCAGATTGGCAGATGGTATTTAGAGTGGGAAGAAGGGCAATAGACAATGTTTATATATTGAAACAGTAGTGAATGGGAAGCTAGATAAGAAAAGGGGTAAAGTATACGCGTTCTTTATGGACATAGAAGCTGCGTTTGATAATGTGAATAGGGAAAAGCTATGGAGGGTGTTAAAGAAAAAGGGAATAGAAGAACAACTAGTGAGGAAACTGGAAGGGATATATAAAGAGACTAAGAATAGGGTAAAAATAGGGGATATTGTTAGTGAAGTGTTTTGGACGAGGAAGGGGCTAAGGCAGGGGTGTCCTCTTAGCCTTATTTTATTTGCACTGTATATAGGGGACATAGAAGAAGTGTTGAAGGGAGGTCAGTGTGGTGGGGTTGTCATGGAGGGAGGGATTAAAGTGTGGGTGTTGGCATACGCAAACGATATGGTCATGGTGGCAAAAAATGAGTTGGAGACGAAAGGTATGATAAATAGGATAAAGAGGTATCTGGAAGGGTTTAAATGTGAGAAAGTCTAAGATGGTAGTTTTTCAAAAAGGGAGAGGAGGGAAGAAAAAGGAGGAGTTAAGTTGGGGAGAACAGAAGATAGAGGCAGTAAATGAAGTGACATATTTGCGATATAGGCTAAGGTATGATAATAAAGATGATGCGCATATAAGGGAGTTAGCAAAGAAGGGTAACAGGGTATTAGGGCAGGTATGGAGTTTAGGGGAAAGAGTATTTGGGAAGGAGATTGAGAAGAGAAGATGGCTGTTTGAAAAATTGATTAAAAGTGTGATGATGTACGAGGTGGAGGTATGGGGTTGGAAAGAGTGGAACCTATTGGAAAGGGTACAAATAAAATATTACAAATGGATACTAGGTTTAGACAGGGAGACGCCAGGGTACATAATAGAGGAGGAGAGGAAGTTAGAGAAGATTAGAATAGAAGCAGGGAAAAGGGAGGAAAGGAGAGAATGTAAAATTTTGCAATGTTGCTGGAGGACGGTAAAAGATATCAAAAACATATATGGGCAGGAAGAAAGGAAACTGTACTATCAACGAGGAGGTTTCGCAAGAGAAGAGGTGGAAAGAAGGAGAGAGGAAGGGAGGTTAAATACGGGGGAGATAGTAAGAAGAGATAAAGATTCGCAGGTGCAAGAGAGGGAAGGAAAGTATAACGTAAGGTATGGGAATATAGTGTCCAGGGGGGTTCCTAAGTATCTGATGGGGAGGAGAAGCTTAGGAGAGAAACGACTTATAGCCAGGTTTAGATGCGGAAATGAGGAGAATTTAAATAAGTATTGGAAGGAGGATGTAATGAGGAGATGTAGATTATGTGGGGAGGGATGGACGGACATAGAGCACTTGAGTGAGGAGTGTGGCGAGCCAAGAGAAGAAATGAGGGGGAGGAAGGCTTTGCTTGGAGAGGAGGGGGAGGGATTGGATTGGATGAAAGCAGTAAAGGAAAGAGGTATAAGAGGGGAGGGTTAGGTCTAAAGTATTAGAATAGTTAGATGGTGATGTGAAGATTTTAGGGGAGAAAGTTGTTTAGTTTTTTTTAAATTTCTGTACAAATTATATTTTATGATAAGAGAATGATGTAGGGGTAACGTAACCCATTGTAAGGCCGAATGGCAAAACAATTAACAATAAATTAACAAAAGTGAATCGTTAAGTAGTTATTTTCATAACAAATATCGACTTTGTAAATCGTTAAAATTACAATTTAGAGAAATTAAGGAACAAATGTTAAAAGGTTTAAATCGACCGGATATAATTAGTGGATTAATGGCAAAGTCGCACAATAATGAAGACGAATTATTACACGATATTATCGAATTTGAAAGTGTGTCCGGGAAATAGCGTAAACGAAAAAGTAGTACATTACCCTAAGAAGTGTGAATTAAAGATGGAAAATAATGACAAGAAAGCTTTAATTCCATGTTATAATGGTTCTGAAGATGGACATTTTTCAAGGAACTGTCCAAAACCACAAAAGTTAAAATGTTTTAAGTGTAATAAAGAAGGACACGTGAAGGCGGATTGCAAGGACGACAAGAAGCTATTTTGCTTCCGGTGTAAAAAGGAAGGACATACACAAAGACACTGTAATGTAATAAAGAATGTTTGTGTTTTATCGACCCGGGAAGTGCGGTATGTACCATAACCGAGAGTTTTGCGAAGAAAAATAAATGGGACTGTACTCCAGGCGATTTGAAACTACATGGATTTGGATCTCCGCATCCAGTAGTAAAGTGTGATTTGAAAATTAAATGTGAAGTGAAAATTGATGATGTGGAATTACCGGAAGTTACATTCTGGGTAATACCTGACTCTGCTCAAGACGTGGATGTTTTGATTGGAAGGACATTTACCGAAGATGAGAGAATTGCTTACGTAAGAGTGGGTAATGAACTAAGATTTGGATATTCGTAAAGTGATCCATTCCGCGTTCTAAAAACAAGTTTGGAACCGAAAACTGAAAAAACTGTCAGCTGTACTGAGAGTGTAGTTGTGGAAGCAAATTCGATCAACTTCGTTGAAGTAAAAGGGGAAGCTGGACCACGAATGGTGAGTTTCATAAATAAAAATAATAGTTCAAGTAAGATTTGCGTGGACGAAATTTTTGACGTTGATTTGGATGCAAAACCGGTTAAACAGTGGGCGACGACTACGGGAGAAATAACCAAAGCTACGGTTAACGTAGGCGTTAGTGCAAGTCATGAAGAACTAAATGCGTTAATAACGTTGTTGAATGAATTTCATCGCGATTGTTTTGCATTCACATTAAAAGAACTCGGTTGTACGGACTTAATTAAGATGAAAATTAATGATG
Organism: Aquatica leii; assembly: GCA_035610365.1. Lineage (NCBI taxonomy): Eukaryota > Metazoa > Arthropoda > Insecta > Coleoptera > Lampyridae > Aquatica > Aquatica leii. Next base: position 35,574,237 of record CM069439.1, read on the forward strand.
CAAATGTGCCGGTGCGTAGTAAGCCATACAAAACATCAAATGCAGATCGGGAAATTATGAGGAACACGATACAAGAGTTACGCGACGCCGGTATAGTTTCGGACACAAAATCACCTTACGCGTCTCCTGTATTGTTAGTGCCGAAACCGTCGGGAGAAAAACGACTTGTAGTAGACTTTAGACGATTAAATAGTCAGACGAAACGTACAAGTTTTCCTATACTAAGTGTGGATGAACAGTTTGAACAGTTAGCGGGTTGTACATTATTTACCACCTTGGACTTAGCGAGTGGATATTTACAAGTGCCTTTAGACGAGAAATCGCGTGAGAAAACCGCCTTTATAACATCTGACGAAACTGGACAATTTAATAGAATGTGTTTTGGACTAACTAACGCGCCGTATGAGTTTTCGAGGTTGATGGCTATAGTGTTAGGTGAATTGCGCAATAAAATTGCAATGTCTTATATAGACGATATCTTAGTGCATGCGCGAGATTGGACTCAAATGATTGAACGTTTACGAATGGTCCTTGAGAAGTTACGATACGCAAAATTAACTTTAAAATTATCTAAGTGTTATTTCGGCCAAGACCAAGTAACCTACTTGGGGATGGATGTTGATAAAAATGGAATAAGACCGGGTGCGAAAAAAGTAAATGCAATAAAGAATTTTCCTGAACCGAAGAGTGCGCACGAAATAAGAAGATTTTTGGGTCTTACTGGATTTTTCCCAAAAATTTGCCGAGAAGTATGCGCAAAAAGCGAGAGCGCTCAGCGATTTAACAAGAAAAGAAGCCATTTTTAAATGGACAGAAAAGGAAAAAGAATCGTTTAATTGTTTACGAAATGAGTTACTTGGAAAACCAGTGCTTCAACTTTTTGACCCAGAGTTAAGCACCGAACTACATACGGATGCTAGTATGGTTGGGTTAGCGGGAATGCTGATTCAGTTAACGCCATGTGGAGGAAGACATTTAGTGAGTTGTGTATCAAAGAAAACTACCAGTGCAGAAACCCACTATCGTTCGACTCGTTTGGAACTATTAGCCGTAGTCTGGTCGGTTGAAAGATTGCGTTCGTATTTGGTGGGAATTCATTTTACCATCGTAACGGATTGCCAAGCGATAGTGTATTTAAATTCAAATAGGACGTTAAAACCGCAGACAGCACGATGGCATGCACTATTGAGCGAGTACGATTTTGAGGTTAAACACCGATCCGGAGAGAAAATGGGTCATGTGGACGCACTTAGTCGCGCTCCTACTGAATGCAAAGAAGATGCCTTGAGCGAAATAAGTGAACGAGGAGAAGTTTTAATTCAGTTAACGGAGGAAGACAAGATGTTAATGATCCAGAGAACAGATGACAGGTTAAGAGGGTTGATAGAAACTTTACAAAAAGATGAGGAAGAACGGTGTAAAGAAGAGAAAGATCGAGTTGACCAGTACGTGTTAATAGACGGACGCTTAATGAGAAAAGTAGAAGTGAATAAGGAAAAAAGGTTACTTTACGTATTACCAGATTTCATGAGAAAGGGAACAGTAGTTCAGTTTCACAATCTAAGGGGACATTTCTCAGTGGATAGAACAATATCTCTTATTTTAAGAAAATATTGGTTCCGGCGAATGAGAAATTACGTGAAAAACCACATAAACAGCTGTTTTGAATGTCTGATTAGTAAAATACCAGGAGGCAAAAGACCGGGATTGCTCAACCCGATACCGTTGCCGAGTCGACCATTCGTCCGAATCCACATCGACCACTTAGGGCCTTTTCTAAAAAGTGAAAGAGGAAATGTATACATTTTAGTTGTGATGGATGGACTGACCAAGTTTGTAAAACTGTATCCGATGGAAAGCACGAAAGCTCAACATTGTGTAAGAGCACTGGAAGGTTTTATTCTGGATTTTGGAGTGCCAAGTATTATCGTTAGTGACCGAGGAACTAGCTTTACGTCGAAACAATTTGAAGACATGTGTGCGCGACATGGTATCCATCATACGTTGAACGCGAGTCATAGACCTCAGGCAAATGGCCAGGTAGAAAGAGTGAACAGAACGATTGTACCTATGGTTATGGCGATGACAAACGACGATAGATCATGGGATAGTAAGATTCGAAAAATGGAAAGAAACCTGAACAATGCAGAAAACAAAACCACAGGACGAACGCCCTTCGAGCTTTTATATGGATATAACCCCAACTTTGAAGATGCGAAACTTGCACGTGTGTTACCGACCGAAGAATACCAAAACCCGAAAATTATTAGAGAACGTGTCAAGAAGGAACAAGACAAAACCAAGATTAGATATGATCAAAAGAGATATAGAGGTTATAGTTTGAACATTGGAGACGTGGTAGTGATGAGAAGACCCCATATAGGAACAGGTGAACCGACAAAACTACAACCTAAGTATCTTGGCCCATGGATAGTGTTAGAAAAAGTAAGTTCAGATATTTACAAAATTGAAAGACTCCGTGGAGACGACACGCAACCTTATGTTACAACAGCTCACGTTAGTCAGTTAAAAATATATCAGAACCACGAAGACGACTGTGAAGAAAATAAAATTCGAATGGGAGAACAAGATGATAGCCAAGAAGAAGAAAACGAAGTAGGAACGCATGAAGACTCCTTACCCAACACAGAAGAGTCTGAAAGTGAGAAGGAAGAAACCGAATTTTTAGACGACGAAGATTATCAACCAGAGACAAAAGTGAAAGTCGAGCTAGAATCTAGCAGTAAACCGAGTCGAAGACGGCAACCGCCAGGTTATTTAAGTGATTATCTAACAGATCTGATGAACGAGGACGTTCATGGTAGTCAGGCCGAGTGACTGAAAAGCCGATTTCGCGGAAAAGAAGAAGCGTGAAAGGAAGAGGAAGGTGAGAGAAGAGAGGGGAGTTGGTAGCGAGCAGTGCGCGTGAAGAAGTGTTGAGAGAAGAGTGTCGCGAATTATTCGCCGAGTGTTTATTATTTGATTACATTATTTAACCATTGTCTGTAAGGTGTTTATTCTATCATTAAAAATCTAGAAAACGAACCCGTGTAAGTGATTTAATAGTTAACATGATACATTTGTTGTATGGCCTCATGGCAAAGATAAACTAAATCAGTTCTTTCAACATCTAAACTCTGCACATAACAGCATTAAATTTACTATGGAGTTAGAACATAACAGCAGTCTAGTCTTTCTTGAGGTACTGGTGATAAAGAAAAATAACGGAAAATTGGGGCATTCCGTTTATAGAAAGAAAACGCACACGAACAGATACTTAAACGCCAAATCTCACCACCACCCAGTACAGAAGAATACTGTTTTGCATACTTTAACCAAAAGAGCTATAGGTGTGTCAGGTAATGAAAATCTACAAAAGGAAAAGGAAACACTGTTGGAGTCCTTACAACAAAATGGATACGGGTGCAAAAAGATCCAAAACGCATGGAAAAGAGCAATAAATCTAAAAGTCAAAGAAGACTTATCACCTCCTACTAGCACCGCTTATTTACCGTACTGCATGGGTTCGACAGACAAAATAAGCAGAGTGCTAAGGAAGCATAATATTAAAACTGTCTTTACGACTAAGGATACCCTGAACACCTGGTTTACTTCTGCTAAAGACAAACAAGGGGCTCTAAAACATGCCGGAGTTTACAAAATTGCTTGCTCCTGTGGATCTAGTTATATAGGACAGACGGGACGCTCTATTGAAGTTACAGTAAAAGAACATATAACTGACTGCAAAGACCGCATAGTTACTAAATCCCCAGTGGCAGAACACGTGTGGAACCAAGGACACACGCTGAATTATGACCAAACTAAAGTGTTGGCTAGAACTCCTCTCTACTTTCCCAGACTAATCCGCGAAGCTGTGGAAATAGAAAAACATCCATGTATTATGAACCGAGAAGACGGTTTAAGACTCGGCAAATCTTGGCTACCAGTATTATATCCTCCAAGACAAAGATCAACCTTCTTGGAAAGGACACAAACACTTACACTAAGGTCCGTAAATCACGCTAATAGCTATTGGTATAAATATCGTCATTTACACTTTTTCTTTCAGTGACATTTACCACTCTGAAGATGCAAGCTGCAATGTCTTGCGAAACGTCAGTTTGTTTGGGTTCACGAACGACAATACGGCAAAGGCCAAGTTCTACTTTTTGTTTTGGCTCTCAAGAAGAGTCTAGGACCAAGCCTAAGTCTGGGTGTTTAACTACGACGCGGGCTAAGTCGAAAGTCGCTTATAATCATAAATCTAAGTAAAAATTTTTTCCCAGATAACCATTGTACTTCTGTGTGAAGTAGTAAAAGATGTATGCAGGTTACCTAAGTCATTAAACAATATCCTAAATAACTGCATATTTAAAGGTCGAGACTTTATAAAGTGTACTATTTCTACTGACTCGTCAAGTACAGGTTTAAAGAAAAATTTTTGATAGCAAATGCTTGGCGATGGATTATAAAGTGACTACCTCTACAATTTTTAGCAATCTCTTTGATCTATGCTCCATGAGTGCAAACATCGATGAAATAGTCCCATGGTAATCCATTTTCGCGAAAATAATTGTTAAAAAAATTCAAAATTTTAGCCCCTGCGGTATTACTTTCTAACGGCTTACAAATAAGTAGACGAGGAGGCTATAGCATGTTCGTATTGATACCGTACAAATACTAACAATACTGCTAGCCCTATTACATCACCTAGCAATTGGTGGGAACTCCAATAGATTTGGTCGAATCCCTGCATTTGAAGACGTTGTTCTTAATATTATTGAAGATGAACAAACGACGAGCACAAGTTTTGTCGTTGGTTTTTAAAACGTTGCAATTTTCAGAGGCTTTTTGAAAATAATATTTGCATCAACGACGTTTTTCAGTAAATGTATGGGTTCCAATCTAAGGAGAATACGTTATTAGACCCCACATTCTTCCAAACCGATTGAATGGTGAGAATTATCTAAATTTTCTAAATAACGCTCTCAGAAGACGTACCGCTAAACATCAGACGAAGACTTTGGTTTCAACATGATGGAGCATCGGTTCACACAATCCAAGAAGTTACAGCACTACTAAATAGAGAATATCCCTTGTTGAGGAGATGAGCTTCCGTTGCGTGACTAGCTCGGAGCCTCGACCTAAGTCCCCTAGATTTCTTTTTCTGGGGTCAGATGAAGACTTCTGTATATGAGACATAAGTAAACAACGAATCAGAATTGGTGGCTAGAATAGTAGCTGCAGCAAAAGATATAAAAGACAATCAGACACCTCTTGCAAGTGTTTCTTCTAATATTTTGAAAAATATTTGATCGGTCACCATTTTGTTCTTTGATAAAATAGAAAATTATTTAAAATACAAATGTTTTAGAGAACCGAATTCAAATGCTGAAAGTTTTTGTATTTTTTAATATTCTTTAAAATAAAGGAGTAATCACGATTTTTCTAAACACAAAAAACGCCAACTATGAATTAAGGCTCCACCCAACAAACACAAGGTAGCTTAATTTAGTAGTTTATTGGGTATTGAAAAGTCATTTATAAGTAATTTAATTTTTTTCGTAATTTAAGAGTAGTCTAAGGTGACGTTTAGCAGTAATTTAAATGGTTACTAGTTTAAAAGTTGTATACGAAGTAGTTTAGGAGTATTTCAGTATTGTGGTAGCATAAAAGTAATTTAATTAGTAACTTAATAGTAATTAAAAAATTAAACGTTGTAGTTTAATGGTAATGGAGTCACCATTATACTACCCTACTACTGCTATTATAAAGTAATTAAAGAGTAATGTAATGGTGCGTAGCTTAAGTATAGTTTAACCAGTAACTTAAGAGTAATTAAAAATTGAACGTTGTAGTTTAATGGTAATTGAGTCACCGTTATACCACACAGTAATTAGAAAGTAATTAAGGAGTAATGTAATGGTGGGTAGCTTAAAAATAGTTTAATCAGTAACTTAAGAGTAATTAAAAAACTGAACGTTGTAGTTTACCGGTAATTGAGTTACCATTATACTACCCAGCAATTCAAAAGTAATTTAGGAGTAATGTAATGATTGGTAGCTTGAATAGTTTACTCAGTAACTTAGTACTAATTCCAGAATTAGGTTGGGGAGTTTAATGGTAATTAAATGTCCGTTAAAATACAAGGTAAATTAATAGTCAGTAGTAATAGAGTTGCTATATAAATGTTAAGCTAAATTATTTTAAAAATAGCCGTTATATTTGCCAAACAGTTAGGTCTGCTATCAAACAATTGCTTGAAGAATGCATACAAAGAAGGAAAGTCGCAATTATTATCGACAACTAAAAAGATTGCGTACAGTTTACGAAAATATTAATATTGGAAAGTCAAATAGCATTGGTCAATCTGCGGGATCCAGTAACACGATATAAATATAAAACAAAAGTAAATATTATAACTTATGATACAAGAATATCAATATTTCATGAAATTATGTACCTGCCGTATCCAAAAATATTCGGATTATATAAACCACTTCAAGCAACTAAGACATGAATTATCCTGATTACAGAATAACAAAAACAGCAAAAGTATATAAATACGTAGCGATGCAAATGTACATATAGAACTAATTCATCATTAATCTGATTGTCATCTGAAATATTTAATGTTTCACGTTGAAAGTATTAAATTACGAATAAGTTACTCGATTTTGTATTCAACATATATAACGTGTAGTTAGCATTTATAGTATTTGGTCAGGTAGAGTATTGGTTAACACGTTTAGGTTGCAAGGCATTTTCCTGATGTTCGTGGGATCAAACCCCAGGTAAATACTTAAATTAAATTTTCTAATTTAAAAAAAATTCTACAATTTATCAATCATGTGCGTCAAATTCTGTAAACGAAATAAATAAAAAATTACAGAAACAAATAATTAACTAAAAAAACTATTTTTTTAAATGTGTTAGTGGTTTTAATATTAATTTAATAGTTTTGCTAGTAGTTCAAAATAGTAGTTTAACAGTAATTCAATGGTAATATAACAACAGTATTTTAATGGTAGCTTATTAGTAATTTAGAAGTCAATGAATTTTTGGTAGTTTAAGTGGTTGCTTAATGGCGCCCTTTTTACTGTTTAAATTACTACTTAAATTACCGTAATTTAATGGCAATTTAACAGTAATGGGCAAATAAAAAATTTAAACTAAGAAAAGTTGTTTGTTTCAATGCCATTTTCCGGTGTTAAACTTAGTATTAACACCCTGTATATTCGCAGATTTCAATAAACAATTTCGCGCGTTTATCGGCGTTTATTTCAGTTTTTAAAGATAAGTTTGATATACATACATGCAATATTTTATCATTGCAATTCCTTTTTTTTTTGAAATCCAAACATGGTTTTTGCATTTTATAGTAGTTTTTTAGTGCACTATTTTTTTATGTAAACATATTTATGCACTTAACTGGCCATTACAATATGATTTAATTAACGTTCAAAATTACTTCATCTTATTTTTCTCAAACGTAAAAACCAAAGTAATTAAGTAAAATACCACATTATACTGATACGGATAAAACTTAAATTATATATAAATACTTCCGTCGTTTTTCAATTTTTTTTTGGAATCATCTTTACACTACATTATATAACTTATCTTTTATCAAAACCAATTTAAAGTTAATTAACACACTGTTCTTGGTGATACGAAAATATTTATGCGAATCTCAACCAAAATCAAAAAGTCCTTCGTATACCAAAAACTTTTTTAAATAGTATAAAGCGGTAAAAACCAGTGCTTATTCTATTCAAAAAAACATTTTAATTATTGATAATAGGTACTGAATGAGAAAAATTTAATTACAGGATGTTACAGAACAATTGGATTTTTGAATACGTAAGTTACGTAAATATTATTTTTTGAAAATTTTATTTAGGTTTTGTTTTAATCGTTCGTTAATATAGTACAATTATGATATTTTGTCCTTCATAAGTTTGACCTTGTGTATGCTCTTGTTTGACAGAATGTACTTTTGCTTGATGATGCGTTAAATAGAAAAAAAATGTTTAGTCACTTAATAATTATAATTTTTTGAATAAATAATTACTTAAAATGGTACTTACTGGCTCCCATTGCGTTTAAAAAAAATGAGAAACTGTTATTAACGTTTACAATTTATTTTTGCACTTTAATATATTCTTCCGATAAGTTAAACTATTTATTTTGTATTTTAGCAGTGCGACTGTTATCTAAATACTGCCTATAGGAAATGACATATATTTATAAACTAACGATAAGGACATGCGCGTTGATCTACATTAATTTTGAAAATGTAAAACCAAAAAAAAGGTACTTTTTGAAATGAACAATAAGAACTAATATTGTCTAGTTTATAACTGAGAACTAATAAAGATATAAAAAACAGCTCTTTTATTAAGATTACATACATAATTAATTTACGAGATATAAGTTAAAGTCAAGGTTTCTAATCAAGTTCTTTGATAAGAATAGTATCAGGTGATATTTTTTATTGATTCATTTTAAATTTTACTGTAATTATAGTAACTACGAACTACTGTAAAATCTTGTTGACATGGAACGATAACGTATTCTTCATAAATAGCAATTTGCAGTAGAGGAGTTGCTCATATATCGTCTTCCTAATGAATCTCATGATTGTATTAAGATAAGAAAAATATCATGAAGATACGTTTCGATTCAATGTAGATGAGATCCGTAATTTTTCTTGACTTGGTTGCTGCGTGTGATTTAATAAACAGCAATCCGAGGCGATAGTCCCAAATTCACTTTCTCTATCAATAATAGTCTTGGGTCTAAAAGCTCTTTTACAGTTGATGCATTCTTAACTAAATTCAATTCTTTCACTTGAAAACGTCGAAGTTTGCTAGTAATTGTCCGTTTTTGCAGTTTTTGTCGGCGTAGACCTGTTTTGAATTTTGAAATTTTGAAAGGCAATCAGCAGGTTTGCAACTAAATTATTTTCTCTCCTACTAAAAGATTTTACAAACGTTTAAAGAAGAACAAGACTTCATTTAAGTCAAATCAAAATTTAAAAAAAGTTATAAAAGACTGATATGGTAACCGGTATCAGGTTTCTAAAAAACTTAAAAACGTTTTATTTTATTGTTCATGTGGCTATAACGTGAGAAATAAAATTCCGGAAAGAACGAGAAATCAATATCCGTTGATAAATTGATATGAGTTGTTACTAGGGTATTCAAAGGAAGAATTATTCACGTACAGAAGTACAACCAAGTACACGCTTTGAATAATTTTTTAATAATTTACAAGAAGCGAAAAGAAACATCTCTTGCTAATTTATTTATAGACATAAGAAAACAGATAAAATTGTTTTTTTTTGGTTTCTTTACTTTGCGTTAATCTTAATTTAGTGTTATAAATGATAATTAACTTTAAGTTGCGGCTTTGTCACGTGACTGTTAACGAACGTGTGCTTTATATTTTTTTCTCAAAAATAATCTTTAAAAATAATAGCACCCAATCAACAAGGAGATATTTAATAACGTTTTGAAAAGCTTGTGTTTAAAAATACTACACAAATATACATGTTTATAGTAGCTTTTATTCACTAATTTTTCAGTGACTGTTATATTTGAAACAACGCGATTTTTTATGTCTTTGGTTTTTCTATTATATCTAAGAAACTTATAAATGGTTTTGTTTTCGTTTGCCAACAGAAGGTTTTTTTTTAAATCTATAAAAAATATACAATACAAAACACTGCATATTTTTATATTGTCACTTTTGAAAATTAAAACCCACGAATCAAAAAGTAAGCATCAGCAACATGTCGCTGTGACTGTGATCGTCAAGCTAACTCACTACCGCTTTTACGTGCTTACTGTCGATATGTGGAGAGGCTGTAGTAAGTTAAATAAAGCACACAGCAAAAAATAAATTGGTTTTTATTCAAAAGTTTTTGATAAGAAAGATTTTTTGTTTGATGGAACCTGTAGTAAGAGGGGAAGAACAAGCGAAGAAACTTTTCGAGTCTTCTAACTGAAGGTAAATGCACATATATGACGACAGGTTTAAATTCTAACACATATAAATACTGAAACGTTCGAGAAGTTATTCGCAAATTCGAGATCCTTCTCGAGGTTGTTATCCATCTTCTAGAAGATATGTCGACAGATATGGAACACTCGAGAGTGATTTTCAAAATGTGTATATATACCAAAGAAACAAATCGTAAGTCAGTTATTGCCGTAATGCAAATACAGCAGTGTTAAGAAGATTATTCAAGTTGAAATAAATAAGTCGTTAGCGCGTGTGTGTACATAAATATACGGAGAATAATCTCGTACGTGATTTTAGTGTAAACAAGTGTGTGAAGCTATCCGCGGACTTTATCTTATCTTAATTAGTGTAAGTGTTTTTATTAAATATTATTAGATTTCATTAGTTTAGTTAATTTACAAGTGTACATATTTCTAGTATAAGTAAAAAATATTTTTAGTAGTTTAAATAAATTAGTGTTAATAATAAAATTTGCTACAGTGGCGTCAATGTGGGGTATCGTTCGCGAATTTTAGTATAAGTATCATTAAGAAATATCGCTCCTGTAATAAAAACATTGATTGCGCAAATAACTGTTAAGTTCGCGATACGCGTGTTTATTTATAAAGTGTAAAATAGTGTTTATTAAACTTTTTCTTTTAACAAGTGCGTGATCGCGATATTAATTAAATTCGTTTCCGTACACTAGTGATCGTTATTAAAGTTTTGTGTTATACAAAAACTGCATTTTAAAAAGTAGTGTATTTAAACTCTATATTCGTGTTATATTTAAATTTATGCCGGTGACGCGTTTGCAAAAAGTGAAAATGGATTCAAAAATATTTGAAATTCTCGAATCAATGAATAAAAATATGGAAGAAAATAATAGAAAAATGGGCGAAAATTCTCAGAAAATTGAAGAAAAGTCAAGAAAAATAGAAGAAAAACTCTCCGAACATTCTCAGAAAATGGAAGAAAATTCTAGAACAATAGAAGAAAAGTTGTTGAAAAATTCTAGAAGTTTAAAAGAAGAAATACGAACGAGCATAGAAAATCAAATTAAAATTGTTCAAGAGGAAATCCAAGCAGATATGTTAAACTTAAAAGAAGAAATTTGCGAATCTGTGAATGAGAAAATAGAAGCAATAGAAGACAAATTAGAAGACAAAATAAAACTGTTAGAAGAAAGAATGAACCAAATGAATTGTTACGGTGAAGGAAGCGTCACGAGTGAAGATTTAATAATGGACCATCGGGAAGAAGCCACTCAAAAGTTTAAAGTTATTGTTCCTCCAAATTTTGATAGTAAAGTTCTATGGTCAACCTACTACAAGCAGTTTGAAGCCGCAGCTACAGCTAATGGTTGGAGCAACAAGCAGCAAGCGACGTCTTTAATAGTGTCCTTACGTGGAGAAGCGCTTGGAATTTTACAAACTGTTCCTGACCACCTACAAGAAAATTACGAACTCTTAAGTTCACGATTAGAAATGAGATATGGAGATGCTCATCTTCAACAAGTGTATCAGGCTCAAATTAAAAGTCGGGTTCAGAAAGCTGCCGAAAGCCTTCAAGAGTTTGAGGCTGACATCGCTAGATTAACACGGCTTGCGTATCCTACAGCACCAGATACCTTCTTGGAGCAGTTGGCAATTCAAACCTTTGTAGACGGCCTCCGAAACAACGAAACGCAGCAGACTCTCCGGTTAGCTCGACCGAAGACATTGGATGACGCTTTGGTGCATGCTTTGGAGTTTGAAGCAGCAAAACAAGCATTGCAACGAGATGGTCATAGACTCTGCTGTGCTGCAGAAGTACCCGCGCAGACACTGGAAAGCATCGAGGAGATGCGCGACGAATACTTCGGGAAAGAGGAGTGACAACTTTGAACTGCGATGAAATAGGCCATGTACGACGGCATCGCACTAAACCTAAGAAGAGGACAAGAAGAGCGCTCGAAAATTTGGAACGAGGCGATCAAAAGAGACAAAAAGTAATCTCATCTAGTCAGACTCCGGAGATTACAATTCAAATGGCATCGCCTAGGGAGCAATTGCATAGCATTTATCTCGATGGCAAGATCAATGGGAAAAGCGTTCAGTTACTGGTTGACACTGGAGCGACGAAGACCATCATTCGTCCTGACATGTTAGTGAAAAACGAGAAAACATCACCAGTAACAGTACGACTTCGAACGGCGACGGGCTACGAAATACCTACTCACGGACAAGTCAAAGTAACCATTGGTTTGGGAAATGGAGTACTCGATCATCAAGTACTGGTAGTCGACATCACGGAAGAAGTTATCCTGGGAATGGACATGATAAAGAAGTATGGGTACCATTTGGATATGAAGAACGATGTCCTGAAGATCGACAATGAAAAAATTCCTTTTCATTCGTCAGAGAAGGCAGCCGTGCGAGTTTTATTGAGTGAAGACGTGACTCTGCCTGCAAGGACTGAAAGTGTGGTGATGGCACGCCTGGATGGAAATCTCCGGGAACGCTACATACACGCGATTGAACCAATGGAGGGCGGTTTAGTTGAAAAGGGACTACTCGTTCGCAGAACTTTAGTACGAGTAAAAATCACGATGCCAGTAAGGATCTTAAACATCAACTCAGATCCTGTAACGTTGAAGAAGACCGTGGTAGGCGAATGCACGCCAGTATCTCAAATTGTGAGATGCGTGAAGTCTAACGAAGATAGGTCGCCGAAGAAGTGCCCACAACATCTATTGGAGATTCTTATCACCAGATGCCAAAACCTCAGCCAAGACCAGCTGGCTAAAGTTAAAGTGTTGATCGAAGAGTATCAAGATGTGTTCGCGCTGGAGAGTGGTTCCAAAGGAAGAACTACTGTGGTGAAAAAAAACGCTTGGCCGATACGACAACATCTACGCAGACTTCCTTTGGCGAAAAGAGAAGAAGCCGAACAAATAATTACGGATATGGAAAGAGAAGGCGTGATTGAATCTTCAAGTAGCCCATAGGCATCTCCAGTGGTACTCGTGAAGAAGAAGGATGGATCAACGAGGTTTTGCGTAGACTACAGGCAGCTAAACGACGTGACCAAAAAGGACAGCTAGCGTTTCCCAGAATTGACGATACGTTAGACACCTTGTCAGGATCCCAGTGGTTTTCCACGTTAGATTTAAAGAGTGGTTACTGGCAGGTAGAATTGGAACCCAAGGATCGTGAAAAACAGCTTTTACGATTGGAACTGGTTTGTGGCAGTTCACTATGATGCCTTTCGACCTGTGTAACGCTCCTGCAACGATCGAGCGTTTGATGGAGACCATCTTGCGTGGATTGTCTTTGAAGACGTGCTTGGTTTACCTGTACAACGTGATTGTGGTTGGAAGGTAGTTTGAAGAACACTTGAACAACTTGAAGGAAGTGTTCCAGCGATTACGTGGGGCTACCCTCAAACTGAGACCAAAGAAGTGCCACGTATTTAAGAAGGAAGTGCAATACCTTGGCCACGTCGTATCTAGAGATGGAGTAAGGGCTGACTCAGACAAAATCCAAGCAGTGCAAGCATGGCCAAGACCAATCGACAAACATCAGGTCCGAAGTTTCCTTGGGTTGTGCAGTTATTATACAAGATTTGTACCCGGATTTGCCAATATTGCCAAACCATTGACAAAACTAACGGAAGAAAAAGCAAAATTTAGATGGAATGAAGACTGCGAAAATTCTTTTAATCAACTAAAACAGGCCCTATAGTCACTTCGCCAATTTTGAGTTATCCAAGAAAAGATGGAATATTTGTTTTGGATACCGACGCAAGCAATCTGGCCATAGGCGCGGTCCTTTCGCAGGTTCAAGATGGACAAGAAAAAGTTATCGCGTATTTTAGCAAAGTTTTGTGTTAGCAGTCGTTATGTCCATCGAACATTTCTACAAGTATTTGTATGGACGAAAATTTTTACTGAGAACAGACCATGCCGCTTTAAAATGGCTACTGCAGTTCCGTAACCCGGAAGGACAAGTGGCAAGATGGATCGAGAGACTGCAGGAGTATGACTATGACACAGAACACCGTGCCGGAACCAGTCATCGGAACGCTGATGCCTTGTCAAGAAGACCATGTCCGGCGGACTGCAGCTATTATTCGCGACTGGAAGAAAGAGTTGAATGCCCCCGGAGAACTGCTATGGTTGATGATGAGTGGGAACCTGAGCAGCTACGTCGCGAACAAGAAAACTATCCTGAAATAAGATTATTCCTGGATTGGAAAGAAAGCGGCCGACGACCAACCTGGGAAGAAGTGAGTGCTTTGGGCAGAAACATCAAAGCGTACTGGGCGCAGTGGGACTCCTTGATAGTAGAAGACGGTCTTCTTAAGCGATCCCCAGAAAGTGTTGAGGGCACGAGAAACAGACTACAGTTGGTAGTGCCAAAGAGCCGGGTGACAGAAGTGTTGAAGCATCTCCACGATGGGACATCAGGAGGACACTCTGGCATTAGAAGACATTGGGGAAAGTTCAAGAACGATTCTACTGGGTGAACTGCAACGAGGACGTCATGAAATGGTAAGTGGACGGTCTGGTCATCAGGAAATGGTCCAGCGAGAAAGTGCAAAGCACCCATGAAGCAATACAACGTAGGAAGCCCTTTGGGAAGAGTAGCGATTGGCATCGCAGGGCCGTTCCCAGAATCGGATTCGGGAAATAAATACATCCTGGTGGCGACGGATTATTTCACGAAATGGACGGAGGCTTACGTTATACCCAATCAGGAAGCAGCTACAGTTGCAGACGTATTAGTAAAAGTGTTTTTCTGCCGGTTTGGAGTTCCGTTGAAATTACACTCCGATCAAGGCCGCAATTTTGAGTCTGGGCTGTTTCAAGAAGTTTGCCGACTGTTGGGAATTAAGAAAACTAGGACAACGCCTCTCCATCCTCAATCTGATGGCTTGGTTGAACGGATGAATCGAACAATGGGCAAGTACTTAGCTAAAGTAGTGTCTGAACACCAACGAGACTGGGATCAGTACTTGCACCTTTTCCTAATGGCATACCGATCATCCGTTCACGAAAGCACAGGCCAAACACCATCCTGTGTAATGCTCGGTCGTGAAATACGATTACCATGCGACCTTCAATTTGGACGAAGACCGGAAGAAGAAGTCGCTGGGGAAGATTACGTCAGCAAGCTGACCAAGAGGCTAAACGAAGTACATGAAGAGGCCCGTAAAAACACACAAATTGCCAGCGACAGGATGAAAACAAGATATGACGTCCAGGCGCAAAATGGTGTGTTTTAACCTGGCGATATGGTCTGGTTGTATAATCCTTAAAGGAGACGTGGTTTGTCGCCGAAGCTGCAAAGGCAATGGGAGGGCCCTTATGAAGTCATGCAGCGTATTAATGACGTCATATATCGCATCCGGAAACCGCCCAGAAGCAAGCCAAACGTGGTCCACGTCGATCGTCTAGCCCCGTTTGCTGGCGATAACCACAATACGCAAGTTCAGGTCCGAACCAGAGTAATAAGTAGCAGAACCAGGAATCTAATCGAAGACATGGAGTTCGAGAAGTTTATGAACTTATAAGGAGGTTCTGGAAAAGCAAGGTTCGGAGTTACCACCGAGGAACAACAAGACCTGTTCCAGACACAAAAAGATTACGCCATCGCACATTGCGTGAGCGAGGATCTTGACATGTCCAGAGGGGTTGCAGTCGTATTTAAAAAGAAGTTTGGGCAGCTAGATGAATTACGAAGACAGCAACCGGCAGTCGGAAAAGTTTTAGGACTACGTGGTGACGAACGCTTCGTTTTTTATCTGGTCACCAAGAAATACTCATGTATCAAGCCGTTATACAAAGATCTGTGGCGAACATTATGGAGTCTCAAGAGAGAAAAGGAGTTCCATCATATTAAGAAATTGGCAGTACCAGTTGTGGCTTAGATCAACTGAATTGGAAGACAGTTCGAAACATGTCGGAGGTCGTCTTCCGAGGAACAGGCGTTCAAGTGTTGGTCTGTAGTTACCAACCAAGAAGATTATCAGGTCAGGAAAAGTTCATTCACTGTTACTTTTATGGTCTAGGGAGTTGCCGAAATGAAAAAAGCTGCCGCTACCGCTACGATCTTTTTTACCGGTGTCGCATCCAGCCTCCTGTTCTCGGACAGAACAGTTCTAAGAAGCGGGCAGTGAAACGTTCGAGAAGTTATTCGAAAATTCGAGATCCTTCTCGAGGTTGTTATCCATCTTCTAGAAGATATGTCGAAAGATATGGAACACTCGAGAATGATTTTCAAAATGTGTATATATACCGAAGAAACAAATCGTAGGTCAATTATTGCCGTAATGCGAATACAGCAGTGTTAAGAAGATTATTCAAGTTAAAATAAATAAGTCGTTAGCGCGTGTGTGTAAATAAATATACGGAGAATAATCTCGTACGTGATTTTAGTATAAACAAGTGTGTGAAGCTATCCGCGGACTTTATCTTATCTTAATTATTGTAAGTGTTTTTATTAAATATTATTAGATTTAATTAGTTTAGTTAATTTACAAGTGTACATATTTGTAGTACTTATAAGTAAAAAATATTTTTGGTAGTTTAAATAAATTAGTGTTAATAATAAAATTCGCTACAATACAAACATTATTTTAAATAGAAGAATAGTTAGTTAACTGGCGGTCTGTCAGTAGGTACCGAGGTCCTAGTTCATTATTAGGAAGCAACATGCGACCTTACGATGTTTGCCCCTTCCGGCAAATAAAATATTAGATTACATTTTACAAAGCAATGCATACACTGGTGTTTTTCCTTGTTTTCAAACCCGTTAGAATCACTATCAATAGGTAAATATTACGATCGAAACGGTTTCCTAACTTTGACCAACTTTTATATCATTAAATCATAAACGTATAAAAAAACAGATAGGTTATTATGCATACTTTAGAATTGAAATCAAAGATTAGCATTTTTAAATTACTTACAAACAGGTAAAGAAATGTATGTCCTTTTGCGAACAAAGAAACATCTACGCAACGCCACTTTAAATTTTATTCATTTTCAAATTTGACTATAAAATAGTTAATTATGGCAGTAAAATTTCCGACGCTTGATGAAATCATGAAGTAAAGAGAATCTAAACTATTACTACTATTTGTGAACAACATCGTGAATATTGTAACGAACCGTTATAAATCTTAAAATTAAGTTGTGTTATAGAACTGGATTTAGTTTATTTTTAGGAGTATTTTTGAATTATTTTTATAAAGGAAACTGTTATTTATTTATTATTTTTAAGACTGATTTATTTTAATTAAGTTTGTAATACGTTGTCCGTTTGTAAATAAACATTCGAAGGGAATTTCACCGGGTACCAAACGCGCAACCGAGCTCGCGCTATCCCCGCTTAAAGCCGCTTCACCCGTCAGAGCGCATGTCATCCCCGCTTAAAGTTGTTCTCCTTCTTCTGACCCCGCCGCAGGAACGAGAGTACTAGTTAGAGCCGAAGAGGATTCCGGGGTAAGCCGTTTTGCTTTTATTAACCAAACCTCCGGGCAGATACCGCTCTTCCTCCTTGTCTGCTCTTCCCTAATCCATCCTTTATCGGGCGTCATATTTGTAGTGTTTGGCTTTGGCCTGCGAATACGCCGTCAACACGTCGTATCCGTAATGTTTGGCTTTGGCCTACGGATACGCCTTCTTCTATCCTTTACCCGGCGTCGTATTCGTAGTGTTTGGCTTTGGCCTGCGAATACGCCGTCAAGACGTCGTCTCCGTAGTGTTTGGTTTTGGCCTGTGGATACGCCTTTCTCCATCCATTACCGGGCGTCGTATTCGTAGTGATTGGCGTTGGCCTGCAAATACGCCGTCAACACGTCGTATCCGTAGTGTTTCGTTTTTGGTCTGCGGATACGCCTTCCAGTAACGTGTTCAAAGCCCTTCTCCTAAAACTAAAATTCATACCCGAGTAAACCCTATCGACCGATCCAACGGAGGTTGCTACCCTATTGCATGCTTGCTTGCTTGGTCACCGACGTCACCGCTATCGAACGCACGCTAATCAGTAATTAATTTATAGATCACTTACGCTTGCTTGGTTGTGGCCGCCGCTTCAGCTCTCGTCAAATATCCCGCCTATTAATTGTTTATTTTGAGAATAAATAAAGTTATTTTTATTTACTTATAGTGTATTTTATTTCCGTCGCCTTGCTCCGCGTTTAGGTCCGCTTAAAGCCCTGGACAACCGTGCCTTTACTGCAGTTACCCGGACAACAACGTCGAACAAGAGAGTAAACTCCTCGAACAAATCTGGCGCCCGAGAACCGTACCGTTCACTAGCTTTCTATTTCAGCTAAGCAGTTCAATCCGAAGTAAGCGTCACAATATACAAATATAAAAACTATGGAATCGAGGGAATTTGAATGGCAGCCAAAGCGTTGGTTTTACCAAAACAAAGAAAACATGTTGAAATGATCCAGTTGGAATTTGAACCCAATTAAAGACACACGAAATTACGTGAGCATTGTCATTTGGAGGAAAAAACTACGAAAATGCGCATGATCCGTTTTTAAAAGGCAGTTGCGCACGCTAGGGGTGGAAATGGAAAATGTGTATAATATTTGGTTTTCTTTGTGTTTTACGAAATTTTATAGGTATGTAACTAAAGGTATTAGTTAGCTAACGTAAAGAGTGATAAAATTAACTAAAGTTTGTTAACATTTTGTATTAAAATTCTAGCGTTATAAAAACACCACGTTTTCTTTTCTTTTGCCGATTCAATTGTTTTTATGTGTACGATGAATTTCCAAGTCAATTTCTGTGGGATTATTAAACAATGTTTTTCACAAATTATTACTTAAAATTTAAAATTACTAAAAAAGAAGGCTTGAAATTTTGTCGTATTTTCTTTATTTCACAATTTCATTCATTTGTAATTTTGAACACAACATTAAGCGTCGTAAGTTTAACTGTAATAATTAATTCATTGCTTGGTCGGGACAGCACTGCGTGTTCGCATTCACTTCGAGCTCGGGCGACATGATCCGGTTCCCGATAAAAAGACAATTGGTAAATAGGTGTCGAAAAACAGGATCGGCGTCAAAAAGAAAATATCCTGGTCGACCACGGACAGCGACAGGTCCTGCAAATGTTGCCGCTGTGAAACCTACAATTCAACAATTTTCGAGGCGCTGTGCACCTAACACGCGACTGCCTTACGGTTATCAAATCGAAGTGTTCGGAAAATTTTGCATCGGGTTCTTAAAATGCACCCCTATAAAATTTCTATTGTACAGAAGTTGTGTGAAAGAGATCGTGAAACCCGTATCACTTTGTGTCAAGAATTTCACAACATTCTTCGCATGGATGTTTTGATCTTTAGTGATAAAGCACATTTCCACCTTTTGGGCGAGCTTAACAAACAAAACTGCAGGTACTGGTCTAAACATAATCTCGGGAACTTTACGAGCGGCTACTTCATAACCGTACCGATCACAGTCAGATGTGCTATTTCTGAAGTTGGTGTCTGGGGTTCATATTTTTTTGAAGAAAACTGTGCTACTGTTTCGGTAAACGCAGATCGGTATTGTGTCATGCTAGAGAGCTTTCTACAGCCCAGAGTGGATGCTGTTGTCGGTGAACATGGACAAGAACATGTGTGGTTTTAACAAGATGGGGCCTACACAGCTTGTCGTTCAATGGGAATTCTGAGAGCAATGTTTCCTGAGCATATGGTCTCTTTGCGTGGTGACATAGGGTGGATTTGACTCCATGTGATACCTTAAGGAAAAAGAAAAACAAACCAATCTGTCTTCTACAGCTCGGACTCGCTAGGATTCGCCCGGCTATGCATGCTGTATGCACACTTATGCTACTTAAATTCAAGTTTATTTGTTTACTCGCTGAACTCGCATCGCTTGGCTAGGCGTGCCGTGTGAACATACACTAATTGTAGTGGCTCAGTGAACACAATGGATTTCCCAAATTGTGATAGCCTAACAAACACAAGGATGCCCCAAGGATGACCCGGGGACATGATGTTGCGGATCACTGAATGTCCCAAAGTCATCCCATTTTGGTTCTGTGTACGTCCTAGGGACATTCATGGGACGTTCTTTTGTCACAAGTGTGTGCATCCCTACGATGTCCTTATAGGACATCCTTGCGTATCCGCAACGGGACGTCCCTTTTAGATGGCTGTAGGATATGTACTATATATGTATATTATATTTTTATCAAGAAAAGTACCATTTCCAGTTAAAGTACATCTACTTTGTGGTTTTTTCTATTGTTTTTTTTATTCAGTAAGGAGACTTAACGTACTCCTCTGCGACTTGACGTAATGAATAAAAATAACTTTATCAAATAAAATACAAATTATTATTACATAAAACTATATTTTTAAATAATAATCCAAATTATATTCAATTAAAATAAATTTAGATTATTTCATTTTTTTATCTTCTCGATCACGGCGTTCTTTGGCCTTCCTTAGCGAGTTTTTTATACTTTCTTCCCGATTTTTTTAAGTGGCGCCTGAAACAATGCAACTGCATAAGAAATGGTATCCGTCATGTAGAGTCGATAAAAAAGTTAATACAAAAAGCTTATTTTGGTATTTCTATGTAATCAGAATTTACATTTTTCTAAATTAAAGAATTGATAAAGTGATACTTTTTTTGTAGAATTAATGATTGATTTTTTTGACGATTCTATTATTGATTAAATCATAAGAGATGATCGATTATAACCAGTTAAAAATTGTTTAAATCGTTTTTTAAAAAAAATTTTGTAAACGCGTCAGTTTTGCAAATTCATTAAGAATTTTTATACGTTTTGCATTTACATTTCATCAGAAGAATGTGGTAAAAACAAAATTATTTCTAGACGTATTTTTAACTGCCTAACTAATTATTGTGGAAATAGTAATACAATAGGAGAAATACGCACACTAATCATAACTATGAATACTAAGAACGCGATAACGTTATAGTTTCTTAGTTAGATTAGCGATTTTGTGCCTTATCGGTCATGTTGACATTTTTGGATGACTTATTGTGAATCGCGACGATAAAAGGCGTGAGATAACGTCACACTTTTAAACCTTTAATACAAAGAAAACATTTTTAAATAATTTTTTGAGTAAAAAAATTTTTTTTTACATAAAATAAATATTTTCAATTCACCACATAAGTATACGCGCGAGATGGGGTTTTAAATCACCATTATTAATAATTGTGATATTTTAATTTCAATAAACTTTTATTAATTTGTAGTAATTCAAACTAATAATTATAAATGATGATTTTTATACATTATAAATAAATACAAGGTATCAAAAACTTACCAAATAAATTTGTTTATGCACTAAAACACCCAAGAAACGTTAGATAATAAAAAGTACAGATAAATAAAGTAGTCAGAACACCAACAAAAACAGATACAGAGTGCAAACAGAGTGTACCACTTTGATATACCAAAGGAGCGTACGGGTGTTGAGTAGGGACCAGAGAACAAGAAGGAAAGTGGACACGCGCACTAAGTTTGCATTTGTTTTTGCCGGCATAGGACATCCCATCGTACGTTCTTCATTGACATCCTGAGGACGTCCTATTAAAGACATCCTATACAGGTCCGTTTTAAAGCCCGGGATGTAAGGACATCATTTGGATATAAAACGAACGTCCCTGGGACGTCGTGTGTTTACTGGGACGTTTCCTCTGTTTTACGAAAAAATTCGTTCTTTATTCTGTTTTTATTAAACCTGTATTATAACGATATTTATTAGTACATATCTAGTAACTGTACGTTAAAGATTGTATGCAAACACTTGTTCTTCAGCGATACGTAACTATTATCTAGGCGTTGTCGATTCATAAAGGTTGCTTGTGCAAATATACAGGTGCTGTATTATATAATCTATAGAGATATGTTATACAGGTTACATTCAGTTCGAGGACCGGAGGGGTTTCTTCACCTGTTCTTCCTCTCCTACTACGGGTTCTACCGAACAGGAAATTTCGATTAAAGTAAAGTTCTACTTTAATGAAAACCACGATTAACATTTCCTGCGTGTTTTATTTAACCTACTACAGCCTTTCGCATATACCGAGAGTAACGCTAAAATTTTACTTTAAAAACTATAGGAAACTTTCTTACTTTTTTACGTTAGCTGACTAAATATTTTTAGTTTCATACTCATAATACTTCACAAAACAAATTATAAATGAATTTTTTTATTATAAACGGCTCTACTTTTTTTTGTCAACCACCACTGGTTCTCACGTTCAACTTTTAAGTAAACGGAGTAAACGTCTAGCAAAACCTGCGCATTCTTGCAGTTATTGGTTTTTCCGCCAGATAACGATGCTTAAGTAATGTCGTACGTCTTTAATTGGATCATTTAAACTGTCTCATTTCAACGCAATACTGTTTTTTGTCGCTGAAATAGTGTATTATTTGCAGTTTTTTTAAAATTACGTACGTAACAAAACAATGAATGATGAATAAAAGTAGGTACCGGTTAAAATTCTGTAATATTTTTTTTTGAATTTGTTTTTATATTCAAAAGCACAAAGAAGATCGTGTGATTGAAAACAAGATACGGATGTTCTTTAACAAAATAAATAAATTACGTAATGTTTTTAATTTTGTGTATATTAATTAATAAAAAAATAAAGGTCAGTGTTTGTCAGCCGAAAAGTGTACACCGATCTTTAAAAATGATAGTTCAATAAACTCGATTTCTTTATATCTTCTTTGCATTCTATTTGTAGACGAAAAAGTAGAACAACGTTTTTGTCGTTTGTATCTGAGCTAAAACTTTTCCCCACAACCGTTAGTGGACACTATGTAATAATTATTGATAAAAATACAATATACAAATACAGACAAATTTCCTACTGTTGCTTTTTTCGCTTTTACTACCTTAAAGGCTTAAAATGTTATTAACGTTGAATTGCAAAATGTGCATTATTTTTACATGTGATTGACTAACGTTATTACTATTTGAAAACTGAAGGTTTTCATATTCGTTTTAAAGGTTTTACAATATTAACATTTTGTTGATTCAAATAAACCTGGAAGTTATTTATATTGTATTTGTGCAAATAAAAAATGTTAGTATTCCAGTTTGTATATTCTTTATATATAAAACAATTCATTCCAAAACAAAAAAGCGTTTAAAATGAACTATTTTAATAACAATGGATGTTACATCAAGTTTAAAATTTGCGCTATTTGTTTTCCCCACAAACGTTAGAAGCCGGTAAAAACTGGTTCCAAGTTTTAATACGGAAGATGCCTCTCTAAATGTACATTTTCTTTTAATACCAGTTTAATACACAAGATGCCTCTACTGGTTTGTACTACAGTTTGTACCATGGTTTGTACATTCGGTACATTCGTTGTAATGTTTGGAAATGTAAGAAAAATGTAGAGGAGTAAAGTGATTTAATATTGATATTCATAATGAATCTTAAGAAAATGTTTGCTTTTGCTCAGTTTTTTGAAAGGCTTTAATTCAAGAATGAAGTGGTGTAAGTGTTTATCATGCATAAATCCAGAAGTAGAAGATATCACTACACTCGATTTTAGCTGTAGTTCTTTAAAAGAAGTTCCTTCTTTAGTTTTTAATTTCGAACGTACATTACAACATCTTTACCTTGACTGTAATAAGGTAAGTCGTTGCTCATTTATTTATAATTAGTATGATTGCATTTCAAGCGTTATTTGTTCTTTAACTGTGTTTACAAATTTGCTATCTGCAGGTTTTCAGCAGGTAGGCTAATAACTATTTTATTTTTTTATTCTGTGATTTTATGTTGCAAAGTTAATTGTTAGAACTACAGAGAAATCTTGTATGCGATTTCTGTTTGTCAGAAATACTCTAACTGTAGTTTTTCTAATATAATCATGAATGTTATCTAAAGATGAATGTTTTGAAATACTACAATGTGCTAACCTATGTGGGTGAAGATTGGGTTAAAATACCAATGTAAAAATTCATTTACTAGTCAGCATCAGAAACTGCTTTAAAACATTAAACACAGAAGGACGGTTTTCTTGGATTTTGTTTACTAAGCTTATTGCACCTTTCTCTCTGCATTATCGATTGTGTTTATGATTGTATGCTCTACCCAGTCTGGGATTTAATTACTTGGGACGAAACATGATTAAAATCTTTTGGTTCTGTTTGTTATTACCTACAAATGTATTGCTTTTTAAACCACTAGTGAAACACTTATAATGTGAAGTTCTAAAGATTGTCTGTAAATGTAATCAGAGATGTGTCATTAGTTGCATTTCTTGTTACTTCTTGTGCTGGTTCTGGGCAGTTGAATACTCTTAGACTCATTGGGATAAGACCTTACAATTTGAAAGAGCTTTGAAATCCGCCTGGGTATTTTTTCTGGGTTTAGTTGTAAATCGTTTACATTCGAGTATTGTCTATATTTTTATTTGAAAAATTGGTGTACGTAGCAAGGGACCTAGTTAGATTTTTCATGGTTTCATGTAATGTATGCTTATTCCAACACTGCTCTCAATTTTGGATATGTCAGTGTGTCAGATTGTACTTATGGAAAAGTGTTTTGTCGTTTTTTTTCTTTTTAATAGCACTTTTGGACAGTTTCTGATAAAAATTAAAAAAGTTCCGCATTTGGTACCTGCTAACTTCGCAAATTCTGCACGACACTCCTTTCTCTAAAGTACTAAAACGGGTTGAATATTACCATATTCGACAAGAGTTATGAATAGTTCTGTTCAAGTTAGGCATATATGTGCCATTACCAAATTGACGTAATCGTTGAAATTCTTTGATATTTCTCAGTAGTATACTCTAATTCAATGTTGCCCAACCTTTTTTTGTCCGTGGGCCGGATTCATCATGACATACGATTTCGCGGGCCGGATTTTTTATAATTGCATATCTTAGTAACACCTTTTAACACCTTTGAAAGGAGCTCGCGGGCCGGATTGAGCTTCTTCGCGGGCCGGATCCGGCCCGCGGGCCGTAGGTTGGGCACCGCTGCTCTAATTCTTCACTAATTCATAGTATTTCTTCGATATTTCTAAGTAATACACTGGTTCTTCACTAATTTGTAGTAATTCTTTAATGTTTCTAAGTAATACACTGTAATTCTTTACTAATGCATAGTAATTCTTTGATGTTTCTAAGTAATACACTGTAATCACATTTCCAGCTATTTTTAAAAAATTTGAATTTCGTGTAAGTTCGGGTTCGGGCAAGTTCGAGTTTCGGAAAGGGGTGGGAGGGGGTAGTAACCACATTTCCCGCGCATTTAAAAACACCAACCAACCAATGACACAAACCGATGTGCTTTTTGACCAAACATAATTGGTCTAAAGCAGGAATTGAAAACTGCCTTAACAAACCGATTAGCCGTCCAAAAACCATAAAAATGACAAACCGACTAGCTGTTTGCAAAGCGGTTTGTAAACCGGTCGGTTTGCAAAGCGGTTTGCAAGGTGGTTTGTAAAACGGTTTGCAAATTCAAAGCACCCGATATTACACGAAATTCAAATATTTTTAAATGCGCGGGAAATGTGGTTACTACCCCCTCCCTCCCCTTTCCGAAACTCGAACTTGCCCGAACCCGAACTTAACGAAATTCAAATTTTTTAAAAATAGCGGGAAATGTGATTACTACTCCCCCTCGCCCCTTCCCGAAACTCGAACTTGTCCGAACCCGAACTTACACGAAATTCAAATTTGAAAACTGCGCGCGCACACGAACGTATACGAAGAAACTCCGATCTTGCCCGAACTTACACGAAATTCAAACTTAAAAAAAAAACGCGCCCGATCTTACCCGAACGCATTCAAATCGGTTGATGGGTATGGCTGAAAATAAGTAGGAGTGGTTTCGACCAATCAGGTTGATTGGTAATAATTAAAGATGGCGCCAGTGGGGGCGTCATTAATTCTGATTGGTTTAAAACAGGAGAAGTGGAGGGGGGAGTCTAGATGTTAATTTCCCATAAGAAAAGTTATAGAAGGGGGAGCTGAAGTGGCGTAGAAACGGCGAATCTACCCTACTACTACTACTACTACTACTACTACTACTACTATTCTTTGATACTTCTAAGTATTACACTGTGATTCTTCACTAATTCATAGTAATCCTTCGATATTTCTAAGTAATAAACTGTAATTCTTTAGTAATTCACAGTAATTCTCCAATGCTGTACACTAAAATTTTTTAGCTGACCAAGAATATGAACACCAATTCTTCAAGTATATAGTAATTCTATTAATCCTTTATAAATACTTAGTAATACACGGATAACTCTGAGTAATACGCAGTAATTTATTGAAATACACAAGTATGTAATTCTTAAGGATGGCTTCACTAATTCACAGTAATTCTTCTATATTTCTAAGTAATACACTGTAATTATTTAGTAATTCACAGTAATTCTCCAATGCTATACACTAAAATTCTTTAGCTGACCAAGAATATGAACACCAATTCTTCAAGTATATAGTAATTCTATTAATCCTTTATAAATACTTAGTAATACACAGATAACTCTGAGTAATACGCAGTAATTTATTGAAATACACAAGTATGTAATTCTTAAGGATGACTTCACTAATTCACAGTAATTCTTCTATATTTCTAAGTAAGACACTGTAATTCTTCACTAATTCATAGCAATTTTTCGATATTTCTAAGTAATACACTGTAATTCTTCACTGATTCCTAGTAATTCTTTGATGTTTCTAAGTAATACACTGTAATTCTTTAGTAATTCACAGTAATTTTCTAATGCTGTACACTAAAATTCTTTAGCTGACCAAGAATATGAACACCAATTCTTCAAGTATATAGTAATTCTATTAATCCTTTATAAATACTTAGTAATACACAGATAACTCTGAGTAATACGCAGTAATTTATTGAAATACACAAGTATGTAATTCTTAAGGATGACTTCACTAATTCACAGTAATTCTTCTATATTTCTAAGTAATACACTGTAATTCTTCACTAATTCATAGCAATTTTTCGATATTTCTAAGTAATACACTGTAATTCTTCACTGATTCCTAGTAATTCTTTGATGTTTCTAAGTAATACACTGTAATTCTTTAGTAATTCACAGTAATTTTCTAATGCTGTACACTAAAATTCTTTAGCTGACCAAGAATATGAACACTAATTCTTCAAGTATATAGTAATTCTATTAATCCTTTATAAATACTTATTAATACACGGATAACTCTGAGTAATACACAGTAATTTATTGAAATACACAAGTATGTAATTGTTAAGGATGACTTCACTAACTTACAGTAATTCTTCTATATTTCTAAGTAATACACTGTAATTCTTCACTAATTCATAGCAATTTTTCGATATTTCTAAGTAATACACTGTAATTCTTCACTGATTCCTAGTAATTCTTTGATGTTTCTAAGTAATACACTGTAATTCTTTAGTAATTCACAGTAATTTTCTAATGCTGTACACTAAAATTCTTTAGCTGACCAAGAATATGAACACTAATTCTTCAAGTATATAGTAATTCTATTAATCCTTTATAAATACTTATTAATACACGGATAACTCTGAGTAATACACAGTAATTTATTGAAATACACAAGTATGTAATTGTTAAGGATGACTTCACTAACTTACAGTAATTCTTCTATATTTCTAAGTAATACACTGTAATTCTTCACTAATTCATAGCAATTTTTTGATATTTCTAAGTAATACACTGTAATTCTTCACTGATTTACAGTATTTCTTTAATGTTTCTAATTAATACACTGTAATTCTTTAGTAATTCACAGTAATTTTCTAATGCTGTACACTAAAATTCTTTAGCTGACCAAGAATATGAACACCAATTCTTTTAGTATATAGTAATTCTATTAATCCTTTATAAATACTTAGTAAAACACGGATAACTCTGAGTAATACACAGTAATTTATTGAAATACACAAGTATGTAATTCTTAAGGATGACTTCACTAACTCACAGTAATTCTTCTATATTTCTAACTAATACACTTTGATTCTTCACTAATTCATAGTAATTCTTCGATATTTCTAAGTAATACACTGTAATTTTTCACTAATTCATAGTAATTCTTTGATACTTCTAAGTAATACACTGTGATTCTTCACTAATTCATAGTAATCCTTCGATGTTTCTAAGTAATACACTGTAATTCTTTAGTAATTCACAGTAATTCTCCAATGCTGTACACTAAAATTCTTTAGCTGACCAAGAATATGAACACTAATTCTTCAAGTATATAGTAATTCTACTAATTATTTATAAAGGCTTAGTAATACACAGATAATTCTGAGTAATACACAGTAATTTATTGAAATACAGAAGTATGTAATTCTTAAGAATTACTTCACTAATTCACAGTAATTCTTCGATATTTCTAAGTAATACACTATGATTCTTCAGTAATTCGTAATAATTCTTTGATATTTCTAAATCATACACTGTAATTCTTTACTGATTCATAGTAATTTTTTTATGTTTCTAAGTAATACACTGTAATTCTTTAGTAATTTACAGTAATTCTCCAATGCTGTACACTAAAATTCTTTAGCTGATCAAGAATATGAACACTAATTCTTCAAGTATATAGTAATTCTACTAATTCTTTATAAAGGCTTAGTAATACACAGATAATTCTAAGTAATACAGAGTAATTTATTAAAATACATAAGTATGTAATTGTTTAGAATTACTTCATTAATTTACAGTAATTCTTCGATATTTCTAACCAATACACTGTGATTCTTTACTAATTTATAGTAATTCTTCGATATTTCTAAGTAATACACTGTAATTCTTTACTAATGCATAGTAATTCTTCGATATTTCTAAGTAATACACTGTAATTTTTCACTAATTCATAGTAATTCTTTGATACTTCTAAGTAATACACTGTGATTCTTCACTAATTCATAGTAATCCTTCGATGTTTCTAAGTAATACACTGTAATTCTTTAGTAATTCACAGTAATTCTCCAATGCTGTACACTAAAATTCTTTAGC
This sequence comes from Aquatica leii, assembly GCA_035610365.1. Taxonomy (NCBI): domain Eukaryota; kingdom Metazoa; phylum Arthropoda; class Insecta; order Coleoptera; family Lampyridae; genus Aquatica; species Aquatica leii. The sequence continues at coordinate 35,603,269 of CM069439.1, forward strand.
TGACCAAGAATATGAACACTAATTCTTCAAGTATATAGTAATTCTACTAATTATTTATAAAGGCTTAGTAATACACAGATAATTCTGAGTAATACACAGTAATTTATTGAAATACAGAAGTATGTAATTCTTAAGAATTACTTCACTAATTCACAGTAATTCTTCGATATTTCTAAGTAATACACTATGATTCTTCAGTAATTCGTAATAATTCTTTGATATTTCTAAATCATACACTGTAATTCTTTACTGATTCATAGTAATTTTTTTATGTTTCTAAGTAATACACTGTAATTCTTTAGTAATTCACAGTAATTCTCCAATACTGTACACTAAAATTATTTAGCTGACCAAGAATATGAACACTAATTCTTCAAGTATATAGTAATTCTACTAATTCTTTATAAAGGCTTAGTAATACACAGATAATTCTGAGTATACAGAGTAATTTATTGAAATACACAAGTATGTAATTCTTAAGAATTACTTCACTAATTCACAGTAATTCTTCTATATTTCTAACTAATACACTGTAATTCTTCACTAATTCATAGCAATTTTTCGATTTTTCTAAGTAATACACTGTAATTCTTCACTGATTCATAGTAATTATTTGATGTTTCTAAGCAATACACTTTATTCTTTAGTAATTCACAGTAATTTTCTAATGCTGTACACTAAAATTCTTAAGCTGACCAAGAATATGAACACTAATTTTTCAAGTATATAGTAATTCTACTAATTCTTTATAAATGGTTAGTAATACACGGATAATTTTGAGTAATACACAGTAATTTATTGAAATACATAAGTATGTAATTCTTAAGAATTACTTAATCTAATTTACAGTAATTATTTGATATTTCTAAGTAATACACTGTGATTCTTCACTAATTCATAGTAATTCTTTGATATTCTAAGTACTACACTGTAATTCACAGTAATTCTCCAATGATGCTTATCAAAATTTTTTAATGGTTACCCTTCTTTGAGCTTTTCTTACCCTGAATAGTAAAGTGGTGTTTAATTTAGTGAAGGTGCAAAACTGTGTGGAATAATTATTGGTAGCGGAATATTTGGCAACTATAATAGACGATGAGAAGTCTAGTGCTAAGGATGGTGAATATAACCATGACCAATCTGAAGACGCTTTTACGCCAGCAAATAGCAGGTGATCTGCAAGATGTATTTCATATCGAAGATGCTTACGCTGACGAAAGTACTCAAATAGAGCTAGAAAAACATTCTTCTGGCGCCGAAGAAGACGATAAAGCTTAAGAGAAAAATTCTTGAGAGACAGAAGAAGAAAACGCTTATTCAAAAACACTATTTCTTTCACCAGGAACCTGCTCCAGTGTCAGCAACAAGATATTGGTTAATTGTTGATACTTTTAAATGCATTTTTTTCGAGCGAATGGTGGATATCATTGTACGCGAAACCAATAGAAAGCAGACCGTGTGTACGAAAAGTGGAACATAAAATACCCAACACCATTAAAAGAAGGTTATAACAGTACGCTTACGTAGGGTTCTTGGTATTAATTTATTTGAGACAATACTAAAGCAGTACTTATACTGTAAAATTTACATCAATAATGAAACGTACGAGAAATTATTGTCAAGTCCGAGAACCTTCGCGAGGTTTTTGTACATTTCCAGAACGTTCACCGAAGGATGTGGAACATTCGCGAACGTTTCGCCAAAATGTATAAATGCGGTGCAAACAAATCATAGGGCAGTATTCCAGTAATGCGAAGATGGCAGTGTTAAGAAGATTATTCAAATTTAAATAAATAAGTGTACATATTTTTAGTATAAATAAATTAGTTAGCTTTAATATCCGTTACAATGACAATTGAAAGGTAAAAAACGAACGACTCTTTCAAATGAATCAGTGTTCGCTTAAATAAAGCAAACGATTTTATCTTTTATGTCATCTAGGTGATTATATTTTCGCAGCGAAAGTTGTTTTTTAGTTAATTTCAAATTTCCGTAGTATTATTTATTTACTGCTTATTTTATCTTGCAGATTGTTGAACTTCCAAGAACTTTATTTCAATGCGAAGAAATCCGATATTTAGTATTATGCGATAACGAAGTCGAAACAATACCTCCTCTTATAGAAAAACTAACAAATTTAGAAGTATTAATGCTAAGCAGAAATTGCTTAGCTTACGAAAGTATTCCGGCTAATATACATCGTTGCCATCGTTTAAAAGTATTACATTTAAGTTCGAATAATCTTACTAAAGTGCCTAATTCCGTAACAAGATTAGTTTGCTTAAAGGAATTATACTTGAACAACTGTGATATTGAGTATTTACCGGCCAACTTTGGTCGGTTAAATAATCTACATATTTTAGAATTAAGGGAAAATCATTTATCGTCACTACCTAAATCGTTAAAGCAACTTTCGGAGTTAAGAAGGTTAGATATTAGCAGCAACACGTTTAGGAGCTTTGTAAGTATTCTTGCTTTATTTTATTTTTGTGCAAAGTAATTGTTTCAGCCCGACGTCGTTGGTACAATGCAGAACATTTCGGAACTTTGGATGAACGACAATTACATATCTGAAGTTCCAGATTGTATGAACAACCTTACAAAATTATCTCATTTTGATATATGCTGTAATAGATTAGAAAAACTATCTAGTAGTATTGGATTTTGCGTAAATATGAATCTCTTATTGCTTTCTATGAACGATTTAAAGGAGCTACCACACACAATAGGAAATTTAATTGCATTACATACCTTCAAAGTCGATCATAACCTTTTGGAAACTTTACCAGATAATATTGGATGTTTACAAAACCTTGAAGAGTTAGATGTACAGTTTAATAACTTAAAATCGTTTCCTTCGTCTATTGGGAGGTTGCGAAAATTAAATTCTTTGATTGCTGCTCAAAATTATATATCTCATTTACCAGTAGGTAAGTTGTAATAATTTCATAATACTGTAACAAGTTTTAAAACTAAATTTATTTTTAAACTAATTATTTATACGATTTTATATCTGATTATTAAATATAACTAACTTTTAATTAAACTAACTAATAAAAATGTCATGATATTTAAGAAAACAACTTACAAGTAATTTATGTACACTTGTTGCACTTTTATTTATCATAGCACACGCGTTAAACCCTTTATGTATTTAGGCCGACACATTGTTGACACTTCCAACTTTTGACTAGAATAATTCCAACTTTCTTTGAATACTTTTTATATTCTTATCTTGATCTAGATTATTCCATCTTTTCTGACCATTGTCTCGAAGTTTCTAAATGGTTGGGGAACACCTCACTGCTCTCTTGTTAAGACCGTTCTGTCCCAGAACAGGAAACTGGACGCGGCACCGGTAGAAAGTGTGGGACAATAGCGACAGGTCTCTCCATTTCGGCAACCTTCTTGAGCATAAAAGTAGCTGTCAAAGAAATAAAAGAAGAAATGGTAGAAAGGGAAAAGAAGTAAAAGAAAGAAAAAGAGGAACTGGTAGAGAGAAGAGAAAAACTGGAGAAAAAAGCGGAAGATGAGCAGAGATTGAAAAGGATGAATAATATTGTAATAAAGAGGTGGAGAAGTAAAGAACCGCAAAAGGAATTAGTATTGATGCTGGAAGAAAAATTAAACATAAAAGTAGAAGTTAAAAAGGTGACAGTGATAAATAGAGGGAAGAAAAATGAGATGGTGGTGGCGGAAATGGGAGCAAAGCAGAAGGTGATGGTGGTGAAGAGGAAATTAAGGAACACAAGGATTTATATAAATTACGATTTGACATGGGAAGAAAGGAGAGTACAAAGAGAGATAATGAACAGAGCGGAAGGGAAAAGAGTATGGGTAGGATACAGGAAAATGGATATAGACTGAGAAAGATACATATAGAACGACAGAGACAGGGAGTTGAGCAGAGAAAGGGGAAAGAAGATAGGTAGTCGTCAAAGGGCAAAAAACTAAAGGGTGAAGTGGGGAAGGGGCGATAAAGGAAAGAATGTTGACGAAATGGCAAAGAAAATGAATAATGGAAAGGGAAAATACCTACAAGGAGGAATAAAGGAAAGCAAGGAAGAAGCACAGGAGATATTTTGGAACGTAGCGGGAATAAAGAACAAGGAACAGGACTTTTAGGAGTACATCAGGGAACAGGATGTAGTGGGATTACAGGAAACATGGATGGAAGAAAAAGAATGGGAGTGGTGGGAAAAAGAGTTGCCGGAGGAATTTGAGTGGGTGGTGAAACATGCAGAAAGAGAGAATAGTAAAGCGAGAGCAAGGTTTAATAACGGGAATAAGAAGAAAATGGTTGAGTCAGGAAGAGAAAGAAAAAGTGCAACTGAGAAGAGGAATTGTAGAAAGGAACAGTGGAGAAAAAACAAAGAACAAAATCAGAAAGGAGAAGAACGGCAAAGAAAAGAAGTAGTAGTGAGATTGGAAGAAGGAGATGAGATAGAATAAACGTAGACGGACCAATAGAGGCAATAAAGAAGGTAAAAAAATGGGAGGGCGACAGGAGAAGATGGGATACAAGGCGCAGAGTGGGTATACGAGAAAGAAAATGTAGCAAAAAGGATGACGGAAATAAAATATGGAAAGGGGAAGGATTTCCGGAGAGATGGAGAGATGAAAGAATTACAGAGGGGTGACATTATTAAGCACGGCATACAAATTATATGCGACAGTGCTACAAGGAAAACTACAGAAGGAAATAGAGGAAAGGAGTTTGGTACCAGACAGACAAGCGGGATTCAGAAAGGGAAGAAGAGAACATATATAAGGAGAAAAAAAATAAATGAAAGATTAATAGAAAGAATGGAGGAAATTTACGAAGTATCGAGGAGCAGAGTGAAAGTGAATGGAGAGGAGAGCGAGAAATTCGTTACAAGGGGAGCGTTGAGACAGGGATGCCTACTGAGCTCAAGCCCGTTTGCATTATATACGGGGGATTACGAGGAAACAATAAGAGGACAACAGATAGGAGAGATAGTATGTAGTAGTAGTAGTTGCGGATGGCAATAGTGTTGGTGGTGTAGTGTTTCGTGGTTTTTTTCTCGTACTACGCTTGATGTTAATTTGTGATTTTATGTCTATTTATTTCGATCTACTCAGTATCATACTAATTTAATATCCCCGTTTCGACTTATGCCTTTCTTGCTAGCTCAGCAAGAACGCTTTCTCTACAAGACTACTGAGGAGTAGTACAGCAAATCAAATACACAGTAATATAAACACATTTAATGACACTCAAATGAAATAAGCGCACATGGTTTACCAATAAACTTAACGACTAACCTTAACTACAGCTTTTCGTTGTTGGTCGCCCCCTTCCTAAGGGATGATTTCTTTCTTTGCTAGCTTTTCGATTGTGTAGATTCTCTTGTGGTTTTTTATCTTTGCTGCTCTTCTACGCTTTTCGAATGTTGCTGGCGAGTGATCACTTGTGGTTGGTGTCCTGTCGTTGATTTACCACGTGCTCACTTCTTTATTTGCTTATAGCACAATTTCTAATGGTTAACCCTTTTCTGTTTTAGGTTAAACACTGATTTGGTGGTTCTATGGAACCAAATACACTTTATAGTTACGTATTAACGCTGAAATGTGGCTCCTATCGGTATCACCGAAAAAATCGCTCTCTTACCGCGCTCGCTGTAGCGCTGTCTGTCTCTTGTCATGCGCGCACTTTACACACTCTCACCAACTTAACACTTAAAGTACTATACAGGTCGATTCAAAATAATATTAAATGTACAAGGGATGTATCATTACAGTGGCTAAGGAGGAAAAGGAAATGAAAGGGGATCATGAAGACGCAGGAAAAATACATGAAGAAGAGATGGAAGTAAATACGGAGAAAACAAAACTAATGGTATTTAGAAGGGGGGGCAAGAAAAAGAGAGGAGTGCAGCAGGTGAAGGAATTCATATACGTGGGTTACACGATGAAATAAGGATAATAAGCAGGGGGAACACATAATGGAAAGAGTGAGGAAAGTAAACAGATTAATAGGACAAGTGTGGACTGTGAGGGAAAGGTTGTTTAGGGTGGCATAGAAAAAAGAAGGTTGCTGTTTGAGAAGCTAATAAAAAGTGTAGTGATATATGGGGCGGAAATATGGGGGTGAAAGGAGTATAAAAAGGTAGAAGGGTTACAAGAAAAATACTGGAAATAGGTAATGGGGCTAGATAGAGAAACACCGGGGTATATTATAAAAGAGGAAGTGCAGGCAGAAAAAATAAGAGTAGAGACGGGAACAAGGGCTATAAAAATGCGAGGATGAACTGAGGGAAAGAACCGAATGCAAAACACTACAGCAACGTTGGAAAGAGATATAGGGAGAAAAAGTGAAGTACGGACAGAGATGAATATTATAAAAGAAACGGGTACGCGAGAGAAGAAGTAGAGAGATTAAATAAAGAGGGAGTAGTGTAAGAGAGGAAATCATAAGGAGAGAGAGAGACATAGAAAAGCAGATGGATAAAGATAAAAGAGGCCAGATATAATGTGAATTATAAAAACATCAAGGGAGAAGGGGTTCCAGAATATCTAAAAGGGAACAAAAGCAAGAAGAAGAAAATTATAGCAAGGTTCCTATGTTGGGAACGAAGAGTTAAATACTGGAGAAAAGAGGAAGGAACGATGTGGGGACTATGTGGAGAAGAGACAGAGGACCTTAAACGCACGAAGAATGAATGCAGGGAGTTAAAAGAAGAGGTTAAGAAAGTAGAAGAAAACTGAAAAGGAGCGGTGTTCTGCTTGTTCTTACTCTAGTTTCGACTTGGTCTTGGGTATTGTTGTTATTGCCAGCAAACGGGGCTAGACGACCGATCTGGATCACTTTTGACTTGTCTCTAGGTGGTTTTCTAATGCGATATATGACCGTCATTAATACGCTTCACGTCATAAGGACACTTCCATTGTCTGCAGCTTCGACGACAAACGGCGTCTTTTTTGGTTATGTGCAAAGGTGCAAGTACTGATCCCAATCTCTTTGGTGTTCGGACACTACTTTGGCTAAGTACTTTTCCATTGTTCGATTCATCCGTTCAACTATACCATCAGATTGAGAATGGAGAGGTGTAATGTTAGTTGTCTTAATTTCCAACAAATAGCAAACTTCTCGAACAGCGCCTTGGTCGTAATGTAATTCCAACATGGCGTAAGCTTTCGTTCATTTCGTAAAATAATTCATCACTACCAGGATGTATTTGTTTTCCGAATCAGATTCTGGCAACGGCTTTGCGATGTCAATAACTTCTTACGTTATATTGTTTCATTGGCGCTTCTTTGCAGGGCATTTCCTGATGCGCAGACCATGCACTTACGGCACCATTCCATGACGTCCTCTCTGCAGTTCACGTAGTAGAGTCTTTCTCGAAATGTGTTCTTCACACCAAAGTGTCCTCCTGATGTACTATTGTGCTAATGCTGAAACACCTATGACAATCGGCTCTTTGGCACTACCAACTGCAGTCTCTTTTACTCTCTGCGCTCAGTTTAAAGGATAAAATAATGGAAAGAATGTAAAATTCTGAAGGAATGGAATTCATTGGTACACAAAGAACTAAAAGATAAGAAACCAAATAACTATGAGAAATTTATTAGGGCCAAAGAAATACTGAAAAGAGAATGAAGGAGAGAATGTGCAGAATATGTAGGAGCGTTTCGGAGAACATTTATTAAAGGTTTTGGTATTGAGGGAAGAACAGAGAACAAAGATCAATGTGTTGGATAGCTCACTAGAAGGAGGGGAAAGTTAAATACTATTTATTTATTTTTAATTCTTTGATTTCGATCGTTTTACTTTTTTTCTGTACAATATATTTCTGTAATCATAGAACGATATAATAGCGAAGGCTTCCACGGCCGGAATCTATACTTACTTTAGAATGTCTTCCGCGTTTGAACCGAGTCGTTGTTGTTGTAACCGAAGTTGTCAACCTACAAGCTAGCAAAGTTCTTGTCCAACATTCTTTGCGAGTTTACAGGTAAAACCTCTTCTCACATCCTCCACTCTCAGCATTTTATTCAACGTCTAGAAACTATAAAACTTGAACCCCAAGATCTTATCGTAAGCTTTGATGTTACTTCACTTTTTAGTGTATGATCAAGAAATTTAGACAATTTAAGATGACCATGAGACCAAACAATAAACGTGTCGTCAACATACCTAAACCACACTTTAGGTTTTAATATTGATGATTCCAAAGCAACCGTTTCAAAGGATTCCATAAAAATGTTAGCTACAACAGGTGATAGAGGAGAACCCATAGCAGCACCAGAAACTTGTTCGTAAAACTTATTATCAAATTGGAAGTAAGTAGAGGATAGACACTTTTCAATAAGAGGAACCAAACTCAAGTCCTTGCCATGTTGAGACAGAATCTGTTTGATGATAATAAGCGAATCCTTAATTGGAACTTTGGTAAAAAGTGAAGTAACATCAAAGCTCACGATAAGATCTTGGGGTTCAAGTTTTATAGTTTCTAGACGTTGAATAAAATGCTGAGAGTGGAGGATGTGAGAAGAGGTTTTACCTGTAAACTCGCAAAGAATGTTGGACAAGAACTTTGCTAGCTTGTAGGTTGACAACTTCGGTTACAACAACAATGACACGGTCCAAACCCGGAAGACATTCTAATGTTAGTATCATAGAACGAATTTATTCTAAAATAGAAATAAGACATTAGTGATTAGATTGTGTTAAATTGACGATCAAAGTTACCAATGCTTTCGAGTAATGACGAAATATGAGCGCGATTCTGATTGGTTACCAGTAAACACAGGGAGTCAATAAGAAAATAATTAATCTTGTTGTGTTTGTATTATAGTAGTATAAATTCCGGCCGTGAAATATTTCGACTTCACCTTAATATTTATTGTTTCTTTTAGAAATCGGAAGCTGCAGTTCTTTAAGTGTATTAAGTTTACATTATAATAATATAATGTATTTACCAGAAGAAATAGGACATTTGCAAAATTTAACATCTATTAGTTTGATAAATAACAAACTGCGTCACTTACCAATTACCGTATTAAGTTTAAGAAAATTAAAAGCTTTATGGTTATCTCATAATCAAATACAACCTTTGGTATGTGGAAACAACTAAACCCTTTCAACCGATAATTTACAAATGTACTGTTTTAGATCTCGTTGCAAACTGAAACGTTGGAAAATGGTCACGTGGTGTTAACTTGTGTGTTTCTTCCACAAGTAGAAGCTCCGTTAGAAATTCATTCTCCCGAAACCATGACATCGACTGGTCGCCGAATTGAATTTGTCGAATCAAATTGTATGAGTGATTTACCGGCTAAATTTACTCGCATTCCTACGCCACATCCAAAAGCGTTTGTGAAGTACCAGCGAACTTTAGGAAATATATTGAAGCGTAACCAAGACATTGTTTCTCATAATACTGGCGCTGATACAGTCCATATTAAAGAAGCAAACATTATTCCAATGAAAAATCCAAATATAGAAAATAATGATAATGGTAAATATTTTATTTTTTTATATTATACTTAATTTGTAACGTCTTAAAAAACGTCTTAGTATATTTCTTACTGTCGAATAGGCAACTTTCCACTCGTAGTCGCGTGTGGGCTAAATATTGCAATGGCTAATAACTTTTCCTGTCGTAAGGGGCGCAGCATATGCACGAGTTCCGGATGCGCTTGAACGCCATTCTTACGTTGAATTTCTCGCGAAATTTCTTTAGATACAGAACGTATAAACCTCTGCGCAATGTTAATTTTCGTGTTATAATTACAACGGAGATCTACTTAAGGGCGCTTCATTATTGTTATATATAAAATGCAGACATCTAGCGTTTACAAGAGCTGGACATTCGCATAGTATGTGAAGAGACGTTTCCTCTTCTTCTCTACACATTCTACATTCAAGATTGTTTTTCATTTTTGTATTTGTGAGGTCTTTCATAAGTGGACAGGGCCTTGTGAAGAGTTTGACAGCCCATCTTTTTTGCTAATAGTGTAACGCACTAATTGTGAAGGTGTAAAAAAAAACATCAGTTAAGTAGATTGTTGGCACACCTGTTTGGCTATCTCCGAACTTAAGTCGGAGATGGTCGTAGGTCGAGTTGTTAGTACGCAACTTACTCTGGTGAATTAGTGCCCCGTGCCACTGTTCCTTGTGAGTAGAAAAAACCAAAGCGAAAGTCTGGGCCAAAGAAAGGATACCCAAATTTGCGCTGAGAATAAAACAGAAGGTTATAACAAGATTATTACGACTTATTCGAGACTAGTACTGCATCACAGTAGATAACGAATCAGAGAAGAAAAAAGACAAAATATCACAACGAAGTCTGGTACTAAATAGTATATAGAAATTAAATTAAATTACAATCAGTTTTATAGCATAATTAGATATCATGAAGTATCAATACATTGAATTAAAATCACGATTAGTTTTAAATAAGAATTCGATCAAATGTATTGTAGATTTGGAAGTAACACTACCTTAGATTGAAAAGAAAAAAAAAAGAAAATCATCGAACCGAAGAACGTCAAATGTGCAAGCGAGATAAAGATTTGCTTTAATTAACCACTTTAATCATCACGTAACGTGCGCAGCGTACTTCCGAGTCTCTACCTTAAAGATTATACAATCGTAATAGTAATTCAAATGACATAGAACAGTACGATTAATTTAAATGGCATAACAAAGTAACATTAATTTAAATGATATCGAAGAGTAATAGTAACTTAAATGGCATAAAGCAAGGTCGCACTAAATTTAACGTAAAAATCGCCTTTAAGCACATCAAGCATATGCTGTACGGTTTAAGGCTGAAAACTTTACTAACCACTGCGATATCTACACCCACGCGACTACGAGTGAAAAGTTGCCTATTTGACAGTCAGAAATGTGCTAAAACTTATTTTAAGTCATTACAATAGGTCTACCTAACTTAAGCAATTCTTTAATTCTCTTTCTGTATGGTCCGGTCATGAACATTCTCCACTGTTTTAGTCCAGGAACTACCAACTAGTGTGAGGTATGCTTTTGTCTAGACTACAGCTTGGTTCAGCTCTCTTGATTGTTGATAAGTCTGCTTTTTTTTTCCTTCGTCTCCTTCATGTCTTTTAGTTCATTGTAGAGTAACTCTGTTGTGGTCAACTAGCTAGTTAACAGAATCTCTAACTGCTCTAGAGCGAATTCTTTCTGACTCTTTTAATGTTGCTTGGCTATCTGTAACGATTTAGATCCTGCAATTTTTTTTTCTATTTATTTTTTTAGCACAAGCGGATATTGCAATAATTCCTGCTTGGAATACGGTAACTAGACAGCCCAGGTTTACGCTAAAGTTGCTCCCTGATCTATGCCAGCGGTTCACGCTCTAATACTTATGCAGTTTTCTATCGACCTTCTCTTCATTTGTCGGTACAACTACCCGATAAGGTTTGTGGAAGTGAATAATTGGACCGGTTATGTCCGACTTCATTCTTAGCATGTAGTTTTTGTTTATCTGATCAAAAAACTTGGTATGGTGTACTACTCTAGTACGGGTGTTCCCCCATCCGTTAAATTTTAGTTGGTACGTTGCTGCCAAAGCTTCTGATTCTACCACTCAATCTAGACGTGGACAGTCTAGCAAAGTTTCCAGCGTTAATTATTTATTTAAACTTGAATAATCTTCTTAACTCTGCCGACTTCGAATTACTGAAATAACTCCCCTATGATTTGTTTGTGCCGTATTTATACATTTTGTCCAAACGTTTGAGAATTTTCTCGGTAAACGTTCTGGAAATGTACAAAAACCTCGCGAAAGTTCTCGGACTTGAGAATAATTTCTCGTACGTTTCACTTGAACACTGCACGCCTGTTCCTCGGAAGACGACCTTTAACATGTTTCGAACTGTCCTCCAATTCAGTTGATCTAAGCCAATTTCTTAACATGGTGGAACTTCATTTCTCTCTTGAGATTCCATAATGTCACAGATTTTCGTATAACGGCTTGGTACTTGAGTATTTCTTGGTGACCAGATAGAAAACGAAGCGTCTGTCACCACGTAGTTTTAAAACTTTTCCGACTGCCGGTTGCTGTCTTCGTAGTTCATCTAGCTGCCCAAACTTCTTTTTAAATACGACTGCAACCCCTCTGGACATGTCAAGATCCTCGCTCACGCAATGTGCGATGGCGTAATCTTTTTGTGTTTGGAACAGGTCTTGTTGTTCCTCGGTGGTAACTCTGAACCTAGCTTTTCCAGAACCTCCGTATAAGCTCATAAACTTATCGAACTCCGTTTCTTCGATTTAATTTCGGGTTCTGCTGCTTATTACTCTGGTTCGGACCTAAACTTGTGTATTCTGGTTTTGGCCAGCAAACGGGGCTAGACGATCGACGTGGACTACGGCGACAACCCACGTCTACTTTAGGGATTATACAACCACACCATGTCGCCAGGTTAAAACCCACCATTTTGTGCCTTGATGTCATATTTAGTCTTCATCCTGTCGCTGCGAATTTGTGTGTTTTTACGGACCTCGTGTACTTCGTCTAGCCTATTGGTCAGCTTGCTGACATAGTCTTCTCTAGCAACTTCTTCTTCAGGTCTTCGTCCAGGAGGGTGTTTAGCCTGTGCTTTCGTTAACGGATGATTGGTATGCCATTGGGAAAAAGTGCAAATACTGATCTCAGTCTCTTTGGTGTTCGGACACTACTTTGGCTAAGTATTTTCTAATTGTTCGATTCATCCGTTCAACCATGCCATCAGATTGAGGATGAAGAGGCGTCGTCCTAGCTTTCTTAATTCCCAACAGTCGGCAAACTTCTTGAAGCATTCCAGACTCAAAGTTGCGAAGGCCAGAGTGCAATTCCAACGGAACACTAAACCGACAGAAAAACTCTTTTACTAATACGTCTGCAACTGTAGCTGCTTTTGATTGGGTATGTCGTAAACCTCCGTCCATTTCGTGAAATAATCCATCGCCAACATGATATATTTATTTCCCGATTCGGATTCTGGGAACGCCCCTGCGATGTCAGTCGCTATTCTTTCCAAAGGGCTTCCTACGTTGTATTGCTTCATGGGTGCTTTGCGCTTTCTCGCTGGACCATTTCTTGATGCGCAGACCGTGCACTTACGGCACCATTTCATGACGTCCTCTTTGCAGTTCAGCCAGTAGAATCGTTCTCAAACTTTCCCCAATGTCTTCTCCCAAAGTGTCCTCCTAATGTACCATCGTGGAGATACTTCAACACTTCTGACAGCCGGCTCTTTGGCACTACCAACTGTACTCTGTTTCCCGTGCCCTCGACACTTTCTAAGGATCGCTTAAGAAGACCGTCTTCTACTATCAAAGAGTCCCACTGCGCCCAGTACGTTTTGATGTTTCTGCCCAAAGCACTCACTTCTTCCCAGGTTGGTCATCGCCCGTTTTTTTTCTAGTCCAGGAGTAGTCTTATTTCAGGATCGTTTTCTTGTTCGCGACGCCACTGCTCAGGTTCCCACTCATCATCAACCATAGCAGTTCTCCGGAGGCATTCGACTTTTTCTTCAAGTCGCGAACAATGGCTGTAGTCCGTTGGATATGGTCTTCTGGACAAGGCTTCAGCGTTCCGGTGACTGCTTCCGGCACGGTGTTCTGTGTCATACCCATATCTCTCTCGATTCATCTTGCCACTTGTCCTTCTGGGTTACGGAACCGCAATAGCCATTTTAAAGCGGCGTGGTCCGTTCTCAGTAAAAATGTTCGTCCATACAAATATTTGTAGAAATGTTCTATGGACTTGACGACTGCTAACAGCTCCCTCCAAGTCACGCAATAATTTCTTTCTGGCCTGGACAAAACCTTGCTAAAATACGCGACAACTTTTTCTTGTCCATCTTGAACCTGCAAAAAGACCGCGCTATGGCCAAAACAAATTTTCCATCTTCTGTTGGATAACTCAAAATCGGCGAACTGACTAGGGCCTGTTTCAGTTGATGGAAAGAATTTTCGCAGTCCTCATTCCATCTAAATTCTGCTTTTTTTTTGGTCAGTTTCGTCAAGGGTTTGGCAATATTGGCAAATCCGAATACAAATCGTCTATAATAGGTGCACAACCCAATGAAACTTCGGACCTGATGTTTGTTGACTGGTCTTGGCCATGCTTGCACTGCTCGGATTTTGTCTGGGTCAGTCTTTATTCCATCTCTAGATACGATGTGGGCAAGGTATTGCACGTAGTCGCTGGACCACATCTTTCAAATTGTTCAAGTGTTCTTCAAACGACTTTCCAACCCCGCTCACGTCGTCTAGGTAAACCAAGCACGTCTTCCAAGACAGTCCGCGCAAGATGGTCTCCATCAAACGCTCGAAAGTTGCAGGAGCGTTACACAGGCCGAAGGGCATCACAGTAAACTGCCACAAACCAGTTTCAATCGTAAAAGCTGTTTTCTTCACGATCCTTGGGTTCCAATTATACCTGCCAGTAACCACTCTTTAAGTCTAACGTAGAAAACCACTGGTATCATGACAGGGTGTCTAACGTATCGTCAGTTCTGGGTAAAGGTTAGCTGTCCTTTTTGGTCACGTCGTTTAGCTGTCTATAGTCTACGCAAAACCTCGTTGATCCATCTTTCTTCTTTACGAGTACCACTGGGGACGCATACGGGCTATTTGAAGGTTCAATCACGCCTTCTCTCTCCATATCCGTAATTATTTGTTCGGTTTCTTCTCTTTTCGCCAAAGGAATTCTGCGTGGATGTTGTCGTATCGGCCGAGCGTCCCCGGTATTAATTTTATGTTTCACCACGCTAGTTTTTCCTTTGGAACCACTCTCCAGCGTGAACACATCTTGATACTCTTGGATCAACACTATCACTTTAGCCAGCTGGTCTTGGCTGAGGTTTTGGTATTTAGAGGTAAGAATGTCCAATAGTTGTTGTGGGCACTTCTTAGACGACGTAGCTTCGTTAGATTTCACGCATCTCACAATTTGATATACCGGCGTGGATTGGCCTAGCACGGTGTTCTTTTTCAACGTTACAGGATCTGAGTTGATATTTAAGATCCTTAATGGGATTGTGTTTTTCACTCGTACTAAAGTTCTGCCGAGTCCCTTTTCAACTAAGTTCAATCGCGCCAATGTAGCCTTCCCGGAGATTTCCATCCAGGCGTGCCATCACCACACTTTCAGTCCTCGCAGACAGAGTTACGTCTTCACTCAATAAGACTCACACGGCTACCTTCTCTGACGAGTGAAAGGGAATTTCTTCATTGTCGATCTTCAGGACATCGTTCTTCATATCCAAATGGAACCCATACTTCTTTATAACGTCCATTCCCAGGATAACTTCTTCCGTGATGTCGGCTACCAGTACTTGATGGTCGAGTACTCCATTTCCCAAACCAATGGTTACTTTGACTTGGTGAGTAGGTATTTCTTCGCCTGTCACCGTACGAAGTCGTACTGTTACTGGTGATGTCTTCTAATTTTCCAATAACATGTCAGAACGAATGATGGTCTTCGTCGCTCCCGTGTCAACCAGTAACTGAACACTTCTTCCGTTGATCTTGCCATCGAGATAAATGTTATGCAATTGCTCCATAGGCGATGCCATTTGAATGGTAAGTCACGTACAAGGTTATACTCCGTATATTTATCTCCACACGCGTTAATTACTTATTTATTTAAACTTGATTAATCTACTTAACACTGTCGACTTCGAATTACTGAAATAACTTTCCCATGCTTTGTTTGTGCCTTATTTATACATTTTGTCCAAACGTTTGAGAATTTTCTCGGTAAACGTTCTGGAAATGTACAAAAACCTCGCGAAAGTTCTCGGACTTGAGAATAATTTCTCGTACGTTTCAGTATCTTTTATTTTGGATTTATGCTACCAAATTAAAGGTCCATATGTGATTGTGGGAACTATTACCCTAGAATATATCCAAACAATCATTTCTGGTTTTCGTTCTCATGTTTTACCTCTTTTCTTCTACAGGCCCAGAATGCCCGAGTAGCTTTGTTGATAGTTTTTTCTAAGTGGGCGTTAAATGTTAATTTAGTGCAGTGCTTTCCAACCTTTTTGTACCTGCGCCCCCTTTAAAAGAAAGAAAATTGTTGCGCCCCCCTAATTTTTCTAACAGTCTAATTGCATAAATAGTACTCAACTGATATTATAATTTATTTAATGGGCTACAAAATAATATACAATATTATGTAAAAATATACATAAATAGACCTATTTTGCTGATTTATTTTTTGGCACTCATTCGACTTTTTTTGTTTGTATTCGAAAATGATATTTTTGAAACAGCTGCAAGCCCCCCTTGCAACAGTCTCGGGCCCCCCTAGGGGGGCGCGCCCCACAGGTTGGAAACCGCTGATTTAGTGTCTAAAGTGAGTCCGAAATATTTAAGTTGAAGTTCTTTCTGCCACAATTGAAGTTTCCGTCTCTTTGTAAATAAGGCTACTATTGTTTTGGCAGGGTTCACCCTTAGCCCCTCCGCCGAACACTAGTTTTTTTTTAAGGTTTGAAACAACTCCCCCGAATTAACCACATAACAATATAGTGATATCATCTGCAGATCCTTGTATTCTGTTTTGGTTAAGTTTCCGCAAAATATTGTCTACTCAAGCGATAACACGCCCCCTTGCGGCGATTCTTTTGCACCATCTAGCTTTCTGCCTACATTGCCCAACAAGCTTGTAATTTCCTTGCCAGTTATTGCAGAGCTGATCGGTTCTTCTACGGACTGAGATATCCCTTGACTTTTAACACCCTTTCTAATATAGTCAAAAGAGGTGTTGTCAAATACTCTCTATATATTCAGGAGAGCTCCCAGTGCAATCTCTCTCAATTTTGTGTGTGAGCTCATGTATGCTCAGTCCTTTACTTACTTTACCTACCTCTCTGTGGTTTTTGCAGTGACCCTGGTTATGTTTCTGTAGTCTAGCACGTTCTGATGACTTTTCAATCTCCTCATGGTGCTTTTTCCAAGGTTTTTTTCGCTTTTGAATAGCGTAGCCATATTTTCGTTACGAGGAGTTTCTTCCCAACTTCCAGACTCAGTGAAAAAGCTTACGAGTATTTTCCTTTAGAAAGGAAAGTTTCGGATTTCATCAAATGGTCCCTCTTACTTTTAACGGCTAACTATTTTCGTAAGCGTCTTTGATAGATACCTTTACGATATCGTTTATCAGTTCTATTTCTACCGAGGTTCGAAGTATTGACGGACATTGCTCTGCTCAAGTCTCCCCTTAAAGAGATCTCATTTGCAGGTTCTTGGATTTTTGTACGTCTGCTTCTCCCTGTGGCAATTTCAATTTTATGTCGATTACTTCTCTTCTTGTATCTGTGACAAAGGTAGGCTCGTTTCCTCGATTTACGACTTCTAGTTTATTACTAATGATACCGTATGGTGTGAATTGGAGTCGCTGCAGAGCATCAGTTGTATTTTATTTTGTCTGCAGTACTGCACCAATTCCACAGCTTCTCGTGTTGGTCGTTTGGGTTGATCATATGGAAGATACGCCGAAGCCATTATAAGGTTTCGTACCTTTTCTTCTATGTTTGTATTTGTCTTTACTATCATTAGGTATCTCGTGCTAAGTTCTCACATTGGTTCTAAGTAGTTACCATTTTTTGTTAAAATGGTTACTTTTTGGAATACAGAGTTCTCCTGATAGTCCTTCTATAAACCCAGGTTTTTGTATCGGTACAATATCATTATTCATTCTTACATAGTTCTGTAGGGCAGCTGCCTTGCAGTTATGTATTATCTGTAAGACCGCGAAGACTCTTGTCTTACATTTGAGATGTCTCTCCTGTCGACGTCATTGGCTTGATACTCGCCCCTATTTCGTCGATCTCCATCTCTTCATTTTGTTCCTCCCAGACGTCTGAATAAGGAAAGGTTTGCAGTCGAGACTGCATTTTTTCCCATGAGCTTTCACTCACGAGAATGATAAGTTTCTATTGGCAACTTTGGATTTTGAACCTTAAAGCGCTTTAGTACTTTTTCTGATTTCTCGATGGGTCCCGGAGTCCATACCATTGCCTAAACTGGTATTGAAGGGTCTTTAGCATCAACGATGTTAAGTTTCGTACAAGATGATAATAATTGGTCTAGGATAATTTTCAGGTCCAACTTGGCACTGGTACACTTTGGTTTCTAATATGTATGTAGATGCAAAAAAAATCTTATATTATTCAGTTATGTTTGTCTTTGAGATAAAATTTTTAAAAAACGTTGGGGGGTGTGGTCTCTGACTAAAGTAACTACTGCTTCAAAGCCTGGAAGTTTTAGGGGGAGATGTTTGAATAAAATGTTTCTTTCGAATTCACTGTAATGCTAAATTTATCAATAATTTTAGACGCGATTTGCATTTTTTAGATATAAGTTTAACTTTATTCATTGCCATTTGGCTTACAAATTTGGTCGTGTTGTCTATACATATATATTACATTTTCTTATCCCTTCTCCCCCCTTAACTTTTTCCTCCTGCTCCATACTTCCTCCATCCATTCCGCTCCTTTTCCGTTTTCATCTAAGATATCCACTGTTTTCATCACCTCTTCTCTTAGTTCCCTGCATCTCTTTCTCATGTGGTTCAGATCTTCCATTTCTTCTCCACATAGCCTGCACAACTTTTCTGGTTCTTCCTTCCAGTATTTGTTCCCTAACTCCTCGTTGCCACATCTGAACCTTGCCACCATTTTTTTCCTTTTGTTGCTTTTAATCTCACTGTCTTTTAAATATTCCGGCACTCCTTCACCCTTGATATCTTTATAATTCCTATTATATCTGCTTTCTTTTATCTTTGTCTATCTTTCTTGTTTTTCGATGTCTCTATCTCTCCTTATTATTTCTTCTCTTGTCCCTACCCCCTCTTCTCTTAATCTCTCCACTTCTTCACTCGCGTACCCGTTTCTTTTGTAATACTCTTCTCTGCCCTCCTGCCCGTACTTCACTTTCCCTCCCTTTATCTCTTTCCAACATTCTTGCAGAATTTTGCAATCTGTTCTTTCCCTCATTTCTTCCTCGTATTTTATTGCTCTTTTTCCTGTCTCAATCCTTATTTTTTCTATCTGAACCTCCTCTCTCACAATATACCCCGGTGTATCCCTGTCCAATCCTAACACCCATCTCCAGTATTTTTCCTGTAGGCCCTCTACCTCCCTCCACTCCTTCCAGCCCCATATTTCCGCTCCATACATTACCACCCCCTTTATTAATTTTTCGAACAGCAATTTTCTTTTTATTATATCCATCTTGAAAATTCTTTCCCCCACACCCCATACTTGTCCTATTAGCCTGTTTCCTTTCTTCACCCTTTCCTTTATGTGTTCTCCCTCTTTATTATCCTGTTTCATCGTGTAGCCCAGGTATGTAAATTCCTTCACTTGTTGCACTTTCTCATCTTTGTTTTTTCCGTGTTTACTTCCAATTCTTTTTTTTTTCATATATTTTTCTAGCGTTTTCATCATCTCTTTCATTTCCTTTTCCTCCTTAGCCACCAGCACTATGTCATCCGCATACGCCAACGACCATACCTTAGCTTTCCCTACCACTATCCCTCCTGTCTGTTGTCCTCTCATTGTCTCTTCCAGATCCCCCGTATATACCGAGAACAGGCTTGGGCTCAGTGGACATCCCTGCCTCAACCCTCTCTTTGTTATGAATTTCTCACTCTCTTCCCCATTCACTTTAACCCTGCTTCTCGTTTCTTCGTATATTTCCTATATATTTGTATTAATCTTTCATTGATTTTTTTTCTTTTCATATATTCCCACAGCTTTTCCCTATTCACTTTGTCAAAAGCAGCTTTTAGGTCTACGAATAGTGCTACCATTTTCCCTCTTTTTTTTTTCTAGTTCTTTATTTGCTAAGTGTTTCATTATATATATGTTGTCTATCGCCCTTCTTCCTTTTCTGAATCCCGCTTGTCCGTCTGGTACCAAACTTCTTTCCTCTATTTCCTTCTGTAATCTTTCTTGCAGTATTGTCGCGTACAATTTGTATGCCGAGCTCAGTAATGTTACCCCTCTATAATTCTCGACTTTCTTTTTTTCGCCTGTTTTATGTATTGGGCATATTATTCCCTCTCTCCATCTCTCTGGGAATCCTTCCCCTTTCCATATTTTGTTTATTATTTCCGTCATCCTATTTGCTACATTTTCTCCCCCGTATTTCCACTCTTCTCCTTGTATCCCATCTTCTCCTGTCGCCTTTCCTTTTTTTATATTCTTTATCGCCTCTATTACTTCTTCCTCCCTTATTCTATCCCTATTTCCTTCTTCTTGTCTTACTACCGCGTCTTTCCTTTTTTCTTTTTCCTGCTTTTGTTCTTCCCCTCCCAACAGGTTCCGAAAATATATCTCCCATTCTTTAATTTTTATTCCCTTTGTCGTCCTGTTTTTTTCCTCTGCTTCTTTAGGTACTTCCATACATATTCTTCCGTTCTTATTCCTTTAATCTGCTCCTCTTGTTTCTTTTGTTTTCCTCCTTCTTTCTATCGCATGTTTTTGTTTATTTCTACTGCTTCTTTGTATTCTTCTTTTTCTTTCTTCCCTTTTTTCCACTGTCTTAATGCTCTTCTTGCCTTTTTCTTTGCTTCCTTGCATTCCTTATCCCACCATTTCTTTCATCCAGTTTTCTCCCCCTTCCATTTTCTAAATCTGACTCTCTCTGTTGCTTTCTCCATCATCTCTCTCATTTCCTCTACACTTTCTTGTACTTCCTTCCCTATCCATACCGTTTTCCCTATTCTCTCTTTATATCTTTTATACTCTCTTCTGTCCACTTTTTTTTAGTTATGTACTTCTCCTCTTCCTCTCTCTCTTCTCTTTCCCTTCCTTCCATTGTCAATTCCAGTGGTTGATGGTCTGACTCTACTCTTTCTCCCACCTTAAACGTCTTTACCTTTTCTGCGGCCTCTTCATTTGTCATTACAAAATCTATTATTGATTCTCCCCTTCCTCCGATGGACATAGATTGCCCCTTTCCATCATCTTCTCTGTTCCCGTTCATTATTTCCCACCCTTTTTCGTTGCACAATTCCAGCAGTTCCTCTCCCTCTTTATTTATCACCTTGTCCTTTGTTTGTCTCTTTCCCGTCCCTTTTCTTTCTTGTATTCCCCCCTCTTCCCCTATTCTTGCGTTGAAGTCCCCTCCTACTATTATCAATCCCTCTTCCCTCTCATCTATCATCTCTTCTAAGTTTTTCCTTGTCTCTTTCATTCTACTGCTATAAACCGTCACCACTTTTATTTTTGTTTTTCCCCACTGCATGTTCCTTTCTACAACTCCTCTTCTCTGCATTTTTAGATCATAGAATCATTAATTTTGAGCTAATTATGGTACAAAATTGTATACTTGATAGAGGCTTTTATTGATTGTGGAGCGATCCTGTTGTCCCCACTTAGACGGGGTAATGAGTTTAAAAGTGTTTCTGCACTCGTTCATTTTTAGTCCGTACGCTGTTGCCAGGATCTCAACTCCTAACAGCTCTTCGTATAGAGTTAAACAATGTCGGGGCCGCGTCTTTCTGGCGCCCTGGAGCAAGTCGCTCTTATGCGCCCGCTCTCTTACGGCGTTCTTGGCAGCATTGATTAACTGCAAGTATTTTATAAGCGGCCAGGTACCGTTTTTGTATCAGGTGTGCTTTGTGTACCCGACCTAGAGTCTAGACGACGTTTCTTTGTTTTACTAAATATTCACTATCCAGAAACCGAAAGTAGAATGATCTTTTTTTTACAGATCCGCTGATACAAAGCAGTCAATGTAGCATTGATCACAATGTTTCAGAAACAAATTTTCCACTACAAAACATTGAAGGCAATAGAGAAACTAGCGACACTTTTAGTAGTAAAGACGTTTCTGTGGACAGCGAATTGACAACAATTCATATAGATAGGATATTACCGAACGACAGTATATCAAATAAAATTCCAAATTCTTCGGTTTCGGATATAAACGAAGACAAAGTTTCCTTACAATTAAACTTTTCAGAATCCAATAATTCAGCTCGCAACTGTACAAAACCTAAACAACCTCCACCATATCACATAGCGGCTGCATATTCAAAAGGTGCTCATATTTTTTTAAGCTCTGATAGAAATCAAAAAGAAGCCGAACCAAAACATTTTACTCAGGACCAACCTTTAAATATTTTAAATCCGCAACCTAAGCACGCACGTTGCATTCCACAAATGCAGCACAGTAAAAGATGTATTGACCAAATAGATTTTCAAGATAATAGCGACGATATAGTCGACCCAATATTAGTAACGGTGTCTCATCTATTACAAATATCATCGGATAGTCAACGATACAAGTGTCTAGTTGAAAAGTGGCTAGAAATTTTACACGACGATCACGAAGAATTAAATCATCGTAATTTATTAAATTTAAAGTTATACGTACTACGTGTTGCCGAGTATTTATTAAGTAATCAAGATTATCTATATTTTCACAAAAGTCATATCATAAAAATAATGGAATGTTTACAAATCGAGTTGAAGCCGTTTACGCGTAATTCTTTAAAGGCGAATCTAAAAGATCTTTCAGAAACTGAAAGCAAATTAATATTTATCGAAGTAGTCGCAATATTATTAGTAAACGACTATAAAACGCAGGAGTTTCAAGATGTTATCGATTTACTAGTAGCAGAAACACATTATCCCAATCACTTAAAAGACTTTTGCGAATTTAAGTGTGATACTCGAGAAAGTTTAATCATGTCTAAGCTTTATTTAATCAACTTAGTTTTGTTTTTCTTCACGGTTGATATTACGGACAATCAATTTATACATATTTTTGATAAGATTTTTAAAATTCGCGAAAACTTAGAAAACGTAGACTTTATAAAAGCAAATCAATATTTATCGGTAGGTGATGATATGGAAATTAGAAACGATAATTCCAGATCTAACATGAATTGGGTTTTTGGTGCTCATCGCAATAGAAAAATTGTTAAGGTCGAATTAACACCTTGTTGTTACGTTTTGGGATTTTCTGTTAATCAGACTATAGAGGTAATGGGTACTTTTATGGATACTTTAATGTGTAAACGTATTTTTTTAGGGTGTGTTTATATCAGAGGTCGATAAAAACGGGAACGCATTCCAAAAATTATTCACTGGCGATAAAATTCTTATGCTCGATGATAGAGATATTTCAAAAATCGATCCTCAAGAAGCTCTTAAAGCGGTACAAGTTTGGGGACCAGAGACGGAGACGTTTTTAGTATCGCGGAATTAAATTCACATTTCTGTATAACCATTGAAGATTTTTGAGCGAATTTACGGTGCAATTTAGTGTAATATTACTTAATGGTTCTATCTAAATTCGAGACAAATGGATCTACCGAAGCCACTACTTTTGTGATATAAAAAGTAAAATTAAATAACGCAGACTGTCAGTGGAGTCACAATTTGAAGAAGAGGCGCAAATACAATTAGAATTATTTTTTGTACAGTAGGTTCTAATTAGAAAAGTAAGATTCAAATCTTTTGTGTATCAGTAACCACAAGTTTTCTCTTAAATTAATTACCTCTTAATTACTCATTTTTTAAACCTGAATTATTTATTCTTTAATATATTGATTTTAATAAAAACTTTATTCATGTATATAGTTAGATAACTAAATATCTATAAAACGAAAACTTATAAAAATACAACATAAACCAGTACTACTTCGATTTTAATGGTTCAATGTATTTACTACATACTTTATGTACTCCAAATTGATGGAAAAATGTTTTTCTAAATAAATTCAAATTAACAAGACTTGTACAATTTTTTTTAAACAGAATTTATGTTAATATATAAGTTTAACTTTATTCATTGCCATTTGGCTTACAAATTTGGTCGTGTTGTCTATACATATATACTACATTTTCTTATCCCTTCTCCCCCCTTAACTTTTTCCTCCTGCTCCATACTTCCTCCATCCATTCCGCTCCTTTTCCGTTTTCATCTAAGATATCCACTATTTTCATCACCTCTTCTCTTAGTTCCCTGCATCTCTTTCTCATGTGGTTAAGGTCTTCCGTTTCTTCTCCACATAGCCTGCACAACTTTTCTGGTTCTTCTTTCCAATATTTGTTCCCTAACTCCTCGTTGCCACATCTGAACCTTGCCACCATTTTTTTCCTTTTGTTGCTTTTAATCTCACTGTCTTTTAAATATTCCGGCACCCCTTCACCCTTGATATCTTTATAATTCCTATTATATCTGCTCTCTTTTATCTTTGTCCGTCTTTCTTGTTTTTCGATGTCTCTATCTCTCATTATTTCTTCTCTTGTCCCTACCCCCACTTCTCTTAATCTCTCCACTTCTTCACTCGCGTACCCGTTTCTTTTGTAATACTCTTCTCTGCCCTCCTGCCCGTACTTCACTTTCCCTCCCTTTATCTCTTTCCAACATTCTTGCAGAATTTTGCAATCTGTTCTTTCCCTCATTTCTTCCTCGTATTTTATTGCTCTTTTTTCTGTCTCAATCCTTATTTTTTCTATCTGAACCTCCTCTCTCACAATATACCCCGGTGTATCCCTGTCCAATCCTAACACCCATCTCCCGTATTTTTCCTGTAGCCCCTCTACCTCCCTCCACTCCTTCCAGCCCCATATTTCCGCTCCATACATTACCACCCCCTTTATTAATTTTTCGAACAGCAATTTTCTTTTTTTTATATCCATCTTGGGTCGTGTTTGGAAGGTGATTGAGTGAAGACGTGTTTAATAGTAGTGCGGAGTTTTGTGTAATTTAAAGTGATTTACAGCAATTAATTTACGTGTGCGTGGTGAGGAATGTGAAGTTGAAGAAAGGATTAGAAGTACAGTTGTAATGTGAGTAGTAAATAAGTACATTATAATTATGGATAAGAAGATATAGGTGGCTCAGATAACGTGTGCGAATGCGAGCGGATATCGCGGATTAGTTTTAAGGTCAAGCGCGCGTTTGTGATAACAGTGAATTACAAACTTTTATTTATATACTTTTCTAATATTTGTGGCGGGCGTTAATTAAATACAGTTAGAAAGAATCATAGTAACAATAAATTTAAAAAAACTTAATAAAGAAAAAAAATTAAATAAATAACTAAATTAAAAAAAAAAAAATAAATAATAAGTAATAACAAAAGGGGGAAAGGGATGAATAAGAGAGGGAGAGAGAAAGAGGAAAAAGAAAGGCAACAAATATTTGAAAGAGGAAAGAAAACAATAAGATCACCAGACATTAAAAAGATATCGGAGGAGAGCGAAGGAAAAACCTCAAGAACAGAAGGAGGAAGGAAAGAAATGGAGGAGTTAAAAGAATTAATGAGAGAAATGATGAAACAGATGGAAGAAAATATGCAAGGAATAAGACAAGAAATCAAAGAAATGAAAAAGAAATGGGGGAAAGAGAAAAGAAGTGGGAGAAAGAAAAAGAGAAACTGATGGAGAGAATAGAAAAACTGGAGAAAAAGCGGAAGACGAGGAAAGATGGAAAAGAAAGAATAATATTGTGATAAAGGGGTGGAGAAGTGAAAAACCACAAAAAGATTTAGCAGTGATGCTGGAAGAAAAATTAAATGTAAAAGTAGAGGTGAAAAGAGTGACAGAAATATACAAAGAGAAGAAAAATGAGATGGTGGAGGCGGAAATCGGAGGATGGGAGGAAAAACAGAAGGTAATGGAGGAGAAGAAGAAATTAAAGAATACAAGAATATATATAAAAGTCACGATTTGACATGGGAGGAAAGAAGAGTGCAAAGAGAAATAATGAACATAGCGGTGGAAAAAAGAGCAGAAGGAAAAAGAGTATGGGTAGGGTACAGAAAAATGGAGATAGACGGAGACAGATACATATGGAACGACAAGGATAGGGGACTGTGCAGAGAAAGAGAAGAGAAAGTGGGGAACCAAAAGGCAAAAAACTAAAGGGCAAAGGGGGTGGTAAAGGAGGGAAAGTTGACGAAACGGCAAAGAAAAGGAATAATGAGAGATGGAAATGGAAAAGAAAAAGAAGGGAGAAAAAGAAAGTGAGGAAGAAGCACGGGGAGGTGAGTGAGCTGAGAGTATTGTTTTGGAACGTAGCAGGAATAAAAACAAGGAACATGATTTCTGGAAGTACATCAAGGAACAGGATGTAGTGGGATTACAGGAAACATGGATGGAAGAAAAAGAATGGGAGTGGTGGGAAAAAGAGTTGCCGGAGGAATTTGAGTGGGTGGTGCAACATGCAGAAAGAAAAAGAAAAAAGGGGGGATAATAACGGAATAAGAAAAAATGGTTGAACCAGGAAAAGAAGGAGAAAGTGCAACAGAGAAGAGGAGTTGTAGAAAGGAACATGCAGTGGGGAAAAACAAAAATAAAAGTAGTGACGGTTTATAGCAGTAGAATGAAAGAGACAAGGAAAAACATAGAAGAGATGATAGAAGAGAGGGAAGAGGGATTGATAATAGTAGGAGGGGACTTCAACGCAAGAATAGGGGAAGAGGGGGGAATACAAGAAGAAAAGGGACGGGAAAGAGACAAAGGACAAGGTGATAAATAAAGAGGGAGAGGAACTGCTGGAATTGTGCAACGAAAAAGGGTGGGAAATAATGAACGGGAACAGAGAAGAAGATGGAAAGGGGGAGTTTACGTACATAGGAGGAATGGGAGAATCAATAATAGATTTTGTAATGACAAATGAAGAGGCCGCAGAAAAGGTAAAGACATTTAAGGTGGGAGAAAGGGTAGAGTCAGACCATCAACCACTGGAATTGACAATGGAAGGAAGGGAAAGAGAAGAGAGAGAGGAAGAGGAGAAGTACATAACTAAAAAAAGTGGACAGAAGAGAGTATAAAAGATATAAAAAGAGAATAGGGAAAACGGTATGGATAGGGAAGGAATTACAAGAAAGTGTAGAGGAAATGAGAGAGATGATGGAGAAAGCAACAGAGAGAGTCAGATTTAGAAAATGGAAGGGGAGAAAACTGGATGGAAGAAATGGTGGGATAAGGAATGCAAGGAAGCAAAGAAAATGCAAGAAGAGCATTAAGACAGTGGAAAAAAGGGAAGAAAGAAAAAGAAGAATACAAAGAAGCAGTAAAAATATACAAAAAAACATGCGACAGAAAGAAGGAGGAAAACAAAAAGAAACAAGAGGAGCAGATTAAAGGAATAAAAACGGAAGAAGATGTATGGAAGTACCTAAAGAAGCAGAGGAAAAAAAACAGGACGACAAAGGGAATAAAAATTAAAGAATGGGAGATATATTTTCGTAACCTGTTGGGAGGGGAAGAACAGAAGCAGGAAAAAGAAAAAAGGAAAGACGCGGTAGTAAGACAAGAAGAGGGAGATAGGGATAGAATAAGGGAGGAAGAAGTAATAGAGGCGATAAAGAATATAAAAAAAGGAAAGGCGACAGGAGAAGATGGGATACAAGGAGAAGAGTGGATATACGGGGGAGAAAATGTAGCAAAAAGGATGACGGAAATAATAAACAAAATATGGAAAGGGGAAGGATTTCCAGAGAGATGGAGAGAGGGAATAATATGCCCAATACATAAAAAAGGCGAAAAAAATAAAGTCGAGAATTATAGAGGGGTAACATTATTGAGCTCGGCATACAAATTGTACGCGACAATACTGCAAGAAAGACTACAGAAGGAAATAGAGGAAAGAAGTTTGGTACCAGACGGACAAGCGGGATTCAGAAAAGGAAGAAGGGCGATAGAAAACATATATATACTGAAACACTTAGCAAATAAAGAACTAGAAAAAAAAGAGGGAAAATGGTGGCACTATTCGTAGATCTAAAAGCTGCTTTTGACAAAGTGAATAGGGAAAAGCTGTGGGAATATATGAAAAGAAAAAAAATCAATGAAAGATTAATACAAAGAATAGAGGAAATATACGAAGAAACGAGAAGCAGGGTTAAAGTGAATTCTACCTTTCTTCCATCTTCTTCTAGCATTTATCATCTCTGTTTTTGCCTCTCTACAGTCTCTATTCCACCACTTATTTTCGTTCTTCTTTTTTCCTTGTCTTCTTTCAAATCTTTTCTTTTCTACTGCCTTCTCCATTTCTGCAGTCAACTCCTTTAGTCCTTCTTCCCCCCCTACATCTCCCCAAATCACTTGCTCCAACTTCATCTTATATTTTTCTATGCTTTCCTCAGTCCACACCTTTTTTACTCCCCATCCCCTCTGTTCCTCCTTAATTCCCTGCTCCTTTCCCTTTAAAATCACTTCCAGTGGCTGATGATCCGATTCCTCTTCATCCCCCACTTTAAAACTTTCTATGTCCTCCCACATCTCTCCACTCACTATCACGTAATCGATCACCGATTCCCCCCTCTCTCCCATATAAGTATAGTCACCTCTGTCCCCCTCCTCTATATTTCCATTAAGGATTGACCATCCTTTTTCCTCACACATCTCCACTAACATTTTCCCATTCCTATTAACTGTCTTATCCATGCTAACTCTTCTCTTTACTTCCCCTCCTATAATCACTCCTCCCTTTTCCCCTGTTCTCGCGTTAAAATCGCCCCCTATAATAATCTTTTCCTTCTCCTCCCCCTGTACCATTTTCTCAATCTGTTCACTTATCATCCTCATATCCCGCCCATAAACTGTTAACACTATATATTTTTCCTTTCCTTCTCTGACCACACAATTTTTTACAATCCCTTTCACTTGCTTCTCGTTTCCCTCCTCTTCTTCAACCGAGCAGTTCCTTTTTATGCCCGTTAGTATCCCTCCCCTTGCTCTACCTTTACTTTCTCTTCTAGTTGCAAATTCCACCTTCCAACTATAACCCTCTGGTAATTTTTCCTTCCATACTTCCCAGTCTTTTTCCTCCAACCATGTTTCCGACATTCCCATTATATCAAAACCCTCTACGTATCTACAGAAATCCTCTCCCTTATTTTTTAGGCCTGCCACATTCCAAAACAATTTCATTTGATTCTGCTTTTCCATCTCTTTTTCCTTAAAACTTGTTAATCCAACATCATTTGATCCATTCTTCCCTCCCCCAACTCTTAGTTTTTTTCCCCCTTCTTTACTAGAGTTCCCCTCTCCTCATCCCAAAATCTTTCTTCACCTTCCGCCCACACTTTTAAGAATCCTATTTTAATACTTTTCCCCTCTCCCTTCATCTTACTCGCCTCATATCTTATCTTCTTTTGTATATCTATTTCCCTTCTCGTCATGTCATCGTCTAAATAAATGCTCGTACCTCTTCTTTTTTGCTTCCATACATCTAACTTATCCTCAAATGTACCCATCCTTACTAACATTACACGCTCTGCTAACTTTCTAGTTTCTACCACTGTTTTCTCAATATTTAAATCCTTCTTCATCCAATTTTCCACTTGCTCCTTCTTTCCATCTTTCACTTCCATACCTCTTATGATTATGTTTGTTCTCCTTTTTTCTTTTTCGGTTTTTTCCCAGCTTCTTTCTATCTTCTCCAATCTGGCCTCCAACTTTCTATACTTTTCACCCATTTCTTCAAATTTCCTTTTCCATTCTTCATTTGACTTTCTTAATTCTTCTTTCATCTCCTTTACCTCTTTATTATTCTCTTCCAACTTCTTACCCATCTTATCTTCCTTATCTTTACCTCCTTTAACAGTTCTTTGGTACTACTTCCGTGTTTCCTTGAATTAATTTCAACATTCGTTCTTCACTCTCTAATCGATTTTCTTCCATCTGAGCCATCATTTTCGTAAATAACGCAAACATTTGTTGATTTCCACTACCGTCACTGTTTTCCATTCTGTATACACTACAATAACACGTTATTTTATCCGTAATTTATCCCATTCACTAATCTAGTTTATCCCACTTCATTTACACGGGTTAGTTTTCTAGATTTTTAATGACTGAATAACACCATACAGACAATAGCTAAATAATGTAATCAAATAAACACTCGGCGAATAACACTCTCTTCTCTCAACACTTCTTCACACACACTGCTCGCTACCAACTCCCCTCTCTTCTCTCGCCTTACTATCCCTTTCACGCTTCTTTTCCGCGAAATCGGCTTTTCCGTCAAAATGTATTCCTTTAATACTGAATACACATTTTCTGAAAGCATAAAACCATTTAAATATCTTCAATCTGAAAATGACCTATTTCACCAATTAAAAAAAAATTCCTTAATTTAATATAAATATTTTAATATGGAGATCTTTATTGGCACCACTAACCAAATTATGGATTAAGGATATACATAGGTATAATTAGTTTACAACTAATAAATGGTGTTTAGGAGTAATGAAAATACCCAACATTCCAATTTATATAACTATAATAAAGGAATAGGAATTACTTAGTGCTACGTAGTCTACTATAGCTATGTGCTTCCATTTTATTAGGAAGATGCCTAGTATACAATATACAATGTACAAAACTTATCCACTTATAAAAATATTAACGCTAAATGTAGAATTCAAGTACTAATTTTATATTTAAAAAAAAAGTACGGGCTTCACCTATCCACAGTAGTTATGTTAAAATCACATTTTTTTAATCAGAATTACAACAGACACTAATTAGCTCAAAAATTAGTTACTAATGTAAAACCGTTTCCTACACCAAATGCTAGTACCAAACAACAATCACAAGCATACTGTAGTATCTATGGTACTATATACAAATACATAAAAAAAGGCATAATATCACCTGACATTGCAACATTGGTTTAAATGTTTTATAAAAATAGACTCCTTAGAGGATCGTTTTCCTACATATTTTGACAAACAAAATAAGTTTTCAAAAAAAAAAAATAAAATAAAAAGTACTCTAAGAATCTTTTTTTCTGCTAAAAACTAAGTACGTTACAATTGCTTTACATTTGTCTTTAAATTCATTAAAAAAAATTAAACAAATCAAGTAATGGCCAAAAAGCGCGTGACGATAGTTCGCATCACTGCCGGGAATGAGTTTTTCTGCACAATTTTCCACTACTTACCAACTACATTTTTTCATTACCGTTCTTAATTAAATTAACTAACCATCGTATCATTTAATCGGCGCAACATAATTTTATTAACAGGAAAGAATTAATACCTTCGAGGTTTACATTAACCCAGTTAGTCCTGTTATAAATAACAATTGTAAAAATGTATAATACAAAAAAATAAATTAAAACAATTTGACATCCACGGGGTCAAGAATGCATATGTATCGTAATTAAAATAGTAATTTTAAAGAGATACTAAAGTCCACAATCTCAAAATTAACTTGATCAATAAAATTTGTCAGTCAAAAAATTCGTAGATCACTCCTTGCGACTTTGATGTGGAGGTTCTTTTCGATCAGGGTTTGTTAATGTGTTGTTAGCTCTGGGCACAATTAGTATCGATCCATCGGCCGACGTTTGAAGACTGTACTGATATGGTGAATAAGGATTACCATCGGGATCACGTAAATTCTAAAAACAAATTTCTTTAGCTACAAACGATGTGCATTAAAAAATATATACCTGAAACACGTGTCTGTAAAGCTGCTGATATTTGTCTTTGATTCGTTGACGTTCGGCCAATATGAAATCTTGTTCGCTTAGCATACGAAGTTTTCTATCGCGAATGTCTTTCACTTCGTCAGCTAAACTTAAAATTTGATCGAGTTTCCTTTTTCGGCAGTTTTGAGCTGCTACCTGTAAACAAAAATAAAACTTGGTAAAGAACTTTATTAATGTCCTAGAAGAGGCAGTTGCTTTCGCAGAGTATAGAAAGCTGCAAATATCAGACCAGCAAGAATTACTTTTAAAGGCATCGGAGCGGAAAGCTCGATTTAAACAGTGAGGAGCCAATAATAAACAAAAACAACTGTAGGTATATGGCATACGTGTACACTCATCAAAACAAAAAACGGGACACCTTGATTTGGAACAGTAAACTGCATTTTATTTTTATACGAAATAGTTTCGTGTGTAAATAAAAATTCCATATTGAAACAGGGCATTATAAACTTTATTAACGCTATTTTTTGAACACATTTTATATTACACCCATGTAACAACCTATTAATATATATATATAATAATATTGCTCTTAAGTTTTAATCATATTTTAAGTAGTTGTTTTTATACTATATCTTTTTGGTCGAAATGTCAAAGAAAGGCAATTATAATAAATTTTTTAAATAATTATTCACGTGGAATTATTATCCGGCAACAACTGCGGGGACAATTTCAACGCCAGAGACCGCGAACTGCCGCCATTGAAACTACTTAGGAGACAATTAGTGATGATAATCTACGTCTTCTTGTAGCATCAATGCCTAGACGACTGCACGAATGCCTCGATAATCAAGGAGGACATACTCATTATTATCGTATGTGTAATTCAAATAAAAACAGTAAACATGTAAAATTAGTTTTTTTACTAGCTAGGATCAAATTTCAATTTCGATGGTAACGCTAAAGAATATCTTCTTGGACCTACTGTTTTTGGTTGTTGTATTGCGAAACAAAAAATTCACTTTACTGCTTCTGTTGCAAACTTTTTCATGAAAAAAGCAAGTTACATATCGAAAATGTTCTAAAATTGCTAGATCTTTCTAACAGTTTTAATAAAAATGTAATAATTGATTCTGAAATTCAAAATATAATAAACAAAGAAACTAAATACTGACAAGCTGTTATAGAAAGAATTTTCTGTCTGTCTTGATGGAACTGTTCCCCGTGTTCATCCAAGACTGCTCCTAAATTTTCAGGGAAAAAGTCCAGATGCGAGTGAAGGAAGTAAACTTTAAGAGACATGTTACATCCTATGTCCTTGTACGCTAAAAGCAGTTCCTCGACGTGAGCGACATAATCTTCACTTTTGTGGTTACCCAGGAAGTTCTTACAAACGTTTTGAAATGCAAGCCAAGCTCGTTTTTCTTTTCGATTTAGGTGTTCAATAAACGTCGAATCTTGGAAGAGTTGTTTAATCTGGGGACCAACAAAAACGCCTTCTTTGATTTTACCTTCGCTAAGACGAGGAAATTTAGTTTTCAAAAATTGAAATGCGCCACCTGTCTTCTCCACTGCTTTCACAAACTGCTTGATCAATCCAAGTTTGATGTGTAAAGGTGGTAAGTAAATATTTTCCTTCGGAACCAAAGGATTGTGGGCGACATTTTTCTGACCAGGAATAAGATGTTCTCGCAGAGGCCAGTCCCGTACGATGTAATGTTTATCTCGGGCTCGGCTATCCCATTCACAAAGGAAGCAGCAATATTTTGTAAATCCTGATTGTAGGCCCGTGAGTAGAGCAACAACTTTTAAGTCAGCGCAAAGTTTCCAATTATAATCATGATAACTAATTTTATCAAGGATTCTGAAGATGTTTTCGTACGTTTCCTTCATATCAAGAGAGTATGCAACTGAAACTGATGGGAAGTCATTCCCATTTGCCAACAGGACAACTTTTAAGTTTGTTTTTGACGAGTCTATAAACAGTCTCCATTTGTCTGGGTCACATGGCATCTGTAGCTCTGTCATCAATAAATTTGTATTAGGGCAGAACACTAAACCTTTATCTTCTGAGAAAAGACATTTCAGGGTTGCTTGTCTGGTCCTGTAAGAAGATATTTTTACTCCCTTTTCTAAGAGATTCCACTGTTGAAGTCGCGATCCTAGGAGCTGAGATTTAGTCTTGGGTAACTGCAAATCCCTGACAAGATCATTTAATTCCGATTGAGTGAGGAGGTGAGGTTGCCGAGAAACTAAATCTGCGGAATACTCTTCATCATTGAACGTATCATTCGAAGCCCCAGGTTGTGGCTCAGAGTCTTTTAAATCAATTTCCGGTTCTAGAGTATAAGTGTTTGGGGGCTCTGGGATTGGCAAAGTATCGTTATGAGGAACAGGTCTTAGAGCTGACGGAATATTGGGATACTGAATTGTATGCTTACTTTTGCTCGAAAACCCGACGGTTGAAGTCATACAAAAGTAACAATCTGTAAGATGACAGCGATGTTCACGCCAAACCATAGGCACAGCAAATGGCATTGATTTACGGGTACCTTTGAGCCATTTGGTCAAACTACTGTAACAAGTCGTACAGCAAACTGATGGAGCCCAAGTCTTGTCCTGGTCGCCAACTTGACAATCAAAGTACAATTTATAAGCTGTTTTAACAAGCGGAGAAAGGGGTTTTGTTGCGATTTTAAAGTTAATTCCCCGCAGACATAGCAGAAGCTATCGGTATGATTTTTACACTCGCGTGGCATAATTAAACAGTAATTCAACGCCCGACATTAACCACAAATCACACTTAGTCACTTGAAAAAATCCGGTGTAAAAGTAGTTTTACTGTTTTACACAAATGAACAAAAATGAACAAAATCCAGCACGTTTAAAACGTCGACAAGTTAACTCTGCAACAGCTATAGATGTACTGATCGAAGCAGTTAAGCAAACAATGTAATATACTATAATGAGAAGAGTAATGCAAGTTCAAGCCTGTCGAAAATTCCTGTTCAAACCTGCATGTGGTATTGAGATCGCCAGCGTCGTGCAGTTCCTTCCTAACTGTTTATTGATATTTTTTTACTGTTCTTATATATTTGTATTTTATTGTTGCTTCTATATACATTTTATAGTAAAACTTTTGCCATATACTTTGGTATAAATTTTATTACCTGCTTTGGGATGTTTAATGGCTATAAGTTAAAATTCTAAAAAAAATGCAAAAAATAAAATAAAGATGGGGGCTCATTTTTGGATTCAGGAGGTCATTTTACATAAGAATCGTCAAGATGGTATCAGGGCCGATTTTCATGGAGACCAGTGTTATCAGAGATAGAGAGTTGGTTAAATGGACAAAAATGATCTTCAAATTATGCCTAAATAAATTCAAAAAACAAAACCTACCCCCTCTATAAAGTTTCTGAAATATGGCGGAAAATAATAAAATTCGTGTTTTTGATTTTTAGCTTTAAAATTGTTATTTGGGGAGGTATTTAAAAACAGAACTTTTTCTGCTCTTTTAGATGATGGCAATAAATTTTTGTTATCGTTATTACTTTACTTTAGTAACTTTAGTAGTAGTACTTTTAACCATTTTAAAAATTTATGTTTTATTCTAGACACACTACACATCGTCTCCAAACATGTTCTGAAGCACGTCTAATGTGAACCCTCTTGACAATTTGCGCATTGTGCGCAGGGGACACCGTCTTGTTGAAAATGAATTGATTCGAGTTGATTTAGAGAAATATTGTCTAGGAAATTTTCAAACTCGGTTTGTAAAAAAGTGAGATACATATCAGAATTTAAATGTCCTTCATATATAATACTTCCGATAATCATATTATTAAATATTCTACACCAAACATTTAAAGTAAAACTGAATTTGAGGTCTAACTTCTACAATTCTTCCTTCATTTTCTGTGAACCAACCTAATAAATTTTCAATCAAAACGTTTTTTTTTTTAATTTTAAACTTATTTTTGATTTTTTTATGAACATGTTATACATTTTTTAAATCAGGGTTTTTTTCTCTATTTCATAGTATAAAACTGTAAAATGGCTACCATATGAAAAACAAAAGTTAGTATCGATATAAAGTAAAGTAATAACGATAACAACAATTTTTTGCCACCATCTGAAAGAGCAGAAAAAGTTCTTTCAAGAATGTTTTTTCAGTTTTTAAATACTTCTCCAAATAACAATTTTAAAGCTAAAAATCGAAAACACCCATTTTATTATTTTCCGCCATATTTTAGAAAGTTCATAGAGGAGGTAAATTTTGTTTCTTGAATTTATTTAGGCATAACTCAAGGATCATTTCTGTCCATTTAAGCAACTCTCTATCTCTGATAATAAACGAGATCCCTGTACTTAACACGAAATTTGATACAGCCTGTATATTTCAAATGTATGTATATGTAAAAATGTATTCCATTTACATTATATAATAATAGCCTTTATTTGTCATAAAACAAATTTTAACAAAGAATTCATATTTTAAACTAAACAATATTATCCTACTACATAAAACAAAAAAAAAATCCTAAACCCTCCCATCACTTCTCTATATACAAATACATCTACTACACTACATGTAATCTTCTTCTCACTTTTAATACTTCTTCCATCCATCCCACTCCTTCTCATATCTCCAACCTTCCTCTCTCCTCTTCTCCTTAGTTCTATGCATTCCTTTAACATGTGCTCTAGATTTTCCCATCCCTCCCCACATAGTCTACATCTCCTATCTGTATCTTCCTTCCAATACTTATTTTCTTGCTTTTCATTCCCGCATCTAAACCTTGTTACCATTCTTTTCAAGCTATTTTTTACCCTTTATTTACCTTGTAATATTATCTATTACTATATTTGTATATCTCTCATTGTATTTCCCTTCTCTTATTCTTGCTCTTGTTTCTTGTCTATGTGTATCCTTATCTCTTTTTATTATCTTATCTTTTATTTCGCTTCCTGTCTCCCTTATTTTTTCTACCTCTTCTCTCGCATATCCAACTCCTTCCTAATACCTGTTTCTTTCTTTTTGTCCATATTTAATTTTTTCATTCTTAACCTCTCTCCAGCACATCTGAAGCAATTTACATTCTTCTCTTTCTTTCATTTGTTCTCGTAACATATTGCTCTCGTCCCAGCCTGTACTCTTATCTTATCTAACTTCATTTCCTCCTCTACTATGTACCCTGGCGTTTCCCTTTCTAATCGTAACGTCCATTTCCAGTATTTTTCTTGTACTTTCTCCAATTCCTCCCATCCCTTCCACCCCCATATTTCCGCTCCGTACATTATCACACTGATTATTAATTTGTTAAACAACAAACTTGGTTCTATTTGCTTCCCAAACCCTCTCTCTCCTATATCCCACACCTGACGTACTGCTTTTATATCCAGAAATAACGCAAAAACTTTCCCTCTCTTCACTTCTCCCTTTTCTAAATCCTGTCTGCCAGTCTGGTAAGTTCTTTTTTTAAACTGGGCATATTATTGCTTTTTTCCAATCATCCTAAAACCCTTCACCCGATTTAAAATTTTTCCTATTCTTTCTTTCGTTCACTCTCCTGTATATTTCTATTGTTCTCCTTGCGTCCCATCTGCCTTTCCTTTTTTTATTTTTCTTAATGCTTATTCTATTTCTTCTTCTGTATAGCCGTACTGCTCCCTTTTTTATTCTTTCTATTTCGAATTCACCCTTCCTCTCTTCTTCCACATCTAAGGCCTTTACGCAATGTTTTCTCCGTTTTTTTATATCAATTTGTATCGCCACTTTTTTACTAATTTTTCTTTTCTTATTCAAAAAGCTCCCTATGCCTCCTTCCTTTTCTAACATTTTTATTTGTTCCTCCAACTGTTTTCTATATTCCTCTTTTCTCTTACCACACTCTTTTCTACATTGTGAACTCAATCTTTATATTCCTGAATACCAATTTTTTCCATTTTGCTACTTTCTTTTACTTCTTCTTCCGGGCTTCCCTGCATTCCTTATTCCACCACCTCTTATGTCTATACTTCGTTATGTTCTTTTTCTTTTATCTTTTCTTTTCTACTGCTTTATTCATTTTATTGATCAGTTCTTTCACTCCTTCCTCCACCCATTGTTCCTCCTCTTATTTTTTCTTATAAACCTCAATATTTTCATCTGTACATACCTTTTTCTCCCCCCAAACTGTGTTTTTTCTTTCTCTCTTCCAACCTTACTTCTAGTGGCTGATGGTCTGACTCAACCTCTTCCCCTATTTTAAAACCTCCCCACTAACCATTACATAATCTATTATAGATTCTCCTCTCTCACTTATATATGTATATTCTCCTCTATCCCCTTCCTCCATATTTCCGTTGAGTATAGTCTACCCCTTCCCCTCACATAACTCTAATAGCTCTCTACCTTGTTTGTTTAATGTCTTATGCATCGTTACTCTTTTTATTTCTTCCCCATTCACTATCATACCCCCCATCTTCTCCAATTCTCCTTTATTTTTAACCCCTGCAACGTTCCAAAAAACTAAACCTATTTCTTTCGCTTTTTCCTTATCGTATTCCTTGATCTTTGCCTGGTAGTCCACATTTTTTTATCCTTTACCCCCCTTTTTTCTAGTTTTTGGCCTCCTCTCTAATTTATTTTCTTTTACGCTCCAGTGCATCTCCTCTCCGTCAACCCATAATTTCATGAATCCTATTTTTGTTCTTTTTCCTTCCATCGTTATATTTTTTTGTACCTCTCTTTCCATTGGGGGCATATCTTCATCTATAAATATCCTTGTTCCTCTTAGCCTTACTTTTCTCTTTAATATTTCTAGTTTATCTTCTACGGAATCCAATTTGACCAGTATTAACACCCTCGCTATTTTAATTGCGTCTCTTATACTTTTTTCCATTACTCCCTGCTCCTCCTTATCACTTTTCTCCTTTCTCGGGCTTCCGTTGATTCCTTCTAATTATGTTTAATTAAAACCCGCCACAAAATTTAAAAAAAGTTTATAAATAAAACAAAAGTATGTAATTCACTATTAACAAAAGCCCGCGCTTGACCTTTAAACTAGTACACGAACTCGCCTATACCTTCATATCCGCAATAACAATAAACACGCCCTCACTCAACCGCCTTCAAAACACGAATTTATATTATAGTGATATGCAATTAAAAACAATTACCAGTGTTTTTATGTATAATATAAAAAAATACGCTGGCCATCCAGGCAAGTACAAACAAATACCTGAGTACCCTCAGTCATTGTTGAAAATTTAGGACCGCCCAAATAAGATTTATGAGTTTGTGTAGTTTTAGTTGCATACTATCACTTGTATTCAGATGTACCGATATTACTACCAGCTATACAAAGATTTTAAGAATTTAATATGGGTATCTTACCGTTAATACGATAAGCTCTGAATGACTTATTGCAACGAGGTATATCGAGTGCAATAAAAAAAATTAAAATTACATTATTTCTTCGACGGCGGCTGTCTGTCTGTTGTCAGTTTTTTTAAGACTATAACAGCGATTTAAAACTAAAAATAGTAAATAAATATAAAGGTAAAATACTTCATTGTTCTAAATTGACATTACTGAAAAATAACAATAAGAACGATTATTTATCGTATTATAGTAAAGCGGGATATGGGCGACAAAAGAAATACGAATTTTTTGTTTTTCTCCTAGTGATTGTGCTTTACTTCAAGTTTGATTTATTTATTCTTACGAAGATTATACTCGTTTATTCACACTCGAAAATATTTCCTGAACCATTCAACTACTCAAAATATTATAGAGGAATTATGCACTGTTTAGATTTTATAGTCGAAAACCCATTAAACAAGTGCCATCTTCGAACCACCGAGACTTTACTGTTCCAAATAAATCAGCGATTAAAGTGTCAAGTGTTTTTCTATACCCTGAACTTTCATTCAAGAGCTTATTGATCCACCAATTCGTGGTACGGTATACAGGGTGTGTCCAAACGCAAAACTATGAATGAACATTTTTATAAACTTTTGTATAGATTATTGTGAAAAACGATAATGCTTTTGTTGTAGTTAACAGGTTCAGGGCAATTAAAATGCTAAAATTTGTAATAATTTACGATCGTCTACTTACTTTATTTTTCCCTCGACGACGAATATCTCGTATAAGACTGAGTTGGGTTTCGCTTAAGTCATACTTTGATAGTCGTTCATTGAATTCGTCCATCGGTAAATTTATTATATCATCGACTGTAATGGGCACATTAAGAGCACGTGCTCGTTTTTCATCACGAGTCAAATGC
Source organism: Aquatica leii (assembly GCA_035610365.1). Lineage (NCBI taxonomy): Eukaryota > Metazoa > Arthropoda > Insecta > Coleoptera > Lampyridae > Aquatica > Aquatica leii. Next base: position 35,642,950 of record CM069439.1, read on the forward strand.
TCATCCTCTGCTTTACGCAATTTTCCTTTATCGCGTGAAACAGGTCTCTGCATAGCACCTGTGTTTTCGACGGGAAGATGATATGTATGGTTATGTTGGACGTGGTGAATTGGACTTCGTCCCATTGTACTATGTCGAGTGAATTCCATACTGCAAGAGTATTTCATTTCCTGAGGTTTTGTTCCAACAGCTCCTTCTGTTTGGGATGGACTATTGAATGACGATACAGATGGGTCTCGATACTCGTATTTGATGGGCGTTGGTGTAGGATGCGCCAAAGTATTAGCAACGCCTTGTTCCTAAAAACAATCAAGATTATTTAAAGTTGTTAATACTAATTGAATCTTACTTGGAAATAACGTTTACCAAACATCTGGTGCTTCTTTTGAGCAACTTGCGGCATTCGAACAGATTCCGTAGGTCCTATCGTACTACTGTGCTGACGACTTGTGTAACTATAGTCGTATGGCCTATATTTGCTTTAATAACAATAAGACGTTAAGAAATTAATTTTCAAAATAGTAAATAATATACCTGTTGTGATAGTCGACTATATAGTGATCGCCAGTGGTATGTCCAGAATCTGAACCTCCATCGCACCATTCTCCGTCAGAAAGTGATGGTACGCGTTCTGATCCCATAGAGCTTACAGCGCTATCGCTGGAGGTATCTACGCGCTCAACTTCCGCCTGAGACATAGCTGAGGTTGCAGCGCCACTCATGCTCAAATTATTCATAGCATTGTTACTATCCAGCATCCGCATAGTATACATGCCTGCATAAATGTATATAGTATATAAAAACTGTAGTCATTTTTATAAAGTACAATTAAAACGCCCGTAATTATAAGATTTGGTTCAAATCTTTGCTACTGCGTGCGCAGTGTGTTTACTATTATTTTGCTTTTTTTTTCGTGATCTGCCCTTAAACATTTTCCATTTAAGAATAATAATAAATGGCGAAAGAATTGAAAAAGTAATAATTTATAATTTACCTGGGAAGTATAATATCGGAGGATTGGAAAATAAACTTAGACAAACAAAAGAATAAGTAAAAGTGTCAAATTATGCTATACATTAAATAAAACAATATTTGGGACGTTAGAGATACACAAAAGTAGAAAACCGAGGAAAAGCTGGATGCAGAAAATAGAGAAACTTGGAAAAAAGAGATGAAAGACGGAACAAGAATTAAACTATGATTGGGAAGCGAGAGATAGACAGGTTAACAAATATAAGAGTGTATAACTGAGTGGTAATGCCAGTGTTAACTTACGCGAGATCATGGGCGATACAAAATAGACAAAAAACCAAAATTGATTAGGAAAATATTGAGAAAAACAAAGCTAGACATAATACAGAATGAACAAATAAGACAAATGGCCCAACAAGAAGCAATCACAATATAGAGAAAAAACGACTAAAATGGTATCTCTATGTAGTAAGGATAAACAATAGTGAATTAGCAAAGAAAATTACTGAGATAAAGAAAATACAAAAAAGAATTGGAAGACCGAGAAAACGCTGGATGCAAAGAATAGAGAAACTTGGAAAAAAGAGATAAAAGACAAAACAAGAAATAAAACTACTGGCGAGAGACGGAAAGAAATGGAGCAATGAGACGTAAGAGGGTAAATTAATCCAATACAAAGATAAAGCAGAAGAAGAAGAATAGAACTGGCACTATTATTTTGCTTTTTTTTCATAATCTGCCCTCCAGACCCAACAAGAACCAATCACAGCCAAGATAGAGACTAAGCAACTGGCATGGCGATGCAGTAAAGATGAACAATAATAGATTAGTAAAGAAAATTATAGAGATGGAAACAATAGAAAAAATGATTGGAAGACCATGGAAAAGCTGGATGCAGAAAATAGAGAAACTTGGAAAAAAGAGATGAAAGACGGAACAAGAATTAAACTATGATTGAGAAGCGAGAGATAGACAGGTTAACAAATATAAGAGTGTATAACTGAGTGGTAATACCAGCGTTAACTTACGCGAGATCATGGGCGATACAAAATAGACAAAAGACCAAAATTGATTAGAAAAATATTGGCCCAACAAGAAGCAATCACAATATAGAGAAAAAACGACTAAAATGGTATCTCTATGTAGTAAGGATAAACAATAATGAATTAGCAAAGAAAATTACTGAGATAAAGAAAATAGAAAAAAGAATTGGAAGACCGAGAAAACGCTGGATGCAAAGAATAGAGAAACTTTGAAAAAAGAGGTAAAAGGCAAAACAAGAAATAAAACTACTGGCGAGAGACGGAAAGAAATGGAAGAAGTGGAACAATGAGACGTAAGAGGGTAAATTAATCCAATACAAAGATATAGCAGAAGAAGAAGAATAGAACTGGCACTATTATTTTGCTTTTTTTTCATAATCTGCCCTCCAGGCCCAACAAGAACCAATCACAGCCAAGATAGAGACTAAGCAACTGGCATGGCGATGCAGTAAAGATGAACAATAATAGATTAGTAAAGAAAATTATAGAGATGGAAACAATAGAAAAAATGATTGGAAGACCATGGAAAAGCTGGATGCAGAAAATAGAGAAACTTGGAAAAAAGAGATGAAAGACGGAACAAGAATTAAACTATGATTGGCAAGCGAGAGATAGACAGGTTAACAAATATACGAGTGTATAACTGAGTGGTAATACCAGTGTTAACTTACGCGAGATCATGGGCGATACAAAATAGACAAAAAACCAAAATTGATTAGGAAAATATTGAGAAAAACAAAGCTAGACATAATACAGAAGCAATCACAATATAGAGAAAAAACGACTAAAATGGTATCTCTATGTAGTAAGGATAAACAATAATGAATTAGCAAAGAAAATTACTGAGATAAAGAAAATAGAAAAAAGAATTGGAAGACCGAGAAAACGCGGGATGCAAAGAATAGAGAAACTTTGAAAAAAGAGGTAAAAGGCAAAACAAGAAATAAAACTACTGGCGAGAGACGGAAAGAAATGGAAGAAGTGGAACAATGAGACGTAAGAGGGTAAATTAATCCAATACAAAGATATAGCAGAAGAAGAAGAATAGAACTGGCACTATTATTTTGCTTTTTTTTCATAATCTGCCCTCCAGGCCCAACAAGAACCAATCACAGCCAAGATAGAGACTAAGCAACTGGCATGGCGATGCAGTAAAGATGAACAATAATAGATTAGTAAAGAAAATTATAGAGATGGAAACAATAGAAAAAATGATTGGAAGACCATGGAAAAGCTGGATGCAGAAAATAGAGAAACTTGGAAAAAAGAGATGAAAGACGGAACAAGAATTAAACTATGATTGGCAAGCGAGAGATAGACAGGTTAACAAATATACGAGTGTATAACTGAGTGGTAATACCAGTGTTAACTTACGCGAGATCATGGGCGATACAAAATAGACAAAAAACCAAAATTGATTAGGAAAATATTGAGAAAAACAAAGCTAGACATAATACAGAAGCAATCACAATATAGAGAAAAAACGACTAAAATGGTATCTCTATGTAGTAAGGATAAACAATAATGAATTAGCAAAGAAAATTACTGAGATAAAGAAAATAGAAAAAAGAATTGGAAGACCGAGAAAACGCTGGATGCAAAGAATAGAGAAACTTGGAAAAAAGAGATAAAAGGCAAAACAAGAAATAAAACTACTGGCGAGAGACGGAAAGAAATGGAAGAAGTGGAACAATGAGACGTAAGAGGGTAAATTAATCCAATACAAAGATATAGCAGAAGAAGAAGAATAGAACTGGCACTATTATTTTGCTATTTTTTCATAATCTGCCCCCCAGGCCCAACAAGAACCAATCACAGCCAAGATAGAGACTAAGCAACTGGCATGGCGATGCAGTAAAGATGAACAATAATAGATTAGTAAAGAAAATTATAGAGATGGAAACAATAGAAAAAAGGATTGGAAGACCATGGAAAAGCTGGATGCAGAGAATAGAGAAACCTGGAAAAAAGAGATGATAGAGGAGACAAGAAATGAAACTACGGACGACGGACCGTAAGAAATGAACGAAGTTGATCGATGAGAAGAAGAATAAAGCTAACACTATTGTTTTGATTTTCTTTTTCATAATATGCCCTCCACGAAAATTTAAAAACAAATTAAATACTTTCAGTTTAGAGTTAATGAGTAAATTTTAGTACTAAATTTTGTAGTAGTAATTTAAGTTTGAATAAAATTCTTCATTGATTAGAAGTACTTAAAATCCGGTTTATTATCATTTACATCGTGCAGGTGCGCGCAATTTTCTAAAACTACTACTCATAACGTTTTTAAAGGCCCTTTAGCATTTTCATAAATAAAACAACGTCAAAAAAAAAATTAAAATATGATAGAATAACTTGTATTAGAGTAAGACTTGGTCAAATTTCAATTAGAATTTTATCAGTATAATTAAGTTCATGCACGTGAATTTTGCTACCGCAGTCGTTGCTAAGTATTCACAAGTCCAGATAAGCGTAATCGATAATTTTTTAATCTAAAAAATCTTAAATGTAAAATGTCTAAGCGACGTCCGCAAATAAACAATGTATTTTTCACAATACTCGAGGTATTTAATTTTAGATTTTTTTTGGCGCAGAATTAAAATAATTTTGGATACGATTACTAATAATAGTTACAATCGGAAGAGAATTAAAAATCGGCGTTGCTTCAAGCGTAATAAACAAATTAAATACTCACGACTTCAATATAGTAGCACTATGACTAAAGCGAATAAGTTAGCGCAACACGTGCTTACTTTTAGATTTGTCAAGTTACATATATAACCGATGACACAGCAAATTTTAGTAAGCAAATATAAATACACAGGTAAATGATAAGCAGTCGTCCAACTGCTCGAACGCCTATACGTAGGTACTTACACTTGTTTGTTGGGTCACTTACGTTGTAAAGATCGCTGAAGAAAATAGTGTAAAATTGCACCAAAAAAACAACTAGTAAATGCACAGCACAATGTTTGTATAGATTACTATGTTAACAGTGGAATACTGACCTACCAAGATAAGATTATATTCTCAAAGTAAATAATTCGTAAAACTAGCGTAACAAAGAAACGTATAAAACGATTGTGTGATAAAAAACAAATACGGAACGGATGATTGTCCCCAAAATTAATTGAGGAAATCAAAAAAAAATTAATACGATACCGCGAAAACCATATTTATTCAAGCAAATTCGGGTGCAAAAAAAAACAAGTACCTAATTACACGTGCAAGATTTCAGTATAACTTATCTATAATTGCTTGTCGAGATATTCTATAAGCGTTCCATTTTTCGCAGTTTTTCTCATAAGTGCTCAACCATAGTTCTATATTTAACTTTTTTTTACATAAACATGAACGACGATCAGACTAAATTATTTAATAACATCCTTTCGATAAAGTCGTGATATGCATCTAGCACTAGAACATGTAGAAACGAGTGTTCAAAGAGAGTTTGATTACGACAGGTAAAGTTTCTAAATAAAAAAAAGTGAATACGTGCTTCGTTGCACTTGTCACGTTGAGCGTCTTTAAAAAAATTCGGGTATCCTTAAAATTAAAATAAACGATAGGTATGGTGTATAAGAAAGGCAAGTCCACCCTAAACGCAATTGGCGAGGTCTTGTTGTAAATAAAGTAAGAAGGGTAAGACACCAGAACAGATGATGTTGCATTCTGGTGAGGCTCGACGTTCAGAACGCGTTCAACAGCGTGTACTTACTAAGCATAGTAAAAGATTACCTCAATGAAAAGTGGCTGCACGTCGAGGCAGGTGACAGAATAAAGCTCACGGCGAAGATTCCGTAGTCTTAGGATCGCTTTTATGGAACTTCTACTACGACGGGGTACTGGAGCTGGCGATGCCGGACGGGGTCACGCTGTTAGGATACGCAGACGACTTAACGATGGGTCGACGGTAAAACCACAGAACTGGCGAGAAGGAGGGCTGACTGAAAGATCACGGTCTGTGTTTGACCCGGATAAAACCAAATTAATTGTCCTAATCAGACACAAAGAAATGAAGAATTTGTCGATAAGGGTAGGGAGACTGTGTGGGGATCGGAGAAAACCGTAGAGTGACTGATCACGTATATGCGAGAAAGCGAAAAAATCCGTGAAGAGTTTGGTTCGCTCTGTTCTCCTATATAGGGTCCCTATTTCAGCACCCAGACTTGATATGTTAGAGAGAACGGTCATTTTGAGGATGACTGCGGCCTTTGGGACGGTGATGACTGGGATACTGACCATTAGGGAGAGCATAGAAAAAATAGTTAAAAATTTTCAACACTATCTGTCTTCGGACAGGATGATGGAAGAGTGACAGGAAAAATGGGATAGGGTAAGCGTTGGCAAATAGACGCACGGGCTAATTAACAGACGGATGAGTGAGTGAAATATGGAGCGTCTGAGTCAAACTACTGTGTAGTACAATTTCTGACGTGCCACGGGAGTTTTTGGTCTCTATTTCACAAGAATAGGAAAGAGGGATGCGTGCATTGCGGAGCGAAAGTAAATGATGCCTAAACTGAGAGGTTTGGAGTAAGAAATAAAATTGGGAGAAAGGCTGAGATCGGTTAACTATGCGAAGTTAGTAAGCAAAGGAAAATTAGAAAAAACCGACCGAGAGATTTCAGAAATTAGGAAAAAAAAAGTAGAAGAGAAAAATGGAAGATGAAAGCAGTGTACGAAACCTTCTTCGCCTGAAGTAATACCCGAAAGGGTTTATCGTGTGAGGAGGTGGTTTTAATGGTTATGTCCGTTTTTAGGAAGATTCCCACACTACTTTGGTGGTACCTGCCAGAGTGGTAATAAAAGGTTTCCACCTTCTGAGAAAAATAGGTATAATTAATTTCGGATAACGAAAATATCCACAGCAGATTCATCACCTAAAAAAACGATCTTAGCAATAACTTTCAAAAAAAGAAGTAACATTAGAGGAGCTGTACATGAACTATCTTTACTAAAATAGCACATCCTTAAAATATCAGAAACAAGACGTATAAAGAGAAGAACAAATTAAATTACCAATGACGAACATCATGTATATAACAATAGAATTCAATAAAAGATCTAAAATGACGATAATACAACAGAAAAATATGTAAGCAAATATAGAATAAGAACACGTAAAAAAATGTTAATAAATTTAAGGAACTGCACCAACTATACTGCATGAAGATCATTACGAAAAAGGATTTATCAAGAAATAAACCAAATGGAAAAACATATAATGCAACAGATTACATTCTCACAGACCACAAAAATATCATTAAAAATGTAAACGTTTGAATAATTTCAAGACGAGGAGTGACCACCGCCTAGTACGAAGGAAAATACAGACAAATAAAAAAATGAAGAGAAAAAAAACAAATAAATGAATGTTTACGAAAAAACCAATAGACAAACTGTGAGAACACCAAGGCAAGGCTAAAGTGGCAATGGGCAAAACAAGCCATAAAAAAACTAGAAAGATTGAGCAAGAAAATAATACAATGGAGACCATGGGCGGAACACAGAAGCAGAGAGAGACCCTTTAAGATATTGACAGATGAAAAATACTAGCGGGACTAACATGAAACAGAACAGCACAAGACAGCACCAATTGAGGTAGGAGAAGAAGGCAGGATAATAGAACAAATTTATAAAGAGGCGGAAGAAGTGGCGAGGAGCTTAGGCACTCAATAAGAAAGATAGACGTAAAAGCCTACGGCGTAAAAAAAGCCAAAGTCTTGAGTAAGGCGTTGTAATATCTAGGTAGGAAGAGCGGTTTAACAGCTGGATATATGAGAAGGGGAAAACGAGAAGTAAAACAGGGAAAAAAGGTGCGCCGCGAACATCATGATGTTCGTAAAGATCAAGGAAGGATGTAGTTACGTTGACACGATCAGAAAAACTAAGAAAAGGGGTAGACGTTGGAGCGATAAGGGTGAAAGTCGCCGAGGGCAGAAACGCAAGAAGTGGGAAGATGGCAATTAAAATACTGGAGGAAAAAAAGGTACGGTCGGAAAGAGTTGGTTCCTAGATAAAAATAGCGATAGAATAAAGGGTAAAAGAAATCGAAAAATTACAAGGTAATAGTGGACGTAGACGATATTACTATTCGCGGAGTCTACGTCTCGCCCAATATAGGGCGGGACCACTTCTTACACATTATGAACGAATGGGAAGCAAAGATTCAAGGCAGAAGAAGGCATATTAACAGAAGACGTAAACTTCAAACACGTCATTTGGGGATCGAGCTTTACGAATTAGAGAGGAAAAGTTGTCGCGGAATTGGTTGAACTTGCCGTGGCGAACCGGGAACCAGCAATCGACGTTGTCCTGGTGAGTGAAAGATGGATAAATAAGGCGAGTGAATGGTAGGTGATGCAAGAAGCAACGCTAAATACTAGTACTTACGTTGGGTATGGAATAAGAGTAAAAAAAGTAACGGTAAATGTAGGAATGACAGTAGCACGAGATAGAGAACGAATAAGTAAGTTTTAAAAAGCTGGAAGAAAGACTGAAAGTATTAAGATGGAATGAAGATAGGGATGAGTTTAGAGTAAAGAGCTGACAAGCATGGTTGTGGAAAGATGTAAGAGTATTTTGAAAAAGAATGGCGAGAATCAGAGGAAAAGTATTGGTAGACGGGGCATAGCAAAAGTTAGGAGAGAATGCATGAAAGCTAGAAGAACGATGACAAGAATGATGAAAAAAAAAAAGAAAAGGGTACAGGGCAGAATACGAATTGAAGAACAAGAAGAAAAAAAAGAAAAATACAAGGCCAAAACAGAACTAAAAAAAGGCAATAAGAAAAAGTAAAGAACAGAACTGGAAGAGCCTATTAACAGACCTTGAGAAAGATGCATAGGGAAATGCATACAAGATCGTATCAAGAAAGTTTGGTATGAAAATAAAAGTGAGTATGGGAGCAAAAGAAAGAGTGCGTCTGGCGAGGGAACTGTTTTCAAGGCATCGTCAAATCGAGTGGAGAAAGTAAAAGTGAGTATGGGAGCAAAAGAAAGAGTGCGTCTGGCGAGAGAACTGTTTTCAAGGCATCGTCAAATCGAGTGGAGAAAGGTGCCGACCAACGACGTAACGGTGACAACGAGAGAGAAGCTAAAAACTGACGTAAATCTCATGAAAAGTGCGAAAACCCCGTGGCCTGTTAGGATAACGGCAGAAATTATACGCACGGTCTGTCGAGTGATTGGGGACCACCTGCTGTCATGCGTCAACAAATGTCTTGGAAGCGATTGGTGATGAAAAGGAAATGAGAAAAAAAGTAGAAGAGTAGGCAGAATGAAGACAGAGAGAAAAACGAGTGAACAAAGCCTTCCTCACTTGAAGTAATACCCGAAAAGGTCTACCGGGTGAGGAGTAAAGGCAAGAGCGTAAGGAGGAGATTTAGTGGGTATGTACATTTTTTAGGAAAACTCACACACTACTCTAGTAGTATGTGGCAGAGTTCCAATAAACGTTTACACCTCCTGTAAAAAAATGTAATGTAAATGGGTAGAAGGTTTATGATGATGATGACGATGAACGAATCCGTGGTCCTTACATCGCTTTATTTCAACCAAAATCATATACGTGCTGACGCGACAGTACAGATGTATCTACAAAAGGTGTCAAGTCACTAGCGAATTTAAAACCTTAACGGTATAGAATCATAAATATCGTTATCGATCGTTTCCAGCCCTAACGGTAGCAGCCCAAAGGTTAACAACCTTTTCAGCAAAGAAGATATTCCTAATTAAATACAAAAGTACTCTGTTTCCGACAAAATCTAAGATATTAAAAAAAGGTAAACTTTTGTGTAAATAATAGATCATTGAGGATTTAACTTCAAAGTACCAAACCGTTGGAGTCTTCGGCAAGAACCCTAGTGCGGTGTTAATCACCAGGATCCTGTAGGGTTGATCAAAACCGCTTGTACATCCGCAAAAATGTTGTTGCGACTACTGCGCAATCGATTATCTCAGAAAAATCAAAAATTTTTGACATAATCATAGTAAATAAAAGAAAAGAAGACATCAACTGTTAGCCGGACTAAAAGTTAAACATTATTTGTATTTCCCCAGAATCTATTCTCGCCATAAGAAACCTTTTCATTTAGAATTCCATATTTGTCTTTTCACAGCTCAAGTACGTTTGTACTGCTTTAGGTAGAAACGCCTAGTCCACTCTAAAACAGAGCATTCGACCATATATCGATCAAAGTTCTAATGAGCGGTTTGGGCATTTTTCGTATTTTAAAATTGTAACCTTTTTTTTCTTGTAGAAATTTATTGTCACATACCTTTTGTTTCTTTTTCTATGGTTCTATTCATCGAAAATTCTAGTCGTTACTGCAAATCCCTAATGAGTCTTCCTACGCAACTGCTATCTCATTAGATGAATGGTTGAAAACTAAAGAGTGGTCATTAATTTGGCATCTTTTTCTGTGCCTGGTGCAGTAATTATTCTGGGATTTTATTTTTTACTTTTGCCAAACCTTTCTTTTGTTATTATTTTTTTCCTAGCTGCTGTCGTAATTTAAAAGTTGGTTTTTTAGCGGAACCATTCCATTCTTGGCCAATTTGATAATTTTTACAAGGCATTAATTATAAACTATTCACTTTTATGAAACACACTGAACCCTCAAATAACTTATAAAGATTACAACAAACCAATTATCTCAAAAAGTGCAGCCAATGATAACGATAAAACCTTATCAGTTTTAAGGCCTGTTATGTAATCTACAAAAATTTGCAAATAAATACCAAAAACAGTTTATTGGTACGTAACTTTTAATTTATTTAATTCAATAAAACGTTTTGATCATTTACTTGAACCAAAAACTTATATGTGCGTTTTAATTATTTTGGCGTTTGGGTAATAGATTTATGAAAATAAAAAAGACACTTACCCTCATTCATTGCCATATCCATAAGTTGTAGATCCTCGTCATTTAAGATGGATGATAGAAAACCATCGCTTTGATTGATTTCGGACGAACTATTCTGATAGTACATCATATCGTGTGTTGGCTCAATTTTATAGTGTGTTGCGTGATTAGGCTCGCCCATGGGTTCGCTGCTGTTGGTAAGGTTCATCGAAGTAGCTACTGCGTTGCCCAAGTTTGTACCACCTAAAGATAACGTATAACAATATAACACGACAATGACTTTTTTTGAAACTAACCGATATTACTGTAAGGTGCGGTAGAGTTTAAATCGCCCATGGGTGGTGTTAAAGTGGCATTGTGTAGTAAGACGCCGCGTGCATCAGGCCCATATCCCATACTGTGTGAATGTGGGTGACTGTAGTTGTGTAAAGGATGGTGGCTGAAAGGATGTGGCATAGCAGAAGCGTCATTAGCATTTTGAAGACTTAACAAACTAGCTAAGTCTTGCCATCTTTGTTCCATGCTCACAGTGCGAACAAATGGCATACGACTCTGCAACAAATATGTAAGTTATTAAAAAATGTTAATAGTAGAATTCCTTAAAACGATTTTAAAAAGAAATAATTTGGCGTTTTGGTAATCCCTCGATAAGAATCAAACTTGTTCTTTTAAGTATGAATAGCTTAAACTAAGTAAACATTGTCAAGTGCAATTCAAACCTGAATAAATATTGACCAACGACCATGAATCGGAAATATGAATTTTGCTGTAGAAATAGTGTTGGGTTCTTAATTTTTAAATTCACCAATTCCAGTTTATTAATTAAAAAAATAGTTACAATTTACTGATTAAGTAACTCCAATATTCATTATCAAGCATATGGATAAAATGTTTTAATTTCTATAATATATAATCATAATTAATATCAATAGAATAAGTTTTGTAATAGAATAATACGCCGTGTGTAAATACGAGCAAATTAATTATAACAAAACATTAATTACAGGACCGAAAGTTACTGAATTAACGAAATAAATACAATTTGATAACGCTAGCATTTACACCTGTCGCAAGAATTTAGTAATTTCATATTTTAAGGCAGCAACGAAAGAGCAGGTAAATTTTTACAGGTTGGAAATATAATGATAATATGACAACAAAAACCCACAAATTACAAAAGGAGCCACCGAAAGTCATTTGTCACCACAGCATCAGCTTTGGCAGCAACTAGATAACAATAGTTCTACACTTAAGTATGCTTGTACCACAACCTTTTCCTACAAATTTTATCTAAATAGTAATATTTCAAAATTTTAATTAAGATCGGGAGGGACGTAGCAAAAAGTATATTATAAAATTTGAACCTGTAAGAAAATTTGAATATAAAAAATTAAATTCATGCAATCCGAAACATAAATCAGTTTTTTTATTATTTTAGATTTCAGTGCTGCATAAACTGGGATTATTTTTGTTTCCACGAAATAAATTTTTCCTCAAAAATAAGAAAGTTTTTTGAAACCGCACGTTTTCAGTGCAATCATGAAAGTTCACTCTAGGAAGGATTTTTCATCAAAAAAATATATTACATATATCCAAAATTAGCATAAAAACTTTTTATTTCTTTGTTTTTAATATTTTTCATTGTCAAAAATTTAACGTTTGCTATCGATTTTTTCCTAAAGAAAACATTTTAATAAAAAACGGCAAACCATTTGTACAGAAATAAAAAAATGTATAAAGCTACGATTTTCTTTAGTAAACTAGAAACTTTAAAGAAACTGAAATAATTACAAATGCTAGTTGTATAGAGGGTTCTCTAAAATTAGAGAAATTTCTCAGGAAAATGAGCAATCAGCAACACATTTCATTTCGTGTCGCGTTTCTGGTCTAGCCATAAACTTTTCGATAATAATACTTATTTTCATATAGAAACTATGTAGTTATAAACTAAAGACACGTGCCATTTTTTGCAAATAATCGATGATACGTTTACCATGTGCCTTCAAAATTCGCTTCGTTTTCTACTCATTTTTTATATTTTTGGCTTAAAAATTACACAAAATGTCTCAAGACGGCTATAAAACTAGCCTTTGTAATTACTTAGTTTTTTTTAAGTCTCTAGCTCGTACACTTTCAACGGAAAAGCGAATTCTGTAGAGGCTTGAAACACATCTAAAGCGGCCGTTTTAGAACCCCCTTAATGCATATCGAAAGTATCGAGTTTCGCCAGAAAACACTGTAGACAAAATCTACTAATTCTATCAAATGTTTTTACTAATTTTAGATTTTTTTATGAAAAATTTTCAAAAAGGTAAAATTAAGATTAAAATTCTTACTACAATCGTCGATGACACGTTCGTCCTCTGCCGCATAAAAATTTTGAAGTTTATTGTGGCCTGTGTTAAAGGATTTTTTTACATGCTTAAATTTTCTTAATTTTAAACAACAAATATGTAAACTCATGATGTATTAAACTATTTTGACAACATTTTATGAAAAATGTTTTTAGTTCCGTAATAATTTATCTTTAAAAAATCTAAACGAATCGAGAAATTAAAACTAGAAATGTTCCTTATCAAAAAGTTGAATTTACTTAAATTAAGCTAGTCTAAATTAAACAAAAATAAAAAAAATTAAAAAATAAAGTGAATTGGTCTTAGAAAAGAAAGTCCAATCCAAGAGTTAGTTTTTGGTCGCAAAAAAATATTCTATCATGACATTTTTTAAATCCCAGTAACGATTTAGAAAATAAATGGGAAAAATCTGAACAATCTCAATATAAGTAACGGTTTAGAAGAAAAATTATTCATTGTTAAAACACTAATTTTATTATTATTATTATTATTATTATTAGATTTTAATTTATTTTGTCTAAATTAGGTAATATAAAATCTTAAGCTGTCGCGGTTGTTTTGTTTATGATTATAAGCTACTTTCGGCTTAGACCGCGTCGTAGTAAAACACCCAGACTTAGGCTTGGTCCTAGTCTCTTCTTGAGAGCCAAAACAAGAAGTAGAACTTGGCCTTTGCCGTATTGTCTTTCGTGAACCCAAACAAACTGACGTTTCGCAAGACATTGCAGCTTGCATCTTCAGAGTGGTAAATGTCACTGAAAGAAAAAGTGTAAATGACAATATTTATACCAATAGCGATTAGCGTGATTAGCGGACCTTCTCTTTCCGTAGCCGCTTGACAACAAACGTATCATTAACATATCTGAACCAAGTTTTTGGTTTTAACTCAACATTTTTCATAATTTCAGTTTCAAAATATTCCATGTAAATATTGGCTATAACTGGAGAAGCGGTGAACCCATGGCCGCTCCTTCTATTTGTTTAAACCAGTTGTCGTTATGTAATAGCAAAGGCTTCCACGGCCGGAATCTGTACTAACATTAGAATGTCTTCCGGGTTTGGGCCGTGTCATAGTTGCAACCGAAGCTGCCAACGTTTCGCCCACTTTCGTAAGGGGCTTCATCAGGGCGTGAGAAAATCGCAAAACTCAAACAAGCAATCGAAATCTAACTAAGAACTTCTCAAAAGTTAGGTTATCCACTTGTAAAACAAGCCATAACCTAAACTATGAAAAGGTAAGAAGGAAAACGATAACCTGAAAAGCAAACAAAAATCTAACAAAGAACCACTACCGAGTTAGGTAATCAACTTGTGAACCAAGCCAGATTCTAAACTCCGTAGAAGTGACTTAAGAAGAAATAGTCTCCGTATTTAAAGGAAAAGGATCGTCACGGATGGTTGAGCTCGGCCCTGATTGGGTTACGGTTGCTAGGGGGCGTGTTTTTAATAAATGACTAATAAGCGGGAACCAAAGAGGGGCTAGTTCGAAACCATGATCGCGATTGAAGTTATTGGGGTGTTTTATGATTTCTATGCTTTCTCGGAATTTCCTGTTGAAAAAGAATGGAGATTTGGCAATCAACGAAACATTATCAAAATCTATCTTGTGACCTGTAGTAAAATGATGTTCAGCGACCGTAGACTTGGAAGTATACCTTTTCCTTATACAACGATCATGTTCTGAAATGCGAGTAATGACGGAACGACCGGTTTCACCAATGTAGACTAAACCACAAGAACAGGGAATTTGGTATACACCTTGAGATGAAAGTGTAGGAAATTTGTCTTTGGGAGAAGGAAGAATCTGAGAGATTTTGCCTGTCGAGTTGAATATGGGTTTAATACCATTCTTACGAAGGAGTTTCCCTATTTGATCTGTAACCTTGTGAATGTAGGGTAAAAAGGCCAATTTCGGGTTGGATTCGGGAGTAGAAATGTCCTTAGGTAATCGAGTACGTGGATGTAAACGACAATTAATAACTCTATGAATATCTCGCTTTACATAACCATTGTTCACTAAGGTTCCAGTAAGATGACGGAGTTCTGAGTCTAGATTCTCAGGTTGACAAATAGAAAAGGCACGATAGACCAAAGATTCAATAACAGAACGTTTCTGTGCAGGATGATGATGAGACGAAGAATGAAGGTATCTGTCCGTATGGGTGGGTTTTGCGATAAACAGAATGGCCTAGAAGTCCGTAGGGCTTACGAGTCACAAGAACGTCAAGAAATGGAAGAGAACCATTAGTTTCGATTTCCATAGTAAATTTGATATCTAAGTGTTGATTGTTAAGATGATCAAGAAACTTAGACAATTCAAGATGACCATGAGACCAAACAATAAACGTGTCGTCAACATATCTAAAACACACTTTAGGTTTTAATATTGATGATTCCAAAGCAACCGTTTCAAAGGATTCCATAAAAATGTTAGCTACAACAGGTGATAGAGGAGAACCCATAGCAGCTTATTATCAAATTGGAAGTAAGTAGAGGATAGACACTTTTCAATAAGAGGAACCAAACTCAAGTCCTTGCCATGTTGAGACAGAATCTGTTTGATGATAATAAGCGAATCATTAATAGGAACTTTAGTAAAAAGTGAAGTAACATCAAAGCTCACGAGAAGATCTTGGGGTTCAAGTTTTACAGTTTCTAGACGTTGGATAAAATGCTGAGAGTTGAGGATGTGAGAAGAGGTTTTGCCTGTAAACTCGCAAAGAATGTTGGACAAGAACTTGGCTAGCTTGTAAGTAGGAGATTGGATAGTACTAACGATAGGTCGAAAAGGAATACCTTGTTTGTGAATTTTGGGAAGTCCGTATAGACGAGGTGGTTTAGAATCTGATGGGGTAAGTCGACGTTTAGTTTCAGGAAGTAGATTGGAAGATTTGATGTTTTGGCTAACCTCGCGTTCAATCCTCGAAGTGGGGTTATGGGTTAGAAGAGCCCCTTACGAAAGTGGGCGAAACGTTGGCAGCTTCGGTTGCAACTATGACACGGCCCAAACCCGGAAGACATTCTAATGTTAGTACAGTTGTCGTTATCTTTTTTTTAAATAAGTAGGAGCGGCCATGGGTTCACCGCTCTCTCTCAGTTATAACTTATATTTACATGGAATATTTTGAAACTAAAATTATAAAAAATGTTGAGTTAAAACCAAAAACTTGGTTCAGATATGTTGATGATACGTTTGTTGTATGGCCTCATGGCAAAGATAAACTAAATCAGTTCTTTCAAATCTAAACTCTGCACATAACAGCATTAAATTTACTATGGAGTTAGAACATAACAGCAGTCTAGCCTTTCTTAATGTACTGGTGATAAGGAAAAATAACGGAAAATTGGGACATTCCGTTTATAGAAAGAAAACGCACACTAATAGATACTTAAATGCCGAATCTCACAATCATCCAGTACAGAAGAATACTGTTTTGCATACTTTAGCCAAAATAGCTATATACGTGTGTCAGATAATGAAAATCTACAAAAGGAAAAGGAAACACTATTGGAGTCCCTACAACAAAATGGATACGGGTTCAAAGAGATCCAAAACGCATGGAAAAGAGCAATAAATCCAAAAGTCAAAGAAGACTTATCACCTCCTACTAGCACCGCTTATTTACCATACTGTATGGGTTCGACAGAAAAAATAAGCAAGGTGCTAAAGAAACATAATATTAAAACTGTCTTTACGACTAAGGAGACCCTGAACACCTGGTTTACAACTGCTGAAGACAAACAAGGGGCTCTAAAACATGCCGGAGTTTATAAAATTCCTTGTTCCTGTGGATCAAGTTATATAGGACAGACGGGACGCTCTATTGAAGTTAGAGTAAAAGAACATATGGCTGACTGCAAACACCGCAGAGTTACTAAATCAGCAGTGGCAGAACACGTGTGGAACCAAGGACACACGCTGAACTTTGACCAAACTAAAGTGTTGACTAGAACTCCTTTCTACTTTCCCAGACTAATCCGCGAAACTGTGGAAATAGAAAAACATCCATGTAATATGAACGGAGAAGACGGTTTAAGACTCAGCAAATCTTGGCTACCAGTATTATATCCTCTAAGACAAAGATAAACCTTCTTGGAAAGGACACAAACACTTACTCCTAGTAATAACGAAGTCAGTCAAGCGGTAACGGAAAGATAAGTTCCGTTAATCACGCTAATCGCTATTGGTATAAATATCTTCATTTACACTTTTTCTTTCAGTGAAATTTACCACTCTGAAGATCAAAGCTCCAATGTCTTGCAAAACGTTAGTTTGTTTGGGTTCACAAACGACAATACGGCAAAGGCCAGTTCTCAAGAAAAGACTAGGACTAAGCCTAAGTCTGGGTGTTTTACTACGACGCGGTCTAAGCCGAAAGTCGCTTATAATCATAAATTAGGTAATTCAAAATAGCTAGTGCAAAAAAACCAAGCCAGGTTGGTTTACTTTAATTGTCAGTTATCTGTAGACTGTACAAAACCTTTTTGTATCGGATTTTGAAAAAATGTTCTTTTATGACATTTTTTGGTCAAGTAACTATTTCAAAAATAAATAAAAACAAAATTGAAAAAGTACGTTCCCGAAGGTAACTTTTCATGAAAAAATTTATTCCATTAATATTTCCAAAGTTCTTTAAACCGTGAATTTCGTACTCAAACTAAAACTTTATTCATAAAATTGTAAACTTTAGAAACAAGGAGCGACACCACTAAGTGTCATGGAACTAAACGTTTTGTCAAAATTCAATACAAAACAGCTAACTGACGATTTAAAAAAACTTTTTGCTTTAGTTTTTTTGTTGTCTGATTGCACAGCGGTTTTGAATTACCTATTTTAGACAAAATAAATTCAAGAGTGTATTCGTTTTAGTTTTTTAACAGTGAATGATTTTTCTTCATCTTCTGAACTGTTATTTATTAACTAGAAGATTATATTTCTAGAGTCACAATAAGATCGTGTTAACGAATACTAGCCTGGACTTGGTACAAAACTTCTAAAAAAGCATATAAGTAATAAACACAACAAATTAAAATTTTACGAAGACGAAAATTTCTAAAACTTGTGACTATCCGTTGGTTCTGCAGTCGCAGTTTCAAAACATTTACAAACTGATAGTCGTCAAAAAACTTTGAACAAACACTTAATGACGATTTAAAACCGAGAAATGATTTTGGAATATACATTTGTATTTTTTTATTTATTAAGACGGAAATTAATATTTACATTTTTTTACTTAAAATTATTTTTGCGGTATAGTTATGTCTATTTTACAGTTGACAATGGAGATTAGACTTTTTTGGAGAAATAAATTAGTTTTGAGTTTTTGGGAAGTGATTATTAAGAACCTAAACTATCATCGTAGTTGATCGTCTGTTTTTCAGACACAGATTTATTGATACTGGAGACATTCTCTATTAATTTTTTTAAATTAAAAAAACATCTTTATTGCACTTGTTTAAATAGCTTTGTGTGGAAGTTTTCCCATGTATTTTTTAAATTGTTACTTGAACGAAAAAAAATCTAAAACGAAAAACTTTATTCATAAAATGTTTCAAGTTCAGAGACAAGGAAGGAGCGTTTTAAAAAAACATTTCCGTAACACGTCTTTACGCAAACAATTAAATTAAAAAAATTTAGAACTGATTAGTTTTTACAAAATGCATGTCATATATTTAAGGAGAGTTTCTTGGGTTGGGAGATTGCCGCGAAATTTGAGATTTTCAGTACACGTTTCAAAAAAACTCTTTTTTATTTCTAGTCAAACAGTTGACCACTTAATTTTGATATTATTTAAAGTATCAGTCTACCAATAATAAAAAATTCAATCTTTCAAAATGTATTTAACATATGTTTCGAGCTTGTAATTATAAAGCTCATCTTCAGAAAACTACAAAAATATTATTAACAACTTATAAAAAGTTAAATTACAAAAATTATTTAAAAAACTTACATTTTTTGAAAAATGTCAAATATGAGAAATTGTAACTAATATTAATAATAATATTATTAATAATAACCAATAACAATGTATCCCCTTAACAACTTAATTTTGAACCTAAATAATTTTCTCGATAAATTGTTAACGTTTGAAAAAAAGTTTATATAGTTTTAATTTTTTTACAATGAACTAAACAACTTAACAATATGGTAATTTAGAATGAACTAAATTTTTTGATAAAGAAATACTTTCCGAACGTATTTTTTCAATTTGATTTTCATTTATTTTCGAAATAGTTACTTGACCAAAAAATGTCATGGAACTTAACGTTTTTTCAAAATTCAATACAAAAAACAAGCTTGTTTTAGTTTTTTTGTTGCCTTTTTTTCAGTAGCTGTGTTGAATTACGTAATTTAGAGAAAGCAAATTCAAATTTGGGTTCCTGAAAACAAACGATCAACTACTATGAGACTTTAGATTTTTTCCCCACCCATATTAATAATAAATTCCCAAAAACTATATAATTTGTTTCTTTAAAAAAGTTCAATTGTAAAAAGTCCTATAAATCTAACACAAACATAATTTTATGTAAAAAAATGTAAAAACTAGTTTCCGTATTGATAAATAAAGAAATATAAATGTATATTCCAAAATCATTTCTTGGTTTTAAATCGTCATTAAGTATTGGTGCAAAGGTTTTTTGACGACTATCAGTTTGTAAGTGTTTTGAAGTTGTTCTTTGCTATTTACGACTGCAGAACCACCGCATAGTTTTAGAAATTTTCATCTTTTTAAAATTTTAATTGTTTTTTTTTATAATTATGCCTAGATGCTTAGGTCCGATTCCACGCTAATTTTCATTGACACGATCTTATTGTGACTCGATAAATTTAAATCTTCTAGTTAATAAGTAACGGTTTAGGAGATAAAAAAAATAATTCCTTGTTAAAAACTAAAACGATATACATTTTTGCTTACGAAAATTTTAATCTGTTTAGTCTAAATTACGCCATTCAAAACAACTAGTGAAAAAAAAACAACAACAAAAAAACTAAGACAAATTCTTTTTGTTATCGTCAGCTGCTTTGTGTTGAATTTTGATAAAAAGTTTAGTTTCATGACACTTATTGGTGAAGTAACTATTTCAAAAATAATTTAAAGCAAAATTAAAAAAATACGTTCCGAAAAGTAATTTTTCATCAAAAAAAACTTAGTCGATTCAAAATTACCATTGGTTCTTTATTTTTAACTTGTTTACTTCATTGTCAAAAAATTAAAACTACATAAACTTTTTTATTAAAACGTTAATAATTTATCAAGAAAAATATTTAATTTCAAAATTCAGTGGTAAACTGTATGTTTAGAAGTAAAAAAAGTTTTTTTGAAACGTACATACTGAAAACGTAAATTTTGCTACAAAAAAGTGTTTTTTATTTAAAATAAAAAATATTCTTAGATAATTTTTTCAACCCCCACTTTTGTCGCTTTTGTGCCTGGAAATAGAGGATCAATTAAGACGAGAGTTTAGATTTTTTTGCTTTACTCATCCTAATAATAAATTCCCAAAAAATCAAAACTATATAATGTGTTTCTCCAAAAAAGTCTAATCTGCACTGTCAACTGTAAAATAGGTCGATCAATCTAAACCAAAAATAATTTTATATAAGAAAACTAAAAATTAGTTTCCATATTAATAATTAAATTTAAATTTATACTCCGTTTTAAATCGTCAATAAGTATTGGTGCAAAGTTTTTTGACATCAGTTTGTAAATGTTTTGAAGTTGTCCTTTGCTATTTACGACTGCAGAACCAGCGAATAATCACAAGCTTAGAAAATTTTAATTGTTAGCTTATTTTTTGCGTGAAGGAAATGGTTTTTGTTACGAAAAGACGTGTTAGGGCAATATTTTTTAACGCCCTCCTTGTCTCTAATCTTTAAACAATTTTAAGATTTTTTTTAAGTTTGAGTAGATTTTGTTTCGTTCGAGTTACAGTTGACAAGATATATGAGAAAACTTTCAAACAAAGCTATCTAAAGTCAAATAGAGTCAAAGTGAAAATATGTTTTTCGATAAAAAAAATTAATAGAGAATACATACAGTCCCACTAAATTTTTATCGCTTTTGTGCCTGAAAAACAGAGGATCATACAACATACAATGAGAGTTTAGTTTTGTTTTGCCACCCATCTTAATAATCAATTCCCAAAAACTGAAAACTGTATAATTTGTTTTTTTAAAAAGTTTAATCCACATTGTCAATTGTAAAAAGTCCTATAAATCTTACACAAAAATAATTTTATATAAAAAAATATAAAAACTAGTTTCCGTATGAATAAATAAAAAAATATAAATGTATATTCCAAAATTATTTCTCGGTTTTAAATCGTCATTAAGTATTGGTGCAAAGTTTTTTGACGACTATCAGTTTGTAAGTGTTTTGAAGTTGTTCTTTGCTATTTACGGCTGCAGAACCACCAGATAATCACAAACTTTTTAAAATTTTAATTTGTTATAAACGCCTTTTTTAGAAGCTTCGGTCTCAGTTCATGCTAATTTTTGTTGACATGATCTTTTTGTGACTCGAGAAATATAATTCTCTAGTTAATAAGTAACGGTTTAGAAGATAAAGAAGAATCATTCATTGTTAAAAAAACTGAAACGATGTATGTAAATTTTTGCGAACCGAAATTTTAATTTGCTTAGTCTAAATTAAGCAATTGAAAACAGCAAGTAAAAAAAAACAAAAAAACTAAAACAAATCCGTTTTTTTAATTGTCAGCTGTAGCCTGTATAAAACGTTGTGCATTGAATTTTGAAAAAACGTTTAGTTCCAGGACATTTTTTGGTCAAGTAACTATTTCGAAAATAAATGAAAACCAAAACTGAAAAAGTACGTTCCCGAAAGTATGTTTTTATCAAAAAATGTATTCCACTCAAAATTAGCACGAGTTCTATACTATAACATGTTTTTTAGTTCATGGTCAAAAAACTAAACTATACCTATAAACTTTTTTTTTCAAAGTCTAATAATTTATAGAGAAAAATATTGGTAAACTGTTTGTCTAGAAATAAAACAGAGTTATTTTGAAACGTGTACCTAAAAGGTTAAATTTCCCAAGTCAAGAAATTTTCCTTAAATATGTGTTACGACATTTTTTTAACGCGCTCCTTGTCTCTGAACACTAAACAATTTTATGAATAAAGTTTTTAGTTTGAGTAGATTTTGTTTCGTTTCGTAACATGAAAAAACTTCCAAACGAAACTATTCAGACAGGTGTAATAAAGTCAAAGTAATTTTTTTTTCAATTTTAAAATAAATTAATAGACGTTTTTACCCCACTCAACGTTTGTCTCTTTTGTGCCTGAAAACAGACGATCAACTACAATGAGGATTAAGTTTTTTTTCTCCCAATCTTAATAATCAATTCCCAAAAATTCACAACTATATGAATTCTCTCTACAAAAACGTCTAATCTTCATTGTAAACTGTAAAATAGGCCTATAAATCTAACACAAAAATTATTTTATATAAAATTAGTTTCCGATTTAATTTAATTTAGTCGCAATGAACGTGGTTCGTCTATTTTCAAAAAGATAGAAAAGAAGTACATTTTGTAAACCAATGACATTACTGAAAACACTTTTATTATTTATTTAAATAAAAACAAATTCTGTGATTGGTTCGATTAATATTGATACACGTTTTTATTTCGGACAAATCAAAAAATAATTGAATCAATACATTTTACTTTGCGAAATGAAATCTAACAAAGGTTGATAACGATCGTTTTGATGCCCTTCAAATCGAATAACGTATTGCGTTATTATTTTTTTAAGTCAGAATAAAAACCAAATTGTTTCTTCTTAATTTACAGTTAATTAAGGTACATAGATATACTTCTATTCAGTTATATTTTAATTTTTGTTCCAACATATAATTTTTAAGAACCTTGATACTTGTAACGATTCATCAAATTATGATACATTTTATGTCGCACGAAATTGTTATATAACACAGAATATTCCTTCTTGTTTTGTTTAAAACATAGGTTCATGGTAATTTTATTTTTTTTTAACAACAGGGTAAAGATATTTTCGAATTCAAATAATTAAAATTAATTTTAATTAATCAAAATATTTTTTTAGGTAATACACTCTAATTACACATTAACCAACTTAATTAAAAAAGAATTATATAATGATTATACGTTTTTCGCGAGATTACTGTATTACGTGATGCTCGAATAGGAAGAGATTATGCCAATTCAAGGACTTCATCGTTCAAGCATCCATACAGTCAAATTTTATTCCGTAATTTGGGTCAAATTTCATGTTTAGTTCAAGTTTCAAATTGTATCAACCAAAACTGACACTTAAAGTTAAGAAGATTTCGATAGTTAAAAACGGCTCACCAGTGACGTGAAGGTGAAAAGTCACTTACCGATAGAATAACAATGCATCGTTAACAACTCCATAGAAACAACTTTATACACTATTCGAACCCAAAAATCACGTTTGTTTTTGTCATAAGTTGTACTATATATGATACGCGACAGGTATGGTAAATCTACGCGGTTTTACCATTAACTGCTCAACCACTGCACTCAAACCCCCTCTCTACAACTAACAACCTTCAGTACCAAATAACTTTTTATATGCACGAAACAAAATAAATAATTTAACCTAACAAGAATATTTTCGTAAAGAACGCGTAGAAAAAAAATTATAAAAACAAATCTACCTGGAAAGCTCTATGGTGCGGGTGGTGAAATTGCGTTGTTTGAATCATTTCTGATAAAATGTTGAAATCTTCGTCTGTTTCAAGATCTTTTATCAAGTTCGCAGTAGAGTCATTTATAGCAGTAGTATCAGTATCCGTGCCTACAGGACCTGCAGGACTCGCTTCTGGAACGGTTACTAAAGCCGATTCTGAGGTATTTAATGGTTGTGTAGGTAGAAGATCGGCGTCCGCTACTAAAGAAATATTTTCAATTTCTTTAGCGTTAACACCTTCCTATAAAAACAATAATTACAAAACGTTAAAAAATATATAATAACATACCTGAGGAATTTCGTCATCCAAGCCCACAAGCTGAAGAGCTTCTTCAAGCAAAAATTCTGGAAGCGGCAACGACAAGTCTCCTAGTGGTAAATCGCACGAGGAACCGCAATTTGCCGTAGAAAAAGGCTGATCTAATTCTGTTTTTATCACATACTCCCCTAAAAAATAGTATTCGTGTTATTGTAAAAAAAATTACAAAAATGTGTTTTTATAATTAAAAGACAAAATTTTGGTATCATGACGTAATTAAAAAATTACCGTAACTGAAAATACATTTTCCACTATTCACGCAATGTTTTATTTAAAAAAATGAATATGTCACAGAATTTTATCAGAAAATTTAATCTGTCATTAAAGGAAAAACGAAAGTACAAACGCCTTGATGAATTATACAGCAAAAAGGGAAAAACTGAATGTATTTAATCACGCATCCAAAAACCACCCGCTGTGAAACTAAATTTACCTGGTCAGCGCCCTAAAACTACCTCTTCCCCGCTATATTCCAAATTACAGCAACTATAAATGATACTATTGGCCGGTATACCTGGTCTAAATCTAACAGTTCGTTTTTTACTACATTTTGCCCGGCCTCCTTTCTACCTTTGTCGGTCATTTTTATATAACATCATGGCGGTGATATTAAGAGAAAATGTACATTAAAAAAGTGTAAATAAATAGCAAAGTAAATCATTTTGCAGGTTGCTTTTAAAGACACACATTTTCGTGCTACATCATTATGCTTCAGCATGACTTTGAGTTACTTCCATTGTTTAGTGAACTATGGAAAGGCATTTAGTACGAAAACTTTAAACAATTTAAAAATATTTGTAGATTAACCGAATTCGTCTAGCTAATTAACAGAAAAAAAGTTGAAGCAAAAGCATTCTTTCTTCCTTATGATTAATGTAGCATTTTATATGAGGAGGAATAACTTCCAAATTAAAAACGAATATATTATACCGCCATGTGCCGGATAGCTATTTGCCCGTGGAAAAGAATTCGAGTCAAAGAACGCCGACACTAGAAGCCATTTTGTTATAGCGTATATAATAAAGACGTGTTGAAGGTTCATTGTATGTTATTATTCCAGGTCGTTTTGTTATCACAAAAAAAAAGGAATAAAATTATGTTGTCTATTTATAATGCCTTCGTGGAATTAGTTTTTAATTAAAATTGAATAATAATAATAAGCTAACAAACTGAAATTTTTACTATTTGATGTAAAATTCACACGACGGAAAAGAATACAAATCTTCGATGTCTTGGTAAAATTTTTGTTTGAATGTTACTGTGCATAGTGTGCATTAATAAGAAGTCTTTTGGATTCGCTTACCATCCATGGTACTGATAAACATTGTTTCTACGTTTCACGTAACGTATTTTACGTTCAACACTTAAATAGGAATTAATACACTGAAAAGACATGATAATTTGCACACAGGTGATTATGCGAATGTTTACAAAATAAAAATGGTTTTTGTATAATAAACAAACATCCTTTCGTTTTACATCGATAATCGATATTTTTCGTAATGTAATTTAATCGATTAAGTATGAGTGTTACTTGTAATAGTATACCACTTATTCATCGCAATTATTAATTATCTTTCTCAAACAATAAACATCAGATAGGTGGTAAGCCGTGTGTAATATTTCTACTGAAAGTGTGTACCTTATGTAGTCGTCCTCGGCAATTATGCAATGATTACGATTTATAGTAGCGTTTACTATAGAACACGATTACTGTAATAAAACCGTTTGTTCCTTACGTGCCATTAAACTAAAGTCAAAAAGTTTTTTTCATTTAAATGACAACATGACCAAAATAGAAGAAAAGTTAGTGTACAACTTTCATTTATGGTATCTTCTTAGTCAAAAAACGTTTTTTAATTTTAGATTAAAAATGGATTTTACTGAGGTTGAATCGTATAATAATCGAATAATCGTAAGTGAAAAATTTTTCTTTATTTCGGAAATTTCAAACCTTATACGAGTCGACGAAATTCAGATAGGTATTAGCATTATCTCCCAAAACAATAAAAAATAAATTTACTAAAAATTCTTCCCATTTTTTTGAAAATCTTCAACAGTTTCGACGAATACAGTTTTGCAATTCTTTTTAAAAATTGATCCTTTGGTAACTCTCTGAGAGATTTAGTATTTTTATTCCAAATTTTAAATATTATAGCTTAGAACATACTAGTTTTGTAGTTAAAGCTTTTAACCTCGTTTATAAACAAACGATGTATACCGTCCAAACATCTGATCCACTGTGTTTACGTCGTTTTCTCTTATTGTAACGATGAATAGTCTCTGGTTTCTTTCTGGAGTTTATGTAACTCTTATATCTATTTCTCGAGAATTATTTGTTCTTATGTCCGCTGGTATGTACACTTTGTAGAGTTCCAAGTGCAGTTAATTTCCATGGTAAAAGGTCTTTTACCAAAGATAAAGTTCCCCGTGATTGATTTCCCGTTCTTCCTATATAAATTTGACCTTCCAAAGGATAACTATTTTTGGCATCACAAATCCATCAAACCTTTATGTCATAATTAGTTGGTTTTGATGGGATGTACCTACTGAGTATAGGTTTTTAAGATATAAACTGAAATTCAGTCGTTGTAAGAGACTCTACAGATCGAACTGCTTGGTACACTAAAAATTTGAGTAAGTCTAAATATGTTTGTCCATTTTAGTCCAGTAAACTATTTTTCTGCTTTCTTTTAACTAAATAAACGCAAAAACTTTTCTACACTTTAAAATAAAATATTTAAAAAACCAATGAAGTTTTGTTTTGTAAAACCCTCTGTTATACAAACTACAGCAAACATTTAGGTTTCGAATTTTTATGTCTAACATAAATCTTTTTTTTTCAAACAGTTTTGATTTTTGATGGCCCTGGAAACTATTTAACTTGAAAGATATAGTACTTTGAATTATGTTGTGTAGGTCAAAACTGATAATATCCTGATAATTTTATTCAAAATAAAAATTGTGAAGTAGTTACTACAATCTTGAATTTCAACATAACATTGAAACAAAAAACACAAAACCAATTTATCTGTGAATTGTCTCTTCTGGCACCTAAATACTTCGTGTTTCATTTGAAAAATTTATACTAATATATAATCTGTGTCCTCTATACTTAGAAAATTTCGACATGACTACAACGTCGATTTCTTTTTACTGTGTATAAGCCGACAAAAATATCGTTCATTCTATTATTCTTATCTACCTAATAAACAAAGGTTTTTCAGAAAATTTCAAAATTTTTGATAATTTTATTTTTCTGAACATACTAGAAAAGAACTATAATTATAAAACTAACTAAACAAAAATTGCATCTGAAAATAACATTTTGAACAAATCCATAATGACATTTTTGAAAATAATGTTAAAAATAAAACAGTTTCAGTTTTAATTTCTACATAACATTGAAACAAAAAACACAAAACAAATTTATTTGTGAATTGTCTCTTCTGGCACCTAAATACTTCGTGTTTCATTTGAAAAATTTATACTAATATATAATCTGTGTGCTCTATACTTAGAAAATTTCGACATGACTACAACGTCGATTTCTTTTTACTGTGTATAAGCCGACAAAAATATCGTTCATTCTATTATTCTTATCTACCTAATAAACAAAGGTTTTTCAGAAAGTTTCAAAATTTTTGATAATTTTATTTTTCTGAACATACTAGAAAAGAACTACAATTATAAAACTAACTAAACAAAAATTGCATCTGAAAATAACATTTTGAACAAATCCATAATGACATTTTTGAAAATAATGTTAAAAATAAAACAGTTTCAGTTTTAATTTCTACATAACATTGAAACAAAAAACACAAAACAAATTTATCTGTGAATTGTCTCTTCTGGCACCTAAATACTTCGTGTTTCATTTGAAAAATTTATACTAATAGATAATCTGTGTCCTCTATACTTAGAAAATTTCGACATGACTACAACGTCGATTTCTTTTTACTGTGTATAAGCCGACAAAAATATCGTTCATTATATTATTCTTATCTACCTAATAAACAAAGGTTTTTCAGAAAGTTTCAAAATTTTTGATAATTTTATTTTTCTGAACATGCTAGAAAAGAACTACAATTATAAAACTAACTAAACAAAAATTGCATCTGAAAATAAAATTTTGAACAAATCCATAAAGACATTTTTGAAAATAATGTTAAAAATAAAACAGTTTCAGTTTTAATTTCTACATAACATTGAAACAAAAAACACAAAACAAATTTATCTGTGAATTGTCTCTTCTGGCACCTAAATACTTCGTGTTTCATTTGAAAAATTTATACTAATATATAATCTGTGTGTCCTCTATACTTAGAAAATTTCGATATGACTACAACGTCGATTTCTTTTTACTGTGTATAAGCCGACAAAAATATCGTTCATTCTATTATTCTTATCTACCTAATAAACAAAGGTTTTTCAGAAAGTTTCAAAATTTTAGATAATTTTATTTTTCTGAACATGCTAGAAAAGAACTACAATTATAAAACTAACTAAACAAAAATTGCATCTGAAAATAACATTTTGAACAAATCCATAATGACATTTTTTAAAATAATGTTAAAAATAAAACAGTTTCAGTTTTCAAGAATTTTTAAAAACCTATTACTTTTAGATAATTATTATGCATAGGTTGTAATTGTTATTTTGATAACCCTGGTGCTTTTATTCAAATATTCATTTTAAAAATGTATTTGGTTCGCAAATAAAACATTTAAGATCAATTATTCGAATTATAAGCAAATAATACAAGTGAGTTCAATTTTACTATATAAATTTTGAAGCTGTTGAAAACTAGAGTAACAAATACGCACAACTTTTTTGTGAATCATAATTTTTTAACTAAATATTTGTAATAAAATATATTATGAAGTCAAGATATACGATATTCACTGTGAGCAACAAACCAAGTTGAATATTTTTATATTAATTTTCTCTGGCAAATTGAGACGGCAAATATTTGATATATTTCAAAAATTTAAATTACAGAATAATTTTTTATAGGTTCATAAAAACAATGTAATGCAATAGGTATTCTTTAGTTTAGACATTTCAATGCGAACACAATAATAATTAAATTCCCACTAAAGGTTTTCTATACAATAAAATTACAAAAAAAACATTTTTTTCTAAATGCGCTGATTAAGAAAAATACATACATATAATAAAAACCACATTTCTCAAAAACTGTTACAACATTGGTTTGGATTTATAATAATTTTATGATACATCTGAGCACTGCATTTTGAACTCCCAAATATTATTTGAAATTAAATAAATAACTCAAATTAGTTCTTTTACTTTAAAAAAAATTCTTATTTTAATCCCCTTACCAAATAAATTCGAATTGATTTAGTGCGCGTCTCAAAATGTTAGATAATATTACTTCTACTGCCGTTTTTCTGCTCATAAACATAATGAAAAAATAGCTTATTCCAATCTTTTCAAGTCTCAAAATGTTCGATAGTTTTATTTCAATAAAATATTTTGAGGCGTATTTAAAAAACTTTACGCGTTAAAATAAATAAACGAAACTTTCGCATTTTCATCTAAGCTTCTATCTTATGAATAATCAAAATAAACCATGTCGAATATTTTGATTTAAATTTTCTCTGGAAAATTAAGACTGCAAATGTTTTATATTATATTTCAAAGATTTAAATTAGGTACAGAATAATTTTTTAAATGCATAAAAATCGAGTAAAACAGTATTTTTTCCAAATGCACTGCTGGAGAAAAACGCGTATAAAAGCCACATTTTTCAAAAAATGTTACAACTTTCGTTTTTGATTTATAATAATAATCTTATGATAGTTCTGAGCATTGAATTTTAAGCCCCAGATGTTTTTTAAGTCAACCAAAACCATTCTTTCTTTTAATTCCGTTGCTAAATAAGTTAGAATTGTCTCAAAATGTTGAACAATATTAATTTACTCCATTTTTAAACTAATAAATATGATTAAAAAAGCATATTTTTCTTTGAACTACACTGATTCAAAAAAAAGTATAATAAACGTCTTTACAAAGACTGTTCAACCTTCATTTTGAATTGATAATAATAATCGAATGATACATCTGAGTATTGCATTTTGAACACTAAATATTATTTCAAATTCAAATAAAATTAGTTCTTTTCAATATTTTACAATACTTTGAATAAGTTTGAACTATGTTGACTTTAGAGTTTCCACATAATTGTCTTTTATTTGGAAACTAATAAATCAATGAAATTCTTACAACATTCATGTAATGTTAATACAGTTTTCTTTCTCTTCTCTTCTATTTTAAGTAAAAAAAAATCCTTATTTTAATACCCTTACCAAATAAGTTCGAATTGTTTTTTTAGTGCCTCTCAAAATGTTAGATAATATTACTACTACTGCCATTTCTCTGGTCTTAAACATAGTGAAAAAAATTGTTTATTTTAATTTTTTCAAATGTCAAAATGTTCGATAGTTTTGCTTCAGTAAAATATTTTAAGGCGTATTTAAAAAAAGTTTTCTGGGCGTTAAAATGAAACATAAACGAAACTTTAGCATTTTGCTTTAAACCTTTTGATAAAAAATACTATTTTTGAAAACGGTGACGATTTTAGTCCCTAACTTTGTTTTTTTTTAATAACATTCAATGTAGTTTAATTTTTCCATATTTTGACGCCCCTGAAAACTTTTAGAATTTAGCCATACTTGTAGTTATGAATCAATTAAAATAAACCAAGTTGGATATTTTTATATAAATTTTCTCGGAAAAATTGAGAAGGCAAATGTTTGATATTAAATTTCAAAAATTTAAATTACAGAATAATTTCGTATAGGTTCATAAAAACCATGTAATACAATATTCTTTAATTTAGACATTTCTATACGAACACAATGATAAATAAATTCCAACCCAAGCTTTTCTACAAAATAAAATTAAAAAAGGCATTGTAAAAATACATTTAATAAAAACCACATTTCTCAAAAACTGTTACAACCTTTGTTTTAAATTTTTAATAATAAGTGCATTATAGTATATCTGAGCATTACATTTTGAATCCCAAATATTATTTCAAACGAATGAACAATAAACTGAAATTAGTTCTTTTCAATACTTTTCCAAATAATTGCATTTCGTTTAAAAAAGTTTTTTCTTATTTTAACCCCCTTACCAAATAAGTTCGAATTGTTTTAGTGCGTCTCAAAATGTTAGATAATATTACTTCTACTGCCATTTCTCATTCTTAAACATAATGAAAAAAAATGTTTATTTCAATTTTTTCAAATGTGAAATGTTCGATAGTTTTACTTCAATAAAATATTTTGAGGCGTATTTAAAAAAAAAATTTCTGAGCGTTAAAATAAAATATAAATGATACTGTTGCATTTTTTCCTAAACCTTTTGATAAAAAATAGATTTTTCGTAAACGCTCACAATTTTAGACTATAACTTTGGCTTTTTTTCATAATAATAACACTCAAACAATTTAGTTTTCAATATTTTGACGCCCCTGAAAACTTTTTAAATTAAGATTATCAAAGCAAACAAAGTTGCATATTTTTATATAAATTTTCTCTGGAAAATTGGCACGCCAAATGTTTAATACTACTTTTGAAACATTTCAATTACAATATAATTTCTTATCGGTTCATAAAAAACCATGTAATACAAAATTCTTTAATTTAAACATTGCTATATGAATACAATAGTCATTAAATTCCCACCAGAGCTTTTCTACACAATAAAATTTAAAAAAGCATAGTATTTTGTTCTAGATGCGCTGCTTGAGAAAAATAGATTTAATAAAAACCACATATCTCAAAAACTGTTAGAACCTTTGTTTTGAATGTATATAATAATAATTGCATGATATGTATATCTGAGCATTGGAGTTTAAACCCCAAATATCATTTCAAATTAAATGAACAACAAACTCAAATTACTTCTGTTCAATAATTTACCATTCCTGAAAACTTAAAAAAAGGTTCCAAATAATTATCTTTCGTTTAGAAACTTCCATAAGAATGATATTACAAAAAATTCAAGTCACAAAACGTTCGATAGTTTTACTTTGAGGCGTATCTAAAAAAAGTTCTCTACGCGTTAAAATAAAATGCAATCGAAACTTTCGCATTCTCTAAACCTTTTAATAAAAAATACGTTTTTCAAAAACGGCTACGAATTTAGTGTCCATCTTTGGCTTTTTTTCAAAATAATAACACTCACAAACAATTTAGTTTTCAATATTTTAAAAACATTTATAACTAGGATTTGTAACTTAAATTTAATTTAGACATACGTGTAGTTATAAATAATTAAAATAAACCATGTTAAATGTTTTTATACAAATTTTATTTTGAAAATTGAGATGGCAAATGTTTGATTTTATATTTTAAAGATTCAAATTACAAAATGGTTTTTTAAAGGTTCATAAACAACTCGTGTAGAACATAGTATTTCTTCCAAAGGCTGCTTGAAAAAAATGCTTATAATAAAACCCACATTTTTCAAAAAATGTTACAACCTTTGTTTTTGATTTATAATAATAATCTTATGATACTTTTAAGCATGGAATTTTAAACCACAGATGTATTTGAAGTCAACAAAAACTATTCTTTATTTTAATCCCGTTACTAAATATGGCTATAATTGTTTCAGAAGGTCCCAAAATGTTAGACAATATTCATTCTACTGCGGTTTTTATACTAATAGTGCAAAGTGCCAAAATGGTCGATGATTTTACTTCAGTAAAATATTTTGAGTCGTATTTAAAAAACTTTTCTACGCGTTAAAATAAAATACAAACGAAACTTTCTCATTTTTGCCTAAACCTTTTGATAAAAATACTTTTTTTCAAAAATGGTCATAATTTTAGTCTCTAACTTTGACTTTTTTCAAAGTAATAACACTCAAACAGTTTAGTTCTAAATTTCAATATTTTGACGCCCCTGAAAAATGCTTAAATTAAGATTTGTATACCAAGATCTAATTTAGACATACTAGTAGTTAAGAATAATCAAAGCAAACCTCTGGAAAAGTAAGAGGGCAAATGTTTGATTTTATATTTCAAATATTTAAGTTACAAAATAATTTTTTATCGGTTCATAAAAAAATCGTGTAAAACATAGTATTTTTTCCAAATGCAATGCTTAAGAAAAATGCATATACTAAAAGCGACATTTTTCAAAAAAGATTACAACCTTAATTATTGATTTATAATAATAATCTTGTGATAGTTCTATGGATCGAATTTTAAACTCCAGATGTTTTTTAATTCAACCAAAAACATTCTTTATTTTAATTGCGTTACTAAATAAGTTTGAATTGTTTCAGAACATCTCAAAATGTTATAATAATGAAAACTTTTCACATCACGATTTCTATACCTAAATTTAGTTTATACATACTTGTAGTTAAAAATAATCAAAACAAGCCAAGTTGAATATTTTTATATAAGTTTTCTCTGGAAAATTGAGACGGAAAATGTTTGATATTGTATTTCAAAGATACAAAATTACAGAATAATTTCTTATAGGTTCATAAAAAATCATGTAAATGCTATATTCGTTAGTTTAAACAATTTCATTTAAACACAATAATAATTAAATTACTACCAAAGCTTTTCTCCACAATAAAATTACACAAAAATTTTTTTTTCTAATGGCGCTGCTGGAGAAAAATACATATAATAAAAGCAAATTTTTTCAAAAACTGTCTATTTTAGATTTATAATAATTTTATGATACTTCTGAGCACTTTGAATCCCCAAATAATATTTCAAATTAAATACAACAAACTCAAATTACTTCTTTTCAATATTTTACCATCCCTGAAATCTTTAAAAAAGTTTGAACTTTGTTGATTTTAGAGTTTCCAAATAATTATCTATCTATCTAAACAAAATTCATCTAATGTTAATACTTTTTTTTCTCTTGTATTCTACGTTGTGTACGTCAAAAAAATTCTTAATTTGAATCCTCTTATCAAATAAGTTCGAATAGTTTTAGTGGGTCTCAAAATGTTAGATAAGACTACTTCTACTGCCACTTTTCTGTTCTTAAACATGATGAAAAAAAAAAGTTTATTTCAATTTCTTCAAGTCTCAAAATGTTCGATTGTTTTGCTTTAGTATTTTGAGGCGTATTTAAAAAAAGCGTTCTGCGCGTTAAATAAAATGCAATCGAAACTTACGCATTTTCTAAACATTTTGATAAAAAATAGGTTTTTCAAAAACGGGTACGAATTTAGCCCTTTGGTTATTTTTCAAAATAATAACACTCACAAACAATATAGTTCTAGTTTTCTATATTTTAAAAACATTTACTTAAATTAAATTTAGACATACCTGTAGTTATAATAAATAATCAAAATAAACCATGTTGAATGTTTTTATATAATTTTTTTTTTTAAATTGAGACGGCAAATGTTTGACTTTATACTTCAAAGATTCAAATTACAAAATAGTTTTTTAAAGGTTCATAAACAACTCGTGTAAAACATAGTATTTCTTCCAAATATGCTGCTTGAAAAAAAATGCTTATAATAAAACCAACATTTTTCAAAAAATGTTACAACCTTTGTTTTTGATTTATAATAATAATCTTATAATACTTTTAAGCATGGAATTTTAAACCACAGATGTATTTTAAGTCAACAAAAATTATTCTTTATTTTAATCCCGTTACTAAATAGGGTATAATTGTTTCAGAAGGTCCCAAAATGTTGGACAATATTCATTCTACTGCGGTTTTTATACTAATAGTGCCAAGTGCCAAAATGTTCGATAATTTTACTTCAGTAAAATATTTTGAGTCGTATTTAAAAAACTTTTCTACGCGTTAAAATAAAATACAAACGAAACTTCCTCATTTTTGCCTAAACCTTTTGATAAAAAATACTTTTTTTAAGTATGATCATAATTTTAGTCTCTAACTTTGACTTTTTTCAAAGTAATAACAGTGAAATAGTTTAGTTCAAGTTTCCAATATTTTGACATCCCTGAAAAATTTTTAAATTAAGATTTGTATACCAAGATCTAATTTAGACATACTAGTAGTTAAGAATAATCAAAGCAAACCTCTGGAAAATTAAGAGGGCAAATGTTTGATTTTATATTTCAAATATTTAAGTTACAAAATAATTTTTTATCGGTTCATAAAAAAATCGTGTAAAACATAGTATTTTTTCCAAATGCA
Source organism: Aquatica leii (assembly GCA_035610365.1). Classification (NCBI taxonomy): domain Eukaryota; kingdom Metazoa; phylum Arthropoda; class Insecta; order Coleoptera; family Lampyridae; genus Aquatica; species Aquatica leii. Next base: position 35,678,410 of record CM069439.1, read on the forward strand.
ATGCTTAAGAAAAATGTATATAATAAAAGCGACATTTTTCAAAAAAGATTACAACCTTAATTATTGATTTATAATAATAATCTTGTGATAGTTCTATGCATCGAATTTTAAACTCCAGATGTTTTTTAATTCAACCAAAAACATTGTTTATTTTAATTGCGTTACTAAATAAGTTAGAATTGTTTCAGAACATCTCAAAATGTTATAATAATGAAAACTTTTCACATCAAGATTTCTATACCTAAATTTAGTTTATACATACTTGTAGTTAAAAATAATCAAAACAAGCCAAATTGAATATTTTTATATAAGTTTTCTCTGGAAAATTGAGACGGAAAATGTTTGATATTATATTTCAAAGATTAAAAATTACAGAATAATTTCTTATAGGTTCTTAAAAAAACATGTAAATGCTATATTCGTTAGTTTAAACAATTCCATTCAAACACAATAATAATTAAATTATTACCAAAGCTTTTCTACACAATAAAATTACAAAAAAAATTTTTTTTTCTAATGGCGCTGCTTGAGAAAAATACATATAATAAAAGCAAATTTTTTCAAAAACAGTTTATTTTAGATTTATAATAATTTTATGATACTTCTGAGCACTTTGAATCCCCAAATATTATTTCAAATTAAATGAACAACAAACTCAAATAACTTCTTTTCAATATTTTACCATCCATGAAATCTTTAAAAAAGTTTGAACTTTGTTGATTTTAGAGTTTCCAAACAATTATCTATCTATCTAAACAAAATTCATGTAATGTTAATAGTTTTTTTTTCTCTTGTATTCTACGTTGTGTACGTCAAAAAAATTCTTAATTTGAATCCTCTTATCAAATAAGTTCGAATAGTTTTAGTGGATCTCAAAATGTTAGATAATATTACTTCTACTGCCATTTTTCTGTTCTTAAACATAATGAAAAAAAAAGTTTATTTCAATTTCTTCAAGTCTCAAAATGTTCGATTGTTTTGCTTTAGTATTTTGAGGCGTATTTAAAAAAAAGTGTTCTGCGCGTTAAATAAAATGCAATCGAAACTTACGCAGTAAAATATTTTGAGTCGTATTTTAAAAACTTTTCTACGCCTTAAAATAGAATAAAAACGAAACTTTCTCATTTTTGCCTAAACCTTTTGATAAAAAATACTTTTTACAAAATGGTCATAATTTTAGTCTCTAACTTTAACTTTTTTCAAAGTAATAACACTCAAACAGTTTAGCTCAAATTTTCAATATTTTGACGCCCCTGAAAAATTTTTAAATTAAGATTTGTATACCAAGATCTAATTTAGACATACTAGTAGTTAAGAATAATCAAAGCAAACCTCTGGAAAAATTAAGAGGGCAAATGTTTGATTTTATATTTCAAATATTTAAGTTACAAAATAAATTTTTATCGGTTCATAAAGAAATCGTGTAAAACATAGTATTTTTTCCAAATGCAATGCTTAAGAAAAATGCATATAATAAAAGCGACATTTTTCAAAAAAGATTACAACCTTAATTATTGATTTATATTAATAATCTTGTGATAGTTCTATGCGTCGAATTTCAAACTCCAGATGTTTTTTAATTCAACCAAAAACATTCTTTATTTTAATTGCGTTACTAAATAAGTTAGAATTGTTTCAGAACATCTCAAAATGTTATAATAATGAAAACTTTTCACATCAAGATTTCTATACCTAAATTTAGTTTATACATACTTGTAGTTAAAAATAATCAAAACAAGCCAAGTTGTATATGTTTATATAAGTTTTCTCTGGAAAATTGAGACCGAAAATGTTTGATATTATATTTCAAAGATAAAAAATTACAGAATAATTTCTTATAGGTTCATAAAAAACCATGTAAATGCTATATTCGTTAGTTTAAACATTTCCATTTAAACACAATAATAATTAAATTACTACCAAAGCTTTTCTCCACAATAAAATTACAAAAAAAAATGTTTTTTTCTAATGGCGCTGCTTGAGAAAAATACATATAATAAAAATTTTTTTCAAAAACTGTTTATTTTAGATTTATAATAATTTTATGATACTTCTGAGCACTTTGGATCCCCAAATATTATTTCAAATTAAATGAACAACAAACTCAAACTACTTCTTTTCAATATTTTACCATCCCTGAAATCTTTAAAAAAGTTTGAACTTTGTTGATTTTAGAGTTTCCAAATAATTATCTATCTATCTAAACAAAATTCATCTAATGTTAATACTTTTTTGTTTCTCTTGTATCCTACGTTGTGTACGTCAAAAAAATTCTTAATTTTAATCCTCTTATCAGGTAAGTTCGAATAGTTTTAGTGGGTCTCAAAATGTTAGATAATATCAGTTCTACTGCCATTTTTCTGTTTTTAAACATAATGAAAAAAATGTTTATTTTAATTTCTTCTAGTCTCAAAATGTTCGATTGTTTTGCTTTAGTATTTTGAGGCATATTTAAAAAAAAAGTGTTTCTTCCAAATATGATGCTTGAGAAAAATGCGTATAATAAAAGCCAAATTTTTCAGAAAATGTTACAACCTTTGTTTTTGATTTATAATAACTTTATGATACTTTTAAGCAGCGAATTTTAAACCACAGATGTATTTTAAGTCAACAAAAACCATTCTTTATTTTAATCCCGTTACTAAATAATTTATAATTGTTTCAGAAGGTCCCATTTTTATACTAATAGTGTGAAGTGCCAAAATGTTCAATAGTTTTTTAACTCTTCTATGCGTTAAAATAACATACAAACGAAACTTTTTCATTATTGCCTAAACCTTTTGATAAAAATATTTTTTTCAAAAATGGTTACAATTTTAGTCTCTAACTTTTACTCTTTTCAAAATAACACTCAAACAGTTCAGTTCAAGTTTTCAATATTTTGGCGCCCCTGAAAACTTTTAAAATTAAGATTTGTATACCAACATCTAATTTAGACATACTAGTAGTTGTGCTTATAACAAAAGCAACAAAAATAAAGGTTACAACCTTGGTTTTTGATTTATAATAATAATCTTGTGATAGTTCTGAGCATTGAATTTTAAACTCCAGATGTTGTCAACAAAAACCATTATTTGTTTTAATCCCGTTACTAAATAAGTTGGAATTGTTTAGGAACGTCTCAAAATGCTGGATAATATTAATTCTACTGAAATTTTTATACTAATAAATATCATTTAAAAAAATAGAATTATAAAAATAAAATATTAAAAGTATTTTTCTTTAAATACACAGACTGAAAAAAAAGATAATAAACGTCTTATTTTACAAGAACTGTTGCAACCTTTGTTTTGAATGTATAATAATAATAATAATTCTATGATACATCTGAGCATTGCATTTTGAACCCAAATATTATTTCAAATTAAATAAACAACAAACTCAAATTAGGTATTTTCAATATTTTACCATTCTTTAAAAAAAACTCTTCTAATATAAATACTATTTTCTTTTTCTTGTATTCTACTTCGTTTAGGTCAAATAAATTTCGATGTCTTAAGCCCTTTACCAATTCGAACTATTTAGTGCATCTCAAAATGTTAGATAATATTACTTCTACTGCCCTTTCTCTCAATAACATAATATCAATTTTTTCAAGTCTCAAAATCTTCAATCATTTACTTCAGTAAAATATTTTAAGGCGTACTATAAACGAAACTTTTGTATATTCCCTGAAACATTTTGATAAAAAAGACGTTTTTCAAAAACAGTTACGACTTTAGTATCTAACTTTGACTTTTTTTAATAATAACATTCAAACAATTTAACTCCAGTTTTTAATATTTTGAAGCCCGTAAACATTTTTAAAATTAAAATTTGTACACCTAAATGCAATTTAGACATACTTGTAGTTATGAGTCATCAAAATAAAATGGAAAATTGAGACGCCAAATGTTTTTTCCAAAAAATGTTATTTGGTTTATAATAATAATCTGATAGTTCTGAGCATCGAATTTTAAACCCCAGATGTTTTTTAAGTAAAAAAAATTGCTTTTTGCTTCAAATTAATAATAGTTTAGTTTAATATTTGGCAACTAAATATTTCGACTTATATTTGAGCAATTTACAATAATACGTAAATTTATTTCATCTGATCTCAATACAATTTTCTTATTTTAATACGACTTTTACCTTATTTAAGTTATAGTTTATTTAGATTTTTTCCATCAATAAACTATTTTGAAGCTTATTTTTAAAAAACGAAATAAATCATAAATAAAACTAGAAAAATTTTTTCAAATGAATAGTATCCGAACAGAAAACGTTTAAAATTAACATTTTTATACCGAAATTGAATCTAAACATCTTATAAATAACAAAAACAAACAAAGTTGTTTATTTTTATATAAATTTTCTTTGTAAAATTGAGATGCCAAATGATAAAAATTTAAATTAAAGAATATTTTTATAGGTTCATAGCGAAATCATATAATAAATAAATTTTCTATCTATACCATAAATTAAAAACAGTTAAATTTTCCTGTTACGACCTTTGTTTTATTTCTGTAATAAATTCATGATACTTTTGAACATTACACTTTGAACAACAACAACAACAACAACAACAAACCCAAATCAATTATTTTCAATGTTTCACCACTTCTGAAAACCTTAAAAAAATCTTGAACTATGTTAATTCTGAAATTTTGAAACAATTATGTTGCTGTGAAATTTTCTTTCGTTTGAAAAAGTCTACACAAATGGAATTAAAATAATTTCAACTTCGTTTAAGTCAACAAAAATTAAACAATGTTTTTTATAGATTCATAACAAAATTTCTACGCAATAAAATTTAAAAAAAGCGTCTAAATAAGTTGCTTGAGAAATTATTTAAAAATTTTAAGAAGTATTTTGAAATACATTTCGGAACGATATCATTTTCCTTCTTTTAGAAATTCTTACATGAACACAATTATATTTAAAAATCAAATAACATTACAGCTATTTTCTTCATATTCTGTTTAACGGATTCTGGAATTAGTTTAGAACAAGGTTGTTTTTGCCAAATTCTTCTACTTTTGTTTGAAAAAAGAATTCTAGCAACAAGTAATTAATTAAATCTTTATAATTTTTTGTTTTATATTTTTCTGAATGGGTAGTAAACTATTTTTCCATTAAATTTGTGTAATCAAATTCTAATTACGTAAATGTTTTTATGAAAAATGTATCTCCATAAAATCGAAAATATTTGTTTTAATAATTGCGCCAAATTCAAAACCTACAGGTATATAAAAGTACGATCGCCCTTTTAATTGTATGAAAATTTTGCTTACCCACGGTGACTGAAACTTAAAACCAAGAACTTTGCTGAGCAACGATGATGATGGCAGAAAATGACACAAATAAAACAAACGTTTTTTTAAAAGAAAATTGGAGCAAAAAACCGCGTGTAATTTTTAATTTTTAAATTGTTAACTTTTATTCAAGAGGGGTCAACAGAAAAAGAATAGGACAGGTACCGACGGAGTTTTATACAATAATAGACCACTCGAAAAGTAAAAATTGACGTATGTCTAAAGGTGTATTTTGGAAGGACCACTTAAGACATCAAAAACTTTTAGAAAAACCATCACAAATGTCATTGGCAAAGATATTCATCTTAAAAATATTTCAAATAATATGCGCAATTTAGGAGTACCGTCGCTTATCCTTTTTAAGTGGATGTGCTCCAAGTCCTTGGAGTTGGCGGCCGTCGCATACCTTTTAAATACGCGTAATTAATTTTTTTTTCCAATTTGTTACTTTTGAACTATTAGTGAAATGTGTAGAATCTATCTGCCATGCAATTACTGTAGTAGATTCTTCAAAGGTGGGATTTAGAAAATTGAAACCCGAAAACCATTATTCAATTTTTAAGACGAGAATAGTTTTAATTCCCAAAAGTATAACTATAACTAAGAATCATTAATCATATTCGGTCCACAATATAAGATTTTTGACGTTCATCTGTGAGTTAAAATGACAAACAAAATTCATTAATAATTTGGGTTAAACCTATTGTTATCCTTAATGATGTTAAGAAGTGCATAGGTATTGAAATTTGCAACCGACATCTGTATGTAGAGCTAAAATTGAAAAATGCTTTTGTACCTTAAATTTTAACATCCGAATGATATTGAATATCCCTCGGTTTATTCACCGATGTTTTCATACAACTAAATTAACAGATCGGTATATGTCCAGTCACAAACGATTGCCACAAAAAACATTTTGCACTGACACATCACGATACATTTATACGGCATGTATTATTCGACTGATGTGTCGAGTTGAACTGCGAGTCTCGAAAACAGGCAAAGCCAATCAGGACCCAGCCCATCGAAGCAAGCTCGAGCTAATATGGCTGCCACGTAGCCTGCTTCAGACAATGGGGGCCAGAGAAAGGGAACTTGGTTTAGGGAGGCAAGAGGAAGAGTTGGAGGTGGGGTGTTCCCCAATTTCCTCTAACCCCCAACTATGATAAGGCTGTGTTACGAGTTATAGCTGCTGAATTTATATGTTATCGTAATACTGAAGCTTCTGTTCTATATATCGTTTATACAAAAGCTTCCTATTTCAGTGGTCATATAATTAAACTCATTAGTGCTTTTTTTGAGATACTTACAGAAACAGATACAATCATAAATTAATAATAATCTCAACAACAATCGGTTTTACCTCGATTCTTACTACCTAAAAATGTGATTAACAAAAGAATTTAGTTAAAGCTGTTAAAAGTCATCACAATTGCTTTTAAATTTTCGAACAAAAGATGGACCTCGACTTAATCCACTTAAAAAGGTAGCGATAATATTTTTCAGATATCCACTTAATGACAGCTTTTGAATCCTTAATGTTTATTAGTTCAACTCTTAAATACACTTAGATAATCCTTCAAAAAACTTACTGAATCTGGTCTGACAGCTAAATACTTTTTTTTTAATGTAAACAAAATCTATTTCCGATTGACTCGTATATAAAAACTGGTCGAGGCCAACGATTTTCCAAGCATTTTTTTAAATATGTGCTGTAGGATCATGGTTGCTACTGCTCTGAAAACTTATTAGGTAATGCTTTTCTAAACAACAATTCGCAATTTCTATTTGAGAAGCGGTTTAATTCACTTTCAATTCTTGACCACAATTATAAAAGTAATTGATTTTTTATAGTTATTTTACCTAGTGGTTATGCAATTAACATGCACGTCTATTGCAAACTACAAATCGTATTAAATCCAGTGTTTAGATTCTTACAATGCGTTCGGAAGTCTTCCTTAGAATTGTTTGAACCCGTTTAGGTCAACTTTTGTGAACAATCCTGTTCCTCGTGTTCTCCAGGTATCGAGTATTTTGGTTTGAGTCTTTCGGTAACTTATACAGGGTACGCCAATAGTGTCAAAGTAAAACATCTCTCTTATTATGCAAAACATTGAAAACATATTTATAAAAGTTTTACATTTTAAAATTATATTCAACTATACAGGGTATTCCATAATATCAGGACAACACAAACCTACATTTTCATGGTTTGAGGTATAGCACAATTACATGCATCCATAAAAGTTTCGAACACGTAATTGTGTACTACAGGGTGTTCTGTGTTAAAGGTCAAAGATGCAGAAGTTCAAAGAACCAAAACTCGATTTTTTAAATCGAACAACTGAATTTGGAATTCGACATCTTGTAGAGCAATAAATTCTTTATTACATGTAATGTAAAAACAGAAACAAGAACGTATGGAGTTGAAAATTCAGTGATAAATAAAGAAAGAAACGATGTGGGAAGAAAATACATTTGTAGAAACATACATGTGAGTCAAAGTATAATATCTTCCTTATCATACAAAATATTTAAAGAAATATTTACTAAACTACGGTCCTTGGAAGTTTTACAACAGAAAACTTTTTTTTAATAAACGCATTGTATATTAATACGTTTTTTGGAATCTTTTTGAGGTTTCCTTTACAATGATATAAGGTTATAGGCATTTGAAGCAGTTTTAATTTTTTTTTTCTGTGACTTCAAGGAATGACATGCTTTTTAGAAACAAAGCTTGTATCAAAATGATGTTTTGGTATGAGATTTAGCGCTATTTGACGTATCTATAACCGTAATTGTGTAATACAGGGTGTTCTGTATTGAAGGTCAAAGATGCAGAAGTTCAAAGAACCAAAACTCGATTTTTTCTTAAATGGAACAACTGAATTTGGAATTCAACATCTTGTAGAGCATTAAATTTTTATTAGATGTAATTATCTCAAACGCAATGGTTTTAAAAATATCGTATTTTATTGACAAAAGTACTGGGTGTTCGGATATGAGTACGGAGCGACTGCATTTCGACAATGGTACGACCTAGAAGTTTGGAAAAAAAATCTTTATAAATAAAGTGGACAAGAGAAATGACTGGAAATTATTTTGAGGTTTGTAAATCCACGGCTAGGAAGCGTAATTGCTATAAAGAAACATAAAGTTTTCGGAAAGTTTGGCGATGAGCCATACCTTTGAAAACATAAGAACTAACTTTTGACAGTTGACAGATTCGCATTTTTTTCAATTTAGCTGTTAACATTACAGCTTTTGTTTTTTCTCTTATAAATGGAGAACGGATAGAGATTATCGTGATGCGGTTTTCTCTAAAATTTAACTAATTTTATGACGGCTAATAGTCCGTTACGAAAATACCGTTCTATTTAACTTTTTTCTCAAAATCCAAAAATGAGTAATCGTTGTAGATAACGCCCTCTAGTTTATTTGTTTTAAACTTAGCGGTTCAACAAACAATAAAATATTCTTTCAAACGAGATCAAAATATTCAAATAGGAGATATTAAAATGTAATTATTGAAAAATGCATTGGCCTCCCTTCACCTTATTATGACAGATGCAAAAAACTATCATAAAGAAAAATGATACCGTATCACTCAAGCTACCAAATTATACCGTAAACTTTAGTTTCTTCATAGCAGTTACGTCCCCTAACAGTAGATTTACAAACTTCCAAATAATTTCCAGCCATTTCTCTTGCCCACTTTATGTATAAAGATTTTTTCCCCAAACCTCTAAGCAGTGGCGTAAGCAGCAGACGCAACGCGGGGAAACCTCGTGCCCAAAAAGGGCGTCAGGCTTAAGCGCCGTCGGTTATAATAAAATAATTCTTATTTAATATTACATACAAGACTGAAAGATGAGAGATGGACAAGACGAATGATTGAATGGAGACCCAGGCAAGACGCATTCAGAAGCAGAGGTAGATCACCAACAAGATGGGCCGATGATGTAAAAAGAGTGGAAATTGGATCCAGATCGCACAGTACAGAAACAAATGCAAGGGTTTGAGGGACGCCTATATCCAACAGTGGACGACCTAGGCTGGGGAAGATTACATACAAAATTCAAAAATCAAGAAGGATATAATGTTTGTTTTTCTGTTTACGGCTGGTGCCGGTTTGCGATAGAATCAACCGTCTATAATCCATCTATGAAAAACTTTTAATTTAATTAACCGAGTTAACTAAAATAAAAACATCAACTATGTCTAGTCAATTATTAAAATGTATTATAAGCGTTTCTTTGTATTTTTGGGCCTTACCATTGTCGAGATGCAGCCGCTCCGTACCCTTATCCAGAAACCCAGTACACTTTTCAACGGCTATTAATATTAAATAATTTCTTGGTAATTTACTATGCTATGAAAACAATTAAGTCACTGAAAGTGTCTTTAAAATTTTGCATTAAAATGAATTTTCGTACTGAAGAAGTGGTCGATATGATTTATGTGCTTAGAACAACTGACAAAAACTGTCTGTTTGCCAAAGGAATGTACCAAGAGCGGTTCCCAAGAGAAAGCAACAATCTAAAAGATCTTTTGAAACGAACGGGAAATGTGGCGTACGAGAAAAGCGGACTTTAAATGAAGAAAATAAATTTAATGTACTTTTGGCTGTGTCTGAGAATCCACATGTAAGTGAGTCGTTCCATTAAAAGAAACCCAGTTTTGGTCCTTCGAAGTTCTACATCTTTGACATTTAATACAAAATACCCTGTAATACACGCTTACGTGTTCGAAAGTGTTATAGATACGTCAAATACCGCTAAACCTCATAGACGTCTTTCAAGATCTCGTGAACTGTGGCGCTGTAGTCTGTATATGTCAAAATATTGTTATTATCCGTCTTACAAACATCGCTGGTACATTTTTCTAACCCTATCTTTGCTTTTATCGTTGTATTTGTTGTTAATAAGTCTTTAGGTATTATTATAAATAAATTAATTTTTATTTAATAAATAAATATCTGATTATTTTTAATTTTTATTGAAGTGATGAGTGCCTGTTAAATAGACTAAAGTTTCTGGAATTCAGATAGACTTGTCAAATTTTTGACTTTTAGTATATTAATTCCGACTCAAGGTCACAGTTCACGACATAATGAAATGCCTCTAACAAAACATCATTTTGATACCAGTTTTGTTTCTAAAAAGCATGTCATTCCTTGAAGTCACAGAAAAAAAAATTAAAACTGCTTCAAGTGCCTATAATCTTATATCATTGTAAAGGAAACCTCAAAAAGATTTCAAAAACGTATGAATATACAAGGCGTTTATTAAAAAAAATTAAGTTTTCTGTTGTAAAACTTCCACACATCGTTTCTTTCTTTATTTAACACTGAATTGTCAACTCCATACGTTCTTGTTTCTGTATCTTACCAATTTCTACTATTATAAAGCTGTATACAAAAACCTTCTAGAAAATATGAATTACGCTGTAATTAGTCTGATAATGTAATTATAACTAAATAGCAACAAAATAAAACTATTTAATCAATATTTCAATTAAGAATACACGCTCTAATAAAGAAACCCAAATTCTTTCAAAAGATAAAATGCGTACAATCCAATTTAAAACTGTGATTCCTGAAAAATTATCTAGTCATTTCGGTCTGGCACAATGTCTAGTAAGTGTGTCCCCAACACTGACCAGAAAATCATTACATTGTTTATTATTGTATCACCTGAGAAATGTAACGTCATGCACTGGGAAGCTAAAGTAAAATGTCATGACAACTTGCAACCAGCTTCCGGAATGATAAAGTAGTGCTTAGGTATTTAAAACTTTTAAACTCAAATCAACAGCTGACATTAATTTAACATTGTCCGCGTATAAAAACTAAATACGAAATTTTTAGATTAGACAATTTAGGAGCAGGTGCCCTAAAAAAGAAACTTTTAGTCTACGGTTTGGTTTTATTCAAAGCGGCATACAGCATGACTATACGTTTTTGCACTGCATTGGGAATGTTTCCAAGAAGACCCACCCTGACTATTGGAGAATTCCCAAGCCCCTATACATTCGAAAGCTCAATATTTCGGTACACCATATTTAATGTTCGGAGAAATATAAATTGAAAAGCAAACCGTTGTATCAACCAATAATAAATTATCTTTACCCTTTTAACTAACCCTTAAAGGTTATAATGTTGAATTACATTCGAGTGTGTATTAACGAGTTTACTATAAGAAAATTTAGAATTTTATGTTTTATGAAATGATTGTGCCGATCTCAACAAAACCTGAGCCTAACTGTCAGAGATGATCATTACTCACAAAAGTAAGCTATCGTTCGAGTATTCCAGACCGAATACGGAATCTAGCTTCCTTTGTTAAATTATTAATCTGGTTGTAGTAAGCGTTACTTTGCATCAATCTCAACATTTTACAAAAACAAGGGCATGGTGTTCGTGGGGTCAATGTAAACTTTAAGGTGCAAGTTCAATTAAAACCAACATTGTTATGTAAATCCTGTGATTGAGTTTGTTGACACGATGTTAAATTTAAACTATATTATTGAATACATACTAACCTGTTTCAGTATCAATCGTATAATTAAGTTCATTCCAATGTTGTGACTCTGCATTAATGTCTTCAACCTCTTCCTAAAACGAAACAATTCATTCATAACATCACACATTAGTTACATTACTTACTTTAATTGTTTTCCGATTTACGGCTTTTAACGTCTTAAGTTTCTCGTTGTCATCATCTCCATCCACCGAAGTAGTAGGAGCAGGTGAATTTTGAACACATCCTGGTTCGGGTTTTGTGTTAGAAGTAGATTCTGACGGTTGCAAAGAAAAACCCAAATCGACATCCTGCTTCCACAAAACTTCAATCAGATCCATGTCCTATAAACAACAAACATTTAGTCTTTTTCTTGAAATTCACTCAACCTTTTCACGAACCATTATTGTTAACTAATTATTCAATATTATGATAAGATATCGTAATCTGTGTAAATACCTAGTGATATACCCAAGGGTATCGACATAATAATATAACATGCTAAACATTTTTAGAAAATAAAAATCAGTTCCGTACTATGTACGTAAAGGTAACAAATAAAATATATGAATTATAACAATCGAATCAATTTTGATTTAATTTCAATCTTTTGTTTAGAAATAAAAAAAGAAAAATTTCGTCCCTTGAATTCCAAGAAATGTGCCACTACGTTTCGGCCATCTTGAATTTTTTAATGCTGTTCTGACTCAATCTTGACCCTACATCAATGTTTAATAGTTCTAACGTTTATTCTATCATTTTTATACTAAAATCCACGTTTTGTAGAAAAAAATTTCTTTATTTTTTTTGTGAGATTTTGTAGAGCCGAGAAATCTTTGAAAGAATTGTCAGCCGTACAGATTCAATGTGAGGTAAAACTGTGTTTTTGACAATTGTGGCATTGAATCAATAAGCAAATCATCAAAAAAATGACAAGACTATGTGCGATAATCATTTATTGTCTATGCATGATTACTTAGCTTCCATGATTTTCCCAGAGGATGCGAATTGTTTCGTCGCAGTCATAGAAAATCCTTGAACATTCAATTTTTTCCTGAACGTAGTGTAGCAATTTGTTCAAAGTTTTTTAAACCACTGTGCAGCCTTTATTACAAAAGGACAAATTCGTATTACACTAGATTCGATAAACATTTAAAAATAGCACAGCCTTAAATGAACATTTTCTCTCTGTAGATGCAAGCTGCAAAGTCTTGCAATACATCAGTTGTTTGAGTTGAAACTCCTTGTTTAGGCTCACATCATCAACTGACCTTCATTTGTCACTACCACTTGGCCGTATTCGAAAATGAATTTATTCAACTTAGAATTTCAAAACTTTGGATATTTCCTTCTTAGTTTTCCTGGTTTTCCCACGCCTTTTATTATTCACCTTTTTCTTTTTTTATTGATTCAAATGTTATCCAAAAATCAACCAAGAACATGTCTGTTCCTATACAGTGCGCCCAGTATAAAATGATGTACATGAGAATATTGGAAACCATTGGAGATACAAAGTCGGTTAAATGGGAAAAAAGTTGCGCATTTCCATCTTTTATTTTTTTTATTTCCCAAAAATAGGTTTGTTTTATTTCATTTTTTATCAATACCGTTATGCGGATACAGAGTGAAGAGCCAAAAATGTGCATTTTAGGAAAACTACAATATTTTTTTCATTATGGAATTTATTAAGGTAGTCAAATTTTCAAGATAAAGGTAAGAGGATACGGTGCTTTTAAAAAGTCAACTTTCTTTGTTCTCATAGACGCCATATTGAATTTGTTATTTTCAAAATTCTCATTAAAAAAGCATGTATGACATGTGTATGTTCAGTCAAGACAAATAATAAAAAATAACAAAATCAAGATTTTATGGTAGAGGTCTTTCAAGATCTCGTGAACCGTGGCGCTGTAATCAGTGTATGTCATAATGTAGCTATTATCCGTCTTACAAACATTCGCCTCTACATTTTTCCTAATCTATCTTTACTAGTTTTTAGTTTATTTATTCCGATTTTCGACTCAAGGTCACAGTTCACGATATAATGAAACACCTACATTAGGCTTTGACATTTTTATTTAATTTTACTTTATATTTGCAAAAACTTCAGCGACAACTGCTAGCAGAAGCTAAATTAATAAGATTTAAACCAAAATACTGAAGGTAAGAAATAAACGGGTTTTATAAAGCTCACAATTTATCAACTGCACACATTCGACACTGAGGATGAATTCTACTTTGACCGTTATATAATAATAAAAAAAAAGCAAAGCCCACTATGAAAACCCTACTACCATAAACTCTTATTTTGTTATTTTTCATTATTATTTTGTTTGAAAATACAAATGTTATACATGGTTGAAGAATTTAAAAATGCAAAAAATTCAACATGGCACCTGTAAGAAAAAAAAGGTAGACTTTGGCCGTTTGCAACATAGTAGGCGTAGAATTTTTATCCTCGCACTTATGTCTTGAAAATTTGATCAGCTTTCATAATAAAGAAAATATTGTGGATTTTCGAAAATGCATATTTTTACTTTTCACCCTGTATCTACGTATCGGTATCCATTTGAAATAACGTAAACCTGGATCATCTTTGGAGAGACAAATACGCAACTTGTATTTAACCGAGTTTGTATCTCCAACATCCTTAAGTTCATCATTTTATACTGGACACACTGTATAATCCTCCCGACATCTTTCGTAAAATCCATTTTGCTATTTATCTACTTCTGCATTATGCAGGGTGTTAATAGCAAGTTGTAATACCCGAAAATGGCAGTTAGAACTCATTGAAACAAACAACTTTTCTTAATTCAAATTTTAGATTTTGTTTTTCGAAAAATCGTCATTACTCCCTTATTTTAAAGGATATTTAAGAAATATAAACACTCTCAGCATTTGCTTTTGGTTCTCTAAAACATTTGTATTTACAATTATTTTCTATTTTATCAAATAACAAAATGGCGACCGATCAAAAATTTCAAAACAAGATATTTTGAAAACCACTCGATCGATTTTTGAAAATAAAACATTTATAAAATCCTTAAACTATAACATTAGTCTGGAACATTTTTCGATCTGTCAAAAAAAGTTTTTATTCAAATTGAATTACAAGATAAATTTTAACAAACTGCAACAAGCATTTAGAACAGAGTAGACTTGCTGCCATTAAACAAGAAACAAACAAGAAAAACAAAACAATGAACAATGAAACAACAAGAGAAAGACTAAATTTCATTTTCGAAATGGCCACCATTTTTTAATACTAGAAGAGACACTTGCAATCTTCTGCTGCAACTAATATTCTAGCCACCAGTTCTAACTCGGTGTTCACTAGTGTCTCATATGACCCCAGAAAAAGCAATCTAGGAAAGTTACGTAGCTGGCCACGCAACAAGACCTCTTCTCCCAATTCATTTATTCGAATATTCTCTATTTAGTAGTGCTATGACTTCTCGGATTGTGTGAACCGGCGCTCCATCATGTTGAAACCAAAGTCTTGGTCTAATGTTTAGCGGTAAGTAACCAAGAAGCTCTGGCAAATCGTAATTTAAGAAATTAAAATAATTTTCACCATTCAATCGATTTGGAAGAATGTAGAGTCCAATAACGTACTCCCTACGATTCCAGTTCATTTAATGAAAAACGTCCTTGATGCGCACGAATGAATGTTGCGTGAAGTTTTTCATCACACCACAGGCGATTATTGCAAGAATTAAATACCCCGTCCCTTGCGAAACAAGCTTCGTCTTAAATAAAATAAACTATTCAAAACGCCTTTGTAGATTGCAACCTTCAAGAAACCAACAACAATCTTGGTTGGAAATCTTCAGGTTCCAAAGCTTGTACTATGTCTAAAAAATGGATGAAGACCTTGTTCCTTCAAAACTTGCTAAATTCCATCTAATCGATTTGCTATTACTGTTGCGCTCGTCGATGGATCATCTTCATTGTTAGGTCTCTGACAATTGTCTAGATATTATTCTAAAAATGTGGCAACTTGGTTGCTGATGATTTGGATATCTTCTCCGATAACTTCTACGTATTTATTATTCGGGTATTGTTTCAATTAGTTCTGACTGTCATTTTCGGGTTTGTCTGCGTAGCCTTTATTCATTTTTTTATGTTTAAGAATTCTTTCGCATTTTTCATTAAATCGTAGTTTATTATAACTTTTTCTGCTCCCCTTTTGATACTTTTGGCATGTTATCCAATTTTTTATCTAAATCATTATTTTTTTCTTTAATTTTATGAGTTGGCTTTGTAATCCGAATTCGTTTCCTTCATCAGCTTCTGTTCATTTCAATTTCTTTCCCTTATTCGTTTATGCGCCTTGTAATTTGTCCTTTTCCTTTGTTTCTTTTCCAGTTATTTGTTCTTTCTCTCATTAATCAGCCTTCTCTGCTGATTCACCTTATTTTAGTAGTAGTAGTAGTAGTAGTACTTCAACTTCCATTCTCATCTCTTTTTTTATAGTCGTTGCCACGTCATCACTGTGCGAATTTAGAAAACACGTTCCATTATTCGAATGAAAAGAGAAAACTGGGAATACAAGAGAGATAATTAGCAAGCTTTTCCTTAATTCAGACGCATATCTGACGTAGGAATCTCTGTCGTAGCAACGACTATACCTGACAGCTTCACTCACTGGCGTAGTGCTGGCAAAATTTTACAATGAATAATAATAATAATTCTAAAGTCACTATTATCAGATTAGAAAACAGTGCACGCCGCTGAACAAAATCACATTGGGTTTTCGATAACAACAACCGAATAATAACAAAATGCAATATTTAAAAAAAAACAAATAAATTCTTAAGTTAGAAAGGAGTAAAGACATACAGCGTGTATCTGATTAACAAGTTGCAGAAGGTGAAATTTTTAATTGCGCAGCTGCATTCTGCTGACTTATTTTGGACAACTTATTGTAAAATGTTAATTTTGCTTTTAGACTAAGATCACGTCTCTTTATTGAGTCAGCCATTGCAAAACTTAAAAAAAACTGATTCAATCAAGTTAGTGAGTGGGATATTAATTTATAGAGAAGAATAGGTATAAACTTCGATTAAAAAATTCATGCAAAATAGCATATTGTTCGTGTATAGAAACAAACCCAAGAAGAAAATTGATAACATAAACCTAACAACATAAAGTGGTTGATATCATTATCCGTGATTCCAATAAGCGACGTGCCCTGTATTATAAAACGTACATACATGACTTTTTTTATTTGTATCCTGTACAATACCCAATAACAAAGTTATTTTTACAGAAATGCTACAGTATTTCTATAAATTTTTGAGCCTTTTGGATTTAAATACTTAAATAAGAGGGATGGCAAATTTAGCGTTAGTAATCCCTAACAAAAGAAATTGAGTTCTATACAAGATAATGAAAATTACTTGAATAGTGTAGAACATCGAATCCCAAGTGATCGTTGGGGAAATGTAGAAAAGCGGTACTAAATTATAGTAACCTTCATCCGTCCATCTCCTTTGCAGGTTATGTTTCGTCTATAAGTCCAAATCTGAAGAATATGCAAGAATAAAAGCATCTTGCATAAAAGGAACACCACATAACTAACATTATTGTTAATAGCAACCTTCAATTCACATATAGTTTTTGTCCACCGTGAATAAAAAATATATTTGGCATAACACCAAAGACAAAATTTTTAGAGTTAAGATCCAAAAGAATCCTTGGAAAACCTATGCAAATTGGTTTAGTACAAAGACTCAAACAGTTCGCTTGTATACCTGTTAGTATAAAAAAATTGCAAAATTAATAAATCTGCCGTAAGAGTAAAAAAAAGCAAAAAATGTCTGCGATTTGGTTTACAATACTCCGACGCCTCCAGCTTAAATCGCCGAATGTTAATTTTCGGCAGTCATTCATCCTACACAAAATCCCTAATTCATAGTCGATTCTACTTATAAAATCTATTCACAATTCCTAAGTAATGCCGACACAAACAGCTATTTAAATAAACTTCCTTTGTTTCGTTAAACTGTGAAAACTATACTTGTAAATTGTGTCGTAGTGTCAATTTATTTCAACGATCAAAAACTACTAAAATATCTTCAAACTGAAACTGAGATATTAATCAAAAATGCATTTTTCGTTTACTATAAGAATTCTTTCCCAATGTCCTGCGATGCTATCAGTATTCCTGTATTCCTTTCTTTTACTGCTGAGATCTATGATTTTTTCCCTTATATTCGTTATTTAAATCCAAAAACTCTCGATGTCAGTAATCCTTTTTTAGCGTTTTTTGTTTCTTTCGATTGACACTATCGTTTTCTTTTATTGAATACTATTCAATATCTATTATTTCCACTAAATATTACTTTTTTTTTATTTGAAAAAAATAATATACGTAAACCGATGAATATAAAAGCAGTGATACATGATTCAAAAGTATTAGCTAAAGCAAGTTTAATCTGGTCGGTAAGCAACTTGAAAAAATCCAAAACGAGCAGAATCGCAAGAAAACGGAAAAATGCATAATTTATATAAAACACAAAAAAAACAAAAACAAAATTAGTGCATATCTATAAAGTTTTCGAAAATAATTTACAAATAAAAAAAAGTAAAACAACAATTTGTGAGTTATAACGATTTCGAATTTAGTTACAGAGAAAACTGATTTTCCGAAAGGTGCGGTCAAAACCATATAGGAACGTAATTTAATTATTGAATGTACTAAAATTCGCTGTTGTTTATTGACGTGTAAAGTAATTAAGTGCGTAAAATTGTAAAAGAAGGAAATGCTTAACCAGGGCACAAGCACGCCAGGACAACAAGATGGCGCATTTTACATCACGCGGGAAATCAAAGGTGTGGTTGCTGGTTACCCTACTGTTAAGTTGCCAAGAGCCATTGTCTTTTTGCTCCTCCCATTCTAATTAACGATATAAACAACGGTATTTTTGAAGTTGCTTAATTTCGAAACTTGTAGTTAAAACAATTTTTTTTATTTAGCACAGGCGGACACAACCATTCGTCTAAATTTACATAAGTAATATTTCGGTATTGATCGAAACAAATTTTAAGAACTTGATAAATTAAAAATATAAACAAAGACTAGAAAAAACTCCATACCTTAACTTAGAAATAATTGTCCATAATAAATACACCAACACAAATTAAACATGTATGTGAATAAATAAAAATTAATCTTTAGACACAAGTAACAAAAAAAACTGATAACTTATCAAACATTTAATTGCTTTTTTATAGTAAATTAAGTAAGATTTCGAAAAGCTTCATCAAAACACACATTTACTCTATTTATTTGATTTACAACATTGCTTATGATTAGATTGATCTTAATCAAACGTCAAAATAATTATGCAATTTTGACCACGACTAGACTAAATATTTCCCAAAATGCCCCAAAATAGATTCTATAAAATCTGATGTGATTTTTATGAAAAAGGGCTATTGAATATCGATAAATTTTGACAAGATTACGTATTATTGAAGTAGTATTATCATATAGATTGATGGTTTGACGTCAATCATGAAAAATTCTATGTAATATTTTTTGTTTCTTTTTTTCCAACATGTTTTTGTCACTGTAACGGAAATTACTTTTGTTGCAATTTTGATAATACTATACTTGTTGTACTTCTGCTCCAAAGCATTATAATCAGATATAGAAATAAAGAAGAAAAATGGCGAACAGAAAAAAATTGGAAAGAAATGGAAATTACATTTATGAGATGATATGGGCATATTGATAGGATACCAAAGAAAGGATGATCAAAAAGCATACTTAAATGGAAACCACAAAGAAAAAGGAGAGAAAAGCCGGTCATGAAGTGGAAAACTTACCTCAATAGTATAATGGAAAAAAGACTACTTAACAAGAAGATTGAAAAAACCAAAGATTAGGAAAACTGAAGACAAGTCCGTAGAAGAAAGAAGAAAAAAACTCAGAATGTTTCCTTCTCAACCATTTAAAAAGAAAAACATACACATACGAATGGAGAATTTTAAAAACAATTTAAAAAAACTTTACAACTGACAATAACAGATTGATGTAGAGAAATGACTAAAGCTCGAGGATTCTGGAACTATTATAAGCGACTTTCGGCCTTCAACTGACATTCACCACTCCGACGATGCAAGCTGCAATGTCTTTGGAAACGTCAGTTTGTTTGAGTTCACGAACGACAGTACAGCAAAAGCCTAGTTCTACTTCTTGTTTTGGCTCTCAAGGAGAGACTAGGACAAAGTGTAAAGAAAACCGCAAAAACGTAGGACTCTAGATTCTGGAGCTAAAAAATCTTTATTTCTTGAAGATTAAAATGCATGAACAAAGTGTCTCAATAAGTGATGCTTTGCAGCAAGTTCTCCTGCCTGTGACTGTTTACACAGCAAAATATGCAAACTAGACTACAGGCAAACGATTTATGCAACATAAAGTAGCGTATATGAATACTTTTGAGTAAAAGTTCTTCGATTATTGTAGATTCACACGCAAAACAAAAGTAAATGAAACCAACAATATTCACCAAATCATATTTACATGAGGTACAATGGTGTTAAAAAGTCTTGCATCACATTAAATGATTTCCGCATCTGTAAAAAAGACACATCAGAGAAAATCCAGTCGTGAAATTGCGGCTAAAACTGAACGTAATCAGTCCTCAGTAGTCAAAATAATCATAAACTACAAATGTACCAAAAAAATTCAAGATAAACGTCGAGGTGGATGGCCTACGAAAACTTCGAGTCGAAATGATGGTGTACTACGAAAGACCAGTTCAGCAAACAGAAGCCTAAATTCGACAGATTTGACGCAGTTGTTGTCTGAAGCGACGAGTGTAAGTGTTTGTACGTCTACAATAAGAAAAAGACTTTTGAACTTGAGCAAAATAACGCTACTGTCAGAGAAGCAAAGGCTGCACCGTTTACAGTGGACAAAAAAACAGAAACTAGACAATAAATGATTGACAAAATGTTCTCTTCAACATTCAACATAAATAATTATAGTCGAAACCCATATAAAACGATTTCCCACAGAAGAATTTTGACTGAGATCAACAATCAAGCATCCGTCTTCAGTTGTGAGTAAGTTCTAGCTGCAAATCGTTTCTGGAATGATAAATGCTCATAAATAAACTGAAGTTTTAACAACAAAGATGTCGAGAAGTGACAAAAATTTTTTTGGTGAAAACGATAACGTTCCTAGTCATAGACCCAAGCTTGTGAAATCTTAGTTAACCAATAATAACATTACAAGATTGAACTGGCTAGCACAATCTCCCGACCTCAATCCAATTCAGAACCTTTAGCAACGAATTTCTACCATTATTTCAAAAAAAAACCTTCATCAAAAACCAAATTGATTGAATCTTTGATCAATGCCTAGTTCAGATGCATCATTAAACTAGAGAAGTTGATGAATTCCATGTGTAATCTCATGAAGTTAAGATAAGAGAAAAAATAACATTGACGATTATTAAAATGTTTCCTAAAAGAGCTGTTACATCGGCTGTATTTACAAATCAATAATTTCTATAGTGCAGAATCTACGAACGGAATTTCGAGCAATAGGAAACGGCCCCTTCAAAATTAGATTTTTTAAAAATACCAATGTAACCTCTAACCCCAATCATCAAAATAAACGATTGCCGTTCATTAAAACCGATGCCACTTTGGCACCACATAGTTTCTTTTTAAACTGAAAAAGAATGAAACTGAAAAGAGACATATTATTGGTAGTTATAATTATTCTTTGTATTTAAACACAACTTTGAAAAAAAGTAAAAACCCGTAACACCAAAAACTTGAAGAAATTCGAGATAGGACAAGAAGACTATATCATTTGATCGGATGTTAATGGTGGAGATTAAACAATTATTTAGAGGAAAAGCTGCAAATATGGAATATCTCGGTATTAACTAAACCAAGTGCCACCTTCTGTCTGCCGCGCGCCGTTTTAGTATGGTTTCGATTTACCACGTGTGTACATATGGATTTCTCATACTGATCATTAGAACACGTAAGTGAGTATGCAAGCTTTTTTTTATTTGCATGTTTTTATTTAAATATTTGTTACGATACTACTGTATATAAACTAAAGATAAAGATGGCGTATTTGTTTAGTTTTTTGTTATGATAAGTCAGATCCAACCTCAAATACTGATGGCATTTGTTGTCGCTAGTATTCCATATTTGCACCACGTTTTTTTTATCGCATCTATTACAGAATTTCAATTCTTTTAGAATGCCACGAAGAATTAAACGTCGGTCATGCAGTAATAAAAGAAAACAATACAAGAAAAAAAAGATAATGCGATATCTCAAAACAATCAAAACCTATAAAGTTTCCTATACAACCTTGACTCGTCAAATTGACACAGTTCCTCCAGAAAAAGCTGCAGCAACCAAGCTTGAAAGAAAATGTATTTTGGAATTAGTTAGAAAAGCTATTAGTTGATTACATTTTAAAAATGGAGTCTAAACTTTACGGGCTCACAATGACAGATCTGAGGCACATGGTTTATCAGTTGGTCATTAGAAATAAAATCAAACACCCGTTTTCTACATTTGGATTAGCAAGCAGAGCCTGGATTGCTTTATTTTTAAAGCGACATAAAACCGTGTCGATACAGAAGCCAACGGGAACATAATTTGCAATAGTTGCAGGTTTTAGTAAAGAAAGAGTTGACAAACAACGGTTATAATGTAGATAAAACAGGGCTTAAAAGCAAACGTCAAGTTGCTGCGTTAACCTCAGCAGAGAGAGAGAGAAACTTTCATTACAGTTATTTTTTGTGCTGTTGGTAGCTTTGCTTCTCCCTTGGTTATTTTTCCTAGGCAAAATATAAAGGGAGCTCCTCCTGAGACCTAAGATGTGCACATCCGCCGTCCGGTTGGATACATTCCCATATTTTTACCCAGTGATTCCGTCACTTTACTAAATCAACTCAAGAAAATCCTCTTCTGTTAATCTTTGACGGCGATTACAGCCACACTGGCAATATCAATGTTATTAAGTCTGCCTCCTTACTCGACGCATAGGCTCCAGTCTTTGGATAACTCATTTATGAGACCATTAAAAGTTTATTATAATATTTTGATATAATGGAGTTATTTGGTAGAGCTTACAAAAAAGTTCAAACATAGAATGGTTTTCACATCACTGGTATTTACCCTTTTAATAGAAATGTTTTTTTCATTGCTGCGGAAAAAGAAGCAGCGAAAAGAAGAATTACCGTTAGCATTCAAGAAGTCAAACCAACAAAAACCGCCTAAATCTTTAATTGCCCTTGTCGTTAAACCTTCGAAATATCTCCAGTCCGAAACACAAACCGCAAAAAAACCAACAGAAGGCGCAAGCCAATTGAATCCACTGTGATCACCTCGTCACCTTACAAAGATGAACTAAATGAGACAAAAGCGCGTAATATTTAAAGCAATCTTAAAAGAAAAACACATGGCAAGTCAAAGTACAAAATCAAACGTCCAAAGAATGCAGTTTCTTCTGATGAATCAGAGGATTCAAGTGCCGAGACAATTGGAACCGAATGAATATATCAATATATGTTCTGTGAGAATGTGTTTTCTGCTGATCAGAAGGAAGAATTATGAGTACAATTTAATTACTTCAGTATTCCATATTTGCACCACCTTTTCTTAGGTGGGAATTTTGTAAATTTGTTTTTTGTAAAATTGTTTTCGATAAATACACATTTGCCAAACCAAAGAAAATGGTATTCCATATTTGCACCTTCTCCTCTATTACTTTGCATCTATTTGCAAGAACTAACTGGGAAGGTAAGATTGATTTCGATCAACTCGAGTAGATCGATTACATGATGTTACCATGATCTTTGCTGTAGTTGGTCACAGCTTAAATTCCTTCAAATTTTGGTTTCTCTTATAAAACGTTGCACAGCGTTACAGAAAAATGAATCTTTGAATAAAATGTTTTAAAAAGATCATACTTAATCCATTACATAGATTTTAAATTTTGTCTACTTTTTACCGTTAATTGATTGTAATTGGTCGATAATTACATAACAAACAATTACACAAAAAGTGAACTTTAACCTATTCTCAATAATAGCATTTTATAATAATAGTACCATTATGTGCGGTAAATTTTCTGTGAATGTACGATCAGTTTATGTCCATAAATAAGAATCGATTAACGTCTTTGGCGGGAGGTCAAAACTTCACGGACCCGCCCGTATCGTATCTTTCACTACAAGAATGGCCATTGCTACGATCTGATGTCTTGTATCATTAGCGGTACCCTAACAGCATGCAGTCTACAGGAAGGGATCAGACTAATTTTTTTTTGCAACTCGGCTCTAACTACATGTCTAATACTTAAAAAAGTATCTTAAATCGTCCTCGTAGATGTAAACTTAATCCGTATCTGTTTTATCTGTACTCCCTTTGCATAAATACATCAATTTTATCCTGACAGATGATAAATGATACCAGTTAATAGAAATAACGTTCTGTATGAATTCCCATCGAATAAATTCTGTTTTTTTTTCGATTTTCTTTACAATTAAACAGTCTTAGAGCAACATAGTAAGCCATTTCTAAAATTTTGTTTTTATTTCCAAGGAAGTAAAAAACGACAAAGAATTACGTTAGTAGTAGTTTCAACTTTCAAAACAATTTTCGTGGTTACTAAAAAGAAAGTATATAATTTACAAACCAACAACTAATAGCCCCACATCATTCAAACTTTTAGGAGTTGATACACTTAATTCAAAAAAAAACATCAACAGTCCAATTACATCGTGAAACGTTTCAAAATTATTAAAGTTATAAAGATAACCTTCGACCAATATTACAATAACAAACTCTAAATTAAATGTTGGAAAGTAGTTGATAATCGATTTGTTTATAATTAAATTTGGCAGTTACCATTTTTTTGCTGATATTTAAATTGACCATGAATGTTTACATTCACTTCTAATTGAAAATTTATTTACTTTTTATACGATTGTGCTAAATTTTAGCTAAGTTGAGATATAAAACTAACGATAAATGGAATTGGGAAATATCTTTATATAAGTTATGTTTTTTTTAAACAATCTTATGGTGGCACTTTAAAACTGGCACATGTCGATATAGTGAACATTTGGGATAATTTTAATCTATTATCTTTTCTTTGAAGTTTCTCCGAGTATTTCCGTCAATTTTTTTTGCAAATCATCAGCACCTTTCAATATATTCTACGAATTAACGGCTAATAAATCTTCTTAACATATTTTAAGCTAAAACCGTTTGTTAAGTAATCTAATCAGTATTTTGATGTATTTATTTAAAAAATTTCCTATTTTACAAATTCTGCATATTTTTTATTTTAGAATAATTCATTGTAATCAAATCGAAAGGCATTGCCCTTATGCGAATTATTAGATTCATGTTAGTTTACGTTTAAAAAAGACGATTTTGAGCTTGATAGAATCCAAAAGTGTTCTGCAGATAATACCTATTTAACCAAATAAATGGAAAAATATTGAGATTCCAATAACACTTTTCATAGTTTCACAAATGAAAATTTGTTCGGCGTTCCTTATGTCAAAAAACCGAAATTGAAAAATGTCGCGTATCCAGCACGACACATAGTTTTTAATCAATTTCTAATATTCACGCTCAGCACCAGATTTAGTGAAAATGTATCGTACTGCAGATTTTTCAGTTTTTAACCGTTCAATAATAGTACTATGTTTTAAAATTTTTTTTACAAAAAGGTCCCATGGTTTCAACAATTTTTGAACAACTTCGTTTAGTGAAAACCTTTTTCAAATTTTTATCAGAAACTGAAGAACTATAAAAAGTGCCATAAGAATACTTTTTTTTGTTTGTATAATGCCGTTCCTTAAAATAAAAAATCGAAATTGAAAAAGTCGCGTAGTCAGCACAACACCCAGTTTTCAATCAATTTCTAATATTCACGCTCAGAACGAGTTTTAGCGAAAATGTATCGCATTGTAGATTTTTCACAGTGTTGAACAGTTCAACAAAAGTTCTATGGTTTAAAAACATTTTTACAAAAAGTTCCCATTGTTTCCAATTTTTAAAAAATTTCGTTTAGCACATTTAGTAAAAATGCGAATCTTTTTTAAATTTATATCAGGAACTGATAATCAACCTAAAAATAAATTTAATTTGTTAATGAAAAGTCGCAAAAAAACAGGTAGTGGATTTTATAGATTTTATCAACTGCTTATCATTTATAAGTAGAGCTTAAATGGTAAGATACTCGACTATCTCCGATTAGTATAAATATAAAATGTAAAATTTAAACAAAAAATAATTGTGTCAAGGAATTTTATCCAATGCTTAAAAAAATATATTTGATAATCGACTATTAAAAACTAGATTAAATGTATTAGCATTATTTTTGCACATGTACAAAAAAATTACCGTAAAACGATATTACTACAGACAGGCTTTGCCAGTTTTTTTGTGGTACTTAAAATCGGTTTTTGACGTTGTGTTACAGATCTGAGTTATAAAATTTCACACTATATGGACAAAATTCCCACCACAACCCTACAAATTACTGAAATTCAGGCACCGGGACCCCCATCTGTAATTTCAAAAGAGGAGAGAATATTCGATGCACATGCTAACGATACTCACTAATTGGAGGTTCCCGGAAACGCGAATTTTATAAAACCTTTTTTTAACTTTTACTATGTCGTAATAAGACCAATTCTTAAAATCACTAACAAAATTTGCTTGCCAAAAGTTATCGATGCAGTAAAAAACAATAACCAAAGTAAGAGAAATTATCAGCTGGTAAAAAACGTTAAATTGCTGACTTATTCAGAATGTAAACCTTTTGAGCTGTTGTCTGAAGCAACTGCTGAAGGGTTTCGATGGAATGCTTCTTCTCTAACCCTGTCCTGTATCCATTTATCCCAACTTTTTCTATCTCTGTTTTTTGATTGGTTTTCCCGCTTTCATTATTCTTCTTGCTATCCTGTTGAGTTCCATTCTCACTAAATGTGCATACCAGTTTAGTTGCTTCCTTTTTATTATTTCCATTATTGATTCTTGCTTAGTTATTTCTCTTATGTCTTCATTTTTTATTCTGTCCCACTTAATTTTTCCTGCCATTTTCCTAAGATGTTTCCATCGCATTTTAGTTTCATCTTTCGTCCTAATTTGCAGGCGTAAGTTAGTAATATTATCTTATCATATTATGTATTTTCTTCTTTACCTCTACGTCAATGTCTTTCTGGCCTAGTAATATTTAATTAATAGTATAGTAGATTCTTGGGAACTTGTTGGCTCTATTTACTAATTCTGTCTTCATTTTTCCATCTTCCGTTATCATACTTACGACATCTGCGCACTGAACGTTACTTAGTTTTATTGCTTCTATGTATCATATTACTGTTTCCAACTGCATTTCGTTTTATTTATCTTATCTTAATTCCTTTGTTCAATTCAAATTCGTCCGATCTTTGCCCTGCTAATCATACTTTAACTCTGACTGTTTGATATGTACTTATTGCACTTATCAATTCCTTGTCTACTTTCAATTCTTTCAACGTTTTCCAAATTTCTCCTCTGGCTACTGTATTAAAAGCAGCATGCTTGTCAACACACGCAAGATACAGTTCTTCTCCTTCAATTTATCTTTCTATTATGCTTCTGATTGTATATATACGTATATATTGTAATTTGTTTGCCTATTTGGTCTGAATGCTGCTTGTTCTTCTAGTTTTAGTTCTATTTGATTTCTTAATCTCTGTTTTCCCAGTCTCCTCTTCCCATGCGACATTTTTTTAAATGGTAACCCATATTGTTTTCAACGGATTTCGATATAATTTTTCTGAGTACGAAAATGTTGAGTTGAAGAGAAAAGTTTTCGAGATATTCCGTTCAAAAGTTTCAAAAATATAAGAAAAAGTTATCTGGTGGATTAAGCTTTTTAGTGTTTTCTGATTTAGATATTTTTCGAGCATCCTAAAAAGGTTTAGGTTTGAAGTGACTTCCAAGCATTTCTTGACAATATCCCATCCGCCACTGAAATTCTTGGAGAACCTTACCAAGAATATCGCCTGGAATTGCCCGCATTAAGAAGTAGTCGAGGAGGTGGGATCAGGAGATCTAGGAAGCCATTCGCTAGATCCCCTAAGACCGATTCATTGGTTAGCAAATACTTGGTTTAAATGTTCGTAAATTATCGTCGCAAAATGGGGTGGCACAACGTGTTATTGAATAGATCTGGATCTTCTTCATTTGGGTAAAGTACTGCAAGTGCAAGAACTGATTCGACTCTTAAACATTCAAAGTATCTTTGCCCTGTTAACGCGCCCAAAAATAATAGACCTGAATATGAGTCTCCATTTTTTAGTGTTTATTCCCAGAAGATTTACAGTCTTTCCGATTTACTGTGCCATCCTCGGAAAATACAATATTCCGTTAAAACATGGTTTCGCAAACTGTAACCTGCAGTCAAAATCATCTTCGTAGTTCTTGAACCAAAACCTCTTTATACGGGTGCTATTTTTCCAACTTCCAATATTTTAAAACGGAGTTTTGAACTATTTCTTGTCTCCTGCCACTTAACAGGTGGATAAATTGGGATTTTCTTGAAATATTTGGGAAAGAAAAATAAATTTGAAATAGGCACTAACTAAAATACAAAATAAACTTTCAAAGACCAAGTGCACAATCCTAAAAAGTGTCAAAACCGTTTGTTTTTTCCAGTACTTCATTGATAATTGGTATGATAGCATAACTTTTAATTACATTTTTGAAACTTTGGAACCGAATATCTCGAAAACAAAACACGAGCAAAAAAATTACCTTTAAACAAACAAAATCGACGTGTCCGAGAAAACTTCTTCAAACTATCATTTAGGAAATGATGAATTTATTTCATACTTTACGTATTTTTAATCCACATAAGATGTTGATTTTTGAAACTACTTGTAGATTATTTTATTTATTTATTTTTTCCAAATTATTATTGTCTTTGTGCTCTCTTCAAGACTGTAATTTTTTTTCTTTTTCTCGGATTGACGCTAAACATATAAAAAAAAAGATTTCAACACAACTAAAAATCAAATAAATTGGCCACTTCTCCAACACCAACTTTTTTCGACTTTCTAGAAAAAGTGCCAATTAAAGATATCGCTTATAATTAACTCACATGTTATCAATAAAGTGATAACATCAGTGTACAAAAATCTAAGTGCATGTAATATGTACTAGTGGACTAACTTGATAATTAAGTCGTTAATGCGCAATTGAAAGTTTTCTACATGACTCACGCTTAGGAACCACCCAAGAACTTTTTTAACATAGAAATTTTTTAGTTTGTAAACCTTCACTACGCAACAAGAACCTTATAATAATTAGATTTACCAATATGAACATGTGAAAGTTGCTATATACCCAATAAAAATGAAGTGGTAATTAATCTAAGTATCTCGAAAAATAAATCGAAATTTCGAAATAATGTAATGGCGCAATAAGCGATCAAGATCGCAACAGGAGATTATTAGAAAAATAATCTCTGTGGGATATGAAATGCAAACAAAAATTAAGTCCGTTTAGCATTTAAATAATACTATTTTCCATCACTTTTCTAACAATAACATTTTTTTAACGATGGCGATGATTATACCTCAAACCTTCCTTTGAAGCTATTATTGATGACATAAAACCGATTAATAACCAAATCGATAAAAATGAACAACGAAGAGTAGGATAGACAAGTGGTTCGGAGGTCAGCAGACAGCAAGAAATGAGGCATGACGGCCTAACAAAGAAACCCGCAGACACAATCAATGTTGACCAATCAGCGGCCACTTTTGTACGAAAATACACTAGATCTTCTGATCAAACCGGAGCGCTGATCCCCTCGTTCCCCTTAAAAATCCATTTTTTTCTTGCTCTATCGTGATTTTAATTAAAGGATAATAGTAATTAGATAGTATTTTTAATTAACAAAAAAGTAACTGTAAAATAATGAAACCACGCCTCAGCCATTTTCTGTTCAACTTTAAAAGAATGTACACGTAATTAACTCAAAAGTAATCTGTAACCGACTAAATGTACTAACAGAAATACCTACACGCCCAAGAAAATTTAATAAAAGTAAACAAATAGTAACATACGAACTACCAATTCGATTGTTCCTTTATATGATAAAGCCACAAAAACTACGGTACAATTATTCAAAAAAGTGCCGAAACAGACTGTCGCCATTTTATTCAAGTATTACCAAGATCAAAACTCACTAGAAATCGTTCTGGTTACACAGTTCGACTTTCAAAATACGTGGTAAAATACAGTTTCGTTGAAAGTAAAGTAACGGTGTCGACAAATCCAAAACAGTTTAAAAAATTTCTTTACCTTAATTAAACTGAAGTACCTTTATCTAATTTAACAAATAAACTAAATTCCATATACAAAATTCACGCTTAAATTGTTTAAAAACGCTTCCTTCCGCACACCTGTCGTTACAAAATTTACCTAATCATTTCGGCGCAAGTAAGTTGATTCTTAAAAATCGATTCTGTACGTAATCGTCTAGGATTCTTTTTCTTACCATTTTCGATATTCTCGCTGAACTTCGATGGCCATTCACTAGCATCATAGAAACTTTATAAATCGACTGTAAGTCTACTAAACACTATCACGTTGGAATCGTACCAATAATTTAAAAAAAAACCCGCTTTAGTCATTTTACCACAAAAACAATTATTAAAAAAGACAGTTCTTGTTAAAACTCGCATATCCTACTCCGTCAATAGGAAGTTTTTTTTACATAAAACCGGATTCTATGTGATAATTTCCGTTCTTAATCATTGTTTAGAATACTATTACTACTACTACCTACTACTACTACAATAAATTCTTTGCCATTCATCGCAAAAATAATTTAATAATTAGTGTTAACTGTATACGTAATCGCTAAATCCACCAGTACATGATTGTGTCTTGTTTTTAACGTTTTTCCGCACAAAAAAACATTTTCACTCGCTGTAGCTAATTAGTATAAGAATTAAATGTGTAGTTTTTCAATTCTTGGAAAAGTCTTTGCTAAACAAATATATCAACACAAATATTTTTCTTATTTAATTTTCTTGATTGCTGTGTGTGTAATTTCCATTATACAATCTTCATTTTGTTATTATTTTCCTTGCCTGTAATTTTTATTGTGGCAATTTTTTAATTTCTCTTCATCTTTAGAAGATTTGAGTTTCTTCAGAGATTTTCCTTTTTTGCTTTTGGTGTGATTTAATGTTGGTATTTCATTGTTTTCGGATTTTTAAGTACACGGTAAACTAATATTTGACTTTGCTGTTCATTCCGATTTATGATCAAAGTATTTCCACGATGTTTGTTTATGTTACTTAGTCTTTTCATGCACTTATTCCTCTTTTTATCGCCGTTTTTATTAATATGCTTTTAAATTTCGATATGTCTTTTTACTATATTAGTGAGTTTTTAGTCGTCAACTTTTTGTGTCTTGTTCGATATTAAAGATCTCTTAATGTATGTAAAGTTAGCACGACGTTCTATAAATTAAAAAAAATACTAATAGTTTTAATAGAATTTCTCATAGATTCCAAGGAGGAGAGAACCAAACTTGTCGAGAAAATTGCGATGTAATGAGTTGAGAAAGAAAAAAATGTTAACAAAGAGAATAATAATAGATGAAGCAAGAAAAATTGGAAGATAGTTAAGATGGAACGATACAAAATAAGTATATTAGCACTACAAGATATAAGATGAGAAGGTGAAGGAAGAATAGACCAAGCAAAATACTCAATACTCTACGGAGGAAATGAAAATCATCATGGAACGACATTGATGATAGATAAAAAGATGAAGAACAAATTAATACAAGTCAAAAGAATAGACCGAATAGACAGAAGTTTTCCATGACAAACTGGAAAAAAAAATGCGAAAAAATATCAAAACACGATAGATTAATAGTAGTACGAAACTATAATGGAAAAATAAGAAAAAAAGATCTTATAAAAGACGTGACTGAATACAAAACTGATAACGGCCTGAAGTTAGGTCACCTAGAAACACAAACAGACCTGTATATTATAAACACAAGTTTTAAACACAAAAAAAAACGGGGAAAAATAGAGACAATCAAATAGACCGTATTTTAATTAAACGGAAAAGAGAGTCATAATTGAAAATGTAGCGTAGAAACAGATCACAACCTGGTAATAACAAAAGAATGGTTAAAGCAAAACTAAGCCAGCAAGAAAAATTAGAGAAAGAAGAAAGAAAGAAGGCATACGAAAATGACCTACTACAGAAACAAAACAAAAAAGAAAGTAAAAAGGAAAACAAAAAAGCTAATTGAAACAGAGCGAATTAAAAACAGAAACAGATAGTTTAATGAAGAATATGAAAAAATATAATAAAGAGCAAGAATAAAATAAACAAAAACACACAAGCAAGAACATAACGATCATTACAAGAGAATAAGAAAAGGAGGCAAATGTAACGTTAATATATCAAAAGTTAAGAACGCAAAAAACAGCAAACATAGACAGGAAAATCTGAGAGAATCGTTTACTTAAAAAACAAAAAAAACAGGAACAAACTAACAAGAGAAAACTGAGGAAAACAACACAAAAAGAAGAAGTAATAATTAAGTTAAAAACCTAAAATGCGACAAGAATAGATATGAAATACATATAATATAAATAGACTTCAAACAAGCTTAAAAAGAAAGATGTTAATGAAAAACGCAAAAAGTATTCCCAAAACACTAAGAAACCTAATTAAAATAATCATGGAAGAATCAGAAGCTGTAGTATAAGCATATTAAGGAACGACAGAGAAAATAGCAATAAAAAGTGGGGTAAGACAAAGAGATGGACTATCGGCAACCCTATTTAATATCGCAATGGAAGCTACAATAAAAAATGTGAAGTCACAGAGCATATGCCGACGACGTAGCGGTAGTAGCAATAGATAAAAAGATAAAATAGAAAAAGCAGCAGAGAAAGGAAGACTTGAAGTAAATAAAAAAAAAGACGAAGTTATATGAAAATCACAAGAAACAGTGAACAAGCAGATGAAAAAAAAACCAAAATAGGGAAACATAAGTACAAAGTGATACAAAATTATAAATGCCTCTAGGGGTAATAACAAATAATAAAAATGACAAAAGCATAGAAGTCGGGAAAAGAATAAAAGTTGAATATAACGCGTTCCATAGATACAAGGCAACGATGAAAAGTAAGAAGACAAAATTTGTGCTACACAAGTCAACTACAAGACCTGTAGTAACATATGCAAGAGAGATCATCTGCTTAACAAATAAAGATGAAGAAGTGAAAAAGCGTAGTTAGAAAAATATTGGGAAACAAGAAAATAAACGAAGGCTCATGCATACAGAAGTAAACGAAATATTAGAAAACAAAAATAATTAAAACCAAGTGAATGCAGTGGTACGGGCACGTACAAAGAAAAGGAAATGAAGCACATTGGACAGAGAGAAAGACTCAGAGAGAAAGAATTCAGAATAAAAATGAATGGCAAGAAATTACGAAAAAGGCAAAGCAACACATCAACAATTACGTTTCGTTAATCGCTAACATGTACTTAAACCATAACCAGGAGAGAAGCTCCAGTATAGAACTCTTATAGAACTGTAAAAAACTAACACCAAAACTACGGGAAATCATCAGCACGGCACATTTTCACTAGATGTGCTAAACAAAATTATTCAAATAATGGAAACTCCTTTTTTTCAATAGAAGTATTTCATGCTGACTTTTTTGTTGGTACTTTTTTACAATTTTTTTGTTTGTGCTTGTCAATATGTACACTTATGAAACAGAAAAACGGGACACTATCGGCTTCTAACTAGAAACATATAACTGTGGAAACAAAGTTAAATCCTATTCATCTCGACAACACAAATCTTAAACGGTTATTGGCAGGTTCTTTAAGACGACTGCTTCATAATTTTTTTATTCTTGAATAGTATGGAAAAAACCAGTTTTCTGAAAATAATTAGCAAATTGGAAAAATTTTAATTAAAATCTGAACTAGTTTTGATTCTTAGTTTTTTTAGAATTAAAAGATCATTTTTTGAACAATCTGAAACTACTCAATTTCTCATCACGCCATTATACTTAAGTAAAAAAAAAAACAAGAAGGTTTGGGATTAGATTCTTAAAAAAATATTTTTTTAATTATTTAAAGTTAAAAAAATGCCCAAATAAATTAAAAATTTAGGATTAGTTAGAAACATTGCGTTGCAATTATTATCTAGAAGTTTTTGTTTAAAAACAAAAATGCCTAAATAAATAAAATTAAAAAACTTTGTGCTTCAAATTTTGATTAAGTCAACATTGTCTTATTTCTGTTCTCTTAGTTTAACGAATTTTTATACTTGTTTGTACTACTGATAAAATATTTTTTATTGTTTATATTTAATTTTGATTTAATCAAGCCACTTTTTGTAAAGTTTCTAAAGCATTTACCAAAATCTGTGGAACTATGAAGTGCTGTTAGAACTTTTTTTAAATTTGTAGAATGTCGTGTCCTAATTTAATCGAGAATTTAACAGACACTGTTAGTTTATAAGTTTTTATTTATTGATATAAGTATATCTGTTTCTCTTAGTTTTTGTCGTTTTTTGATTTTTTACATAATCTCTTATTTTTCTTATCAGATAGATAGATTTTGAATCCACGTTAGCTCTCTCTGACGTATTTTGTTATGTTTATTTTATGTTTTTCAATAAATATAAAATCGATTATTAATCTTTCTCCTCTTAACCTCTACGGAATAATTTTCTTTCTTCTCCATGTAACCACATACATCTGCGATCGTCCTATCGTCAGTTACTGTTTACTAGACTAAAAATACTTAGCAGTTTAGTTTTTGGAGATATTCTTATAGTAAAAGTGCCCAAAATTCTCCTAAAAGCGTTGTAATCAAGGGAAGAATGTAAGATGGAGTTTGGGTTCACTATACCCCAGAGACGAGAGTGAATTCAAAGCAACAATCAAAACCGAATTCTTCGACTGAAAAGAAAGTAACCCCAAAATAAATTCTTAACAGCGTCAATTAGAGTACCTACATAAAAGATTAAACAAAATTTACAAAAAAGATATATTATTACGGCCATGACTGAAATCAAAAACTTACTTAAGTCAGCCGGCTTGGGCACTGATTTATTGCAAAGATAAGAAAAACTTTGCTGAACCAAATCTATTAATTCGTCAAAAGACGGTAAAAAAAATAACTTTCATGGCTAAGCGAACTCGCACGTGCAAAAAAATTTGGATTATATACATGATGTTCTCATGAAACATCCTTTTTCTAATTAACGTTAATGGATGTTCAAAATTGCTACATACCTCTGAGCGTAGATTAAAAAAATGACCACTTAACCATTTGCTATATTTATAGAAATTTAAAGCTTGCATTGACAGACACATATCAGTATTTAAGCATTATTGAAAACTGTTAACGGAAAATGGTAATAAACAAAAAAAGATAATAGAGAGATAATTAACTATATTGTATCTTAATTGTACACGTAGATACTAATATTTAAGAATAAACCGGTAAGTAGAAACTTCGCACGATATAAAATTCTAGTGGCTAATAA
Source organism: Aquatica leii (assembly GCA_035610365.1). Taxonomy (NCBI): domain Eukaryota; kingdom Metazoa; phylum Arthropoda; class Insecta; order Coleoptera; family Lampyridae; genus Aquatica; species Aquatica leii. The sequence goes on from CM069439.1 coordinate 35,713,839, forward strand.
TGGCTTAATTTGTAATAGAATCATAACGAATCAAGATAACAGTATTTATTTTACTTATCTGCCACAAAAATTCGATAAAACGTTTCCGTTGCAAAGCGTACGCTCTTCAAAAATCCAATTTATATTGAGATTAACTTCTCACTGGTCTTGTAGTTAAAAATCTACACGATGATTCTTTCCGTTCTACTTGCGTTAATTTAGAAGAACAGTTACTAGTAATGAAATATGCTCGAAAGATTGTGATTATCATCAACCAAATGCATGAAACTATTAGGTTTTGGTCACTCACTAAATTGACGATAAAAATCGAATCCATGCAGAGGTGGTCGCGTCAATGTGGTAGAAACGGCACTGAGATATGTCTCAGCACTCATTTGTCACTTTGAATTTGTGACCACCCGACAACTTGAAAAAGTCATTTGTCAAAATTCGATTGTCTCGACTAGAATAATCGACTGACCACACATCTCATCATTTTACAACCCTTTCAAAGCGCTAGGGACACCGACTCCTATTGTTAAGTAGTCAGGTAAAGTTAAAACCACGTTAAAAGTTGTAAATCAGACATTACGACTAACTGAAAAGCTGAAATAAAAAGTAATTGATGACTTATTGAGCCAGCCTAAAACAAACGTCGCCAAAACGAAAAAAACAATTTGTTACAAATTGTAAGACGACAATTCAAGCAAAAAACCGGATAAATAGACATCGCAATTTAGGATTAAAGCAGAAGCGCCATTTTACTAACAAAAACTATCAAATGGCGGTTCAGGTCCATATAGGCAACAAAATTAATGATGCCGCATTTATTTACAAATTCCGTAACAACACCAGCGCCATCTACTAGAAGTATACACAATAACCAAGTTAGAAAGTAATTAGTTACCTAAATGAAAAAGGTTTTCCTATTTTTTACTCAAAAATGTGTGTTACGTTGTTGAAACTATTACTTGAGTACAGTAATTTATTAATTAAAAAAGTAGTCACTAATGAAAACTTACCATCGCTGATGATTTTTATAATCCTTTAAAAACTAAGCACATTTCCCGAAAAAGGTAGCACCAATTACCCGAAAAGTTTTAAACAAAATATAGACTAGAAGAAAAGACACGCGATAATGATAAAATAATGCACTGCAAGAGTAATAATGGACAAACATAAATTGATATCCTTGACTTTCGTGTATTCATTCGTAATTATCTATTAACATAACACGTGGGATAACATTGGCGTATCCGCGGTTTGGTTTTTCCTAATGTTTACGTAGTCCAACAACAATTTATTTTATTGCTTGAAAACTGACATTACGATTTTTTACCTTGCAACCTAAAAACCATAGAAACGCATTTGAAAAAAACCTGATAAGATATGTAACAACTACAAAAATTTTTATAAACATTTCACACGGTTAATACCTAGTAAAAAAATGACGTGGAGGCTATTACGTGTCCTCTATCCTCGTAAAAAAATTGTTTCCAAGAAACCTTCCAGCAAAAGTATGACACCAACAGAGACGCCTATCGGCAAAATCATAAACACAAGTTTTCGACAACTACGCTAGATGGCGCAAGGCGTTTTAAAAAAATAGGATCAATGAAATTGAAAGTTTTCTTACAATTATCTTAATTTTTCCTACTCAAACGCATTGTCCTAATTATATTTTTTTATATATACTATAATTTGTTTATACTGAGTCAGAAAACATTTATTGCTAGCATTTAAGTAACGTTTATTGGGGCAATTGCGATGGTAATCACCTCTTTATGTAATCTTCTAATAAAATTAACACACAGATATGGTGAAAAAATTCACGATAAAAAATATAAGAGAAAGTTCTTTTTAACGGTAAAAAAACAAGAAAAATACTGTACCACTTTAAAGATGAAGTAACAGAAAATATATTAGAAAACACACGCACAGCTTGTACTTCGTAGAAAAAAGAAAACGCGGTTACCTTACTTAGTAAAAACAAATCAAATTTTCTACTACTTTGTCGAAAAAATACGCGTCAGCTACCAATAATCCTCAAAGCATCAACTATTCAAATTTCATACGAAGTCACTTTCGCTAATTTTTTGCACTTCCTAAAAGCTGGCGTAGAAACTTTTACATTTTTTACGTGCAATGCAAAAACGTTTTCCGTAAAACGTCTTGTTTTACCTTGTTCCAAAATAAATTTTCATTTTTATTTAATTAGTCTTTGAGAATTTTAAAAATCAGTTCTAACTAAGCGTTTGTTGCTTTACAGATTTCACCACATTCCATTGTGGAGATTGACTACAGCAGAATTATTGAGATGCTTGGGAAAAGTGGCACAAAAACTATAAAACAAGCACTCAAAACAGGATTGGATTAAGATAGAGTATCATAAAAAGAGATACACATATCTAAGTCATACCATCAAGATTAATAAATTATGTACACAAGAAAATCAGAAAATCTACCTGGAGCCGAAATAAAAATACGTAGACAAAATAAGAATAAAGCGAAACAGTTAATTACCTTAGAAAAAAAGTGTCAGTATCAATTGTCAAGTTGGTATTAAAAATTGAGTCATTAAAATAGAAAATCTGGAAAACAACAATCAATAAGATTCTCAAATATATTTTCACACCCTGTAGACAAGCATTTTTTTCCCCAAGTAAGTAGTTTTGGTAAACACGACTTACTACGGAATTATTTTAAACCTAGCTTTTGTAGTCTGCAAATTTCACTACTTAAACGTAAGTTATACCAGCACTAGACTACTATACCATAAAATTTTTATATAAATGTTCACTTTCTATTCGTGTTTTCAAACTTCATTTGCCTCAAAAAAAAATCTGAAACACAAATTAAGTAAAAAACGAACTTGACAGAAAGAAATTTAAGCAAACCAAACGTGAGTTCTAAACAACTTTTTGGCCTTCATCTTAGGTTGGTTAACACTCTATAGCTGGATGCTTGGAATCTTTTGACGACATTGCTTACCAACAGTCCAAAAACCGCGTCACTGAAAATCATCTCAAACAATTTCAATTGTTGGATTCCAAAACGCAAACTGTCTCTTCTACCACTGGCTCCTAAACGGATTCCTCAAGAGAAGCTGTTAAATCTCCTATCAATTTGTAGGAATTTCTATTACTGTATAGCAGGATATTCTTGTCCTTTAAATCTTTTCAATTTCTTTAGTTTTTACGATTATAAGCGTCGTAGTTAAACACCCAGACTTTTAGACTTAGCGCTAGTCGCTCTTCGAGAGCCAAAACAAGAAGTAGAACTTGGCCTTAGCCGTCTTGTCGTTCCGTGAACCCAAATAAATTGACGTTTCGCAAGACATTGCAGCTTGCATCTTCGGAGTGGTAAAAGTCATTGAAAGTAAAACTGCAAGTGACGGTATTATACCATTAGCAATCAGGTAATTAACGGACTTTCCGTTACCGGTTGACCGACGTCTTTATTACGCGGAGTAAGAGTTTGTGTCCTTTCCAAAAAGGTTGATCTTTGTCTTAGAGGGTGTAGCAATAGTAGCCAAGATTTAAACTGTTTTACCAGTTCATATTCTTTTTACTAAAGTCCAGGTCGACGAAGTGTTGTCTTTGCTCAAGGAGCGAATTACTGAAGAATTACTGCTCATCGAACTCTGTCTTAAGAACACTTATTTTAGTTATAACGACAACTTATTTAAACAAGTAGAAGGAGCGGTCATGGGTACACCGCTTTCTCCAGTTACCAAAAACTCAGTTTTGTCAACATCTAAAATCTGGTGATAAAAAAAAATAACGGAAAGTTGAAGCATTCCGTTTATAGAAAGAAAACGCAGACTAATAGATACTTAAACGACAAATATCACCATCATCCAGTACAGAAGACTACTGTTTTGCACACTTTAGCTAAAAGAACTATACGTGTGTCAGATAATGAAAATTTAGAAAAAGGAAAGAAAACACTAGGAGGGTCTCTACAACAAAATGGATACGGATCTCCCAAAGGCATAGGAGACAGCGGTCAACCCAAAACTCAAAAAGACTCACCACTTATTTACCATACTGTAAGGGTTTGACAGACAAAATAAGCAGAATGCTAAAGAAACATAATATTAAAGCTGTATTCACGAACAATTAGTTTAGATCTGCTAAAGACAAACAAGGGGCTTTAGAACATGTCGAGATTTATAAAATTCCTTGTTCTTGTGGATCAAGTTATATACGACATACGAAACGCTCCATTGAAGTTAGAGGAAAAGAACTGCAATCACCACAAAGTTACAAAATCAATAGTAGCAGAACATGTGTAGAACCAAGAACACACGCTAAACTTTGACCAAACTAAAGTGTTGGCTAGAACTACTTTCTACTTTCCCAGACTAATCCACGAAGCTGTGGAAATAGAAAAACGTCCAATTAATATGAAACGGAAAGACTCTAAACATCAAGCTGCAATGTGTTGCAAAACGTCAATCCACGAACGACAATACGGCAAAAGGCAAGTTTTACTTCTTGTTCTGGCTCTTAAGAAAAGACTAGGACCAAGCCTAAAAAGTCTGGGTGTTGAACTACGACGTAGTCTAACCTGAAAGTCGCTTATAATCCTAACCAAGAAAATCGCGAAAGATAAAGATCCTGATCCAGAACGGCCAACTACCCTGGATGTCCCCCAAAGAGATTCCAATAGCCACAACCCAAAAAATTTGAACTAAACTCAATACCGATTTTTTAATCTATTGGACTTGAACTCTACAAATATTATCTTAGGCTCTATATTAACCTGATTATAAAACACTACCCTTTGAGGTTTCGTATCAACACGATAAGAATATGAAAGAATGATATCTGAAAACTATGTGTACAGAACCAAGAGATAATTAAACTTGCATCGTGCAATTGTGTGCTTTTACCAGCATAAAAGCAACGTTACCTCAAAAGAGCAACACTGACGCCTAAAATAGCTTCAGTCAGATACGGTGTTTAATTAATACCTTTGTCTTCTCTTTTTTGAAGAATTAATTGGATAAAAAACCATCGTGTTTAAAGCCAATTTAAATGATTAACTCGTCAATAAAAGTTTAGAGTCACCGCTTTTGCCGGCCATTGCAAAATTTCGTTTGAGATAATTTTATTTCATTGGAAATTCTCAAAATGTGTGAGTTCTTAACTTATAAAATAACAGACTGACACAAGAGAGAAATAATGAAACTAAGAAAAGTGTCAAAAGTTCTTTGTGCAAAAAAGTGAAAAAACTTTATGAACAATTCCATCAAAAATGAACTTAGATTGGTTTTTAAAGTTATCCATTAGTCTTAGTTCAGTCAAAATTAATTTAAAAAAAAATTTATAGCTTCCAATAATCGGATAATTCAATTTTTGTATATCGTGGATATATAAAAACCACATTCCTTCAGTGCTCCAAAAACTTCTAAAAATTTGACCTTTTTTGAACTCACTACACTATATCTTCATATTTTGTAGTCTGCAAATTTCAACTGCTTAGACGTAAGTTCTGTAGTGAATAATATCAGCACTAAACTACTTAACCAACAACTTGTTTAAATAAATGTTCACTGTCTATTAGTGTTTTGACGCTCCATTTGCCTGTACCGAAAAAGACGTCTAAAACTAAGAAAAAAACGAATTTGACAGAAAGAAAATTAAGCAAGCTAAAGGTGAGTTCTAATCAACTTTTCAGTGTTCATCTTGAGTTGGTTAACGCTCTATACCGGGATGATTAGAATCTTTTGACAACATTGCCTACCACCAATCTAAAACCACACCACTAAAAATCACTAAAAAAAATTTCAATTGTTGGATTCCAAAAAGCAAATTGAGTGTTCTACCACTAGTTCCTAAACGAATTCCGCAAGAAGAATTTCTATTACTGTAAACCAGGATATTCTTCTTGTTCTTCAAATATTTTCAATTTCTTTATTTTGATAAAAGATCCTGCCCTAGAACGTCCAACTACCCCAAAGAGATTCCAATAATCACAACCCCGAAAATTTCCGCAAAACTCAATATCGATTCTTCAACTGACTGTACTTTAATTTTACAAGACCTATAGATTCTATATTAACCTGATTACGAAACAATACCTGTGTACAAATCTAAAAAGGTTTTAGTCAGATATGGTGTTTAGAAACTTTTGAGTCTTCTCTTTTTATACCAATTTAAATGATTAACTCGTTAATAAATATTTAGAATTACCGCTTGTAGCGGCTACTGCAAAATTTCGTTTGTAAAAATTTAATTTCTTTACAAATTCTCAAAATGTACTTCTACCAGTTCTTAACTGATAAAATAATAAAAAAAAATGATAGTTTCAAAGGACGGATAATTCACATTTTTTATATCGTAGATATATAAAATCCCAATTCTTCCAGTGTCCCAAAGACTTCTAAAATGTTGGCCTTTATTGAACTCGCTACACCATATCTTCATATTTTGTAGTCTGCAATTTTCAACTGCTTAAACGTAAGTTCTGTAGTGTATAATATCAGCACTAGTATACTAAATCAAAAACTTTTTAAATAAATGTTCACTTTCTATTCGTGTTTGACTTCATGTGCCTCTAACGAAAAACAAATCTGAAAGGCACACTAAGAAAAAAAGAAACTTGACAAAAAGAAAATTAAGCAAATCAAGCGTTAGTTCTAAACAACTTCTTCATCTTGAGTTGGTTAACACTCTATACCCGGATGATTGGAATCTTTAAACAGCATTGCCTACCAACAATTTGAAGCCACGCCACTAAAAATCACTTCAAAAAATATCCATCGTTGGATTCCAAAAAACAAACTGACTTCTCTACCAGTAGTTCCTAAACGAAGCCCTCAAGAAGATCTTAAATCTCCTATCAATTCGTAATAATTTCTATTACTATAAACCAGAATATTCTAATTGTTCTTCAAATCTTGTCAATTTCTTTATTTTGTTGAAAAGATCCTGCTCCAGAACGATCAGTTACCGTGGATGCCACCCAAAGAGATACCAATAGTCACAACCCAAAAATTTTATTAAAACTCAATATCGATTATTCAATCGACTGTAATTTAACTCTAGAAAACTAATCTTAGACTCTATTTTAACCTGATTACAAAATACTACCCTTTGAGGTTTCGTGTCAACAAGATAAGACTATCAAATGGTGATATCTGGAAACTTTGTGTATAGAACCAAGAGATAAACCTACTCGTACAATTGTGTGCTTTTACCATGATAAAAGCAACGTTACCTAAAAAAACTTCAATCAGGTATGGTGTTTGGATACTTTTAAGTCTTCCCTTTTTGGGATAAATAATTGAATAAAAAATAGTGGCCATGTTTTAGGCTAATTTAACTTTGACAACATTGCTTACCAACAGTCCAAAACCGTACCGCTAAAAATAACCTCAAAAAATTTCAATTGTTGGATTCCAAAAAGCAAACCGTCTCTTCTATCACTGGCTCCCAAAGTCATAAATCTCCTACACAACATTTCGTCGTATTTAGAGTCCTATTGGCATTCACACAGATAAAATATTGGATCATCTAAAGTTTCTGAATCAAAAATTTCAAAATCGGAAGAGTGTTTAGTCTTGGTAACAATCTCGATATCATCATTCTTCCAGCCGATAAAGATAAAGTTGCTGTTCTTTTAAAGCAATGTGATCTAGAAAAAATGAATATACTTTGTCAGAGGAGACGAACGCTCCACCGACCCGAAATCGACCTACTCCCAAGATTTGAAACCATCTCGTCTATACAAACTTTCAAAAAACCACGAATATATACTTCTTCGACCTATTTTTAGTACAATCCAACTTTCTACTTACAAGCCAAATTTGTGAATTTACGAATAAAACTTCTTACATATTCAATTGTCGCCATATTATTTCGGAGGTTTTGGTTAAGATCATGAACTGATTCTTATCATCATGGCAAATATTTGAGTTTGGTACTATCGATTCCAATTTGAAACCGGGTTCTAGAAACCAACATCAATCAAAGACAAGACATTTTTGCGACACGCAAACTCGTCCTGCAGTTTAAAAACGTTTTTGAATACTTATCTTATTCCGTCTTCTCTGTACATTTATAAGGTTACAGATCAGACGAGAAAACCTCTTCGTAAGAATAGCATTAAAGCCATATGTAAATGGACAGGTAAAATCTCTCAGATTCCAAAGCTGTATGAATCATATTTTATAGGTCTATTCAGTACCTAAGTAAAGCAAACAAATATAGATAATTTTAATTCTGTCTGGTCGGATTCCTTTAATGACTGAAACACATGTCTAAAATATTCTTTGTTTGTTATAAATACCTGTGATACTGTCACACTGTGATAGTCTATTGCTGTTGTGCTGTGAGTAAGTTTTAAAAAATGCCACCTAATAAACAATCAAAATTTGAAAATAATTACAAGTGGAGTAAATTGGACAATAATTTAACAACCGACGGGGAAAACCTTTTTTGTCAAGTTTGTTCAAAATCAGTAAATTTGTATTATCTTAATTTAAATGCTTTTAATTACTAGTATATGTATTATTTTAGATCGGTGCTACTAAAAAGTACCATGTAAAACAACACTTGGGTAGTGGTTTACATTTAAAAAATATTAAAAAAACTATGAAACAACCATTGTTAAAAAACGTTATAGAAGATCAACAGAATAAACCTGGCCCATGAAAAACAACTTTTGCTGTAGATTTGTGCGAAGCATAGGTGTCGGCTCAAATTCCTCTTAAAAAACTTGATAATATCAATTTTCGCAATTTTCTCGAAAAATACACCGAACAAGTTGTTCCAGATGAATCAACTTTGAGAAAAAATTATTTAGACATATGTTATCAATCGGTAAGCAGTATAATTAAAGTATTAATAGTTTTCAAAGTGCTGGTTTACCTTTTGTAGAAAATACAGACAATAAGGAATGACATTGGGGACCATTACATTTTGTCTTCGGTTGATGAAACAACCGATTGCAGAGGTCGATTTATAGCAAATTTTGTAGTTGGTAAATTGTCTGAACTAGAACCAGGAAAAGCTCATTTGCTAGCATCCAAAGAAATTCCACAGACCAATCACAAAACAGTTTAAATTTTTTTGATGATTGTTTACGTAAGTTTTTTTTTTAATGATTGATTATTATAATCCAATCTATTAATTACAATTATATAATTTTATGTTTGTAGGACTTCTGTATCCCAATTGGGATGGCGTAAAAAAAGAAAAGGTTCTCTTATTCGTAACCGATGTAGCACCTTATATGATCAAATCCCCTCGACATTAGAAATATTTTATCCGAATTTAAAATATTTAACTTGTCTAGCACATGGAATACATAGGGTGTGTGAATTCATTAGAGATGAGTTTGCAATAGTAAACAAGTTAATTTCTGCCACCAAAAAGGTAAAAATCTCTAACATATTAGATTCTCTTTTTTATTATTGGATCTTGTTTCAGGTTTTTGTGAAAGCACCATTACGGGTAAGTGCCTATAAAGAAACACTTCCAGATGTTAAACTTCCACCGGAACCTATCATAACAAGATGGGAAACTTGGTTATCTGCTTGCATTTTTCATGCCACACATTTTGAAAAAATTAAAGAGGTACAGTTCATACTACAATCTGACATTGTCTTATACATTAATTGAATTGTCTTACTTCAGGTGGTTGAATTATTTGACGAGACGGCTTCTGCAGCAATTGCTAAATCTCAAAAAGCTTTTAATGACGAAGCTGTTAAAAGAGGACTAGTTTTTATAAAAACACACTTTTCCGGCATTCCTGACGAATTAAAAAGCGAAACCACAATGACCGAATCTTTCGTTACATTCGAAAGAATAAAAGCAATTATAAGAGCATCTCCAGGGACTATAGGAAGAAAAATTAATCAAAAATTGGATTTCGTCACATCAAAAAACCCTTTCTTTGACCTCTTTAAACAACTGACTGAAATTCAAAAAGGAGAGGTCATGAAGCATCAACAGAAAATATCTTTAACAGTAACAGAAACATCGGCATTAAAATTTGTTCCACTAACGTCTTGTGATGTCGAAAGAACTTTTCCCTTCTATAAAAATATTTTAAATGATAAAAGGCAATAGCTTTTTGGTCAAAATATTGAAAAATATTTGATTTGTGCTTGGGAAAATAATAGCACTTAATAAACATTGTAAAACAAAAAAATAAACTGTAAATTTTAATAGGTATTTGTGCCTTTTTGGCAGGTTTAATATGCCTTTTATGACACCTTTTTTGGTATTTTTTCTTGCCTTACTATCCGCTCTTTACTTATGACATACATAAAGACTTGAAAAAAAGATAATCAATGCTATGCTTAAAGCAGAATTTATAGGCAGCAGAAGAAAAAGGGGTTGGAACCCACAAAAACCGTAAAAAAGGAAAAGATTCAAGCAGAGTCCTTTTTGAGCAGTTTTTACCAATCTTGTTCAAATATACACAGACACTAAAATTTTCCAACAAAAAGTAAGTTTTTATCAAAAACGCGATGGCTTGACTGTCAACTGTTATTAAAGATGTAATTAGAAGTAGAATAATTACTAATTGATTTCAAAAAAGACCTGTAGGTCGTAAATACAAAGGTAATATAATCGTATACTTATATATATATCATGAGTCATTGGAATCCCATATTTAATGTTTCAAATAAACGCCCACCTGTACGCTGTTTTATTTACTTAAAAAAAAAATGCGTGCCATATTGTTTTCGTAATTAATAGAGGCGGTAAAACGAAGGTAGGTCATGAAAAATCTATTTACTTTCTAAGAGCTAGAAATACTTAAGAAAATGACTAGGTACGCCAGTCTGTTTAATAATAAAGGAAAGTATTTGCGAAATTTATTATTAGCAATTAACATAAAATTTATGTCATATAAATGCAAATGTTATATTAGATTTGTGTGCCTTTATGTTATTAAGGTAGGCGTCAAAGGTCGTAAGAACAAGCGGACAAGCAACTTAGACATATTGACGTCGCGACGCTTTAGAATGCAACAATGCAAAAATAAATTATAGATAGCTCCGTACGCTAAACTTTTTCATCTTTATTTTTATTCGACCTTCAAAAACGTGGGGCAACTACACTAGAGAACTTGGCCCACACTCAGGTCACTACACGAGTGAAAAGACACGGATAATGAGCAATGGGTTAACGTTTTCTGTTTACGTACACAAGCAATTTTAAAGTAGGACTATAGCAACACGTGTTTAATTTGCCTCATTATTAAGTTAAAAATAAATTGCAAAAACCATATTGAACAATTAAACTTTATACGCAATTCTAATGATAATAACACAACAATTTGAAAACTTTCCAATTAATGCGTAAATTTCACACAAACTAACTTTGTTTTCACTAAATCATTTTATTTGTTTACAAGTTAACTAAAAATAGAAGAAAAGACTTTCCCAATATTTTTGCGAGTTTGGAAAACCTATGTTTACAAAATACACGTGTGTGGTAGATACGTCGTTTTATTTCCACAAAAGAATCTCGACAAAACAAAAACTGATTAATTGCATTTTTAAAAAAGCCAAACGTTTGGAAATACCATCAATTACAACGTAACTAATCTTTAAAAATGGAAAATCTAGTCTAGTCAACGAGTGCCAATTTTTCGAATTCAGGTTCGCTGTCTCCGAAAATTACAATCAAGATATCACTCGATGCGTAATAATAATAAGATTTGAAGAACAAGAAGAATGTCCTAGTTTACAGTAATAAAAATTATTGCGAATTAATAGCAGTGAAAACAACAAGACACCAAAAGGTAGACGAAGAGCATTATGATGATGTTTATCCAATATAGTGTAGTCAAAAAGTGCCATTATTTCGAATTCGGTTTCGCTTTTTCCGAAAATTATGATCCAAGGTGTCATTCCATGCGTAATTGCACCTAGAAGTTGTTTGAATCCCGCTAGAAAAAATTGCAAAAGTAAATAAATAAAAAAAAAGAGTTTTGTTTTTTTTGGAAATATCTGGGACACTATCTGAAATTTAAAAAAATTATTCTTAAAGAGCAAGAAATTTCCTAAAAAAGTACTACTTTCCGAAACTCTATTACCGATATTTATAATTTTAATTAAGCAGCAAAAATAGGACTAAAAACGGGTGATGTGGCACCCACCCGCGCGTGCCCGTCAATTCGCTCTTTCACAAATTTTTTTTTTAAATTCAGGTACCATTTAAACACCTCAATAAACAATCCATTAGAAAAAAAAATTTCCCCAATTTTATTTTTACAAGTTGGAAATCAACAGAAAAACCCTAATAATTTTTAAACCAATCACCTGGGATTTTTTCCAATTCTTGAATCTCTTCTTCAAAAACTCGAAACGATCATCGTTAGAAAAATAAAAAATAATTTTTCGATATTTTATAAACAAAGTTTTTAAAAATGAAAATCTCATAAAGTTGACGAAAATTTGTTTTCAAATACATATCGATTATTTGATTTTCTTACTTTCAACAACTACACAAAACCCATTTTTTTTAATTTTCACAGCAATTGTTTAAATACTTGTTTATAAGATAATTTTAAAAATTTTTTGTCTTGATAACGATTTTTAAGAAACAATTTGTTTTGCGACTGGAAATTAATATTAAGGAATCATTTTTCTTTTAAAGCATTATTTTTATTGCTTTCATGTTCTGAAAAAAAAATTGTATATACTAATATTAGACGATCTCGATTTTTTTCCAAAAAAGTCGCACATGGTTGTTTTTATTTATTTTTTTTTACTATATTATAAAAAAAACATTTATTTGCTTATGTTGGTATTTCGTGCTGACTGTTCCAATTCTGTTGCCAAATTTCGTTATTTAGTTTCTTTTTCAGCTCCTCATCTCCACTATTCTGCTTTTCCTATCTTTGCATTAAAATCTCCCAAAAATATTCGTGTGTCGTGTTTTGGTATTTTTTCATCGAGTTTGCTTATTTTATCATAAAACTCATTCTTCTCTTCTTCACTAGCTATCTTTGTTGGTGCATAGACATTTATGATGTTGATATTGGCTATGTTATTTTTAGTCTAATATATAACATTCTTACATTTCTTTTCTTGAATTCGATTAAATGCTTTCTCAACTTTTTCTTCCCGTTCATATAACATTGTATATTCTTCTTTATCAACTCCCCCTTGTCCTTGTCATCTTATTACCTGCATAGCCATTATTTCTTCCTCTATTTTCCCTTTAGCTAGCAATGTTCTTACACTCCAAGTTCCTATTCGTATTACCACACCTTCCCTCTTTTTCCCTTTTATTCGTTTTCCTCTTCATTGCCTTATCATATTTTTCCAATCCTCCTCAGTTTTTTCGCTCAGTTATGGTGATTTTTCTCAGTTATTCATTGAGGAGCCCCTATCTGGCGATCTTTCGTTCACGAAGGGTTTCTTGTTCTTAAAAAGCTGTATATCCTTATTCTATTGCATTATTTAAGTAAGGAATTAAACGTTTCCTTTCTTCTTGCACCGTTTTTGTATAGTCATCATTAATTCATGTCTTTCCCGTTCAATTCTTTAGTTCTTTCAAATACTATCATTTTCCTATTCCATGTTTGCAACTTAAAAAGAACTGATCTTTTTTATTTGGTTTGTACTGTGTAAATTTTATTTCCTTTATATCTACCTCTGGATTAATTTCTACTCCTATTTCCCTTCTCTTTTACTTGCGCCTGTTCTTCTCTGTATGTAACATTTTTAATTATCTTATAAACAATGCACGCACACAATTATTTATAACAATTGCAGTAAATGAATTTAAAAATATTACTTTTATGTACTTGTTGAAAGTAGGAATATGAAATAATAAAGATATTTTAAAAAAATTGAAAAATCAATTTTTTTTTTAATTTTTACGACAGAGATCGTTTCTAAAGCCTGTGAAGACGATTAGCTTAAAATTGTAGTGTTTTTATGTCGATTTCTAACTTTTAAAAATCACTCAACAGAAGCAAAAACAATTGAAAAAATGGGGAAAATTTTTTATTGTTTCTTGAGGTGATGAAATTTGCCCGAATTCTTCGTTTTTTAATTTTCATATTTAATGGGTTAAAAAATGTTTTTGTGGAAGTGAACGAATCGACAAGCACGCGCAAATACCACATCACATTTTTTTAAATTTCCGATAGCTCTAATAGTTTCCGATATATTTCCAAAAAACGAAACCCCCGTTTTTTACTAATTTATTTATATATATACTTTAACAATTTTTTTCGAACGGGACTTTTTTTCAAAAAATTTCTAGATGCAATTACGCATTGTATGACACCTTGAACATAATTTTCGGAGAAGACGAACGCAAAGTCAAAAAATGGCACTTGTTGACTAGATTCATCATCAAAATCCTGTTCTACCTTTTGGTGTCTTTTTGCTTTTACTGACATCACTTTTTATTACTGTAAACCAGGATATTCTACAATCTTGCTCCAAAACGCCCAACTACCGTGGATGTTTCCCAAAGAGATTCCAATAGTTATAGCTCAGAAAATTTTAGCGAAACTCACTATTAACACTCCTAAGCAGGTTTATAAGTTAAGTGGCAATAACTTCATCGCAACAGTCAACTCCAATACAGAGTTATGCGACCATTTATGGGAAATGAGTAATATTGACTAAAGCACTTTACCAGTTCTTCATTGTCGTAAACAGTATGAGCAAAGCTCATGTCGTCCACATACTGCTCTACTACAGCCGACGTCATAAAATATCTCCACATCGTCACAAACATTTTGTTTTTCTTTCTTTAATATAAGCATCTTGCCTACTCTTTCTTCGTCACCTGTGCCTCTCTTTCAGTTGCGTTAAGATTATCACTCTACCTCATCCGCGGCCTTCCTGTACTTCTTCTGCCCGCTGGTAATTTGTCTCTTTCTGCTTTGATGATTTGTTGTGCATGAATCTGGTTAATGGTTCGTTCTATTCGTATTTTCGATATCATACCCATTTATTAATGTTTTGTACTTTACACGTTCTTCTTATATTTTCACTCCCTTCTCTGTCCAATAACGTCTTTTCAGCACTTTTTTAAAACACATTGATATCGCTTGTTTCTAGTATTCTTTTTGTTTAAATTGGTACGGAATCTAGAAAATTTGACATTGTATTTAATCGCAGCGAAAGTCAATGATCTATTGACCAGTAACGCCGTCAAAATCTCAACTATAAAATAGGTAAGGAACAGTGGTATTTTACCACTTACAGAATAGCGTTCCAAAAATATTTCAAGCATTTGGTAACGTCTAAACGACACAAAAGACACAAAAGTTTGTTGGTATAGTTGTGGAAACAAGATTAGTGCTGACGTTACAGAAGAACTAAACAGCTGTCCACTAGTTCTGATGTTGTTTTTTACAATTATCCCGACACTGGTCCTAACCAACTTTACAGTTGGGACTTTGACGGGATTACTTGTCAATAAATCATTGACTTTCGCTGTCATTAAATCCAATGCCAACTTTTCTTCCTTCTGTACTATTTTGAAGTTGCTGCAGTGTATGTCGATCGTGGATTTGTAATTTTGGTTTGGCTTCTACTCCTATATGTTTATTTTTCCAAAACGTGTCATTTAGACAGACTGCTATTCTTATTGCGTTCGCCGTTTGTCTTACTTCTGTTTCTACATCACCATATCCAGAGATTTGTGGTATTATGTGTTCGTCAGCAACTGTTTTGATGGGTATTTTAGATGTCATACATTTTGTTTTTGATGTGCAATTAAATCGATGTAGTAGTCTCTAAAGATTATCTTCTTTTTCTGCTACCAACACAGCATAGCACAGAATTGTCACAAAGATTTTGTAAGAAGACTTTCGTTTCATCAAAGCCTGCTCATCAGTGGTCATATCTTACCACATCTTTACAAAGAGTTTACCAGACCGGCAAACAAAACAAATATGTTTCTGAAGTGCGTTTTTTGCATTTGAGAAAGTCCTCTTTCTGCAATCGTTAGTGAACTCTACTAATATACAATTCTATCAGAATCGTCGTTCGGATAATTTTTGCAATGCCATTCGAAATTTAGTGAATGATTGAAAGGGTTCAATCCACTACTCGTGGCCCTATGAAGTAAGAAGTAAGTAAGCAAATTCGATCAGGTTGAGACAGGATTTTGACAATTAACATACAAAGAATAAAATTAATGATAAATCGGTAAGTAGACAAAATAAGTAGAAGCGTTAAAACTTTTGATCAAGTAAAGCTCTGATCATCAGTGACGTTCTCCATAAAGCCATTCAATCCAGAAGCAATTGGAGGTTATCATTGTTTTCAAAACAGTCAAACAAAATAGTTTCTTGTTAAATACAAATGCAATGCAACAGAACTAATACAAGACAATCAGCTGGTACCTTTGAAAAATAACCCAGAAAGAAACTTTAAGAAATGAATTTGATGAGATGTTAAAGGAATAGAAAAAACTAAAACTGCAAGAGTAAATCAGGTAGCGAATCTTTGCAGATCAATTACCCTGTACATTTTTAGTCTGTGATAGTAGACATAAAAAATATTAAAGACGTCGAGTATCCGCTTGGCATGAAATGACCCAAATTTTACGTCAGAAATGTTCCAAAAACACTAATCTTGTCGATACAAAAACCCAAAAGTATTGAGCAAATTTAATCGTTAAAAATACAATTCACAAAAAAATGTAACCGTTTAAAACAATAGCAACGAAAATCAAATAGTGTAAAAAAAGATTGCGCAATGATAGGTAATTAACGAATTATATGATTAATTATAAAATATAAACGCTTTTAATTTTATTTTCTTTCCTCGAGTATTTAATATGTAAAAAATAGAACTGTGAACGATTGTTTTTAAGACTTGATGGTGTAGAAAATAATCATTCGTTGCCATTGCTCTCGTCCGCGACTAAAAAATATTTTCATTGAATTAATAGACACAGTACAATGTCCAAGTAAGTAACCGAGTAATCAAACCAATGATCTTGAAGTAATTGTCATTTTACACATATACACGATAAACGTAATTATAAACCTGTTCACCTCAACGACACATAAAAGCGCAAAAACCAATAAAAATAAAAGATTTCTGAATACATCGATTAACCCAAATAGGCTTAACACGTTACATTACAGAATATTCTTACTAAATTAGAAATATGAAAGTCGATGGTTTGTTTTGTGTTATTGACACAAAGACCAACAAAGGACAATGTTGGAAAAAAGCCAAAGCAGAATGAACTTAGATATTCGCATGGTTTCGATCTAAATTTACTCATACGTGTTTTTGAAATCTCGATTTTTGCAACGTCGAGTGTTATTAAACATCCTTGAACCACTTGCCCTGTTTAGACTTTGGTGTATCCAGTTTTTATATAATTAATTCTAATAAATTTCTTCTTATAGTAATTGCAACATACACTGCGCAAACTACCTCTATTAATCTACATGTTTTCAATACGTTCAATTTACGACGCAACATTACTTTTGTAATCCAACATAAATAAACTTTCAAAATTGTTATTCAAAAACTCAAAACACCTAATTGACAATAGAATAAAAACAAAACTATGTAAATAGAACACTAACCCACGACTCAAGGACAGAGAAAGTTTGCTTATTTTGACTACATTTATCAATTGTCTAATCACACAAACTAATCAGTACCGAAAAACAATTTTATCGCTGAAATTTATGATTCGTTATGCTTTTACCGGTTATTCTCCAAACAGGTATAGTGTAGGCATATCATCTTACTCATTTCGATTACCTTGCACATACTATAACTTGAGAGCGTACTCAGCACGATGACTATTACGAAATTTTCTATTCAATTGAAAAAATCGAACTATTGTAATAGAAATATTTTCGATAATGATCACACGAGAATCTTTTCAAACTTTTTTTCCCCGTGCAAACGAATGATGAATAATAAACGATTGATTTTCCATGTATCACTTAACATCATTCAAATTATTAATACATTTTATTTATCACTTAAAATCATTTAAATAAATATCAAATTTTTATTGATCACTAAATAACCATCAAATATTTAATTTATTATTCGGAAATCTTAAAGAAAAATCCAACCCATTCCTAATCAAAAAGTATGTCACAGGAAATTTATCCAACTAAATAAGAATCAACAAATAAAAATAAAAAAAAAAAAAGAATAAAGAACACATAAGAATTAGTATCTTTCCAAACTCAACGTGCAAATGAATGATGAATAATAAACAATTGATTTTCCATTTATCAATTGACATCGTTCGAATGATTAGTAAATTTTATTGATCACTAAAATAACGATTAAATTTTTATTTACTATTCGGAAATCTTAAAGAAAAATCCAGCCCATTCCTAATTAAAAAGTTTGTCACAGGAAATTTATCCTACTGATTGAGAATCAACAGATAAACAAGACAATCCTGTAAAAGACGACATAACAATTAATAATCTTTGCAAACTTTTTTCTCGCCGTGCAAACGATTGATGAATAATAAACGACTGAATTTTTATTAATCAATTAACATTGTTCGAATTAATTAATACATTTTATTTATCATTCAAAATCATTTAAATAAAGTTCAAATTTTTATTGATCACTAAATAACGATTAAAATTTTATTTACTATTTGGAAATCCTAAACAAGAATCCAGCCTATCTGTAATCAAGAAGTTTATTTCTCAGTTTTACCAAAGTTTTACCCAATGATATTATTTTATCAGTGACACAGAACGGTTAACGATAGGAACCATATGCAATAAAAAAAACTAGGATTTAATTAAATATTAAATCGATTCTCAACGCTTTTAAAACGTTAGAAAAGTATGGTCTAAATAAAATTGTTTTGGAAAAGGTTATAATGGTTGCTTTACGACGCAGAGAGCGTAAGTGAAGCCTTCAACAAAGCAAAAAGATGCGTTAGTTAAAAAATATAAAAGTATTACTCTCGTTCTTCTTGAAGCTTGGTTTCCGAGCTGGTTGTCGCGTTGATGATAAATTTGGCTTCTTGACGGTCTCAGAATAAATCGTTTTGGATCTCTATCGCTTCTTGATTCTTAGCCAAACATGTCTGACTCTGGCAAGTGTTCTGGTTCCATCAAAGTCTACTGCATGTCCTGTAGTCTGGGAGTGTTCCGCTACCGTCGATCTCATGCTATTTCTTCTCGTGTCTGTCATATGTTAGTTCAGCCTGGTGTTGATCTTCCTTCTGGTCTGTCCTATGTATAGCAGAAAATAGTGTAGACTCCGAGTTCTTGAAGCTTCTTCTTATGTTATTTGGCTTATGGAAACAAGGTTGACATCTTCTCTTTAGTACTGAAGATCAATTTCACTTTATTTCTCTTGAGCAGACTTTATTCTGTCCGTGCATCCTTGAATGTATGGTAGGAATGCTGTTGTTCTTGTCTTGGTCCCAACGTCCGTTGTCTTCAGATCGCGTTGAAAATGAATGGTATCCATTCTCGTCCTTTTTTATTTCGTTTAATATAATTGCTGGTTATTCTGCCAAACTGATTAATAATCAATTACGGGCGACTACTATTAATAGAGTTAAACAAAAAAGAAAGTTGAGAACCTGAATTTAAAAAAAAATATTTAAGATAGCTAAAGAGATAGAGAGAAATCACAGCAGGTACATCGTCAAAATCATCCATTAAAATATTTCCATTCCATACTTAGACACTCTTAGTCTTGAAAAGATTAATTTTCGAATGTTTGTCTTTGCATGTGTTTTGACCCAAAACCATAGCCCAACAAAGATTAATTCGTCGTTTCCTATTCCACTTAATTCCAGTATGTAAAGTTTCCATCCAATTAGCCAAATTGTAAACCTTCCTCGACTGAACTTGTCCACTACAGCAACGTCCTGGTCTTGTTGTCATATCTGAGTGAAACCAGTTAGAACCAAAATATGAGAGCAAAAGCTTAAAAAGACGTATAAAATCAGATGCTATTATTGTATATTTAAAAAAGTCCAGTTAAAATGTAATCATTCTCCATAAAACGTACGCAGTACCTTTTTTTCTGAAACTAAGAAACTCGCGACATTCCAATCAGAAAAACTACTAATCGATATGATTCCGACAGTTAAATACTAACAACTATGTGGAAGGTAACTTGGTGTTAAAAATTAAAAACGAAATTCAAATATTAAAAATTTTGCGTCTAAAAATAACACACATATTAATGCAAACATCTCAAATGTCATCAGCGAAAATAGAAAAGAAACACCTCATCATGTATCTGATAAATAAATTTATAGATTATGTAAGCTTATTCAATAAAAATTCATGTTTAATTCAACCGCTCTTCTTTTTAAGCTGCAAAAAATTAACAATTTGAAAGTTACTCCAATTTACTCAAACAAAACTACAAACGAATTTATTCATGTGCTTAAATGTACAGTTCCTTTAAATATTTGCAACCACTACGCTGATACACCAAAAGATTTTTTAATGATTAACAGGCTTATTAAAAAATTATTGCTTTCTGGTAATTGAAGAAAACCAAAAAACTGGATCTAGTCAGTACATGCCAGAGTACCACAGTGAGAAAAACCTAATTTTTTACATTCAATTTCGTAATTGTAACATGGTGTCGGAAACAGGGATTATATTTTAATATTTATTATTTGCCTTACATTTATTCGCATATTTTTGAACAATCAAATCTGCAACGAGTTTTGTGTTACGATATGATAAAAACTTTGTTTAGACATACGATACTTCGATATTACACTGTTGATAATTAAAGTTCAGCAATTATAATTTTATTTTACAAACAATCATAGTTGGAATGACGAAAATTTTAGTGGTTATCGTTTAAAATGAAAAGAGAAGAGTATATTACCTAACTATGTTGAAATATTATTTGAACGAATCAAAATCCAAATAATGTGTGGTAGTGACGTATTATGCTACCATATCTGTATTATTTCCGTTACACCACCAATGCTTCCGGTTACTGGTTTTCCACAAAAACGCGCATTTTAAACCAAAAACCGCTGTTATAAAGAAATAGACACATCTTCGATAAGAACTAATTACTTTGTTGCACTGTCTTCATATAAACATTCCTGATTATTTCATAAAATACATTAGGAAAAAAATTGGCGTATATTTAAGAGCAGGGTAACGACGATGCTACAGTCAACTCTCGATAATTCGAAATTCAAAAAAAATTTCGATATAATAAGAAGTTTGTCATACCAAGAGAAGAAATAAAAAGTTCGAATTGCTGAAAGTGAAAAAATCGCCTTTTCTTTATTGAGATTTTGCCATGCAATACATACATACGATATGTAGAAAGTATGTACATATATTGTAATAATCTGTTTTTTAAAGAAATCCGTAATATTTGTCTGCTTCAAACCGAATAACTGATTTCGATGAATGGTTTCTTTAAACATGAAAAGTGCTTGAAAAGATGCCTCATTAACTTTGGATTGAAGACAGAAATTTTGTAATGTCTCGGATGACGCTTTTGCTTCCTTGACAGTCAAAACTCATAAAGGCTCCGAATGGTCGTCGTCATAGTCTTCTTTGTTCTCGTCTGTAGCAAACAAAAATTCTCCATCGGTAAGATGTCCAAATTTACACCATTTCTTGATTTACATATCTTCACCATTTTTTTTGCAAAATCGGATTTTTTGAAACAGTTGACAATTCTTAGTAGAGTTACAGGTCTCCATGCCTGTTCTTTACTGAGAGAATCGTGTTGAAATTATGAATAATTCATTGGTCCAGTGGCTGTAGTTCCAAAGTAGTGTTCGGGGAAGAGAAATAAAGTACATTGGATAAAATAGGGGCATTGTTGTAAACAGTGTAGCTGTCTAAAAATAGAAAGATACTCTAGTGTGGCTTTTTGATGTCAGTGTTTAGTGATAGCAACGATTCCTTAAATAGTTCAGTAGTCATCAAAACCTTCTTCTAGACACGATAAGTGGTAAGAAATAATTTTATTCCATTAAAATGTCTCGGCTTTATAGCTTTTCCTTCCTTGTTCAAGTTAGTTGTACCTATCAATCTTTCTTTATTATGCTTCCCACCGTGACACTTTTTATCCTTGTGTTTGGTCAGGTAAATACTTGAAAAAGATGTCAGCTTCGTCGGTGTTGAATATGTCTTGGGCATCGTAACCTTTTATCAAGGTTTGCACTTTGTTGTGCCAATTTGAGCATACAGTTTCATCAACACTTCCACTTTCATAACAAACTTTCTTAAATACATCATTCCTGTTCTTAAAATTCATAAACCATCCTTCACTTGCTGCACAGTTCTGAATGCCCAGATTAGATGCAAACTCTTTTGCCTTCTCTTTCAGCAAGTAATAGATATTTTTTGTCCTGTCGAAGCCAAATGACCAAACTTCCATCGAGGCGAAGAAATTCACACTTAGTAGTTTGTTTCCTTACATTAATGTACAGTGCAGCACAGGTTTTTTTCATTATTTTTCAATATAGTTGAAAGAGTACACAGAAAAACATTGAATTCCTTACGACATCAGTTTTCTCGTCTTCTCTCTCCACAGTTTCGATAACTCTTATTCTTCTCCAATGTGTTCATATTTCAATCTGTCGAGGGTGTGATAATTTTTCTTCGAATTACTGAGTGTACCAAAAACCTCTTTATTAGACTTTATTTTAGAGACCTAACAATGATGTCGAATTATAGATGTTCGAATTATTGAAAGTCTAAACTAACAAGAGTCGACTGTAATATGTCTTGTCTTAGTTGTTACCACAAAATGTTCTCAAGTACAAGTACTGGATGGCCAACGCAAAGAAAGCGCCGTCGTATTAGCAACATACCGAACATTCACTCGTTCATAGTAAATACAGAATAGTAAAATGCGGAACATCATCTTTAAGAACAACGTACAGAACACTCGTTCGTTTACAGGAGATGCTGAAACTGTTCACCGTGAACTTGGATACACAATTCAGCAAGTTTAAACATATTTTTGCGATTCATTTGGGGTGGTTGCGAATGTTCGTTAGCAACTCTTCAATTGCATCCGGATTGTTACTGCAGACTTTACCCGGTAAGTTACCACACAAATAAAAATCGAACGTAGACATAACGGGCGATATGGGAGGTCATAAACATGTGTAAACCGTGCGTTCTTCATGAAAGCATCATGGATTAGTATGCGCCTTCTTGTTAGAAAAACGCATACTCTTATTCTTCCTCCGTCAGCTGCGCTAGGAATGGTTGAAATAATTCCGTTACATACATTTGAAAGTTCACATTGTTATTAAAAAAATAGGGCCTACAATCTTTTAGCCTCAAATTGTACACCAAACACCTATTTTCGCGTCATCCAGAGACACCTCAAAGCGTTTCCTGAGATGGTCGATTCAGCAGAGTCTTTTACGTTGGCCACCCAGTAGTTTAAAAATAGTTTTGGTACGATCAAGTTTTTATCCTTATCCTTATCTTTGTAGGTTAAATCTATGACCCACCATGACTGACGTTCTGACAGTTACCTAATGATAAATCAAATTACTGAAAGAGTACGTCGCCAGTCTAAAATTATAGAAAAATTTTATATAGCTGCAAACTTCCTATTATTCCCATGCTTTGCTCCATATACAGTACAAATCGTGTACACAAAAAAAACGTAAACGTCAATATTAACAGAAAAAATATCGATTGAGTGAGTTTAGTTTGAAGCCTAAAAAAATAAAATAGGTCATTTACACTCCACATTAAAATCCAGTGCGCATCACAAAAAACTGATAAAAACTATCTTGTCTAATCAGGCAAAAAGTACCGTGGATATTGTTGACCAAATGTCTCGGCTCTATAGCGTGATAACCGTTCATCTCACACCAATCTTTAATCCTCAGTTACGTAAATAAATTAGCAGTCCCTTAACTTAATAAAAAAATACTCGCGACAAAACCACGAGTTACTTTGAAATAGACAACGTGATGTATAACAACATCAAAAAACAGAAGCGTAACAACTTTTGCAAAGAAAGTATATTCAACATCGCCGATAGCCCCTAACTAACTGGAGTAATTTTAAACACGATTTTAACAAGCACCCAAATTAACTTTTATGAAAATTGGCATACACAGATAAAAAGATGATGCATATAGTAATATATCAAAAAATAAAAATGTACCTAATTATTTTTGTCTGTATCCAGAATTCCTAACTGAGATATTTTTGAACACCACTTTAACAACAAGTACCCAAACTAATTTTTATAAGAATTGGCATACACAGATAAAACAGTTAACGGATAGCAACATATCAAAAAATAAAGTGCGTTAATTAATTTTTATGAAAATTTACAAACGTGATGTATAACAACATATACAAAAACAACATGTAACAACTTTTGCAAATAAAGTATTCAACTTCGCCCTGAACCCCTAACTAAGTAGAACAATTTTGAACACGATTTTACCAATCACCCAAATTAATTTTTATAAAAATTGACATATACAGACAAAAAAAGATGATGTATAGTAACATATAAAAAAATAATAATGTACCTAATTATTTTTGTCTGTATCCAGAACCCCTAACTGAGATATTTTTGAACACGACTTTAACAAGTACCCAAACTAATGTTTATAAAAATTGACCTCGCCCAGAGCCCCTAACTCACTCACTAATCCCGTCCAGAGCTCCTAACTAACTAGAGTAACTTTGAACCCAACTTGAACGAGTACCCGAATTGATTTTTATGAAAATTTGAAGACAGATGATGCATAACAGCACGTGATAAAGTAAAAATGTAACAATTTTGCATAAAGTTATTTTACACTAAAAAGTAATCTCGTCCAGGGCTCTTAACTAACTAGAGTAATTTTGAATTCGACTTTAACGAGTACCCGAATTGATTTTTATGAAAATTTGAACACAGATGATGCATAACAAAACGTAAAAAAGTAAGTGTAACATTTTTTGCATAAAAAGTTATTTAACTCTAAGATGTAAAAAGTTAAGAATTAATCTCGTCCAAGGCTCATAACATAACTAACTAGAGTAACTTTGAACCCAACTTGAACGAGTACCCGAATTGATTTTTATGAAAATTTGAAGACAGATGATACATAACAGCACGTGATAAAGTAAAAATGTAACAATTTTGCATAAAGTTATTTTACACTAAAAAGTAATCTCGTCCAGGGCTCTTAACTAATTAGAGTAATTTTGAATTCCACTTTAACGAGTACCCGAATTGATTTTTATGAAAATTTGAACACATGATGCATAACAGAACGTAAAAAAGTAAGTGTAACAATTTTTGCATAAAAAATTATTTAACTCTAAGATGTAATCCCGTCCAGAGCTCCTAACTAACTAGAGTAACTTTGAACCCAACTTGAACGAGTACCCGAATTGATTTTTATAAAAATTTGAACCCAGATGATGCATAACAGCACGTGATAAAGTAAAAATGTAACAATTTTGCATAAAGTTATTTTACACTAAAAAGTAATCTCGTCCAGGGCTCTTAACTAACTACAGTAATTTTGAATTCCACTTTAACGAGTACCCGAATTGATTTTTATGAAAATTTAAACACATGATGCATAACAGAGCGTAAAAAAGTAAGTGTAACAATTTTTGCATAAAAAGTTATTTAACTCTAAGATGTAATCTCGTCCAAGGCTCCTAACTAACTAGAGTAACTTTGAACACGACTTTAACGAGTACCCGAATAGATTTTTAAGAAAATTTGAACACAGATGATGCATGACAGCACGTGATAAAGTAAAAATGTAATAATTTTGCTTAAAGTTATTTTACACTAAAAAGTAATCTCGTCCAGGGCTCTTAACCAACTAGAGTAATTTTGAATTCGACTTTAACGATGTCCATTAACTTGGACCCCCACCAACAGAAAAAAGAATGCGACTTCTTGAAAAAATTAGTGCTAATTATGTGCTAATTTTTTACCGTATTCAAAATTTTGTTGCTCAAGAAGAACAGTAGAAAATTAGAAATGAAGTAGGTGGGGCTAGCTTAACCTAAAGCTGGATCCCCCTCCCTTCCTCAAAAAAACTTATTGCGCACAAAAAAGCAAACTAATGTCAGGTGGAAATTTGTTGCTAATTTGTTGCTTTAAAATAGCATTACCTAATTTGCAAGATTCGCAAAAACAGTTACGTATTCGTTTACATATGAAAAAGACTAACACCATACATGATTTAAGCTTCATTAAAAAAAGATAACAATACAAAATTACTTATTAAAACATCAAAAACTTCAACAAAATCTAAATAAAAACTATTAGACATACCCTCTACCCAGTGGCGGATCTAGAGCTATTGAGGCCTGGGGCGGAAATTTTCCGGGGCCCCTTTTATTAGAATGACCACAATGAAAATATTACTACATAAATAAAGTTAACGTTTATTTTTTTAATAAAACATAGTTAAAATGTAAACAGAAAATTTTTTAATTATAAAAAAAACTTACACGTAGTCGACAAGCATTTAATGCAAAGAAATATATAAAAAAGCTTATTAGTAGGTACTTATTATAAAAAGGTTTTTAACTTTTCTGTCAATAGAAAAAGTTAAAACTGTCTTTTACGAGATTTGAGTTCTGAAAATGCTTTTATAGCTTCATCAAAATTGATTCGTTTAGCTGCTGCACATTCAATGGAAAGAACAGCCAAACCATTAAGTCGTACTTGGCTCATTGTTGTTCGGAGATAGCTTTTAATTATTTTTAACTTTAAAAAGCTTCTCTCACAAGAAGCAACTGAAACACACACTGTCAAAAACATTTTTAGTGCCAAATATAAATTAGGGATTGATTCTTGAAAGTCCATTTGCACAATAAACTTCAACATTTTTAATGCAGACCACTTTGTAGCTTCGTCTTTTTCAACTTTTGCTGCTTGAAGATGACGTCTTAACCGTTTAATTTCTGATAAGAGTTCATTTCCTTCTATTTCATCGAAAGTTTCTGTTAGACTTGAAATTAACTGTGGAAGCTCTACAATGTCTGTTTCGATAAGGTGCAATGACAGAACGGTTGCAAATTTGTCATATATTTTTTGCATTGATTCTGTTCTTGTTGTTAGTTCTTAATAAAAAGTGTCGATACACTGAAACATGCATCTTCTTAACTCTTGTTTTAATGTCAAGGCTTCATCTCTTTTCTTTTCTCCTGCCATCTTCTTCCTAAATCTTCTTCGCCCTAATTTCTCAATAGGTATGCCCATTTCATCACAAGCTTTGGTGGAAAATATTAATGCTTCTTCAACCAGTTCGTTTCGGCTCTCTTCCAAAAATAGTTTTAAAGCAACTAATTTAGATAGCTAAATACAACCGTCACATGACATGATATTTTCGTATTATCCATTATCTCGGTCTTTTGACGGTGATGCCATACCAGGTGTGTTTACATCGTATTCTGCTAGACGATACTCGAACCTTCGATTGTTAATACAATAACGTAGAACACAGTGGTGGTAGGTCTGGCAGACTGCTTTATCATTTTTTCGGAAAATGTTTATTTATCGAATGGATTCGCTAAGAAACTCTGCACAGTACTCATTGTTGAAAATTAAATAAACAAGAAACACTTTCATTCTCGATACATTTACTATGAAATTATATTCACGCAGATGCAGGTAGCTTATCTTTGATTACTTGGCGTTAAACAGTTTTTATCTCAAGATGAGTTGTGTCACAATAAATCCGACTTTAAATATACATTAATGCAATTTTCTTTCAAGCCTGGCAGGTGCGTGTTTTTAAATTTTCAGTTATCTAGTGTTTTTACATTATGATATATGGTACATACATAAAATTAATAACGAAAATCTTAAACATCAAAATAATAATAATAGTTTTCAATTTACTTTTGGAGATAAGTTAAATCAATATCGTTTCAGGTTAAAGTTTTAAATACAATTAATATTGTCTTATGTGAAAAAAAGGTGAATAAAAACTTACAATGAGAACAAAAGGTAATCAAAATAAACAAATTGAATTACGGAATTTTATATAGAGGCATTTAAAAATTTATGGTAATGGAGGCCCCCTTTTGATCAGAGGCCCGGGGCGGTCCGCACCCCCCGCCCCCCCTTTGGTACGCCACTGCCTCTACCCGCTTCTTTAAAATAACCACGATGCGTTCGCGGTCCTGGCGCAAGTTAGCCTCATTACCTTTAATTATATTTGCATTTACATCTTGCTCAAATAATTATTACGTAAAATTCTTCTTTGCACTAAAATTAACAATAGTTTATGCGTAATCGAATTTGTTGCTAACTATAAACAAAAAACGACAGAGAATCGATGTGCTCTCTACGGGACTTTTTGTGGTTTTAATTTGCATAAACAATTTGTTACTTAAATTATTGCAACGTAAAATTATTCTTTGCACTATAATCGACAGTAATTTATACATAATCGAATTTGTTGCTAATTATAAACAATAAAAAACGAAGTAGAATCGATGTGCTCTGGCGCGGGACTTTTCATGTTTTAATTTGCCTAAACAATTTGTTACTTAAATTGTTACAACGTAAAATTGTTCTTAGCACTATAATAAACAGTAATTTATACATAATCGCATTTGTTGCTAACTATAAACAATAAAAAACGACGTAGAATCGACGTGCTCTGGGGTTTGACTTTTCAAGTTTTATTTTGCCTAAAAAATTTGTTGCTTAAATTGTTACAACGTAAAATTCTTCTTTGGACTATAATCAAGAGTACTTTATACATAATCGAATTTGTTGCTAATTATAAACAGTAAAAAACGACGTAGAATCGATGTGCTCTTACGCGGTACATTGTAAATTGTTCTTTGTTTATAATTAGCAACAAATTCGATTATGTATAAATTACTGTTGATTATAGTGCAAAGAACAATTTTACGTTGTACCAATTTAAGCAAAAAATTGTTTAGGCAAAATAAAACTTGAAATGTACCGCGTAAGAGCACATCGATTCTATGTCGTTTTTTATTGTTTATATTTAGCAACAAATTCGATTATGTATAAATTACTGTCGATTATAGTGCAAAGAACAATTTTACGTTGTAACAATTTAAGCAACAAATTGTTTAGGCAAAATAAAACTTGAAATGTACCGCGTAAGAGCACATCGATTCTATGTCGTTTTTTATTGTTTATAATTAGCAACAAATTCGATTATGTATAAATTACTGTCGATTATAGTGCAAAGAACAATTTTACGTTATAACAATTTAAGCAACAAATTGTTTAGGCAAAATAAAACTTGAAAAGTCCCGCGCCAGAGCACGTCGATTCTACGTCGTTTTTTGTTGTTTATAATTAGCACAAATTCGATTATGTATAAATTACTGTCGATTATAGTGCAAAGAACAATTTTACGTTGTACCAATTTAAGCAACAAATTGTTTAGGCAAAATAAAACTTGAAATGTACCGCGTAAGAGCACATCGATTCTATGTCGTTTTTTATTGTTTATAATTAGCAACAAATTCGATTATGTATAAATTACTGTCGATTATAGTGGAAAGAACAATTTTACGTTATAACAATTTAAGCAACAAATTGTTTAGGCAAAATAAAACTTGAAAAGTCCCGCGCCAGAGCACGTCGATTCTACGTCGTTTTTTATTGTTTATAATTAGCAACAAATTCGATTATGTATAAATTACTGTCGATTATAGTGCAAAGAACAATTTTACGTTGTAACAATTTAAGCAACAAATTGTTTAGGCAAATTAATAGATGTAAGTCCCGCGTGAGAGCACATCGATTCTACGTCGTTTTTTATTGTTTATAATTAGCAACAAATTCGATTATGTATAAATTACTGTTGATTATAGTGCAAAGAACAATTTTACGTTGTACCAATTTAAGCAACAAATTGTTTAGGCAAAATAAAACTTGAAAAGTCCCGCGCCAGAGCACGTCGATTCTACGTCGTTTTTTATTGTTTATAATTAGCAACAAATTCGATTATGTATAAATTACTGTCGATTATAGTGCAAAGAACAATTTTACGTTATAACAATTTAAGCAACAAATTGTTTAGGCAAAATAAAACTTGAAAAGTCCCGCGCCAGAGCACGTCGATTCTACGTCGTTTTTTGTTGTTTATAATTAGCACAAATTCGATTATGTATAAATTACTGTCGATTATAGTGCAAAGAACAATTTTACGTTGTACCAATTTAAGCAACAAATTGTTTAGGCAAAATAAAACTTGAAATGTACCGCGTAAGAGCACATCGATTCTATGTCGTTTTTTATTGTTTATAATTAGCAACAAATTCGATTATGTATAAATTACTGTCGATTATAGTGGAAAGAACAATTTTACGTTATAACAATTTAAGCAACAAATTGTTTAGGCAAAATAAAACTTGAAAACTCCCGCGCCAGAGCACGTCGATTCTACGTCGTTTTTTATTGTTTATAATTAGCAACAAATTCGATTATGTATAAATTACTGTCGATTATAGTGCAAAGAACAATTTTACGTTGTAACAATTTAAGCAACAAATTGTTTAGGCAAATTAATAGATGTAAGTCCCGCGTGAGAGCACATCGATTCTACGTCGTTTTTTATTGTTTATAATTAGCAACAAATTCGATTATGTATAAATTACTGTTGATTATAGTGCAAAGAACAATTTTACGTTGTACCAATTTAAGCAACAAATTGTTTAGGCAAAATAAAACTTGAAATGTACCGCGTAAGAGCACATCGATTCTATGTCGTTTTTTATTGTTTATAATTAGCAACAAATTCGATTATGTATAAATTACTGTCGATTATAGTGCAAAGAACAATTTTACGTTATAACAATTTAAGCAACAAATTGTTTAGGCAAAATAAAACTTGAAAAGTCCCGCGCCAGAGCACGTCGATTCTACGTCGTTTTTTGTTGTTTATAATTAGCACAAATTCGATTATGTATAAATTACTGTCGATTATAGTGCAAAGAACAATTTTACGTTGTACCAATTTAAGCAACAAATTGTTTAGGCAAAATAAAACTTGAAATGTACCGCGTAAGAGCACATCGATTCTATGTCGTTTTTTATTGTTTATAATTAGCAACAAATTCGATTATGTATAAATTACTGTCGATTATAGTGGAAAGAACAATTTTACGTTATAACAATTTAAGCAACAAATTGTTTAGGCAAAATAAAACTTGAAAAGTCCCGCGCCAGAGCACGTCGATTCTACGTCGTTTTTTATTGTTTATAATTAGCAACAAATTCGATTATGTATAAATTACTGTCGATTATAGTGGAAAGAACAATTTTACGTTATAACAATTTAAGCAACAAATTGTTTAGGCAAAATAAAACTTGAAAAGTCCCGCGCCAGAGCACGTCGATTCTACGTCGTTTTTTATTGTTTATAATTAGCAACAAATTCGATTATGTATAAATTACTGTCGATTATAGTGCAAAGAACAATTTTACGTTGTAACAATTTAAGCAACAAATTGTTTAGGCAAATTAATAGATGTAAGTCCCGCGTGAGAGCACATCGATTCTACGTCGTTTTTTAATGTTTATAATTAGCAACAAATTCGATTATGTATAAATTACTGTTGATTATAGTCCAAAGAAGAATTTTACGTTGTAACAATTTAAGCAACAAATTTTTTAGGCAAAATAAAATTTGAAAAGTCAAGCGCCAGAGCACGTCGATTCTACGTCGTTTTCTATTGTTTATAGTTAGCAACAAATTCGATTATGTATAAATTACTGTTTATTATAGTGCTAAGAACAGTTTTACGTTGCAACAATTGAAGTAACAAATTGTTTAGGCAAATTAAAACATAAAAACTCCCGCGCCAGAGCACATCGATTCTACGTCGTTTTTTGTTTATAGTTTTCATATGTAAACGAATACGTAACTTTTTTTGCGAATGTCGCAAATTAGGTAATGCTATTTTAGAGCAACAAATTAGCAACAAATTTCCACCTGACATTAGTTTGCTTTTTTGTGCGCAATAAGTTTTTTTGAAGAAGCTTTACGTTAAGCTAGCCCCACCCACTTCATTTCTAATTTTCTACTGTTCTTCTTGAGCAACAAAATTTTGAATACGGTAACAAATTAGCACATAATTAGCACTAATTTTTTCAAGAAGTCTGATTCTTTTTTCTGTTGGTGGGGGGTCCAACTTAATGGACGTACTTTAACGAGTACCCGAATTGATTTTTATGAAAATTTGAACACAGATGATGCATAACAGAACGTAAAAAAGAAAAAGTGTAACAATTTGTGTATCAAAAGTTCTTTAACTTTAAGATGTAATCTCGTCGAGGTATCCTAACTAACTAAAGTAACTTTGAACCCGACTTTAACGAGTACCCAATAGATTTTTATAAAAATTTGAACACAGATGATGCATAACAGAACGTAAAAAAGTAAAAGTGGAACAATGCTTGCATAAAAAGTTATTTAACTCTAAGATGTGATCTCGTCCAGGGCTTCTAACTAACTCGAGTAACTTTGAACCCGACTTGAACGCGTACCCAAATTAATTTTTCTGAAATTTTGAACACAGATGATGGTGAACAGCACGTAAAAAAGTGACAGCGTGACCATTTTTGCATAAAAAGTTATTTAACTCAAAGAAGTAATCTCGCTTAGAAATCCCAACTAACTACAGTAGGTAACTTTAAACCCGACTTTAACGAGTACCCCAATAGATTTTTATAAAAATTTGAACACAGATGATGCATAACAGCACGTGATAAAGTAAAAACGTAACAATTTTGGCATTAAAAGTTATTTAACTGTAAGAAGGAATCTCGCCCAAGGCTCCTAACTAATTAGAGTAACTTTGAAACCAACTTGAACGAGTACCCGAATTGATTTTTATGAAAATTTAAACAGAGATGATGCATAACAGTACGTAAAAATGTAACAATTTTGCATAAAAAGTTATTTTACACTAAAAAGTAATCTCGTCCAGAGCTCTTAACTAACTACAGTAACTTTGAATTCGACTTTAACGAGTACCCAAATTGATTTCATTGAAAATTTGAACAGAGATCATGCATAACAGTACGTAAAAAAGGTAAAAATGTAACAATTTTTGCATAAAAAAATAAGAAGTAATCTCTTCCAGGGCTCTTAACTAACTAGAATAATTTTTAATTCGACTTTAACGAGTACCCGAATTGATTTTTATGAACATTTGAACACAGATGATGCATAACAGAACGTAAAAAAGTAAAAGTGGAACAATTTTTGCATAAAAAAATAAGAAGTAATCTCGTCCAGGCCTCTTAACTAACTAGAGTAATTTTCAATTCGACTTTAACGAGTACCCCAATAGATTTTTATAAAAATTTGAACACAGATGATGCATAACAGAACGTAAAAAAGTAAAAGTGGAACAATTCTTGCATAAAAAGTTATTTAACTCTAAGATGTAATCTCGTCCAGGGCTTCTAACTAACTCGAGTAACTTTGAACCCGACTTGAACGAGTACCCAAAATAATTTTTCTGAAATTTTGAACACAGATGATGGTGAACAGCACGTAAAAAAGTGAAAGCGTAACCATTGTTGCATAAAAAGTTATTTAACTCAAAGAAGTAATCTCGCCTAGGGATCCCAACTAACTACAGTAACTTTAAACCCGACTTTAACGAGTACCCCAATAGATTTTTATAAAAATTTGAACACAGATGATGTATAACAGCACGTGATAAAGTAAAAACGTAACAATTTTGGCATTAAAAGTTATTTAACTCTAAGAAGGAATCTCGCCCAAGGCTCCTAACTAATTAGAGTAAATTTGAACCCAACTTAAACGAGTACCCGAATTGATTTTTATGAAAATTTAAACAGAGATGATGCATAACAGTACGTAAAAATGTAACAATTTTGCATAAAAAGTTATTTTACACTAAAAAGTAATCTCGTCTAGAGCTCTTAACTAACTACAGTAACTTTGAATTCGACTTTAACGAGTACCCGAATTGATTTCTTTGAAAATTTGAACAGAGATCATGCATAACAGTACGTAAAAAAGGTAAAAATGTAACAATGTTTGCATAAAAAAATAAGAAGTAATCTCGTCCAGGGCTCTTAACTAACTACAATAACTTTGAACCCGACTTTAACGAGTACTCGAATAGATTTTTTTATAAAAATTTGAACACAGACGATGCATAATAGCACGTAATAAAGTAAAAATGTAACAATTTTTGCATAAAAAGTTATTTAACTCTAAGAAGTAATCTCGCCCAAGGCTCCTAACTAACTAGAGTAACTTTGACCCCGACTTTAACAAGTACCAGAATTGATTTTTATAAAAATTTCAACACAGATTATGCAGCATGTAAAAAAATTCAAGTAAAACGATTTTGGCGCGAAAGGTTATTTAACGCTAACAGGTAATCTCGTCCAGGGCACCTAATTAGAGTAACTTTGAAGACGATTTGAACATCGATTGTCCAAATTCATTTTTCTGAAAATGTACTAATAGACAATTAATATAAATATGTATTTAAGTCAGTACTTTAAAAAAAGTCCAAATTTCTGTTTAAATTACTTGCGGCGCATCACTTTTTCTTGTTTTTAAAAGTAAAGACTTTGGCGCCCTTAGAAATGTTAACTTTTATGTACAACAATTATTCGAAAAAGTTTTAAACTTTTGCGGTTTTATCCAAAACAGTCCCTGCGATTATACGATCGGAAAAAATTAAGATTATCGAATTAATAGCTATAGAACTTTTGTGGAATTTCAGTGAGATTAAGTGGAATTATCTGACATTACATAAATTATCTAAAATTCCATTGAAGTTATGTGGATTTCCAGTAGAATTAGGTATACAAATAAGTTTCCTATGATGTGCCTTTGGGGCAATAACTTATTTTTAAATTACCAGTCTTCTGGTACTGGTTGCACTTTTTAACTGCGTTTATATACTGTGGATTTTAAACTTTAATAATATGAAATACCACTGAGAAAAGTCAGAAAACGATTATCTGATTGGTTTCTTCTGACAATTGTAGTCAAATTTTTGAGTTTAAAAATTGATCAAAGTATTCTCATTTTATAGTACCTTGACATTGATATATGAACTATAAACTATGAATTCGTAAATTGCAAAAATAAATATGCAAATGGAGCTATCTGGCACATGTTTAAATGACTCATCCAAGAATATTGACCTTTCCTCGTGGGACACCTTGTATAATTTGATAGATTTAAAAATAAATGTTTTATAACAAATACAATTCTACAAAATAATTAAGAGAAAGGTATTTTACAACTTCTGTAATAAAGGAAATTACAAGTTTTAGAGAAAACGATGATTTTTAGTTTTCCATCAAGGAAACAATTGGCATTTTTAATTTCATTATTTAATCAAAAATTCAGGAAAAGTGTGTCACATACCTCTTGAGTAAGTCCAATATCATCGAGCACTGTAGCAGGTTCAGTTTCAGTCGTTGTTAAAGGTAATTCGTTGATGTTCTGAGGTAAATGTTGTTCGGGTCCATGTTGCTCATTTCCATTGTTAGTACAATTGACGTTGAGCACCGAAGAACGATCTACACTTAATAAATAGGCCGTAATATTTTGGTTGCGATATGATGCATGATTGGAACTATATCGTCCGAGAGAATTTAAATCTTCAAATAACTCCCTTTCATAGTTTAACAGAATCGAGTCGAAATTTTTCGGATGAATGTAAGGTGTTCTAAAAGGACCTGTTGCAAACGATCTCCAACTAGTTCCATTTTCAAAGTCTAGGTCACTTATATTGTTATACAAATCTGTCTCTAAATAACTTTCAGGATTTATTCTCAATAAGCTTAAAAGTAAAGCAAATTGCAGAAGTTCGTCCCGATACACTTTCTTTAAAGCTATCATCGTATTTAAATTGTTTTAGTTTGTAGAAAAAATTTTAGGAACTGTAAATAGGCATTGCACCATACTTGTTAATACGTACATATATGTATTTTGTTCACTATTTTTTTCTTACTGTTTCATCAATATTCATGTTGAAATAACGAAGTAAACACAAAGTTTATGATCACAGCACACAATGACAATCAGTTTTTTGGTTATGTTAATTACTAACACAAACACTATTATTTTGTAGACTTTTTTCAGTCAGAAACAAAGAATTGCACTTAAACGTGAATAAATTTTGAAAATTGGCAAGTCTGAACGTAACTTCACCTGCGTTTAACACAATCAAAATCTAATTTCAAGTGTTGTGAGAATCGTGTGCTTTTATCGAAGAGGGGATAATGACATGTTCGAACGAATCAGCTGCTAACAAATAATAGATAACAAAGAGATTATTTTGGTACAGAAACTTTTTTATTACTTTATTTTATTTATAAATTGCTACTTATTTGATGCGTATTTATTCTTGGTGAGCTTAAAAATAAAATTATACTTTTAAATGTTTCGCAAAAACCGAAGACGCACGAACGTAAACGTCAAATTCAAATTTCGGTACAAACCTTACTCTGATTTGTGTACAACCTACAACGTTTTTATCATACAACTACTTTGTACACCCCTCATTGATATTGACGTTGTAAACAGGATGATTCATAAAAACATTCTCGAATCGAACAATAAACAGGACCGTAATAATCATTTTTATATAAAAGAACGTTTACGTCATTTAACTTACGCAATATTAAACAATATACAAACAATGTTTTATTCTCTATTGGTTTTATTATACAAAGCGGTAATATTTAGACCTACATTTTATGCCATTTTCTAAAGCCCAGGCAGCACAAGTTACTGAAACTAAGACTACATCATCCGACTTGAATTTAAAATAATCGACATTAAACTACTACTAAAACATACGTCTTTACAAAACTGTCTTTTTTCAATTCTTATTTTTTGTTCACTGCACCAATCCCGTCAAATCCTAGAGTGTGTTATACAACGGTTATACCTAAACATATCTGTCACTGCACTTGATTTTGTAGTAAATTCACTAATCTTTAATTCTTTCAAAAACTTGCAAGGGGTCAAAATAACACAATTCTTCCTCATTCCGGCAGAGTTTTTGAAAAAAGAGAGATCGTTATGATTTTTTTCATAGTTTTTAAATTACTTTTTTTTTATTCTTTTTGTTCCATTTTAAAACGAGCCAGTTCTTTTTGAGTCATTGCTTCTTAAAGTTGGTAAATATTCGTAACTCATATTCCCATATAGCACAAGTACTTACTATGTATGTACACTCAACTAAACAAAAAACGAGACACCTTGGTTAGTTCGATTGAAATAGTAAGCGGTGTCAACTAGGCTTGTTAGCGAATGTGATAAACAATAATTCGTGGCCGTTCGTGCTGTTATTCAAGAAATTTGAATTAGACAAATAAGAAACATTGATAATACCAGAAGGTCGAATACATTTTATATTACACCTATGTAGCAACCTATTAATAACATTGTGAAAGTTTATATTATTGCACTTAAATTTTAATCAAATTTTTTTTTTGGTCAAAATGTCAAAGAAAGGCAATTATAATAAATGTTTTAAATATTTGCTAACACACTTATGAAGACTTATTAACACTGGAATGATTTTGTGTCAAAAAACATATTTACTGTATTTTGTTTTTATACCAAATATTTTTGTGTATAAATAAATGGGTATAATCTTTGTAAGAATAAATAAATCAAACTTAATGTGCCATTGAATTTTCACACGTTAAATTTGTAGTCGCTTCTTGATTGGGAATGGCGTAAAGGGCTTTCCACGTTATACTGTTTCATTGGTGTTTTACGCTTTTTTGCTGGGCCATTTCCTGAAGCGCACCATTCCATGACGTCCTCTTTGCAGTTCATCTAGTAGAATCTTTCTCAAACTTTTCCTAATATCTTCTTCACACCAAAGTGTGTTCGTGATGTATCATCGTGCAAATGCTGCTACAACTATGACACCCCGGTCTTTGGCACTGCTAACTCTGTTTTCCGTGCCCTCGACATCTCTAGGGATAGCTTAAAAAAACCATCTTCCACACTCTTAAAGAATCCCACTGCGCCCAGTATGCTTTGATGTTTTTGCCCGAAGTTCTCACCTTTTCCCAGGTTGGTCGTTGGCCATTTGCTTTCTACTTCAGGATTACTTTTATTTCGGGATCGTTTTTTTTTGTTCGCGATGCAACTGCTCAGGTTTCCACTCGTCACCAACCATAGCAATTCTTCGGAAACATTAAATTTTTTGTTTAAGTCGCGAACGATGTCTACACTCTTACGAACATTGTCTTCTGCACAAGGCATCATCGTTCCGATGACTACTTCGGGCACGGTGTTCTGTGTCGTAGTCATGAAGTCTCTCGATCCATCTTGCCACTTGTCCTTCGGGATTACTGCAATAGCCATTCCAAATCAGCGTGGCTCGTACTTAGAATAATTTTTTGTGCATACAAATATTTGTAGAAGTGTTCCATGGACTTGTCGATTGCTAACAGTTCTCTTCTAGTCACGCAATAATTTTTTTCTGGACAGAACAAAACTTTACGAAAGTACGCGATCGCTTTTTCTTTTCCATCTTACAGTTGTGAAAGGGCTCCAAGGGTATCCAAAACAAACTCCAGCTTATGTTGGTTAACTTAAAATCGGCGACGTGACTAGGGCTTGTTTTAGGTGATGGACAGCGTTTTCGCAGTCTTCATTCCATTTAAATTCTGCTCTTTCTTCGGTCAGTTTTATCAAATGTTTGGCGATATTGGCAAATCCGGGTACCAATCGTCTATAATAGGTGCACGACTCAAAGAAACTTTGAACCTGATGTTTGTCGATTCGTCTTAGGCATGCTTGCACTGATGAACCTTGTCTGGGCCAGCCTTTACTGCATCTCTAGATCAGTGTTGTAAATTGTCTATATATACTGACTTCCAGAAAAATTGCAACACCTAGAACTTATTGAACGATTTTATTAAAATTTTTAGGAAACGTCTATTTTCATGAAACAAAGTGATGATTAAAATTTGAATAAAATCTAACCAGTAGTTTTTTTCCTGTTGTTTCCATAGTAACATAGTAACAATAAATTTGAAGTAGTAGACCATTTAGTAATTCTCAAGTTTGCAAATTTTTGTTTGTTCACAATTTCATTCTGAACTTGATAACAATGCCGAGAGTACGTCAACATCAACATTTTGTCCAATTAAGTGATTTTGAACGTGGCCGTATTATTGGTATGAGATAGGTCGGACTTTCGCTAAGAGAAAATGCTCGTCGTGTAAACCGAAATGTTTCATGGTCCGAGGAGCAGATCACCCTTGGTCTTCATTGACAGCAACCTGAACGTAGCTGGTTACATTGCTAATGTGCAGTGTTGTAAATAGATAATTTTTAAATTATATAGATACAGATAAATTTTTTTTGTTTCAAAAATTATCTAGTATTAGATAATAGATAAAATATTCAAACTTTATATAGATAACAGATAATAGATGAAATAATCTAGGTAGTAATAACGATAGATAGAGTTCATTTGAAGAACTACTACAGAATGTGGGAAATTACTGAAGAAAAACATACATATTGTAACTTGAATTTTACGAGACACTGCATTTTTTATAAATTTTATTTAAACAATTTAAATAAAAAAATATATATATACAGATACATATAACTTATATATTTTTGATTGTATCTAGATACATATAAATAGATAAAAAATATGAATCTAGATTAATTTATCTATATAAATTTATATAGATAATTTACAACACTGCTAATGTGCTACAACCAGTTAGGCTTCCATATCTTCAGGGACTGCAAAATCCCATTTTCCAACAAGATAATGCGTGCCCT
Organism: Aquatica leii; assembly: GCA_035610365.1. NCBI lineage: Eukaryota > Metazoa > Arthropoda > Insecta > Coleoptera > Lampyridae > Aquatica > Aquatica leii. The sequence continues at coordinate 35,753,558 of CM069439.1, forward strand.
CATACGCCAAGGGCTACAAACGGTTTTTGGAAGAAGCTAACATTGCCGTCCGTAATTTACCACACCCTCCAGATAACTTACACGATATCCAGCTACGGATTCAAGAAGCTTGGGACGATACACCACAAGCAGCTATTATAGATCACTTGATGGATAGCATGCCAAGACGTCTAAATGAGTGCATTACAAATCGTGGCGGAGCAACTCATTATTGAAAAAACTTTTTAAGCTTTTGTTCTTTAGTTTTTAAATTTTAATCATCTCTTTGTTTCATGAAAATAGACGTTTCCTGAAGATTTCAATAAAATCGTTCAACAACTTCTAGGTGTTGCAGTTTTTCTGGATTTTTTATTTTTTATCTATTTATATGTATCTAGATACAATCAAAAAATATATATTTTATATCTTTGGCTATATGTATCTGTATATGTATATATAATTTTTTATTTAAATTATTTAAATAATATTTATAAAAAATCCAGTGTCCTGTAAAATTCCAGTTACAATATGTATGTTTTTCTTTAGTAATTTCCCGCATTCCATAGTAGTTCTTCAAATGAACTCCATCTATCGTTATTACTACCTAGATTATTTCATCTATTATTTGTTATCTATATAAAGTTTGAATAGTTTATCTCTATTATCTAATACTAGATAGTTTTTGAAAGAAAAAGATTTTATCTATATAATTTAAAAATTATTTACAACACTGCTCTAGATACGACGTGGCCAAAGTATCGCACTTCTTTCTTAAATACGTGGCACTTCTTTGGGCTCAGTCTTAGATTTGCCTTAGGTAGTCGGTAGACTACCTTCAAACCAGAGGTGCACTGGTGCGGGAACGCGCCGGAACGCCGTTCCGGTACTGGTTTGGGGTGAAAAGATTTGTTTGTTGTTTCCGGGCCCCGCTTCTCCCCTACTTCAAACCACAATCACGTCGTCTAAATAAACCAAGCACGTCATCCAAGTGAGTTTTCGCAAGATGGTCTCCATCAAACCCTCGAACGTTGCAGAAACGTTACACAGACCAAAAAGAATTACAGTAAACTGCCACAAACCAGTTCCAATCGTAAAAGTCGTTTTTTAACGGTCCTTGTGTTCCAATATTCTACCTTCCAGTAACCATTCTTTCAATCCAACGTAGAAAACCACCGAGATCTTGACAAAGTATCTAAAGCGTCGCCAATTTTCGGTAAAAGATAGCTGTCCTTTTTGGTCACGTCGTTAAGCTGTCTGTAGTCTACGCAAAACCTCGTTGATCCATCTTTTTCCTTTTCAGCGCCACTAGGGATGCCAATGGACTATTTGAAGGTTGAACCACACCTACTGTCTCCATATCCGTAATTATATGTTCTTCCCGTTTTGCCAAAAGAAGTCGGCGTGGGTGTTGTCTTATCGGCCAAGAGTCTCCGGTACTAATTTTGTGCTTTGCCACGTTAGTTCTTTCTTTGGAACCACTCTCCAGCGCAAACACATCTTGATACTACTGGATCAAAACTTTAATTTTAGCCAGCTGGTCTTAGCTGAGGATTTAGCACCTGGAGGTAAGAATGTCTAATAGATGTTGTGGGCATTTCTTCGACGACGTAGCTTCACAAGAGTTCACGGATCTTACAATTTAAGATACTGGCGTGCATTGGCCTACTACGGTCTTCTTTTTCAACATTACTAGATCCAAGTTGACAATCAAGATCCTTACTGGCATCGTGTTTTTCACTCGTACTAATATTCTGCCAACAAGTCTTACTAATTGGTTCAATAGCGCGAAGGTAGCCTTCTCGGAGATTTTTATCCAGGCGGGCCATCACCACGCTTATAGTACTTTGAGGCAGAGTCACGTCTTCACTCAATAAAACTCGCACGGCTGCGTTCTCACGAATGAAACGGATTCTGTTATCTGCGTCGAAAATATTCCACAACATTCGGTTATTGTCACGAAGTTGACAATTACTTCTAGAATCTTAAACTAAAAAAATGCAGAAAAAGAAAGAAAGGAATAAATAGTTCAGCGTTGCAATTTTATTCGAACTAACCAAGGTGTCCCGTTTTTTGTGTAGTTGGGTGTACATACATATAGTATGTACTTGTGCTATGTGGGAATATGAGTTATGTATATTGATCAACTTTAAAAAGCAACAACTCATTAAAAATCTGACTCGTTTTGAATTGGAACAAAAAAAAATAAGAAAAAAACATCTAAAAAACTACAAAAACTTTTTCCAAAACTCTGCCGGAGTGAGGAGGAATTGTGTTATTTTGACACCTTAGTAAAATATTGCGAGTTGCATTGCTTAATTTAGCCATAAGTTTGTATTCTATTTAATAAATTGTTTAAAAAAAAGTTACAATATTTGATGTTATTTGTAAATCTTAGTTATACTTTAACTGCATGTATATATGAGTATTTTAAAATATTTTTTTTAATAGAACCGGCTATTTTTGTTTGACACCAACGCCAACGTACCTTGGGGCAGTACCTACAACTACAGTAATACCTAATTGGTATGTAACATTGTGAAGTTATAAAACGCCAAGAATGAATGCAAATCATATGCCAAAGGCAGTTCAACTTCCATTCATGTTTTACGTAAATGCATATTTGCATGCATTTAATAAACAATTTGCAATATGAAACTTGTGAAGATTTATAAATTTCTATAGATCAATTTAACAACAAAATAAATCTATGTCCTTAAAAATAACAATTGTCATATCACCACGCCTCAACTCTGAACTAATATCGTACTCATTTTCCTTTTCGTTTTCATTGCCAATTTTTAATATATCAATAAAGTAGACATAATAAGGTTACGAATGAAAATACTACTTTTTGTAAAGTTCTATAAATAAATTTAACCAATTACATCAATGATTATTAACTAAAACTTGCCAAACGTTTTATTGTTACATATTTGCAAATTGTTTTGGACTAAAGTGCATCTGGTATTGTTAAAAGTATATAAATGCATTCAGGTACGTGTGCAAATTGCATTAAAAGTGTGTCAAGGGTTGTGAATCATTTTAAAATGGAAATAAGTGCTGCAATTTAGAGCATTTATTGTCCTGCACAAAGAAATATTTTAAGATTTTAGTCTTTGGGATAACCGTATTTCTGAAATGCATTGGTTATAAAAAAAATCAAGAACGTGGCTATTTTAAAACCAATAATTTATTTAATTATTTTTAGAACTTTTTGACCTTTTTGGCTCTGAAGTAACAGAAACGCCTTAGTTAAGTAGACCAAAAATAATGTCTAAAAACTCGGTTCGGAAAATATATATTGACCGTCACTATAACAGAAATTTTAGTTTACTTTGAAACTATTTCACAATAAATTAGTAGTCTATTATTTAGTTAAATATCAACAGATTTTCCACCATAAGATCAAATGTTAAAGCGGCTTTAACGAAACTGGCGGTGTTGGTTCGATTCGGTTAAATGGGAAAATGAAATCGTTGGTTAATTAACCGGTTCATTTGTTACTGAATTAGTTATGTTTGGTTAGACGATCCAATTTAACCAAATATGCTTCAATTTAAGTTTAAACAAACCAAAAACCACAATATTAGCTTTTAAACTCTGTACGCGTTTCGATAGCTAGGCTACCATCATCAGCGGTACACTAATACATTAAATTAACTACTCTTAGATTTTAATCAAATTAATGATTCCTTCTTTTAGGAGGTTGGATGAAAGCTGAGTTACTCAGTGTGAGCGAGCCTGATGAAGTGTTCATCCAGAACACGAAACGTCGCAAATTACTGAAGTAATTGCTTTCATCCAACCTCCTAAAAGAAGGAATCATTAATTTGATTAAAATCTAAAATTATCACATACCAGGAGGCGAACCGTTCTATTAACTACTCTATTTATTATTAATTTGTTGGGCTTTGATACATCCTGTATCGTAATTATTTAACAATACCTTTTTATGTTTTATAAGTTCTTTCATATGCATCCAACTCGTTTCTATTAAAGATGGGCAACCACACACGGCTAAGAGAGTATCAGGCAACAGTTTATTCTCCAGCCGGCACTCCACGAACGTCGCGCTCTACCTCCCCCACTCTTTCAAACTCCACCATGGAGGTTAGATCTGCCTCATCCAAACGTTGTCATGAAGACGACGACACTATCCTTGATGATGATACCACCCGGCCTGACAGCATTGAAGAATCCTTTGACTCAGATATCCTTCGTCTTACGAAAGTAATTTCTGCTTGCAAGATTACTCTTTCTGGTCAATCAGAAATGATTCACATCGTCAGCAGGCTTCAAGCGAGTTTCGAAAAATTAATGATCCCATCGCGTCTCGCAGCAAACTGGTGACATCGCCAACACCTTGGCTGATGTTCAAACTGCCTTGCAGTCTGTATCAGCCAAACTATCCACAACTGTTATTGCTGCGCAACTATCCTATGCTTAAGCGACACGTTCTAAAATTGTTGAGAAGGTCAAAGTATCTTCGGGTAAATCAGTCGCTCCTGGTTCTAGGTCGACTGTCGTCATAGTTCCAAAATCCGATTCTCCCCTTAAAACCGCTGATGAAACAACAAAAACAACCCTTATGAAAGTTTTAGATCTTCAAAAGTACGGCCTAAGATTTGACCGCTTTACCAAGACGAGCAAAAACTCGATACGACTCAAATTCGAGAAAACTGACCTCGCTCAAATACCTGTGACTATTTTAGATAAATCCGGTCATGTGGTTAAGCCCAAAGACAAGTCGTTACCTCGTTTATCTCTCCTGGATGTTCCTACTAACTTGTCCCATAAGCAGCTGAAAAAGGCTATCATCTAAAAATTCCACGACGCTCCGACAAAGTGCTTCATCTCGCCAACGAACACTTTACAGTTTTGTTTCGCTTTGGTTCTAGAGACAAAGTCAATTGCCACTGGATTATTGAAGTCCATTCCGAAGTTCAACGATATTTTTTGGCATTGTGTCGCGTGTACGTAGCGTGAAATGCGTAGAGAGTCAGTGACCATCCCCTAGTAAGCCGCTGCTTTAATTGTCAGAAATACGGCCATTACTCTTCAGACTGCGAGTTACAGTGCGGCTATTGTGCTAAAAAGCATGACTCAAAAACATACCCCAACTTGGATCGAGATCGTACATGCGCTAACTGCGTTCACTTTGGCCATCTGTTAAACACAAAACTATTTTCAACACCTGCTCAGCTTACCTAAAAAGGCTCGACGCCAAAGTATTAAATACCGATTATGGTCTGTGAGGACACTCAATTAACTGTGAGGTTAGTGAATCTTTACAATTCACGTGTTGCAATTTTCGAGGCAATGAGCTTCTCTTCTGACAACAATATAGTCATTCTACTGACCCAAGAGCCTTACGTGTTTAGCTTAGGTTTAGGGTACAAGCTCGCTGGGGCGACTGCACCCTTCAACAGGATTGCCGCATCTTCTCCTATGCAGTACCACTGGGCTATTGTTTTCAATAGTTCGAAGTCCGTCGGAGTGGTGACGCTAAACCATTTAACTAAAGACTTCGAAACAGCTCTTTGGCAATCGTTTGCGTTTACTGGCCGCCGAGTGACTTAGTGTGTTGTCAACGAACCTCATCAACCTTTCACATTCGCTAACTATCTAGGTTCAACAAATACAGATGTTACATAAGTTTCTCTTTGTTTAGCAAAAAAAATAATAGACTGGAAATAAGTCATTCCCGAAGTGATAGAAAGTGACCACCGACTTCTTATCTTCCGCGAGGTGTTTTGATCCACGATCCCAAATCTGTAGACGCCTTCATTGATAACTTGACCGGGATGATCGTCGACTTTTGCCAATATGGCTTGAATAGCATACGTATAAAATCTAGAGCTAGCGTATCGTGATGAAGTCCGAAGTTAGACAGGTTAAAGCGAGCGGTGCGTTGTTTGCAAAAACACCACCAAAAAGCAGATACACTTTCTCAGAACAAGACACGACCAAAGTAATATTATCCACATTATTTCCAGACATCCTTAGACGAACAATCCTAAAAAAAACTCTTAAAAGTAAAGCTCCTGGATTTGACGGAATACACTCTAATGTTTTGCGAACGGTTGTTCTAGATTTTCTCTCATCTACGATCGTTAACCTGTTCACCTCTTGCATAACAATTGGTCATTTTCCCACCAGCTGGTAAGCTAATTATTATTCTCAAGTCCGGAAGGGAGGGTCTCGCCAACCCTAACTCGTATCGTTCGATAACTTTGTTATCGGAACTAGGTAAACTTTTCGAAAGAACACAAAAGATACACGACGACATTCCGCCAAACATCTTATTCCATCCTAGTCAATATGGATTCGTTCCTGGCAAAACGACAACTGACGCCGCCCGTCGATTAATGACCATTGTACAATCAAACGTTTCTAACTATAGACTAGCTATTTTCATAGACATTTCTGGGTTCAATAACATATGATGACTCTCTATAACCAAAACTCTCGTCTTTAAGAGAGTACTTGCCGACGCTACGGGCGTCATTCGTAGCTATTTGTCGAATAAATCAATAACATATTCTGCACCCTCGGGAGAACCTGTAACCCCTAGAGGGCGCGTCCCCAGATGGCGGATAGGGAAAAGCCCGGTAGATATACCAGGTAGGAGAAAAATCAAATACCTCCCGCGGACCCACAGGTAAAAGCAGCGTCTGACCCAGATTGGGCGGCTGCAAACAGCGTCTGTTCCCCATGTGAAGGGCCGTTGACTACACACTCGCCAACACGCAGTAGGATAGCGCGGCGTTTTAAATCCTATACCCTACACCCAAATGGCGAATTACAAAACATACGGAAATATACCCCAGGTGGGCATGGATAAACCAAAATCCCACACCCTCAGAGCGAGGGTCAGCCTCATGGATTCTGGGGGAGGCAAAAATTCGCAAATATACTCAAGACACAGATCTGAACCAAAAACACGATGTTTAAACATTGCTACCTACAATACACAAACACTCTCATCCGAAGAAAAACTAGCACAATTAGAAGAAAAACTAGAACACATAAAATTGGACGTAGTAGGAATGAGTGAATTAAGAAGGAAACATGAAGGCCAAATAAACCTGACTTCAGGGAACATACTTTACTAAAAAGGAGAAGAGGAAGCCCTATTAAGAGGAGATGGGTTTATAATACACAAAAGGCATGCAAAGAACATAATAGATATAGAAAGTATAAGCTCAAGAATTATATACTTAATTTTAAAACTGAACAACAGATACAACATCAAAATAATACAACACATTATACACTCCTCATAGGAGACTTCAACGCAAAGATAGGACAAAAGGAGAAGGACATGGAAACATCAATGGGGCAATATGAAGTAGGAGAACGGAACGAGAGAGGTAAAACTCTATTAGGATTCTGTCTGCAAAACAACATTTTTATAATGAACAGTTTCTTTAAAAAAAACGAAAACAGAAAATGGACCTGGAAGAGTCCAGATGGCATCACCAAGAACGAAGTAGACTTTATAATCTCAAATAAACGGCAAATTATAAAAAACGTTGAAGTTTTAAACAAATTTTCCATTGGAAGCGATCACCGCCTGGTGAGAACTACTATAAATATCAATCTAAAACACGAAAGAGGTAACCTTGTAAAAAAGCAGGCTAAAGGTAAAAATGGAAAATGGACAAATGTCGAAAACCGGCAAGAATACACAGACATGATAGAAGAACGACTAAATCAGATAAAAGATGAAGATAGCATCGAAGAAAGAAACGACGTTATTGTAAAAACAATAAAGGAAGCAACTCAGAAATACTGTAGCAAAGGAAACCTACGCACTAGTAAGATCAGTGCCAACACAAAATCCCTAATAAAAGACAGGAGAGAAATGGAAGACAAAAACTCAGAGGAATTCAGAAGAATCAATAAGGAAATATCAAAAGAAGTTAGAAAAGATATTCGAAAGTATAGCACCACAAAAATCATCGAAACAATCGAACAAAATAAAAAATTGAAAGTTCTGAAACGTCAAATAAATATTGGAACAAAAAGTATAATGAAACTAAAAGATGAAAATGTAAATACGATTACAAACAAATATGATATTGTAAAAATGACATAAAGCTTCTATCGCAAACTATACAAAAATGAAAATCCTCCAGAAGTAGAAGACATAAAATATATCAGAAACCAGGGATCGGAAGATATACCTGAAATTAGTCTGGAAGAAATAAAAGCAGCAATTGGAGAGATGAAGAATAACAGATCACCAGGAGACGATGGAATAGTTATTGAGGCGATCAAGGAAGACGGACTAGCTGTCCTAAAAACCTTGAAATCTCTATTTAACGAATGTCTCATAGAGCAAAAAACACCCACTCGATGGGATAAGGCCGTCATCACTCTGACACATAAAAAAGAAGACGCTACAAATCTGACCAACTACAGACCTATTAGCTTGCTACAACACATATATAAGCTCTTTACAAGAATACTATCAAAACGTGTAAGTGTAAAACTTGACCTATACCAACCAAGAGAACAGGCTGGATTTAGAGTAGGGTTTAGTACGAATGATCACCTAACAGTACTTAAACTACTAATTGAAAAATGCGTAGAATATAACAAGCCGCTTATGCTGATATTTGTAGATTATGAAAAGGCATTTGATTCGATAAATCAGCAATAACTCTTCCATGGTCTTTCGCAATGCCGAAACTCCAAATACACGGGTTTACTAAAATACATATATAACCACGCAACCGCATCAGTAAGATTACACGAAGACACCAACACATTTTAAATAAAAAAAGGGGTAAGACAGGGAGATGTCATGTCCCCTAAATTATTCACAACACTCTTAGAATATATGTGCAAAAACCTAGATTGGGAACAGTGTGGAATTAACATCAATGGTGAACTACTAAATCATCTAAGATTTGCCGATGATCTAGTCCTAATCACAGATAAGATAGACGAAGCAAATAAAATGCTACAAGAACTCAAAGATGCCTTAAAGGAAGTCAGGCTTGACATAAACTATACAAAAACAAAATATATGACAAACCTGACCCTGAGCGATAACATTTCGGCAAATGATATAAAATCGAACAAGTATACTCATACAAATACCTGGGATACGAGTTAACCATTGGGAGAGATAATCAAACCCACGAACTGAAGAGGAGAATCAATTTAACATGGGCAGCCTACGGTAAGCTCAGCAACATCTTTAAATCAGATATCCCAATATGCCTGAAGAAGAAAACGTTCGATCAGTGCATACTCCCTGTTCTCACTTATGGGGCTGAAACACTAACATTGACCAAGAAAACCATAAAGAAAATAAGAGTAACTCAGACTGCAAAGGAAAGGTCAATGCTAGGAATAACACTTAGAAACACAATACCAAACACCACAATTAGGCCGCGAACAAAGGTAAAGGATGCTGTGTTGAGGATAGCTGAGCTAAAGTGGAACTGGGCGGGGCACGTGGCAAGACTGAAAGATGAGAGATGGACAAGACAAATGATTGAATGGAGACCCAGGCAAGACCCATTCAGAAGCAGAGGTAGACCACCAACAAGATGGGCCGATGATGTAAAAAGAGTTGCAGGAAATTGGATCCAGATCGCACAGGACAGAAACAAATGGAAAGGTTTGAGAAAGGCCTATGTCTAGCAGTGGACGACCTAGGCTGGGGAAGAAGAAGATATTCTGCAAACGTTTCACGTTCAGTTTTCACCGAACGATTGACAAAGGGCTGGCCACAAGACTCGGATTTTGGGCCGAATTGCGGAATCTCGTTGTTAATGATCTGCTAGACAAGGACTTACTAGCAGATTGCGACATTTTTGCTTGTGCTGACGACATCACCGTCACAGTGTTCACAAATTGCCTACGAGACTTGGAGGTAAACTCTAACCCATCACATGCCTAAATACTGTGATTATCTGGGTTGGCAGCAATAAACTAACTATTTCTGAAGATAAGATTAAGTACATGGTTTTTGGCTTTACGCTGAGACAAAATCCTTTGCTGCGCCTCCACGATACTCCTGTCCGTAGGGTATTCAAATTCAGGTACCTCAGACTATTGCTTGGCGATAAACTGATTTTTTGTAAAACATTGCGTTTTCGTGATTGACAAGAGCGTCTTGCACTTGTTCTACAATATATATAAGTTTAACTTTATTCGTTGCCATTTGGCTTACAAATTTGATCGTGTTGTCTATACATATATACTACATTTTCTTATCCCTTCTCCCCCCTTAACTTTTTCCTCCTGCTCCATACTTCCTCCATCCATTCCACTCCTTTTCCGTTTTCATCTAAGATTTCCACTATTTTCATCACCTCTTCTCTTAGTTCCCTGCATTTCTTTCTCATGTGGTTAAGGTCTTCCGTTTCTTCTCCACATAGCCTGCACAACTTTTCTGGTTCTTCTTTCCAATATTTGTTCCCTAACTCCTCGTTGCCACATCTGAACCTTGCTACCATTTTTTTCCTTTTGTTGCTTTTAATCTCTCTATCTTTCAAATATTCCGGCACCCCTTCACCCTTGATATCTTTATAATTCCTATTATATCTGCTCTCTTTTATCTTTGTTCATCTTTCTTGTTTTTCGATGTCTCTATCCTCTCCTTATTATTTCTTCCCTTGTCCCTACCCCCTCTTCTCTTAATCTCTCCACTTCTTCACTCACGTATCCGTTTCTTTTGTAATACTCCTGCCCGTACTTCACTTTCCCTCCCTTTATCTCTTTCCAACACTCTTGCAGTATTTTGCAATCTGTTCTTTCCCTCATTTCTTCCTCGTATTTTATTGCTCTTTTTCCTGTCTCTACCCTTATTTTTTCTATCTGTACCTCCTCTCTCACAATATACCCCGGTGTATCCCTGTCCAATCCTAACACCCATCTCTAGTATTTTTCCTGTAGCCCCTCTACCTCCCTCCACTCCTTCCAGCCCCATATTTCCGCTCCATACATTACCACCCCCTTTATTAATTTTTCGAACAACAATTTTCTTTTTATATCCATCTTGAATACTCTTTCCCCACACCCCAGACTTGTCCTATTAGCCTGTTTCCTTTCTTCGCCCTTTCCTTTATGTGTTCTCCTCTTTATTATCCTGTTTCATCGTGTAGCCCAGGTATGTAAATTCCTTCACTTGTTGCACTTTCTCATCACTCCATCTCCACTCCTCTCTTTTCTTTTCCTCCCTCCTTTTCTAAATATCATTATCTTTGTTTTCTCCGTGTTTACTTCCATTTCTTTTTTTTTCATATATTTTTCTAGCGTTTTCATCATCTCTTTCATTTCCTTTTCCTCCTTAGCCACCAGCACTATGTCATCCGCATACGCCAACGACCATACCTTAGCTTTCCCTACCCCTATCCCTCCTGTCTGTTGTCCTCTCATTGTCTCTTCGAGATCCCCCGTATATACTGAGAACAGGCTTGGGCTCAGTGGACATCCCTGCCTTAACCCTCTCTTTGTGATGAATTTCTCGCTCTCTTCCCCATTCACTTTAACCCTGGTCCTCGTTTCTTCGTAGATTTCCTCTATTCTTTGTATTAATCTTTCATTGATTTTTTTTCTTTTCATATATTCCCACAGCTTTTCCCTATTCACTTTGTCAAAAGCAGCTTTTAGGTCTACGAATAGTGCCACCATTTTCCCTCTTTTTTTTCTAGTTCTTTATTTGCTAAGTGTTTCAGTATATATATGTTGTCTATCGCCCTTCTTCCTTTTCTAAATCCCGCTTGTCCGTCTGGTACCAAACTTCTTTCCTCTATTTCCTTCTGTAGTCTTTCTTGCAGTATTGTCGCATATAATTTGTATGCCGTGCTCAATAATGTTACCCCTCTATAATTCTTGACTTTATTTTTTTCGCCTTTTTTATGGATTGGGCATATTATTCCCTCTCTCCATCTCTCTGCGAATCCTTCCCCTTTCCATATTTTGTTTATTATTTCCGTCATCCTTTTTGCTACATTTTCTCCCCCGTATATCCACTCTTCTCCTTGTATCCCATCTTCTCCTGTCGCCTTTCCTTTTTTTATATTCTTTATCGCCTCTATTACTTCTTCTTCCCTTATTCTATCCATATCTCCTTCTTCTTGTCTTACTACCGCGTCTTTTCTTTTTTCTTTTTCCTGCTTTTGTTCTTCCCCTCCCAACAGGTTCCGAAAATATATCTTCCATTCTTTAATTTTTATTCCCTTTGTCGTCCTGTTTTTTTCCTCTGCTTCTTTAGGTACTTCCATACATCTTCTTCCGTTTTTATTCCTTTAATCTGCTCCTCTTGTTTCTTTTTGTTTTCCTCCTTCTTTCTGTCGCATTTTTTTGTATATTTTTACTGCTTCTTTGTATTCTTCTTTTTCTTTCTTCCCTTTATTCCACTGTCTTAATGCTCTTCTTGCATTTTTCTTTGCTTCCTTGCATTCCTTATACCACCATTTCTTCCATCCAGTTTTCTCCCCTTCCATTTTCTAAATCTGACTCTCTCTGTTGCTTTCTCCATCATCTCTCTCATTTCCTCTACACTTTCTTGTAATTCCTTCCCTATCCATACCGTTTTCCCTATTCTCTCTTTATATCTTTTTTACTCTCTTCTGTCCACTTTTTTTAGTTATGTACTTCTCCTCTTCCTCTCTCTCTTCTGTTTCCCTTCCTTCCATTGTCATTTCCAGTGGTTGATGGTCTGACTACCCTTTCTCCCACTTTAAATGTCTTTACCTTTTCTGCCGCCTCTTCATTTGTCATTACAAAATCTATTATTGATTCTCCCCTTCCTCCTATGTACGTAAATTGCCTCTTTCCATCTTCTTCTCTGTTCCCGTTCATTATTTCCCACCCTTTTTCGTTACACAATTCCAGCAGTTCTTCTCCCTCTTTATTTATCACCTTGTCCTTTGTTTGTCTCTTTCCCGTCCCTTTTCTTTCTTGTATTCCCCCATCTTCCCCTTTTCTTGCGTTGAAGTCCCCTCTTACTATTATCAATCCCTCTTCCCTCTCTTCTATCATCTCTTCTATGTTTTTCATTGTCTCTTTCATTCTACTGCTATAAACCGTCACTACTTTTATTTTTGTTTTTCCCCACTGTATGTTCCTTTCTACAACTCCTCTTCTCTGTTGCACTTTCTCTTTCTTTTCCTGGCTCAACCATTTTTTTTCTTATTCCCGTTATTATACCTTCCTTTGCTCTCCCTTTTTTCTTTTCTCTTTCTGCATGTTGCACCACCCACTCAAATTCCTCCGGCAACTCTTTTTCCCACCACTCCCATTCTTTTTCTTCCATCCATGTTTCTTGTAATCCCGCTACATCCTGTTCCTTGATGTACTTCCAGAAATCATGTTCCTTGTTTTTTATTCCCGCTACGTTCCAAAACAATACTCTCAGCTCACTCACCTCCCCTGTGCTTCTTCCTTACTTTCTTTTTCTTCCTTCTTTTTCTTTTCCATTTCCATCTCTCATTATTCCTTTTCTTTGCCATTTCGTCAACTTTCTCTCCTTTACCACCCCCCCTTTGCCCTTTAGTTTTTTGCCTTTTGGTTCCCCAATTTCTCTCCTCTTTCTCTGCTCAGTCCCCTATCCTTGTCGTTCCATATGTATCTGTCTCCGTCTATCTCCATTTTTCTGTACCCTACCCATACTCTTTTTCCTTCCGCTCTTTTTTCCACCGCTATGTTCATTATTTCTCTTTGCACTCTTCTTTCCTCCCATGTCAAATCGTGACTTATATATATTCTTGTATTCTTTAATTTCTTCTTCTCCGCCATTACCTTCTGTTTTTCCTCCCATCCTCCGATTTTCGCCACCACCATCTCATTTTTCTTCTCTTTGTTTATTACTGTCACTTTTTTCACCTCTACTTTTACATTTAATTTTTCTTCCAGCATCACTGCTAAATCTTTTTGTGGTTTTTCACTTCTCCACCTCTTTATGACAATATTATTCTTTCTTCTTATTATTCTTGCTCTACAAATACCCACGCTTGAAATGGAACCTTCACAAAAAACATCTTGCGAATATCTTCGACAATGCAGCCATTCCCATGTTTACGTATAGCTTAAACATTTAGTACCATAGACACTCCCACGTGGTCAGAAAACTGGCCTCGCTCCAATCCTCATTCCTTAGAAGTGTCTTCGGGGCTGTAAATACCCTCTGTGTTATATCCAAGCATCCTCCCCTACATCTTCTTTTGCAAGAAATTTACTGCACCAAATTTCTTTGCAAGGCTGGCTCGTGCAATTTCCTTAACCGACACGTTTGGAACAACGATTTTCCGTCTTTTTCAGTGACCAAGCGTCACTTAAAAGTCTTGATCTTGGGTAAATGGCAGCGGCTGTGAAACCCTTCCCATAAAGAGCGGAACGCCTACTCGCTCATCCCGGATATTCTTACCTGGGTCAGAATGCCCCACGTCCCCGGACGAGAGACCGTTCAAATCCTGTATTCACACGGCGGATTTCGTTGTCATCTAAAACGCGTTAGTGTTTCGGATGACAACAGCTGCCCGTCGTGTGTATCTTTTTTATTATGTTTCAAATTAGAATGCAGTTGAAAGAAATTAAATTTTTTGCTTGTTTGGTTTGGTTTTACTTTAACCGGTTACTAAAGGTCAAATCGCCCGTAAACTAAACACCAAAAATAAATAAAAATAGTTTAACAGTAAACTAAAACATACAAAATTAAAAGAAAAACAGAAACAAAATATAAACAAACAGTAACGGTACATATTTAAAAAGAGCCTAGCCAACCAGATGTCGTTTTTCTTACGTCATTTTTACGTTATAGCTTTACTGTTGTAACGTACCCCACATAATCACGAGTATTTTCTTGGTAATAAATTTGAGTATCTGAATCTCAAGGTCGACAATAAAATAACTTTTATACGTAAGCTAATTAAATACAAGAAAAATATGGAAATAATAAAACGATAGTAACATAAATGGCGTACAGTTTTTGGGACTGTGTAAAAAACATGTAATTTGGCAGAAATTTAGCGAACGTTGATTTAACGTCATTGGTTATTTATGGTTGCCTGTAAAGTAATCCTAGTGCAACTATCAAACAGAGCAAGACAAAAAAAACAATTTAAAAACAAAAATAAAATTAGTTTTGTATTACAAAACTAAGACGCGAAATATATACGTATTCTAAAAAGACTCCGTCGCTTTGGTGAAACTATTTTGAACGACACCTATACACAGTAACTTTGAAATCAAATTTTTAACATTTATTTATTAAAATAATTACATCTTATCTTAAATTTAATTAATGTTTTTTTATTTACATAATCATCGTGTAAATTATATTTTGTTTAGCTAACAATTTCGACCTTGTAAGTCTACTACATGCGAATCTTAAATTGTTTTCCAAATTCAGTAGTGTTCTTTGTACTCTATGTTTTAAATAAAACTGTTTAGTTTTATTACAAAAGATTATATTATCAATTTTTTCTAAGCTTTTTTTTGTGTTTATATATAAGTTAATTAAAAATATGTTATATTCGGATGGGACAATATTTATACAAAAAAAACATAAATGATACTCACCAAAGATAATCTTTCAGAAAAAGTACCGAACTTCCGAGGTTGAGCAAATTTTAGAACAAACATCACATATTTAGAACAAATATATACAGATGATATTGGTTTACTTAACTTAGCGAATCATAGTTTTTCTCGAAACTGGTTAATGTTATCAATCGTACAAGTGGAATTAGTACATACGAGATTTGATAAAAAAAATTATGAGCATTTTGTGTTACTTTTAGCGTGTAATAATCAAAGAAGTTAATTCCAAATTCAAATAAAAGAGAAAAAAACCCACATACAAAAGAAGTGTCAGTAAGTTATATATCAACAGAAGGTCATCTACCATTGAAACAAAGATCAAAGGTTTCCACAGCCAGAGTCGACACTAATATAAAACTTCTATTGGGATTAGACCGTGTCAATGTTTCATTAGCAGGTTTATTTTATTGATCTTAAGACAAATACTTTAAGTTAAAGACCTGCACCAGCCTGTAAGTGTATAAATATTTTTTAACAAACATGAGATGAACATGTTCAAACTAATTTCAGTCCTATTATAAATATCGGTTTCTTATTAGTCTCATTCGAAACAAGTAATTGTGCCCTTCGTCAGTTGTTTGGCGTAAGCAGAACAAGATACGTTCACAGAGTAGGAGTCGATCTATTCGATAAATAGCTACCAAAACTCAAACCTGGGATATAAGCACTCAAAATCTTGTCAACCACGAAAACGCAATAGTTTACATAACTCAGCTTGTCATCAAGAAGAAGTGCGAGTTACTTGAATTCAAAAACCTTATAGACAGGAGTATCGTTAAGGCGCAGAGAAAAATCTCGTTTTAGAGTAGACCCAAAAACCATGTACTTAGTCTTGTCTGCTGATACCGTCAGTTTGTTGCTGACAGCTCAGCTTTTCATGATGTCTAAACACGTGTTTGATTTTATATGTAAGTTACGTCTGGAACTGACGGACACGGTGACAGTGATGTTGTCCGCAAAAGCGAAAACGTCGCAGTCTGCTGCTAAGCCTTTACTAAGTAGGAAAGGGTAGTACACAGTGGAACATCTTTAAAATTTCCAGCAGTTTTTACATTCGTAAATCAGAACTTGCTTTATTCGGTTTTCCGATCGTACCCGTTGATGATAACCACAATGTAAGTATATTTTATGTTGTTTGTCTGTAATTTATCAAGATAAATTTGCGGTTATCATAATCTTGCAAAGAATTATTTTTGGTTATTTTTCAAATAATCTTGGTACCATGCGCTTAGCCCACAATGGGACACATCCTTCCAGTACACAGTGGGACGTCCCTCTGCGTACTATACTACAGCCCGACTGGATATTTATTGAATTTTGCCCTAATTTTGTCGTAATTTCAGATGCAACGAAAGGATAGGAAAATCGACAATTTTACGGCAGAGTAAATGAAGAATGTTATCACTTGCGTTTTCCAAGGCGGGTCAATTCTGAAATTTCAAATCTACATTACAACGATATGTTGCCAAACACAGAACGTCTGGCCAAGATGATACTCTAATGGAACCGAACTATTCGATGAATAGTGTGTTCTCCAAAGCAGAAGAAACATCATTGACGGAATATATATCATGTTGTGCGAGGGTGGCATAATTAATTTCAGTCCTATTATAAATATCGGTCTCTTATTAGTCTCATTCGAAAGAAGTAATTAATTCATCCAAGTGCCCTTCGTAAGTCGTTTGGCGTAAGCAGAACAAGATATACGTTCACAGAGTATGAGTCGGTCTATTCGATAAATAGCTACTAAAACTCAAACCTGTGATATAAGCACTCATACACGCACACGCAAAATCTTGTCACCTTTATAGACAGGAGTATCGGTAAAGCGCAGTGAAAAATCTCGTTTTAGAGTAGACCCAAAAACCATGTACTTAGTCTTGTCTAGGGATATCGTCAGTTTGTTGCTGACAGCCCAGCTTGTCATGATGTCTAAGCACGTGTTTGATTTTATCTGTAAGTTATGTCTGGAATTGACGAACACGATGACAGTGATGTTGTCCGCAAAGGCGAAGACGTCGCAGTCTGCTGCTAAGCCTTTGCTAAGTAGGGAAGAGTAGTACACAGTGAGACATCTTTAAAATTTCCAGCAGTTTTTACATTCGTAAATCAGAATCTGCTTTATTCAGTTTTTCTGACAGTATCCGTTGATGATAACCACAATGTAAGTATTTTATGTTGTTTGTCTGTTATTTATCAAGATAAATTTGCAGTTATCATAATCTTGCAAAGAATTATTTTTGATTATTTTTCAAATAATCTTGGTACCATGCGCTTAGTCCACAATAGGACACACCCTTCCGGTATACAGTGGGACGTCCCACTGCGTACTATACTACTGCCCGACTGCATATTTATTGAATTGAATTTTGCCCTAATTTTGCCGTAACTTCAGATGCAACGGAAGGATAGGAAAATCGCCAATTTTACGGCAGAGTAAATGAAGAAAGTTATCACTTTCGTTTTCCAAGGCGGGTCAATTCGGAAATTTCAAATCTACATTACAACGATATGTTGCCAAACACAGAACGTCTGGCCGAGATGATACTCTAATGGAACCGAACTATTCGATGAATAGTGTGTTCTCCAAAGCAGAAGAAACATCATTGACAGAATATATATCATGTTGTGCGAGGGTGGCATAATTAATTTTAGTCCTATTATAAATATCGGTTTCTTATTAGTCTCATTCGAAAGAAGTAATTAATTCACTCAAGTGCCCTTCGTCAGTCGTTTGGCGTAAGCAGAACTAGATACATTCACAGAGTAGGAGTCGATCTATTCGATAAATAGCCACCAAAACTCAAACCTGGGATATAAGCACTCATACAGGCACACGCAAAATCTTGTCAACCACGAAAACGCAATAGTTTACATAACTCAGCTTGTCGTCAAGCAGAAGTGCGAGGTACTTGAATTCAAAAACCCTATAGACAGGAGTATCGGTAAAGCGCAGTGAAAAATCTCGTTTTAGAGTAGACCCAAAAACCATGTACTTAGTCTTGTCTGGTGATACCGTCAGTTTGTTGCTGACAGTTCAGCTTGTCATGATGTCTAAGCACGTGTTTGATATTATCTGTAAATTACGTCTGGAAGTGACAGACACGGCGACAGTGATGTTGTCCGCAAAAGCGAAGACGTCGCAGTCTGCTGCTAAGCCTTTGCTAAGTAGGGAAGAGAGTACACAGTGGGACATCTTTAAAATTTCCAGCAGTTTTTACATTCGTAAATCAGAACCTGCTTTATTCGGTTTTTCCGACAGTAACCGTTGATGATAACCACAATGTAAGTATTTTATGTTGTTTGTCTGTTATTTATCAAGATAATTTTGCGATTATCATAATCTTGCAAAGAATTATTTTTGGTTACTTTTCAAATAATCTTGGTACCATGCGCTTAGTCCACAATGGGACACACCCTTCCGGTACACAGTGGGACGTCCCACTGCGTAGTATACTACTGCCCGATTAGATATTTATTGAATTTTGCCCTAATTTTGTCGTAATTTCAGATGCAACTGAAGGATAGAAAATCACCAATTTTACGGCAGAGTAAATGAAGAAAGTTATCACTTTCGTTTTCCAAGGCGGGTCAATTCGGAAATTTCAAATCTACATTACAACGATATGTTGCCAAACACAGAACGTCTGGCCGAGATGATACTCTAATGGAACCGAACTATTCGATGAATAGTGTGTTCTCCAAAGCAGAACGATAGCGCGGGCAGCCCCAGGAAGCACGTGGTGCCAATGCCTTCGACACCACCGAAAGAGCGCAAGCACCGTCGAAACGTGTTACGTCGTTTCCGGAACCGCACGCCAACACGTGATACGTTCCCGCATCCGCCAGAAGAACGAAGCACGCAAAAACGTCAAATGTAATGTACATACTGTAAATAATGAAAAATAAATGCTATGTAGTCTGAACCTCTTCAACTAAATTAGCAAAGAACACGCAACCAAACCCAACACCCCAAGTGGTGCCTCAATAGCACCCAAAGTGGTGACACCCGACGTTCAAAAAACAACTGGTAGCCGCCAACGAACGAGAAAATAAAAGATACCGACCCACAACGTCCATAAGTACACAAAGTACACATGAAAATACCATTCTGAGCATCTGACCCCGAGATGTGGTTCGCACAGGTGGAAAGTCACTTCCGAATCAGCGGAATCAGCAGTGACGAAACCAAATATGGATACATCGCCAGCAGCCTGGAAGCCAAATATGTTTGCGAGGTCCGCGACATCCTAACGAAACCACCTCAAACCAACCGCTACGAAACTTTAAAAACGGAACTAATAAAAAGGTTAAGTGCTACCCACGAGCAGAGGATGAGGCAGCTTCTCGAACGAGAAGTACTTGGGGATCGTAAACCGTCACTATTCCTAAGACACCTGCAACCACTAGTAGGAACCTCAATCCCCGACGACCTGTTGAAGTCCATTTGGACCAGCCGACTACCGCAGAACACTCAAGCCATTCTGGCAGTGCAGAAAGGAGCAAATTTCGCAGACTCCGCGGAGCTAGCAGACGCAATAAACGCAACGACGCCCCAACATGTATACGCAGTACAACCCAACGACGCTATACAGGAGGCACTGACAAAGCTAGCCGCAGAAATCGCCGAACTAAAAACGCGAGGACGACCCACAGAACGAGAAAAACCCACGTTTCTATGGAGGTTCATCATATCCGACAAAGGTTGTTTGACTCTCGAACGAAACTAACGCACTGAGGAAGACGAAAAAATGGCAACATATGCACCGTATACACTACGTCTAAGGAAAAGTACCACGAAATACTAATGAACTACCCAACGCTAACGAAACCAGCGGGAATCTTTGGTAAACCACGACATGGAACCGAGCACTTCATAGAAACAACGGATGGACCACCAGTAGCACACAAATCCACGCAGGTTAGCACCAGACAGGCTGGAAGCGGCACGAAAAGAGTTCCAAGCTATGCTACAACTGGGAATCGCACGACCCTCCTCCAGTCCGTGGGCATCGCCACTACACCTAGTTCCCAAAAAAACTAGCAAATGGAGACCCCAGACCAGTACCCATCCCACACATCGAAGACTTCTCCCATGACCTGGCAGCGAAGACCATATTTTCGACGATAGACCTAGCCAAAGCATACCACCAGATACCCGTGGCCGAAAAGAATATACCCAAAACGGCAATTACAACTCCATTCGGGTTATTCGAATTTCCGTATATGACCTTTGGCCTACGAAACGCCGCGCAGACGTTCCAACGATTTATGGACGACATACTGAGAGACTACGACTTCTGCTATGCCTACATAGACGACGTGTTGGTAGCATCGGAAAGCGAGGAACAACACGAAGAGCACCTCAAACGACTCTTTCAACGACTAGCAGAAATGCTATTTTGGAAAAAGCGAAGTACTATTCCTTGGATACCACGTCATAAGCCAGGGCACGAAGCCCCTGGAAGACAAAGTCCAGGCGATACTAAACTTTCCACGGCCCGAAACAGCAAAAAAACTACGACAGGTACTCGGTATGATAAATTACTATCGATGATTTATCAACAACGCCGCCGAATGCCAAGCCCCACTGCACGACCTACTAAAAGGGAAGTTAAAAGGGAACCAACCCCTGCAGTGAACCAACGAAGCCGACGAGGCTTTTAACGAAAGCAAACGACAAATCGCTGAATCAACCATGATCCACCACCCAGTTGCAAACGCACCGTTAGCCATCACCACCGACGCATCGGACACTGTACTGGGAAGCATCATACAACAAATGGTCTACGAAGAATAGCAACCACTTGCGTTCTTCTCAAAAAAACTTTTACCCGCCGAGATGAAATACGAAGTGTACGGCCGTGAATTACTTGCCATCTACAAAACCATCAAACACCACCGACACATGCTAGAGAGACGAACCTTCACGATATACACAGACCACAAACCCATCACTTACGCTTTCCAGCAAAAGCCAGAGAAGTGTTCCCTCAGGCAGTTCTGATACCTCGACTATATAAGTCAATTCACATCCAAGACATCCAACGCCAGCAAGCAACCACGACAGCAGAAAACACACGTTCAAACTCAAACACATAGACACAGCCACGCATGTGTATGTGAAAGTCGACGCAGCCAAGCGACCACTCCAGGCACCATACGAAGGCCCCTATCGAGTAGTCAAACGCAACGAAAAACTGATAACGGTCGACAGAAAGAGAACAGAAGCAACGATAACATGCGACCGAGTAAAACCCGCTTTTCTAGAAGCGGACAGCGCAGCACCCCCAAAGCAGCACAACGAGCAAACAACGAACAAACCCACGCTAAGCGACCCGAGAGGAAACGATACACGCAAAGATGGCACACTACCGACAGACAGCCCCAAAAAAATTCCGACGCAAACTCGCAGCGGAAGAATCTGCAAACCGACGGTACCCCAGAAAGGGGGTATATGTGGTGTACTTCGGTAATGCGCTACCGGGAACAGGTGACGCACGTCAGCAGTACGCTGACCACAACCAGCCTCACCACGCGCACATCCCCACGCGCGCCCACCAATCAGAGGTGCTCGTCAGCTTTTATAACCGAGGCCCTTGCGCAGAAAAAGGCAGAGTTCTTCTGCTCTCAATAGCGAAGGATCTCCCAGTCTCCTCGTATAGCGACACCCCGTCTGCTCACATAGCGACACCCGGTCTGCTTGCGACCCTGCGTACGAAGCTCCCGCCGCTGAACGATACCGCGGGCAGCCCCAGGAAGCACGTGGTGCCGATGCCTTCGACACCACCGAAAGAGCGCAAGCACTGTCGAAACGTGTTACGTCGTTCCCGCATCCGCCAGAAGAACGAAGCACGCAAACACGTCAAATGTAATGTACATACTGTTTATAATGAAAAATAAACGCTATTTAGTCTGAACCTCTTCAACTAAATTAACAAAGAACACGCAACCAAACCCAACACCCCAAGTGGTGCCCGAATAGCACCCAAACACTCATACACGCACACGCAAAATCTTGTCAACCACGAAAACGCAATATTTTACATAACTCAGCTTGTCGTCAAGCAAAAGTGCGATGTACTTGAATTCAAAAACCCTATAGACAGAAGTATCGTTAAGGCTCAGTAAAAAATCTCGTTTTAGAGTAGACCCAAAAACCACGTACTTAGTCTTGTCTGGTGATACGGTCAGTTTGTTGCCGACAGCTCAGCTTCTCATGATGTCTAAGCACGTGTTTGATTTTATCTGTAAGTTACGTCTAGAATTGACGAACACGGTAACAGTGATGTTGTCCGCAAAAGCGAAGACGTCGCAGTCTGCTGCTAAGCATTTGCTAAGTAGGGAAGAGTAGTACATAGTGGGAGATCTTTAACATTTCCAGCAGTTTTTACATTCGTAAATCAGAACCTGCTTTATTAGGTTTTTCCGACCGTAGTAGCCGTTGATGATAACCACAATGTAAGTATTTTATGTTGTTTGTCTGTTATTTATCAAGATAAATTTGCGGTTATTATAATTTTTCAAAAAATTATTTTTGGTTATTTTTCAAATAATCTTGGTACCATGTCCTGAGACACACTGCGTACTATACTACTGCCTGACTAGATGTTTATTGAATTTTGCTCTAATTTTGTCGTAATTTCAGATGCAACGGAAGGATAGGAAAATCGCCAATTTTACGGCAGAGTAAATGAAGAGAGTTATCACTTTCGTTTACAAGGCGGGTCAATTCGGAAATTTCAAATCTACTATACAACGATATGTTGCCAAACACAGAACGTCTGGCCGAGATGATACTCTAATGGAACCGAACTATTCGATGAATAGTGTGTTCTCCAAAGCAGACGAAACATCATTGACGGAATATATATCATGTTGTGCGAGGGTGGCATACGGTCTAACTTCAAAATTAGCAATTGCAAATAACAAGAAAGTTCCAGACTCATGAAGAGCCTCAAAAGCAATTGAGGGAGACTGGCTTCGAGCTTTTCTGAAAAGAAATTAATTATCCATCCGTCAACCGGTGGATGGAACCTTTCCCGCATAACTTCCTTTAATAAGCACAATGTCGCAATGTTTTTCAAAAACTTAAAAAGCGTAGTGAAAAACAATCCTTCATTAATGGATCCGTCAAAGATATTCAACCTGGATAAAACTGAAACGACTGTGCAAAACCCAAAGAAAGTTGTTGCTGAGAAGGGCATTAAGCAGGTATTCTCTTGCACTAGTGCAGAACGAGGCGCCCTAGTAACAACGTGTGCTATTATCTGTGCCACTGGAACTTTTCTTTCCCAAGCAATGATATTTCTCAGAAAATATTTCAAGCCGCATATGTTGTTAGAGGCGCCTCCTGTAACTTTAGGCTTAGCCTCCAATCAAAATCCATCCTTATTTATATTTGACAATCTGGAAGCTTACGTTTCAATTCAAGTAGTGGAGAAAGCCATAAACTACAGCCGATAGATAAGACAATCTTCTCGGCCAAATCAGCATATAACGGTGCTTGTGACATCTGGTTGCTGAATCATATAGGAATACTCTTAACAACTTATCAAGCTGCTGGACTACTAAGCACAGCATTTTACGCAGCATTTACTTCAAAGAATATACAGTCTAAATTTTCTAGAACCTTTACCCTTTAAATGGAACCATGTTCACAGGTGCCAACTTTATAGAATCATCCGTGACAAATAGATCTCCACCAAACTAAATTCACATTTTATATGAAGTTGGAGAGCTAACCGCAAATAATGACAATGCCGAAATTCAACCCATCACACCAGCGCCAAACCCGTCTGGAACCTGGTGTGTTCTTTCTCCAGAGAAGCTTCGAGGTTATTCAAAGGTTTTTGAAAGGATCAACCAGCATAAGGAAACTCAAAAGAAAGAACTCCTTGTTGATCGGGATTTACAAATCTCTATGAAAGAGGAGAAGGTTGTGTTCGATGAAGGAAAATATGATAATGATGATGAACTCTCTCACCTGCTAGGTTCAGGTTCTGAATTAGAGGATGCAGACAAGGAGAATTTCTTCTACGCAGATCCTATTCCAACGGTTCACTCATGGATTTTGGTAGAGTTTGAGGGCAAGGAAAACAAGCACTTCTACGGAGAACAAGTAGTAGAACAGAAGGAAGATGAGGTAGTCGTTAACTGCTTGAAGAAGTCTAAAAAACTATATGGTTTTCACGTGAAGGATGAGACAACTGTTAAAATAAGAAATGTAAGAAAAATTTTGCCACAACCAAAAATCCGTAAAGGTTACTATTCCAGTATCTTTGAAGTTTGTGTAAGTCACTAAATTATGTTGATGTTACTGAATGTAACCAATATTTGTATTTTTATTTGCAAAACACATGCATTCCTCTACTAAAACTTACTGTCCCGGTGTTGACTACCCCCATGTCCCGCTGTGCACTTGCGCTGGTACACAGTTGGACAGTTGCATACCCTTTTTAAAGAAGTTACCACGTCTAACAGTAAAAAAGTAAAAACAATGTGAGTTGTTCTTTATATGTCTAATAGATCATTATATACCAGAGCGTTATGAACAGCCCTTCGTCAGTCGTTTGGCGTAATCATAACGGAAGTGATCGATCTATTCGATAAATAGCTACCAAAACTCAAACTTATGATATAAGCGTTTATAAACTCACACTCAAAATTAAAAGTTTCGTATAGGTAGCTAAGAGGTAGTGCTAAAGATTTTGTTACACATAAAGAAAGTTTCTGACTCCATCCTAAGGATTATACAGAATTGAAACGTTATGGCTCTATATATTTAAAAGATCACAAAGAAACTAACTACTGTCAAAGAATGTACGCAACACAA
Organism: Aquatica leii; assembly: GCA_035610365.1. Taxonomy (NCBI): domain Eukaryota; kingdom Metazoa; phylum Arthropoda; class Insecta; order Coleoptera; family Lampyridae; genus Aquatica; species Aquatica leii. The sequence continues at coordinate 35,778,939 of CM069439.1, forward strand.
AAATTCCACAATAATATGTTTTGACTCGTCTAACTGAGCACAACAAAGTTAACTTAAAATAGATAAAGAGACAAAAGAAAACAAAAAAGCAGACGTAATATAGTACTAAGCATATTAAACACTTTATATAAAAAAAAGGCTAATTAAAGCAGTAAGACAGCACAAACACATTTTATAGGTTTCCACAGGATGTGTGTTAACCGCTGGACGTTCATTACTAAACCTGTAACATCTTATAGTCGTCTATTAGATGTCCTTTTGTCACAAAAATAGACATCTGTTGTACACCGCGTACAAAACATCCGCTGATGCGTTTTAAATAACAACGAAATCCGCGTGTGAAGAAAGGATCTGGACTGCATCTCGTCCGAGAACGTAGAACATTTTGACCCAGATTAGGATGTCAAAGATAAGGAAATAGACATTCGCCCTTTCTGCAAGGTGTCCTACGGCGTTGCCTAAGACTCTGGTGCACTAAATTTCCTGCAAAAGAAGATGCAGAAGAGAATGTTTGGAAATAACACATAGGATATCTATAGGAACAGTGCGATATCTCCCGAGAATTGTTCTAAGGAATAAGCATTAAAGAAAGACCAGTTTTTTGAACACGTGGGTGTATTGAAGTCTGTGGTACCAAATGTTTAACCCAAACGTGATCATGGGTATAACTGCAAATTCCAAAAACCGAACCTTGTTGACAGCCCTTCGTCAGCTGTTTAGTAAACGCAGACGCAAAATTAAAAGTTTCGTAGGTAACTAGGAGGTTGCGCTAAAAATTTTGTTAAACTTAGAAAAAAAAGTTTCGTCCATCCGGAAGATTATTAAGAATTGAAGCGTTGCTCTATATGTTTTAGAAAAGATCACAAAAAGTAACTGCTGCCAAAAAATCTACGCAAGACAAAAATTCCTCCATAATATGCTTTGGTTCGTCTAACCGAGCACAACATAGTTAACTTAAGATAAATACAGTACTAATGGCGCCTGTGTTCTAGCATATTCAACAGTCAAGCTAAATTAAAGCAGTAAAACAGCCTATACCCACATAGCACAAGGACATTCCATAAATTTACAGATAATGTACTTGGTTCATCCGTCGACCGTCCATTACTGAGTCTATGGTCGTCCACAATATTCGGTTATATCTACATAACAAATGATCGTTATTGTCGTTTGTGGACGTAGAAAAGACGTCCACCGGATGTAATCTAACGGTAATGCATAAGACGTTCACAGGATGTTCATATTACGTCCATGAGACGAAAACATATATGATATTTGCTATATGGATAGTTCATGAACTAAAACTGTCGAAACTGTTCTTCAGTCTTATCTACGAACCCGAAAACGAACTCAAAAGCATGATAATAATAATAAAACTCCAATAATACAGAAAAGTCATAGAATTAGGATGAACCAAACTCATACACAATTATTTTTGCGACAGATCCATCAAGTAAAATTTTAAATATAATCTACCTACCTCGCATATTAGATTTTCTTCATTAATTAATTCTGGTGACCTTTCGTAAATAGCCGAAAAATATTCGTCCATCGAAATGACGTCACTATTAAATTTGGGCACGAACGAATCTAAACTATTTCATGTTTCTCTAACAATTTTAACGTAAATACCCTCTGTCCTCTATAGAATTTTTTTTTTCATATAACGTCATAGGTGAAGTAGACAAAGCTCATTATTGAATCGTCATTTGTTTTCAAGACATTATAAATTCCACTGTTCTAACTTTTAAATTTAAATTGTCTCATTTAAATTCAATTTTTTTAAACGATAAACAATAATGAAATTCAGTTTTACAATTGTTTCACAAACTTGTCTGTGCTGCTTTTTTCTTACTTTTCATTACTTCAGTTTAGTTAATGTACACAAAACAGTGCGACTAAAGTGAAATTGTGCCACTAGAAGGTTTTATCTAAAGTTGACGATTGCAAAATTGTATATAGTTTATAAAAATGTTTCTGTGGTTCTTAAGATATGAGTGGGTGATTCTGATTAAAGTTATTGAATGGAAGTAAATCCTACACTTCAAAATCATCCTTTGGTAAGGTTAGCCACTGTAATTCATAATTGAAATTAAAAAGCAAATGATAATATACCCCCCACATCGCCGCTAGTTAGTGGTTACCTTTTGTTGATAAGATGCAAGATAGATGGTTTCTTCCCGAGCTGATAAGTTCCCAGTCATCCCCTATTCGTAGCCCCAAGGTTCTTGTATCCGTACAACATCAACATTGTTTGTTCTTAGCTGAAGCTGCCTTACAGTGATGTAAATTTACCTGTGAGACTGTGCGGGTACTTAGCTTAACGCTCGGATTTCCCTTCTCAACGTCTTTGGTTCGATACTTGCCCCTACCTTATCAATTTCCATCTTCTTTGCTCCCTCTTCTGTGTCCCTCCTAAGCGGTCAAGCAAAACTATGAAAAGGATCAAGGTTAGTCTGCAGTTGAGACTCTGTATTTTTTCCGATGAGCTTTTTCTCATGAGAAAATTAAATTATTGTCCTTTCGTATCTTCCTTCTCATCCACCAAACTCCACCTTTTATGAAAAGCTATAGACTTTTTATAAGCGATTTAATATATTTTCCGGTTCCACGACAAACCCTAGAATCCATACCATAACCTTAGCTGGTCCTTATTAGCATCAACGGTGTTATATTTTGCACTTGCCATAATTATTTTTCTAGGGTCCGCTACAACCAATCCTTAGTAAATTGATCAGCTAAAAGACTAACTCTAAAAGTATGAGAGCAGATTCTCCTTCAAAGTTTGAATCAGAAATAAGACACTCAAGTTCTACGCCTTATTTGTGCTATTCGAATATCCGATACGGATGCTGCATGAGCGAACGATTTTAGCCGCACACTATGCTTTGTTATTGGTCGTGTTACGGTGCCTTCAGATCGGTTACGTTTTGTGTCCATACCTTTACTGTCAAAGAGTGTGGGTTTGTGTTCTTGAAGTCTCAAGTTACTCCTTGCTGGCGAAATTTTTCGTTGTAAAACTTCCTTCTAGCAACACCTGAAACTTTCTAGGCCCCTCTCTTTAGAGTCCCCAGTCCCAGTACTTTAGTTACATTTACTTGGTCCATCAACCATCTATCGACCTAGTACTCCCCACTCTTTTTGTGTTGGTGATCATATAGAAGGTATGCTGTAACATGTATTAGTTAACTTGCTTTTCCTTTAATTTTTGGATTTATCTTTACTACCATGAGCTGGTCTCACATACCGAGGTTCCTAAAGCTGCTAGTAAGTGGTCACCATTCGTTGTTAGGATGCAAGCACTTGGATGGTTCTTGTATCAGTACAATATCATCATTGTTTGTTCTTAGCTGAAACTGCTTTACGGTGTACGTTTATTTGTAGGTCTGTGAAAGCACTTACCTTAACGCTGGAATCTTTCTTGTCGATTTGTTTCGTTCGATAATCAGCCCTACTTCATCAATTTCTATTTTTTGTTCTCTTTTGTCTGTTCCTCCCAAGCGACCAAACAAGATTCTAAAAAGGGTCAAGCTTAGTATGTAGTCGAGATTCTAAGATTTTTTCCCATGCGAAAGATAACTCGTTCTTTCGTATCTTCCTTCTCATCCACGACACTTCAGGTTTTTATAAGAAGCTTTAAATTTTGGACCTGTTTTATGCCGATTTAGTATATTTTCCGGTTCCACGACAGATCCGAATTCCATACTATAACCTTAGCTGCTCCTTAGCATCAACAAAGTTATGTTTCGCACCTGGTCGTAGTTCTTTTTCTAGGGTTCGCTACCACCAATTTTTAGTAAGCTGATCAACACAGGACGCCTGAGAAAGATCCCTCTTAAATTACCTCTACAAAATATGGGAGCAGATTATTCAGTTCTTTGCCTACCACAACACCTGAGTAACTTTGTGCCATTCGAATATACGATACGGCCGTAGCATAAGAGAAAGAAGATTTCACCCGCCACTATTCTTGGTTAGTGGTCGTGTTACGGTGCTTTCAGATCGGTTGAGGTCTCAAGTTACTCCTTGCTACTGTTTTTTTTATGAAGCTACCTTCTAGCAGCCCCAAAAACTTTCTAGGTTCTTCTCTTATCTAGAATCTCCAGTCCCAGTAGTTTGTTTACATTTACTTGGTCCATATTTTAGTCCCACGAGTAGAGAAAATACAAGCAACCATCCACAATACCTGGTGTCTAGAGATTGGAACCAGTAACAATTAGTCTATCCCGTGACGTATTTATCAACCTGGTACCTACACCCCATTACTTGTGCTGGTGATCATATGAAAGCTATGCTGTAACCAGTATTAGGTTTCCTGTCTTTCGTACCTAAGCTCCCACATAGTCGCTAGTAAGTAGTCACCATTCGTTGCTAAGATGCAAGCTCTTGATGGTTTCCTCCCGAGCGGATAAATTCCTAGTCACTCCCCCCACTCTTATTGTTTGTTTTTAGCTGAAGCTGCTTTACAGTGATGTAAGTTTATCTGTGGGACTATAAAAGCACTTGCCTTAACGCTAAGATCTTTTCTGTCGAAGTCACCTTTTTATAGGCTATTTAATATATTTTCCGGTTCCAACACAGATCCCGGAATCCATACCATAGCTTTAACTGTTCCTTAGCATCAACGATGTTATGTTTCGCACCTGACCATAATTAATTTTCTAGAGTCCGCTTCAACCAATCCTTAGTAAACTAATCAGCAGAGGACGCCTAAGACCCCTTTTAAACTAACTTTAAAAAAATATGGAAGCAGATTCTCCTATTGTTAATATTTCAAGTTCTTCGCTTAAGAAAACACCTACATAACTTATTTGTGCCATTCGAATATACAATACGGCTGTTGCATGAGTGAAGGAGGATTTTACCCGCCCACTATGCTTTGTTAGTGGTCGTGTTATGGTGCCTTCAGATCGGTTACATTCTGGGCCCTACCTTTAGTGTCAAAGGCTGTGCGTTTGCGTTCTTGAAGTCTCAAGTCACTCCTTGCTGCTGAAGTTTTTCTTTGTAAAACTTTCTTCTAGCATATTAGTCTACAATGCCTGGTGCTCAGAAGTTGAAACCAGTAACAATTAGTCTATCCAGTTACGCATCTATCAACCGGGTACTCCCCACCACCATTTGTTGCTAAGATACAAGCTCTTGGATAGTTTCCTTTCGAACTGATAAGTTTCTTAGTCCCTTTGTACACCTAACGTTCTTGTATAAGTGCAAATATAAGAATTGTTTGTTGTGAGCTGAAGCTGCCTTATAGTAATGTAAGTATATCTGTGAGGTGTTTGGTTCGATACTCGCTTCTACTTCACCACTTTCCATCTTTTTTGTTCCCTCTTCTCTGTCCCTTCCAAGTGGCTAAACAAGACTTTAAAAAGAGCCAAGGTTAGTCTGCCGTCGGGACTGTATTTCTTCACATGAAAAATAAGTTGTTTCGTATCTTGCTTCTTATCCAACACACTCCAGGTTTTTATGAGAAGTTCTAGATTCTGAACCTTTTTTATAGGCAATTTAATATATTTTCTGGTTCCACGACAGATCTTGTAATCCGTACCGCAGCCTCAATTGGTTCTTCGTATTAACGATGTTATGTTTCCCACCCTGGCCATAATCCTTTTTCTAGGGTCCGCTCCAACCAATCTATAGTAAACTGATCAGCACAGGACGAATGAGAAAACCCGCTTTTAAACTAACTCTAGAAAATATGGGAGCAGATTCTCCTTCTTATCCTTTCTTTCTTTTTCATTTTTATATTTTGAGCGATTGGATGGGCACCGTAAGGTGGTATCTCGCTTCGTTCTTCTACGGGGAGAGAAGCGAATAAAGTATTAACATCAATACTTATCTTTCTCTATATTAGAACCATTCTTCTTTCTTTTGATTATTTTTATGCTTCACCTGGTTGAGTAGTAGGGTATGTCACTCGGCTTTATCTAGAGAAGTGAGTTGAGCCGTACAACAACATCTTACTCTCTTTTATCCTTCGGTCTTCTTAACTTTCTTTCTATCTGTGACCATGAGCGAGGGGGCGCCTGTTATGGGAACCCAACGACTATACGTGTCCGGAAAGGTTGATTGTCTTGGACCCGGTAGCTTCAAGCTCTGAACCAGGGATAATACCTTTCGGGGACCGTACGGCGATGGTGACCAATTCTTCTTAACCGCCATGTAGAATGTTCTGCTTGTACAGAAGGCACCGCTTCCGGCTACAATCGAGCGATTGCAAGCTGTAATTCTTTTAATTTTGGCGCGTTTCTTTCATTTTATATACTTTCAGGGTGGGGTGATTTCCTGGGCCTTGTTTCCTTCTTCTTAGATTATATTCCTTCCTAGGTGAAAGGAAGACTATTATGGTCAAGCGAGCACTGGTTGCGGTGACGTGTGCTTGTGTGGGCTAACGTTAGCTAACTATCGTAAAGGTGTGGGTTAAAACTGCGTTGATTTTTCTTGCTTTGCTAGCGTTTCGGCTTTACAAGTACCTTTTTTTGGTGCATCCTTTTCTGTTGGTTAAAGTCTCTTTAGTTCTTGGAAGTATCATTCCGCTTAATGCGACTTTTAGGAAAGCCTCTTTCGTTTACGTTTTTTTCTTATGTTGGGCGTTATTGTGATTGTTTTGGGTTCGGATTTTTAAGTTCGGCCCTTGGCGTATGCCTAAATTTCGAAGGGGAAGAAGGAATTTGAAACGTTAAAAGCATGAGATCTCCATTTTTAAATATCGTATGCCATTCTAGTTGTAAATGGGTAAATCAACTTCGAATTGTATATGTTACTCGTGAAAAGCTCACTGGGGTAAGAATTTACTTATATTTTTCGACGCGATTAAATTTCCTCGTATTATCATAGAGAGTTGGGTTACCTCCACGTGTTTGCCCCTTAGAAGTTATTAAATGTTTCTCAAGTACATCTCGTTCGAGTTTATATTTTACGAATGCACGCAGTAAACACGAACACCATTTTTAAGAGCCTATTTGGGGTCAAGTTGGTGGGATATTTGTGACATAGACGATTAATATTTGAAAACTTAGTGAGGAAGTTTGACGCATTGTTCATATTATTGGATGGCTTACGAGCAATTTACTTGTGATATGATTATTAAAATATTTTTATTACAATTTCAGCAATTTTAGAGGATGGTTTGGATATGTCATTAGCTAATCGCATGTTTGAAAAACCGTAAGTAATATTATTTATTAATTTGTGTCGGCGAGTTTGAATTAGAACGTAGACTGTAGGAGTAGAGAATTTTACCCGCCCACTTTTCATCTTGAGTGGTCGTGTTACAGTGCCTTCAGATCGGTTATATTGTGTGGCCCCACCTTTAGTATCAACGTGTGTGCGCTTGTGTTTTAGAAGTCGCAAGTTACTCCTTACTGCTGAAATTTTTCTGTGTAAAGCGTCATTCTAGCATATTAGTCCTAAGAGTAGAGGAAGTGCTACTATCTACAATGCCTGGTGCCCACAGATTGATGCCAGTAGGATCAATCTATCCACTCACGCACCTATCTACCTTATGCCTTAGATTTTTAAAAACTTTTAATCAATCTAAACATTTGATCACAATAACCAAAAACGCCGTGGATGTTTTATTTTAAAAACGTTACAAAACAAACAGCATAATTTTACTACACAAATACACATCTAATGTAAGTACACAAAATCTTACACAAACTAACACATCACATAAACTTACTAAACGAGTATTTGGTACGCGGCAGGTGCTCTTAAAATTTCTTCAAACCAAAAAAAATCAAACAAATCTCAAATAACCCTATCACTAACGCATTTTGGCAACAATTTCAATCTGCTTTTCCAAAATACTCAATAAACTCTTTTTATAGGAACAAATATGGTCATTTTGTTTCATATAAAACATTCCACAGTCTTCAAATTCATCGCCTAAAGTATTTACAAATTGTTTTAATTTATTTAAAAATATTGGTACTTCCTCGATATATTTTAAGGAATCAAGTAAATTTTTTACGGAAAGTAAACTGAGAAGGGTCTCATAAGTATTACGTAGATTTTGGTTGAACACAGAAGCAAGAAATTTACAAGTTTCGGTAGCGCTCTCCGGCGTCAACAGTAAAATAAAGGATATTTTTAAAAGATCTGATCGTTGTGATATATCGATAGAATTGTAAAGAAAAATTAAAGTAGAAGCAATAAACACCTGCAGTTCGGCGTCACGATTTGCGACCTGATAGGTGTATACTTGAAGTACATTGTTTAAAAACAGTCCGTCCTCTTCGACGTAATCACAACAATAATTTAAAACAGCAAGGTAAATAGAAACAGAATGAATATTTAACGTTGTAACACTTTTTCTCCGTAGCTGCAGCACTACGTCCCGAGAACAAGCATAACAGTCACTTCCTTCTAATAACAACAAAATAATTTCACAAAAACTGATTAAAATGTAGTTTGGAGTTTGTAAACTAATGAATTTAGTTATAAAGCATGTAAGAACGGTATTAATTAAAGAAAATTTCTTTAATTCGCTGTACCGGTTGACTACGCTCTCTACACAGTGCTTCAACAAACTATTAGACAACTGAAAGGTGAAACAACGTTTCATAAACGACGGGTACTCTTCAACACCAATATTATTCAACACAAATGGCAAATTTGTGTTAAGCCAAAGACGAGTTTCAAAAGTCTCGTCCCTTCTTAAAATTAACGTTATTTTATCTTTTAATTCTAGAACATCGTAAGTTATAACAGCTAAAAGATTAAACAGAGATAATTCATATTTATAATTATACACCTTAAGAAAGTTTTTTAAATCTAACAATGCACAGTTAACCCTTCCAACGCTTTCCTCGGACATAAAGAAAGCGTTAAATTTATTTAGAAAAGCTACAAGTAAACTTATCACAGTAGCAAAAACATTTTTACTAATACAATCAAAATTGAATTTCACCCACTCCACAATGTCACACATTACTATGGAAATATTCGTAAGAGGATACAGTGCAGCATAGGCATTTGCCGCAAACACGCCCACATTCGCATTGGTGCGTATTAACCGGATCAATGCTTTTTGAAAACTTTTTACTATGAAGGAAATATTTTGGTCGTTATATATATTATATGAAGTATAAAATGATTCAGAAAATAGAGCCAAAATGGCGATCACACTATCACAAGTGTCTTGTGTTATGGGGCTATACATTTGCTTGTAGCAATGTATCATTAAATCGGGATATAGAAGGAGAAGATCATCGATACCATAACGGCGCCTTTGAGTTAAGTTGTTTTTTTGTCCTAAGAGTCTGTTGGTCAATGCTTGAAGTACCTGAATTGCACCATTCCTGTAAAGATAAAAGTCATATTAAGTACCAAGTAATTCAAGATTTTTTAAAAATTTGAAATCTTATTTTAGATCAGTTAACAATAATTTACAAATTTACGAGGTCTTTTTTATATTCTTATCTGATAAACAACGATGTTTTTCGTGATGAAACGTAGCTTGGAATGACCACGTAACCATTATAAGCTGCTTCAAATGCCATAAGTTCGATCATTAATCCGGTTACTACAAGAGCGAGTTTCAATACGCCACAAACTCTTGAATGGTTTCCTCCCGAGCTGATAAGTTCCCAGTCACGCCCCATCCTAAGTCTCTCTGTATACCCAAAGTTCTTGGGTAATTCATCGCAAAGATTTTTTTATAAAACGATTGTGGCTTGCGACAATTCATTCACGACTTTAAGGTTTGTGTAAGTGAATCTATGTAATTCCCGTGTTGCAACAGAATAGTCATAGTCTTTTCCTCCAACAAAAACATTTACCTAATTTAATCAAGAGAAAAATCTCGGATTGTCATAAACCTAACTACCAACCAACTAAGCGACGACGAAACCGATATACTCGCCAGAGGATTAAATTTCGCCTTAGCCTCAAAGACAGTCTCGAAAGAGGAAATCAGAAGCGACAGAGCGCATGTCCTACGAACCGCCAAGCCATAACCAAACATAAACAGGAAAAAAGGCCAAACCATAAAAGAACTACAGCACAAAAAGGGCATCAGAATACTATCAACCGACAATGTCACCATTGCAATGGACACTGCAGAATACATCAGGAAAATGGAGCACACACTCTCCCAACCCCGAATATAAGAAGATCAAGAACAACCCAGTTAAGAAAGTATCCACTGCAATAAAATCATCGAACATACCCAAATTTTGAGCCGACCGGACACCAAGACGCCGCCCCAACTTTACTACTCACCGATTATCCACAAAGACAACCACACCTTGCGACCGATAGTCAGTAGGATCGCCCACACATCCTTTAGCCCGATACATTCCACAGTAAGTAAAATGCGTCATAGGAAGTACAAAACATCACGTGAGACACAGAGACTTTATCAAGGACATTATGGTGAGCTTCGATGTGACCACTTGCGGATAAGTTTCAATAGAGAAAACACCAGCACAAGAGCAGTTTGAAACATAACCACGTAGAAAAACCCAGCATTTGCAGAACGCAGAGCGTACACCGGACAGTATTCAACTAAAAAAACAAAAACCTTAGTGAAAGAGAGAAGTTTCTGGCCAAGACTGTACAAAAAAGCAATAGAAATCCAGAAGAACCCCAACAACTTCAACAGAGACCAATGCTTAGAACTACCCAGAATATGAAAATGCGTAGTTCGAGAAAACCACCTATAGAACGATACGAAGCCAACCAACGAAACGATGCAAAATCAACCACTGGAACGTTAAGGATCATTGCCTTCCTGCAAAGTCTTAGCCAAAATCTTGTTTCCTTCAGTAAGATTTTTTTTTGAGTTCAAAAGGGTGTGCGGTGTCTGCTCTGTATTCTGCAAATGCTGAGTTTTCCACGTGGTTATGGTTCAAACTGCTCTTCTATCTTTTAGTCTTGTGCTGACATATCTTCCTGTTTGACATATGTAAACTTTTCCGCAGGTGCACGAAATAACATTAGCAAAAGATTGATGGCAAAGCCATATCATAGTATATAGTAAGTGGAATAAATGTAAATCATTTTCCGCCGTTATAGCTATTTAGAGTGATGCTATATACATCGGACCTTTGGAGATCTTCATGGTTGCACCTTGTCTTCGAAAAGATTGATGTTAAGTTTCTTGTGGTACTAAACACGGTGTTGATGTTGTATTTCTTCAAGAGACGTCCTCCTTTTTATCTGTTACCTTTTACATATGGTAAGAACATTGTGACCAAGGCCTCTTCTCTCTTTATAAAGTTTAGTGTTTTCTTGTTTGTCCGTGGTTGAGCGCTGTCCTTAGCTCTTGGTCGAGATGTTCGGGTTCGCATATGGTCCCTGCTCGGTGTATCAGGATATTTATCACGTTTCGTTTTTTTGCTGAGTGGTGATAGGATTTCTCATAAAGATATCTGTCGGTGAGTTGGCTTTCTGTTTACTTGGTCTCCTAGAGTTCCATCTGGTTTCTTCTTAGCCAGCACCTCCAGAAATTATAGCATTTCCTCTTCTTCCACTGATATGGTGAACTTGATGTTTTGGGGTATTTAGTTGTGGTGGTTCAGAAACCCCATCATCCCCGTGTTGTAAATATAGTTTGGGGTTTAGTGCTTCCTTCTGAAAGACCTTCATTATTAGATTTGCTAGAGTTGAGAACAGAGGTGATCCAATCGCAGCTCCCTCTGTCTGTTCCTAGACTTAGTCTTGGAAGGTGAAGAATGTTGACTTGGTGCATACTCTTGCCAGATCTGCCAGCTTCAAGTCCCTATTTTTCTTGATGAGAGTCGTTCGTAGTTCTTCAAAAGCGTCGTAGATTAACACCTTTGTGAATAGTGAGGTCATGTCAAATCCCACCATAACGTCGTGACTTTGTAGTTGGATCTCGGCGATCTTCTTAATAAAATTTGGCGAGATTCCGTTCTTTCTATGAAACCTTTTACTTCCTGTGCAATGTATCGAGTTAATGGATGTGTGGCCGATTCTACTGCGCTGACTATTGGTTGCAGAAAGTGGTTGTGTTTGTAGATCTTCGGTAAGCAGTAAAATTTGAGCGTCCTGGTTCCGATGCAATTTTTTTGGGTATGTTCGATGATTTTATTGCAGTAAATATTTCTCTTTCTACTTTTTAACTGAGTGGTTTTTGATCTTGTATGGGAGGTCTGAGCGTGGATGTTCCACTTTCCCGATGTATTCTGCGGTGTCCATTACAACAGTTGCATTTTCTTTGTCGGCTGGCAGTATTGTGATGTTCTCTTTGTTCCGTAGTTCTTTTATGACTTGGACTTCTCTCCTGTTAGTGTTTGATTTAAGTGGTTTAAACAGGCGCTGTGTCGGCTCTGACTTCTTCGGTAACGTCCGTTGGTAGTTGCAGACACGGTGTTTCTATGGCGCTGATGATTTCCTCTTTCAGGACAATCCTCTGGTGCGTATATCGGTTGCGTCGTCGCTTAGTTGGTTAGGTTTATGGCGATCCAAGATTTTTCTAGTGTGTTTTGCATTGGATGCGGTCTGCTTTCTTCTGATGCGGTTGCGCATTAATTTCTTCTCCCTTGCACGTTGATTTCTCCGTTGTGAGTTTGTATATTAGGTATCCCTGTCCAATTTGTTGGTTATTTGCAAATGTAGTTCCAACAGGTCGTTTTTCATCTGGTTCTTCTGGGTGCTTGTGTTTTTGATTCTTTTTCGTAGTAGGGCTGTGCTGCCTTTTTGTAAAATCCTCCTTGCGGTCGTTAATTTTAAGGAAGCTGGTATGATTGATTCCTCTCTGCATCGTCGTAAGAACACCAGTTGGTATAGGAGTTTTTGTTTTCTCGTCCTGTACTTCTCCAGTTTTCTTAAAGCAAAATATTTTTTCCCCGTAGAGGTTTCTTAGTTTTGTTTGTAACCTTCCATGACCTCGTTGAATAGTTGGAAGTTTTCCGGGATGGTTGCCACGTTGTCGGTTTATGACGCTTAGACCACCACAACAAAATATACCAAAACATCAAGTTCATCATGAAAGTGGAAGAAGACGAAGTGTTACCATTTGGGTACGTTTGACAAGTTTACAAAAAAGAAACTCGCACCAACAGATACCTCCATGCAGAATCCCATCACCCAGCACACTGGCGAAACTGCAGGGAGGCCTGGGTGAGTCAAGCACCCTCAGAGCCTTCCAGTCCCCTGTCCCACCCTAAGAATGTAACTCACATATATCTTTTCATGAACAACGAGAACCATACTAAAATAAGTCACAACTTCCAGAACAAACGGCGTCCGAATGGTATTTTAGGATGGCGGATTCCGTTGCTAGTTAAACCGCATGAGTGTATTAGATTACGTTAGCTGTTGGCGTGTAGACTTTTAGCTTGTCAACAGAAGTGTCATGACAAACATAAATCGTCGCAAAAGATAGCCACGTCGTTCAGAGATAGGTTCTACTTGGTAAACAATAAGAATTTTTTGTTAAAAATATCTTGGTGTGATTTTCCTGCTGTAGGAATTTGCCTCAGTGATAAATGTCATTTAGGCACTGGAGGTCACAAATTAATATATTTCTGCTTCAAAAGTTAAGCAAGCAACACGCGTGTTAACGCCATGCCTGCTACATTTTAAGTATCTTGAGGCCATCCACGCGGGTAGTGAGTAAATACATTTCGATTGAGAATGTTAGTTGTAAGAAATTCGCTAGGGTAAGAATACATTTTCATTTTACAGCGCGATGTGATTTTCCCTTTGTTATTATAGCAACTTTGGTCACCCGCACCTGTTCTTTCACTTTGGAAAATTCCTATGACGAACTAATAAGGCATGCACGGAAGATACGAATTATACCGGATGCACATTTTGTTAATCTGCGTTAGATGGAAAAATTGACAAATTGTTTACTGTGGAAAGTATTACAATGAATTGGAGGGCACACCTGTGGATATACCTTCATTTACTTCGGAAAGTTTAGCGTACTTTGCTTTCAATCAATTGTATCTTAGCAACTTATTTGTGGTAACTGTGTATATATGTATCAGCTTAATTTGCAGAAATTTTGGGGATGTGTTTGATATGGCATTAGCTGAGTAAGTACCTTGTTCCTTATACTTAATTTGTTTTGAGGTCGGTCGTATGCAAACACGGCCCGAGATATTACGTTTATCATGACCAACGTACGCCACCTTATTGTAGTTACGTAATAAATTTTAATGGAGTGCTTGATTTCAATATTGCGCAATCACCATAATTTCTTGCTAATTGAGTGTTTTTTGTTGTATTCGCCAACGTTAATTTATTGAATGTAACATTTACTGCTTATGTGTACGAGGCGTAGCCTAATTTAAGAGTCCTGTATAATTAGTCGTATTGCCATATTGTTAGCAAACCCTTAGTTGTTAGATATCCCTTATTGTATTTGTTTTTTTATTACCTTATGCTGACGTTGGAATAAATATTCTCGTTGTTAGACTTGTGTTAGTCGATTTAACTACCTTTAGCGTTGTCAGATACAAACGGGCATCTGTAGTGTATATTTCTCCTGTTTTGGAGGTCTTTTAATAACTTTAAAACGGCACATCAAAGATCAAGCTGAATCTTATCAGTTACACACGTACGACTCAGTCTTCGACGTTCTAAGCTGCCGCTACTTCCTTTGGAGCAATTTAATCACTGGTAAGTGGTAGCAGATCCAAAATGAGAAAAAGTGATGTGGTCCAGTTCAATTAGAGGTAAAGAATTCCGTTCGTGTTAAAGATGTTTTTTTAAAAAATAGGAGAGTCAAAATATGGTGTACCGTTTTTTGGAACCAATTTGTTTAAACCTAAAAGCAATAAATAAAAAACTTACTTTACATTCCAGTCGCCGCTTGAAAACTCGTTAATAGCGCGAATAGCCGCTGGACTGACGTATTCAAAAGTTTCATTTTGAATACTGCTGTTGGATATCAAAATTTCTAAAGAGTGCAATGCTGATGCTTTTGCGCTATTTCCTGAAGATGGATTTTCAAGAACATCTAAAATAAACCTCATGGAACGATTTAAGAATACCTAAAAAAATTAAATAAGTAAAGCAACAACCTATTTTTAAATAATAATACACGATTTGGATGCATCTCGGCAGTTACGATGGCGTTGATTATAAGGCGATGCTCGGGATTTCTGCGTATTTTAGATAACTTAATTTCGGGAGTTGCGTAAATGGAAAATAAAACTGATTCTAAATAGTGATTGAGAATTGTTTGTTCATCGTGGGAACTTTGAAATGCGTTAGTACAGATTATGTGGATTGCAGAAGCAGCAGCGCATGCTACACTTTTACCAGTTCCTTGTTCCATAATTTCATTCGCAAGCTCAAAACACACGCCAAGCTGTTTTTTGTTACTAATTTTGAGAACGTTACATAATATATTTGTAATAGTCTAAAAAATAATGATGCAGTTTGATCCTAAACCCAATACAACTTACCACAAAAGTCTGCTCAATGCTTTTGGAAGCATGCGGGTGATCAAAGCTTACTTTTACTAATTCTCTAATTAGAACGTCACAACATGCAAGAATTGAAGAATATTCAGATTGTGTTATCAAGCCTTTTTGCAATAATGTCGAAATAAACGATGTAAAAGTATAAATAGCGAGTGTTTCTTCTAAATCAGTTAAAGAAGAAAAATTCCTAACTAGATGTTTCCATTTTTCCAATATTTCTCCAACTTTATTATCGGCACTTCGGTTCAGTGCGAGAGTCAGACAGCATTCAGCTTTAGTTATACATTCTTTGCCGTGTTTACTCTCCAGCATACTAAATGCAGTTTCAGAAGTGATTTTTGAAACCGAATCCCCCTCCCACTTCTCTATGATTGCGAAAATCTCTGGAAATACCTTTTCTGACGATAGAAATTCTGTCACAATCACTTGGTAGGTAATATCGCTGTCGTACAAATATGCGTTTTTTGAAAGAAGGTGTTTGTAAAAAGGAGACTGTTTTTGATCGTAGTTATCACTCTCATCGAGATTGTATTTAGTTTTTAAAGATTGAGAACTGTTACGTATGCTGTTCGAAAGCAGGTTAAATAACTCACTACCTATTTTAACTCCTCTTAATGATCTGCTTAGTAATCCCAAAATACTAAATTCGAATAACCACCGCACGAAATCAGTATAACAGTCTAAATTCTCAAAAATGTTACTTTGAAGCATTTTATTCGCTCGAACAATCATGTGCGATAAAAAGTAATGCAACTCTTTAAAGAAAACGTCTTCAGATGAAAACAAAGTGCTGTCCAAATAAGACTTCATCTGTTCAATGTGCCAATTAGTCAGTTCAGATTTTTTGCTATTAAAAACGCACAGAGTCTTGATACCATAAGTCTGACTTATATAATTAGGCGAATTTACTAAAGCGTGAATATCACATTGATGGTCCATTATGCTGAGACAACCTTTGAAAACTGAGTAATGTAGCACAAGTGCGGGGTAACATGTGAGCAACATATTTGAGCCAATTTCTTGGTAGACTTGTGCACCAAAACGTTGAACTCCTAAGTTTACGCACTGGGCTAACGTTTTCGCAATCATTTCCCTAGAAAAAAATATATATATATAAACGGTGTAATAAATAGACCTGGGTCGACGTATCAATACGTCGAGCGAATTGACATTTCGATAAGTACCAAAACTATTGTTACGTATAAAAATGGTGTTGTTTAAATATATATATAAATATAAATGATTGGGTTTTGACTTTTTCTTTCTTATAATCATCTTAATTACCTACTTTTTCTATAGAATTACATAAATATTTTTAAATTCATGTTTGAAAAAATCTACAACACAGGTACATTGATATTCCTATACGTATCGCTATTTCGATAAGTAGATTTCAGTCATAAAAATTAATTTCCAGTTTAATTTAGGGTGTGGTCATTTCTATAATTAAAATTAATTCGATTCAAAGTTGGATTTGCGCGCCGCGGTGGTGCAAACCAACGGCACCTAATTAAAGTCATTTTTTCGCAATAACGTGCAATTCTGATTTTTCTGCAAATTGACATAGTAATAGTATAAGCATTGATAAACTACATATTAAAAAATTAGAATGTGACCATTTCTATAATTAAACTCAATTCGATTCAACGTTGGATCTGCGTGCTACGGTGCTGCATCACAACGGCACCTAATTAAAGCCGTTTTTGGCAATGACGTGCAAATCTGAATTTACAAAATCGTAGTATCGAATAAGCATTGATAAACAATATATTAAAAAATTACGATGTCGTCATTTCTATAATTAAAAATAATTCGATTCAAAGTTGGATTTGCGCGACGCGGTGCTGCATGCCAGCGGCATCTAATTAAAGTCATTTTTTCGCAAAAACGAGCAATTCTAATTTTTGTGCAAATTAACATAGTAATAGAATATAGTATAGAATTGATAAACAACATATTAAAAAATTACGATGTGCTCTTTTCTATAACCAAATTAATTCGAATTTGCTGATCACGGTGCTGCATGCCAACGGCACCTAAATAAAGTCGTCCTTTTTGCAACGACCTGCAATTCTGATTTTTATGCAAATTATCGTCGGAATAGAATAAGCGTTAATAAACAAAATATCAGAAAATTACATTGTGACCATTTCTATAATTAAAATTAATTCGATTCAAAGTTGGATTTGCGTGCCACAGTGCTGGATGCCGACGGCACCTAATTAAAGTCGTTTTTTTTGCAATGACGTGCAATTCTGATTTTTCTGCAAATTGGCATAGGTATAGAATAAGCACTAATAAACAACATATCAAAAATTTATGGAGTGGTCATTTCTGTATTAAAAAATAAATAGTTGAATTTGTGCGCCACTGTGCTGTATGCCAACAGTACCTAATTAAAGTCGTTTTTTGCAATGCAATTCTGATTTCTCTGCAAATTGACATAGTGATAGAATAAGCATAATAAATAAAAAATTACGATGTGCTCATTTCTATAATCAAAATTAATTCGATTCAAAGCTAAATTTGAGCGCTACTGGGCTGCATGCCAACGGCAACGAATTAAAGTCGTTTTTCGCAATGGCGTGCAATTCTGAATTTTTTGCAAATTGACATATAGTATAGAGTTGATAAACAACATATCAAAAAATTACGATGTGCTCTTTTCTATAACCAAATTAATTCGATTCAAAGTTAATTTTGCTGACCACGGTGCTGCATGCCAACGGCACTTAATTAAAGCCTTTTTCGCAATGACGTTCAATTCCGAATTTTCTGCAAATTATCGTCGTAATAGAATAAGCGTTAATAAACAAAATATCAGAAAATTGCGATGTGACCATTTCTATAATTAAAATTAATTCGATTCAAAGTTGGATTTGCGCGCCGCGGTGCTGAAAGCCAACGGCACCTAGTTAAAGTCATTTTTTCGCAATAACGTGCAATTCTGATTTTTTGCAAATTGGCATAGGTATAGAATAAGCATTAATAAACAACATATCCACAGTTTATGGTGTGGTCATTTCTGTATTAAAATATAAATAGTTGAGTTTGCGCGCCACGGTGTTGCATGTCAACGGCACTTAATTAAAGCCGTTTTCGCAATGACGTGCAATTCTGATTTTTCTGCAAATTGGCATACGTATAGAATAAGCATTAATAAACAACATATCAAAAATTTATGGTGTGGTCATTTCTGTATTAAACAATAAATAGTTGAATTTGCGCGCCACGGTGCTGTATGCCAACGGCACCTAATTAAAGTCGTTTTATGCAATGGCATGCAATTCTGATGTTGCTGCAAATTGACATAGTAATAGAATAAGCATTAATAACTAAACTATTGAAAAAATTACGATGTGCTCATTTCTATAATCAAAATTAATTCGATTCAAAGCTAAATTTGCAGACCACAGGGCTGCGTGCCAACGGCACATAATTAAAGCCGTTTTTTGCAATGACGTGCAATTCTGAATTTTCTGAAAAAATTGGCATATGTATAAAATAAGCATTAATAAACAACATATCAAAAATTTAGGGTGTGGTCATTTCTATAATTAAAATTAATTCGATTCAAAGTTGGGTTTGTGCGCCACGGTGTTGCATGTCAACAGCACCTAATTAAAATCGTTTTTTCGCAATGGCGCGCAATTCTGATTTTTCTGCAAATTGACATAGTAATAAAATAAGCATTGATAAACAATATATCAAAAAATTACGATGTGCTCATTTCTATAATTATAATTAATTCGATTCAAAGTTGGATTTGCGTGCCACGGTGTTGCATGCCAACGGCACTTAATTAAAGCCGTTTTCGCAATGACGTGCAATTCTGATTTTGTGCAAATTGACATAGGTATCGAATAAGCATTAATAAACAGCGTAGCAAAAGTTTAGAGTGTGGTCATTTCTATAATTAAAATTAATTCGATTCAAAGTTGGATTTGCGTGCCAGGTTGTTGCATGCCAACGGCACTTAATTAAAACCGTTTTTCGCAATGACAAGCCATTCTGAATTTTCTGCAAATTGACTTTGATATAGAATAAGCATTACTAAACAGTATATCAAAAATTTAGGATGTGGTTATTTCTATAATTAAAATTAATTCGATTCAAAGTTGGATTTGCGCGCCGCGGTGCTGAAAGCCAACGGCACCTAGTTAAAGTGATTTTTTCGCAATAACGTGCAATTCTGATTTTTTTTGCAAATTGGCATAGTAATAGAATAAGCGTTGATAAACAATATATCAAAAAATTACGATGTGCTCATTTCTATAATCATAATTAATTCAATTCAAAGTTTATTTGCAGACCACGGTGCTGCAGGCCAACGGCACCTAGTTAAAGTCATTTTTTCGCAATAACGTGCAATTCTGATTTTTTTGCAAATTGGCATAGGTATAGAATAAGCATTGATAAACAACATATTAAAAAATTACGATGTTGTCATTTCTATAATTAAAAATAATTCGATTCAGTATTGGATTTGCGCGCCTCGGTGCTGCATGCCAGCGGCATCTAATTAAAGACATGTTTTCGCAAAAACGAGCAATTCTAATTTTTGTGCAAATTAACATAGTAATAGAATAAGCATTAATAAACAAAATATCAAAAAATTACGATGTGCTCATTTCTATAATCATAATTAATTCGATTCAAAGTTAAATTTGCAGACCACGGTGCTATTTTTCGCAATGACGTGCAATTCGGAATTTCTTGCAAATTGACATGGTAATAGAATAAGCATTGATAAACATATTAAAAAATTAGGATGTGACCATTTATATAATGAAACTCAATTCGATTCAAAGTTGAGTTTGTGCGCCACGGTGCTGCATGTCAACGGCACCTAATTAAAGCCGTTTTTCGCAATGACGTGCAATTCTGAATTTTCTGCAAATTGGCATAGGTATAGAATAAGTATTAATAAATAACATATCAAAAATTTAGGGTGCGGTCATTTCTATAATTAAAATTAATTCGATTCAAAGTTGGATTTGCGCGCCGCGGTGCTGCATGCCAGCGGCATCTAATTAAAGTCATTGTTTCGCAAAAACGAGCAATTCTAATTTTTGTACAAATTAACATAGTAATAGAATATAGTATAGAATTGATAAACAACATATTAAAAAATTACGATGTGCTCTTTTTAACCAAATTAATTCGATTCAAAGTTAAATTTGCTGATCACGGTGCTGCACGCCAACGTTTTTTTTTGCAACGACGTGCAATTCTGATTTTTATGCAAATTATCGTCGTAATAGAATAAGCGTTAATAAACAAAATATCAGAAAATTACGATGTGACCATTTCTATAATTGAAATTAATTCCATTCAAAGTTGGATTTGCGTGCCACAGTGCTGCATGCCGACGGCACCTAATTAAACTAGTTTTTTTGCAATGACGTGCAATTCTGATTTTTCTGCAAATTGGCATAGGTATAGAATAAGCATTAATAAACAACATATCAAAAATTTATGAAGTGGTCATTTCTGTATTAAAAAATAAATAGTTGAATTTGCGCGCCACGGTGCTGTATGCCAACAGCACCTAATTAAAGTCGTTTTTTGTAATTCTGATTTCTCTGCAAATTGACATAGTAATAGAATAAGCATTAATAAATAAATAATTAAAAAATTACGATGTGCTCCTTTCTATAATCAAAATTAATTCGATTTAAAGCTAAATTTGCGAACCACAGTGCTGCATGCCAACGGCATCTAATGAAAGTAGTTTTTTTGCAATGACATGCAATTCTGATTTTTCTGCAAATTGGCATAGGTATCGAATAAGCATTATTAAACAACACATCAAAAATTTATGGTGTGGTCATTTCTTTATTAAAATATAAATAGTTGAATTTGCGCTACGGTGCTGTATGCCAACAGCACCTAATTAAAGTCGTTTTTTGTATTTCTGATTTCTCTGCAAATTGACATAGTAATAGAATAAGCATTAATAAATAAACAATTAAAAAACTACGATGTGCTCCTTTCTATAATCAAAATTAATTCGATTCAAAGCTAAATTTGCGGACCACAGTGCTGCATGCCAACGGCACCTAATTAAAGTCGTTTTTTGCAATGGCGTGCAATTCTGATTTTTCTGCAAATTGGCGTAGGTATCGAATAAGCATTAATAAACAAACAATTAAAAAATTACGATGTGTTCCTTTCTATAAACAAAATTAATTCGATTCAAAGCTAAATTTGCGGACCACAGTGCTGCATGCCAACGGCACCTAATTAAAGTCGTTTTTTGCAATGGCGTGCAATTCTGATTTTTCTGCAAATTGGCGTAGGTATCGAATAAGCATTAATAAACAACATATCAAAAATTTAGGGTGTGCTCATTTCTATAATCACAATTAATTCGATTCAAAATTAAATTTGCTGACCACGGTGCTATTTTTCGCAATGACGTGCAATTCGGAATTTCTTGCAAATCGACATAGTAATTCTATAATCAAAATTAATTCGATTTAAAGCTAAATTTGCGAACCACAGTGCTGCATGCCAACGGCATCTAATGAAAGTAGTTTTTTTGCAATGACATGCAATTCTGATTTTTCTGCAAATTGGCATAGGTATCGAATAAGCATTAATAAACAAACAATTAAAAAATTACGATGTGCTCCTTTCTATAAACAAAATTAATTCGATTCAAAGCTAAATTTGCGGACCACAGTGCTGCATGCCAACGGCATCTAATGAAAGTAGTTTTTTGCAATGACATGCAATTCTGATTTTTCTGCAAATTGGCATAGGTATCGAATAAGCATCAATAAACAAACAATTAAAAAATTACGATGTGTTCCTTTCTATAAACAAAATTAATTCGATTCAAAGCTAAATTTGCGGACCACAGTGCTGCATGCCAACGGCACCTAATTAAAGTCGTTTTTTGCAATGGCGTGCAATTCTGATTTTTCTGCAAATTGGCGTAGGTATCGAATAAGCATTAATAAACAACATATCAAAAATTTAGGGTGTGCTCATTTCTATAATCACAATTAATTCGATTCAAAATTAAATTTGCTGACCACGGTGCTATTTTTCGCAATGACGTGCAATTCGGAATTTCTTGCAAATCGACATAGTAATTCTATAATCAAAATTAATTCGATTTAAAGCTAAATTTGCGAACCACAGTGCTGCATGCCAACGGCATCTAATGAAAGTAGTTTTTTTGCAATGACATGCAATTCTGATTTTTCTGCAAATTGGCATAGGTATCGAATAAGCATTATTAAACAACAAATCAAAAATTTATGGTGTGGTCATTTCTTTATTAAAATATAAATAGTTGAATTTGCGCGCCACGGTGCTGTATGCCAACGGCACCTAATTAAAGTCGTTTTTTGCAATGGCGTGCAATTCTGATTTATCTGCAAATTGACATAGTAATAAAATAAGCATTGATAAACAATATACCAAAAAATTACGATGTGCTCATTTCTATAATCATAATTAATTCGATTCAAAGTTAAATTTGCAGACCACGGTGCTATTTTTCGCAATGACGTGCAATTCGGAATTTTTTACCAATTGACATAGTAATAGAATACGCATTGATAATCATATTAAAAAATTAGGATGTGACCATTTCCTATTATGAAACTCAATTCGATTCAAAGTTGGATTTGCGTGCCACGGTGTTGCATGCCAACGGCACTTAATTAAAGCCGTTTTCGCAATGACGTGCAATTCTGATTTTGTGCAAATTGACATAGGTATAGAATAAGCATTAATAAACAGCATAGCGAAAGTTTAGAGTGTGGTCATTTCAATAATTAAAATTAATTCGATTCAAAGTTGGATTTGCGCGCCACGGTGCTGCATTCTAACAGCACCTAATTAAAATCGTTTTTTCGCAATGGCGTGCAATTCTGATTTTTCTGCAAATTGACATAGTAATAGAATAAGCAATGATAAACAATATATCTAAAAATTACGATGTGCTCATTTCTATAATCATAATTAATTCGATTCAAAGTTAAATTTGCAGACCACGGTGCTATTTTTCGCAATGACGTGCAATTCGGAATTTTTTACCAATTGACATAGTAATAGAATACGCATTGATAATCATATTAAAAAATTAGGATGTGACCATTTCCTATAATGAAACTCAATTCGATTCAAAGTTGGATTTGCGTGCCACGGTGTTGCATGCCAACGGCACTTAATTAAAGCCGTTTTCGCAATGACGCGCAATTCTGATTTTGTACAAATTGACATAGGTATAGAATAAGCATTAATAAACAGCATAGCAAAAGTTTAGAGTGTGGTCATTTCAATAATTAAAATTAATTCGATTCAAAGTTGGATTTGCGCGCCACGGTGCTGCATTCTAACAGCACCTAATTAAAATCGTTTTTTCGCAATGGCGTGCAATTCTGATTTTTCTGCAAATTGACATAGTAATAGAATAAGCAATGATAAACAATATATCTAAAAATTACGATGTGCTCATTTCTATAATCATAATTAATTCGATTCAAAGTTAAATTTGCAGACCACGGTGCTATTTTTCGCAATGACGTGCAATTCGGAATTTTTTGCCAATTGACATAGTAATAGAATACGCATTGATAATCATATTAAAAAATTAGGATGTGACCATTTCCTATAATGAAACTCAATTCGATTCAAAGTTGGATTTGCGTGCCACGGTGTTGCATGCCAACGGCACTTAATTAAAGCCGTTTTCGCAATGACGTGCAATTCTGATTTTGTGCAAATTGACATAGGTATAGAATAAGCATTAATAAACAGCATAGCAAAAGTTTAGAGTGTGGTCATTTCAATAATTAAAATTAATTCGATTCAAAGTTGGATTTGCGTGCCACGTTGCTGCATGCCAACGGCACTTAATTAAAACGGTTTTTCGCAATGACAAACAATTCTGAATTTTCTGCAAATTGACTTTGATATAGAATAAGCATTAGTAAACAATATATCAAAAAATTTAGGATGTGGTTATTTCTATAATTAAAATTAATTCGATTCAAAGTTGGATTTGCGCGCCACGGTGCTGCATTCCAACAGCACCTAATTAAAATAGTTTTTTCGCAATGGCGTGCAATTCTGATTTTTCTGCAAATTCACATAGTAATAGAATAAGCATTAATAAATAAACAATTAAAAAATTACGATGTGCTTCTTTCTATAATCAAAATTAATTCGATTCAAAGCTAACTTTGTGGACCACAGTGCTGCATGCCAACGACACCTAATTAAAGTCGTTTTTTTTTGCAATGACATGCAATTCTGATTTTTCTGCAAATTGGCATAGGTATAGAATAAGCATTAATAAACAACATATCAAAAATGTATGGTGTGGTCATTTCTGTATTAAAATATAAATAGTTGAGTTTGCGCGCCACGGTGCTGCATGTTAAGGGCACTTAATTAAAGCCGTTTTTCGCAATAACAAGCAATTCTGAATTTTCTGCAAATTGACGAAGGTATAGAATAAGCATTAATAAACAAACATATCAAAAATTTAGAGTGTGGTAATTTCTATAACTAAAATTAATTCGATTCAAAATTGGATTTGCGCGCCACGGTGCTGTATGCCAACGGCACTTAATTAATGCCGTTTTTCGCAATGACGTAGAATTCTGAATTTTCTGCAAATTGACATAGGTGAAAAACTGGAAATTAATTTTTATAGCTGAACTCTATGACTAATTTAACACCGATGATATTTCAATATGAATGCCATATTGCTTTCCACTAGTGATAAACTTACCAATTATTATCAAAGTGAATTAAAATCATGTTAACAATATTCGGAATGAACACTGCATTCCAAATGTTAAAGTCCATTCGGTTGATCACAACTTTTAGAACCTTCATTGCATAATCTGTGATGTTCTCTAACAGCATAGCAGCTAAACGCGGAGCCATTTCATTAACATAATCCTCAACATCGACAGTTATAGGCCAATACTTCATCAAATGTATTATCATAACACATTCACTCTTATCCCACCATGCCAATTGATTTATCTTAGTGAACAACGTAATTTTTTCTTTTATATTCATTCTTTTAATAACAACACCCAAAATCTCATCGGAAACCTTCACAGCTTGTTTGCAATGTATTCCTTTTAAGTACAAATAGATTTGATTTAACACAGATTGATGACAACCACTTAGATCTGTGGAATTTTTAACGAGTAAATATAAAGCATTCAAAAGAGAAATGCAAGTTGGAGATGTGATTGTACCATTTAAGTTTATCAAAACACATCGTATAATCCGTAACAATAATGATTCGTCAGATGTATTTCTTATAAACCGTCTTAATAAATTAGAAATTGATATCATCAGGATTGCTGCAAAGGCTTCGCCATTTAAAATATTAAGCTGCACATCACACAAACTAAATTTTACAATAATCAGTCTTTGCTTTAGTTTTTCTAAGATTTCTACATGCGCTGCTAATGCCTTAGCAACGTCATTTTCTGATAAAAATAAAAATGAATTTAAAATGCATTTTGCTTCGGCGTGCAATGTGCCAGAATCATAGTTTTGTGTTCCGCATGTTAAACCAATGTATTGTATTAAACTAGTTGCATTATGTATTTCATTTTCTGTTTCTTCTAGTGATTTGTAGCCCCACTGATGGGTCACCTAAAAACTTAAAAAGTAACACTAAAAGCATAAATAATTTCCCACTCACTCTTACAATATTCTCTATAAAATAGGGCATATTGTTGTGCGACTTGCTCAGTTAATTCTTTCATTTAAAGGTTTGTTATAAATGAAGTCATGAGTTTTTCAAACTGGTAAAGATTGGATTAAAACTTGTCGAACGTAAAGATATGTATAATATGTAAATGAAAGTGTTCTTAAATAAATTAATTTTAAATAAATTTAACATAATTGTATTTTACTCGACTCACACGTTTACAGTGGTGCCAGATTGTACCAGATGAAATTTGCTCGTGAGCGTTGCCAACTGTTTTTTTTTTGGTTCTATGTACACTCAACTAAACAAAAAACGGGACACCTTATAGTTAGTTCGATTGAAATAATTTTAATTAGCGATGTAAACTAGGCTTGTTAGTAAATGTGATCGGCAAACATTCGTGGCCGTTCGCGATTCTATTCAAATTAGATAAATAATAAACATTGACAATACCAGAAACGATATCGCCTTGCGAAAGAAAAGACGGAGGCGCAGAAACCAATTGCGCCACAAAATCAACGATTATTTTTGCAGGGAAATAATGGGTGAAGAGATCGACAAGCGAAATATGAGAACATAATAACGACTAGCGTATATTTACAGACCAGACCAAAACTAGGACTACATGGTTCTCTGAAAAAATGCACGTTATGATGTTAATACCAGAAGGGCAGGAATGTATAAAAGTACACGTTGAAGTAAGAGAGGCTTTAGTAGATAAGCGCGCGCAGTATCATACCGGCGTGAGTCCCACACTACTCTTATCGTGGAAGCAAAACGATCAGAATGCAAACAGGCAACAAAGAATTGGGGTATGAAACCCCCCCACCTCTTATGCTAACCGTGTTTGACATTCGAATGACAATATCTAGGTGTCGTCTTAAACGAAGAATAAGCGGGCTTTGGTTCAAGCTCCGAAACGAAAAAAAATGTGCTCCCAGATTCTCTGGAGTTAACTTAAAAGAGAGCTTTCTATAGGTGTCCTGTGCTGATCAGTCTGCTAAAAATTAGGTGGTGCAGACCCTAAAATAAGAACCTTCGGCTAGATACGAAACTTAACATCGTTGATGCTAAGAACGTTCCAAAACCAGCTAGAACCATGATATAGATTCCGGAATCCATCGTGGAAAAGTACTAAAGCGCTTAAAACCCAGAGCTTCTGATAGAAACCTGGAGTGTTGTTGATAAGAAGGAAGATCCGAAAGATGAAAGTTCATGGGAAAAATACAGAATCTCGACTGCAAACCTTACCTAAATCTTTCCCGGGTCTTATTCACACTTCTGCGAGAGAAAAGAAAGGGACAAAAAGATGGAGATCGACGACAAAGTAGTGGCGAGAATCAAACCAACATCCTAGCTGTAACACAAGTGTCTCACAGTCTTACAGATAAACCTACAACACTGTAAGGCAGCTTCAGCTTCACCGGTACACATACTCTGGTTTCTCTTCAATATGCGAATAAATCTTTCGCCTTTAGCTAAAGCAAAAAGACTTTGATTAATTCATTTTGTGAGCAAATCAAGCGAAGTCGGATTATTAAGGCCGACAGTAATTTTTGTAATTTGATATAATAGCGTTGTTATTGATAAAAGTTGTTCCTTTCGACGGTGCTTTAGACCCTTACCTCCACGAGGTTAAAGGTGGGCAACAACTCACAGGCTATAAGTCCAACCGTTTTTGGTAATAAGTTACTGTGTACGGCTAAAAGGGTTATCAGGTAACAGTTTGTTTCTCCAGCCGACACTCCACGTGCGTCGCGCTCAGCCTCTCCTATTCTCTCAGCCTCCTCCGCCATGGAAGCTGAGTCCGCGTCCAGCAAGCGTCGTCGTGAAGAAGACGACGATGTCATCCTTTCTGATAAAACCTCCCTAGACAGCATTGAAACTTCCTTCGATGCCGACATCACTCGTCTTACCAAGGTAATTTCTGCCTGCAAGATTACCACTTCTCGTCAATCAGAAATGATTGACATAGTCAGCAGGCTTCAAGCGACTTTCAGGAAATCCTTAATCAACCGTCGTGTCTCGCAGCAAACTGCTGACGTTGCTAATGCCTTGGCTGATGTCCAATCAGCCTTGCAATCTGTTACAGCCAAGTTGTCCACAACCGATGCTGCACATCCTACCCCAGTCTCCTATGTTCAAGCGGCCCAAACCAAACTAGTCGAAAAGGTCAAGGTACCTTCCGGCAAATCCGTCGCACCTGTTCCCAGGTCGACAGTAGTAATTGTTCCAGAACCCGATAGTCCTCTCAAGACCGCTGACGAAACCAAGACGACCCTCATGAAAGTTTTGGATCCGCAAAGATATGGCCTAAGACTAGACCGTGTGACAAAAACGGGGAAAAGCTCTATCAGACTGGAATCTGAGAAATCAGATTTGACAAAAATTCCTGCGGCTATCCTAGATCAAGCCGGCCTTGTGATCAAACCCCAAGGCAAATCGTTTCCTCGCATTTCTATCCTAGACGTTCCTAGAAACCTGTCC
Source organism: Aquatica leii (assembly GCA_035610365.1). NCBI lineage: Eukaryota > Metazoa > Arthropoda > Insecta > Coleoptera > Lampyridae > Aquatica > Aquatica leii. The sequence continues at coordinate 35,807,535 of CM069439.1, forward strand.
CCTGAGCAGGTGAAAGAGGCTTTGGTCTCTCAGAACTTCCACGATGCCTCAGATCAGGTGCTTCATCTGGCAAATGAGCACTTAAAAGTGCTGTTTCGCTTCGGCAATAGAGAAGGGGCAAATTGTAACTGGATACTTGAGGTTCATCCGGAAGTTCGACGATACCTTTTGGCATCGCGTCGTGTGTACGTCGCCTGGAATGCATGCCGGGTCAATGACCATATCCGGGTCACAAGTTGTTTTAACTGCCAGAAATACGGCCACCATTCGATGAACTCTGAGAGTGACATACAGTGCGGCCATTGTGCTAAAAAGCACGAGACTAAAACATGCCCTAACCCGGATCGAGACCCGACGTGCGCTAACTGCGTTCGCTTTGGCCACAAAGGAGACGTCGTCAAACATAAGGCGACCTCTAACACCTGCCCGGCGTATTTAAAACGGCTCGAGGCCAAGATTTCAAATACCGATTATGGACTTTGAGGACACTCAATTAACTTTGAGGTTTGCGCAAGTGAATCTTCGCAATTCACGTGTTGCGACTTTCGAAGCGATTAGTTTCTCCTCCGACAACGAAATTGACGTATTACTGACCCAAGAACCATACGTGTTCAGTTCAGGCTCAGGGTTCAAGCTCGCTGGTGCGGCTGTACCCTTCAACAGGATTGCCACATCCTCTTCTATGCGGTATTACTCGGCTATTGTTTTCAATAGTTCGATGCCCGTCGGAGTGGTAACACTCAGCCATTTAACTAATAACTGCAATGCGGTAACTATGGTTACGGTTGGAAACACCTCCTTTGCAATCGTCGGCGTTTATTGGCCGCCGAGTGAGGATGTTCGTATTCATCTCCAACACTTAGATAAAATCCTTGATGAACTAAGAGGCACTCCTACTATCATATCAGGTGACTTCAACTATCGCCGCTTTGGCACTCCCCGGTGACCGACGAACGAGGACGATGTGTGGAGAACCTCGTGGGTGAACGAGACCTCTGTGTTGTTAATGAACCATATTAACCTTGCACTTTCGCTAGCCATCTAGGTTCAACTAATATAGACGTCACATTAGCTTCTCCTTGTTTAGCCAGAAAAATATCAAACTGGCGCGTCATCCCAGATGTAATTGAAAGTGACCACCGACTGATACGGTTTGAATTAACCGTCAACGCCCCTAACGACGTACCGATCCCTAAAAGAGTCCTTGATTTTAAACGCATTGATTCCGTCCGCCTAAATGAGGCTATAGTAAATTTAATTCCTACTTATCTTCCACGTGGTGCTTTATGCCACGATCCTAAATCTGTAGACGCCCTCATTGATAAGTTGACCAGGTTGATCCTCGACTCTTGTCAAAACGGCTTGAATAGCATACGCTTAAAATCTAGAGCTGGTGTACCTTGGTGGAGTACTAAGTTAGACAGGTTAAAGCGAGCGGTGCGTTGTTTAAGAAAACACCACCAAAAATGCCCCTGCCGACGTAAAACCTCAATGACTTGCCTCTTATAAGGCCGCGCTTCACCGATACAAACTGGCAGTGAAGACAGCGAAATATAGCTCATGGCAAAGTTTTGTGGAAAAAAGCCTGGCGAGTCCTTGGGGGTTAGTTTACAAGTTATCCTCCCGTAAATTTCGGTCGATCCAACCGTGCTCCAATGTTAAAGACGGCGACAGATACACTATTTTAGAATTAGACACGATCAAAGTTATAGTTTCCACATTATTCCCGGACGACGATCCATCGACGGACAATGCCCATAACGCCCAAATAAGATCCCGATTTCTTTTGCTAAGTAATTCCCGACAGGACTGGGTGGTCACTAGCGACGATTTAGCCACGGTGGCTAGCAAAATCCCTAAGAACAAAGCTCCTGGACTTGACAGAATACATTGTAATGTTTTGCGAACGATTGTTCTAGATTCTCTCTCGTCAACGATCATTGACCTGTTCAACTCATGTATAAAAATTGGTTATTTTCCTACCAGCTGGAAAGCTGGTAGACTAATCACTATTCGCAAGCCCGGAAAGAAGGATCTCGCCAATCCCAACTCGTACCGCCCTATAACTTTGTTATCCGAACTAGACAAACTTTTCGAAAGGACACTTATTAAAAAGATACACGACGACATTCCGCCTAACGTTTTATTCCATCCTAGACAATGTGGCTTCGTTCCTGGCAAAACGACGACTGACGCCGCCCGTCGATTAACTACAATTGTATAATCGAACGTTTCCAAGTACAGACTAGTTATTTTCATAGACATCTCTGGAGCGTTCAACAACGTATAGTGGCCCTCTATAATCGAAGCTCTCGTCGTTAAGAGAGTACCTGCAGATGCTACGCGCATCATTTGTAGTCAATTGTCGAATAGATCGATAACTTCTATTGCGAACGTTTCACGTTCAACTTTCACGAACCGACTGACGAAGGGCTGTCCACAAGGCTCGGTTTTTGGGCCGACTTTGTGGAACTTGGTTGTCAATGATCTCCTGGACGAAGACTTACCAACAGACTGCGACATTTTCGCTTATGCGGACAACCGTCACAGTGTCCGCAAATTCTCGACGAGACTTAGAGGCAAAATCTAACACGTGCCTAAATATTGTGACTGGCTGGGCTGGCAGCAATAAACTAAGTATTTCTGCAGACAAAACTAAGTACATGGTTTTTGGCTCTACACTAAGACGAGATCCTTCACTGCGCCTCCTCGATACTCCTGTCCGTAGGGTCTTCGAATTCAAGTACCTCGGACTATTGCTCGACGACAAGCTGAGTTTTGTTAAAGATTGCGCTTTCGTGGTTGACAAGTGTAACAGTGTCTTGCACTTGTTCTACAAATACTCACGTTTGAAATGGAACCTTCACAAAAAACATCTTGCGAATATCTTCGACAATGCAGTTATTCCCATGCTCACATATGGCTTAGACATTTGGTACCACATACTTCAACATTCCCACGTGGTCAGGAAACTGGCCTCGTTGCAATCCTTGTTCCTAAGAAAAATCCTTGGGGCGTATCGCACCATTTCCGTAGATACCCTCTGTGTTATTTCTAAACATTCTCCTCTACATCTCCTTTTGCAGGAAATTTACTGCACCAAAGTTCTTCGCAAGGCTGGCTCGTGCAATTTCCTTGACCAGCACGTTTCACACGACAATTTTTCGTCCTTTTCAGCGGCCAAGCGTCACTTAAAGGTCTTGATCTTGGGCGAATGGCAGCGGCTGTGGGACACTTCCCATAAAGGGCGTAATGCCTATTCTCTTATCCCGGATATCCTTACCTGAGTCAGAATGCCCCACGTCCCTGGACGAGAGGTCGTCCAAATCCTGTCTTCACACGGCGGATTTCGTTGCGATCTAAAGCCCATTAGCGTTTTGGATGATGACAGGTGTCCGTCGTGTGGCGTTCCTGACACTCCGGCGCATCGGATTCTCGCTTGTCGCGAATTCGATGAGGATCGGAGTGCCCTGTCATCCATTGTTAGCCCGTATCCCGATTCCCCTCAGGCCATCCTCGAACTGATGCCTGATGTAAACATTTATAGACGTTTTGCAAAGAGAGACCAGAGTTTACAATAAGAATAAGGTTTTATTTTCTAACGAATTTTACATGGTTTTGTTTATTTTTCTTATAAGTACGCTACGGCAAAGTAGGTATTTAGTTTTTAACATTAATAGCATGTATTTTATTTTATAGTCATTTATTTTAGTATTTTTATTTTGAATAACCCTTTTAGTTTCTTTTTCGCCGTAGCTACTTAACTAATCTGCCTCTTTTAGTTCCTGCTCAAAATTTTCTAAATCCTTTTCCCACCTACTTGGTTTTATGCCTTAGAAGCGGGGATAAGCCAAAATGCAGGTGCCTCGCTGAACCGCGTGCTCTCAAAGCACGTACCGTTACCTTAGCCCATCCAACCAAGTCTTAACCAGACTTGTCCTTTAAATGAAACATGTTCTTTTCTTACCTATCCTATTTTGTGGCGAACTTGTACCAAGCAAGTTCGGGTGGTTTGGTAAGTCCACATCCTCCTCCTCCTCGACTTAACTAAACCAATTGGCCAGTTAGACTTTAAGCAAGATTTAAATTTAAACAAAATATTTCTCATACCTTTTATTAACAATCTGTAACAACAATTTATTACACAACTTTTTAAACCATTTATAAATAAAATAACACTTCTCAAATAATTAACCTGAATGTAATTTTGAACTAGAAATATTATTAACAAAACGAAAGAAATTTGATCATGATAGATTTAAGTTTTGCGTTGTTTGATTTTTCGTTTCGGTGCATTAATGTTCTGCACTATTTCATCAATATCGTTACTATTTAAGATGTATTCATTTCCGGATGGTTTTCTGAAATTATTGATAATGCCGTTGATATTTCCCAAATTTAGTTTGGCCAATTGATCTTTTACGACTTGTAAGGTAAGTTCGATGTTGTACACGCCGATTAATCCTCCAAAAATAAACAGCAATGCCCAAATAGAAGTTTGTTTAATGTTCTGTTCGGCAACGTTACTTTTAGCTAAATACTCGATATCGATATACTTGAATGAAGAATTAGCGGTGAAGTATTGTGTGTGAGCTTTGATCCGACTAGAAGAGGTGCCCGATTCCAGATAAATTGAATATAGTTTATTATCTAAAGGAACGGAAGGTACTTGTACCAACACTCCGGCGTTGTTTTCCTTACTTAATTTGAAGTTAGAGTTATCAATTTTGCTAGTATGTAGTACACTCGAAGGCGACGATTCCCTAGTCAACCGCAATCTTAAATTTTTATAATTGTCGGGGTTTTCGGAATAGACCCGCACAAGAATATCAGTATTTGGAGTGGATCTGAATATCGTAAACTTTAGATTGTGTACATCTTGCGTTGTCACCTAAACACATCAAAATTAGTTAGTAGTAATTTTAAACAAATCAGTACCATAGCGTTAATGAAAGATGGAGCCGCTCTTTCCATCGGACGCTTTTCATCCAAGCTTGCCTTCACTTTGATATCGTAAGTGCAGTACGGTTGCAAACCTCTTATTCTAAAATTGCCGTTTTGTTCAGATGTTGATTCTTCGGAAAATTGAGAGCAGTTGTTTAATCCAATGGCTACGATTGTAATCCTTTCTTCAGGTTCGCCATTTAGGGTTGTCACTTGTCCAAAACCACTGTACGCGACTCTCTTTCCTCTGCGTATAAATAATAATCAAAAGTTAATTATTAACAAGGTAATTATATACAATCTAAGATAGGTAGGTGTAACAACTTCTCTAAACACTTATCAGACACTTTTCCACGAAGAGTGCCCATGCAAGCGATTGAAACTTGACCATGTCAACGTTGACGTGCTTAACCAACGTTTACCCAAAGAAACGTCTAACCTGAAACCAGCGGTTGAGTCTCCTCACAGCGTCGTAGTTAAGCCAAGAGTCCGCAACGAACATTCAGTAAATTAACGCCAAAAGTCCGCACCGAACGTTCATTACAAAAATTAGAATAAGCATTCGGTAAATTAACACTAAAAGTCCGCATCGAACGTTCATTAGAAAAACTAGAATTAAAAGTCCCCAACGAACATTCCTTAAATTAACACTAAAAATCTACACAAAACGATGTATAATTAACATCAATGAATTTATTAACTATTAAAAGTTATTTAATTCGCGATCAAATAAAAGTGGTATATTAAAATAAGCACCAAATTATTAATTATTATCTAGGCACCCGCACACGGGCGACTCTTGACCTAACGACAACGATTGAGCTTAACACATTCACTACCGATGTAATTTTTTGCAAGTAACCCAATCGCCGATAAGCATTTTTAAGCTTCAGTGATTTTATTTTTATAAAATCATCAACAAATTAGTTTTAGTTTACACTGTGGCCTCAAAAGTCTAAAAAACGAGACAAGACATATGCTGTATGGTCGGCCTTATCTGCAAGCCACACATCACACAGCGTCTGTGTGATCGGCAGTGAATGTGTTAAGGAGGTTAGTAATTCGTAACCATTATTCTGCATTGCAATTAACTCTAAGTCAAAATTATTGTAATAGCTCGGCCAGATATTGCAGTACCAAAACCAAAATTGGTTTTGTAGTAAAATTTCAAGGAAAATTCCCTCCTATAATATCCACGACGTCCCGTGGAACATCTCGCCCCAGGAAAGTGACTAAACGTGATTGTACAAAATATATCTAAAGAAATCAAAATATCTCAAAATCACGCGAAGGTTCTCCAAGAAAACGAACAGACTGCCAAGATATAATGAAAGAAACCTGGAAATGCTTATTGTCAAACAAAAGACTACGGAAAGCCTTCTGGGTCTATGCCGATACTCGCATCACCAGATGCTATAAATGCGACCACAAATGTACCCTAGCTCCGCTACGCTTGCATTTTCTATACGGTCAAACGTAAAAAACCAAATTTCCCAAGTTCCGAGACACGCAGCTGTCCATATTCCATTTCTGCTAGTTTTCCTTACACTCGAGTGCATCGTGGTTCCCTAAGTGTGCGCCAGCACGCCACGAGGCACTACTGCAAACACAAATAGACATAGCAGCCTGGAATATTTCTAAAATATTTCGAAACGGCACTTAGAATATTCGAGAAAAGTATGGAACTTTCGTAGACTTATATAGCATGCTAGCGAATACCGCTGATTCATAGCTAAAGGTTGCTCAAAAAATAAGAACGAATTCGACAGTATAAATCAAAAATATACAAAATAATTTGTAAATATCGTAACCAAGTATTTATTGAACAAACAAAAAAAAAAGACATAACTTACCTCAATTTCACATTAACTGTCACGCCTTCTTTTACTTCAATGATCTTCGAGCTGGGTTCAAATTGATACTCTTTCATCATTGGTCTTAAAAAATATTCACTAGGACGTAGCGACGGAAAAGTAATTTTGCCGTCTTCGGCGGTCTGTAAATTGCTACGATAGCTTTCGCCACCAGACAGCGATAAAAGAGCTCCCTAAAATGATTTTAAAGTTATAATTGCTTAGCATGAAAATACCATGCTCATACTTGTAAAGGAGCGTTATCGTTGTGGTCGATTACTTCGACAATAACCTCGGCTAATTTATGGGCAATAAAATCTCCTGCTGCATTTGGTCCAACTAACACGTAGGTGTCTTTTTTGGCAGTGATTTTATATTGTTTAGAGTCGTCTTGAGGAGGAAATTTGTATTTCCCTTCGGCGTCAGTTTCAGTCATTAAAGAATCAGAGTTTTCAGTTTCGATAGTAATTAATGCGCCTTGTATCGATGGAATAATTTTCCCTCGAAACACTCTTCCTTTTACTGCTTTAAATTGCACGCCAAGATTGGTGCAATCGTCATGTCCACTTATAGACAAAATTGGTGGATTTACATATAAAATTTCAGACTGAGGAACCAATATTGCCGTTTCACCAGGTTGTAATGATAAAGTCAAAATATATTGATTATCTGCGTAAGGTAATGGTCCTTCTAGAGTTTTAACCCCATTGATGTTGACAGTTATGTAAAGATCTCCTAAATGTTTTCGCGATGCAACAGCTAGCTTAACCTCGTGTTTTATGGGAGTCAGATAAATTTCGTTGACTTCGGAATCGGTTTTAAAGGAAATTATGTTGCTTGTATAAGTGTGACAACTTTCAATGGCGAATTCGTAGGAACCAGGTTTTTCGACACAGTATTTTGTTCTACCTTTTGAAATATGCAAAGACCAATTCTCGAATTTTTGATCTGGTAAGTTGTATGTTACCTGAAAAAACAAATAATTTCAGTCTCTTTAAAAGTCTTGCACTGGGTGTCCGGATAAAAAAATTTGGAAAAAAATGAAGAGAAATGGCTGGATACTATTTTGAAGTTGGTAAATCCACCGGTAGGGGGTAGTGCTATAAACATAAAGTTCACGGTATCTCTGAAATATGATGAGCCAAACCTTTGAAAAATAATTTGATAGCTTGAGTGATACAGTATCATTTTGCTTTATAATATCGAATAATCGAGTCCTGACGTTTGGGCGCCAAAAATTATTCGGTAAGAACCTAAACCTGCAGCCGGCTGCGCTCACTTATCAGTAATTTACTCACCCCAAAGGAAGTAGCGACAGTTCAGAACATCGGAAAGCGGGTCGTATATGTCTAACTTCTGCCTATTATAATAATTAAAATAGAGCCAAAAAGAAAGCATGGTTTGACTTCTGTGCAGAACTCGATAATAATCCCTGAGGTGTAGCCTACAAACTTGTGTCCAAAAGCTAGAACTGGGAAAGATGAGAAGTACTCCAGGTATCGAAGAGGCTGCACAGATCATAGAAAGTTTGTTTCCATCACACCAAACAACAAGTTGGGAAATAGGAGAAACCCTGCCCTCGCGGTTGTTTAGCGAGGAGAAACTATAAAGCGCACTAGGCTGTTCGGGCCCCTGAGTTCTACGGTATTCCTATGGAGCGTGTTAAACTCATAGATGAAAACTACCCTGAAGTCCTATTAGAGATGTTTAATAAGATTTTTGTCAGTGGATCTTTCACGCGGAATTGGAAGGTGGCCACGCTAGTACTAATAACCAAATTCAACAAAAGTAAACCGGGTACAAACTCTTTCCGACCAATCAGCCTGATAAATAGTATGGCAAAGATTTATGAACGGCGATTAGTTGCGAGAATTTAAGAAGACCTTCAGGTGGACTGGCTCCTATCCAGTTTGGATTTATAAAAGGCGAATCCACAATAGATGCCTTGGAACGCATCTGTGGCTTAGCGAAAAAGACCATAAAAGACACGCGCAGAACCCGAAAGATAGCTGCTCTCTTATGTATAAACATAAAGAATGCGTTTAACACAGTGCCATGGGTCCTGGTTGTTGACAAGATGTTACACCGTGGCATGGACAGATACTTTAACCACCAAATACTTGATAGACAGACACATCATCTACCATAACGACTGCGACAACACTTTTCGACTTAAGGTCACCTGTGGGGTTCCACTGGAATCAGTGCTGGGTCTGGAACATCTTCTACGACGACCTGCTGAAAGCACGTAAGACCATACGAATGATCTGGTAATTTTTGGCAAACCCTGGTAGATGGCATCGATAGAGCTTTGCAGGTTGTGAACATCTAGATGCGGGACAATAAACTTCGTGTCGCAACTTAGAAAACACACGCAATTGTCTTCAGTAGGAAATTAACGCTTTGACCCATTGCGTTTAGGCACGGAGAATGCTCAGTTCAACCGAAGAACACTATGGATTCGGGACCCATATTGAGAGATTGTGCAAAAAGCGAGTATTACAGAAACGGTGCTGGTGAAACTTGCACCAATGACAGAAAAAAAAAGTTCGGCCGTTTAAAGTTCTTTCGTACCAAAGCCTTTACTGGTCATGGTTGCTTCGGGGTCTATTTCGCCGGTATCCGGAAAAAACTGATCCCTCTTGTTTTATCTGTCGCTATGATGTAGACGATGCAGAGCAGACCATCTTTCAATGCATGCAATGGCAGACAGAGAGAGTCGACAAATATAATTCTAAACTGGACAATCTCAGCCAGACGATGCAGAAGCGGCATGGAAAAAGATATCACACTTCCTAGAGACAACGATTAGCAAGAAAGAAGTGCTATAGAAAATCTGGAGTAGCGAGAACCATTTCATGGACGAATAGTGTCGTGACGTAGTGTGGGTCGTGATAGCTTCACTTTTAAATTTTGTTTTTTTTTTGGGGTTTCCTATTCCGCCTGTCGGCATAAAAGTCTTGGAGTAAACTTTTCACTTTGGGGACAGCATTTGGGACACATTCGGTTTATAGCTAACTACAATATCTTTTCTCTTCTTTTTCTCCTCTTAAAAAATATGGGCGGTTGGTTGGGCATTAAAGGGCTGGTCACTCCCTTTCGTTTCTTCTACGGAGAGAAGAACGAATCAGACACTTACGTCTTGTCTTATCGTTCTCCGTCTGTCTCTTTTCTTCCTCTTTTGTCTTTTTGCTTTTCTTTTTTTTTTATTTTTATCTTTTGCTTTTGAAGGTTTACAATAGGGCGGTTGGTTGGGCACCGTAGGGTAGTCTCTCTTTTCATTCTCTTACGGGGTGAAGAATGAATCAGGCATTAACATCAAGTCTTATCTTTCTCCGTCTTTCTCTATCTCTTATCTTTTCTACTTTTCATTTTTCTCTTCTACTTTTTTTCTTGATTAGCTATCACCTACATGCCACATATCTTTCTTTCTTCTTCCTCCTAAAGGTTTGCCTTTCGGGTGGTTGGTTGGGCAGTAGGCTGGGTCATTTTGGGTCGATTATCTAGGGAGATAGTCGATCCGTACAACAACATCATGTACTCTCTTTTCTCCTTCTGTCTTCCTGTGTTTCTTTCTTGCTTTCTTTTTCTCTCCGGTTGCTTGGACACTTGCTTCTTTCCTTTTGCTAACTTTTTCTCTTGAGTGTTCACTGCTTCTTTCTTTCTAAGTTCTCTTTCTGCTGTTGGATTGGGTTTAGTGGGTTATTTGGTTGTTGAGTAGGTCTGAAACTTGAGACAGACTATCACTCCGCTTTTTTGTACTGTAGGTACGTCCGCTTGGTCGGTTTCTTTGGAGGTGTGTAGTCATTCTTAGGGTATTTCTTCTACTACTTTTTCTTTGGTTTTTCTAGGAGTACTCTATTCCGTTAATCGGTTTCTACGTCTCATTGGGACAGTCCAGCACAGCGATCGATGATCTACAAGTTTTCGATTAGCAACAGATAAGCATGACGTTTTCTTATTTCTACTTCATTCTTTCTCATCATTTCTCTTAGGATTACTAATACTGGTATTTTGTCTCTGGGGTTGCTTAGGTGGTTTTTTTTTCTTTTAAAGGTTACATTCTTTGGAATTTTTCTTCTAAGGTTGCTTAATGACTGGGGTTGGGGCTTTAGGGCTTTTGGGGTCCTTGACGCTAGTCTAAATTTCCGTCTTTTGCTCCTCTTCCTTTTTCTCTTAGTTGTCTTGAGTCGTCTCTCCGTACTTGGAATAACGTCTCGTTGTGTATTCATACCCGGAATCACTTTTGGTAGCTTTAACGAGCACGTTTAGTTTCGTGATATTGGCCTTCTAAGTTCTCTGGAGTTTGGTTTCTCAGGCAGTATCATTTTGCTTTATGCGTCTCTAGTCCAAGTCAGGTTTGATTGATTTTAGGGAACTTCGAAATCTTCTTTTCCTTCATCTATCGGGTTGGGTTTCTGTGGGTTTTGGTTCCTGGGTTGGGTTTGGTTGGATTGGTGCTGTTTAGTTAGTAACGAACTTCATTGCAAGTTCCACCCAATTATCTCTTTACTGCTGCGTTCGGATTTGTTTCGACCGTGGGTCTCACTTCTTGCTAGGGGGAAATTTGTAACGTGTAAATTCGTAAATGGGCATAAATTCGCCTAATGGTTAGGCAACCTTGCCTTTAACCGTGTGAAATATCTGATCTCGAGCTATATTCTTCAATTTATGCTCGTAGAGGGCGCGCGAGAGTAGTTGGCCATCTACGGAACTCATTTTTATTTGGTGGTTCGCGTTGTAATGGATGTGGCGGAGACGGATTGGTAAGAAAAATGAGGTTTTCCCTCATCGAACACCATCTAATGCAACGTTTTATTTTAGAAATCCTTAATAAATCCGCTCGAATGTCACATTCGTAAAACAAAATATCTACGTATTTCTAAGTGAAATCATGAAGTAGGTTAGTATTCGCACGTGGTTGATGGTGGAGACGTACCAACTAATATTCGCTGTTTTAGCTTTCTTTCTGAGCTGATGTTCTGTGTGGCTTCTTACGAACTGCCGGAGTTGTTAACCGTATCTATGAAATAACAAGTGCAGCGGTGTAAAGAATCCAAGTCGACTGATGGCGCTTTCTTATAGCTTGGGGAGTGTGCAGAGGGTTTAAGAACGAGGTGACTTGGTGAATGAGTAATTCAATAAAAAGAATTCGGAACGAAAAGGTATTTATGCGTAACGTCGAAAATCGGGAGACCGCGGAACCTCGACCCACTTTCGTCCACGCGCTTCGGGGTCTCGACTTCTGCTCGCGCCTAACAACGTGTAATGAATGGTACAACTCACGCTACAGATTAAATGGAATGGAATCTTTATGTATTTCTTTCTTGAACAATTGTCTTTTGTGCATACAGTACGCCTATTTTCATCTAATTAATTGTGTTTAATTACTATACATAACGTAAAAGAAAATTTCAATCTATAATGTGCGGGAATTGTAAATAGTAGAGATTTGGGAGCTCGAAACGTATTGTTTGTCGTAACCTAAATGATTGACGAATTTTCTACCGGTCGAGAACTTGACTTCAAGGACCACGGGCGGTGTTACTTTTTCTAATTGTCACGCGCGGTGATGGGTGTATCTGCTACCGTTTATTGTAGCCGACTAAATTTCGAGAAGAGGTGGCGCACTCTGGCATTTCGCTTACCTAAGAATATTCTTTTCCCTTCGATTTTCTTTTACCCGACCATGGTGGTCTGCGGTGAGGCTAGCCGAAAGGTAAGCGTGACATCTTGGTAATTAATTAATTTTTTTTCTTTTTCTCCACCTCCCCCATTGGAACATAACAAAGAGTAAAAGAAGTTTTAAAGAGATCAACACTCCCGGAAGAAGACAACTTTCCGAGATACAGTGAACTTTGTTTCTTTAAAGTAGTTACGCCCCTAGTGGTGGATTTATGAACTTCAAAATAATTTGCAGCGATTTCTGTGGCCCGCTTTAGTTACAAAAAAAATTGTTCCAAAACGTATAGACACAGTCGTTTTTTGGTTCGATCACCATTTTATGTTAGTGTTTTATTAACAGAATTAAGAAAACACTTACCTTTGCACTATGTGGTGATATAAAAATCACTGAATATCCACTTTGCACAAAAGATGGAGCAACCTCTGCCACTGTGTTCACCATAATCACATGTTTTTCTTCTTTCCAGCAAAACTTATTCGGAGTTAAAAAGATTTCATAATTACCAGGTCTAACGTCTTGGAATGTAAATAAATTATCTGCAAGCAATCGTTGATTACAAAAGATTATACTCCTTTATAATTCCTCACCTGTTAGACCAACAATAACGTCTTTACTTTCAGAAGGAACATCATTAATAATTGGTCTCAAAACTACTTTTAATGTTTTGCAGTCTTCATTTTTGATACACTCCACTTTTCCGGTAATGGTAGACTTTAATTGGGAAAACATTATATTAGCCACAGGACTATTCGTAACTTCCAAAGTATGAGAAATGGGGAAAAACCTAAACGCCAAATACAATATCGTTTTAAACAACACTTAAAAACTCACTGAATTCCTTGAACCTTTTCAGCCTCACTCACTGCAACGTGCATCTGATATTTACCAGGGCTCAAGTACTGACAAAATTTACCACTCGGAGGTACAGAGCTTGTAATAAACACTTCACTTGTATTACCAGAAGCAATAGTTATAGTTTGAGATTTATCGCTTAAAACGTTTCCACATACTTCATATCGAGATGGATAAAAATCTGGTAGTTTCAAAACGTTTGCATCAATTTTCACAAATATTTCCTCAAATTGAACCTTGTCTATAAACAGAATTGTAGAACAATTTCCTATGAATTTTAAATTTCAAATACCAGCTACAGCTTTAATTCCGTATAAATCTGCTTTGACTTTATCTAGCGTATAAGTACCATCATCTTTGGTAACTGCAACCTGTTTATTATTCAAAAAAATTTTGGCACCCTTTAACGGCTTTCCATTTCGTGATGATAAAACTCTGCCAAATAAGTTATAGCCAACAACCTAGAAACAATAAATGCAAACAAAAAGAGCATAAATATATACAATTTTACCTCAAACGATTCAGGTAATACAACACTGTTGTGCTCAACTTCAAACTGGATTTGGTTTGGTCTAAAGTGCATATTCCCTCCCTTAGAATATGGTACAATAACGTATTTCCCTGGAGAAACAACAGGAAAAACAAATACATCTTTTATTGGCGTGACATGGCACAACGCTTCCTTGTATTTAAAATTCTTTATTGCAGTTTTATCACAATCATCAACAAAAACAGGATTATTGTTCTAAAAGGTTGAAATAAACAACCAAAAATACCAAAAGCAATAACTTACATTAGCCGCTTTCAGTAAGACTAAATCAATATTACTGAGAGACCCTTCGCCCTTTATAAAACCAGTAATATCAAAACCTCCAACAACTAAACTTCCGCTTGGTAATTCAGTATTTCCTTCAGCAACTTGAACAAACACTGTACTCTTTGTCAACTTCCACCTGTTAAAAAACTAATATATAAACCGGAACAAACAAATTCGTTACCATACTTAGGATGAGAAATTGATACCGTGTATTTACCAGGAAAAACTGGAGTAAAGAAAAAGTTACCACCATCGGTGGTAACCGTTTTTCGTACATCACTACCTGTCTTCAATTCTACATTGACTCCAGCTGGTCCATCCCTATCCTTTTGATAACTCTCAACTTTGCCCGTTATCCCAAATCCTTCAAAGACGAAATTTATATCCTTCCCTAAACTGCACAAATCGTTCACACCATCAACATTTAAACTTACTTCTGTTGGATTAAAACTCCAACCAGGAGGCGGTTGTAACTACAATACGAGTTTAGTAATTCAAATTTAAGTCAGAAATGCCCAATACCTTTAATACATAATCACCTTTATCATACAACGGAATAAAGTAATAACCATTGTTTGGAGCACAACTAGTTTTGTCTTTTATTATCCCTTGTTTAGTATATCTGAGAAAAACGTTAAAGTAGGAACACAAAAATGATGATACTTACAATTTTATCTCAATTTTGGAAAAATCTATAGGCACATGACTTTTTATGAATCCTCCGCACCCTAATACATCACCAGTCTTTACGTTTATGAAATTTAGAGCAATTAATATTAATTTTATATAAATGAAGTGCATTATCAATAAATTAATTAAGTTATAGTAATTCAGGTATTACAGTTAATATTTAAGGTTATGTGAGTACCATGTTTAACTACAATGCGGTGTTGTCGATATTGCTATTAATACAGTAGATGAGAGAATTTTTATATTTTCTTTCATAAACAATTTTGCATATAAAACGTTTACAACTTTGAAGAGTTACCGAAAAACATATTTAAATTTAATATTCACTCCGTAAGAATCGCGTACATTTGCATGATGTGTATAAAAAAGTGTTTCCGCTTTTTAAACTATAATTCGCTTATGCATTTTTGTTTTGCCTAAATACTACATTTCAAGTTAAAGAATCAACAAAAAAGTTTGTAGCTTCTGTTCCTAGATCCACCAATTTAATGATCAAGCAATCCTAAATAACCAATAACGTTAAATAAACGTAACTGTGTGATGTAACCTACTCATCTCGCTGTGGCTATGATCGTCAATTTAACCTCCCCCTTCTACGCAGTAGAAGAGAAAGAACAGGCAAAAAAATCTCTCCGGTCCTCTAACTGAATGTAAATGCAAAATCAATACATAACTTAGATTTATGAAGCAACTAGTTTATAAATAAGAATATTCCCAAATTTAACTCAATTAAACGCATACACAGATATGGTAACAGATTTAAATCATAGCACATATATATAAACACGAGCACAAAAACATCATTACAATAAAGAAAAGAAGAATTAGTTAACTAACGCCCTGTCAGTGGGTACTAAGGTCCTGGTTACGAAAGCAACCCAGTTAAAATTAAAAAGTCGATACAAACAAACGTGAACCAAAAATACACATATCATATACACATAATAATATATTTAAAAAAATGTTATAAAATATAGAGTTCATTCAGGAAGCAACCTACTGCGGCTTTAATACATGAAAGCAGGCACTTGTCTATTCATAGACTCAAGATAGACCACTTCACATAAAAGTACCCATAGTATGAGAACTACATGCCACTACACGCTGTTTGCATATCATCGTAAATAATATATCAGATTACACTTTACAAGACAATGCATACACTAGTGTTTTTCTTTGTTATAAAACTTGTTTTATTAAATGTGTATACAAAGAAACAATAGTTTGTACAAAGCTATAAATACATTATCTAACTAACTAACTAAAAACACTTCTCGCGTCACGTTACTAAAAACCTGAACTTGACTTAACTGAGAGTCGCTGGTTTTGCACACTAGATGGCGCTTGCCAAACTGATTTCATTAATTATAAAAATTAAATTTATAAACGTTTAATGATCAACACTGGAACAAACAATCCGACACCCGCTCTTTTATCTTTTCGAGTTGTCACCACCAAATATGATTTCAATCTGCCCCCTTACAAGTTACATTTTCTAGCCGGTGTCGTTCCGTTCGCAAGAAATTGTAATTTCACACGCGTTCCTATGCCCATATAAGGCAATATTACAAAATATCCAACCCGTAATTGTTGATTCTAAGTTATTAAGTTACAAAAACTTAATATTTTAAACATAATTTATGGCAATACAAAGAAAACTAGTCCACGTGCACTCATTCCATAGCCGTAGGTAGGCTTATATTCGATGCCGCCGACATGCATATTATTCTTAATATGGTTACTGACACCAGACATCACCGGAAAAAACCGCAAATATCTCCAAAACGATGCTCCATATGAAAAAAAAATGAATGAATACTTTTTTGTTTTAAAAGGAATGTGGCATTGCATCACATTATTGTATATAGGGCACACCTACTGGTTTTCGTAATTTATCACTACAAGCTTTAAATCATAAAGGATCATTATAGCTCATACTGGATGCTAAATTTCCAATTTTTAAAAATAATATACTTTTGCCAAAATTTCAACTCCCTGCTTGGAAAACTGCTATTATTTTAGCTGTATCTATCATTTGATGCAGTCCTGCTATTATAAACGATATATAAGTATATATATATATATATATATATATATATATATATATATATATCGGCTTCATACCATCCTGACCCAATCATATGTAAGCGAGCGGTAAATTCTGAACCAGTAATACAAACCTGAACCATATATATGGTTCAGGATTGGAAACCTATGTCAAACGATTTGTAATCACATGCACAATGGGTAAAAAAAGTTTTAAAATGGATCAGTTTTGTACGGATCTTCAATCTTCAGTTCCGCCGTTTAACGCTTACAGTAACGGTGGCGCAATTGTTACTTCTATTTGTATATCTGTATAACAGCAACTTTGAACCATACATTGCGCATATGTTCTATATGGTTCAGGATTTCTGCTTTGTCATTTGAATTGTAATCAGGTGAATGTCGTTTGTTATTTTGCGTTACACAGAACGTTCTCTAAATAGTTTAGTTTTACTTTAAATATAAAATTATGCGCCAAAGCAGAGGAGCTTTTTTAGTTTCATTGGCGAAACAAAAATCCAATGAAGGTAAGTCAAACTATTTCCACTTACTCAAGTATTTCTTAAAATGTGTAATTAAACTGTTGAAACTTAACACTGTAACCAGTAACGCAATACTTGAAATAATTGTATTTCACAATTAGATAACATGCTTTATGTATACGGTCTTTACAATTTTGATCTTAATTCCTACAAAAATTGAACGTTGTATAAGTAATATAAAAATTACGTTGTGAATTTTAATAAATTATTTGTTAACGTATTGATTCTTGTTCTATTCTACTATAACGAATAAAAATTGAATGATTTTTTTATTACTTCATATTTTTAGCAAAAACTAATTTTACAATATGCATGTAGGTATTTAACACATAACTCTTGGAGATTGATTTATTTTGTATGTTTCACAACAGGTTTTTACGATTAGTTTACAGTTTATAGTCATTATCGTTAATATCGGTATTGAGTAGAAATTTTGGCTAATTTACTTTGTTAAGTTTGTTAAAAACTGATAAATAGAAAAGATAGATAAAAATTAAATTTTATGAATTAATACATTTTTGTAACAGATCGCTGTAGCGGCACACATAAAGAAATTGATGAAAATAATGAACCCGAAAACTTTACATTGACGGAAAATAAAATCACTAACCAATTAACTGCTTTTAATTTAAAAACTGTCACAGATCATATTACAAACTCACATTGTTACCAAGACACAAAAAATTTACAAAATTGGGTTGATACAGTAGAAGTAGGAAATTCTGTGACTAGCGAGAATAAAAAAATTAATATTATATCTAATATTCTTGTAAATGATGGATTGACAAATCAAAACAATAATTTTGTACCGAGAGTGGAATTCGAAAATAAGGAGAATATTTCTCCAAATGGAAGCACAGTATGTTCGCAATCTATAGTACCACCAACAATATCTACAAAGAGCGATGATTATGAATTTGATAAATTGTCTGTGACTGATGATTCTGAAAAAGATCCAAATTACCAACCATCTTCAGATGGAGATAAGGTATGCTTTTTACTACGATTATTATGTAAATTTATTCAGTGATGTAAAATATTAAAAGGTTGTACAAAAAATTATAATATAGTTCATTGCAGAGTTACGAGATTTTACAACCAGTTCCCATAACTTTCTCAATTGATGATGATATTGAAAACTGTGGTATATCATTAACTAAAAATACAGTTGAAGAAACAACAACTTTAGTAGAGGTGAATTTTAGTTTTATAGTATAATTTTAGTTTTTTCATTTAAATAATGCTAAATTTTGAAATAAGAAACTCCCCCAAAGCTATTATTTATTTGGACAAATTAACCTTAACTTCTGGAAAACGTGTTCTCAATGTGAATTGTTTATTTTAGGGTGTCGAAACAGTGTCAAAATCAAATTATAAAGACAGAAGAGACTTCTGCATCTACTGCGAAACAGATGTGTCGCATTTTGCACGACATATTGCTACATGGCATTCATCGGAAATTGAAGTAGTGCGTATACTATCTGAAAAGGATCCAAAATTAAAAAGACTCGGATACTCACAAATACGCAAAAGAGGAAATTTCCTCCGTAACCGGATAAATGATAAGTTAAGACCAGTAAAAAGACTTAAACAGACAAACGATCATTCAAATAAGAGTGATTTTTTACCTTGCAAATACTGTTTAGGATTTTATAAAAAAAAAAGTTTGTATAGACATACAAAGAAATGTTATCTTAATAATGAAGGAAAATTTGAAAAAAGACAGACATCTCAGAGTGACGGTCAAACAACTTTATTACTAGGAACTCAACTGAAATATGATAAATTGCTTAATTCCGAACTGTTTCCACGAATGAGAGCAGACGAAATCTCCATAATAGCTAAAAAAGATTTTCTTATTTGTCAATACGCGTATTCATATTTAAAAGGCAGAAGAACTAAAGGCAACCTTGATCTCGTTAGACAGAATGTTCGGCGACTTGCAAAGTTACTAATATTGGCTCAAAAGAGAGATTCGACAATAAAATCATTAATTTGCTTATTGCGTCCATGTCATTTTAAAACAATAGTTGATGGAGTCAACGAAATGGCACGATACAATCACGAAACTGAGAAATATGAATCCCCAACACTAGCCATTAATTTTGGAACTTTGATTAAAAAATGTTGTGACTTAGCATTCATAGAGTTACTCCAGAAGCAGAATACTAATGAACACAGAAAAGACGTAAAAATACTAAAAACTCTAATAATATCTCAATGGGCAGATGAAGTATCAGCTCAAGCTGGAACTAACTTGAACGAAAATAAATGGAACAAAGACGAACTTCTTCCTCTAACAACAGACCTAAAAAAATTAAACGATTACTTAATAGATACAGCTGAAATAGCATATAATACGTTGAAAACGAAAAACGATGTAAAAGCATATTACGAATTAAAAGATATTCTTTTTAGCGAAATTATCCTTTTGAATAGACGCAGACCTGCAGAAGTAGCACAATTAAAACTAAAAACATATCAGTCAATAAATTTAGATGCTTCTGGACCGGATACTGAATTTAAAAGTTGTTTGACTGAAACTGAACGGATTTTGTTAAATACGTATAGCCGATTTGTTATTAGAGGTAAGCGTGGTCGTGGAGTGCCTGTTTTATTATCTCCTAGCATGAAGCAACATTTTGATCTATTGATAACAAAGAGAGTTTACTTTATATCAAATAATGACTACATATTTCATACTAAAGGCTCTGGTTTTATTGATGGCACGAAAACACTGCGAAAATATGTTCAAAAGTGTGGAATAACTCGTGTAAATAGCATAACGGCGACATCGCTTCGCAAACATCTTGCCACAATTACACAACTTTTGCAGTTTTCTAACAATGACATGGAACAGTTGTCTAAATTTATGGGCCACACACTTAGAACACATTGCAGTGTCTATAGGCTATCCGATAATGTCTAGCAGACGGCAAAAATATCAAAATTATTATTGCTAATGAGTCAAGGTGGTGCACAAAATTTTATAGGAAAATCCTTAGACGACATAACGATAGATCTAACTCCAGTTCAAGATAAACCACAAAACATGGAAGAAATTATTCAAAATATTATTTCCACAGATGAAAAAATGGTTGAACCTAATTCTAACGACAATCATATTAATATCAGTCGCGACTCCAGTGGAAAAAGCAAGATAAAGATTTTGCCAAGACAGGCTTGGACTGTAGAAGAGAAAAAATTAATTTTTCAGTATTTTGAAAAAAATATTCGGAAAAAGATAGCTCCAAAGCAAGCAGAAGTTGAAAATTTTACTAAAAAATACCCACAGTTATTTCATAATAGAAAATGGACATCGATTAAAGCAGTTGTGTATAATATTTACACAGGAAAATTAAAAGTTTAACAAGATAAATGCACGTATGTAGTGTAACTTCATTGTCTAGTTGTATTCTTTAATGTTTTATCTGTATTTTTTTTTAATATATTGCAATAAAATTATTTTTTGGTTTAGTAACTCCGCTATGTATTAAGTACGTGTTTACATTTAAGACAATTCTTTAATCAAATAAAAAACTGAATTTGCAATTTTCATAACATCAGTGTTTAAATAATGTGCTAAAAAACAAAAAATGTAAGGTGTAAGTATTACTGATCTTCTGTTAACGACTAATGAGTTATATTTAGAACGCGATTCAGAATTGTGTGCTTGATGATAATGAACATATATAGGAGGTTCAGGATAGTACATTCTATGATGGTTCAGAAATGTATCAATTATTTTGTATAATTTCAAAAACTTAGAAATTGGGATTTTCTCTGTATATCTTGAATAATAAAGAAATATGAATGATAAATAGCGCATATATGCTAACAATCAGTTTAAAATATTGATTTTAAGAGATGGATCAGGAAAGTATGAAACAGTAATTGGCTCAGATAGGCTAGAAAGATCTATATATATATATATATATATATATAGCGTGTATAGTATGAGCCTATGTGTAGGTATTTCAACATACACAACATATATTATGATCCTTTATTGCGAATTACGAGCCTAGGCTCATAGTAACAACTATATAACTGTGTTAAAACGGTCCTACAGTGGTGGCGTTTTGCGGTGATAAATGAAACGTTCGGTTGAGTTGTTGTGAAAATTTTACAAGTTGTTGCATACACTGCAGGGGATATAACCGCTGAAAATAATTAAGTGTTTCAGATATATATATTATAGATGTCGTTAACTCATTATTGACGTCGGTGACTATAGTTGTGCAGATGATTAATGTATCTAATTAAATTACATACATTTGATGATTTTATCAGCCATTTCTAGTTTTACATAACATCCTGCTTATTAATTTATATATTACTAAAGTAAATTTGTACAATTGAAACGCACATGTTTTGGTACTTACCTATTTATTCTTAAATTTTATAGAAAATTTTGAAAGAAATGCGACAATAACATTTATTGTAGTAATTAAAGATAACCGCTTAATAACTTTCTTATTTACTTCATTACATTAATAACTATCGATTTGTCCATTAGATAAACAAATAAATAGCCAATCTATTATGTGGAGCTTTAGAATGAAATCATAATAAAAATGGATTGCAATTAAAGTGTAACTTACCGGACAAGTCTTCAAACAAATTTAAACAAAATGATTTGAAAGCCTTATTACGAGTTAGTTATCTTTGTTTTATTTGGAAACCGTAAACTATTTTTTATAAATCGTACTGTAAACCTTCTGTACTCATTTACGAGTACTACATTGAACTTTAATTTAAAGTGCGATTAACCAAACTTAGAACTCATTTTTTCAAGATTTATTAAAAATGGTTGTAAGCTTTTGACAAAGTATATGCAGAAGTATTTGTAAAAATTAATATTGCAAAAAAACAGAGTACTTTATTTAAACAGTAAAGTAATTAATAATACACAGTTTAAGATTTGTTAGTATTGGTATAACATTATTACAGTTAGTCTGACATCCTAAAATTAGAAAATTTATTTATTTCTGCTACATAAATCAGAAAATACATATTTTAAGCAGTTAATTAAGTATCATTATTACTCAATACCCCACATACTGTCAAAGGGTTCATCGAAAGTATCAATAGTTACTTGTATTATAAACGTTTCAACTTCTTTTTAGTAAAAACATACATTGCGCCATTTATCTGGTATGGCAGCAAATGATACATACGGTGTGCCTATTCTTCGCAAATATTGAATCAATACTCTATTGAATGTAGCCTGGTTTATTTAATTTTATTAAGTATAAGTTCTGGTTTTGTTAATGTTTTATCATATGAGATTCCACATTCCATTAACCAGGTAGTCATTTCTGCCGTTCGACTTGTCGAAATTGGATGCCTCATAGCTATAACACGTTAAGGTAACTTGCAGTATCCATTACAGTTACAGAATTCTGTTGTAAGTTGGGTAGCAATTGGTCATCAATCCACCTTTTATAATTTATGTAGTTCAGATCATTATGAGAATCTCCCGTTTTAAATATCAACAAAACTTGATGAAACACATTTCACACCTAAAATGAATAATGGTAAATGATAAAATGTTATGAAAAAATCATGTAGACATACCAGCGTGTACTATAACTTGTTTCCCTTTCTTATTGGGATTTAAGACTTGCAGCTGAATTATCGACGTGTGAGATTCATTTATGTATCTTTCATCTAGAATTTATACAAAATTATAGAATATAATTAACGTTTATAATCCAGTTTACTAACCGATATATATAATTGGTTGTTCAGCTTTTACAATAATTAGTAATTAATCATATATATGAACGTAATGTCATTCGACAAGTATTTTACGTCCTTCCATCATCCATTGTTTTTCACCATCTGAATAAAATACTGTTAAAAAAGTAATGCAAAAATAAACAATTATCCTACCTAAAACCCATTTTTATTAACAACGTCCTAAGTGACGATTTCTTTCCCAAGAATCCAATTAAATCATCGTCTTTAATAACGTTATAAATTGCTTCTATAGTAGGTTTTGTTTTTCAATAATACGTAGGTTATAAATGATTCGACAAATTATCTGTTAACTAATACAACTACTACTGAAATCACAAAGGAACGTTTCTCACCGCAATCATGCTTTAAGATACGAACACATGATGTTTCTTTCGAGTAGACGTAGTTTCTTCGCACGTTATAAAATACTAGAAATTATTTCATTAATATATTTAACTTTAAGAACAATTAAAACAATTTACCTTTAAAATCAATACGAACACCAAAGTAGTTTTTATAAAAGCTTCTGTAAAACAAGTAGAGTAAAACAATGAGATCAAGCAATGAGGTTATATACAAACATAAACAACTGACGTATTTAAGTATAAAGTTTTCATGCGCAACTAACCAAGAGTTGATACGGAACGTACGGGGAGATCCGATTACCCAATGATTACGGTTTTTATTTATGCGCGTAATTCAAATTAAACATTTTTCTGTCAAACAAACAACCTTGAATTACCTCAATGTAACATGATGAATTTGGATACATCAGTGCCTAATTATCTGATTATTCTTGTTATAATATGAATTTTGTCATTGGAATAATGTAATATACAACTTTTACAAGTGTTTTATTGGATTATATTATTTATTTACATAAACAAACTCAAGGCATTAAAACTACCTGAGAGTTTGTAATGCGTTCTCAAATATGAGAAACTTTTTACCCCAGAGATCCTTATGGTTCTAAAAGCAATGCATTATACTGTGACCATGAACGGTATCGCAAAGTAGCATTCCAGTTTTGTAATAGCATAGTCACTATTTCGGTACCCTTTGTATTGTTTTTATTCCTTATCACTATATAATTTTATCTATTTATAGATATTTTTAGTTCAAGAAAAAATAATAAGGAATTTAATTAAATCAGTTTTATTGACTTATTACCTACATTCAATTATTGAGAGTTTATTGCTGTTTATTTTGTGCATTAAACTCACGCGGATAATAAATATGATTGATATAAACTTCCAAAAATAGAATGTGATACGATCTTCTTGTGTTAACTCTTAAAATCAAAATTTCGAAAGTTAGTTATTCTAGAGTGTATAACGGTATAACCTTGGGTATAATCTACGAATGTTAAAAATTATCGCAGAAGAAATATGTGGACATGAAAATGATATCTTAATTTGCTCGCACATTTTTATTTCTTTTTGTCGTGATGTGTCATTTACCTCTGTGTTTACATTAGTACATTGATAAGTTGGAACAGCTGCACCGTAGTTACGTCGAAGTTATCTCCTTTGACTTTAGAATTACCTATTTAAATATAAGACAATTAAAATAGTTTTTTGGGTTTATGATGTATATTTATTTAAAAAAACCCAAGCTTTCGCATGTAAGCTACGTTCGCCGTCGGTAAATATACAATATAAACCCAAAAAACCATTAGGACTTGAGTTTTTTTTACTTTTTCTAATTCTGTTTGTTGGTTTCCACTTTTAAAAATATTAGTTTTAATTTAAAATTAGATTATGATTTATTTTTATAACGTTATCTTTCCACCTTTAAATTTTACTTTCGAATTAGAAAATTCTAAATGCTGACCATTTCAAAATGTTACAAAGAAACATTGAGTTATTTCCTTAGGACTAAGGTTACGATATATATTTACCAAGTCAATTTATATTTATTTGTTATCAAAAATTGTCTCTGGATATAATATTTTGTTTTAGGTATACATACCACAATATCATTTTTAAACTCAAGGTTACCCAATTTATATAAGTAACTTAAAAAAGATGATATAAAACTTATAATTTTCTAGACTACCTTTCTTATTCTTCTTATTATAACTTAAAATTTTCTTTTTAATCTTATTATTTAAAAATGATCTAAATGCTGATAAGTAATAATTAAAAACTTTCTTGGTTAAGTATGTTTTATTTTCTCATATCTTAGCCTTTGTTTGAATGTTCGCATTCCACTTATAACATTTTTTTTAAGTTTAGTTTTACTTAAGCACAGTAAAACCTCGGATACCTCTTAAAAACAATCAGCTCTAAATAACGGCCAGTTTTTAAATTATTTTAAATTTTCACTACAAAGACCTGCTCTATAGCTACCATTCCTGTATAACCGTCACGGTCACTACATCAAATTTTACCTTAATTACATAACTGTCAGGTCTTCAAGGAGCCTAGCTAATTATCTATGATTACTAAAACTCTAAAACCGTATTTAATCTTTCATCGCAAATATTTTAACTTACATAATGTAGTTTATGTTTAGCATTTCAGTAGCCTCTTAAAGAGAAAATTGATATTATTGTGGAAAATGAAAAAAAAATAGTAACAGTGCTAGAAAGTTGAAGTTGGCTGAATACTTCAGTGTTGGAAGAACGCAAGTTTATGAAATCACAAACAAAATCGGACTTGCAAAGCTTTTGAAGAAGGTAATACAGATCAGAGGAGAAAATTTCCGAAAACTGACAATTGGTTCTGTAAAGCCAGAATTAACATTTTCATATCTAGCCCTTTAATAACAAAAAAGTTTTAGAAGCAGCCGAAGCCGAGTATTAAAGCTTCAAATGGCGGACTGGTAAAATGTTGTCAAAGGCACAGTGAGCTCTAAAATAATTTGTGGAGAGTCAGCTGATGTTTGCCTGGACACTGTTTAAGCCTTTAGAGCAAAACGTATTATTTTATTATAAGCGATATTATCGAAGGATTATTCACCAAAACATGTTTACAATGATGACAAAAAGGATGTTTTAAAGGCTAGAATAGGTATTTAATAAAAAAGCTTGGATGACAACAGAATTTATGACTTCGTAATTTGATGAAAAAATGTGATGATTGTTTTTCTGCCATCAAACACAGCAATACATTATCAGCTATTAGAACAAGGGATTATCCATAACTTAAAAGTAGCATACAGAAAATTTCTTATCAAAAGACTCCACAAACAGCAAATGTTCTATTAAAGATGCAGAAAAAACAATTATTTAACCAGCGCTTTAATTTGGACATCAACAGCTTGGAAAAACGTTTCGCCAGCTTCAATCTCAAAATGTTTTCAGAAAGCGGGATTTTTTGAAATAGCACAGCAAAAAGACGATTTCGATAAAAAAGACGAAATTCGACTAACCACGTTTTTCAGTGTATTACAAAGTACACATATGGAATAAGCCTAAACGATTGCAATGCTTTGACCGAAAGTTCCGATTTGAGTATACAAGAAATAATCACTGTTTTCGGTATTCGGAGAGTATAAGTATTTGAAGAATCTAAACTTTGTACGTCAAACATTTAAGATATCCATGAAGTGCGTGAAAAATTAAGAAATGTGCAAATGTTTTTATACTTATATTTTTTTATGACAAAGTTGAATTAGCTATAGACATTGTTACACTTTTAGCAAAATGTGAATCTGATGTTTTCTAATAAAATTTCAAAATTCAATTGAAAAATATCTCCAGATATTTTTAGATCCTCCAGACCTCCAGATATTTGGAGGTTTTACTGTATATAATTTTACGAGTGACAAAATATATCTCATAATGTTATTTTATGGATTTTATTTTTTTTCTACTCTCTTTAGCGCTTTTGCATTGGTTGTTCTGTTTATTTATTTTATTTTCATCATACGGTGTAAACATTTCAAGAAACTCGAAAGTGTTCTAAAGGCTTTTTGAAAAACAATATTTGTAATCTTGTGTTTAAAAATGCGTATATTTTCTGGAATATCCTTTACAGTAGATGAGGTGCACCAGTCTATGTACTAACTCTTTAGCGTTGCACAAAATACGAAATAGCTTTCTATGATAGGATGAAGACAATTTTTAGCACGATGAAACCTAAACGTCTACAATAGTTACAAATGCTGTGCGGTATCACTCTTTCTCGCTCAAAACATCATCAAGACTGAACTGTATAACACATGCAAAGACTAAGATCTATAAAAGCCTACATGAGCTTTAACAAAAACACTTGTACATCAAAACTTCTTACTGAATGCATGTTAAACGATTACAATGCCTATAACCCATTCAGTTAAAACCCAATGACAGATTCCACAATTCAGCCACCCAAATTCAACCTACTTAAAAAATGTTGACTCCGTTCCCATGGCGCAAACCATTTTTATATTAAACAATTGCTCAATACTTTGGATACTCAATTGTGACACCAAAGGTGCATATAGTGATAATTAATTAATATACTTACTTGTCTTAAAAGTTTTGTATTCTATTTTAGGAGTATCAGTCATATTTTTTAAACTCGCTGTATTTTTACCACACAAAATAAAAACAATATGTCCTAAATTTTTTATACAAATTAGGGTGTCTATTATTAAAAATATTCGCTGCTTCTCTACATGTTTTATAATTTGTTTCCAACAATGCGTACAACTTCAATTTTATCCGCAGAGCTTAGTTTTACTGGCATTTAATCTAATTATTGCAAACATGCACTGAGTTACATTTGACATTTGTTGAAAATTGTTAGCTACTCCAAAGCACTCTATCTGACGTGTTTATTATGGTATTTTAATTTTTCTTTGGTAATATCAATAATCTACAAATGTGCATCATTTTTAGCTACTTATTAGCAAATTCAATGAACATTTTGCTCCCTACTACAGTTTAAACGTATTTTACTTTCCCTCCAAAACTGCATTTTTTTATTTTGCCTGTATTTCAGGCAATGTTTTAAACATTTTATACCTGATTATAGATTTACTAGTCATGCAGAGCATTTTACCAAGAATATTTTTTTTGAGAAATATAAGAAATTTTTTCTCCATTTCTATAAAAAATTTTGGGGCACACTGTATATGAATTTATACCATTTTGGATTTTGTATTCAGAGCAATATCTGCCATGCATTTTGCTTTCTTTATTTTATAAAAACTTTTTTTATTGCTTACTTTACCATACAGTTCGACAAGCGCATTTTTAGCACGTAATAACTTAAAACCTATTGACATTAGTGATTTATTTAAAAAATGCATTACTATAACAACAAACGATGTAGTTGCTTGCAGTAAATATTCTTTGTAGTAATAACGAAAAGTGCAATAATTAACAAAACATAAAATTAGAACTCTTTCGTAAAAATAATTGCACGATTTCAAATTAGCTTTTCTTGCGACACGATTCTTATAAAGTCTAGTTATTCGATGGGCAAAAAATACGAATTAAAATATTTGTGTGGCGTAATAAATACATTCACGCGGTGTGGTACCGTACTTAAATCTGTAACTATTCTTATTCGTACAGAGGCCACCCAAATTGCATTATTTGTCCATTTAGATTATTTTTAAGTCCATCACATGAAAGTTTACGTAGCTCAAAAATTACCTGAGGATAATGTGCCTTTGGCAGGTACCCAGAAAGAAGAGAGGTATCCCATTGTACATTCACAAGCAATACCAGTTGTTTTCAAAAGATATCATTTTACCTACGATTTGTTTTTATTGAAGAGTTAGTCGACTGTATTAGCTTTTTATTCTAAATTCTAAATAAATAAAAATGCCGTTTACTTATTATATAAACTACAATTAACTCGCAGTGGCGGTTTCTTAATAAGTCCGCATAGCCGCGCGCCCTCCCTTTCAAATGACATAAAGATCTCGTTTTTTACATGTTTCTAAAAAAAAAAGAATGTGTTAACTTAATAAAAAAATATACGATTAACTCAACATATTTTATTCTTTTGCAGTAGCAACATTGTATCATACTTTAAACGAATACACGTTGCACGGTCCTGTTTTGTTATTTCTAGGGCCGCAGACTGTAGTGCGGACTGGGTTCGGTTACCGTATCTGCTTATGCCTACGTTGTTTTCGTACGTTTGCATTTTACGTGTTTGCTTGCGTTTTGCTTATTTTATATGTAGATGTAAATATGAATGCGAATAATGGCAGTGTTTTAATAAAAACAAACTTTAAAGAACTTTCTTTAGAAGATAAAATCAAGATAAACCAATTGGGTAGACCACTGCCTGATTTAAATTTAACACAAGTTAGTTTTACACAAAATTCGATTAAAAACTGAATTAGAAGTTATTTACTCGCGACCGGATTTTACTCAAATCACAGGAGCAACAAACTTTTTTTCTTTCTTATTAAAACATAATTTGATTGATACTTTCCCGGAAACTATAAAAATATTAACAATAATTTTAACAACACCAATGACTACTGCAGAATGAGAGCGTTGTTTTTCAACGCTCAAAAGAATAAAAACTTTTTTGCGTAATACTATGGATAATGATAGACTAAATGCTTTGGCGATGATGTGCATAAATAAAAATGTAGTTCACGATATTGATCATTTTGATGAAAAGGTATTGGAAAAATTTATATCTATGAAAAATAGAAGAGCAGAATTTACTTTCAAAAAATAATTTTTTTATACACTTTATTTTACGTTGTTTTTTGTCGCGTATATGTACTATTAAAGATTTGTCTTTATGTTTCAATAAAATATCTAACATAAATAACCTGTAATAATTACAGGTAGATGAGGGGGTTCATTATCTTCATATTATTTATTTTACTAATTCTTTGTATCTTATAATAACTTGAAATGTAGGTATTTTCCAATGAATGCCAAATTGTGTAATAAAAATTATTTATATTTTGGATAAAATAATAAATGATAATGCCATAATAAGACCAAACGTTAGAATGATATAATTTTTAATATTCGTAATTTTTATTACCTACATGATAAAGAATGTTTAGAAATACATATTGTAAGTCAATAATAATCTTTTAATTTGATTTTTAAAAATATGGAATCCCTAGGACTAGCAGGTAGGTACCCCTACTAAACAATACATTTAAAGGTTTATTGTCTAGACTGGGTAAACCTCTAGCAGCCTGGAGTTTCTAAAGCGTTTGTCTTCTTTTTTCGTTTGTTGTTTCTTTTTAAATTTTAATAGATTGATTTACACATTAATATTTTAGACATTTTTAAGGACAGTTTTAATCACTGCAACTTTTTCAACGTACCATCGTATTCGTAAACTTTAACCCCTTTTTTATTTTTTGCACTTTCGGTTAATACTAGAAACAAATAATCATTTACATAGTTTGTAGGTGGGCTCTGAGATAATGATTAAAAGCTACTAATGTTGAAAAAATTAAAAACACAATTTAACGAGAAAAAAATGATTTATTTACAGATTAGTACAATTATTGTATTATATTTATCAGCAAGATTTAAAATAAATTTATTTAAAAAAAAAATTGTATTATCTGAACCACTGAGACGCTATAGGAGCAGGCGGTATGTAAAACTACGGTATACGAGGTCGCAGTTATGACATTATGTATCGCCTTTACGCTAAATCGGTTTGGGTTGGTTTTCTTCTACAATCAATTCAAAAACTGTCTTACAATTGAACAACGATAATTTTCAAAAGAAACCACTGATTTTGACCATTTTTTTTTCTAGAAAGTGAAAAAAAAACTTGCGTGTGTGTGTTTTTCTTTAAAGTCTATAAACTAAAGACCAGCTGAGCTAAGTATACAGACTGATAGAATACAGTACTGTAATCAACGGAATAAATAAAGGCACTTGTGTTTTTATTATAACACGCTTAAATCCCCATTAAATGTTATCACTCGAATTGCACTTTAAAAAGTAAATTAAAAAAATGCAAAACAAAAAATGTGTTTTTTTAAAAAAAAATAAATCAAAGATTATATAAGAAAATCAAGATTTTACCAACATTTGAAACATTTTAACAGAAAAAACTATTTCATGGATTTCAAACTCTACACTAAAATTTATAGAATTAAATGGTAAAAAGTTACAATCCAATGTCTAAATACAGCGTACGACCTTTCCACTCTAAATTGCCACCGCACAGACTTTATCGGATGCTAAATAAAGTCATATCACCCAATCCTTCACATCATTATAAATGTTTAAATTTGTTTTTCGTTAATTCTGTCTTTTTTCAATTTTTTTGTAAACTTTAACTAGAAAAAAATAATCATTTACATAGTTTTAGTAATGCTTAAATTATTTTTTTATCGTATTCCAAGTTCATGAACCCCAATTCAATGTAATTGCTAACGTATGTTGTCCAAATTGTCAAATATTACCGACAATTTCAGTTACAATCCGTTAAAATGATATGAATCTGATACAAGACACTAAAGATCTTGAGGACGCATATTTAATAACATGATTTCATATCTCTATACATGATTAAAAGTGCACTGTATGTTACATTAATTTTATCTTTTATAAACACAGAAATTTTTATATTCTAAGTGTACCAATGTGATAAGTAGCTGTGTAAATAATTCCTAAAATGTCAGATTTAAAAATAGGCAAAAAAATTAATTGAAGTTTTGATGGTGACCTCACATTACCCTAAAAAAATTGTTTCCAAAAAATTTTATGTGAAATAGAGATTTGTTTATGTTTTCGTTTTTGGACAGCGATAAGCCATTCATTAGATAAGCCAAACTCTTATTATAGATATGATGATGTTGATTATATTCAAAGTGTATGAAATTCATTGTAGCACCTAGTTCAACAAATTATACTGGGTTAATTTTGTTTGGATTATTTTAAATTCAAGTATTCATGTGATTCTGTATCCCTACAATTCAAAAATACAACCTTTTCTACGTTTTTTATTTTTTTTGCGATACAGACGCACGATAACGTAAACACCTGATAATAGAAATATCAACCTAATATACACACAAAATTCATACTATTACAGGATGATTATAAGATAAAATTTTGCTGAACGTTGAAACTTGAAACCCTTAGCTAAAACTATCGTGCCGCAACAAAGACATAATTTATTCTTTTGGCGGCACAACATACTTGAACCGTTGAACATTGATCCGTTAGTTGGTTGTTTTCAGATATTTTTACTTTACTGTGTTATAAAGAAATTATCTTAGATTTCTTTTATTTTGGCACCTTAATCAATTAGTGGATTATTAGTGTAGAATCAACGTTAGAATGTAGATTCATTATGGATAATAAATTTAATTATTCTACTCATTCATTAATAATTTATAATTGCTTTATTAAATTATGAATTTGTTTTATTTTTAGTAAAATTTATAATTTTTTCTTAAATAGTTTGTCGCCGCTACGGTAGTGCGTCGTTATATTGACATTAATCTAAAATTGCTAACTTTTTTAATTT
Organism: Aquatica leii; assembly: GCA_035610365.1. Lineage (NCBI taxonomy): Eukaryota > Metazoa > Arthropoda > Insecta > Coleoptera > Lampyridae > Aquatica > Aquatica leii. The sequence goes on from CM069439.1 coordinate 35,840,129, forward strand.
GTAAAATAATATTACCAATTCTTAGTAGGTACAATTTTCACATAATTTAAAACTATTCTAGGTGTGCTCTGGGATAATGATTAAAAGCTACTAAAAATTAAAAACACAATTTAATGAGAAAAAATGGTTTATCTTCAGATTAGTACAATTATTGTATTATATTTATCAGCAAGATCTAAAATGAATTTATTAAAAAAAAGTTGTGTTATTTGAACCACCGAGACGCTATAGGAGCGGGCGGCATGTAAAACTACGGTATACGAGGTCGCAGTTATGACATCATGTATCGCCTTTACGCTAAATCGGTTTGGGTTGGTTTTCTTCTACAATCAATTCAAGAACTGTCTTACAATTGAACAACGATAATTTTTAAAAGAAACCACTGCTTTTGACCATTTTTTCTAGAAAGTGAAAAAGAAACTTGCCAGTGTTTTTCTTTAAAATCCATAAACTAAAGACCAGCTGAGCTAAATATACAAACTAATAGAATACAGTACTGTAATCAACGGAATAAATGAAGGCACTTGTGCTTTTATATTTTTTTTTATAACACGCTTAAATCCCCATTAAATGTTATCACTCGAATTGCACTTTAAAAAGTAAATTAAAAAAATGCAAAACAAAAAATGTAAGTTTTTATCTAAAAAAAGAAATCAAAGTAGAAATTTCTTTATTTATACAAAAGTTTAGGTATATCTCAGTTTAAGTTGGAAAAAGAATCAGTGATTAGGTAAAAATAACTTTGATAACAAATTTACAATCAGGGACATCTAATATGAATTTATTTTTTAAAAAATTGTTTTTTACCACGTTTTCTTAGGTTGCGTTCTTGTTTGTTTGTTTGTTTCTTTGATTACTTGTCCGCAAAGTTTCAAATTTTATAATCGATTTTTCGAGCACTTCTTCTGCACTAATCAAGCTAGATTTTTTTGGATATGTGCATTATTGATGACAATACAATATTCAAGCATCAAAAAATATAAAACTCTTGCCATAACTTGAAGATTTCTGATCTACGACAGTTGTGTAAGCTATGTACCTAAGTCGGGCAAGTGTTTAAACTGTTTGTTTAAAACTTTATCAAAGTAAATTATTATAAAACTAAAGTAGAAAATAAATACTTTATAAAAAGTTTTTTAAAAATCACGTTTTTCCTGTGAACTAAAAAGTAGGAAATAACTTTTCTTCAACTTAAAACGTGTGGGCGCATTTATAAGAACTTATATAATTTAAGAAAATATGTACATTTAAATGCGCCTACGTTTTAAGTTGAAGAAAATTTATTTTTTACTTTTTAGTTCACGGGAAAAACGTGGTTTTTAAAAAACTTCTTTGTATAAAGTATTTATTTATCATACTTTTATAATTTTACATGGTGTAAAATATATTTACTGGAAACGGGTTTGGTTTTTAATAAAATTTAACAAATAAAAACTTGGTGGCTTAAACTAAAAAAATAGTTCATTTTCCATAATTTGATTTTTCTTTTGTAAAGTACAAATATTAAATTTATTTATGATTAACATGAAAATAATAGTAAAAATTCAAGTATTTGTTTTGACTGCGCGTTCTTCGTCATAGCGCAGTCAACAGTTATAGTCTTCCATTCTTGGCGTACTTCAACGCTTGCTGCTGCTACTAATTTTGGCATTCGGTGTGGTATAGGTGGTTTAGCTACATTGAATACACCTCGAAATTATATTATGTTTTAATGTAATTTTATAAATTTCGTGGCGAGTCTAAGAAAAACAGCTTACAAGCTTTCGTACGGAAACTACGTTCTTCTTCAGGTGACAATATTTATAATAAAATAAAAAAAAGTAATAACTAAGGTAACCAGGTAACAACATGGTATGAGAACTTGATAAATTCAAGACTTCAATTTCGAGCTCCTATTTCAAACGCAGTTTTGTCTACAGCTACACATCAAAATTAGGGTACACACCTACTTTAGAGAAATGATAATTTAAAAAAATACATTCGTGATTTCATGTCAAATCGGCCAAAATATCTCCGACTCCTTCTGATTTGTTTGTTCCAAATCTCTTATAATAGTTCATTTGTATCTAAAACTAAGGAGAAAAAGAGTTGATTTGTCCAAATGTATTCTGTTTTGGATAATATTTAACATGTTTATATTTAGTAGTATTTGGTCCACCACACAGAACACTTGTAAAGAAAATTACAAAACGACGAATTGCTCCAGTTAGTGCCCATTTAAGTTATTTCGATATAGTAGATCCCAATTCGTTAATATCATACGCGGGAGATAAATTTTCGCGCGGATCAAGCCTTTTTTCCTTGGTTTTGTATAAAAATATTTAGAGAAAGATGTTTCGAACAAATCGGAGGGGGTCGGTGAAATTTTGGCCGATTTGACAGGAAATTAGAATTGCCCTTATACCTAGTGGCCAGTTAGGCGCGCATCGGTTTATAGCTCCTAAACCAATAAAGTTAAGAGTTTTGTTCTAATATGAATCTATGTAATTCGGAAGACTCTATTTTAGAAAAATATTTTGATTATATCGAGTGGTCCAAATAAACATGACGATACGGAGCTAATTTTTATTAAATAAGACATCCTGTATTTTGTTACATAATTCAGTTCATCTTATTAGTACTTTATAAATTTCCAAAAATGTATTTCATTCGTTTTGGTACTTTAGGAGAAATAAATTAACAACCAAAAAAATTGACGTTTTAATTACAGATTTCGCAGAAGTGTGATAGTATGACAAATACATCATAACATATTGCAGGGCGTTGTTGAATTTTTAAGTATTCAAAGTCCAAATTGGGATACATACAAAAATACTACGACGAAATAATAACGGTTTCAAATGGTATAATAAATAAAATAAAACATATAAATTTTTTAAATAAAACCAGCAATAAATTTCAGCAATAAAAGTATACCCCGAAAGAGGCTAGAAATATCTAAAAGATTCATTTTCAAATTGAGAAGCGTTTTACCAATTTGAATATACACAATAAAGTAGTGCAATGCTTTCTATAAAAAATTCTTTTTATGCGTGTGGATTTTTTCTAAACAGAGTAATTAGAACTGTTTATATATAGGTAAAAATAAAGAAATCGCAAAATATCTAGTTTTTTCAATTTTTTTAAAAAGTCTTTGATTGCTCAATGACTTTGAAAACACGGTATGAAAAGGCAAACTACCCTATATTTAAAAATGTATTTATGCTAGTTGAATTTTATCAATTAAAGTAATTACAGCGGTTTGTATGTTCAAAAATGTAGTAATCGCAGAATATTCAATTTTTTCAATTTTTTTCAAAAGTCTTCGATTGCTCAATGACTTTGAAAACACGGTATAAAAGAGCAAACTACCCTGTATTTAAAACTGTTTTTATTCTAGTTGAATTTTTTCAATTACAGTAATTACAGCGGTGTCGACATCCTGACCATGTTTTCTCCAATCTGACGAACTTATATCGGAGAATGCAATCTTTCCTCAATTTTCTATTTCCAGACCACTCTAAGAGGTATTATTCATAGCAACATTATGCTTTGCTAATTGAAGACAAATTGACAATTACAATTGTTTACACCTACGGTATATTTGCTGCTTATTGTGATTGGATGAATCTTTTTCTACCACTAAGCTTTAAAATTAGGTGACACATTATTTAGGTACCATGTTTACATGTTTGTGTGTAAATCGGTTCACAGTTATCTTCATGTTTTACAAAAATTCAACGATGCAATACCCACCTTCAACAAAAAAGTATTGCCCTTTCATACCGTGTTTTCAAATTCGTTGAGTAATCAAAGACTTTTGAAAAAAATTGAAAATTCTGTGATTTCGACATTTTTGAACATACAAAGCGCTGTAATTACTTTAATTGAAAAAATTCAACTAGCATAAAAACAGTTTTAAATAAAGGGTAGTTTGCCGTTTCATACCGTGTTTTCAAAGTCATTGAGCAATCAAAGTCTTTTGAAAAAAATTCAAAAAATTGAATATTCTGCGATTTCTAAATTTTTGAACATACAAACTGATGTAATTACTTTAATTAAAAAAATTCAACTGGCATAAAAACAGTTCTAAATGCAGGGTAGTTTGCCTTTTTATACCGTATTTTCAAAGTCATTGAGCAATCAAAGACTTTTGAAAAAAATTGAAAAAATTAAATATTTTGCGATTTCTTTTTTTTTACCTATATATAAACGGTTCTAATTACTTTGTTTAGAAAAACTCCGCACGCATAAAAAAAATATTATAGAAGGCCTTGCACTACTTTATTGTGTATATTCAAATTCGCCAGACAATTGGTAAAACGCTTCTTAATTCGAAAATGAATCTTTTAGATATTTCTAGCCTCTTTCGAGGTATACTTTTATTGCTGGTTTCTCGTCGGTAAATTATACTCAAATTTTTCATGTCCAATTTAACAAATCCCTTAATTAAGTTATTTAATTTTTTATAGGCTTCAATTTTTTATTTGTTTTGTACTAGAGCAGCAAGAGTATTTATAATATTTGCAACGTACATCTTTCAAAAGCACGTAGGTACTAGATAAGAAAAATAGCATTAATTTGTATATCACTGCGTACGTTGGAAACTCAATACTTTCTTTATCATATTTTAGGGCATCGCTCGCTGACATATTAAGTAACAAATTACAATCAAAAGAGATAAACTAGCAAAAACTAGTATAATCAAAAATCAAAGAGAATAATTGGCTTATCAAACTCCTATATCCGCACTCGTCCAGTTTTTCAATGAACAAGTGCATAAGTCACAAATTTCTTATACTATTTTTTTCTATTTTACCCCATTCTTAATAGATTTAACAGAAAATTAAAAAAAATTAAATTGCACTTAGAGTCGTGCGAATAGAAGCAAAATAGCGCCACCAAAGTTTTTATTTTATCGAATTTGGTAACCTTCATGCAGTTTTTAGCTACTATTTAATCAAATCATAGAAACAGTTCTCAAAGTAGGTACACTTCCCAGGAACAAATATGTAAATAAAAAATAGCCACAGCGATAATAAAGTTTCAAGTGACAAATCGACATACCATGTGAATGCATACTCTGCGTTTGCGCATTCACCAAAATTGACACCTGTCGGCAAATCTATTGTTAGATTTATAGTTAGATTGTTTTCGTTGTGTAATTTGTATTATTCGCTTGGTTTTTAAATTTTGATAAGTAGTGCTAAGTGTATTTTGAAAAATAAAAATATTTGCTTTGGTAAGTACACATAATAAAAAATTTGTAAACACATTTTTATTCTAACCTTAAAAGTTGTAATAGGAAGTATATTTATATTAATATGTAAAATAAAACTTAGACGCATATCTTTTTTGCAGTAGCATTTTTATTATTAAATGAATTTCTTAATAAAACTAACTAAACAATTATTGTTACAGATTTAATACTAACAATATGGATTAGGCTACGCATGAAACGTTTGGAAAAAATGCAAGGTGATACATAGTCAAGTACGTGAAGCTATCGTCAATGTGGTAACTTTTTATAAAGAGGGAACCCGACTGTGTTCAAAATAATCAAGAATTGCACATTCTGATAACCAACTACAAAAAGTGAGTCACGCCAGTAATTGGGATCTGAAAGATTTACGAAACTATTGTAAAGGAATCTAAGACTGCTGATAACTTCCTTATCGACTTGAAGGAAGAAGCGACATAAGAAAAAGAATACGAGCTTGTAGGAAGGCAAAAAATCCTGCTATTAGGATGCTTATAAATGATTTTCATAATAAGGAAAAATCATAACCTTCTATAAAAGGTAAACTAATATTTTATCATTCATGTTAAATAATTGTCTCTAACTATTCAAGACCTTTGTTTTTAAAGTTTAAAGTATTACTTGCCTGACTAACCAGAAAATTTATTGAACACAAACAGTACCATACTTACAAAATTAGTTGTGTATTTTTCTTAAGTTAATGTTTCTTGTTTATAGGCATTATGGATTCTTGGAGTACATAAATCGAACAATTATGTATACAAATTGACTTAGTTGCTGCACGAATATGGGCATTCATACTACATCTATCATATTATCAAAAATTGAGTCCGATTTAAAAAATATAGGCTGCGTTAAATATTCTGACGAATAAGGCAATTTGGAATCAGAAACATCAGATGACGATTTGGACGTTACTCCATTAACATAATGTATTACTTGTATAATTCCACTAGTTTACAGATTTAAGTTTTTTTTTTGCTAAAGTTTGAATTTTAGTTAGCGAATTGAATTGACTAAATATGTTGTTTGAATTTCAAATAAGATTTCAATTTTTTCTTATCACATCCAGAAATAGCACAATTTAACAAACAAAATGTATTGATTTTTACGAGCGTATGTAATTTTATTCTGCTTAATAAAGAAAATTACAATGTTATTACAAAAAAATGTATGACTGCTTAATATTAATCAAAATTTAAAGATTTAATTAACCAGACATTTATATTTTTGTTGAAAAAACCGTTTCATGTTCTTCGTTTTATGCACAAACTCAGAATTCCTTTCTTGTACATTTGTACTTTTATCTCCTGATGAAACTTTTCTCTTTGTTTTTTGCTCATTTGTTCAAGATTGTTAGGAAGTGCATGAACTTTAGTGCTCATATTACCTAAATTCAAATTGTAAAGCCTTTCTAGCATATTTTTAACGATTTTTCATAATCTTGTGATTTCTTAAAAACATTCATTACATTTTTAAAACTTCAAGCTTCCTTTTCAACAGCAGTCATGGTATTTTTAAACTGACTTTCAGAAACTAATTTTCTAATTTTTGGACCAATAAAAATATCTAGATAAACTAGGAAATTTACTGCGAAGATACCAAAAGTAGGTTCTGTTCAGTGCTTTTACGAATTGCCTCATTATATCTAATTTGAGATGCAATTGAGGTAAAAGTATTTTATCTGCCTTCACTAAGCTTTAACGTATATATTTTTTGAACCTAGTGTAAGATTGTTCTTGCAAAATGCTCAGCAGCATACATGGGAAAGCCCAAGTCTTGTGCTAAATCATTAAGTTCGGAATATATTGATAACACAATTTCAAATTAAAGTATGTAAGCATAAAAGAACCATTTCACTAATAAATAACTGAACTAACAACCACTAAATTAAATAACAAAGAAAGGTTGACTAACAGTTGTTCACAAGGTAATTACAATTAAGACATAATTTTGAACTAAAACTACTAAAATGTCTTACAAATTACGCCAAGACTTAAAAACCGGCAAAAAAGCATGTAATCCAGCAATGCACTCAAATTATGTCATCACCAGTATTGCAGTTTTTACAATACATGGGTAAAATAGAAAAAAAACCTGTTTATAACTTTGAACAGTAGGTATAATGAATCGTACACTTATGAATCTCGAGAACGATATAAATCCTCCAAAAAACTTAATAGTTTGGTGTGTTTCTATACAACAATAGATCCTTCGATGTGGAGGATAGGCACCACTCAGAAATAAAACTCTGTCGTAATTGTGGCTACGTTTCGTTGGCTATTGTGCCAACTTCAACGACACAAACATAACCCACACATAAGGTGAATCTTAATGATAGAATTAAACTTACTTAAAAAAACCTACTTAAATAAACTAAAAGTTTAATTCTATCATTAAGATTCACCTCATGTGTGGGTTATGTTTGTGTCGTATAAGGTTACATGTTCTTCGTACTTTACTCCTGTGTCCATGGTTTTAATTTTATGTATATTTGGCAGAAATTAAACATTCTACTGTGATGATTGGCCTGATGAAGTTGGCACAATAGCCAACGAAACGTAGCCACAATTACGACAGAGTGGTGCCTATCCTCCACATCGAAGGATCTATCGTTGTATAGAAACACACCAAACTAATAAATACACTCATTCGAACACTCTTTTTCCATAATCACATTGAGCGTAAAATTATATTTTTTTGTATTTAGTTAATAGTATAAAAATTTAATTTCATTCATAATTTTGACGAATGTGTTAATAGGATTCAATTTCAAGAAATTTTATGAATATTTTTGTACTTCTAACAACTTAATTTATAATGAAGCATTTTTGTATATGTAAATATATACATATTAAAAATTGTCGGTATGAGGTAGAAAGTTAACAATCCCTGTAGAAACAAACAAAACGCAATTGTGCTTGAAAGATTCTGTTTTTATACATTTTCCACGATAAGCAAAATATTGATATTATCTACTTATATTTAAATTAAATTGCATGCTTACAAGGTGTAATCACAATCAGTAATTATTTGGGTAATTGTGGTAACAATGGATATTCAATCTTAATAAATCATAAATGAAAATCGTTCTAGCGAACTCTGTTGGTCGACAGAAAAAGTATTACAAAAATATTATGAGCTTATATACAAAACCAAACTTTTAATGTACTATGAGCCTATATACATTTATACATTACCATGATTATGGTCCTATGTCATATATAAAGTTACCGGCATAAAATTACTCAGTTACCGACATCTGTAGGCTCGTTAGACTGCCTGTATATATATATATATATATATATTTGTAGTTTGCATATTACATCTTTCTACCTTTTTGTTATCATTAAGATTATTCATTTTTTTTATTATATACAAAATTGATATACATCTTGAACTTGCTAGATTTATTGTACAACAAGCTACAACGTCCAAATTTGTTTCAACTACTTAACGACTATTTTTCAAATATTTTAAGGGTGAAATTATTTCTTGGGTTAAATAATGGAGGATATCAGAAAGTTTTTTAAAAGGCCTAATGACTTTGAATTCACAATTAACAAAATATTTTTTACTGTGTAGAGTCGTTACTTATTCATGTTCATTTAATTTATTAAATTGTTTCTTAAAATAGCATTGGAACGATTATTAAGTTTAAATCCAAAATAAGGAAAGTATACGTTCAAAAAACGATTTTTTGAAATGTTTTTGGAACGTTTACACAGGCGGGGTTTACAACGATTATAAAGTTCAATTTCAAAATAATGCAATTATGCGTTCAAAATATAGGATAGGAAAACTTGCTAGAACTTGATCTTGACGGCCGATTGGACTTGTTTAACGAATAAAAAACGTCATTTGATATATTGCTTTATAAACAACCAAAAAATATAATGAGTATCACGAGTGAGACTCGTTATTTCTACGTTTGGCAAAGGTTACATACCACGAGTTTGGCTCGTTATTTTGTCCCAACGGATTAATACTGAATCGTCAAAAAACAAAGCTATCTAATAGCTTTTTGTATTGAGTTTTTTAACGGTTTCATATGTATAATTTTGGAAATACAAATACAAATCATTCAAAAAATGTACGTGTAAATCGTTTCTAGAAACATTAAAAGATGATAACTGTGTATTATTCTGCAACGTTACGTAGATAACTCCGTAAATTATTTTGGACATCAACGTTTAATATTTAGTGGAAACTAACTGAAAACATTACAAACACGATTTAGGCAATAATTTTTCAGTCAATTTTGATATTATTTCTGAAATCGATTTGTATTTGTAAAACCGTCTAAAAAACAATGTTCGGATTCGCTTTTGAAGCAGTATGACATTGATTTGAAAACGTTTTATAAACGTTTTAATGTACCATTTAAGCGTATTAAAAATGTTACAAATGTAAATGATTTAGAAACGTTTTACTCTACTAGGATATATATAAGTTTAACTTTATTTGTTGCCTAAGCTTACAAATTGGTTCGCGCTTTACAATTACTACCTTACATTCTATTTACATTTGCATTCTATTTACATTTTTTTTGAAAAAACATTTCATTATCATTCCTCTCCTCTTAACTTTTTCCTCCTTCTCCATACTTCTTCCATCCACTCCGCTCTATTTCCGTTTTCGTCTAAGATTTCCTCTATTTTGATAACCTCTTCTCTTAATTCACTGCATTTCTCTCTCATGTGGTTAAGGTCCTCCGTCTCTTCTCCACATAGTCTGCACATCTTTTCTTCTTCTTTTTTCCAGTATTTGTTACCTAACTCCTCGTTCCCACATCTGAATCGTGCTATCATTTTTTTTCTTTTTGTTGCGTTTATTACTTATATCCTTTAAATATTCTGACATCCCTTCACACTTGATATCCTTATAATTCCTATTATACCTGCCCTCTTTTATCCTTGTCCATCTTTCTTGTTTTTCGATGTCCCTATCTCTCCTTATTATTTCTTCCCTTACCCCTACTCCCTCTTCTCTTAATCTCTTCACTTCTTCTCTCGCGTACCCGTTTCTTTTGTAATACTCTTCTCTGCCCTCCTGCCCGTACTTCACTTTTCCTTCCTTTATCTCTTTCCAACATTCTTGCAGTATTTTGCATTCTATTCTTTTCCCTCAGTTCTTCCTCGTATTTTATGGCCCTTTTTTCTGTTTCTACTCTTATTTTTGCTACCTGTACCTCCTCTCTCACAATATACCCCGGGGTATCTCTGTCCAGTCCCAAAACCCATCTCCAGTATTTTTCCTGTAGCCCCTCTACCTCCCTCCACTTATTGGCGATTTTATTAATTTTAGCACAATTAGTAACTTAAGCGATTCACAAAAATATAACTTAATAACAAAATGTACCTAATCCTGATAAAGTTTAATTTTAAACAAAACTGTAATGATCCTGAAACTGGCAGGTACTTTAGGTTCGAATGATTTAGTCAGTATTCGTGGTTAATATATTCAAAAGGGCATTGTGTGTCCATTGTGTTTTATTTAGAGCCACCATAAACCGGGGATTTCAAGGTTCTTTCATTTGCTTTCAGAAACTCGTTGGTCAGCAAAATATAAAGCTATAAGAATATTTGCTGGAAACTTTATTGAGATTAAAAATATTTTAGATACAATTAAAGACGATAGAAAGTTTTATAGTTCCACGCGGTTAAAAGCGCATCAGCTTTCAAGCAGTACTTCAGAGTCTGCTTTTATTATTGCTTTAGAATCAATGGCAAACTACTCATCTATCCTAGAACCAGTTATTAATATTCTAGAGAGTAAAGCAGTAGAACAGAAGCGGATATATCTTTTCATGTCATTTTTGTTGAAAGTAAGAATAATGCGAAACTGCTTAGTACTGATATAGAGATGCCACGATTAGCAAAAAAGCAAACTCAGTTGCATCTGTAGAAGATTATTTTAGAGTAGCATTATTTGTCCCATATTTAGAATCTTTGATAAATTCTTTTAGTGAAAGATTTTTAGATCAGAATAATCTCGGAATGTTATTATATAATCTCCATCCACAGAAATTGTTAAAATTATCTAAGCAGAATTTATACAGCTGGGCGCAAGGACATGAGGGCGCAAAGGCAATGGGCGCGAAGACAGCAGGGCGCGGGACAAATAAGCGCAAGACAAACTATACAACCCAAACAAAACTTGTAGATTTTTTATTTAACAATAAAAAAAAGTAGGCACCTACTTCATAACACCATCATCAATAAAGTAAAAAATAGTTTTATTTAAAAATATAATCAAATGTATTACAGCTATTTAAAAAAAATACATTGTTGGAATTTTTGAGTTTAAGCAAATTCAGTCATATTTTATGTTCTTAAAATATCTGTATATTCTGTATATTCCGAGTTTCTAAAAAATCCACCAAAAAACAAGGTTTTTTTGTTATCTCTGATGGCCTGCGTAATGTTTGTTAATACGAAATGTATATTAAAAAAATTATTCTTCTATTAAAAGGTGCGCCTTAATAGTCTCCAGCGTCATTCTGTCTACGCGCATTAGGTTTTATTAAGTAAGTTCTTACTTTTTTTAATTATATATTACACCACTAGAGTTTGAGCGTGAAGAATTAAAAAACATAAGTTATGTTTGTGTTGTATACTTTGTCCCGCGCCCATTTGTCCTGCGCCTTACTGTCCCAGCGCCCTACTGTCTTCGCGCCCTCATGTCCTCGCGCCCAACTGTTCTCGCGCCATAACGGTCGCGCCTTTTCGGTCGAGTCCTATCGGCGGCGCCCTAATGTTCTAGACCCGAATTTATAAAGTCTATAGATGGTATTAATAAACCGTATACTATTGACAATTTAAAAGAAGAGTCATCAACGTGGTTGTATTTTTTTAGAAATCAAACTCAAGTAAATAACTTGGAAACTATGGCTATGATTGATTTATTGGATCATTGCCAATATTATCCCACTGTTGCAGAAGCAATTGAAATATCGTTGCGTTTACCACCAACAACTTGTAGTACCATCGAACGATCCTTTAGTACCCTTAGGAGAATAAAAACTTGGATCCGTTCCTCTATGAATGAAGATCGTTTGAACAGTCTATGCATGATGAGCATTCACAGGCAAATTATAGAAAATAACAAAACTGAGTATATCAAAAGGATCATTGACGAGTTTGTAAGACAGCCAAAAAATCTGCAATTTTTATTTTATATTGGCAAAGAATAAATTTATAAATAAAAGTAAAGACGGTATTTAAAATATATTAATAAGATATAATGTTACTTGGTCAGCTTTTTACATTTGTTTTCTCTATATAATGCAGCTTATGGACAATCATTGTTATTTTTCATAAAGTGTAAAGTAAAAATATAACTTATGAAATTAAAATGATTTGTTTTGTTTAAAAATGATAACGTATTTAATATTTATATTAAATGTTAGTCAACTTTTAGTAACGTGTGTATTTTAAAATAGAATAAAAAGTTTGATTTTGTAGAAGTTTCGTTTTCGTTTGTCGTTTCCAACAGGTAATGATCTTCCCCAAATTGACCCCCTCCCCCACGGCCCTGGAAATTACTGTATGGGCGCCCATGGCCGGAATTTTAATACAAATTTTAGTGAATTTTACTACTACATTTGCCTTAGCTAACTAATACCTTTATTTACATACCCATAAAATTTCACAAAACACAAAAAAACCAAACATTACACAAATTTTATATTAAGAATGCTGATTATACTGTGGGCTGGAGCCCTTCTGCCTCAAAGTTCAACCATTAGCGTGCGCAACCCTCTCTTAAAACAAATCATGCGCATTTTGATAGTTATCATTCTTTCCGCCAGATGACAATGCTTACGTAATTTTGCGCGTCTTTAATTAGATTTAAATTTAAACTGGATCATCTTAACTGTTATTCCTTGAGAGCAACGTGGCTATCGTAATGGAGTACTCCAATAACAAAAAAGTGATGTAATAAAAGCACAATCTAGTTAACTAGATACTAACCAAACAAATATTCCAGACAAAACTGACTTTGCAATAGCATTATATGGTAATAATTGTATGTTTGCTTTTTCATTGAAGCAGTTACTTTTGTTTTTGTTTTCTGTTCTTCGTTATATATCGGATTGTATTGTGTCGCTCCGCGGCACTTGTGTATCTGTCACGGTTGTGGTTGGTTGATCGTTGTGACCATGTTTTTTGCTCAACGCTGCGAGATTCTATTTATTACTGAGGCGGTCTTGCCCTTTCTGTTAAACTTTTTTGACGTTTTATGATTTGGAGTGAGTTTCTGATGATTTTTAGGTAGCAGTGTGTGCTTCTATGCAACATTCTCATTGTATTGTAGTTGATATTGCGAATTTCACGTTGGTGTGCGTATTCAGCTACTGCAGATTTGATTGTGTGCATAACAAAGTGTGATTATACTAACAGAGACTTTGTTTACCACCGTTTGCAGGACGGTGGTGTACATCCTTAAGATTCTTTCTGATGCGACGATACAACGAAATATTGTTTCTATGTAGTATATTGTGTCCATCATTAGGAACCATCAGACAACGGTTTCATTGCAAAAGAAACAAGCATAAAACTAACAATTTCGAAACTTTAGTTCTAGTTCCTCCAGGAGGAAGATTTAAACAAAACACTTAGGAACATCACAAATCGAAACCAGCAAATTCCAAAAAACTAAGAAAAAATGAAAACCAGTTGGAAGTAAAAAAAAACGACGACAAAAGCAAGAGAAAAGGGCAAATGTGAAAAATAACAACGAAGACAGAAGAATAAGAAAAAAGTAAAGTAAATAAAGTAGAAACAGAGAAAATCGGAATAGGAACATGGAATATAAATACAATCAAAGAGAAAGAGAGATTACAGAAGAAATGGATAATAACCTAGTGACAATAAAACTCTAACAAAAAATAAACATTATACAAATATACAGGCCGATAGAAGGTAAACCAGATGAGGAAGTCGAAGAATTCTACAACAATTTACAAGAAGTACTGGATGAATCAAGAGAGGAAACAGAACTATCCATAATAATGGGCGACTGAAATGCAAGAGTAGGGAACGGAAATATGGAGAACAAAGAATAAACCGTAACGGGAAAAAATTATCGATTTCTGTCAAAGAAATGATCTGTTAATAGGAAACACACTACGGAAACAAGAAATGGAAGATAAGTACACCTTCGTGACAGAAGAACGTAACGCAAAAAGTTTGATAGATTATATAGTATTCACACAAACACTAAGAGAAACAATACAAGACATAGAGACAAGAAAAGAGGTGGAAATAGATTCAAACCATAGGCTAGTGGTACCAAAAATAGAAAAAATAGTAAATAAAAGTGAAGAAATAACATACAGCAGAATAGCCCTATACAAACTAAAAAAAACGGAACGACAAGAAGAGTACTAAGAAAAGACAAATAAGCAATTTCGTAAATTATTACAGAAAACAAAGAAAGAAGACCTGGAGACAAAATCGGAAAAATTCAAAGAAATTACTCTAAAGGTAGCGGAGGAGGTATGTGGAAGAAGAAACATCAATAAAACCCTAAAAAGAACAAGATGGTGGACTGAAGAGATAAAAGGAATAGTGAAAGAAGAGAAACAGGTATGGAAGAAATATATCCGAACAAAAGACCAAGAAGATAAAGAAAAAAGGAACAAAGTAAAACGAGAAATCAAAAAAGGAAAGCTGAAAAGAGTCTGGACAAGAAATAAGTGACAAACACAAGACAGACGCAAGAAAGTTTTGGACAATAATGAAAAGATTGAGAGGGACTAAAAGCAAATAAATAAAAGCAATAAAAAATAATCAGTAGGAACTCAAAATGGAAATAATAGAAATATTGAAAGTCTGGAAAGAGTTCTGCTCAGATAAATTTAGAGGAGAGTACCAAATTAAGATAAAGAAGACACAGTAGAAGTACCAGAGATAACAAGAAAAGAAGTACAGGAAGCGATAAAACGAATTAAAATAGGCAAAGCGAGTGGAAAAGACGAAATAGCACCAGAAATGCTTAAATATCTAGGGGAAGATGGAACAGAATGGCTACATGAAATATTAAAAGAGGCGTGGAAATCGAAGAAGATCCCCAAAGACTGGGAAATAAATCTAATAATTCCTATACATAAAAAAGACGAGACAACAAACTGTGAAAATTACAGAGCGATATGCCTAGCCCAAACCACACTAAAACTATATACGAGAATACTAGAAAAAAGACTGAGAAAATACGTAGATCACAAACTTGAAGAAGAACAAATGGCATTCAGAACAGGAAGACAGACAAGTGACAACATTTGTATACTAAAAACGCTAATAGAAAGAGCAATAGAGGAGGATATTAAAGAGCTATACCTGATATTCATTAATTTAAAAGCAGCGTATGACATCTGTACACAGACAAACAATATGGAATAGCCTGGAAGAACTAGAAGTGCCGACACAGCTTACCCAAATAATTAAAAGCACGTTCAAAACAGTAAGGGGGAAAGTACAAATCGCAAGACAGCGATCAAAAGAATTTGAGATGAGAAAGCAAGGGGACAGCCTAAGCCCACTTTTATTCTTGATAATAATAATTGATAGAATAGTAAAACAAACCAAGAGTAAAGAATACTTAAAAACGACAGTAGGATACAGCAAGTTAGAACGTATACTTATCAATAAATAGTCTATTGTTGCGTATTTATTTATTAAAAAAAAAAACTAATTTATTTAAAACGACTAAAAATACGTTTACTTATTCTAGAAATATGTACACTTGTAAATTAACCGAACTAATGAAATCTAATAATATTTAATAAAAACACTTACACCAATTTATGTATAACCGTTGTATAACACTATCACTAACACGAGATAAGATAACGTCCGCGGGCAGCTTCACACTTGTTTACACTAAAAATCACGTACACGATTATTCTCGGTATATTTATGTAGACACACGCGTGCTAACGATTTATTTCCACTTGATAATCTTCTTAACACTGCTGCATTCGCATTCCAGCAATAACTGACCTACGAATTGTTCCGTCGGTATATATACACATAAGGAAATCCTTCTGGAGTGTTCCCTATTTTTCGGTATAACTTCTAGAAGATGGATAACAGCTTCTAGAAGGCTCTTGCCTTTGCAAATAACTTCTCGAACGTTTCACTGCCCCCTTCTTAGGACTGTTCTCTCCCAGAACAGGAAACTGGATGCGACACCGGTAAAAAGGATCGTGGCGATAGCGGCAGCTTCCTCCATTTGGGCAACTTGCTTGACCATAAAAGTAACAGTCAATGGACTTTTCCTCACCCAATATTCTCCTTGGTTGGTAACTACAGACCAACACCTGAATGCCTGTTCCTCGGAAGACGACATCCAACATGTTTCGAACTGTCCTCCAATTCAGTTGATCTAAGCCACAAGCTAAGCTTGGGTACTGCCAATTTCTTAACTGGATGAATCTCCACTTCTCTCTTGAGACTCCATAATGTTCGCCACAGATCTTTGTATAACGGCTTGACACGTGAGTATTTCTTGGTGACCAAATAGAAAACGAAGCGTCCGTCACCACGTAGTCCTACAACTTTTCCGACTGCCGGTTGCTGTCTTCGTAATTCATCTAGCTGCCCAAACTTCTTTTTAAACACGACTGCAACCCCTCTGGACATGTCAAGATCCTCGCTCACGCAATGTGCCATGGCGTAATCTTTTTGTGTCTGGAACAGATCTTGTTGTTTTTCGGTGGTAACTCCAAACCTAGCTTTTCCAGAACCTCCGTATAAGTTTATAAACTTCTCGAACTCCATTTCTTCAATTGGATTCCTGGTTCTGCTACTTATTACTCTGGTTCGGACCTGAACTTGCGTATTGTGGTTATCGCCAGCAAACGGGGCTAGACGATCGACGAGAACCACTTTTGGCTTGCCTCTGGGCGGTTTTCGGATGCGATATATGACGTCGTTATTACACTGCACGACTTCATAGAGGCCCTCCCATTGCCTTTGCAGCTTTGGCGACAAACCACGTCTCCTTTGAGGATTATACAACCAGACCATATCGCCAGGTTGAAACCCACCATTTTGCGCCTTGACGTCATATCTTGTTTTCATCCTGTCGCTGGCAATTTGTGTGTTTTTACGGACCTCTTTATGTACTTCGTCAAGCCTCTTGGCCAGCTTGCTGACGTAATCTTTTCCAGCAACTTCTTCTTTCGGTCTTCGTCCAAATTGAAGATCGCATGGTAATCGTATTTCACGACCGAGCATGACACAGGATAGTGTTTGGCCTGTGCTTTCGTAAACGGATGATCGGTAAGCCATTAAGAAAAGGTGCAAGTACTGATCCCAGTCTCTTTGGTATTCGGACACTAACTTGGCTAAGTACTTGCCCATTGTTCGATTCATCCGTTCAACCATGCCATCAGATCGAGGATGGAGAGGCGTTGTCCTAGTTTTCTTAATTCCTAACAGTCGGCAAACTTCTTGAAACAGCCCAGACTCAAAATTGCGGCCTTGATCGAAGTGTAATTCCAACGGAACTCCAAACCGGCAGAAAAACTCCTTTACCAATACGTCTGCGACTGTAGCTGCTTCCTGATTGGGCATGGCGTAAGCCTCCGTTCATTTCGTGAAATAATCCATCGCCACCAAGATGTATTTATTTCCCGAATCGGATTCTGGGAACGGCCCTGCGATGTCAATCGCTACTCTTTCCAAAGGGCTTCCTACGTTGTATTGCTTCATGGGTGCCTTGCGCTTTCTCGCTGGACCATTTCCTGTTGCGCAGACCGTGCAATTACGGCACCATTTCATGACGTCCTCTTTGCAGTTCATCCAGTAGAATCGTTCTCGTACTTTACCCAACGTCTTCTTAATGCCAAAGTGTCCTCCTGATGTCCCATCGTGGAGATGCTTCAACACTTCTGCCACCCGGCTCTTTGGCACTACCAACTGTAGTCTATTTCCCGTACCCTCAACACTTTCTAGGGATCGCTTAAGAAGACCGTCTTCTACTATCAAGGAGTCCCATTGCGCCCAGTACGCTTTGATGTTTCTGCCCAAAGCACTCACTTCTTCCCAGGTTGGTCGTCGGCCGCTTTCTTTCCAGTCCAGGAGTAGTCTTATTTCAGGATCGTCTTCTTGTTCGCGACGTAACTGCACAGGTTCCCACTCATCATCCACCATAGCAGTTCTCCGGAGCCATTCGACTTTTTCTTCCAGTCGCGAACAATGGCTGCAGTCCGCCGGACATGGTCTTCTGGACAAGGCCTCAGCGTTCCGATGACTGCTTTCGGCACGGTGTTCTGTGTGTGAACTGCAGTAGCCATTTTAAAGCGGCGTGGTCTGTTCTTAGTAAAAATTTTCGTCCATACAAATACTTGTAGAAATGTTCGATGGACTTAACGACTGCTAACAGCTCCCTCCTAGTCACGCAATAATTCCTTTCTGGCCTGGACAAAACCTTGCTAAAATACGCGATAACTTTTTCTTGTCCATCTTGAACCTGCGAAAGGATCGCGCCTAGGGCCAGATTGCTTGCGTCGGTATCCAAAACAAATTTTCCATCTTCCTTGGACAACTCAAAATGGGCGAAGTAACTAGGGCCTGTTTTAGTTGATTAAAAGAATTTTCGCAGTCTTCATTCCATCTAAATTCTGCTTTTTCTTCCGTTAATTTTGTCAATGGTTTGGCAATATTGGCAAATCCGGGTACAAATCTTCTATAATAAGTGCACAACCCAAGGAAACTTCGGACCTGATGTTTGTCGATTGGTCTTGGCCATGCTTGCACTGCTTGGATTTTGTCTGGGTCAGCCCTTACTCCATCTCTAGATACGACGTGGCCCAGATATTGCACTTCTTTCTTCTTAAATACGTGGCACTTCGTTGGGCTCAGTTTGAGGTTAGCCTCACGTAATCGCTGGAACACTTCCTTCAAGTTGCTTAAGTGTTCTTCAAACGACCTTCCAACCACGATCACGTCGTCCAGGTAAACCAAGCAAGATGGTCTCCATCAAACGCTCGAACGTTGCAGGAGCGTTACACAGACCGAAGAGCATTACAGTGAACTGCCACAAACCAGTTCCTATCATAAAAGCTGTTTTTTCACGATCCTTGGGTTCTAATTCTACCTGCCAGTATCCACTCTTTAAATCTAACGTAGAAAACCGCTGGGATCCTGACAAGGTGTCTAGCGTATCGTCAATTCTGGGTAAAGGGTAGCTGTCCTTTTTGGTCACGTCGTTTAGTTGCCTGTAGTCTACGCAAAACCTCGTTGATCCATCCTTCTTCTTTACGAGTACCACTGGGGATGCCCATGGGCTACTTGAAGGTTCAATCACGCCTTCTCTCTCCATATCCGTAATTATTTGTTCGGCTTCTTCTCTTTTCGCCAAAGGAAGTCTGCGTGGATGTTGTCGTATCGGCCGAGCGTCTCCGGTATTAATTTTATGTTTCACCACGTTAGTTCTTCCTTTGGAACCACTCTCCAGCGCGAACACATCTTGGTGCTCTTGGATCAACACTTTAACTTTAGCCAACTGGTCTTGGCTGAGGTTTTGGCATTTGGTGGTAAGAATGTCGAATAGATGTTGTGGACACTTCTTCGGCGACGTATCTTCGTTCGACTTCACGCATCTCATAATTTGTGATACTGGCGTGCATTGGCCTACCACGGTCTTTTTTTTCAACGTTACAGGATCTGAGTTGATGTTTAAGATCCTTACTGGCATCGTGTTCTTTACTCGTACTAAAGTTCAGCCAACGAGTAGTCCCTTTTCAACTAAGCCGCTGTCCATTGGTTCAATCGCGCGTATGTAGTCTTCCCGGAGACTTCCATCCAGGCGCGCTATCACCACACTTTCAGTCCTTGCAGGCAGAGTCACGTCTTCACTCAATAAGGCTCGCACGGCTGCCTTCTCTGACGAATGAAAAAGAATTTCTTCATTGTCGATCTTCAGGACATCGTTCTTCATATCCAAATGGAACCCATACTTCTTTATCACGTCCATTCCCAGGATAATTTCTTCCGTGATGTCGGCTACCAGTACTTGATGGTCGAGTACTCCATTTCCCAAACCAATGGTTACTTTGACTTGTCCGTGAGTAGGTATTTCGTCGCCCGTCGCCGTTCGAAGTCGTACTGTTACTGGTGAACTCGTTTTCCAATAAGATGTCAGGACGAATGATGGTCTTCGTCGCTCCCGTGTCAACCAGTAACTGAACGCTTCTCCCATTGATCTTGCCATCGAGATAAATGCTATGCAATTGCTCTCTTGGCGATGCCATTTGGATTGTAATCTCCGGAGTCTGACTAGATGAGATTACTTTTTGTCTCTTTTGCTCGCCTCGTTCCAAATTATCGAGCGCTCTTCTTGTCCTCTTCTTAGGTTTAGTACGATGCCGTCGTACATGGCCTATTTCATCGCAGTTCAAAGCTGTCACTCCTCTTTCCCGAAGTATTCGTCGCGCTATCTCCTCGATGCTTTCCAGTGTCTTCGCGGGTACTTCTGTAGCACAGCAGAGTCTATGACCATCTCGTTGCGTTGCTTGTTTTGCTGCTTCAAACTCCAAAGCATGCACCAAAGCGTCATCCAATGTCTTTGGTCGAGCTAACCGGAGAGTCTGCTGCGTTTCGCTGTCTCGAAGCCCGTCTCAAAGGTTTGAATCGCCAACTGCTCCAAGAAGGTATCTGGTGCTGTAGGATACGCAAGCCGTGTTAATCTGGCGATGTCAGCCTCAAACTCTTGAAGACTTTCGGCAGCTTTTTGAACTCGACTTTTAATTTGCACTTGATAGACTTGTTGAAGATGAGCATCTCCATATCTCATTTCTAAACGTGAAATTAAAAGTTCGTAATTTTCTTGTAGGTGGTCAGGAACAGTTTGTAAAATTCCAAGCGCTTCTCCACGTAAGGATAATATTAAAGACGTCGCTTTCTGCTTGTTGCTCCAACCATTAGCTGTAGCTGCGGCTTCAAACTGCTTGTAGTAGGTAGACCATGGAACTTTACCATCAAAATTTGGAGGTACAACTTTAAACTTGTGAGTGGTTTCTTCCCGATGGTCCATTATTAAATCTTCGCTCGTGACGCTTCCTTCGCCATGGCAAATTATGTGGTTCATTCTTTCTTCAAGCAGTTTCATTCTATCCCCTACTGCTTCTATTTTGTCATTCATAGATTCGCAAATTTCTTCTTTTAAATTTAACATATCTGTTTTGGTTTCCTCTTGCACAATTTTAATTTGGTTTTCTATGCTTGTTTGTATTTCATCTTTTAAACGTCTAGAATTTTCCATCAATTTTTCTTCTATCTTCTGGGTATTATCAAATAATTTTTCTTCAATTTTCTGAGAAGCTTCGTAAAACTTTTCTTTAATTTTTCTAGAGTTTTCTTCCATTTTCTGAGAATTTTCACTCAGTTTTTCTTGGATATTTTTATTCATCGATTCGAGAATTTCAAATATTTTTGAATCCACTTTCACTTTTTGCAAACGCGTCACCGGCATAAATTTAAATATAACACGAAAGTTTAAGTTTTAATACACTACTTTTTAAAATGCAGTTTTTGTATAACACACAATTTTAATAACGATCCACTTGTTAATATTAAACCACTAGTGTACGGAAACGAATTTAATTAATATCGCGATCACGCACTTGTTAAAAGAAAAAGTTTAATAAACACTATTTTATACTTATAAATAAAACAAACACCAATATTAGAAAGAATTAAAGAAAAGACCTACTATGGTACGGACATATGTCATGAGAATGAATATAACGACGAAAAGAATAATGAAAAGAGGGAAACCAAGAAACAGAAAAAGAGGAAGACCAAGAAGAAAATGGCTAGACCAGATAGAAGAACATGGAAGAAAAAAGGGAAAACAAAGGAAGAGATGGAAACTTTAGCGAGAGATAGAAAAGCATGGAAGAAATGGGTTAAAGAGAACCGTGACCCACAATCCGACGCCTGAAACGGCAAAAGAAAATGAGAAGAAGAAGAAGTAGTTCTAGTTCATTGTTGATACCGTTCCGTCACGGTACTATATTATCGTCATTTACTAATTATACACGATTTTGGAAAAATCACATTAACACTTAAACGAAAATGCGAATAAACGTTTAAACAAAGCTCGTAATTACATTGTATTCGCGTAAGATTAATATATGAAATTTAAATTTCCCACCACGTTTAACTAACCACTTAAAATAATTACTGTACTTTTGTGTGCCAGTGATCCATATGTAGTTTGTTTTGATGGTATAAATAAAGTAATAATAGAATATAATATCGAGATTTTTTTAAAAGTAATGAGTGAAATAGCAACAACGGGCATTTTACGCTTTTATTTATAATTGTAAACATTATGTCAGAGCTTCAGGATGAACACAACCACAAATATGTTCAGTGCACTGAAAAAATTTGGGAACGATTTAATCAGTGGATTCATTGCATTTGTGTAGTTACTTTTGATTTAGAATTGGGACAAGCCTTAGAGGTAGTATCTACGATCATTGATCTGATGTTAACAGCACCGGTTTTTTAGAATGTTTATCCGAAACACGTAGCATTAACTAAACAAGAAATTTCTAATATTTGTTATTTGGCATTTCCCGATTCGAATTCGGGATGTATGGGTGATACTAACTTTGTGATAAGGTTACCAAAAAGTCCGAGTAAACCAGATCTAAGTCGAGAACATCAAAGGTATAATTCTACGTGTCCTGTGGCTTTACAAATTAATGCCGGCTATTATTGGGGCTATGTTTATTTTAGACAAGTTAAAGACATATCATTACCAAGAGGATATTTTCAAAAGGTGCGTGGGATTTGGTGTTATGGCTTTTACATTTCAAATTGGTTTTAGAGTGTAGTTATACTTTCAAGACTACCATTTAACAAATTGTTTAGTACAATTAGTTGTATAATTTCTCCGGAGTATTTTGAAAATGGCGAGCCGAGTTTGGAAGCTGCTTGTCATAATATAGATAAATGGCCGGCACCTGTACCTGGTGAAACACTTACCTTACCGTTAATGGGGTCAGTGTTTCAAGTAAGTATGTTAGTAGTAGTAGTAGTATAGTTTTATTTGCCTTAGCTTTTTCTTACAAATGTTGCCAAGATATTAAACTTCACACTCATTTCCTATTTTGTTTGGTGATATATTCAGCAAGTTTTTTTTAATACCTTTTCCAAATCGTTTCTTCTGCTGCACATGCTTTTAATAAGAGGTTTATTACTTATTTATCACTTACATGACGTGTTCATTTAAACACGCACGTGCTTCTTATAATTCCAACTTCTGAATAGGCTAAACCCCAACACTCTTGGGACAACCTTTTATATTTTACCTTATTTTGGTCCAGAACATTCCATCTCTTTTGGCAATCGTCTCGAAGATTCCAAATATTTCGGGAACGTTTCACTGTCCCCTTCTTAAGACTGTTCTATACCAAACCAGCCATTTCACCACCTTCCTTGAGCACAAAAGTAGCATTCAATGGACTTCTTCTAACCCGATGTTTTTGTTTATTTAATTCAAGAGGTGGTTCGTCTAGCGCCCCTGCACTGTGGTCTCCTGTTTCGTCAATGAAGTCCATAAGTTTATTCCAAGGGACTTTCTTCAACTCATCATCGTTTAGCTTTGGTTTTCCGAGAATCGTTGCGCGTTGCATTTGATACGCTTCGCATTTGCACAGCAGATGCTGCGGAGTCTCGTCGTCCTCCAAGCATCCGCGGCGTAGAGGGCTACTTTGCAGTCTCATTTTATGCATATGTTTGTTAAGGCCACAGTGCCCTGTAATTAGTTCCGTGAGTTTCCTTCTTTTTTGTGGACTCATGCTTGATAATGCAGTTTGAGTGTTTCATTGTGACTCTGTAAAGAAGAGTTTTGTGTGCCTCATCCCTGAAGAGTTTTTTTTGTAGTATGCTGCAAATTGTTTCTTTTTCGGTCTCGTAAGCGATTCCGAAAACGGGTTCAGGTCCGATATATGTCCCAGTGTGGATTTTATTACTGGTCTTAGCGCCAGTAGTGCTGCTTGACTGTCAGACATGATCGATATCGGCCCATTTGTGTATGATTTCAAGTTGATAATGTTCTTGACACACCAGTCAATAGCAGCAACGTCAGCTTGAAAAGCCGACGCATATTTATTCAAGATCAGCAAAAATTGCTTTCCATGGTGCTTGCCTCCATGTACACTCTTGCTCTGGTTTCGTTGGGATTTTTGGTCCCATCTGTGTACCAGATAGTTCCATTAACCGCGCCCGGGTAAATGTTTTTTGTCCACTCGTCTCGTGACGGTATTATCACTTTAAATTTCTTTAAGATGTGTTAAATTTTTGTGAAGTCGGATCTCATAGTTAAGATTCTTTCTTCACGCAGCACGTTGTATATACCCGGTTTGTTTTTCCCGGTAATTGACGCGTGTTCATTAATCTGCAGCCTGTATGCTGCTTGTCTTGCTTCCATCATTACAACGAGGTGTAATGGTGGAAGTGAAAGTCGTGCTTCCATGGCTGCTGTGGGCGTGGTTCTCATCGCTCCTGTTATCAGAAGACATGTTATTCTCTGTGCTTTGCTTAGCTTTGCAGCTGTGCTTTTTAGGTTGGTTCTTTCACCCCATGCAAGCGCGCCGTTTGTGATGATGGGTCTTGTTACCGCAGTATATAACTACTTGGTCATTGTGGGATTCAATCCCCATGTGTGCCCAACCATCCGTTTGGTTGTATTCTGAACCCTGATGGCCTTCGTTGTGACTTTTTCTAGATGGGCATTGAAAGTCGGTCTAGTATCAAGAGTAAGTCCCAGATATTTGACTTCTTTTGTCATCGAGAGCGTAACTCCGTACATCGTAGGTAGTTTTATGTCATCCGTTTTCCGTCGTTTGATAAACGGAACAATTGCCGTCTTAGTTGGGTTCACTGATAGTCCCTCTTTTTTGCATCATTTTTCGACGGTGTTTAGTGCACTTTGCATTATGTTCGATACAGTTGCCCCAAACTTCCCGTTTGTAATAACGGTAGATCGTCGACGTATCCTAAAGCAAACACCCCGCCGTCTTCTAGTTCTTGTAGTAGGCCGTCCATGACGAGGCACCACAGTAGGGGCGATAGCACTCCGCCTTGTGGGCAACCGCCAGCCACTTTGGCTCCCACAGTGCTACCGTACAAAGTAGCTGTTAGCGTCCGATTCCTGAGCATTGAGTTGACTCAGTTTCGGACTAGAGAGAGGTGTGATTCCTTTTTTCTCCATTGCTCTTGCAATTAAGGTAGTATTGTCAAATGCTCCTTCAATATCTAGAAAAGCACCCAATGCAATATCATTGTATTGGATTGCATTTTCGCATCTGCTTACTAGTTGGTGAATTGCTAGCTCGCAAGATTTTCTAGATTGGTAAGCATACTGGTTTGGGTGCAGAGGCGAAGCCTTTAGTGCCCCGTTCCGTATATGCCTGTCGACTACTTTTTCAAGTAGTTTTAAGATGAAAGAAGTTAAGCTGATCGATCTGTAAGATTTTGCCTGGGCGTACGTAGATCTCCTTGGCTTTGGTATGTGCGAAAGTGCTAAGCTGGCTCTGAGAATTTCGCATACTGCTTTTCGAAGAGCAGCAAATCCTTTTTGCAGCATGATAGGATAAATTCCATCGGCTCCTGGATACTGAAAGGGTTTAAACGTATTGATTCCCCATTCTAGGTTTTCAGTATTGATTATTTTTTTCGCTAAATCCCAGTTCCTTTTGGGTGTCCGCCTGTTTGGTACCTCTAGCTCCTGGTGCTTAGGAACCTCAGTTAACGACGAACACGGGAAGTGTTTTTGCAGTAGTTCTTGCAAAGTACCTTCAACCGAGTCTATAAACTTTCCGTTTTCGGTCAGCAAACAACCAATGCTTCCAGTGCGGTCTTTGCTCAGAGCTTTTTGGAGTCGAGAACTTGTAGGTTCGTTTTCTACGTCCCTACAGTACATTCTCCATGAGTCTCTCTTTGCTTTTTAATGGCATTGTTGTAGGTTGTGAGGCTGGTTTTGTATTCATCCTAGTCTCTGCTTTTTTTGTATGTATTAAATATCCTTCTGGTGCGTGCCCTTGCTTTGTCAAGCTCCCTGATCCACCAAGTTATCTTGTTGGGGGTTCCTTTGGCAGTTTTTGGGCAGCTTGCTTCAAATGCGGATTTTAATGAATTTATAATATTATCCGTCATTAGTTCTAGCTCGTGCGTTGATCTTGCAACTGTAAGACGGTCCCTGATTTGGGCCGCTAAAGTTTCGTTGAACAAATACCAGTCGGTTTTTCTCGGGTTTCTATATTTCATTACGAGTTCCCTGTCTGATTCAATTTTGAATCCAATGTATCTATGATCAGATAAAGAAGGTTCATCTGATACACTTTTATCACTTTACTCGCTTTTGGACTAGCAAGCGCAAGGTCAATAACTTCACTGCGCTACACGGTTATAGACTTAGGCGCATCTACGTTATTTATTATGTCGAAATTGCCTTTTAAAATAAATTCTAAAAGTTTTTCACCTCCTGGATTTGTGTTTGTGCTCTCCCACAAGGTGTGATGTGCATTAGCATCGCATCCAAGAATCAGCGGTTTGTTGGCCCCACTGTTAATCAGCCTGTGGATTTCCTTCGGCAGCGGTGATCCTGTCTGGTAGTAGGGGAGGTAACCGGATCCGATAATGAACTCCCTCCGGTTGCCTTTCTCTACTGCAGATATTTTAGGTCCCACTAGGTCTCTAGAACATAAATCCCATGGCATTAAGTTTAGTGTATTTTTTACAATAATGCATGTGAGAGGGTTGTGCACAAGCTGGGCCGCAAGCAGTCATCTATCTGGACAGTGACAATTTATTGTTCCCTTGTGGATCCATAGTTCCTGGACAAGGGCAATGTCAATATCGTGTGTCACGATATAAGCACTGAGGGCCGCTGAGGCTGCCCTACAGTGAAGTATGTTTATCTGAACCAATTTCAGCATTAGATTTGCCGTCAACCAGTTATTTCTGGCTCTGGATTTACATCCATTGCCTCGTGGACATTCCTTGTAGCATCCGGTTCTTTGCTGTCCTTTTTAGAGTCGGCCAGCGCCCGGAGAGTGATCCTTGAAAATCCAAGGTGCAATTGGTTGGTTGACGCTTCCACCTTCTCCCAGGACCTTTTGTTCATAAACAGGACGTATTCGTTTCCTTTAGGACCCCCCTGTATGGACACATTCCTGAAAACGCGATTGCGTTTTTGCGCCCCCGTTCCGGTAGTTAGTGCAGTTGTGTGCGCCGTCTGGTGTCGCTGTTGCGTTCCTGACGTGCCCGCCTTTGCTTCTTCTATAGGTGGGTTCCGCTCTCGCGTCCCCGTCATTGAAGTGGAACCGGTTGACTGCGCTCCCGATTCTCTTTGTTTTTTAAGCTTTCGCCTTGCCGCCTCGAAAGCTTTTTGGGCTGTTCGAGTGTCAGCCGTTCTTTTTGGGTTCTGCTCAGAGTCCCCGCCTTTTTTTAAATTTTGGGTTGGCGGTTCCATGTATGTATGTTCCCTCGAGTGCGGAGGAAAAGAAGGTCGCCGTGCGCAGTGCCCCGCACGGAAGGCTAAATACAACGGGGTTCGCCTGGTGTCCCGAGGTTGGAACCGGTGACGACTGGTCTTCTATCCAGTCACGCATCTATCGTCCTGGTCCTCTCCACCTTAGATTTAGGTGTTTGATGAGGCTGCCTCCTCTGGGTACAGCAAATTAAGCGAAGACTCTCCAGCACTGCTTGCTCGTGAGACATGTTCACAGCAGCAAGAGGTTTGGGTTTGGTAACCGTGCTTGCTGATCAAAGTCAGCAGAGCAGCGGCAGGCATCGTTATCCCACTGTTGGCTCTTGCCACGACACTATAGCTTGAGCTCGGAGAGCTGGTTCGCGTGACAGTAGTATTGGAGTACATACGGATTTTAGACCGCGACTTTAACACCTGCCAAGGTAAACGGGGTTGTCCCGGGTCAGTTGATGAAGCTGCGTACCGTTACATCTTATTTACCCTTCTATCCACCACCTGGAGACGCGCCCGATAGGTACTTCAACCCACGGGAACCCGATGTTTTACTTGGATAGTAACTGCAAAGCAACACTCAGTTGATCTAAACCGCAAGCAAGCTTCTTAATGTTGCGGCAATTCATTTCTCTCTTGTACTTCGTCGAGGCCTTTTCAGTAACTTGCTGACGTAGTCTTTTGACTCAGTTTCAGAATCGCCTCACGTTGTCTAGATAAACCAGGCACGTCTTTCAATACAACCCTTGCAAGATGGTTTCCATCAAACAATCGAAGGTCGCAGGAGCGTAACACAGGCTAATGTGCATTACAGTGAACTGCTACAAACAGTTACAACGTAAACGCTGTGTTTTCGCGGTATTTGGGTTCCAATTCAACCTGGCAGTAACCAGTCTTTAAATCCCACGTGGAATCCTACTTGGAACCTCACGGGGTGTCTAATAAATATCTTCAATTCTCGGTAAATGGTAGCTGTCCCTTTTGGTCACATCGTTAAACTGTCTGTAGTCTACGCAACCTTGTTGATCCATCCACCGTGTTTTTTACTCGTACTAATGTTCAGTCCCTTTTTAACTAAGTCGCCTTCCATTGGTTCAGTTGCGCGAATAGTAATAGTGAGGCTTGTTCTGGATCCGATTTTCCCACTACGTATATACAATAAGCGGTTAATTAAGCGGCGAACTTACCCGATTTCATCCGATTACCCGAACTTACACGAAATTTAAATTTTAAAAGTTGCGCTCGCACCCAAGGTTACCCGAACGCATCTGAAATTTAATTTTTTAGAAAGCGCGGGAAATTTGTAACCAGAATCTTATCCGAAGGAAATCCGATCTCTC
Organism: Aquatica leii; assembly: GCA_035610365.1. Lineage (NCBI taxonomy): Eukaryota > Metazoa > Arthropoda > Insecta > Coleoptera > Lampyridae > Aquatica > Aquatica leii. Next base: position 35,869,217 of record CM069439.1, read on the forward strand.
CCAATACTCGAACACAGCCGAACCCGATCTCCCCCGAAATTCAAATTTTAATAGTTTCGTGCGCACCCGTTCTTATAAGTTTTTAAACAAGCCTAGTTTATACCGCTATTTCATTCGAACTAACCAAGGTGTTTAGTTTTTGAATGTACATTTATATATTTCAAACTCCTGTGTATTAACTTTATTATATATTTTTTTTTGTACTCGCACGTTACATTAATTTATTTTATTAGGTCGAAATTCCTTATCTAAACACGTCAAAAATAAACATAGGCAATAAGGATTTATCAATTTCGCTAGAAAAACAGGTTCAAATATCGTCCGTTGAAGATCTAGACTTGTTCGAAATATTACAGCCAGTGTTAACGCATATACATCTGTTATGGGAGTTAGTTTTGACGTCAGAACCTTTAGTCGTAATGGCATCATCACCCACTTCCTGTTCGGCTATGGTTTTAGCACTGACTAGGTTAATTAAACTGTTTTCGTGCGTAACTATAAAATAAACTTCTAATTTTAGGACTATATGGCCGCTTAAGTTTTGTGCCGATTTTCGGCCATATTTTACAATCCACGATAGCGAATTTAAGCAGTTTACTAGTAAAGCCATTAACGCGCCTCCAGTAATTTTAGGAGTCACCAATCCATTTTTTGCTAAGACTTTACATCACTGGCCTCATACAATACGCCTAGGCGAAGAACCAAGTAAATCTGAACGGGTTTATTTAAAAATATATATATAAATTGCGCATTTTAGGTCACTCCCAAAAATTTAAACTCAAGAAAAATGGGAATATTAAAATGCTGGATACACGCCCAGCTGTCTACACCACATACAAAACCTTCTTACAAAAAGATAAAACCGTAATAAAGAATTTATTATTAGGTATTAACGCAAAAAGACCACCCGAGGTACAATCAGCTTTGTTACGAAGGCACTTGTTAGAACTTACCCAAAGTTTTATGATACCTTTAGAAAGATACATAGCGAGCCTTATGCCGCTACTTAGGAATATTTCGCCGTTTAAGGTATGCTTATAATAATCGACGATTTAAGACTATTGCGGAGTTTTAGGCTGCTCCCGTTCCACTGCCGTTTAACCCAGATAACTTTTTTGCTACGTTAGATACTACTGGCCCACAACTTACTTCTGGTATAAAAGGCGATTGGGTGGGCTTGTACAAAAAATTTTTCCGTTCTCCAAATTTCAATGGATGGTTTGACATGAGGTATAAAGAACTTGCTATGAAGTTACAAGCTTTGCAACTGGAAGCACTCTCCGATGCTGTAAGTATTTTATTTTTTGAAGCAATATTTGCATTTTGAAATAGTTTCATTTTAATCGTTGTATTTGTTTATTGAGTACGAGTCGAGTCGAGCTCAGCTATCGGTCGTGATAAGTGCAGGGCCGCAAGGTGTGATTAGTGCGGACCCGAGTGTCATACCGATAAATATGTCAAAGAACCTGTTACTAAACCAAGCTTGAAACAAATTCCCACAGATACCCGCAACCCCAAATTGCTGCTTAATCGTCATTAAATTTACATAAACATAACTCCACTGTTAAATATCCTACATTCTCACTTGAGTAGACGATTATCAATATCATGTTATGTCAGGTGAAGAGAAAGGCATACTACATCCAATCATGTACAACAGCCAGCGCTAGATGTAATCATCCCACCTAAACCTAACAATTAAGTATAACAGGTAATGAAAATCCTCGTACATATGCTAAAATTGTAGCGTCGAACCAACAGGACAGGCTAGCAAAAACAAAGACAGAAGGTATCTATAAGATAACATGCCAGTGCGGAGAGTGCTGTGTAGGACAAACATGAAGAACATTTGAGAAACGAATTAAAGTACACGAGACGTGAGATTTAAAAGAATTATACAATTGGTAGTAGCAGAATACAGACATGAAGCGGCAGATAAAATAGATTTCGACAACGTGGAAGTGATAGCTACCACCAAGTACTATAGAAAGATCTAATCAGGGAAGGCATATATAAGAAGTACACCGAGCGATAAAGAATTAGTACAGTCATCCTGAAGAAGCTGGTAGTATGGACAGCGAAACAAGTTTTGACACATGGCGAAACCCCGAAGAAGTTAATAGTAATAGCAAATCCAAAATACTGTTCAGAATACATCCAAGCATGATTTTGCCTCTAGGTCGCGTCTATTGTCTGCAGATACTGTGATGGTAATATCGTCCGCGTAGGCGAAAATGTCGCAGTTATCAGTCTCGTTCAAGTAAGGAATCAACAACAACGTTCCACTAGGTCGGCCCGAAAACCGAGCCTTGGGGCCAATCTTTTGTCAGTCGTTTTGTGTAAGAACAGCCGGAAACGTTCGTGGAATAAGTGACCGAGTGACTCGATAAATAACTACGAATGACGCGCACTGCGTCTGCAGGTGCTTTCTTGACGACGAGAGCTTTAATTATTGATGGCCACCATACGTTATTGAACCCTCTGGAAAAAAAATAACTACGAATCTATACTTGGAAACGTTCCTCTGTACTTTTGTCATTAATTTACGAATGGCGCCTGTCGTCGATTTGCCAGGAACAAAGTCATATTGACTAGGATGGAATAGTCGTTGTGGAGGGATACTGTCATGTAATTTCTTTAACAATACACGTTCGAAAAGTTTAGTTCTGAAAGTAGTGTCATCGGACGGTACGAATTAGGGCTGGCGAGATCCCTTTTACCAGGCTGGAGAATCGTGATTAGTCTACCAGTTTTCCAACTGTTTGGAAAATACCCGCATTGAACACAATAATTAAATAGGTCAATAAACGTAGAAGAGAGGGAATCTTATACGACTGTTCTTAGAACGTGAGAGTGTACTCCGTCCGGTCCGGGAGCTTTATTCTTGGGAATTCTGCTAGCCACCGACCTTTTGTAACCACCCAGTCTGGTCAGGATTGAATATTTGCAAAAAATCGGGATCTAATTCGGGCTTGGTAAGGATCGTCGTCTGGAAAAAAGGAACTTAATTGTTTCTTGCTCTGTGAGAGTGTATCTGTCACCGTCACGGACGTTAGAGCATGGTTGGATTGCCAGGAAATTTTTCGAGGAAATTCTATAAACTAATCCCCACGGACTCGCTGCCAAACTTTTCTCAACAAACCTTTGCCATGAGCTAAATTTTGCATTCTTCACTGCCAGTTTGTACCGGTGAAGCGCGGCCTTATACGAATTTAGCCATTGAGTTTTTAGCTCTGCTGGGGCTTTTTGTGTTTGCTTTCTTAAGCAACGTACGACTCGCTTTAACCTATTTAGCTTTGGACTCTACCACAGTACACCAGCTCTAGAATTTGAGCGAACTCGGTTTAAGCTATTTCGGCTAGACTCGAGGATCAGCCTGGTCAGCTTATCAATGGAAATGTCTATAGAATTAAGATCACGGCACTTAGCTCCACATGGAAGATAAGTAGGAAGAAGGGCACTGACCTCTTTGTTCAGCTTGACAGGATCGATGTGTTATACATCTAGGATACGCCCTCGTTCGTCAGTAAGCAAGGAGTGCCAAAGCGGCGATTTAGAATTAAAATCACCTGCTATAATATTTGGGACGCCTCTTAGTTCGTCCAAAACTCTGTCTAGATGTTGTAGATGAATGGGAACATCCTCGCTTGGTGGCCAATATACACCAGCGACACCCAAGGAGGTGTTTCCAACTGTAATCATGGATACGGCAGTGCAGTCATTAGTTAGATGACTGAGGGTAACTACTCCAACGGGCTTCGCGCTATTGAAAACAATAGTCTAGAAATACCGCATAAAAGTGGATGCGGTGATCCTGTTGAAGGGTAAGGCCGCCCCAGCGAGCCTATACCCTGAACCAGAACGATACACATAGGGCTCTTGGGTCAGTAAAATGTCAATGTCGTCGGAGGAGAAGCCCATGACTTCCAAGGTTGCAGCACGAGAACGCTGAAGATTCAGTTGCGCAATCCTAAGCGTCTTCACTGTACATAATCGGTGTTAGCAATCTTGGCGTCAAGCCTCTTTAGGTACGCCGACCAGTTATTGGAAGACGCTTTCTGTTTTACCACCTCGCCTTTATGGCCATATCTGACACAGTTTGCACATGCAGGGTCTAGTGCGGTGTTTGGGCAATCTTTAGTTTCGTGCTTCTCAGCACAAATATCGCATTAAATTTCGTTTTTACATTACACCTGATTGGTAACCGAACTTTTGGCATTTATAGTACCTTATGATGCGTACATGGTCATTCACCCTGCATGAGTTCCATGCAACGTAAACACGACGGCTGGTCATGAGGTACTTTCTTACTTTAGGAGTTAGTGTAGTTATCCAATTGCAATTGGATCGATCTCTGGGCCCGAATTCAAATAGCACCTTCAGGTGTTCTCTGGCTTGTTGCGTTATTTCATTAGTGGCGACATCGAACTTTTGCTCAAGGATCGCCTCTACCCGTTCGGGGGAGAGATTGGTAGGAACGTCCCGTGACAGAGATCCTAGGAAGGATTTTGCCTTGCGGTCTGATGACAGGGCCGGCTTTGTCGAGGATATCCGCTGGGATCTTGGGAAGGTCGGAGTTTCGTCCCATGAACACTGTTTTGGTCTCGTCAGATGTCTTCATGTTAGACTCGGGCTTGGGAACTATCACAACTGTGGATCTTGGGACTGGAGCGACGGATTTACTGGAAGGTACCTTCACTCTGTCTGTTACTCTGCTAGATAGAGCTACTTGAGCGTAAGAAACAGGACCAATTGTGACTTGTTAGATGGCTGGTGATGATAACTTGTCAGTCACCGTCTTCAAGGCAGTTTGTATACCCCTAAGAGCGTCAGAAGTATCTGAATGTTGCTGCGACATTCTTTTGGCAATACGAAAGATAGCTTGGATGCGGGACAGTACATCCATTAAGTCAGTTCGTCTGACAACGAATTCTTTGGCTTAGACATAGGTACCACTGCTTCGAAGGATTCTTCGAGTGTGGACAGTTTGGAATCATCGGATTCGGCGTCGGACTCGGCTTCGCGACGACGCTTGACACTGGCAGACTCAACCTTCATGACGGAGGGCGAGGGGACGAGAGAAGGTGCGCGCGACTTCTTAGGATTACGGCGAATAACTAGTGTCGACGTAACCGTTTGGCCGTGCAACAGGATATCGCCGTATAGGATTTATAACCTGAGCTTCGTTGCCCACCTTTAACCACGTGGAGGTAGGGTTCTAAAGCTTTCCGTGTAGAGGAATTTACACTATAGAAAATCAAAGTATATATAATAATTAACAAATTAATAAAATCGCCTGGTCTTAATACCAGGAATCGCAGTTGCTCACAATTTAGAAAATCAGTTACCTAAGCTTTAGCTAAAGGTGAGAAATTTATCTGCATATTGAAGAGAAACAGAAACAAAGTACAGAATTATTGAAGAAGTACTATTTCAATTATAACGGCAACTTATTTAAACAAGTAGAAGCAGCGGCCATGCGTTAAGTGCCCTCTTCAGTTATAGCCAATATTTATATGGAGTATTTCGAAACTAAAATTATGAAAAATGTTGAGTTAAAACCAATAACTTGGTTCAGATATGTTGATGATACGTTTGTTGTATGGTCCAGGGCAAACATAAACTAAATATGTTCTTTCAACATCTAAACTCTGCACATAATAGCATTAAAAAATTTGGACATTTCGTTTATAGGAAGAAAAAAAAAACGCACACTAATAGACCATGTCGCTCCCTATTTCACCCACTCTACTAATTAGTCCGTGCGTCCATCTGCCAACGTTTGCCCTCACTCATTCTACCTGACACGTCTCCATCATCCTGTCCGAAGATGGATGATGTTCGAAATCCTTCAGCCTCTTTCTTATACTCCCTCTAATAGGCAGTATCCCGGCCATCACGACGATGGACACTGTCCTATAGGCCGCAGTCATCCTCGGGACAGTGCTCATCTGCGCCTTCTCTAACATATCAAGGTAGTGCTTTGACCCCAGTCTGTGGCCCCATACAAGAGAACGAAGTGTACTACCCCTACATACATTCTTCGCCGAACCAAACTCTTCACGGATTTTTTTGCTTTCTCGTATACACGTCTTACGTGCTCAGTCACTCTACCTTTCTCTCATTAATATCCAGACCCCCGAATCATCGAAAAATTCTTCATTTGACCAGGGCAAATACTTCGGTTTTATCCCCGACTACCACCGCTAAGTTGTCTGCGTATCCCAACGAGGTGACACCGTCCGGTATCGCCAGCTCCAGTACTCCGTCGTAGTAGAAGTTGCCCAGAAGCGGTCCTAAGACCGACCCTTGCGGGACCTCCTCCGTGAGCTCTATTTTTTCACCTGTCCCCATGTACAGCCACCTTTCCGTGTGGACGCCATAGAGTCGGTCGACGGACGTCCAAAAAGCATTCAACTCGTTGGCGCGGCCGATCATCATAGACGTGCTTGTCACCAAAGGAATTGAAGGCTACATAGTAAACTTTATAAGTACTTATCGTAAAGACAGGAAACTGATACTTCGGAGTGTAGAAGACACTGAGGAAAACCAAGTGACATTCGGAGTCCCTTAGGACTCGGTGCTGGCGTCGACTCTGTGGGATACCACGTTCGACAAAATATTTGACCTCAACTTGGGGGAGGGGACCATGTAGTGGCGTTTGCCGATGACCTCGCTTTACTAATCAGTGCTAGGGAACAAATCCAGGTCGTGGTAAAGACGAACCGTGCTCTACTCACGCTCGACAATTGGTTAAACTTCTCCTAGGAAAACTGAAGCCATTATCTTCTCGGCCAGAAGGAAAATGTTGTCGAGTTCAGGCTACAAGAGTTTATCGTCGCACCCGGTAAAAGTTTAAAATACCTTGAGGTCCACATGGACAAACACACTAATTATGGCCATCACCTGGAAATGGCCACGAAAACTGCGCCAGCCATACCATGGCTCTTGCCTAACGTAAAAGGTCTTGTCAATGTTGTAGAGGAGGCTGATATCGACGGTCGTAACCTCCACGATCCCATACGCCAGTCTGGGTGTGGGCAGGAGCGATGAGGATTAATTAGCAAGTACCAGGATATAGTCAACAGGGTACAAAGGAAAGTTTGCATACGCGTATAGAACTAGTAGGGACTATACCCTGGGACTTGATGGCACTAGAGAGAAAGAGAATTGGCACTACGATAAGACGTTTCGCCAAGCCAGAAGCGAGGTCAAGGCCGAATGGCGGAGCAGTCAGAAGAACAGGTGGACCCACAGGCTCATCAAGGATGTAGAGAGCTGGGTCAAAAGAGATCACAGTGACATGAATTACCACACTACCCAGGCCTTTACGGGACACGGTTGCTTTGCGACATATCTGAACGGCATTCATAGAAAGGTGAACCCCCATTATTAATGTTAAATCATTGATATGTATAGAAAACCACAAAGTTATTTTTGGAAATAATTTCGCATTCGATTCTTGTAGCTATTTGTCAACGACAACACTATTTCGGACACGTACGTACGGTGCTGATCATACGACTATCTATCTCGTAGACGAATGGCCTTGCCTCTCGCCACCCGTTTACACCAAAGCGTATTTATAACATGATCGCAAAATCTAATACTTATCCAAACAATTAAATTTCCTCAATGATAAGCAAATGTATATTGATAAGAATTGAAGAATTACCTACTTAAATCCCCCGTGATAGATTAAAAATAAGTTTAAATATAATTTTTAGTCGCATTGTATCAATTTGTATATTAACGTTTTGAGTTCTATAACTTCTATATAGAAATATTTAAATATACCGTTCAGGTAGCGTCCGTAACAAACGCATCACTTAACCAATTTTCCGTCGACTTTAGTTGTAAAAATTGGTGAAACGATTTTTTAAATCGAATGAGTAGTTTGGGAGATTACCTCCTACATCGAAATTTACAAACTTTACCTCTTTATAATATCAGTATAGATAATTCTGTATTTTGTAATTTTAGGATTTGAAACTATGGGTACAAGGCAAACCAGAAGTTGAAGTTGTGGATATGGTATTGAAAATAAAGGGCAAGATAAGTCGATGTCGCGAACGAGACATCCCAATTACTGATGCAACCCGAGAACAGTTAGGCCAGCGATTACAAGACATACTTAATTCTCTTCCTGATGATGTAAAAAATATATTGCAAGTTACATGATGACTGATAATAGTAGTTTCGTTAATTTATTTGAAATTTAGTTAAGAACTGAGAGATCTTAACACAGCTCGACTGAAAAAGAACTTCCATAAAAACCAAATTTTGTATTGTGGTTTAACATACTTTAAAGGCAGTTGTAGAAAAATGGGTTTTTGCTCATCGTAAACATAGTTAAGGACTGTAGTATTTTTGTTAATGCACCGAGCAATAATTGTAATGAACCTTTTATTATAATTTAGATTTTAACTTTGTTGGAACGTCAGAGAGAAACGGGATTAAATCAAATTTGACAATAATTCGAGGGTTGTAACGCAATTGACAACGTTAACGAAAATATTTTTTTCATTAACAGTTTTTATTTGGATTAATAATTGTACAGGGTGTAAAATTTGTTTAATTGCACTAACTGTGTGATAATAAGTGTTAAAACTTAAATTGTTTAGGCCGCTTGTAAACTTTTTAACGGAAGTTGACTCTCTCTTATCTTTAAGTAGTGTATGAAACGTTACAAGTTAATCTCATGTTAAATCTGTGATAAATTGAAGATTTACTCTATGTTCTCATGACACTTCCCATCGCTTTTACAGTTTTGGTAGATAGCTTATTTACTGGTCTTAGGCCAAGCGGTTTTGAATTTAATTTATGAAGGGAAAATTGTTTTGTTGTAGTTTTTAAGAGACGATTACTTGATTATATCAAATATGTATATACGTGCCAAAAGCATTTTTGCTGTATTCCATCCTAACGAAAATGTTCTATATTCTTATTGTACATAATATGATAGTATATTTTTAAACTTTGTATTTATTTTGTGCTTTGTGTTTAAAATTATTAATCTAAAGTAAGGATTGATTTCTGGTAGACGTTTTTTTTTGTTTCTACGCCTACTTGCCAAGTCGGTTTGTTTTACTACAGCTCAATTTTATTTATTGTATTTACATACATCACGAAATAAAATCGTTTTTGAGCTAAAATAATGTCTCTGGTAATGTCGTAATGGAAGTTTGCAACGTTTCAAACCAATTCTTCAAAAGAACCTTATTCAGCAATTTAGTCAGTTTTTATACTAAAAAATGAGTTGTTTTTAATTGTCTTGATTAAAAGTAAAATAATGGAAACTTCGATTACAATATTGGCACAGTACAGTGAGTCAATATCAAAGTTGCGCTGTCAGTTCCCCATTTCATTAATAGGTAGAATAGAATTGTGTTAACACTTTATATTATCAAAAATAAAGATTTGTATATTTTTCATTTATTTTGTTATTGCGCCTTAAAAGTAATTATCTTAATTTGTTGTCGTAAGAGGCAGATCTGGAGCACGTGATGCATTCCAATTTGTCATCTAGCTAACAGTCAAACAAGCACTCAGCAATAATAGGCATGTCTCAGAAGACCGAGGTAGATTACGGTAACTGCCCGAAACCACCTATAGCCTTGCGCCCGCCTTCGCTTCTTCGGCAATAGCATCAAGGTCGTTACGCTGAGCCACCAGTGCAGAGATTACTATCAGGCCAATTACCCTATCACCGTTGGCTAACGCGGTTTTCATACCATGACTATGAGATATCAGTTGAGCAGGAGAGAAATGCGTGCTCGCGCCGACTGTTTTATTGAAGACCCAAACAACGTCGAACGTCCCACTGACCCTCTGTCTCTACGCGCGTCGCCAGAGCCTATATTATCATGCGATTTTATCTTTCCACCTGACCGTTCGCCCGAGGAGTTGCAATAGTATTCAAGACGTGTCACACGCCATGCGTCGCCAGACTCCTTACTAGTGAATGCCACCGCTCTGTCGCTTATCACCCTCCAAAATTATCGAACTGCTTCAGCTTGTTATTCGCCTCAGTTGACCTTAAACTTCTGGTTGGCTTGCCGAACACAAACTTCGTAAATCCCTCGTTCACCACGAGGATGTACGAGTTTCTACTTGAGCTTTTCACAAAGGGACCCAAATGGTATCGGTTGCCGTTCTATTGGATGGGAACCTTCGCCCCGCCCATAGTTACATTTCGCAAATGCACACCTCGAGCACGATTTAAGCATCTTAGAGAACGAGAAGATCTCCTGGAAGAGTGCTAAACACCGTTCATAACCTGGATGCCCGACATAATCATGATGTTTCCATAGCATACCAAACCGAGCTATCGCCGGTACGTACAACTTGTCACCGTTTAGAGTAGTTCGGTATAAGCGCTGCCCCTTTATCTTATAGTTCGCCTTGATATCAAGATCAGTTTAATTAGACATTAATGCCACCATTATGGTCTGTAACGTGGAATAATTTTTCTGAGAGTAAAACTACTGAATCTGTAAGCATTATACTGTGATTGTATTACAAGGAACCAACCGTTGTTGGCTCTCACTCTCGCCTCGCAAAGGGGTTCCTATTCAATGTATCCACGTGTAGCATACGCCCGCCGGCTAGTTAACGACCACTTAGTAATGCGGGGCACTAAATCCTATTTAAAGAGGTTGCTTTTATCGCCATGCAATCTGTAACAACGCCGCTTTGGCACTTCCCGGTGACCGACGAACGAGGACGATGTGTGGAGAACCTCATGGGTGAACGTGACCTCTGTGTTGCTAACAAACCATATCAACCTTTCACTTTCGCTAGCCATCTAGGTTCAACTAATATAGACGTCACATTAGCTTCTCCTTGTTTAGCCAGAAAAATATCAAACTGGCGCGTCATTCCAGATGTAATTGAAAGTGACCACCGACTGATACGGTTTGTATTACCCGTCAAGGCCCCTAACCACGTACCGATCTCTAAAAGAGTCCTTGATTTTAAACGCATCGATCCCGTTCGCCTAAATGAGGCTATAGTAAATATAATTCCTACTTATCTTCCACGTGGTGCTTTATGCCACGATCCTCAATCTGTGGACGCCATCATTGATAAGTTGACCAGGATGATCCTCGACTCTTGTCAAAATGGCTTGAATAGCATACGCTTAAAATCTAGAGCTGATATACCTTGGTGGAGTCCTAAGTTAGACAAGTTAAAGCGAGCGGTGCGTTATTTAAGAAAACACCGCCAAAAAGCCCTGCCGACGTAAAACCTCAATGGCTTGCCTCTTATAAGGCCGCGCTACACCAGTACAAACTGGCAGTGAAGACAGCAAAATATAACTCATGACAACGAGTCCTTGGGGGTTAGTTTACAGGTTACCCTCCCGTAAGTTCCTGTCGATCAACCGTGCTCCAATGTTAAAGACGGCGACAGATACACTATTTCAGAATTAGACATGATCAAAGTTATAGTTTCCACATTATTCCCGGATGACGATCCATCGACGGACAATGCCCATCATGCCCAAATAAGATCCCGATCTCTTTTGCTAAGTAATTCCCGACAGGACTGGGTGGTCATTAGCGACGATTTAGCCGCGGTGGTTAGCAAAATTCGTAGAAACAAAGCTCCTGGACTTGACGGAATACATTGTAATGTCTTGCGAACGGTTGTTCTAGATTCTCTCTCATCAACGATCGTTGACCTGTTCAACTCATGTATAAAAATTGGTTATTTTCCTACCAGCTGGAAAGCTGGTAGACTAATCACTATTCTCAAGCCCGGAAAGAAGGATCTCGCCAACCCCAACTCGTACCGCCCGATAACTTTGTTATCCGAACTAGGCAAACTTTTCGAAAGGACACTTCTTAAAAAGATACACGACGACATTCCGCCTAACGTTTTATTCCATCCTAGTCAATATGGCTTCGTTCCTGGCAAAACGACGACTGACGCCGCCCGTCGATTAATGACAATTGTACAATCGAACGTTTCCAAGTACAGACTAGTTATTTTCATAGACATCTATGGAGCGTTCAAAAACGTATGGTGGCCCTCTATAATCGAAGCTCTCGTCGTTAAGAGAGTACCTGCAGATGCTACGCGCATCATTCGTAGTTATTTGTCGAATAGATCGATACCTTATTCTGCGAACGTTTCACGTTCAACTTTCACGAAACGACTGACGAAGGGCTGTCCCCAAGGCTCGGTTTTTGGGCCGACTTTGTGGAACTTGGTTGTCAATGATCTCCTGGACAAACACTTACCAGCAGACTGCGACATTTTCGCTTATGCGGACGACATAACCGTCACAGTGTCCGCAAATTCTCTACGAGACTTGGAAGCAAAATCTAACACCTGCCTAAATATTGTGACTGGCTGGGCTGGCAGCAATAAACTAAGTATTTCTGCAGACAAGACTAAGTACATGGTTTTTGGCTCTACATTAAGACGAGATCCTTCACTGCGCCTCCTTGATACTCCTGTCCATAGGGTCTTCGAATTCAAATACCTCGGACTATTGCTCGACGACAAGCTGAGTTTTGTTAAACATTGCGCTTTCGTGGTTAACAAGTGTAAGAGTGTCTTGCACTTGTTCTACAAATACTCACGTTTGAAATGGAACCTTCACAAAAAACATCTTGCGAATATCTTCGACAATGCAGTTATTCCCATGCTCACATATGGCATGACATTTGGTACCACAGACTTCGATATTCCCACGTGGTCAGGAAACTGGCCTCGTTGCAATCCTTGTTCCTAAGAATTATCCTAGGGGCGTATTGCACCGTTCCCGTAGATACCCTCTGTGTTATTTCTAAACATCCTCCTCTACATTTCCTTTTGCAGGAAATTTACTGCACCAAAGTTCTGCGCAAGGCTGGCTCGTGAAATTTCCTTGACCAGCACGTTTCAAACGTCCTTTTCAGCGGCCAAGCGTCACTTAAAGGTCTTGATCTTGGGTGAATGGCAGCCGCTGTGGGACACTTCCCATAAAGGGCGTAATGCCTATTCTCTTATCCCGGATATCCTTACCTGGGTCAGAATGCCCCACGTCCCTGGACGAGAGGTCGTCCAAATTCTGTCTTCACACGGCGGATTTCGTTGCCATCTAAAGCGCATTAGCGTTTTGGATGATGACAGGTGTCCGTCGTGTGGCGTTCCTGACACTCCGGCGCATCGGATTCTCGCTTGTCGCGAATTCGAGTGCCCTGTCATCCATTGTTAGCCCGTATCCCGATTCCCCTCAGGCCATCCTCGAACTGATGCCTGATGTAAACATTTAGACGTTTTGCAAAGAGAGACCAGAGTTTACAATAAGAATAAGGTTTTATTTTCTAACGAAATTTGCATGGTTTTGTTTATTTTTCTTACAAGTACGCTACGGCAAAGTAGGTATTTAGTTTTTATTAACATTAATAGCATGTATTTTATTTTAGAGTCATTTATTTCAGTATTTTTATTTTGAATAACCCTTTTAGTTTCTTTTTCGACGTAGCTACTTAACTAATCTGCCTCTCTTAGTTCCTGCTCAAAATTTTCTAAGTCCTTTTCCCATCTACTTGGTTTTATGCCTTATAAGCGGGGATAAACCGAAAAGCAGGTGCCTCGCTGAACCGCGTGCTCTCAAAGCACGTACCGTTACCTTAGCCCATCCAACCGAGTCTTAATCAGACTTGTCCTTTAAATGAAACATGTTCTTTTCTTACGTATCCTATTTTGTGGCGAACTTGTACCAAGCAAGTTCGGGTGGTTTGGTGGGTCCACATCCTCCTCCTCCCTCGGACACTCGTGTTGCTGCTGGGCCACGTTGTCGCCGTCTCCTCTATTCTCTGCTACCGTGTAATGCAACAGCCCTCGCCCAGTATACTAAAAATAGTGGAATTGGCTGGATTGCTGTCCGTTCTATGGGTCTAAGGCGCAAGGCCACTCACATTGGACCGCGTAAGGCTACCACAAGACGCTTCCTCTGCGACGCTTTCGTGCAATAAGACTCGGCCTTTCCTTTCCCTCCAGAGTTAGGGCTCGCTGGTAAAACCTTCAAACCCAAGCCGTGTTCCTGTCTGAAGATTGAACCGAGTTTCGCAAATGGAACTAGGTACTGTTGTGCCCTTTAGGCTAGTTTGTCCGCCATTAGGTTTCCATTTACATTCTGGTCTATTGGTATCCCGACTAGCTGCACTTGTTGGCGAGTTGCCAATGTTTCCAGACTGTTTATGCATGCGATAATCAGTTTGGATTTTATTACTGGCGATCTTAGCGCCAGTAGTGCTGCTTGACTGTCAGGAATTTTCGATATTGGATCTTATAGTTAACATTATTTCTTCACGCAGCACGTTGTATATACCATCTGCAGCCTGCTGCTGCTTGTCTTGCTTCCATCGTTACGAGGTGTAATGGTGAAAGTGATGCTTCTGTCTGCTGTGGGCGTGCTGTTATCAGCAGACATGCCATTCTCTGTACTTTGCCTAGCTTGGAAGTGCGTTTCAAGTTGGTTCTCTCACTCTATACAAGATGATGGGTCTTGTCACCACAGTATATAACCATTTGGTCATTGTGAGTTTCAATCCCCATGTGTGACCAACCATCCGTTTGGTTGCATTAAGAACTCTAATGGTCTTCGTTGTGACTTTTTCTAGATGAGCGTTGAAAGTCAGTCTGGTATCAAAAGTGAGTCCGAGATATTGTTATCGAGAGCATGACATCAGTTTTTCTTCGTTTGATACGGCACGATTTTTGTCTTGGTTGGGTTCACTGATAGTCCCTCTTTTTTGCACCATTTTTCAACGGTGGTTAGTGCACTCTGCATCATGTTGGATACAGCTTCCAGTTTGTAATAATGGTGAGATTGTCGGCGTATCCTTAAGCAAATATACCTTCGTCTTCTAGTAGAAGGCCGTCCATGACGAGGTACAACTGCAGGGGTGACAGCACCCCACCTTGTGGGCACCTTCCAGCCACCTTGGCTCCTACAGTGCTACCTTACTGTGAATTGTTAACGTCTGATTCCTGAGCATTCAGTTGACATAGTTTCGCACGTGTGATAGCTTTTTTTCTCAGTTGTCTTGCAATTGAGGTGAAGTATTGTCAAATGCATCAATATCTAGAAAATCACGTAATGCAATATCGTATTGGATTCCATTTTCGCATTTGCTTACTAGATAAATTACTAGCTCGTTCATAAAATTTTCCTTTAGTGCCCCATCCCGTATATACCTGTCGACTACTTTTTCAAGTAGTTTTAAGATGAAGGAACCCAAGCTGATCGGTCTGCAAGAAGTACGTAGATCTCCTTGGGTTTGGTATAAATACCACCTTGACAATCCGCCAGCTGTTTATTATATGGTAAGTACTAAGCTGGCTCTGAGAATTTCACAGATCAGCAAATCCCTTTTGCAGAATGATGGGATAAATTCCATCAGCTTCTAGGGACTCAAAGGGTTTAAACGTACCGATGTCCCATTCTAGGTTTTCAGGATTAAGTTCCTTTTGGCTGCCCGTTTGTTTGGCATCTCTAGGTTCTGGTGCTTAGGAACTTCAGTTAATGATGAACCCGAGAAGTGTTTATGCAAGAGTTCCTTCAACTGAGCGTGTAAACTTTACGCTTTTGGTCAGTATAGAACGGATGTTTCCGGTACGCTCCTTGCTCAGAGCTTTTTAGAGGCGAGAACATGTAGGTTCGTTTTTTATGTCCCTACAGTACCTTCTCCAAGAGTCGCTCTTTGCCTTTTTAATGGCATTGTTGTATGTCGTGAGGTTGGTTCTGCATTCATCCCTGTCTCCACTCTTTTTTGTGTTAAATAGCCTTCTAGTACGTTCCCTTGCTTTGTCAAGCTTCCTGTTCCACCACGTTACTCTGTTGGGGCTTCGTTTGATTGTTCTTGGACAGCTTGCTTCAAATACAGATTTTATTGAATTAACAATACTGTCCGTCCTTAGTTCATGCTCGTGCGTTGATGTTACAACTGTAGAGCAGCCCCTAATTTGACCGGCTGAAGTTTCGTTGAACAGTTTCCACTCGGTTTAACGTATTCCATTACGAGTTTCTCCTCTGATTCTATGTTGAATAGAATGTATCTATGATGAAATAAAGGTTTATCTCATACATGCCACATTTTTATCACTGTGCTTGCATTTGAATTAGCAAGCGAAAATTCAATAATACAAATATTTTAGCTGACATTAGGTCTCTAGAACATAAATCCCACAATGGCATTAAGTTTAGTGCATTCTTTACGATGATGCATTTGCGAGGGTTGTCCACAAGTTGGGTTGCAAAGAGCAATCTACCTGGACAATTTAACTATTGTTACTTCCTTGTCATCCATGGCTCCTGAACAAGGGAACTTTCGTGCGTCACGATATAAGTACTAAGAACCGCTTAAGCTGCCGTACAGTAATTTAGGTTTATTTGAAATACTTTTAGCATTACATTTGCCGTCAATGCGTTCCTTCTGGATCTGAATTTACTACCATCACCTCGTGAACAGGGCTCGTAGCATTCGGTCTATAAACTCCTCTATCTTCATCTTAAGTTGACCAACACTCCGGATAATTAAAATCACAGCGGCCAACGATACTTTTATTTATATACGAAGACTATTTTTTGTTAAGTCACTTCTATGGAGTCTGGCTTGATTACGTAACTCTGTAACCCATTTTAAATCTTTCAATTTCTTCCTATATTAGTTATCGCAAAATCAATCAGCCCTAATGTATGTCCCTTTCGTCGCCCTTGTCTTTAATACTGTTTGGTAAACATCATATCCTTTGTCAGCACTTTGCTTTCTTCCAGCAGTGGCAAGGATTGCAAGATACATCCCAAAAGGGACGTACTCCTAATTCCTTCATACCTTATATCCCACTCTGTGACACTGAAATTGTTCTCACTCATCGTGGCATCGATTCCAGCAGGTAGTCAATTTCCTCTTGAGTTATTGTATCTTAAGCAACTTGCAATTCATTCATGCCGGAAAGCTTTCTGTCTGTGGAGGATGCGCTCAGTTACTCAGTCTGCTACCCATAATGTCCCATGCGTGTTC
This sequence comes from Aquatica leii, assembly GCA_035610365.1. Taxonomy (NCBI): domain Eukaryota; kingdom Metazoa; phylum Arthropoda; class Insecta; order Coleoptera; family Lampyridae; genus Aquatica; species Aquatica leii. The sequence continues at coordinate 35,886,241 of CM069439.1, forward strand.
AATAGGCGAAAGGTATGGAGATCCTGGGTAGTCATAGTAAGAGATTAACATTGGCCTCTTCAAATCTTCTATCTACTCTTTAACATATCACCGGGCGATGATATTTCCTCGGATTAATACAATACGAGACCTACTCCCATAAGATATAGCACCCCATACCATAATCTTCAGTGTGGAGCGCATGCCGGTCAACAGAAAATTGAGCCGTTCCCACGTCTTCGTCTGACTCTCATCATGTATCCCGAAGCAGAATCGGGATCACTAAAGACTACTCTTATGCCATTCCAGATTCCAATAGAGTCCCAACCAACACTACTCCAAACGTTGTCGATGTTGAGACCGATAGGATTGTAATCCGAAACTTCTTATTGGACGGTAAACTATGCGAAGGGTTACAGCACGACCTTCTTTCCCTAACCATTGACAGATGATTGATCTGGTACTGGAAAATTGGTCTCTTACTACCATACGTTGAAGATGGCGGTCCTGCACCTCATCTGTTCACCTGTCTTTCAGCTCCTTGTCTACGACAATTCGACCTCTTAGACTAATGTTTTCTTTTGCAAGCATATATGAGGCAGCTTATTTATTTGGCGGTTAATTTAAATAATTAAGTTTTCACTTTCTTTTCTGACCACTCGACGGTCTGATAATTTTCCTATTCCAGTTCACCTGTTACCTTATTGATCTATTTACACGATCATATTCTCTTAATCACCCTCTTAACTTGACCTATCTCGCGTGTGACAAAGCAATTTGGAGTGGTTTGGCGGGTCAACTTCCTCTTCCTGCGCAGTAACGTAATAAGTGAATTGTTTCGATGCTGAACCCATCCTGGATGTGGTCAACTTGATCGAGACCACCCTCCGTTATTAGTCGTGATGACTAAACCTTCATTTTCGCAACTTGAAATTAAAACCGTATCTCTCACGTAAAGAATCCTGTAAAAAAGTTTTGATTATATAGAAAAAAACTTGCTCGCTTGACTATAATTTCTTTAATGATTATTTTTTTTAATTACATAACCAGATTCATGTCATGCTTATACTATATATATACATATATACATATACATATATATTTTTTTAATTTATTGGACATACGTAATATTTTCTATCAATAACGTAATATATACAATTGTCGGTTAAAATGATACAATAAAAACTGCACTTAAAATTGAGGGTTAAATAATTACAGATAATTTCATGAACATATATTATAAGTAAGATTACAGATTTATGTATCAATAATGAACGCATGAAATATTAAACGTGTTAAGGTGGTAATAGATTAAAGTAGTAACTTGATTATGAAGAGTAACAAGAAATAGGCTATGCGTTATGAGGAATTGCAAAATTTCACAAGATTATTAACAACACACAAACGCGTGTGTTATTGATATGCAAATAGTTATTTAATTTTGCTCGCTTAAATTATACACTATAGCTATACAAAACACTTAACAAATAAATTAAGCAGTGCTACAGCCAATAGAGCTACAACACGACATAATATTATCACTTAATCTATCACTAGCCTAGCTAAAAGTAGCAAAACAAAAGGGATCGAATTCATGCTGTCGTTGCTATAGACGCACGTTTGTTAGAAAATGCGAAAGCTTTTAAATGCGTACTGTGACCTGCAGCGTTAATAGTTTTTATAACAAGTGCGTTCGTTCAAGTGAAAATTTGAAAACGTACTCCTATAGTTCCGACGTCAAAGTTTTAAGTATAGAAACGTGGTACTGGGATACTTTCATAACCATCCCTTTGGTTGTTATATTAAGAAATAATTCGCAATCAACCGTAATCACAAAGGCAGCAGTGACACCCGAAATTGAATTTTTGGCTGTTGTGACGTGATTGCAATTAAACAATATACATTTGACATAAATATAATGGCAATAGTGTTACACAATATATAAAAATATATTTAATACTCTACATAAATATGATAGAACTTTTATATTTCGGTTTAAAATAACTAATAGACCGTTGCTTATTACTATTATTATTTGTTCAAATACTCGGCGTCCTAATACATTAAATCAATAAGGGATAGAAAATATTCGTACCCGAGATTTGGGTATATCAATAGCTTAACATCTTGTAACCTACCCTGAAGGTAAGACTAGTATAAATACGATTTACCAAAACCTTCCTAAAATAAAAGTGTAACTGTCGATACACTTATGTCACTATGTACTGCTGCTGCTGCTGCATATACAACTATACACATAATAAATTCAATTTATTTGAAAACAACATTAGGTACTTATGGTTATTGTACTTTATCCTGCGCAAGTTATGATATAGAACAATTCGAGCTTTGGTTCATTTTTGTGTCAGCCTTTTCTATTTCCATTAACAGAGTATGAAATATGTCAGAGACCGACTGCAACAGTAACAAACATGTTAAATGAATGGCAAAAACAATAGTTTGTTTTAAATTGATCACAAATACAATATGATTCGACAAGAACATTTAAATCGAAAGCTGTCATTCGGGAACCCTAGACGAACAAGAAAAAACACATCTTCATTAGTCGAGGTTAGTTAAAATACTACGTGAGTAAAGCTAGCCCCGCCTTTTTTTGATTAACTAAAAAGTGACCATTGTGCTCAGTGCGTGCTACTTTGTGCCGCATTTACGGATTTTTACAATAACAAATAATCCCACCTCTTTTGATAAAATCAAAAATAACTAGTGTGCTGAATATGTGCTACTTTGTGCCATCAAAATCAGTTTTTTCTTTTTATTTGCAGATTTTATATCGTTGTTACGATAACACATAGCCCCGCCTTTTGGATAAAATGCAAAGTGACTATTGTGCGAGTTGTGCTATTTTGTGCCGCAGATACAATTTCTATGTTTTCAGCATTTTGACTACAAAATCATTAAGATGGGAGATGATGTTGCATGATATAATAAAAATACTTTATGTTTTTTGCAGTAATGATTTTCATAGTATGTTGAACTATTTTCGGGTTTAAAATTTCGCGCCACACTAAATAATTCAAGTAGCAGTAATGTATTGGTTTATTACACATAAATTTTAAACCTGAAAATAAAGTTCCACAGTTATCAGGTGTGGGGTTAAAACCAAAAATTTACAAATTACAATGACACAACGGAGAAGTGAACACGTGCATTCAAACAAAGAAGCTAATGGCCAAATCATCGACGGCTTTGAGTTATTTCAGCGTAATTTAGTTAGTGAGCAGAATCGAGAGGAAATAGAAGCCAATACCAGCTTCCAAGAAACGACAGCAAGCCAAGAAAGCGGAATTTCTGCCATACAGCGAATGATGGAGATGATGGTTGAGAAAAACAAGAGAAGAGACGCCATAATGGAAAAAATGTTATCCCAGTTAGGTTCTGGTTTATCAAGCAGCTCTAATTGAACGGCAAGTACTGAACCAAATTCTTTCCATATTATGCCAGACTTAACAAAAAGCATAAAAACTTATGACGGTGAAGGCGGCGGCATTAAGGCTTAGGAGTGGATAAATAACTTAAGTAGCATGAAACAACTTCATAACTGGCCCGATTCCTTCGCATTAGAAACTGCGAAATCTCATTTAAGTAGTGGTGCTGCAAATTGGTATGTTTACAAGGCAGACTGTATAAAATCATGGTCAGAATTTAGTAAAATTTATGTTGGTGGAGTTAATCTGACAATGAAATGGCAACTCATTGTTGAAAGAGTTCAAAAGAGATAAGAGTCGCTTAATTCCTATTATTTTGATAAAGTTAAATTATGTAAAGAAGTCGGATTGGAATTTGAAGACTTAAAAGAGCAGGTGTTAGTTGGATTATGGTCGAAAGAATGGTGCTCATCTTTAATGGCAATAAAACATCAAGATATCGATGATTTATATCACAGCATAACAGTAATGTCGAGAGTACATCAAAATAGAGTGAATAGGATTAAACAGAAAACAGCAGTTATTGAAAAGGTGAGCGTGTAGCAACATGCTTCAATTGCAACCAACATAGTCACCGTTACAACGAATGCTCTAAGCCTAAACGTGAAAGAGGTTCCTGTTATGATTGCGGTTCGATGGGTCACCAAATAAACAACTGTCCCTAGAAAAACATACAAGCCAGTGGGTCGAGAGAAGCCAATCTTGTGCAAGAAGACACTATCGTTGCAGTCCCAAAGGCAGTTCCACAAGTAAAATTCTTTTAGATCTGAACTGGGATGGCCTTTAGTTCCTTCAGCGAAAATCTTTTTATGGTCACAACTTGGCGGGTTCCCCGGAGCGGATATTAGAGTTCCACAAACAAGCCAAATATGGCTGAGCGACGACTTACATGAATTGTCTGCCCGGCTGTTTACAACGAATTGCTTACGTAGACTCCACAAAAGCGCCAAGTAATATTCTTTATTATACTAACATTAGAATGTCTTCCGGGTTTGGACCGTGTCATAGTTGCAACCGAAGATGGCAACGTTTCGCCCACTTTCGTAAGAGGCTTCATCAGGGCGTGAGATAAATCGCAAAACTCAAACAAGCAATCGAAATCTAACTAAGAACTTCTCAAAAGTTAGGTGAAACAAGCCATAACCTAAACTTTGAAAAGGTAAGAAAGAAAACGATAACCTGAAAAAGCAAACAAAAATCTAACAAAGAACCACTACCGAGTTAGGTAATCAAAAACCAAGCCAAATTCTGAACTCCGTAGAAGTGGCTTAAGAAGAAATAGTCTCCATATTTAAAGGAAAAGGATCGTCACGGATGGTTACGCTCGACCCTGATAAGTGGGCGAAACGTTGGCAGCTTCGGTTGCAACTATGACACGGTCCAAACCCGGAAGACATTCTGTTAGTATAGATTCCGGCCGTGGAAGCCTTCGCTATTACAATATTCTTTATTGACCGTTTGACACTCTGAAACAAATTCAAGGTGAACCACGGTAATCGAAGCAAACGATTAGCATCACCTTGATTTGGTTAGTCAGTTTCGACGTCATATTTATAAACCCACACCTCGTCGCCACTAATAATGCATTTGATGAATGTAGGTTCATCAGCTACGCTGACAAGCATCTCTTTTGCGATCTCTACTCGACGTTCTTTTTGCAAAAAATTCAAGTATGATACGAGTCTGGCAGCGACACGCTTCATATCCAAAACATCAACCACAATGTGTGGAGTCGATCTATAAAGTATTGAGAGCCTTTGCTATCTCTCTAATGCCAACACGACGTATTACCAACCTTTTTCTATAGTGTGTACTGTTCGTAGCAATCACGTCTAGCTACGATGTCGAGCGTGGTTGAAAAAACTATAATACAAAGAAAAAAAAGCGCCACTCCTTGTACTAGAAAGGTTCTAGGCTACGACACACCCAGGGTACGTCTGGACCCACAACGAAGAGATTAAGATAGAGCAAAAAAAGACAATCAATAAGAAAACGTAACAAGCATTATAAGATGTACTAATAAGTTAAGCAAACATATACCTATAGAATCTTAAACTTTCGCGGTTTTCTTGGTTACCATTATAAGCGACTTTCGACTTATACCGCGTCGTTTTGCGTAATAATTTTCAAAATTTAATAACAAATATCAAAAATGTATCGTGTAGTAAAAAGCTTAGTTTAAAATACGGATGTAAAGAACATATGAGTAGGTCACTTTGGTGTAGTGACATCAATCGCACGACTGCGGTAATATCGCCGCGACGTACGAAGGTTCAAATCCCAATGCGGTTTATGTTTTTTTAAATTATATTATTATTTTAAATTAACGACGATTAATTTTTCATAGTAAAGAGACATAATTAAACGTGTTAATTGTTTTTATTAAAATCATAATGAATTTATTATTCCTTCTTCATTCCTTATAGGAAAGTCGTGTGGTGACCACAATAGTTTTTTTAATTTGAATTCACCGTATCACTTATTCTAATTTAAAACTATCAAGAATCTAATTATAGATTATACTAAATCATTTTACTTTCACTCAAGCCAGATTTAGGCACAACACCGTACATGTAAGCTTACATACTACGCTATGATATAACCATATTAACAACGCTTAAGACTGAATCGAATAGAAAATTGAACACAAATACCAGTTAAATACAAAATAATTATAAGTAGCGGGGCACAAGTCATCTACCGCCATCAGCGAATACTTAGCGGCATCCACACGTTCGACTCAGATAACACAGATCCCTGAGATATGTTATATAATTCCCGGAGAAATTACTCTTTCCGTAGCTTGATTAAGATTTGCCTCGATTCTACCAAACTTGCTGTGAATGCCAAACTCAATCAAAGAATCGCCTTAATCCCGCCAGTAGATATACAGAACAATTCTTCATTCAAGTGAAATCGAATTAAGCAGACGGGCGCCTTATCAACAAATTGAAATGTTGGCTTACGTGTAGGAAAATTGCAAATCGTTTTAACCGAAACCAATCCACTATTATGCGCTGTTATCAAGCAAGCACTAGAGAAAGTCGTGGGTGACGTACTCATACAAATCAGGTGCAGAATCGCCATCTTTGACTTATGGCAATAAGAGATCGATTTTCCAGTACCAGATCAATCGTCGATCGAAGCTTATAAATGAAAGCCGTTCTGTAACCCTTCGAACAGTTTACCGTCGAATCAGAAGTTTCAGATTGCAGTCCTATCGGCCACATGTCGTGCTACCATTGACGTTTCGACATCAACGTTTGGAGTGGTGTAGGTTGCGACTCCACTGGAATCTGGAATGGTAGTAGTCTTCAGTGATAAATCCCGATGTAGGGATCGGTGCAATGTTCAATGTTATGTTGAGCGACATGTGTACCACACTGTGGGGACTATGGTAAGGGGTGCTATATCCTATGGGAGTCTCGTTCAGTATTCATCTGAAGCAATATGAACGCCTGACGATATGTTAACGAGGCACACTTTTACAACAGAATAATGCCCGTCTCCACATAGCAAGACACTATATAGACCGATGATAATCTCTTACCATGGCGACCCAGATCTCTTGACCTTCCGCCTATTGAACACGTGTGGGGACATTATGGATAGAATACTGAAACACTTAGCGCATGCTCTACAGACACAGGAAGCTTTCAGATACAAAGTACAAGTAGCTTGGGATACAATAACTCAAGAGGAAAGCAATTACTTGCTGGAAACGGTGGCACGAAGACTGAGGGAGTGTGAAGCCAACAGAGGAGAACCAACACATTATTAAATTAAAATTGTGTTCAGCTTTGTTCCTTTTCTTTGAAATTTCAATAATTTACTACCTCTACCTTCCTGCCAAGTTTGGTCACAAAAAGATGTGCCTTAGAACGAACGGTTACACAAACACTAACATAAAACGATTTTAAAACAGAACCACCAAGAGGGATAACTTGTTTATCTTACAGAGGGTCATTTAGAACAGCAAGTTTCCCAAACTGTGGTACAAAACATCGTGTTTGGTGGTACGCGATTTTCCCCTAAAATTAGTTGTAAGGCATAAAGTAGTACAACAAACAGCAAGATGTCATTTTACGTTCTGTATAAAACAAAAAGACAACATCTCCCATCATAATAATGATTTGTCTTCATAAAATCTACAAATGGTAAAAGAACAAAAATTGTTTCAGCGACACAAAATAGCTCGTACTCAATCATTTTTCATTTTATCTATGTATTATCCTAAAAACGTTTTGTTTTTCTAAAACCTGCACAAATTAGCACACACTGCACACAATTCAGCACACTAGATGTTTTTGATTTTATCAAAAAACGCGAGGTTATCTTTTATCATAAAAATTAATTGTCTCCGTAAAAACTGTAAATGAGGAAAATAGAATTTGTTTTTGCGGCACAAAGTAGCACGTATTGAGCACAATGGTACTTTTTAGTTTATCAAAAAAGCAGGGTTAACTTTACTGACGTTAAAATACTGGATTCAATAAACTTCGATTGGTAGGAGGGGAAGACATAAGGATAATCAGAGGAATCGGTAAAAATCTACAAAGGAGATGTATGTGACGTTAACGTCCGCCAAAGAGTAAGGAGAAACTGGGAGAATAACATCAGAGGTGAATATTTACTATAATTTATTATGACATACTGTATAGAAAAACTACACACATCTTCGCTACAGAATAGACAGAATTAATAAATTCAACAGTGGGTACCATAATTGGCATGTATCAGATGAGTTGTTGAAATCACAAACACACTCAGTTTAAAACGCACGACCGTAATCTTGCAGAAACTAAGATAATTGACAAGACTGGCAGTAGTTATTTTTATATTCGTAGACCATTAAACTTTCTTGGTGGAAAGATCAGAAAAGTGTTTCAATAAAATAAAGGAACTAGAAGTCAGTATGTTAAATTTTCTAAAATTATCTAAGGACAATTAAATACAGTAAATTTGCCAGAACACGAAAAGGAGCAATCACCGAACTTTGGATGGGACGTCACTTCTTCGATGTAGTTGAAAACGCCCCATCGAGAATAGATTAACAAACTTCTAGAAAGGTGATAAAAATTGTGAACTCATTTGAATTAGGTAAGTGACCTGGACCTGACGAGAACCTTCTGATTACACAACGCTAAGGCGAGAAACATTTATCATCCAGTGAATATGGTGGGTTCGACTTCGACTGTAATGAGAACCCTCCAGCTTTAAGCCGCTCAGGTTAATCGCGTATCAGCAAAGAACAGTACACATTTACTTGTATGAAAATATACGTGAATGGTTAAATCACCAAAGCCAAGCTTCTCGACAGGATTATTACTGGAGTTTATTCCGTTGGATTGCACAGGACGTATTCGTCAGGTATAATAAGTCGTCCAAGATGGGGTATGGTATGTTTCTTGCAGTTTTAATTCGGCTCACATAAATCTTGACAGAAAATAGCAGGTCTTGAAGAAATTGCTGAAATACTAATTTATGGTAGCCACATTGATAGACCTACAGCTAGTTAAAATTTCAGTTAGACGTGACAGAAAAAAGAGCCCAAGGAGATAATTTTTGGATCGGCATACTTTGCCAACAATTACGTGTCGCATCTGTAAAAAACAATTTTTTATTGCCGGTGGTGGAGATTTTGGGACGGTATTATCAACGAAAAAGGGTTCAAATATAAAAACACCAAAAACCACAACACTCTTTGTTGCTAGCACTGTATCAAGGAATTGGTAAAATCCTACAGAGAAAGAAGGTCAACGCCCATCATAGTGTGTGGAGAAGATTGAACACTAACAACATAGTCGAATTTTCGTAATTCACTATGGCATCCAGATTAGACATAAAATAGAAGAAACAAACCCATTGTCGTTACAGAACACGCTAGGCATCAATTAAATAAGTAAGGACTTCCGTTTCCAAATCACAAATAATATTTCCATGTAATAACCATAAGAACTGAGAAGAAATATAGCACACGGAAATTTATTATAAAAACAAACGATCACCGAAATGAAACTTCATGCAAATATCACCTCTTCAATGGCAACAGGAACGGATCCGATGCACCTCACAACAGGTAATCGAAAGTGGATTGGGAAATTTCTAGGAAGGCGATAGCAAAATCAAATGAGCTGTAAACTCACTTGAGTCATTGGAATGGACTAGAATATTAAATTCATACTGTGGAAGGGATCGGACCTGACTAGTATGGATTGGACTCTGAGACCTAGTTCCCAGATTGTTCACACTAATCAGAGTAGTATGTGTAATCAGGTCATTTTATAAATAATGCATTTTTTATAACTAATTTATTTTTAAACATTGAACAAAAACAATCTAAAATATTATTCCGCTTTAATATCTATAACGCTCCGTTTTTACCTGATGAACTTGTCTCGGATGTGAGATATTGCTCCAGCTTAATTTTTTGAAACTAAGTGATAATCAAACCCACGAGATGTAGTAGGTTCCGCACTGCAACCTCACCAGCTCTTATACTCCCATCCTTGCAGTATGTGGACACAAACTATCCTGATCTACAAGAACCTGTCATCTTGAAGTTAGAGATGATAATTTTTCTTCTAGTGCTAACTCGTCACTTTTTGTTTAACAACGCATTAATCTCCGAGATGTGACAACACGTTACACATTAATTCCAGCTATGATTGGACACGGAAACTGCGTGTGGAACCCAGTGGCTCGCTTTGCTTACTTTTCTGAAGACATCAAGGCGTCGTTACATGTTAAAATGACCGAATCCAATATTATCAGTCAGTTTTTGAATAACTATGATTGAAGTTTGTTCCACTAGATTTAGCGGAACGCCTTCATCGAGCTTAAAAATCTTCAAAAACAAGGTTCGTTCTTTAGGCTAACTCTGACTTTCCATACTAGGTACTTGTCCGTTTCCCATATTTATCGAACTCAAAGCAAATCTGAATATGCCCTTGAGTCAATTCCATTTTCACTGTGAAAAAAATTACTTAAAAACTTAAACTTCACTTGTTAAAACTTGAACTAGGAATGAGGACAATTGACCTCAATACCTGCTTTCGCTGTCAGTTGTTGTAACTAATCTTTACCATTTTCACCTTTATTTAATATAATGAACAAAACCCGCATTATGGGATTAGACCAACGCGGTGTGATGACGTAGCGTGCTCGTTTACTACGCCGACGACCCGAGTTTAAATCTGGTTAAGCTAACAACGGATTCTAGTTGGTGGTGTTCCGCCTCTCACATTGCCGTTTGTCATGTGTGTGGATTAATCATTAGTTAAATCCATCACAATAGTCAAAAACTAACACTCGAGAAAAATGCTGTGTATAGATAAACGGGTAAAGTTGTATATCGTCGCTGGATCAAAAACTGGTGATCCGGATATCAACAACCGGAGAGAAGTTAGATGTTTTTGTGTTTTCTTATGTAAACGTGTGTGTAGAATACGATACCAAAATTAAAATGTAAATAAAAAGTGATTTTTTTAAAGTGAAATTTGATAAAAACCGTGCGGAGTCGAGGGTGAATTAACGCAACAAGACTTTGTGATTGTTTAATTAAAAAATTTGTTTGTGTTTTTTGTGTAAAATGTTATGTTATGGCTAACTTCTCCCCGGTATATCAATTCTTCTGTATTTTTGCAACGATCAATAACTATAACACTTTAGAACATGCAGATGACCTGGTTGTAGTAGTTATGAGATCTATCAATAGATCAAGCAAGCGGTACAGAGCTGAAACTGCTGGAGAGTAACGGAATTATACCTTCCATCTTCGCCGACGACTTAGCCACAATAATAAACTGAGCAGGAAAGGAGGAGAGGGAAAAAGCGGAATAAACTAAAATTATACAAAAAAAATTAACAAAAAAGAGTTAGAACTAGAGATTCTTATCCTCATCTATTACAACAAAACAGAGACTAAAGCCCCACAAACACAGAGAAAATAAAATAGAAAAATAATGGAGAAGAATTAAACGCCAGTTTATGGACAAAAAACTAATAAAAAAAGTGAAAGAATCACAAAAACATTTAAAAAAAATAAATTTAGACAAAGAAACAAAATAACAAAGTACGAAGACAAAACCGTACCGTACATGCTAAGTCCTAATAAGAAAAAAAAAACAAGAACGAGATAATAACAAAATGAATTAAAGTTATAGACCTTTTGATGGAATCAGGAACTTTCCTATCTAAGGGAGCAAACTCGTAAGTTTTTTAACCGGGCCAAAAGAAGGACTGGAAGATGAGAAGAATTCAAAAGCGAAAAACTGGAAAAAGCACTGTGAAATTAAAAATCAACAGAATATGCTAGACCACAGAAGACTTTGCAGAAACATAACCAGAATAATCTGGTTCCATTGTAAACCACAGGAAAGTTATACTTTATACTGAGATGAGGCTAGAATTAATGCTAGAAACACACTTTTCGGAAAGTACATTCATACCTGCAAACATAGTAGTCAGTTTTAACTTTGTCATATCTAAAACACGAGAGTTAAACAAGGACTGGAAACTGGTGGACAGAAGTAAGATTATTTGGACTGTAAAGTCTTTTGCACCACATAAAGTTCCAGGTCCCGATGGGATATTATCAATCATGCTACAGAAGGGTTGGAATTGTTTAGATTTTAGAGCACCGACACCAATATGCTTACCAAACGGATAAATCGTGTGAACTGAGCATACATGAGCTCACACATGGAATTAAAAGTTCTTTAAGCAATCAAGAGGGGAGCTTTCTTAGATAGAGAGAGAGAGCATTTGATAATACCTCTTAGAAGTCAATGAATTTATCGGTCCGAAGAAGAATCGATTAGTTCTGCAATAATTGGCAGAGAAGTTACAAGCTCGTTGGACAATGTACCAGAAAGATAGTTGCTGTTAAAAGATGTGCGCAAGAAAGGGTGTTATCGCCTCTATTATGAAGCTTAGTAGTAGACAATTCTTTATGGGAACTTGACCAGAAAGGAACAAATGCGCAGAAGATTCAGCAAACCTGATGAAAAAAGCCCTAAAAATAGTGAAAAACTGGTGTATAGCAGAGGAGCTAACGGTGAATCCTGCTAAGACAACAATAGTAGCCTTTACAAATAGAAGAAAACGTCAGAATTTGAAGAAATTTCAAATTCAAAAAAGAACTTCAACTGAGCAATGACGTTAAATATTTGGGACTCACTTTAGACACTAAATTAACCATTAACACTCACTTAGAGAAAACAATCAACAAAGCTATTCGGGCATTTTGGGCTTGTAGAAGTATGATAGGTAAAACATGAAGACTAAAACCAGAAATGATTCTTTGCATATATTCTAGAATAATAGTTCCCACAGTCACATATGGATCTCTAATTTGATAGCATAAATCCAAAAGAAGAGAACCCATAACAAAACTGAGCAAGTTACAGAAGCTTTCGTGTCTAGTAATCACAGAGGTAATGTGAACAACGCCCACTGGAGCAATGGAGACTTTGCTAGACTGTCCAACTCTACATTTAGTGGTAGAATCAGAAGCGGTGGCAGCAATGTATCGGTTAAAACCTAACGGATGAGAGAACATCCGTGCTAGAGGATACCATACTGAGATTTTTGATTAAATAAACAAAAACTACATGTTTAAGCATTAATAGAACGGTTCGCCTCCTGGTAAACGATTAATTTTAAAATTTGGCCAAATTAATGACCACTTCTTTTAGGAGGTTGGATAAAAGCAACTACTTCAGTAATTTGCGACGTTTCGTGTTCAGGATGAACTCACACTGAGTAATGTAATTTTTTTTTATATAATTATAATAAAAAATAAACACATTCAATTAAAAACATGATGTTTTACGTACATCGTGCACTTTTAAGAGCGTACGAACGATATGAATATGTTCATCCTGAACACGAAACGTCGCAAATTACTGAAGTAGTTGCTTTCAGCCAACCTCCTAAAAGAAGGAGTCATTAATTTGGCCAAACTTTAAAAGTTAAGCATTAAGTCGGACAGAACCGGTCCAATTATTCACAAACCTTATCGGGTAGTTAGACAACCGAGAAAAGATCAAGTAATCATCTAGTATAGAGATGGTTCCAAAATTGCACAAAGTACTCTAGCGGGAATCGTTGGCAGTAGATAAGGAAGCAATTTTAGAGTAAACCTGTGCCGTCTAGCAACCATAATCCAAGCAGAAATTATTGCAATATCCTCATGTGTTCAAGAAATTATCCTATCAAAATAGGAGGATCCAAATCTTTACCGATAGCCAAGCAGCATTAAGACTCTACAGCAGTCGGAAATTGTGTACTCGCTAGTTCGTCTAGCTGGGCGCAACATAGTTACTCTACACTGAACAAAACGAAATCAAGGAGACGAAAGAAACCAAAAAAGCATATAAGACCATCAGGGGGCAAATTAGAAACTTAAAAAAGCACACACCTAACACTGGTTGGTAACTCCTAGATTAGAACAGTTGAGGATGTTAATCACCAGATCATCCAGAGAGTTAATTAAGTTAGGTAAAAACCAACCAAGATGGACTGTCAGACTATTCCACTTAATAAACACCTCAATAATATAAAAGTGAAAGACAATCCTGTATGTAGGATGTGTAGAGAAGAATAGAAAACACTTCTATGCATACTATGCGAATGTCCAGCTCTTGTAAACGCTAGATATCTACACTTTGGGGCTAAGTATATAGAACTAAAACTCTGAAATTTATTGAGGAAGTAGAACTTATGAGTTGAAACTCTATGGGTCAATAAGAATGTAACTTAGTGATGACATCTGAAAATACTTTACAAATCAACGTAGATATATAACAAAAAGCATGTGAAATGAAGTAAAGTAAGAACATAACCAAGGTAGTATTTAAGAATAGCAATTTAAAAAAAAACAAAGAAAACGCATATAAATAAACAATGGAAACAAAAACACCGTTAGACGACCAGTCTATGTAATTAAACAAAAATTACCAAAATGTAAGAGAGAGAACTCTTAATGGTGCGTTAATTTTGACGCGTTGTGTATATATATATTTATTTATTTTAGCGCAGTATCTTTTCTAAGAAACGAAATGCGTAAAAAGCGTGGTTTAAATAAAAATAAAACCTTTAATTAACCAGAAAAAAATCTCTCAGTGAATACTGAAGAGTGTTGACAGCACACAACTTTAGAAACGTTTTTAGTAGAGTTTAGTGACCACTTGCAAGGCCACGAGTTTGTCAACTAATTTTGCATAAGCCTCCAGGGTTAGCACTTAACAATTACTTATGAACTAACCCGTACTTATGTAATAATCACATAATAATGTACTTACAGTGTTTTGTTTAGCCGAAGCTTCTAAAAATATTGCATTCCAATCGTTTGCTAACTTTTTGCCTTCCTCGGCAGATATCATTCTTTCCATATGTAGATCAGTTTTATTACCCACTAAAACTATTGGAACACTAAAAATTGATTGCACAATTTTATAATAATAGGTGCAATCGAGTAAATGAAAACTTACTGAACTTTTCCTGTTATATCCAGTAATTTGTCATATATTAATTGAATAACTTCGAAAGATTTCGTACTAGTAACACTGTAAACGAGAACATAACCATGAACGTCTATACTATACTGTGAAGGAAAAATTGAATATTCGTCTTGTCCAGCTGTGTCTACTAACTTTAATTCATAATCTTGCGAATTAAATCTTGTCGATTTTGTGAATGCTGTCCAGAAAATAACATGGGTGTATCAAATTTCAATTATAAATAGATTTTATTATAAAAAATTATATACAGAAACCAAACTTACTGTTTTCAATTGTAGGATCGTAAGAATCGACAAATTGTCCCTCTACAAATTGTATGCTTAAAGATGATTTTCCTGATAAACAACCAGTTATCAATTTTTAGAAATTTTAACAAAAAAAACTGTATCTCATACCCACTGATCTATAGCCCATTACGGCTATTTTGCGTTGTTTCGAAGGCATCCTTGATAATTAGAATGAACAAACTCCTATTATAGTAATATTATCAATTAGATGGCAAAAAACGAATTAATAAATAAAATCGCGCACAAACAAAAATTAGAGGACAAACACAGCCACACTACGTTGTTCTCGCTTTGATCTTGGTAACATTACTAACTTAATGACAGATGGTTGGCAACGTGGGTATGTTTCTGTGTTTCTGTTGTCGCTGTCAGTCGCTGTTGTCCACCCCTAATACCAGGAAAAGTACATACCTTTGTGTACCTAAATACTTATTTATGATTACATTGTAGGAATTAGGATTAAAAAGTGTTTATTTTTAAATTTTTCTAGGTAAAATCGTGTTTATGTTGTTGCTCGTGACATTTAATGACATTTAACCTAACCATACTTTTCTCAGAGGGACAATAGCACATTTTAGATTTCTGTCCATCAGCAAACTGTCCCTCGTTTTTAATGAGGTCCCTAGCGTCCCTTAAAACCCTTACATAAAACGAATTAAAAATTAATTTTGCAACTATATGTATGTATCAAAGAATATATTTCATGTAATTTCCATTATTTTTCGAAATAAATTATGACTGATGTCTTTATAGTAAATATTATTATTACAAATGCGTATGTTTAATACATGAACAAATTTAATTTTTTTGCAGAATTTTACGTTTCAAGGTCTTCTTAATCAGTAAAATGTACTTTTGACAAAAAAATTGCGTGTCTGTGTAACGATGTACCCACGATAACTTTCGAACCAAAAATCCTAGTAACAAGTTTTTACGATTTTTAGTACGTTCTCTGATTTGCTTCAAAGTTTAAACAACAACCAAAAATGTATAACAATTGTTTGTTTTAATTTAGTGTATTAACAATTTCAATTAAATACTGTTTTTAAATGGCCTTTTTCAATAATTTTTAATTTATTTTGAGTCGCCATCTACCTTATAGTATCTGGACTTAATGAAAATATAATTTTTCAACTGGTGAATAGTGGTAGAAACTAAAAGCGCTTTAAAAGTTCATGGTTCATCCGCTGAGATGACAGTACACAAAACAAATTTTAAATTTGATTAATGTTGCTTTTTAAATTACAATTGTAGATACTAAATAATATATTTTTAAATAAAATATGTTTTTAATAGCTAAATTTACAACTAAAATTGAGTTTAATATTTACTGAAAATTTAAGGTTTTTACGATTTTTAGTACGTCCCAATCAACAAGGAAAAATTTTTTTCAACGTTTTACAAAAGATATATTTACATTTCTAAAAACATTGCAAAAACGTCTTAATGGTCAGAATTACGTTGCAAAGTCAATATTAGAAAAAAACATTCTAAAAATGTTTAAAAAATATTATTTATACATATATATTTATAATATTTTACAAATGTTACATTAATGTATAATTTTTTTTAATATTGCAATATGCTTAAAGACAGTTCTACAATCATGGTATAAATGTAAGTTTAGTTATACTTGTTTTTTAATTTTAAAATACTGACATATTTGGCTGTTAGTTTTATTTATACTAACCAAATTATATATTATAATACAATCTTTGTGTACTCAAAATACTTCAATTTCATGTGGCTGCAAACGCATTTGGTGCCTATAACAAAAATTAACACATTAACATAAAAATAAAGCAAACATTATTCATGTAATTACTTTATATTAATTGAAATAATTGTAATCCTCACAAAAGTTTTCTATTAATTAAAAGGTTTTCTATTTTATGAATAGGATCCTTCGGAGTGGAGGAACGGCAACCATAAAAATAACCTTTATCTGTTGTTAAGGCCTGAACAATAAACCAGAACAATTAACAATCCAAGATTTTGAAACTTTGTACACAAAAAATAATGCTGCATCAATATCAGAAAAAAATACATACCAATATTAATCGGTTATTGTGCACGTTCAAATCTTCCATTTGGTAGATCCTCGCTCACGCAATGTGCGATGGCGTAATCTTTTTGTGTCTGGAACAGGTCTTGTTGTTCCTCGGTGGTAACTCCGAACCTAGCTTTTCCAGAACCTCCGTATTAGTTCATAAACTTCTCAAACTCCATTTCTTCGATTGGATTCCTGGTTCTGCTACTTATTACTCTGGTTCAGACCTGGACTTGCGTATTGTGGTTATCGCCAGCAAACGGGGCTAGACGATCGACGTGGACCACTTTTGGCTTGCTTCTGAGCGGTTTTCGGATACGATATATGACGTCATTAATACGCTGCATGACTTTATAAGGGCCCTCCCATTGCCTTTGCAGGTTCGGCGACAAACCACATCTCCTTTGAGGATTATACAACCAAACCATATCGCCAGGTTGAAACCCACCATTTTGTGCTTTGACGTCATATCTAGTCTTCATCCTGTCGCTAACAATTAGTGTGTTTTTACGGACCTCTTCATGTACTTCGTCTAGCCTCTTGATCAGCTTGCTGACGTAATCTTCTCCAGCAACTTGCCCATTGTTCGATTCATCCGCTCAACCATGCCATCAGATTCAGAATGGAGAGGTGTCGTCCTAGTTTTCTTAATTCCCAACAGTCGGCAAACTTCTTGAAACAGCCCAGACTCAAAATTGCGGCCTTGATCGGAGTGTAATTCCAACGGAACTCCAAACTGGCAGAAAAACTCTTTTACTAATACGTCTGCGACTGTAGCTGCTTCTTAATTGGGTATGGCGTAAGCCTCGGTCTATTTCGTAAAATAATCCATTGCCACCAAGATATATTTATTTCCCAAATCGGATTCTGGGAACGGCCCTGCGTTGTCAATTGCTACTTTTTCCAAAAGGCTTCCTACGTTGTATTGCTTCATGAGTGTTTTGCGTTTTCTCGCTGGACCATTTCCTGATGCGCAGACCGGTACCATTTCATGACGTCCTCTTTGCAGTTCATCCAGTATAATCGTTTTCGCACTTTACCCAATGTCTTTTTAATGCCAAAGTGTCCTCCTGATATCCCATCGTAGAGATGCTTAACACGCAGTGTTGTAAATAGATAATTTCTAAATTATATAGATACAGATACATTTTTTTTCTTGCAAGAATTATCTAGTATTAGATAATAGATAAACTATTTAAACTTTATATAGATAACAGATAATAGATGAAATAATCTAGCTAGTAATAACGATAGATAGAGTTCATTTGAAGAACTACTATGGAATGTGGGAAATTACTGAAGAAAAACAAACATATTGTAACTTAAATTTTACGGAACACTGGATTTTTATAAATTTTATTTAAATAATTTAAATAAAAAATTATATACATACAGATACATATAACATATATTTTAGATAGTATATAGATACAGATAAATAGATAAAAAATATGAATCTAGATTAATTTATCTATATAAATTTATATAGATAATTTACAACACTGTTAACACGTCTGTCACCCGGCTCTTTGGCACTACCAACTGTAGTCAGTTTCCCGTGCTCTCGACACTTTCTAGGGATCGCTTAAGAAGACCGTCTTCTACTATCAAAGAGTCAAACATTAAAAAAAATCATTTAAATTATTAAAACTAGCACACGCTTTTACAATTTTAAAATTTTGAGTTTGTAGACACTCGATTTTTTGGTACTACCAGCTGAAGTCTATTTTTTGTGCCCTCAACACTCTAGGGATCGCTTAAAAAGACCGTCTTCCATTCTCAAAAAGTTCCACTGCGCCCAGTACGCTTTGATATTTCCGCCCAAAGCACTCTCTTCTTCCCGGGTTGGTCGTCGGTTGTTTTTTTCCAGTCCAGGAGTAGTCTTATTTCAGGATCGTTTTCTTGTTCGCAACGTAACTGCTCAGGTTCCCACTCATAATCAACCATAGCAGTTCTCCGGAGGCATTCGACTTTTTCTTCAAGTCGCGAACAATGGCTGCAGTCCGCTGGACATGGTCTTCTAGACAAGGCATCAGCGTTCCGATGACTGCTTCCGGCACGGTGTTCTGTGTCATAGTCATACTCTTGCAGTTTTTCGATCCATCTTGCCACTTGTCATTCCGGGTTACGGAACTGCAGTAGCCATTTGAAAGCGGCGTGGTCTGTTCTCAGTAAAAATTTTCGTCCATACAAATACTTGTAGAAATGTTTGATAGACTTAATGACTGCTAACAGCTCCCTCCTAGTCACGCAATAATTCTTTTCTGGCGTAGACAAAACCTTCCTAAAATACGCGATAACTTTTTCTTGTCCATCCTGAAGCTGCGAAAGGACCGCGCCTATAGCTAGATTGCTTGCGTCGGTATCCAGAACAAATTTTCCATCTTCTCTTGGATAACTCAGAATCGGCGAAGTGACTAGGGTTTGTTTTAGTTGTTGGAAAGAATTTTTGCAGTCTTCATTCCATCTAAATTTTGCTTTTTCTTCCGTCAATTTCGTCAAAGGTTTGGCAATATTAGCAAATCCGGGTACAAATGGTCTATAATAGGTGCACAACCCAAGGAAACTTTGGACCTGATGTTTGTCGATTGGTCTTGGCTATGCTTGCACTGCTCGAATTTTGTCTGGGTCAGCCTACTCCATCTCTAGATACGACGTGGCCCAGATATTGCACTTCTTTCTTAAATACGTGGCACTTCTTTAGGCTCAGTTTGAGGTTAGCCCCACGTAGTCGCTGCAACACTTCCTTCAAGTTGTTCAAGTGTTCTTCAAACGACCTTCCAACCACGATCACGTCGTCCAGGTAAACCAAGCACGTCTTCCAAAACAATCCGCGCAAGATAGTCTCCATCAAACGCTCGAATGTTGCAGGAGCGTTACACAGGCCGAAGGGCATCACAGTGAACTGCCACAAACCAGTTCCGATCGTAAAAGCTGTTTTTTCACGATCCTTGGGTTCTAGTTCTACCTGCCAGTAACCACTCTTTAAATCTAACGTGGAAAACCACTGGGATCCTGACAGGGTGTTTAATGTATCGTCAATTCTAGGTAAATGATAACTATCTTTTTTAGTCACGTTGTTTAGCTGTTTGCCGTCTACGCAAAACCTCGTTGATCCATCCTTCTTCTTTACGAGTACCACTGGGGATGCCCAAGGGCTACTTGACGGTTCAATCACGCCTTCTCTCTCCATATCCGTAATTATTTGTTCGGCTTCTTCTCTTTTTGCCAAAGGAAGTCTGCGTGGTTGTTGTCGTATCGACCGAGCGTCTCCGGTATTAATTTTATGTTTCACCACGTTAGTTCTTCCTTTGGAGCCACTCTCCAGCGCGAACACATCTTGGTACTCATCGTGTTCTTTACTCGTACTGAAGTTCTGTCAACGAGTAGTCCCTTCTCAACTAAGACGCCCTCCATTGGTTCAATCGCGCGTATGTAGCCTTCCCGGAGACTTCCATCTAGGCGTGTCATCCCCACACTTTCCGTCCTTGCAGGCAGAATTACGTCTTCACTCAATAAGACTCGCACGGCTGCTTCTCTGACAAATGAAAAGGAATTTCTTCATTGTCGATCTTCAGGACATCGTTCTTCATATCCAAATGGAACCCATACTTCTTTATCACGTCCAATACCAGGATAATTTCTTCTGTGATGTCGACTACCAGTACTTAATGGTCGAGTACTCCATTTCCCAAACCAATTGTTACTTTGACATGTCCGTGAGTAGGTATTTCTTCGCTCGTCGCCGTTCGAAGTCGTACTGTTACTGATGATGTCTTCTCGTTTTCCAATAAGATGTTAGGACGAATGATGGTCTTCGTCGCTCCCGTGTCAATCAATCCATTGATCTTGCCGTCGAAATAAATGCGATGCAATTGCTCCCTAGGCGATGCCATATAAATGGTAATCCCCGGGGCATGGCTCGTTGAGGTCGACTTTTGCCCCATTGGGTCGACCTGTTCTAGTTTTCCGCACGTTCTTCTGGTTTTCTTCTGGGCTTAGTACAGCGTCGTCGTACTTGGCCCACTTCCCCGCAGTTCCAGCACGTCAGTTCTCTTCCTCGAGCTACTCGTTCCCGAAATACCCGTCGCACTATGTCTTCAATGCTTTCTTCTGTGTGCGAGGATATTTCTGCATCACAACGGAGTTTATGGCTGCCTCGGTGCGACGCTTGTTTTGCCGCCTCAAACTCGGCATCGGTTAATGCGTCATCCAACGTCTTCGGTCGAGCTAACCGGAGAGTCTGCTGCGTTTCGTGGTCTCTGAAGCCGTCTACAAAGGTTTGAATAGCCAACTGCTTCAAGAAGGTGTCTGGTGCTGTAAGATACGCAAGTCGTGTTAATCTAGCGATGTCGGCCTCAAACTATTGAAGACTTTCGGCAGCTTTTTGACTTTTAATTTGAGCTTGAGAGACTTGTTGAAGATGAACATCTCCATTTCTCATTTCTAATCGTGATATTAAGAGTTCGTAATTTTCTTGTAGGTGGTCAGGAACAGTTTGTAAAATTCCAAGCGCTTCTCCGCGTAAGGACACAATTAAAGACGTCGCTTTCTGTTTGTTGCTCCAACCATTAGCTGTAGCTGCGGCTTCAAACTGCTTGTAATAGGTGGACCATGGAACTTTACCATCAAAATTTGGAGGTACAACTTTAAACTTGTGACTGGTTTCTTCCCGATGATCCATTATTAAATCTTCGCTCGTGACGCTTCCTTCACCATGGCAAATCATTTAGTTCATTCTTTCTTCAAGCTCTTTCACTCAATTTTTTTCTAGCTCTTGTTCTAATTTGTCTTCTACTTCTATTGTCATTCACAGATTCGCAAATTTCTTCTTTTAAATTTAACATATCTGCTTGGGTTTCTTCTTGCACAATTTTGATTTGATTTTCTATGCTCGTTTGTATTTCTTCTTTTAATCGTCTAGAATTTTCCATCAACTTTTGTTCTATTTTCTGGGTATTTTCAATTAATTTTTCTTCAATTTTCTGAGAATTTTTTTCCATTTTTTGCGAATTTTCGTGAAACTTTTCTTCCATTTTTCTAGAATTTTCGGACAGTTTTGCTTCGATTTTCTGAAAATTTTCGCCTATTTTCCTATTATTTTGTTCCATATTTTTATTCATCGATTCGAGAATTTCAAATATTTTTGAATCCATTTTCACTTTTTGCAAACGCGTCACCAGCATAAATTTAAATATAACACGAATATAAAGTTTAAATACACTACTTTTTAAAATGCAGTTTTTGTCTAACAAAATTTTAATAACGATCCACTTGTTAGTATTAAACTACTAGTGTACGGAAACGAATTTAATTAATATCGCGATCATGCACTTGTTATAAGAAAAAGTTTAATAAACACTTTTTTAACGAACTGATATGGCTATGATTACACTTTATAAATAAACACGCGTTTCGCAAACTTAACAGTTAATTACGCAATCAATGTTTTTATTACAGGAGCAATATTTCTTAATGATATTTACACTAAAATTCGCGAACGATACCCCACACTGACGCCACTTGTTGCGAATTTATTATTAAAACTAATTTATTTAAACTACTAAAAATATTTTTACTTATACTAGAAATATGTACACTTTTAAATTAACCGAACTAATTAAATCTAATTCACACACTTGTTTACACTAAACTCACGTACTTCGTAGATTATTTATAACACGCGTTAACGACTTATTTATTTAGACTTGAATAATCTTCTTAACACTGCAGGCTTCGCATTACGGAAATAACTGACCTACGATTTGTTTGTTCCGTATATATGCACATTTTGAAAATCAGTCTCGAGTGTTTTTTCGATCATCTAATTGGTTACCTACATAGTTTCCCAAATCAAAGTGGTGAATTAGTAAGTAGCTTTCTTCAGGTCTTACTTCGCTGATCTCAGTACACGTAGAAAAAGAAGACGATGTGCTTGCCTCAGAGACAATAGGTCTAGCAGATGTAGATGAGTCACTTGCAGTGTTCGTCTTTTGAGCCTTTGTAAAATAGGTAAACAGTGACGCTTGCAATGTAGTACGTTTAGACATCTTGATGATCAATGATCTAAAAAAAATAGTACTATAATAATATATTACATACTAGAAGACTTGTGTCGATTTCTTTTTAATTTTCCCATGACAAAAAATAAGTTTTGACGATTAAAAGGTAATTTATACTCACCATGAATGAAAAACCGTTGTTTTCTATATTATATCACGTGTATTGCACTGCACAGAGACACAGGTCTTCACTCGTCGAGCACAAAAAGACGAATGACGGCACGCGAAGACACTATTACTATTATTTTTTTTAAGCAAATACAATTATATACCTAAGTTTTCTGAACTCTATATTCTTTTGACTTGGATGTTTTTCTACAATTTGAAAATAACAATATGTAGAAATATCTTATAGGAAAGTCGTGTGGTGATCACATCAGTTTTTTTTATACTCGAACTGTCCTTCCTTAAGCAATTTCAAATCTGGTCTCTTTAGTGACATTGATATAAAGAGAATTAAGGATTCTTTTTGGTTAGGATAAAGTAAACGAAGTTACAAATCGAACTTATTAAAGTATGGCATTTCTAAAAAACTGATAATTAGGATTCATCGTTCAAAAATAAATTGCTACAACAAGAAAATCACAAAAGTCCAATCAATACATTCGTTCGAAATTTATCGCGGGAGTGTAACCAATAACCACGCAGTTTTCACAACTAAAAAAATAAATTATAGTTTTAAAAAACTAAAATAAAAACACGCTTTGATAGCAAACCGAACTTAAAAGTGTAAAATAATTTTTACTTATGAAGAGCTTATGATACAGCAATAGAAAGTCTAATAATCAATCATTATTAATAACTTCAAAATAAAATTATAGCAAAACATAAGCGTGGAGTCCAATTTACTATATTTTCATAATTTTTCTTTTATAAATAGTTACCAATGGAATAATTGTAACATTTAATATCAAGCACGCTTTTTTTATTTTAATTTTTTAAAACTATAATTTATTTTTAGTCTCAAAATGATATAAAGAGTATTTATAATCAAGAGCTTTGATTGCCTGTTTTAATCTTATTTAATTGAAATAAGCAGATAGAATTAATATCAGCAACGTAAATTCCATAATTTTTTGTTAAGTAATGAGCAAATAACTAATTCGTTTTTTGTTTTATGTGCTTTCATTTTAATGTTTTTGGTTATTAACAGCTGCTGCGTTAGATAGAACCATCTACAAAGAAGGATGCGGTTCCTACAGTCAAACCCAGTTTACACAATTAAAAGTTTGTCTCGATTTTTTTCAAAACGAGTGTACATACATGCGCTGCACTTACATACGTATTTTAATATACGTGCACTGTACAGTAATACCTCGCTTAACGTTACCCCCGTTAACGATACCTCACTATAACGTCATTGCTGGTCGTCGAGCGGTTGACAAGCGAGTGCCTCTCTACACCTGTTAGGATTCCGTGAACTTCTCAGTTTGTTGTAGTACTATAACTTTCACGACATTGGTTGTATGTTTGAATGTATTAAACAATGTTGCATGATGCGAAGTAATAACATTCTGCTGAACTTTCTTTGTTTATTATTTTGAAATGAATATACACAACGTTTCGATTGCTGTGGTATCTGCAATCGTCATCAGGTGAGTACTAACAAACTTAGAAACTACTGAAGCTTATATACTAAAGACATGTTCGATGAAGCGTTCAAGCGTACAAAATCAATTTAGCGTAACAGATTAATTAACAAAATTACTTAGTCAAGTTTAAGTTGTTTTAGAGGTTCGATAAGATAACTACTTATCGCATTGGTTGTATGCTCTTTACATCAATGTGAACAGGCCGCTATACAATTTTTTCTTTCACTCAAAAGAACTGAAGTTTGAGGTAAAATTATTGTATGTAGCAGAGCATTGTAACATCACGTCGCGTACACCCACGACGAGATTTTCATATGCATATTTTACGACAAAAGGGCTCGCGCTGTTAACGCCCGCGGTGCTTCTAAATTCAGTACTGATTGATCGATGGAACGTGTGCGACGTGTTCTAAATAAAACTGTATATTTGTCGTACGTAATTTCCAAAAGATGCAAAAAATAGTGTACAATTAATTTTTTTAAATGAATTCGTAAGACTGTCGTTAGAAGAAAAAATCGAAATAAATTCTTCAAAATTGTGACTAAATCAAGCAGATAAAATTGCGAAACCTATTTTACACGGCATTTTTCTAGTGCAAAAAAATTTAACAAAAAAAGAACTCGCTCCAACAAATCCACTAAAAAGTAAAAAATGATTTAATTTAGTTAAAATTAAACAACGAAATTTTTATTTGGATGGATGACATTGATTAATTTTTAACATTGTTTTTAGCAGTTAGTAATAGATTTAACTCAAATGCGTTTAGCATTGATTTTAAAAAGTAATTTCATGTAAATAAAAATTTCGTCGTTTAATTGTAAATAGATTTTATTTGATGAATTTTTTTAATTCGGTTTTTTGTTAACAAATTTTATTTTTCTCTTTTTAGTGATGTTAACAATAGTAATTATAGTCACGGAAAACCTTGAAAATCCACATGGTTCAAGAAAATTTCATGTCGATGTAAACTTTAGAGTTTGATCATTTTCTCATAGTTCCCATAATCAAATTTGACTAAATTGAAATGAGACCACCACTAAGTTACCCTCTCTAAAAAAAATAATCGAAATCGGCTAGCGTCGTAAAGAATGATCGCTGAACATATCACGAGCCGCCACTGGTTAGTATATTAACAAATTTTATTATAAAATTGCAAAAATTAAGAGACTGTTTAAGGCTTGTGTTGTAGTAAATAGGATTAAGCCCCTTTTACAAAGTTATATATTTATACTTAAGAGCAGGTAGTGTCCCGTTTTTTCTTTTCTTGAGTGTGCCATATAAAAGACATATATATTCACTTTTTTCTCAAAAACCATTCGTGCAACAAAAAAAATAATAAAACTCACTAAGATAATTTTTGGTATGCGTTTTTTTATTCCAACAGTCATTTACAGTAATTGTACTACTACACTAATTCCTTACATTGTTACTCAATCTAGAAGACTGCTAATAATACTGATTTATTGTAAGTTTAACTTATTCTTAAAGAATGCTTAAAGATAAAAAACAATTATTGCTTTTTGCAAAAATAACAAATAAACAAAACAATCTGTATAAAATTGATCACAGTTCTCAAAAAACTTAGCTATAATATATTATCACGTTCTATCAAAAGATATTTAAATATGTTTTATAAATAATAATTCAGCACAAAATAAACAAACTATGATAAAAGTTCTTATTGTTAATCATGTAGTAGATTTACAAAAATATTAAACACGGGTATTTTTACAAAATACATACATACATTTATTATCGCATAATTTTGGCTGCTTTTTCTCTATCTCGTTCTACTTCAAACGGGTGCATACGTTTTCGATGAGAAAAACAATTACCTGAACTAGCAAACGCTTTGGGACAATATGGACATTGATATGGTCTAGCTCCGGTGTGTTGGTTAATGTGAAACTGTAACAAAATTAATTTTTACTTAAATGGCAGATTAGTATATCCAATAAACACACAATCGTCTTTTTAACGTTTTTTTTACGTGTTAATAATAAAATTTATGCCTGGGTAAACTTGACTAAGATTGTTACGTATATTCTTTGAGTCATAAACGACTCAATTTTTCCTATTTCTTATTTTTACAAAAGTATAAAAAAACATTTGAAAGACACTTTGATAATGTTTAAAGGTTCGTTATTTGCTCGTCAATATTTCGTGTTAATAAACATAAAAAACACCATTTAAAACAAATGTAATAATTTTGTCATATTACAAACGTTTATTTACATTTGATTTTTACGTTAAATTTATGACACATGTAAACCTATATTTTACGTTTTTTAAGACTCAAATTAACACTTTACCAGAACGTGCTGGTTCCGATTTATTATAACTGATTTTTCTTCTATCTTAGACTCGTCAATATCGAGTATGATTTTAACGTCTTGTTCACGTGTTTACGAGCACGCAACAGACTGCAGAAGCTACACACCATTTTATTTTACCCTGATCACAATAATTTTTGTTAAATCATCCTACAGCAAACGCGGTATTCTTTTAATCTAATATACAATTATTGTTGCATTATTTTGTTGTAATTTAGTATAGTTAGTGCTAGTGTTATGTATTAATAAGGCAAATATTTGTTTTTTTATTTGTTTAAATACAGCAAAAGTATTTTGTATATTAATGCAAATTTTAAAATAAAATCTAAAAGCTTTATAATAATTTTTGTACTTAACTATGCTACGTGTGACAGTTATTTTACAGCACATTTTATTTTTGATAAAGAGTTAAAGACAGAGAAATTAACGTGTATATTTAACCTTGATTTAACACAATATAATGGATGTAAAAACGTTATATCAAAATAAAATATTTGCGTTTGTGTGTGTACGTTAAAAAATAAGTAAAAACTACGTATTTGTCATACGTATATTTATCCTAACAAGGTTGTTTGTCTGTATATTTACCGTTTCAGGCAAAATTTAATGCCATAATATTGGTATAAATTACATAAAACTAATTGAAGTTATGAAACATTTTATAGTAAATATTAGTATTATATACTAAGACTGTAGACAAAATTGTAAAATCAGATAATGTTTTCTTAGATACGATAGACATAGTGATTATATCATACAAGAATGGTACAGATTACTATTCAAATCTAGATAGCGCTTGTCTACATAATCTTAAAAACTTTATTACTACTTACTACCTAATTTTTTTGAGTTTAAAATATTGTACATTATTTCTAACGCTCAAAAGATTTTTTTAATTAAAACGTGTCGTTATTGCTTGTCAGGCACGTCAATATATCGTGTTAATAAACATAAAAAACACCGTTTAAAACAAACGTAGTACTTTTGACATATTATAAACGTTTTATTTACATTTGATCTTTACGTTAAATTTAAGACACACGTAAACTTATATTTTACGTTTTTTAAGATTCAAATGAATACTTAATCAAAACGTGCTAGTTCCGATTCATTATAATCGATTTTTATTCTCTCTTAGACTCGTCAATATTGCGTATGATTTTAACGTCTTGTTCACGTGTTTACAAACACGCAACAAACCCTGATCACAATAATTTTTGTTAAATCATCCTACAGCAAACGCAGTATTTTTTTAATTTAATATACAATTATTGTTGCATTACTTTGTTGTAATTTAGTATGGTTAGTGCTAGTGTTGTGTATTAATAAGGCAAATCTTTGTTTTTTATTTTTATTTGTTTAAATACAGTAAAAGTCTTTTGTATATTAATGTAAATTTTTAATTAAAATCTAAAAGTTTTATAATAATTTTTGTACTTAACTATGTTACGTGTGACAGTTATTTTACAGCACATTACTTTTTTGTTAAAGGGTTACAGTCAGAGAAATTAACGTGTATATTTAACACAATATAATTGATGTAAAAACGTTATATCCAAATAAAATATTTGCGTTTGTGTATGTTTACGTTAAAAAATAAGTAAAAACTACGTATTTGTCTTACGTATATTTATCCTAACAATGTTGTTTTTCTGTATATTTACCGTTTTAGGCAAAATTTAATGCCATAATGTTAGTATAAATTACATAAAACGAATGCAAATTATGAGACATTTTATAGTAAATATTAGTATTATATATTGAGACTGTAGACAAAATTGTAAAATCAGATAATGTTTTCTTAGATAAGATAGACATAGGGATTATATCATACGAGAATGGTACATATTACTACTCAAATCTAGATGGCGCTTGTCTACATAATCTTAAAAACTTTATTAGGTACTACCTAATTTTTTGAAGTTTAAAATATTGTACATTATTTCTAACGCTCAAAAGATTTTTTTAAGTAAAACGTTTCGTTATTTATTGTCAGGCACGTTAATATATCGTGTTAATAAACATAAAAAAACACCGTTTAAAACAAATGTAATAATTTTGTCATATTATAAACGTTTATTTACATTTGATTTTTACGTTAAATTTATGACACATGTAAACCTATATTTTACGTTTTTTAAGACTCAAATTAAAACTTAACCAAAACGTGCTTCCGATTTATTATAACTGCTATCTTAGACTCGTCAATATCGCGTATGATTTAAACGTCTTGTTCACGTGTTTACAAACACGCAACAGAACAAAAGCTACACACCATTTTTTAATCTAATATACAATTACTGTTGCATTACTTTGTTGTAATTTATTATGGTTAGTGCTAGTGTTGTGTATTAATAAGGCAAATCTATTTTGTATATTAATGCAAATTTTTAATTAAAATCTAAAAGTTTTATAATAATTTTTGTAATTAACTATGTTATGTGTGACAGTTATTTAACAGCACATTACTTTTTTGTTAAAGGGTTAAAGTCAGAGAAATTAACGTGTATATTTAACACAATATAATTGATGTAAAAACGTTATATCAAAATAAAATATTTGCGTTTGTGTGTGTTTACGTTAAAAAATAAGTAAAAACTACGTGTTTGTCATACGTATATTTATCCTAACAATGTTGCTTTTCTGTATATTTACCGTTTTAGGCTAAATTTAATGCCATAATGTTGGTATAAATTACATAAAACGAATGCAAATTATGCAGGCGCGGTTTCAGAGGGGGGCCGGGGAGGCTATGGCCCCCCCCCCAGACATTGAAAATAATACTGAAGTTTTTCTCACTTTGTATGTAATACATTCGCTTTTTTTTTATAGTTGTATAATTTATGATGCTTTATCGCTTGCAAGTAAAAGCTTGGTGCATAACGAAGTGTTATTCAATTTTATATTAACGCCATATTCAATACATTATTATTTAAAAATGTGATGAGCACCTCCCCCCCCCACTTTAAACTGATGGAGCCCCCACCGAAATAAACTGCTGGAGCCGCGCCTGAAATTATGAGACATTTTATAGTAAATATTAGTATTATATACTAAGACTGTAGACAAAATTGTAAAATCAGATAATGCTTTCTTAGATAAGATAGACATAGTGATTATATCATACGAGAATGGTACATGGTGCTACTCAAATCTCGATGGCGCTTGTCTACATAATCTTAAAAACTTTATTACTACCTAACTTTTTAGAGTTTAAAATATTGTACATTATTTCTAACGCTCAAAAGATTTTTTTAACTAAAACTTTCGTTATTGCTTGTCAGGCACGTCAATATATCGTGTTAATAAACATAAAAAACATCGTTTAAAACAAACGTAATATTTTTGACATATTATAAACGTTTTATTTACATTTGATCTTTACGTTAAATTTATGACACATGTAAACCTATATTTTACGTTTTTTAAGACTGAAATTAACACTTAACCAAAACGTGCTGGTTTCGATTTATTATAACTGATTTTTATTCTCTCTTAGACTCGTCAATATCGCGTATGATTTTAACGTCTTGTTCACGTGTTTACAAACACGCAACAAACTGCAAAAGTTACACACCATTTTATTCTACCCTGATCACAATAATTTTTGTTAAATCATCCTACAGCAAACGTGGTATTTTTTTAATCTAATATACAGTTATTGTTGCATTACTTTGTTGTAATTGAGTATGGTTAGTGCTAGTGTTGTGTATTAATAAGGCAAATAGTTGTTTTTTTTTATTTTTATTTGTTTAAATACAGTAAAAGTCTTTTGTATATTAATGCAAATTTTTAATTAAAATCTAAAAGTTTTATAATAATTTTTGTACTTAACTATGTTACGTGTGGCAATTATTTTACAGCACATTTCATTTTTGTTAAAGGGTTAAAGTCAGAGAAATTAACGTGTATATTTAACCATGATTTAACACAATATAATTGATGTAAATACGTTATATCAAAATAAAATATTTGCGTTTGTGTGTTTACGTTAAAAAATAAGTAAAAACTACGTATTTGTCATACGTATATTCATCCTAGCAATGTTGCTTTTCTGTATATTTACCGTTTTAGGCTAAATTTATTGGCATAATGTTGGTATAAATTACATAAAACGAATGCAAATTATGAGACATTTTATAGTAAATATTAGTATTATATACTAAGACCGTAGACAAAATTGTAAAATCAGATAATGCTTTCTTAGATAAGATAGACATAGTGATTATATCATACGAGAATGGTACATGTTACTACTCAAATCTAGATGGTGCTTGTCTACTTAATCTTAAAAACTTTATTATTACCTAACTTTTTGGAGTTTAAAATATTGTACATTATTTCTAACGCTCAAAAGATTTTTCTAACTAAAACTTTTGTTATTGCTTGTCAGGCACGTGAATATTTCGTGTTCATAAACATAAAAAACATCGTTTAAAACAAACGTAATGCTTTTGACATATTATAAACGTGTTATTTACATTTGATCTTTACGTTAAATTTGTGACACATGTTAACCTATATTTTACGTTTTTTAAGACTGAAATTAACACTTAACCAAACGTGCTGGTTCCGATTTATTATAACTGATTTCTATTCTATCTTAGACTCGTCAATATCGCGTATGGTTTTAACGTCTTGTTCACGTGTTTACAAACTCGCAACAAAGTCTGCAAAAGTTACGCATCATTTTATTCTACCCTGATCACAATAATTTTTGTTAAATCATTCTACAGCAAACGATGTATTTTTTTAATCTAATATACAATTATTCTTGCATTATTTTGTTGTAATTTAGTATGGTTAGTGATAGGTGTTGTGTATTAATAAGACAAGTCTTTGTTTTTTTATTTTTATATATTTAAATACAGTAAAAGTATTTTGTATATTAATGTATTTAAATTAAAATCTAAATGTTTTATAATATTTTTTGTACTTAACTATGTTACGTGTGACCGTTATTGTACAGCACATTACTTTTTTGTTAAAGGGTTACAGTCAGAGAAATTAACGTGTATATTTAACACAATATAATTGATGTAAAAACGTTATATCAAAATAAAATATTTGCGTTTGTGTGTGTTTACGTTAAAAAATAAGTAAAAATTATGTATTTGTCATACGTGTATTTATTCTAACAAGGTTGTTTTTCTGTATATTTACCGTTTTAAGCAAAATTTAATGCTATAATGTTGGTATAAATTACATAAAACGAATGCAAATTATGAGACATTTTATAGTAAAAATCATTGCATACTAAGTTGTAGACAAAATTGTAAAGTCAGATAATGTTTTCTTAGATAAGATAGACATAGTGATTATATCATACGAGAATGGTACATATTACTACCCAAATCTAGATGGCGCTTGTCTACATAATCCTAAAAACTTTATTACTACCTATTTTTTTGGAGTTTAAAATATTGTACATTATTTCTAACGCTTAAAAAAATTTTTTTAACTAAAACGTTTCGTTATTGCTTGTCAGACACGTGAATATATCGTGTTAATAAACATAAAAAAAACACCGTTTAAAACAAACGTAATACTTTTGACATGTTATAAACGTTTTATTTACATTTGATCTTTACGTTAAATTTAAGACACACGTAAACTTATATTCAACGTATTTTAAGACTCAAATTAACACTTAACGAAAACGTGCTGGTTCCGATTTATTACAATCGATTTTTATTCTCTCTTAGACTCGTCAATATCGCGTATGATTTGAACGTCTTGTTCACGTGTTTACAAACACGCAACAAACTCTGTAAAAGTTACGCACCATTTTATTCTACCCTGATCACAGCAAACGAGGCATTTTTTAATTTAATATACAATTATTGTTGCATTATTTTGTTATAATTTATTATCGTTAGTGCTAGTGTGTATTAATAAAGTAACCATTTGTTTTTCTTTAATGTTTGAATACATTAGAAGTGTTTGGATATTAATGCAAACTTTAAATTAAAATCTAAACGATTTTTGATGTTTTTTAATATTACTCTCTTATTGTTGAATCTAATTTTTGTACTGAACTATATTATATGTGATAATTATTTTACAGCGCATTAAACTTTTGTTAAAGTTTCGTTCGTGTGTTTTTACGTTAAAAAATAAACAAAAATTACGTATTTATCATACGTATATTTATCCTAACAAGGTTGTTTTTATGTATATTTAACATTCTAGTTTAGACAAATTTTAGTACCATGATGTTGGTATAAACTACATAAAGTTTATGTAAATTTTATCGTAAATATTACTATTATATACTGATATAGACAAACTTTTAAAATCAGATGTTTTTTTAGATGAGATTATATCATACGATAATGGTACGTATTGCTACTCAGATCTAAATGGCGCTTGTCTACATAACTTTTTAAAACTTTATGACTACTTTTTTTGAGATTTAAATATTGTGTACGGTAAACGGATATTGTGCACTATTTCGCTCAAAATATTTTTTTAACTAAAACGTTTTGTTATTGCCAGTCAGGCACGTCAATATTTCGTGTTAATAAACATAAAAAACACCATTTAAAACAAATATAATAATTTTGACATATTATAAACCTTTTATTTACATTTCACCTTTACCTTTACGTTAAATTTGTGACACATATAAACGTAATTTTAAGTTTTTTAAAGACTCAAATCAACACTTAACAAAAAGGTACTGGTTCCGATTTATTATAACCGATTTCTTCTTAGACTCGTCAATATCGCGTATAATTTTAACGTCTTGTTCGCGTGTTTATAAACGCGCAAAAGATTTTTTGTTTTTATTTATTGTTAACTGTTTAAATACATTAGAATTACTTTGTATATCAATGCAAACCTAAAATTAATTTTTAATTTTACTCTCTAACTGTTAAATCTACTTTTTCTACTAAACTATGTTTTGTTAAAATTTTAAAGCCACAGAAATTAACGTGTGTATTTAACAATGATTTAAAGCAATATAAAACATTATTAAAAATTGAAGTTAAGCAATATACTTGCGTTCATGTGTTTTTACGTTAAAAAAATAAGTAAAAAGTACGTATTCGGCATACGTATATTTATCCTAATTATACGCGTATAGTTATTACTTACTTTCGTAATCGAGTAAAACGTTTACGTGTTTACTGAGACTGTAGACAAAATTCTAATATCAAATAATGTTTTTTAGATAAGATAAAGACGAGAATGATACATACTAATACTCAGATTGCCTACATAATTTTAAAAACTTTATGACTCCTTTTTTTGAATTTTAAATAGTAAAAAAAGTTTGATAATTTCGATAATAATCTAATATTTTCTACTTTGAATAAAGATTTTACTGTTCTAATTACGCCAACTAAATTCTAAAGTAAAAATTGATTATAACCAAACAGATCATAAAACTTTAATACTTTTTAAAACCCAAATTTTAGGAAAACAAATTTATTTTAGAAAATGAAAACAAAACATGCGATTCTTTATTGAAGAAAGATGGTGTTCGCAAATAAAAAAACTACGGCATAAAAGCAAATCTCATTTGCTATTTTTTTTTAGTTTGCCAAAAAACTAAAAATTGGTTTTGAGCACTTATGTTCTTTTACTAATTAATATTCCTTACCGTTTCAAACTAGTTATTAAATAAAAAATGTTACCTTTAAGTCTTGATTTCTTTTAAAAGTTTTGACACAAAGAGGACATTTATGCGGTCGCAAATCGCTATGTGTTATGGAATGAGCTCTTAAAGTACTATTAGTCGGGTATACCCGGCCACATACGTGACAGGGAAATTGAATTCCTTCGTGGTATTCCTTATGTCGGTATAAATTACATTGCGTTTTGAAACTAAAAACAATAAAAGTCACGATATCAAATAATATACATTGAATGTATGTTTACTTACATTCGACCACAAATTTCGCATCCGTATTTTCCTTTAGGCCGATGAGTTTCTAAGTGTACTTTAAGATTTCCTTTTGTTGATATGATTTTTCCGCAAATTGGGCATGTAAAACGAATGTTGTTTTCTTGTTCCGCTTGCGTGCCTTCGGTGTTTCCGTTTTCTGAAGTTTCGCTCGAAGTGCTGGAAGAACTTTTTGGAATTTGGCAGATGTCAGATGCTTTTTCGTCGGCTGTCGCGTGCCAATCCCACTCGGAATTATTAAAATTTAACAACACTATTTGTTTATTTTGAGGAAGATGATTCCACATATGATTTTGAAGAGCCACGTCTGAGTTAAAGTTTCTCGGACAAACGCTGCAATTAAAAATATTATTTTCGTCAATCGCGTCATCGTTGTTGACGGATTTGTCGTTAGAAGTTTGACTTTCTGCAAGACTCTCAGTGTCAGATTCTGCTTCTTCGGAAAGATCATCTTCAACGGTGTATTGCAGAATTAGCATTGGGTCAACTTTAACTTCCATTTCAGTTATTTCTTCCTTATCTTTAATTCCCTAAAATGATTATTGTAAATTTAGTATTAAAATATTTTTTTTTACCTTGGTTAGATACGTATGTAATAATCCTTTATTTTCACAATCGTTAGTTTGACTATTATTAATATTGTTCGAGGAATCAGTCACAAGTTTATTAAATTTATCTTGTATCTTCACGGCCATTGTTGCAAACTTATGAATACCTTCCAGTTTTTTACAGCAGTTTTCGCAAATCATTTTTGGAAGTTTATCCTCAATCGAAATCTAATACATTAAAATATTCTATTGCTACATTATTTTAACATTTAATAAAAGAAATTGACTCGCCTCGCATGCTAACACTACGTTACTATTACAATATGGCCTTTGTGTCATACCTTTATATACAAATATTTTCGAATTTTAGCTTGTAAATACAATTTTTTTCCTTCTTCTCCAAAAACGAAAACGCCATTTTCAAGCTCAGTTGAACAAATTCTACATGACTGAGCAAACAGCCGCTCCGAATCCATTTTCACTCATTGATTGAGTTTTCTAGGCAATGCTCACCCCTTTAATCAAAAATCCTTCATCTCTAAGAACTGTAATCATTCCTTCGTCGTCGTCGTAAAAACGAGTATGCGCTAATAACTCTTATTGCGCACACACAGAATAGGTACAATTTATACAATTTCTACTGCGTGCTTTTTAAAAATCTAATTTATACACCCCTTAGGTAATATCGAAAAAATTACTTTTTGTTTCTACATTCTCGCGTCGAAATCTTACGTTTCTTCTTCATCGTCGAGGTTTGGGTTCGTAGATGCACCTGCCGGACGAATATCGCGACGCTTTAAACGAAAACGATTTTATTAATAATTTCTAATTGACGTCCGTCAAAACACACGTGTAAAGTATTCCCGCCATTTGAAAATCGGCGCACGCAAGTCAAAAACCCTTAAACATGGAGTTCAAATCAATACAATTGCACAATTAAAGCCGACAAACCTATGAACGAATTGAGGCGATTCGCATCTTTTTTCTCCTTAGATCTCATTCTGCTTTTCAATGGAGTTGCTTATGTCTATTTTTAATAAATTAGTAGAGTTGCCGAAAGTGCAATTTGCACTAAATAACGCGTTTGACGAAATATGTAGGTGAAAGGTCAATGCGTTTAAGTATTCGTCCTTCTACCTCATTAATTCTCATTTTTTACGTAACACTAGTTTTGCTCAACCCAATGTGGTCATATTTTTAGAAATATTTTGCGCTTGACGCATACTTTGTTTTTGTAGGGTCACGCAGTATATGCCCTCAAATTCACATTTACGACCAAAACGCTTTAGTATTCATCAGTTGGGGGTTCCTAACTGGTTATATACAAAATGTAAATAGAGTGATAGAGAATATGTTATCATAATTGTTTATATTTATATATTATAACAGTCAGAAGTCGTGAGTGTGCGCAACATCAATTAACTTAGACCATTATCGATAATATAAGTTTAGTTTTAGTTTATCCGTTCTGTTTTAAGTTTTCGATCTTATTGGCTGCCCTTCAGTAGGTAAAAATCGATGTAGCAACTCGCTACGGGGAGAATTTCACGAATTCTACGATATAAAATATAAGGTACACGTGGAATGGCAGTTCAGATGCCGGCTAACCCTTTGTGAGCCAATTTTAAATGAGTTCTTCGTTCAAAAATTTTTTTTAACATGACCGACCAACAAGTTACTCCTAGACGACAAAATGGAATTATTCAACCACTACTAACAGGTAACGTCGTATTGATACTATTTTTTATTTGATTTAATTCCTCTTTTTTTAAAAAAAAGCCAAACTAAGCGAAAAATGTTTTTAACTTTCGCTTTTATCTTTTCACTTTCAAAAAAATCTTACTGTTTCCTACAAATGATACAACTGCTATTTAGCACACAATATTTAAAAAAAATGTTTTTATTGACTTTTTGTTTGATGAATTAACTGCGCGCATCTTTCGGTTCATCAAATATTTATATTATGCCTTTAACGCCTAATGATTAAAAAATTAAGCGTCCTCGTTTCTGTATTTTTAGATTTATACCAAATTACTATGGCTTACGCATATTGGAAATCTGGAAAAACAAAGGATTATTCAGTCTTCGATTTATTTTTCAGAAAAAATCCTTTCCAGGGCGAGTTTACCATTTTTGCGGGATTGGAAGAATGCTTGAAATTTTTAGAAGTTTTTCATTTCTCTAATAGTGGTGAGTATCTTCACTTAGAGAAATCGCCAAAAGGATAAGATATATGCATTTATAAATTAAATCTTAAAAAGTCTGCTCCCATACATAATTGCGCCCATCAAAATTGGAAAAAATTTAAAGCAAATCTAATCATATAATAATAAAACCTAAATTAGAACTTTTTAAATCGTTTTATTTTACTATTGATATTAAAACTTAAAATGCGCTGAATCTTGATATATTTTATCAAAAAATAAACACATTATCCATAATCTACTTTCTTACAACATATTATGAATGAGTGCTTTGTAAACTTGAACTTTTTCGTCACTTTTTCAAATTTGGTTTTATTTTTAAATAAAAACAAACCACTACTAAAAATTTGTTTTTTTAGTACACACGTTATTTTATTTGTTTCTATATAATAAATTACTCTAAAATTTACGAATAAATAGTTAATACAACTTTTTTGTAGATATAGAATACTTAAAACAGACTATGCCAACAGCGGAAAATGATTTTTTTGAATTTTTAAGCGATTTGTCGGCAAAAGACGTGCGAATTTATGCTTTAGACGAAGGTACGGTTGTATTTCCAAGGTATAGGGTTTAAAAACAACGTCAAGTTTGTTACTAAAAAATATTTTAGAGTTCCCCTTATAAGAGTCGAAGGTCCTTTAATAGTTACGCAACTTTTGGAAACGACTTTTTTGACATTAGTGAACTATGCTAGGTATGTCGTTCTATGTGCTATGTGTATTCGCAAAACTTAATTTTTCTTCTTAGTTTAATGGCAACAAATGCTTCTCGGTATCGCATAGCCGCCGGCAACGCTAAATTATTAGAGTTTGGTTTAAGAAGAGCCCAAGGTCCCGATGGAGGATTGTCTGCGTCAAAGTATTCGTACATCGGTAAGTAAATTAATTTTATTCATATTTGTACCATTGTAATAAAAATATTCGGGGAAAAGTTTTTGTCGTAAAGTTTGAATAATTTGAATGGTATGTTGATGGTACCAGTCACAAACCCTGGCACGACCAAATTTTCACCTGCATTTGTTAAGTATCTGTTATAAACGCTATAAAAGTTTTCGCAGTTGTTTACAATAGCGTTACAAATATTGATTAAAGGACATTAGTTCACGCTGCCTGGTACGAAATAGCTTTTTATTGTTATACCTTTCGATACGTCGCTGTTTTAATTACATGCAATAACTG
The DNA here is from genome assembly GCA_035610365.1 of Aquatica leii. NCBI lineage: Eukaryota > Metazoa > Arthropoda > Insecta > Coleoptera > Lampyridae > Aquatica > Aquatica leii. The sequence goes on from CM069439.1 coordinate 35,925,363, forward strand.
TTACAGGGGGTTTTGATGGTACAAGCAATGTCCTCGCAGGTAAACTTTACGACATTCCTGTAAACGGAACTCATGCACATGCTTACGTAACGTCGTTTACACATTTTTCCGAATTACGAAGTCAATTGTTAGTTTCTAAAAAAGATGGAAAATCTTACGATTTTCTGGAATCGACAATAACATGGAGAACCGAACTTAGTTCTGTATTTAAAGTCGTGCATACAGAAGTGAGCGATGGTGAATTGGCAGCTTTTATCTCTTTCGCTATGGCGTTTCCCAATCAGTTCATGGTTCTTGTAGACACTTACGATGTTGAGAGGTACCCTTGTCATATAAACTACAATACCATCACCCCACGACAGATTTCTCTGTCCAACACTTCCACGCATAGCGAGTACAGGTAAAACGAGCATGTTGGTGGTATCTCATTTAGTTGCATGCCACAGACAACAGTTAGGTCCATCAATAATACCAATATTCCAAGAGGTTAACAAACATCAAAACATAATTAGTATAAGTTTTTTTATTTATTAACTTCTTGTTAACTTACTCAAGCTTACAGCAGTTAAACCTGTGCTGGCTATGTGAGTAATATACGTAATCGCAGATTAAAGTGTTTGGCAGAAGACATTACGTGCGGGTTGCTTGTTCGTTTTCATTTTTCTTCATTTCATATTGAACGCCAAGCAAAGTTTTTCACGTGCTTATTTCATTTAAATTTAAATTTTTTTGCTTTTGCATCAACTTGTTTGCGCATATACATTCGTCAAAGGCGTATAATATTTTTTTATAACCATCGATGTTGCACTTATCGTTATCATGTTGATTGTATAGTTTCACATCCTCCTTTTTTTATAAATTTTGATTACTTTGACAAACAGTAATTGATTATTTAATCATATAAAATAGTACATTCTGAAACACGGTTCGAATGAAAATTCGATACGAGTGGAAAGTTCCGAGCGTGAGCGTATGCGAGTATCGAATTTTTATTCCAATAATACTAACAGTTCATGCTTTATTCACGACCTGAAGATATGGCAATAAAATAAAATTTAAACAAATTATATTGACACTTACACATAAACATTATTTTTATTAAATTGTACTAACATTTATATTATTATACTGTTTGTACAATTATTAGAATTAAACATTTTTTTTGCGCTGCCATTATCGCAAACATAAATAATCGCTCGTTAGTGTAGTTACGTAATGACAAAAAAAAATTTGTCGACCGCGGTCATAATGCTGACCCTCGAAAGACCCCTTATTCCGCAGGCGTTGATCAACAGCCCCAAACGTCGGGCGTTTAGAGTTGTCTATTTGGGTATTTCTCATGGTACAATTGGCGTGTATGAGCTTGCTCGAGTACGAACTGCAGATCGGCGAGTTCAACCCAAGTGAATCTGTGCATTTTGCACGTTAACGGCACAACAACAGCAATAACAATAACAAAAACACAACACGACAGCAAGATAAGTTTTTCTAAGTAAATCACCAAAAAGCTTAGAAAAACGAGCAAAATGAGTCCTATCAACCAATGTATACTTAATTTCATCAATGCATTTCTCTAAAAGTGACACATCAACACATGCGTTTTAAGCAGCGTCTACTTCTTCTCTTCGCTGTCGTCTCAGACCTTAGATTTGTGCCGCCATCTTAAGTCTGCGGTACCAAGTGTATTGGCAAATCATTTTTACATATCCTATTAGCCCAAAACAAACGCATTTAATTTAATGACACCCTGTTTACCGTTCGTGTCTGAATTATTGCGTCACATAGATGGCTTTGGCTTTTGTTTCTATACCTGGGTAGACTAGTAGGTGGTGACCGTCTTGTATTTTTCCACAATTACATAGGAATAAAAATTAAATTATTTGACTTGCAAGTAATAAAAAGTTTAAAAAACGAATAACAGTTAATTCGTTTATATCACAATTTCTAAACGATAAATAAAAACATAATTGTTATTTCATCTACTCTGAGCGGCAGTGCCAAGCTCTGAAGATGTCCACTGCGACAAAACCTCAGCTTACGAGAAATGGACCACACAAAAATTATACAGAATGGATGTCTTTCCAGCAGTGGAAACGTGTTGTGCAAGCGCGGGAAGGTCAATGGGTGCAATTGCCCCTCTCTAAATCACGACCAAGTTTTTCAAGTGTGTTTCTGAGATATAGGTAGAATCACATCCTAAACAATATTAGTAAAATTACACAAAAATTGCTCCCTCACCCTAAACAAAATTCTGTATCCGAACCTGGTCTTGGGGTAGCCGTACGCGGTTTAATACGTCTAGAGTCTATGTGAGTTGTTTTGTGCCTTAGACCCATAAAGCGGACAGCAAACCATCCAATTCCAGTATTTCCTTCATACTGGTGCATTATATGAAACAAACCAGGGCTGTACGAACATTACGAAGAATTCATTTTATAGGATGGAGGAGACTCCGGCGGTGACACGTCAAACGTGACCCGACGGCAATACGAGTATTTGAGGAAGAAAGAGAGCCTTACTGGGGACCTCGCTATCTGGTGCTCTATCTATTGCTGTCGGTCTCTCGGGATTTGGGAACCGGATTAGAAGTCGACTTATTCCGTTGTGCGACATTAAAGTTTCTTATACAAAGGGAATGCTTAGACGTTCTAACTCTCCCCCTCAGCTGGACGTGCTAAACTGCTCAGCGAAGATTATCCATAAATAAAAAATTAGAAACTAGGCCATTTTAAGAGACTGGGTCGTAAGACCCGCGGTAGGAAGGGTACCGGATATTGCGCCTACCGTGTAACGGAAACCTGGGGTGCGAGGACCAAGACCTAAGATTTGCTTTTGTATGTGCCAAGAATGCACCACACTCCCGTATCCCCCGATGCGGCCAATGACTCTCCCTAAAGATAACATTTCAATTTGTTATTTGAAACCAATGTTTCTAATTTTTTTTGTATTACGAAGTAGCTGAGTTTATTGAAAGTCCTCCAGGTTAAGTAAAGTAAGAAATACGTTTTTTGTAGTAAAAATTCGGGTTTGTTACGGTTAACCCATATAGCACAAAGACTTCCAGTGGATATTTTGGCGTAGAATTTTTGGCATCCGAAAAATATCCATACTAAGTAATATGAGACAAAAGAAAAACTAAATCCTCCAAGAGAGCAATACCGAAAAAAAAGAGTTATACACAAACTATGCTAACACCTTTGAGAAGCAAATTATTCCGTGCAGAAGAAGCAAAATATCACAAAAACAAGACTTCAAAAAACTAGAACAACGGGTATAAATATTCTAGGGATAATTAAATTAAGGAAGAAAGGTAGGTACAAGAGAAAAAATAATAAGCGAAGGATATGTAATGTATTATTCAGGACGTAAAATGCAAAAAAATAATATAGTTAACAAAAAATAGCAAGAAGATTAAAAAATGGGAAGTTGTAAATTCCAGAATAATCTTCCTAGAAATACACTTTAAGAAAACAATAGTGCAAATATATGCCCCAGTAGAAACAGAACAGTTCTGTGATGAACTACAGGATGTAATAGAAACATAATAGTTTAATAGTTACCGGAGACTGGAATGGAAGAGTAGGATTTTATGTAGAAGAAACGCTAAAAATAGTAAATTAAGTATAAGAACGTAAGACACGTCATACAGTTCTACATAGCAAACGAACTAAACATTGGAAACGGCTTTTTTAAACAGCAAAAAAAACAGATATGCATATATATCTTTCGGAAGAGAAAAGTATAATAGATTACGTAACATACACCAACTAAATACAGCCGGAAATAAAAGAAGTATGGGTAAACATAGAAGCAGAATTAGGAACAAACCATATATTGGTAATGGCAAAAATGAAAACAAACAAAGCTGAAATAGAAAAAACTAAAGAAGGCACAAAAATCAAGATAGAAAAGCTTAAAACCGGAAATTTGTAGTAGAAAGAAACCTAGCAAAATGGAACAACAAAATGGAAAAAGTAGGGAATGAAGAGAAATAGCAAATACTTAAGGAAACACTAATAAATGCGGCTGAAAAAATATATGACACGAAAAGACTAAAACCAACTAAAATTAATACAAAGTGGTGGACACAAAAAGTAAAAGAAGCAATAAAGAAATAGAAAAGAACGTGGAGAAAATTTATTAAAACAGGAAAGGAAGAAGACCACAAGATTTATATAGGAAAAAGAAATACAGCAAAAACAAAGTCAAAAGGGAAAAAAAGAAAGCTGGAGAAGATTGGGAAAAGAAATAGAAAACAATTAGGTATAGTAGAGGTAATAAAAGATTTTCGAGCATCCTAAAATCTCTAAAAGGGCAGAATACAAAAGGTAAGAAAGGCCTTTTATAAGCAGAAATTTACAAACACAGAGAATGCATACACAGAGAAACAAAGAAAAGAACAAGGAGTACGGGAGCAAAAAAATGTAAAAACACGAATAGAAATAGAAGAGGTACAAGAAGTAGTAAAGATAGAAAAAGCAGACGGTCCCGACGCAGTAGCATCAGAGCAGTGTTGTGACGTATCTAGATACAAGTATCTAGATACAGTATCTAGATACTTTTGGAGTATCTAGTTACATATCTAGATACACTGCACAAAATGTAACTGTATCTGTATCTAGATACATTTTTTGTAGTATCTGAGTGGTTTAGATACTTAGATACTTTTTCTTGCTCAAATTGTAAATAGTAGTAAAAGTTTTTACTAAACACCGTGGTAGTTTTTTCTGTCAGTTCATCATATATATTACAATTTGAATTTGGAGACTTTGTATTCGGTGTTTTATGAGTGCAATTCTTTCAGCGTCGCCAATTCTAGTGGAATTCTGCCAAATTTAGAGATTTTATGTAGTACCGAGATTTTGTGGGTATTATAAACTGTTGTGGAATTTTGGGGAAAACCGTGTATGAACCTACATTTTATATAATCTAGTATTACTTGAGAAATGTGACGTGTTAGCATTTATGCCATCAAACCAAATTCATACTTTAAAAAAAAGAAAACAAATTTCAACTTTGTAGAATTATGAGTACAATATTGTAGTCATTATGGAACTTTTATAGTTTATGCAGGGAATCGCGACAAAGTCAATTGGCAACACTAAATTTCTTCATCAGCTCAAATACAGCAAAGAAGTGGAGAAACTTTTTAGTCTTAGTAGTTTACTATTAACTCTACGTCGAAATATAATGACCAGACATTTAACATGCTATTAATTTTAAAACAAAATAAGCTTTATTTGTAAATTTGTATTTTTTTCTTGCTTAATACTCAGGCAGCACACTGACGTCACATGACGACACTGACACGTCTTAATGAAGTCTTGTAATTTTGACGTCAATGAGACGTAATGTGCTGCCTGGGATACAGTTATTGTGTTTTTAGCGGAACCAAATAGACACTTTTTTTTAAATTTTATTTCAAGATTTTGTTAAAAATGTATCTGACATGTATCTAGATACTCTTTTAAAGTATCTGTAACTGTATCTAGATACTTTTTTGAAAAAGTATCTTATCTGTATCTAGATACAATTTATGAAAAGCATCTGTATCTGTATCTAGATACTAGAAAAAAAGTATCTGTTACAACACTGCATCAGAGGTAATAAAATATAACAGGAATTCAGTTTTAATATGGATACACAATATAATAGATAGTCTGGAGAACGAATAAAATAACTAAAGAATGGAAATTAAACGGAATAAATAAAAATATACACAAGAATAACAAAGAAGAGGCTAAGAGTAAAAATAGTAAATCAACTTGAACACGAACAAGAAGCCTATTGGGAAACAAAACAAACTACAGATCACATTCACGTATTTACAAACTTAACACTTCAAACAGAAACAAACATGTATCTAACCTTCATAGACTTAAAGAAAGAGGAATAAATAGTAAATTAATATAAGTCATCAAAAGTGTTTATAATAATGTGAGATGCGTGATACAGTTAATGACAGAGATTAGAAGAATTCCAAATTACAAGAAGAATAAAACAGTGTGAATTCTTGAGCCTACTGCTATTTCTAATCTATATGGACCAAATCTACAAGGAAGTATGGAAGAAGACTTAAGACACAAATGGAACATATTAACATAAAACCAGTTAAAATAAAAGCGTTTACTCTACGTAGACGATATTATATTGATATCGGATACAAGAGAAAAAACACAGAAACAAGTGGAAATATGGAAAACTGAGATAAAAAGTAGAGATTGGAAATTAATGTTACCAAGACAAATTTAATCTAGAGATAAAAAAACAGCAAATACAAAAATAAGTTGCAATGAACATACACTTAAAGAAGTTTCGACAATAGAATTCTGGGTATCATATTAACCAATGATGGAAAATTCGAAACCCAAATTTCACACTAAAAAAGTAAAGCAACTAAAATATACTATACAATAAAGAAAACGATATTTGGAAAAAAAGAAATCACTAAAGAAAATAGTTCATAACACTGTAACAAATTTTAAAACTAATCGTACCAACACTATTACATAGCTTAGACGGACTACCCACTCAGCAAAACTACGTTCCATAGAATTGCAGTTCTTAAGAAAAATATTAGACATAACAAAGATAGATAAATGAAAATAGAAAGAATCTATGAGAAAGTTAAACAAGAAAAAATAAAAAAAAACAATTACAATTAAACTGATTCGGACATATAACACGAATGAAGAAAAGAAGGAAAACAAAACAATACATAGAAGCAAAGTTGGTAGACTAAGGAAAAACTGGGAAAAGAAAATAGAAGAACTTGCAGAAAATAACGTAAAAACGAAAGAACTACGCATCATAGCTCAACAAAGAAAAAAAATGGAAGAACTCTCAATACCCGACAGCCATAACAGGCAAAAGGGATATTCAGAAAGAAAAAAAGAAAAATGAACGCTTTGTCGGTTATTAAATTTCAAAATGTTTTTTTTAGAAAGTAAACAATACGATCGTCTTATACTTTGTCTTTGTACTTCTACTTCAATGCAGCAAAAAACCCAATTTTTTGCCAACTCTCTTATGTAAGGCTAAAGTACTAAACACTGAAAAGTGTTCAAATACCAAAAACAGTAATCAATGTGTTTGTTTTGGTATACACTTCATCCACATTTAAATAAATAAATTGTTCGCATCGATCCTTATTCATACCATTGCTTCGCATTTTTTTAAATAAACATTATGTTCTGTTGCTTTGTACACGTTTTGAGAAATGTTAAATTCAGTGCTGATTTTTGATATAGGTGCGTTACAGCATTAAGTTATAACCCCACGTAATCAGGATACGAGATTTAGAATATTCTAGAAATAACGACAGTCAAAGTGAGGATACCTTCAGCGGTTTCAATTGTAAGGGGTGAGATATTTATATGTGCTTTGAATGTAAACTTGATGTTTTTAGCATTGAATAATTATCCGAGAAACAATATACGTATATTACAATTTTTTTATTACCGAAATAGTACCTACAAAATTAGCATTTCTTAATAATAATTGTAAACACTTGTATACTTTATCTTTTGTTCAAATAGGTTAAAAGTTTACAGTTTTTTATAGTTCAACTGATAGCTTTTCTTTAAATAATGTTACAGGACAGTTAACTATGTAAGTAACAACAACAGTAACTTATCTAAAGTCAATAAGTTTTAAAGTTGATATTATTTAGTTAAAATCTATACAGAAATCTTAATTTTTATTTAGTTCAATAAATACTAATGCAGTAATAGTTTAAAAATTGGCACTGATGTTAATTAACTGACTTCCAAATTTATACACACAGCTTTTCATATTTATGTTTGTGTATATTTTGTTTAAGTAAAATTTAATAAACTATGTAAATGTTGTAGAAGCGGCCTCCTGAATTTTTGTGCAGTGACTTTGGCTTTAAACGACTTGGGCTTTCAAGCAATTGGTATACGTATAGATAGTGGAGACATTGCTTACCTTTCGTTCATTGCGCGCGAATGTTTTCTTAAAATTAGTACAAAATACAACATACCTTGGTTTAAAGATCTTGTAATAATGGCATCCAACGATATAAACGAAGAAACTATTCTTAGTCTTAACGAACAAGGACATAAAATTAATTGTTTTGGCATTGGAACTCATTTAGTAACTTGTCAAAAACAACCTGCTTTAGGTTGTGTTTACAAATTGGTGGAGTTGAATGGTCAGGCCAGAATAAAGTTAAGTCAAGATGTTGGAAAGGTTTCTTTGCCAGGGCGGAAAGAAGCCTATCGGCTATTTAGCGATCGCGGTGATGCTTTGATCGATTTATTGTTACGACCAGATGAGAAGCAACCCGATATTGGAGAAAAAGTTTTGTGTAGACATCCGTTTGAAGAATCCAAGAGAGCGTACGTTACTCCTAGCAAAATCGAAAAGCTACATAAAATTTATTGGAAAGATGGAAAGGTATGCAGGCCGTTGCCGAGTTTAGAACAAATACGAGAAAACGTTGCGGTCACGCTAAGGAGTTTACGATCTGATATTAAGCGGAACCACAACCCAACACCGTACAAGGTAACGCAAAATTAATATAAAACCAAATCAAAACACAACACTTATTTTAGGTAGCAGTAAGCGATCATCTTTACACATTCCTCCACAACCTTTGGCTAGAAAACGCACCGATTGGAGAACTGTGCTAAGAATATCGTTAAAATACAAAACTTCATTGTTGGAAGCAATATTTTGTTGCGTAGTAAATTTAAAGTTTAAATCGCGTTGAGCTAAATTTTTATTTTTTTAAATAGAGCATTATATTCTAAAGACTGTTTTCAATATAAATATTTTAAAAGTATAAAAGATATAGTATTGATAGCATTAAAGTATAATAAAGTTTGTTAATAGAATAGTATACAGTATTTGATTTGCTCCACACTCTAAAACGTATATGTCCGGTTGTATAAAGCAAAGTTGACTATGTTGTTAGCTGACTTCGTCGTAGCTATTGATTTGAGAATATCGTTAGCAAAACAATTGATTTTGTACCAATGACGACACTTAACCGCTTTATGCAACCAGGACATAACCTAACTCTTCTTAGTTAATTTGAATTAGTAAAAGAAAGCGCAATTTTTGTAGATTAGTGACTAGATTTGTAAAGATATATCTAAACTCAAAAAAATTTTATCATTAGGTCGTAAAACGTATCAATCCCGAGTCAAAGAAAACCGTTGAAGAAACAAGGTGTGCTTTGGTTAATGGACGATGACTTTCGAGTAGAAATGAGCGGTTATTATAACCGGTAACTAATCTCTGCGGTTAACTAAATAACAGTTTAGTTTTAATGGTAACAAGTGATTGTAGAAGTTAATTTTACATTGTAAATTGATTGGTGATGGATTGACGTACAATATGCAATAATTTAAATAGTACATCTTCTTAGATTTATTTCAAAGACTATTCAAAACCGCTTATTTTAGCCTATCCCTAGTTTTTAAATTAAGAGATTTGTGTATACAGTCTATGGTAAATTGTTGTTAAATAAAAGCGAGTTTATGTCAAACAATTGCAAATCACAATAAAAGTCTTTATTTTTATAAACTACGAAACCAAACATAGACAAAAAGGGTTATTTTGGATAATATGGCGTAGTTACTGTCAAAATGACACACGTCTTTTAGTAATTCTTCTTTTTAGTTTTCTTTTTCCTCCTTAATCTTTTTATTTAAAAAATGTTATGTCCAATTCCAGTCTGTTTTTTTTTCTGAAGCAACGTCTTCTTAGGTTTGTATTGTAACGGAGAAGCAAACTCACAACTACATATTTCTAAAAACGCAAAAAAATAAACTTTGTAGTTTCTAAAAAAAAATGTGCCAACAAAGTGAGATAACGGAGAAGCAACAAATGGAAACTAAAACCAAAAATTTTTAGACAATTTCAAGCTAATATAAAAACTTTATAGCATGGGTTTCCACATCACCCTAGAGGTACCACACTCAATGCGTTAACTCATTTTTTACATGGTTGAGTTTCGCCTAGAGCCCTATGTTTCCATGTGTTAAACATGCAGTTAATTTTAATAAAACTAAATTTTACCATCTCAATAAGAGTGTTAATTATAACAATTTTAAGCAGACTACTAATTTCTATTGTACCAACATATATTCCCACTTCATTTAATTTAAGAAACGCCTTTGAAATAATAGAAGAAAGATTTGGTTCAGTTGCAAAAATGTAAAAAAATAATGCCATGAGTAACAAACTAAGAGAAAACAAGAACGACGTCAAAAAATTAAATTATACTGCTAGCAGTAGACTGTTTTACAGTGACCGGGAACTTAATCAAGAAGACCGAGAAGAAAAGTTTACAAACAAAACGAGATCAATCAAAATCAGACTTCTTTTATATGCTGAAACCTTTTCTGTATATAAAAAAAAATTACACTAATTACACGATATAATAAAATACTTATAACTTTGTAAAAATACAAAACTCACCCTTTACTACAAAAATACCTGTAATTTGTAAAAAAAATTTGATTCAGAAAACTCTTCCTATCTATAAAAAAAACTGTTAAAAACATTAGTGACTTACAAAAACACTGATTTAAAAAAATACTCACGTGCTATAAAAAATACTTACAGTTCATTAAAAAAAACATTTCACATTCACTAAAAACACTTCCGATATATTACCGAATAACATTTTAGATATTAAAAAAACCTTCACGATGTGTACATAACTGGTACATAAAAAGTATTTACTCAATAAAAGTTTGTTAATAAGATTGATTTACTAAATAATATAAAAACTCACACGTTACAAAAAATACCTATAATTTGTGAAAGAAATTTTGTTTCAGAAAACTCTTCCTATCTATAAAAAAACTGTTAAAAACATTAGTGACTTACAAAAACACTGAGTTAAAAAAATACTCACGTGATATAAAAAATGCTTACAGTTCATTAAAAACACTTTCACATTCACTAAAAGCACTCCCGATACTTAAAAAATAGATTTTGATATTAAAAAAAACCTTCGCGATGTGTACATAACTGATGCATAAAAAGTATTTACTTAATAATTTTTTTTTAAATAATTAATTTACTAAAACATAAAAAACCCACCCCTTACAAAAAATACCTAGAATTTGTAAAAGAAATTTTGATTTAGAAAACTCTTCCTATCTAAAAAAAACTGTTAAAAACATCAGTGACTTACAAAAACAATAACGAGTTAAAAAAATACTCACATGCTATAAAAAATACTTACAGTTCATTAAAAACACTTTCACATTCACTAAAAGCACTCCCGATACTTAAAAAATAGATTTTGATATTTAAAAAAACCGTCGCGATGTGTACATAACTGATACATAAAAAGTATTTACTTAATAAATTTTTTTAAATAATTGATTTACTAAAACCTAAAAAATTCACCCCTTACAAAAAATACCTAAAATTTGTAAAAGAAATTTTGATTCAGAAAACTTTTCCTATCTAAAAAAAACTGTTCAAAACATTAGTGACTTACAAAAACACTAACGAGTTAAAAAAATACTCACGTGCTATAAAAAATACTTACAGTTCATTAAAAACACTTTCACCTTCACTAAAAGCACTCCCGATACTTAAAAAATAGATTTTGATATTAACACTCCAGTACTCGCGCTAACTTTCGCTACAAGTTGGGTCGCGTGGGATACGTGTGTATCCCACAGAAATGTCGCTCTTAAGTACAAAAAAATATATTGAAATATCAATAACTCAACACATTATAATTCTTAAACTATTTTTTCACATAACTGTTGCATTTTAACCACTGATTAGGGTTCCTACTGTGGGTGTTCATTATTGACTACCAACTAAAAAAGAAAAGTCACTTTCTATTATATGACATTTGACTGGTAATGTTTTCTTTCATAAAGAATAAAAACTGTGATTTAACAATGGAATAATCCCTTACAATGGTCTAATAATTGTAATAAAATTGATCAGACTTACCACAAGCCAAATAGCTGTTGTTGAAATCGTGAATTCGACAAGCGTCGCGTGGGATACAATCGTATCCCAAAGATAAAAACAGTTTTTTTTTAAGTCAAAAGCACAAGATCACTACCTCACTGTTACAACTTACAACAGAAACTACCTTCGAGGATTAGAAGCGGGCGTATGAATAACTACTCAATCACGTGACGCGCTAGAGCAGTTTTGATACGCCTGGGATACGTGTGTATCCCACGCGAGTACTGGAGTGTTAAAAAAAACCTTCGCGATGTGTACATAACTGATACCAACGCTGATACATAAATAGTATTTACTTAATTTTTTTTTTAAATAATTGATTTACTAAGACATAAACAACTCACCCCTTACAAAAAACACCTAGAATTAGTAAAAGAAATTTTGATTTAGAAAACTCTTCCTATCTAAAAAAACTGTTAAAAACATCAGTGACTTACAAAAACACTAACGAGTTAAAAATATACTCACGTGCTATAAAAAATACTTACAGCTCATTAAAAACACTTTCACATTCACTAAAAGCACTCCCGATACTTAAAAAATAGATTTTGATATTAAAAAAAACCTTCGCGATGTGTACATAACTGATACATAAATAGTATTTACTTAATATTTTTTTTAAATAATTGATTTACTAAAACATAAAAACTCACCCCTTACAAAAAATAACTAGAATTTGTAAAAGAAATTTTGATTTAGAAAACTCTTCCTATCTAAAAAAAACTGTTAAAAACATCAGTGACTTACAAAAACAATAACGAGTTAAAAAAATACTCACGTGCTATAAAAAATACTTACAGTTCATTAAAACCACTTTCACATTCACTAAAAGCACTCCCGATACTTAAAAAATAGATTTTGATATTAAAAAAAACCGTCGCGATGTGTACACAACTGATACATAAAAAGTATTTACTTAATAATTTTTTTTTAAATAATTGATTTACTAAAACATATAAAAAAATCACCCCTTACAAAAAATACCTAGAATTTGTAAAAGAAATTTTGATTTAGAAAACTCTTCCTATCTAAAAAAAACTGTTAAAAACATCAGTGACTTACAAAAACAATAACGAGTTAAAAAAATACTCACGTGCTATAAAAAATACTTACAGTTCATTAAAACCACTTTCACATTCACTAAAAGCACTCCCGATACTTAAAAAATAGATTTTGATATTAAATAAAACCTTCGCGATGTGTACATAACTGATACATAAAAAGTATTTACTTAATATTTTGTTTTAAATAATTGATTTACTAAAACATAAAAACTCACCCCTTACAAAAAATAACTAGAATTTGTAAAAGAAATTTTGATTCAGAAAACTCTTCCTATCTAAAAAAACTGTTAAAAATATCAGTGACTTACAAAAACACTAACGAGTTAAAAAAATACTCATGTGTTATAAAAAATACTTACAGTTCATTAAAAACACATTTCACATTCACTAAAAGCACTCCCGATACTTAAAAAATAGATTTTGATTTTAAAAAAAACCTTCGCGATGTGTACATAACTGATATATACAAAGTATTTACTTAATATTTTTTTTTAAATAATTGATTTACTAAAACCTAAAAAACTCACCCCTTACAAAAAATACCTAGAATTTGTAAAAGAAATTTTGATTTAGAAAACTCTTTCTATCTAAAAAAACTGTTAAAAACATCAGTGACTTACAAAAACACTAACGAGTTGAAAAAATACTCACGTGCTATACAAAATACTTACAGTTCATTAAAAACACATTTTACATTCACTAAAAGCACTCCCGATAATTAAAAAAATAGATTTTGATATTAAAAAAAACCGTCGCGATGTGTACATAACTGATACATAAAAAGTATTTACTTAATAATTTTTTTTAAAAAATTGATTTACTAAAACATAAAAAAATCACCTCTTACAAAAAATACTTAGAATTTGTAAAAGAAATTTTGATTTAGAAAACTCTTCCTATCTAAAAAAAACTGTTAAAAACATCAGTGACTTACATAAACACTAACGTGTTAAAAAAAATACTCACGTGCTATAAAAAATACTTACAGTTCATTAAAAACAACATTTCACATTCACTAAAAACACTTCCGATATATTACCGAATAACATTTTAGATATTAAAAAAACCTTCGCGATGTGTACATAACTGATACATAAAAAGTATTTACTTAATATTTTTTTTTAAATAATTGATTTACTAAACATATAAAAAAATCACCCCTTACAAAAAATACCTAGAATTTGTAAAAGAAATTTTGAAAACTCTTCCTATCTAAAAAAAACTGTTAAAAACATCAGTGACTTACAAAAACACTGATTTAAAAAAAATACTCACATGCTATAAAAAATACTTACAGTTCATTAAAAAAAACATTTCACATTCACTAAAAACACTTCCGATATATTATCGAATAACATTTTAGGTATTAAAAAAACCTTCGGGATGTGTACATAACTGATACATAAAAAATAGTTACTCAATAAAATTATTTTTTAAATAATTGATTTACTAAAACATAAAAACTCACCGCTTACAAAAAATACCTAGAATTTGTAAAAGAAATTTTGATTTAGAAAACTCTTCCTATCTAAGAAAAACTGTTAAAAACATCAGTGACTTACAAAAACACTAACGAGTTAAAAAAATACTCACGTGCTAGAAAAAATACTTACAGTTCATTAAAAACACTTTCACATTCACTAAAAGCACTCCCGATACTTAAAAAATAGATTTTGATATTAAAAAAAACCGTCGCGATGTGTACATAACTGATACATAAAAAGTATTTACTTAATAATTTCTTTTTAAATAATTGATTTACTAAAACATAAAAAACTCACCCGCCCTTACAAAAAATACCTAGAATTTGTAAAAGAAATTTTGATTTAGAAAACTCTTCCTATCTAAAAAAAACTGTTAAAAACATTAGTGACTTACAAAAACAATAACGAGTTAAAAAAATACTCACGTGCTATAAAAAATACTTACAGTTCATTAAAAACACTTTCACATTCACTAAAAGCACTCCCGATACTTAAAAAATAGATTTTGATATTTAAAAAAACCTTCGCGATGTGTACATAACTGATACATAAAAAGTATTTACTTAATATATTTTTTTAAATAATTGATTTACTAAAACATAAAAAACTCACCCCTTACAAAAAATACCTAGAATTTGTAAAAGAAATTTTGATTTAGAAAACTCTTCCTATCTAAAAAAACTGTTAAAAACATTAGGGACTTACAAAAACACTAACGATTTAAAAAATACTTACGTGCTATAAAAAATGCTTAAAGTTTATTAAAAACACATCTCACATTCACTAAAAGCACTCCCGATACTTAAAAATACATTTAAAAAAAACCTTTAGGATATATGTGTAGGTACACGTGGTTTTACTAAAAAATACGTTTGGTTTGATCTGAAAATAAAAATGAAATGAAAATACTGAAATTTTTTTTTTAAATTTCTATGATATAAAATAAAACTTTCTACTCACGTGATATAAAAAATACTTTAGTTGAATAAAACACACAATTCACATGTACCAAAAACACTCCCGATATATAGAAAACATTTCGATGCTTAAAAAAACAATTTACCCAGTAAAAATGCAAATAACATTGGTATACCAAAACTTACCCATTATATCAAATCCACAAAAATCTATGAGACACTTACCAATTCTTTTTTTACTTCAAATGTATAAAATATACTTACAGTTTATTAAAAAAAAACATTTCACATTCACTAAAAACACTCCCGATACCTACACAAAAAATAAAATACAAAAAACGATTGTTATGTGTACCTACATGTCATGAATAAACTTGAGTAAAATATATATTCAAACAAAAAATTGAAACGTAATTCTTGAATAAAAAAGGGTAAACAATCAACGAAAAACAAAACTATCATAAAAAAAAAGTACTTTGTAATTATCATAAGTATACTGAAGTACTAACCTAATGAATTGAATAAAAATTTAAATAATAAACTTTTGTCTAGAACTGATTTAAAAATTGATTTCAAACAAGTGATATAACTCAAGTTTTTTTAAATAATAGATTTAGTGTGTTCAAAAAATTTGTGTTGTAAAATTAAAAACGCCTACCTTGACGAGGTTGTAAGTCTACACATACCGCAATAACCTGTAAAAAAAATACATAATTAAAGATTTGTAATATTAATGTCGTTAATTATTTGTTCAGTTAACACAATATAGCTAAAGTTACAGCAGTTTTAACGATGCAACATGAAAAAAGAACACTAAACAAAAATGTACAAATTAATTTAAAAAAAAAAACATTAGTCAACCTCCACAATTAAGTGCTCGACTAGTTTGGCAAAAAATTTAGTTTTTATTAGGAGGTGCTAATTTAATATTAAGCTAGACTCATTCAAAAAACCAATACCATGCATATCAATTGGAAAATAATTAAGTGCTAAATATGTAGGTGCTTTTAGAAACAGTTAATATAAATGAGGTAATTGGAAACTTTGAGTTTTTCGAATTGAATCGGAAGAACACTGTCAGTTTAAATAAATTAAGTGTTTAACGCGTTTGCTAAAATAAATATAACGTCGAGAACGTGTTGTAAACATAAACAAAGATCAGTTTTAGGCAAATAAAATAGTTTTTTTAATTTTAATTGTGTAAATATTTAGTTTAAAATACATTAAATTTGTTACACTGGCTCGCGTATGTTTGTTTATATATAGTAGTGTAATTATGACTGTTCCAGTTTGTTATTTAATTTAATAATAAGTAAAAAAACAATGGAGCCAAATTTGTGATTTAAAAATTGCGGATTTAAAAAGAGAACTAGAAGAACGTTATTTCGAAATTCGACTAAAATTGTGTTACAAGAACGGCTTTGCAAAAATTTAAAAGAAAACGGAATACACGTTGATTTGTTTTTGTTTGAAGTTCCCGAAGTAATGAATTTTGGTAGCCTTATTAGAAAAATTGATGATAATTCTCAGAAAATAGAAAACATTTTTAGAAGAATGGAAGCAAACTGCCCAAAAATTCTTAAAGAATGGAAGAAAAACTGTTCGAAAATTCTCAGAAAAATGATTAGAAAATACTCGGAAAATAGAAGAAAAACTGTAATAGCAAAGGCTTTCACGGCCGGTATTTATACTAAGATGAGAACGTTTTTCGGATTTAGACCGTGTCATTGTTGTAACCGAAATTGCCAACATTTCGCTCACTTTCCTAAGGGGCTTCATCAGGACGTGAGAGAAATCGAAGAACTCAAATCAAGCAACCAAAATCTAACTTAAAACCTCTCCAAAGTAATCAACTTGTGAACCAAGCCAGATTCTAAACCTTGAAAAGATAAAAAAGAAAACGATAAACTTATAAAGCAAACGATAATCTAACAAAGAACCACCACAGAGTTAGATAATCAACTTGTGAACCACGCCAGATTCTAAACTCCATAGAGTGATTTAAGAAGTAGACTTTGTATATAAAGAACTATCGTCCCAGCTGGTTAGCTTGGGTTACGGTAAAAAAGGGCGTGTTTTAGATAAAGGAGTAATGATCGAAAACCAAAGAGGAGATAGCTCAAAACCATGAACACAATTACAGTTATTAGGGTGTTTGATTATTTCTATGCTTTCTCAAATTTTTCTATTGAAGAAAAATGGAGATTTTGCAACCTTCAAAACGTTATCGAAATCTATGTTGTGGCCTGTAGTAAAATGATGTTCAGCAAGCGCAGACTTAGAAACATGTCGTTTCCTTATATAACGATCATGTTCTGAAATGCGAGTAATGACGGAATGACCGGTTTCACCATTGTAGACTAAACCACGTGAACAAGAAATATGGGCTTAATACCATTCTTACAAAGAAGTTTCCTTATTTCATCTGTAACCTTGTGAATGATGATGATAAGACGAAGCATGAAGGTATCTGTCTGTATGGGTCATGCTTAGGAGTGACAAAGACGTCGAAAAATGAGACAGAACAATTAGTTTCGATTTCCATAGTAAATTTGAAACCTAAGTGTTGATTGTTTAGATAATCAAGAAACTTAGACAATTTGAAATGGCCATAAGACCAAACAATATACATGTGAACCTTTTCAGGGTTTAGAATCTGGCTTGGTTCACAAGTCGATTACTTTTTAAATCGTTTTAAGTTAGATTTCGGTTGTTTGTTTAAGTTCTTCAATTTCTCTTACGCCCTGATAAAACCGCTTACAGAAATGGACAAACTTCGGTTACAACAATGATGACATCTTAGTGAAAAAAAATTGTTGGAAAATTCTAGTTTAAAAAAAGAAATACGAACAAAGATAGAAAACTAAATTAAAATGGTTGAAAAAGAAACTCAAGTAGATATACTGAACTTAAGAGAAAAAATATGCAACATCCTAGAAAACGGAACATAATCTATGAATAACAAAATAGAAGCAATAGAGCATAAATTAGAAGACAAATGAAACTGCTTGAAAAAAGAATGAAGCAAATTAATTTTCACGGCGAAAGAACTGTCACGAGCGAAACTTTAATAGACCATCGAGAAAAAGCCACGTACAAGTTTAAGATTTTACCTCCAAATTTTGATAGAAAAACTCCTTGGTCAACATACAGTCTTTAATAGAGGCCTTACGTAAAGAAGCGCTTAGAATATGGCTGTACCTGACCACCTTCAAAGAAATTACCAACTCTTAATTTTACGTTTAGAAATGAGATATGGAGATGCTCATCTTAAACAGGTGTACCAAGTCTTGTTCAAAAAGCTGCGGAAAATCTACAAGAATTCGAGACTGACATTACCAGGTTGACACGACTTGCGTATCTTACAGCACCAGAAACTTTCTTGGAACAATTGGCTATTCAAACCGGCCTCCGAGGCAGCGAAACGCAGCAAAATTTACGGGTTAGCTCGTTGGAGTTTGAGGCGGCAAAACAGGCGTCGCACTGAGACAGGCATCAGCTCTGCCGTGCTGTAGAAGTATCCGCGCAGACACTAAAAAGCATCGAAGATCCGCGACGAATACTTCGGGAATGAGGAGTGACGGCTTTGAACTGCGAGGAAATAAGTCACGTACGACGATGTTGCACTAAACCTAAGAAGAAGACAACAAGAGCACTTGAACACCTGGAACGAGTTGACCAAAAGAGACAAAAGTTAATCTCATCTAGTCGTGTACCAGAGATTACCATTCAAATGACATCGCCTATAGAGCAAGTGCGCAGAAATGGAAGAGGTGTTCAGCTAATGGTTGACACGAAAAGAACAAAGACCATAATTCGCCCTAACATATTACGGGAAAATGAGAAGACATCACCAGTAACAGTACGACTTCGAAAGTGACCATTGCTTTGAGAAATCAAGTACTCGACCATCAAGTACTGGTAGCCGACATCACGAAAGAATTTTTTTTGAGAATGAACGTTATAAAAAAGTATGGGTTACATTTGGATATGAAGATCGATAGTGAACAAATTTCTTTTTATTCGTCAGAGAAGGCAGGTGGGCGAGTTTTATTGAGTAATTAATCCCGTCTGGAAGCACAAGTGGCAAAATTGACCGAGATACTTCAAAAGTATAACTACGACACAGAACCCCGTGCCGGAAATAGTCATCGAAACGCTGCTGCCATGTCCAAAAAACAATGTCTGGCAAACTGTAGCCATTGTTCGCGACTTGAAAAGAAGATCAAATGTCTCCGAAGAACTGCTATAGTTAATGACGAGTGAGGACTTAAGCAGTTGCGTCGCAAACAAAAAACGATCCCAAAATAAAAATAATTCTGAAGTGGAAAGCAAATGACCGACGACTAACCTGTGAAGAAGTGAGTCTTTTGAGAAAAAAACATCAAAGCATACTGAGCGCAGTGGAACTTTTTGAGAATGGAAGACGGTCTTTTTAAGCGATCCCTAGAGTGTTGAAGGCACAAAAAATAGACTTTAGCTGGTAGTACCAAAAAATCGGGTGTCTACAAACTCAAAATTATAATTTTGTAAAAGCTAGTTTTAATAATTTAAATGATTTTTTTAATGTCCAAATAACAGTTTCAATAATTTATTAGTAAAAACTAAGAAAGTCGTGATTTTATTAGATATCGATCCAAAATTTAAAGATGGCGTTTTAAGACCCCGAAAAGTAACAAAACAATTTAGTTACGAAAGTGACGAGGAACTAATACAATTTGAAGATTTAAGAGTTAAAATCAATTATTTTTTTAACTTGATAGCTATTACCAGAATATTTTGTAACGATAGATTCGTACTGTTATCTGCTCGTTAAAAATTTCAAATTTTTATTAAATTTTCGGAATTTAATACTCATCCTGAATATGAACAGCTCGAGTTATTGACTCGATGGTATTGAAACGTTCTCAAATTCAAGAGCCTTCTCGAAGTTATTATTCATCTTCTAGAACGTATACCGAAAGATATGGAACACTCGAGAAGGATTTCCAAAATGTTTATATATACGGAACAAATAAATCGTAGAGCAGTTATTTCCGTAATGCGAAGACAGCAGTGTTAAGAAGATTATTCAAGTCTAAATAAATAAGTCGTTAACGCGTGTGAGATAAACCTACGGTGAATAATCTGGTACGTGACTTTAACGTAAACAAGTGTTAAACAATTGTGTGACTTTATCTTATCTTCGTGTCAGTGATAGCACTATATATAAATTATACTGTAAGTGTTTTTTATTAAACATTATTAGATTTAATTAGTACGGTTAATTTACAAGTGTACATATTTTTAGTATAAGTAAAAATATTTTTAGTAGTTTAAATAAATTAGTTTTAATAATAAAATTCGTTACAAAGTGGTGTCACGGTGTCGGGTTCGCGATTTTTTTTAGTGTAAATACCATTAAGTAATCTAATATCGCTCCCGTAATAAAAACATTAATTGCGTAAATAACTAAAACTTTAGTTCGCGTGTTTGTTTATAGCATTTAATCTTAGCTGTTCTATTTTGTTAAGCCAATGTCGGACTTTATTAAAATTTAATGTATTATTTTTTTTTTAATTATTATTCGTGGTTAAATTTATGCCGGTGACGCGTTTGCAAAAATTGAAAATGGATTCAAAAATATTTGAAATTCTCGAATCGATGAATAAAAATATGGAAGAAAATAATAGGAAAATGGGCGAAAATTCTCAGAAAATCGAAGAGAAACTGAAAAAAAATTATTTGAAAATACCCAGAAAATAGAAGAAAAGTTGAGGGAACATTCTAGACGATTAAAAGAAGAAATACAAACGAACATAGAACATCAAATCAAAATTGTGCAAGAAGAAACTCAAGCAGATGTGTTATATTTAAAAGAAGAAATTTGCGAATCTGTGAATGACAAAATAGAAGAAGTAGAAGACAAATTAGAACATAAACTAGAAAAAAAATTGAGAGAAAGAATACAACTGCTTGAAGAAAGAATGACCCAAATGAATTGTGACGGTGAAGGAAGCGTCACAAGTGAAGATTTAATAATGGACCATCGGGAAGAAACCACACACAAGTTTAAAGTTCTTCCACCAAATTTTGATGGTAAAGTTCCATGGTCAACCTACTACAAGCAGTTTGAAGCCGCAGCTGCAGCCAATGGTTGGAGCAACAAGCAGAAAGCGACGTCTTTAATAGTGTCCTTACGTAGAGAAGCGCTTGGAATTTTACAAACTGTTCCTGACCACCTACAAGAAAATTACGAACTTTTAATTTTACGTTTAGAAATGAGATATGGAGATGCTCATCTTTAACAGATGTATCAGACTTAAATTAAAAGTCCGGTTTAAAAAGCTGCCGAAAGTCTTCAAGAGTTTGACGCTGACATCGTCAGATTAACACGGCTTGCGTATCCTACAGCGCCAGATACCTTCTTGGAGCAGTTGGCTATTCAAACTTTTAAAGACGGCCTCCGAGACAACGAAACGCAGCAGATTCTCCGGTTAGCTCGACCGAAGACATTGGATGACGGTTTGGTGCATGCTTTGAAGTTTGAAGCAGCAAAACAAGCATCGCAACGAGACGGTCATAGACTTTGCTCTGAAGAAAGAACTAACGTGGTGAAACCTAAAATTAATACCGGAGACGCTCGGCCGATACGACAACATCCACGCAGACTTCTTTGGCGAAAAGAGAGGAAGCCGAACAAATAATTACGGATATGGAGATAGAAGGTGTAATTGAACCTTCAAGTAGCCCATGGGCATCCCCAGTGGTACTCGTAAAGAAAAAGGATGCATCAACGAGGTTTTGCGTAACCTACAGGCAGCTAAACGACGTGACCAAAAAGGACAGCTACCCGTTATCCAGAATTGACTATACGCTAGACACCCTGTCAGGATCCCAGTGGTTTTCCACGTTAGATTTAAAGAGTGGTTACTGGCAGGTAGAATTAGAACCCAAGGATCGTGAAAAAACAGCTTTTTCGATCGGAACTGGTTTGTGGCTGTTCACTGAGATGCCCTTCGGCCTGTATAACGCTCTTGCAACATTCGAGCGTTTGATGGAGACCATCTTGCGCGGATTGTCTTGGAAGACGTGTTTGGTTTACCTGGACGACGTGATCGTGGTTGGAAGGTCGTTTGAAGAACACTTGAACAACTTGAAGGAAGTGTTCCAGCGACTACGTGGGGCTAACCTCAAACGGAGACCAAAGAAGTGCCACGTATTTAAGAAGGAAGTCCAATACTTTGGCCACGTGGTATCTAGAAATGGAGTAAAGGCTGACCCAGACAAAATCCGAGCAGTGCAAGCATGGCCAAAACCAATCGACAAACATCAGGTCCGAAGTTTCCTTGGGTTGTGCACCTATTATAGACGATTTGTACCCGGATTTGCTAATATTGCCAAACCTTTGACGAAATTGACGGAAGAAAGAGCAGAATTTAGGTGGAATAAAGACTGCGAAAATTCTTTCCATCAACTAAAACAGGCCCTAGTCACTTCGCCGATTCTGAGTTATCCAAGAAAGGATTGAAAATTTGTTTTGGATATCGACGCAAGCAATCTGGCCATTGGCGCGGTCCTTTCGCAGGTTCAAGATAGACAAGAATAAGTTATCTCGTATTATAGCAAAGTTTTTTCCAGGCCAGAAAGAAATTATTGCGTGACTAGAAGGGAGCTGTTAGCAGTCGTCAAGTCCATCGAACATTTCTACAAATATTTGTAAGGACGAAAATTTTTACTGAGAACAGACCACGCCGTTTTAAAAGGGCTACTGCAGTTCCGTAACCCAGAAGGACAAGTGGCAATATGGATCGAGAAACTGCAAGAGTATGACTATGACACAGAACACCGTTCCGGAAGCAGTGATCGGAACGCTGATCCCTTGTCCAGAAGACCATGTCCGGCGGACTGCAGTCATTGTTCGCGACTGGAAGAAAAAGTTGAATGCCTCCGGAAAACTGCTATGGTTGATGATGAGTAGAAACCTAAGCAGTTACGTCGCGAACAAGAAGACGATCCTAAAATAAGACTACTCCTGGACTGGAAAGAAAGCGGCCGACGACCAACCTGGGAAGAAGCGAGTGCTTTGGGCAAAAACATCAAAGCGTGTTGGGCGCAGTGGGATTCCTTGATAGCAGAAGACGGTCTTCTTAAACTATCCCTAGAAAGTGCCGAGGGCACGGGAAACAGACAACAGTTGGTAGTGCCAAAGAGCAGGGTATCAGAAGTGTTGAAGCATCTCCACAATTGGACATTAGGAGGACACTTTGGCATTAAGTAGACGTTAGGTAAAGTGCGAGAACGATTCTACTGGATGACCTGCAAAGAGGACGTCATGAAATGGTGCCGTAAATGCACGGTCTGCGCATCAGAAAATGGTCCAGCCATGAAGCAATACAACGTAGGAAGCCCTTTGAAAAGAGTAGCGATTGACATCGCAGGACCGTTTCCAGAATCCGATTCGAGAAATAAATACATCTTGGTGGCGATGGATTATTTCACGAAATGGACCGAGGCTTACGCCATACCCAATCAAGAAGCAGCTACAGTCGCAGACGTATTAGTAAAAGAGTTTTTTTGCCGGTTTGGAGTTCAGTTGGAATTACACTCCGATCAAGGCCGCAATTTTGAGTGTGGTCTGTTTCAAGAAGTTTGCTGACTGTTGGGAATTAAGAAAACTAGGACGACGCCTCTCCATCCTCAATCTGATGGCATGGTTGAGCGAATGAATCGATCAATGGGCAAGTACTTAGCCAAGGTAGTGTCCGAACACCAAAAGGACTGGGATCAGTACTTGCACCTTTTGCTAATGGCATACCGATCATCCGTTCACGAAAGCACAGGTCAAAAACCATCCTGTGTGATGCTCGGTCGCAAAATACGGTTGCCATGCGACCTCCAATTTGGACGAAGACCGGAAGACGAAGTTGCTGGAGAAGATTACGTCAGCAAGCTGACCAAAAGCCTAGACGAAGTACATGAAGAGGTCCGTAAAAACACACAAATTGCCAGCAACAGGATGAAGACCAGATATGATGTCAAGGCGCAAAATGGTGGGTTTTAACCTGGCGACATGGTCTGGTTGTATAATCCCCAAAGGAGACGTGGTTTGTCGCCGAAGCTGCAAAGGCAATGGGAGGGCCGCTATGAAGTCATGCAGCGTATTATTGACGTCATATATCGCATCCGAAAACCGCCCAGAAGCAAGCCAAAAGTGGTCCACGTCGATCGTCTAGCCCAGTTTGCTGGCGATAACCACAATACGCAAGTTCAGGTCCGAACCAGAGTAATAAGCAGCAGAACCAGGAATCAAATCGACTTTATCTTATCTTCGTGTCAGTGATAGCGCTATATATACATAAGTTATACTGTAAGTGAAATATTATTAGATTTAATTAGTTCGGTTAATTTAAAAGTGTACATATTTTTAGTATAAGTAAAAATATTTTTAGTAGTTTAAATAAATTAGTTTTTATAATAAAATTCGTTACAGTATATTAAGTGACAAAAATTGAAATTAATTTGATACAATGGGGATAGAACTTATGCCAGAATTGCAGAACTTTAAGAAAAGTATCATTAATTCGTCAATTACTACTCTAAATTACATTGTAACTAATAATTTTGTTTAAAAGTTTTGCACTTATGAATAAAAGGTGCATATTCTATGATAAATTTCATCGGTGACCAGTTTTTCGTCATCGCTAATCGTGATAGGTACCTTATCGTATTTTTACCAACATTTTAGAAACAAGAATTGAAATCAGCTGCAGTGTCATATTATGCTCGCATGAAAAAAGCATTGAAAGAGAAGGAAAATAAAACAAAGGATGAGAACCGAAAATAAACGAAAGTTGAACAAAAAAATCTGAAAAAATTTGATGAAAACCGATTCATAAAGTCCAAATCAAAAATCGTTTTACGGTTAATGTAAGTCATCGTGTAACGTACACGGTAAGAAGAAGAAGCGATGTCAGAGTATCAGTACTGTCAGTGACGAAAAAGGAAAAAAAGTGCGCAGCCGAAACTAAAGCGGGAAGGTGTGCGGAAGCCCTGCACAAATTTAAGTCTTACAAAAGAAGTAAATAAAGTTTACGCCTGTTAGAAACGCTAGTTAGTCGTTTGTATAAGTGAAAATGCATTAGACAACCTTGTTATCACTCCTGAAGTGTTCATCGTTCGATCTGCGAAACTTCGCTTGCCTACTGAAGACAAAGCTTCCTAAGCCATCCTCAGTGCAACTATAAAGTATATATAAACCTAGTATTTATTAAGTCTTGAAAGAAAAACTCAGTATATACTGTTTTTTTTAAACGCAATAATTAGAAAACCCCAACAAATCGCACTGAAGATTTAGATAATGAAACATCTCATAATCAGGGCAGAGAACAGCAAATTAATATGATCGATGTGTAGAGAATTGGAAAAGTAAGAGGAAATACAGCTATGATGGGTGATTTGTAAAATCTTAAAAAGACCCTGAATTTTTATGTGATTGTTATTAATTACTCCAAAGAGTTGAAGTAATAACCATCATTCACACATTTTTATTTTTTGATGTAAAAACATTTTTTTTTATGATCAAAAATTTTATATTGCACTGTTGATTTATATATCCTCATAATCAATAACATTTACAAAATCAGAGTTACCGTGCAAAATTCTTATTCCCATAGTTCACCTAATTATTGGGAACATTTTTTAAAAGATACAATTTTTATAATAATTTTTTCGTAGTGTAAATACGTTATTACGAATAATTTATAACACAAAATTTTGAAAATAAGCAAACTTGGTAGGATAATGAAACATTGAACTACAAGAAAAAGAAATGCTACAAGGTTATATGATTCAAGTGCTTATCTTCGCGACAGGTAAAATCAAGTTTCAACACAAAGATTGATTATTAGTTTATTTAAAATAAATGTCATTTGCCAAAAAAGTGTAATTTTAAATTAATAAAAAATTTAAATTGTAATTTCGCACTACCCCGTACAATATTTAGCCTAAAAATTATATCTATCAATTTAAAGATGAACATGGGTTTTTCTACCTGTACTAAATTTATCGTAAATTTTTATACCAACAAAGACGATAATGCAAAAAATATTAACATTGTAAGTCATCTCCTCTATAAATGATTGTTAAAATATGAAACTCATATATTTTAGAAGAATAAACTTTTTGTCGGACCAATTCTGTTGGGAAACACGTGTTGAGTAAAGATTAATTTTCTATAAAAACCTTTGTTCTAATCTAAATGCATTTTTACAATACTGATGAACGTGCCTCTCGAAAATTTATCACTACGGCACTAGGTATTTAATTTAAAAATTCGAATCACACGGTAAGAAAAATGCAATAACAAAGATTTGCTTTGATCTAATACTGTATAATTCTATCAACAATAAAATCGAAGTGTGCTTAATTGTCCATATATTAAAAGCTATTTATTTAAAATGTGTAGTTTTTATGTATGAAGCTAATCAGATTCTGTAAAAAACTATCAACCTTAAAATTAAAGAAAAAAGGAATTAGTGCGTCCTGCGGCTAACAAAAAATTGAAAAACGCAAAAATCTACCACTTGCATTAACGATGCTCAACCGCCATTTTACAAATTTCAATATTACCGCAACATAATTTTTTAGATAAAATGTTATTATATTACAGAAGAAACTTACCGTTCTCACCTCGTTTTCCAGTTCCGTTTCCATCCATTAGGCACTTTCTTTATTATCCGCCCGAAACGAAATAATTTATATTAAATAAAATTAAGTTCGACAAAGTTAAACACCACAAGCAAGAACAAATATACTAAACAAAGGCACGCACAAACCCTATCAAACTATTTAAGTATAGTCACCCCCTCCTATTAGATTACGCAAATTTCGTCACAACATGTCCGATTTAAATGTAACCAAAAAAATATTAATAATTATTAAAAAATATGTCAGTGCATTGTAACTTAACTATTTTTGATTTAAATTCCTTTTCAAAAACAAATTTTGTATATAAAATTTTGCACCGGATTTGAGTTTATCTGCGTTTACTGTGTAATAAATCAGTTATACATACAAAAATGTCAAAATATAGTAGTTGAGATTAGGGAAAACACACAAGTTAGCTGAGACCAAACGAAACACTCAAAAAACGCTTACCTTACCAAAAAAAATTTCGAGTAGGTAATTACAAAAATGAGTTATTATTCAGAAAATAATATTGGTATGACTTCTTCTTTTTATGGTGCCTAATGGTTACGGATGACAGTAGCCATTATGGCAAAATGCGTATTTACACCAAAGCAGCGCGGAAAACGACAATAATTCCAACTTACCAACTTCTGTCTCTAAGTGATCCCGTTTTTGGTCAACGACACTAGTATCACTTTAGTGGTATTCTGGTATTCTTCACGTGTATGATCTTGCCAAGAGAATTCTGTTTCTTATTTCTTCTTGACAAAAAAGATTATTTCTTTATACTTTAGTAACGTATAGATTCTTAATTTTTTTTTCTTCTCTTAATTGTCTTTTCTATTATTTTTCATTGAACTTCGGTGCTTAGAATTTTCTTTTACCCTGTTTTTTTTTCCGAGTTTTTTACATTTTTTTACATAGTGCATTTGAAACTGGGTTTGTGTTTTTTAAAATGCCTGTAGGTAACTACCAAAATGTTTTAAAGTTTTATCGGTTCCATTAAAATAAAACACTAAACATGAGCAACAAAAAAGTTTTTATTGTACCACATCCACATACCCACTTATTTTGCAACTGACTTAAAAAAAAGGAGGCGGTTCTCAGTTTCTCGAAATATTTTTTTAATGTATGGTACCTTCACCGATCATTCTTTACGACGCGGACCGATTTTGATTATTCTTTTTTATCAGAAAGAGAGTAACTTAGTCATAGTCCCATTTTAATTTAGTCAAATTCTAATGATGGGAATCATGAGAAAATGATCAAACTTTCAAATTTACATCGGCATAAAATTCTCTTAAGCCTTGGATGCATAAGCGGGGTCTGTAGGACCCCAGGCTTGTTATTTTGTTGTTATATTTCTGTGTTTTTATAGTTAAACCTAAATGGCTCTGCGAATTCTTCTAACACACGTTTTCTTACACAGATTATAGCAAATTTGATTAAATTTCAAATTCAGTTTTATATCTACCACAACTTTTCAGATGTGGGGTCTACAAGACCCGGGCTTATTTTTCGAATCCTTGAGTAGCAAGATGTTTCTGTTGCTATTGCATTTGCTTAGTTTGTTTTAGTTAGGTTCGTGTTGAAACAGGATTGCGAATAATAGCGTTCCGACTTGGTGCCCGATCTTGGTAAGACTTGTAGAAGGAATGCAATCGTACGTGCACACTTACACGCATACGTACGCCCACACGTACAATATAAATTACCTGTAGACTAACGTAGTTTATCAGTTTCTGCTTTGAGTGATTGTGTTACGGTAGTCCGATGTTTTTAGAAAAAAGTCGAGTCTATTATAGACAGTCAAGTCTCACACAGGAGCTATTTAGCATGCGATGATTAAAACGTTTATGTACGTTCAAGTTTCGGCCGTATCCGGTGGATGTTTCCCGGATGACGCGCATATTACGAAAAAACCCCATAAATGGGTATTTAGATTGTGTTATTGTTTATAATGGCAACCCGAAAGCGCAGTGTAAAACCAACTGATCTGATTTTGATGAAGTGGTTAGACAATGGGCTGAAGACTTTGACGACGTAATTAATTTCGACAAGTAGCATTGCTTCAATTGAAGATGCGGAAATAAACGTTGAAGACCTAACCGATAATGACGAAAGCGACGATAGCGGAGGAATATCTGATAAAGACTCAAATGAAGAAGCGCCCCGCACAGGTGCAAAGGACGATTCGATTGGCAATTACGTGGCTCCAAGCGGTTTGATATGGAAATCTAATCCTTTACCCCAAAGAAAAGTAAAGGCACATAATGTCATGAATGTAGCCCCTGGACCGGCTCGTCGTATTCGAACTACAACGCCTATTCATTCTTTCAGTTTGTTTATAACAAGAGAAATGTTAGTAGAAATCTGTTTGTGTACAAATATAGAAGGACGACGAGTCTATGCAGAACGAAAGAAACAATGGAAATACGTTGATGTGATTGAACTCCGGGCATTCTTGGGACTTCTTTTTTAAGCTGGAGTTAACAAATCATGGGATGTTTCAATAAAGGAACTATTTCTTGATGATCGTTCAGATCCTATTTACCGTGCAACTATGGCTGTAAACAGGTTCGAAGATATTAGACGTTTTTTGACGTTTGACAATAAGCGTACAAGAGCGGTAAGAGAAAAAACTGATAAATTAGCGGCTATTAGGCATATATGGGAAATGTTCATTGGTAAATGCAAGACAAACCTTGTTCCTGAAAGAAACCTCACTATTGACGAACAACTGCTATATTTTAGGGATAGCTGTAGATTTGTACAATATATGCCGTCTAAACCTTCAAAATACGGTGTAAAGATCTTTTGGTTGTGCGAGTCGAAAACAGGGTACGGTATTTCTGCAACAATTTGCGTAGGAAAACAACCGGATCGATCAGTGCAACGAGATCTTGCAGCAAACGTGGTAAAATATCTAGTGACTCCTATAATAAATAGTTCTAGAAACATAACTATAGACAATTTTTTCACTAGTGTTCCACTAGCCGAAAGGTCTAACAATTGTAGGCACACTTCGGCAGAATAATAGGGACATTCCATTAGAAATAAAAACTGTCGGAGAGAGAAAATTATATTTCTCTAGATTTGCGTTCCGCAATAATCTATCAATGGTGAGTTACGTTCCCAAAAAAAATGTGTTGTGCTACTCAGTACCATGCATTATGATACATCAGTTGATGAAACATCTCAGAAAAGAAAGCCGCACATTATTTTAGATTATAATAAAACTAAAGGCGGTGTTAATCTGATGGATCAACAAGCGAAAACATGTACATGCAAACGCCAAACGAAACGTTGACCATTTGAATTGTTTTGCAATATTATGGATATTGCTGGTCTGAACGCATTTATTTTATTTATTAAACAAAATCCCAACTTTCAAACTGGAAAATCACACAAAAGACGTGTTTTTCTCAAAGATTTGAGCAGAGAATTATTACTTCTCTATATAAAACTAAGATCGCAGCAAACCAGTTTACCACTAAAAACGAAAAAAGCCATGAAGAAGTTTATCACTATAAAAAAACCAAATGCGATTCGTGGACCAGTAACTAAGAAGCAGTGTGCTCGCAATAAAGATAGGAAGACATCAGTTGTTTGTGACAAGTGCTTCAACAACGTATGCTCTGAACATAGCGTAGTACTTTGCAGTCTATGTAAAGAATAATAAATTGATCTAAGGAATAATGTTTTTCTTCTTTTTTCTTTGTTGTAATACCGTAAATTAATTTAAAAGCGTGTAATATCATTTTAAATATAAAGGTAACTGTTAAAAATCCGTTATTTCTATTAAAATCATATTGGGGTCTAACAGACCCCGCATATGTAAACTCGGAAAAAATATTGCTTATGCATCTAAGGGTTAAACAAAGTGCATCCTCAAAAAGAGAAAAATAAATTTTTTTTAATAAACAAAAAGAACCGACTTCGAAAAAATGCATCAAATAAAATACACTAAAATGTAAACTAATGATTTAATTTATTTATAATTAAACAACGAAATTTTTATTTATATGGAATTTAATGACAATGCCAAACATTCGAGTTAAATCTATACTACTGCCAAAGATAATGTTAAGAATCAAGTCTAATCCTATGTCAATGTCATACTTAACATCGACTTTAAAAAGTAATTTTATGTAAATGTAAAAGATGTTGTTTAATTGTAACTAAATTAGGTTATTTTTTGCTTTTTAGTTCTTTTTTTGTTAATTCTTTTTTATTATAAACTACAATAGAAAAATTTTGTGTAAAATTACGTTTTGCAGTTTTATCTGCTTAATTTACTTCCAAATTTGAAGAAGACCTTCCCAGAGATATTATTCCAACCTTTTCTTCTAACGACAGTCTTACGAATTTATTTTTATGCATCTTCTAAAAATTACGTACGATAAATATATCGTTTCACACGTCGTACACGTTCTATCGATCTATCAGTACTGCCCCGCGCGCTAACACAGAAGGTAACAATTTAAAAAAAACATTATTTTTTATTAAAAAGTTGTACATAATAAAACTTAAAAACAATTTTATTGAAAAATACGAAACAATAATAGAACATATTTTTTATATAATGTAGTTGATAACCTGATTTAATGAACCTATCTACTCAAACAAACCTACATAAGTACCGTCAAGGGGTAACAACTTTTAAAAAATATTAACTTTTGTAAAAAAATGGACATCACGAAAACAAAATTGATTTTTTAAAAAAATACCAAACTGTAATGTCACAATTTTTTTTATATAATGTAGGTCAGTGGTTCTCAAATAATAAATAATATATATATATATATATATATATATATATATATTATATATAAGTTATATCACAGGAAATAGAAACAAGGGAAACGCTCATGTAACACCGCCGTATTATAGTTTCCAATAATAAGCATTTTCTATGAGAAACTAGATGTAAGCATTTTATTTAGTTGAATTGTAAAAGTAATTATTAAGTTAAGTTTGTTAACAACCGCCGTGGTAACCAGTCGTTGCATAAATAAATAAAAATAAAGTTAAAATTGAAACTTAGTTTTCTTTTTAAAAACGAAATATTTCCAAACGGAAATATAATTGGCGCAGTCGGTAGGATTTTATCGGTACGGTTACAAAAGTGCACAAAAATTGTTTATCGAAAACAAGTGCGGG
Source organism: Aquatica leii (assembly GCA_035610365.1). Taxonomy (NCBI): domain Eukaryota; kingdom Metazoa; phylum Arthropoda; class Insecta; order Coleoptera; family Lampyridae; genus Aquatica; species Aquatica leii. The sequence goes on from CM069439.1 coordinate 35,957,640, forward strand.
AAACCGGTGAATTTTAATTCTTTGATTGATAAACGAACAAAGCAACGACTAAAACTAACACCGCAATAAGTTACAAGAAGCCATCCGAGTGACCAAAGAAGTGTGCATCGCAGCATCGGTCGAGGGTAGCGGTACAACCAGGAGCAGTTCGAGTGACCACCAAAAAGGTGCATAGCAGCATCGGTCGAGGGCAGCCCCCAAAAACAACACAACCACACAAGGTAGGAGTTACAAATTTCATACCGTTCACTTGAACATAAAAAGGGTACTTCCTTAATAAATATTTTTGTAATATTTTCCACTATTTGGAAATTGCGAGTGCAAAATTAGTAAAAAACAAAATAAATTAATAAATTTAGAGAACCTGGAGGAATTAGTAGTTTCTTTAGATAATTTAGCTATAGAAACCAAAATGACTAATCCACCTATGAATTATCAATTATTTAAAATCGAACTAGATACGATCCCGATTTTTGAGGGAAAAGAAACACAAATAAATGCGTTTTGCATGGCTTGCGACAATGTCGATCAAAGATACAAAAACATCGCAGAAGTGCAAACCGTAATACGGGCAGCAATTTTTTCTAAATTTAAAGGCAAGGCTTCTGAAATCCTATCCCCGCGAGACGATTTAACTAAATGGAGCGAAATAAAAGATGCAATTATTAATCATTTTTCGGACACTAGAGACCTTGAGCAGTTAACAGTAGAATTTAATAATATTAGGATTAATAAAGGCGAAAGTTTAATAGATTACGGTTACAGAATTAGAACTAATTTAGGAAAGTTAATAGCTAAAATTAATTTATCAGATATAACACATAAACCGATAAGGCAAGAAATCATAACTTCAAACGCGTTAGATAGATTTTTGGTAACAATACCCTATCAAATCGCAATGCAAATTAGAGCCAGAAAACCAACTACGTTAGAGCAAGCAATCACTTACGCACAAGACGAAATTAACTTTGCAGAACGAGCCGGACAAAATTTTAATCATACCCCAATCTCAAATGCGACAAAATTTTCTTCAAAACCATTATTTAATCCATTTCCTAAAGGCACATCAAATTTTAAACCTCATCAACAAATGTCACAACCAAATTTTCGAAATAATTTTTCAAACCCTAACCCATTTGCACAGCCTAAATTTTACAATCAAGTTCAATACAAATCGCCTAACTTTCAACAAAATCAATCGCCACAATTTTACAAACCACCTACGAATGTTTTTAAACCAAACCCAAATGCAAATTTACCAAAGCCTACACCAATGTCGGGTGTTTCTACTTTAAAAAATTTTCTTCACGAAATCGATCACGAATCAATTGTTTACGATCACGAAACAAATCAATATTATGCCCCCATTAATTTTGAACAGAACAACGAGGAGAACAATCCGCCAATAACGGAAAATCCCCCAAGTAATTTCAATGATGAAACCGAATCTGACATAAATTTTTTCGGAGTTTCCTCAACGACCGAATCAGGATGACACCATGTTTACCCTACATCACATTAAATAATCCACCCTTAAAAATACTGATAGACACAGGTAGCGAAATTAATATAATTGACCCGCGAGTTATTTCTAAATTTTATCCAAATTCTACTCAACCTACAAATCTAAAAATAAACACTGCCAATGGCACAACTACAGTAAAAACATTAGCCAGTGTACCCTGTTTTAAAGAATTCAGAGCATTTGGTAATTTAAAATTCATTGTATTAAATTTTCACGACTATTTCGATGCGTTAATAGGAATCCGCGACCTTAAAAAATTAAAATTTAACATAGATCTGCAAAATAATTTACTAACACGTAGCGACGGAAATCATTTTTCTTTACATTATAATAAACCTCAAAAAATGAAAATACATCCACGGACTAAACAAATTTATACTTTATCTTACGCGAAACCAGACCAGGACATTTTTGTAGAAGAAAGAACGATAAACGACGTAACATTGATAGGAGGTATTTATAAAATCTACAACGGTAACGTAAATGTAATAATCGAAAATCCAACGAATGAAGAACAGAGCATGGAAATTGACGACTTACAAGAAGAAAAAATTGACGAAAACGATATTCAAGAATTTTATTTCGAAAACGATTCAAGTTTAAAAAATCTAAGTAACCTCATAAGAATGGAACATATGAACTCCGAAGAAAGAAGAGCGATAGTTAAAATCTGTAAAAAATATATAGACATCTTTAAAGCCCCGGATGATCAACTAACTACGACCGATTTAGTAGAACATAAAATAATCACAAAAGATGAAGAACCTATATTCTTAAGAGCATATAGGACACCATTTACAAATAAAGAGAAGATTAGGATTCATGTCGAGGAAATGTTAGAACAAGGAATAATTCAACCTAGTGTGTCACCTTGGGGATTCCCTGTACACCTAGTGAAGAAAAAACCAGACGCATCAGGAAAAGAAAAAACAAGAATGGTCATAGATTATCGGCAACTGAATGCAAAAACCATAGATGATCGACATCCACTACCGAATATGGAAGATATCTTAGACAAACTAGGAAGAGCGCAATACTTCACAGTTTTGGACCTAACATCAGGTTACCACCAAATAAGACTAGACAAAAATTCAAAACAAAAGACGGCGTTTAATACGGAATTCGGACATTTTGAATTCAACCGAATGCCTTTTGGCCTGAAAAACGCACCGGCGACTTTTCAACGCATGATGAATCATGTGCTAAGAGACCTAATCAACACACACTGTTTAGTTTATTTAGATGATATTATTATATTTTCACCTAATTTGGAAGAACATAAAAAATCATTAGAAAAAGTATTCAAAAAATTACAAATTCATAATTTAAAACTGCAACTCGACAAATGCGAGTTCTGCAAGAAAGAAACCGAGTTCTTAGGACATATCGTTACGACAGAAGGAATAAAACCAAATCCACAGAAAATTTCGGCAATACAAAACTACCCAATACCGAGGAATCAAAAGGAGATCCGAGGATTTTTAGGACTCATGGGCTATTATCGCAAATTTATTAAAGACTTTTCGAAAATTACACGACCTTTAACAAAACAATTAAAGAAAAATGTTCAAATAAAAATCGACGAAGAATTCATAGAAACTATCAACAAATGTAAGACACTCTTGACTAATAACCCAATTTTGAAATATCCAGATATGAATAAGACATTTACTCTAACGACAGACGCCTCTAATGAAGCTTTAGGAGCGGTATTAACACAAGAAGATCACCCCGTCGCTTATGGATCGAGGACTCTCAACGACGCGGAGAAAAATTACAGCACCACAGAAAAAGAACTGTTAGCGATAGTTTGGGCAACTAAACACTTTAGGCCGTATCTTTATGGAAACAAATTCACAATCGAAACGGATCACCGACCACTAACCTGGCTATTCTCACTTAAAGAGGCCAATTCGAAATTGACGAGATGGAAGCTCAGTTTAACTGAATATAATTATGACATTAAATATAAGAAAGGAAAGGAAAATTACGTAGCCGACGCGTTATCGAGACCACCTAAAGAAACCTATATAAACGAGGTCGATTTTGACACCATCGTGGCAAACGCTGATGGACCCACCGAACAAGACTTACAGGAATTAGACGAAATTTTGAACAATCTATCACCAGAACAGGAAGAAGATAATCAAACAATACATACATCTCGAGGAGAAATCGATATTGACATCCCATACAAAGAATCACCATTAAATTTTCAGAAAAATCAAATCATTCTCGATACCCATAGAAGTTCAACAGAAACAATAGTTAAACACATAAATTTATTCGAAAACACAAAGAAACGTACTTATTGTAGTTTACCATTCGGATGTAATGACGAAGAAATTTTAAACATTTTAAAAGACCTCATTCAACCAAATATCAACATTAGCGTTTACTTCAAAAAACGTAACATGGAGAGAGAAATTCTAAAAATCATTCGAGAAAATTTTAACAATACTATTAAAATCAATATCACTAATAAATTATTAGAGGACGTAGAAGACCAAAATGAACAGACAAAATTTATTGAATATTATCACACGGGAAAAACAAAACATCGAGGAATTAACGAAACCTATAACTCATTAAAAAATTTATATTACTGGCCCAAAATGGAAACCGACGTAACTAAGTACATTAATAACTGTGAAATTTGCAATTTATCAAAAATTGACAGAAACCCCCAAAAATTACCAATATCATTGACACCAACACCGGATAAACCATTCCAAATTATACACGCTGATTTATTATTCATCAATCAAAAAATCCTGTTGACAATTGTCGACGCATTTTCCAAATACGCGCAAGCTTATCTTTTACCGGATAGAAACTCACAAACCATTTTACAATATTTATCGTTGTACATGTCACATCATGGCATTTTTTCAAAATTAATCACGGACAATGACCCATCCTTCTGTAATAATTTAGTAACAGAATTTCTAAAAACTCACAAAATTCATCACCATAGGGTATGTACCGAAAACTCTAAATCAAACGGGATAGTTGAAAGATTTAACTCAACTCTAATAGAATCTTTACGAGTATTAAATGTCGAAAAATCGAAATTAGCTTTTGAAACTCAAGTACACATGGCAGTAATCGCGTATAATAATAGCATCCACACAACAACGAAATTTACACCCTTCCAAATAATTAATGGCAACGAACGAAATATTTTACCTTTCGACAAAACCAGTAACCGAATTACCGAAGATTACATAAATGAAAGAAACAAAACAACAGAACTTCTTAATCAACAAGTAAAAGAAAACATACTCAAGATAAAGGAAAAAATACAGCAAAAGCAACCAGAAAATACGATAGAAGAAAATTTACCAGAGCAAATTGTATATGCTCGGAGAAATCAACAACGAAATAAATTAAGGCCGTACGCAGAGAAAATAAAAATCCAAAACGTAACGGACAACACCGTAACATTTAAAAACAAACGAAACAAAAATACTAAACTTAAACGAGATTTAATCAAAAGAAGTAAAAGGCATGTGTTGTTACAGGATGAAAACGGCAGCACTAACCCTCACGATCCTGGCCCTAGTACTAGCGGACAAGGAAATACAAATCAAACCCATTAATAATTATCTGCTACCCTTAGCATTAGGAAACGCGTATAAGCACGTATCTAACCATAAATTAGTTTTTACTTTAGAATATAGCCACGTAAGTTTATTAATTAACAGTTTAACTTCTCAACACGAACTTATTTTTAACAAATATAAAAATATTAAGCACAGCACAGAACCCACATTATCTGAACATGACGTAAATATTGTCAAATTACTAAAGCAATGCCAAAATCAAATACAATCCATTATCAGAAAATACAAAAATTTTATATCATTTAAACGAAACAAGCGATCACCCTTTAATTTTATTGGTAAGGCAGCAAATTGGCTTTTTGGAGTAATGGACGATGACGAAAGAAAAGAAATTTACGAAATTATACAGCGACTAAAAGAAAATCAAATTGACATTGTCAAGAATGTAAATTATAAAACAACGTTATTACAAACCATGTTTAATCAAATTCAAAATTTAACTAACAACATTAATAGTAACGGGCGGTTAATTGAAAAGCACATCAGTCATTTAAACAAGAAAGTTGCAGAAATAGATCAATACACCTTAATACTTGAAATCATATTTATTTTAGAAAACAACATAAACGAAGTAGAAACATTTATCAATGAGTTACATCAATCAATTATACTAGGATTCAGAAACCAATTACACCCTTTCTTACTACCTTATTCACAATTACGTAACGAACTAAATCATTTAAAAGCTCTATATCCAAAAGGAACACTAAATTTATTAAACGATCATTACTATTACTCAATACTAGCCGTACGAATAGGTTTAGACACCACCAACTTAATTATTTCAATCGAGTTCCCAATAGTGGAAGATAACAATGCAACATTATATAAAATTGTAAAAGTACCCTATCACGAAACATATGTTCTAGAACGATGTGACTATTTAGTGTGGTCCTACAACCAGCTAGAATGTGTCACTAACTATTTTTCGGTAGAAAACAAATATATAATCGAAAACAACGATACAGTGCAAATTAATAATAATTGTGTTAAAAATTTATTACAAAACAGTGTTGACAACTGTACTATTGTAAAAATTGGTCAATCGCCAACCAGGTTAATAGCCCTTAATCAGGCGAACTATGTTTTGATAACTGAAAGTGAAGTGTTGTTAAAATACCAGTGCAAAACAAAAGGAACTGTTACGATTAATAAGAATTCGTTAATTAAACTACCTTTAAATTGTTCTATAGAATTTAAGCAACAATTGTTTGTTAATAGTAAAGAAGAGGTATACGAAGAAATGATTTTACCTGAAATTACGCGATTAGAATTTAATGAAATTAATACAATTAATCAACCTTTTGAACTAACAAAAATTAATTTTGACGAAAACTTACAAAAACAAATCTTTGAAGATCGAGTAATGCACCCTCAAGAAATACCCCTTCATTACCAACTTACCTATTATTTGTTTCTCATTTTAATAATTATTGTAATTATTATTATTTTTTGTAAATTTAAGAGTAAGCTAAGGTCAATGATTGTAAGAAAGCCTGGGGACAGTCTTTCAACTCGGCAGGGAGGAGTTATATCACAGGAAATAGAAACAAGGGAAACGCTCATGTAACACCGCCGTATTATAGTTTCCAATAATAAGCATTTTCTATGAGAAACTAGATGTAAGCATTTTATTTAGTTGAATTGTAAAAGTAATTATTAAGTTAAGTTTGTTAACAACCGCCGTGGTAACCAGTCGTTGCATAAATAAATAAAAATAAAGTTAAAATTGAAACTTAGTTTTCTTTTTAAAAACGAAATATTTCCAAACGGAAATATAATTTATATATATAAATAAATAAATATATATATATATATAAATAAATAAACGTTTGCATGAATCACTTACATTATGTCATTAGAGCAGTTAATAAAATCAAGAGGAATGTCATCGATTATATAACTGATTTATTTGCCAAATTTAACTAATTTGAAACTACAAGATGACACATTAAATTTGATCAAAGCTAAAAGCGTAATATCTACGTTTGTTGCAAAACTTTTGCTGTACGAACAAAACTTGGGAAAAGAAAAATGTTCTGTTTCCAAATCCTTTTTCAAAATTGCAAAATAAAAATGTAGATTTGTTTGCTTATTCTTTAGAACCTTAGACCCTGATCATAAACAAAATAAAAATATTAGGTATAGATAATATAGATTGACAAGGTTCTTTCTAAGATTGACATATTTTTTACCAAAATCCATACAAAGACATTCACAATTCACAGTCAACAATAACAGACGATAGGACAAATAGTGAAAAATGAAGATGCTTCAGTATTTTTACTTTATTAAAAAGTTTGAAGTCCATCGTTTAATGTAAGTAATGACAAGAATAGCCGCCAACTACAGTAGCAGATTTCGCCACATATAAAATTGTGCCAGTCAAAAAAGACACCATTTGAAATGTTGTAAACCCGGTACTGGTAGTGTAGACACAGTTTTGTAATGGAGTTCAGTTAACCTCAACTAAAACTTTATGAAAATTTTAGGAAATTTCGTATACCTTAAACATGTGGATATTCGGATACGGTTCTTTAATATGGAAAGTTGATTTTCCTTACGAGTCAAAAATTGTCGGTTACATAAAAGGTTTCGAAAGAAAATTCTATCAACACAGCACTGATCACCGAGGAACTCCAGAAAGGGTAATAAATAGAACGTGTTGTCGTTCTTTAACTGTTACAGTTCCAGCCAGGAAGAGTAGTGACATTGGTACCAAATAACGAAGAGGTGAATTAATCCACCAAAACAAAATTACATCGAATAATCTCGTATCAATTTTAGTTATGCGTGTGGGGAGTTGCTTATAAAATTAAAGAAACGGATGTAGAAAAAGTAATGGATCATTTAGACTATCGTGAAAAAGGTGGATACCAGCGGACTAAGGTTTTATTTTTTCCATTTTCTATATATGAAAAACCGTTTGATATCACAATCTATGTTGGCACAAAGGATAACAAAAACTATGCTGGTGAAGCTGATGATAATAGCATTGCTGAACAAATTTTAAATTCTGTAGGACCAAGTGGAACAAATATTGAATATCTTTTAAATTTAGCTAAAGCTATGCGTGAAATTGCTCCTCATGTTAACGACCAACATCTTTTTAGTATTGAAGCTAAAGTTTTAAACACTTTAAAGGAAAGGTCTTGTCATGAGTAAGGTGTAGGAGTATTATAACTAACTTGCTTTTGTATTTACACATGCTTTTACTAATCACTCTAAAGAAACGATGGCTCTCTTTGTTAAAGTTCCCAGTGAATCTATTTCCATTAAGCTTAAATTGTAAAAATAAAATATGTTGGCAATATATTTTTTGAAAAAAAAAACTATTTTATAGACTTCAAATTGAGTCAGTTATTCTTTAGTTTCTTCATTTGCAGCTTTTTTCGTCAGTTCCATTGATTACAACCAAGCTGCCTTATCGTTTTTTTTGCGTTTGTGATTCGTCTTCTTCTTTTTGTCCGTACGTTTCTGTTAGAACTGCATTATTTTATTTAATCTAATATGGTTTAGTATCGTTTTTCAGCAATCAGTGCAACTTTAACATACGTATTCCAATACTACTGTTACGCGAACCAGCTTTGGTCAGCAGACACTCTGCTGCTGAGGACATGTCTCACCTCATCAAAAACCTAAATCTAAGGTAGGGAGGACCAGGTCGATAGATGCGTGACTGAATAGAAGACCAGTCGTCCCTCCTAACCTCGGGGCACCTGCAAATACCCATCCGGGCGTATCGGGGCACTGTGCACAGCAACGTTTATTTCCTACGTACTCGTGGGACATACATGGTACCATCGATACAGTATATAAAAGATAAAGACGGGGACTCTGAGCAGAACCCAAAAACATCGGTTGATGCTGAGCGCGAACCTGAAAGACCTAAAAAGCTTTCGGGGGCGGCAAGGCGGAAGATGAAAAAACAAATAGAATCGGGGGCTCAGGCAACCGTTTCAGCTCAAATAGCAGGGGCGCGTAAGCGAACCTTACAAAGAAAGCAAAGGCGAGCACGTCACCAGCGACACCAGAGGGCGCACGTAAATGCACCAAATGCTGGAGCAACAGGGGCGCAAAAGCGCAGCCTTTCCAGCAATAGCACACCGGCGTCACAACGACCGGCAAAAGAAATAACTCAAAAAATTACATTCAAGTATACTCTTGACGGGCATTGCTTTTGTAAATATACCAAAACGATTCCCTGTAAACACTATCAGACCTGAAGAATCCGAAGTCATAAAAACCTTAATAATCTGATAGATTGACAAACTGGAGAAGCGACAAGGTTTTTCAGGTTTTCAGGAATGCACCCATAAAGAAAATGCGCTTTATATTTACCTTTCTGTTGGTTTGCCCAACGTAGCAGCCATCACAATCTTTGCTGGGAATTTTGTAGACCCCTTGTGATTCCAAATCTATCTTGGTTTTTTGATTCGGAAGATTTTATGGTGTTGAAAGCGTTTCATTAAAACTTTGCTGATCTTATATGTAGTGTCTTACGTATGGAAGAAAGGCTGTGGCATCTTTTCTTTTGTATCTCTGCGTCGTGAAGGCAACGACGTAGTCTTCATACCTGCTGAATCCTTACCTGACGTCACGCGCCTTACAAAACTAATATCTGCCTGTAAATTGACTTTCAAAACAATCAGAAATTATTGACTTAGTCAGCAGACTTCAAGCGACTTTTCGTAAAACTATAATTTCCCGTCGCGTAACACAGCAAACTGCGGACATTGCCAGTGCCTTAGAAGGCGTACAAACAGCCTTGCAAAATGTTGCCGTCAAACTTTCCAGCTACAGTCCCTACTCTTTTTTTGTACACTGAAACTGCCCGATCTAAAATAGAGACAGTTACAGTTTTTTCGAGCAAAACAGTCGCCCCTGTTCCTCGTTCGACTGTCGTTATCGTGCCTAAACCGGACTCTCCTTTGAAGATTTCAGGCGAAACTAAAACTACTTGATGAAAGTCCTTGACCCGCAAACCTATAGCCTACGATTGAACTGAGTAACTAAGATGGGCAAAAACTCGATAAGGCTCGAGTCTGAGCGAACGAACTTAACAAAAATTCCTACGGCAGTCCTCGACAAAGATCGTCAAACCGCAAGGTAAATCCTTACCTCGCGCTTCTATCCTCAACGGTTTTACAAACCTCTTTCCTGCGCAGGTAAAGGAGGCAATCCTATCTCAAAATTTCGACGATGCTCCTGATAAGATGATACATCTAGCCAATGAACAAATGAAAGTTCTTTTCCGCTTTGACCTTCGAGACAGATCTAACGGTCACTGAATTCTGAAAGTTTCCACCAGCAGTCCGAAAATTCTTTTTGGCATCAGGTCGCCTGAAATGCGTGTAGGATCAATGACCATATCGGTGTACGCGTACGAAACTAACAACTGCCCGGCGTACTTAAAGAGGCTATACGCCAAGATATCTAATATAAATTATGGACTGTGTGAGGACACTTCTCTGACTCTTAGAATTGCGCCAGTGAATCTTCAGCGCCATATGTGTACAGTTCTGATTCAGGGTATAGGCTCTTCAATTATTACCGCATCCGATATTTCTCAGCTATTGTTTACAATAGTGCAAAGCCCGTCGGAGTACTCAGGCAGCACACTGACGACATTGACACGTCTTAATGACGTACGTTATTTTGACGTCAATAAAACGTAATGTGCTGCCTGGGTAGTTACTCTCAGTCATCTAACTAATAACTACACTCCCGTATCTATGATCACAGTTGGAAACACCTCCTTGGGCATCCTCGGTGTTTATTGGCCACCAAGCGAGGAAATTTGTATCCATCTACAACATCTAGATAAAGTTTTAGACGAACTAAGAGGCGTCCCGATTATTATTGCAAGTGATTTCAATGCAAAATCGCCGCTTTGGAATTCCTTGCAGACAGACGAACGAGGCAGAAGTGTGAACCTCGTGTGCGAACGGGACCTATGTGTTGTAAATGAGCTTGATCAACCTTTGCTAGTCGCCAAGGCAATACAAACATCGATGTCACTCTAGCATCGCAAGCTTTGACTAGAAAAATTTCGAACTGGAAAGTTATTCGAGAGGTGATTGAAGGTGACTACCAACTGATACGTTTTGATTTAACCGTCAAAAATCCTCGATCGGTTCCGATTCCTAAGCGTATCCTCGATGTCAAACGCATAAATTCTGTCAAGTTGAACACAGCTTACTTATCTTCCACGTGGAGCTAAGTGTCACGATTTTTATTCTATCGACGTCTCCAATGAGAAGCTGACCAGCTAATCCTCGAATCTAACCAAAATGGCTTAAACCGAGTTCGCTCTAATTCTAGAGCTAGTGTACCGTGGAGTCCAAAGCTAGATAGGTTAAAGCGAGTCGTACGTTGCTTAAGAAAGTATACGCAAAAAGCCCCAACAGAGCTAAAGACTCAATGGCTAGACTCGTACAAGGCAGCGCTTCACTGGTACAAACTGGCAGTAAAGAACGCCAAACTTAGCTCATGGCAAAAGTTTGTAGAGAGAAGTTTGGCAGCGAGTCCGTGGGGATTAATTTATAGGATATCCTCACAAAAGTTCCATGCTCCAACGTCCATGACAGTGACAGATACACTCTCACAAAGCACGACACAATTAAGTCAATAGTTCGATCCTTACCAAGCCCGAATTAGATCCCGATCTTTTGCAAATATTGATTCCCGACATTACTGGGTGGTTATAAAAGAGGATATAGCGTCGGTGGCTAGCAGAATTCCTAACAATAAAACTCCCGGACCCGACGGAGTACACTGTAACGTACTAAGAACAGTTGTACAAGATTCCCTCTCTTCTGCGTTAATTGAGCTATTAAACTCTTGTGTTCAATGCGGGTATATCCCAAATCGTTGGAAAACTGGTAGGCTAATAACAATTCTCAAGCCTGGTAAGAGGGATCTCGCTAACCCCAATTCGTATCGTCCGATTAGGCTACTTTCCAAACTTGCTAAACTTTTCGAACGAGTACTGTTAAAGAAAATACATGACAACATTCTTCCATCCCAGCCAGTACGACTTTGTTCCCGTCGATGACAGACGCCTTTCGTAAGTTAATGACGAAAGTACAAACGAACGTCTCCAAGTACAGACTATGCATGTTTATAGGCATTTCAGGAGCGTATGCTGGGAATCAATAATAGAAGCTCTCATCGTTGAGAGATAGCCGGTAGACACCGTGCGCGCCATTCGCAGTTATTTATCGAGTCGCTCGGTCACTTATTCCACGAACGTCTCTGGTTCTTCCTACACAAAACGATAGATGGATTCCCTACTAGAACACGACTTACCCGATAACTATGACAATTTCGCTTATGCGGGCTATATCACTGTCTGCAGACAAAAGAAGCGATCTAGAGACAAAATCGCGACAGCGCCTGGACATTCTGACTCGCTGGGCTGTCAACAGTAGATTGACTGTCTCAGCTGACAAGACCTAATACATGATTTTTGGTCCCTCCTTAAAAACCCTAACTTCAACTTAACGACGGGTTTTCGAGTTTACGTACCTCGGTCTTTTGCTCGACCATAAACTGAGCTTTGTCAAACAGTGTTCCTATGCAGTTGACAAGGGAAAGACTGTCTTGCACTTGTTCTATAAGTATTCTCGCTGTAACTGCAGGAATCTACATAGGAAATCATTAGTGACGATTTTCAACAGTGCCTATGCTCACATATGGCTTAGACATGGTACCACAGACTGCGACATACCCACATTGCCAGGAAACTGGCATCCCTACATTCCCTATTCCTTCGTACGATCATCGGAGCATATCATACTATTCCTATCGATTCCTTGTGCGTTGTGGCAAAACATCCCTCTCTGTACCTCCTATTGCAGGAAATAGGTCGCTTTAAAGTTCTCATAAGAGTTGGCATGTGTACATTCTTAGAGCAGCAAGTACCGACCGCAGATTCTCCTTCCTTTTCGGCCGTCAAGCGTCATCTCATGACTTTAATCTTGAATGAATAGCGGCGGCAGTGGGATACATCCCATAAAGGACGTTACGCCTATTCCTTGATTCCAAATCTCCTAGACTGGATCAACATGTCCCATAATCCGGGACGAGCGGCCGTCCAAATTCTCACATCGCACGGCGGGTTCCGTTGCCATCTGAAACAAATTAGCGTTGCAGATGAGGACCGGTGCTTGTCGTGTGGTGTTCCTGATACTCCGTCACATAAAATTCTTTCCTGTTGGGAGTTTGATGATGACCGGAGTACCCTGAGAACCCAAGTCAACCCGTATCCTTTTTTCCGCCTACTTGGTTTTCAGTCTGAAATGCCAGGGTAAGCCGCAAGGTAGGCGCCTCGCTGAATCTCGTGTTCACATAGCACGAACTTGATATACAGGCCATCCGACTCGTCTAACTAGGCGATCCTGTCTTCTTCTTCTTCTCGAGTCCTTAAACCAAAAGTTTCATATGTCCTTCCAGTGGCGGGCACAGGCTATGGCCCTGTCGGTGCCTGTCTTTCCCCGCAGTCGCATAAATCGCTTTTCCACGTAGTCCAGTCCAGATCACCGCCAGCGGGTAGGTGTTCTCCCACTTCTAGGCTGGTACCGTCGATTGCGTCGGTGTTTTTAACGCGTTTGCGCCATGAATCCAACCTCGCTGCTTTAGCTGTTGAGTCCAGAGGTTTCTCGGGTATGAAGCTTTTTCGGGATTTTAGGCGTTTGTCGACGTTGGTATGGCCGTACAATGGATGTCTGGGGTCCTCTAGTTGCCTCAGTTTTTCCCGCCTACTCGCTACATTTCTTCTTATGTCTGGTGGAGCAATACCGGCTAATAGATAGAGGCTGTTGATGGGTGTCGGTTTCAGGCATCCCGTGATGTAGCGACAGCTCTCGTTGAACACCGGGTCGAGTTTTTTGGCATGAGATGACCGCTCCCAAACTGGGCACGCAAATTGCTGTGGAGTAGCAGAGTGCGAGTGCAGTACAGCGTAGGGTGGTCGGGTTGGCGCCCCACTTGGTGTTGGCCAGTTTTCTGGGGATATTGTTCCGAGCGCTGACTTTCCCCTTCGTCTTTTCCACGTGGGCCCTATAAGTCAGGGTCCGGTCGAGGACGACTCCGAGGTACACTGGGTTCTGGTGGTGTTCTATTTCCGTACCATTCCAGGTGATGCGTAACTTCCGGTTTGCTTCCCGATGGCGCAGATGGAAAGCAGTTACCTGTGTTTTGGTCGGATTTGGTCTCAGGTAGTTCTTGCTGTAGTAGGTTGAGAGGTTCGATAGAGCAGATGTAAGGACTCTCTCGATGGTGGTGAACTCTTTCTCCTGTGCTGTGACGCACAGATCGTCAGCATATAAGAAACTCCTGCAATTAGGGTGGATGGGCTGATCGTTGGTGTAGATATTGAAGAGGGTCGGTGCTAGCACACTTCCCTGAGGGAGGCCGTTCTGTTGCCGCCTCCAGCGGCTCTTCTGCTTGCAGAGTTCTACATAGAATCGTCTGTTTTCCAATAGTGATTTGATGACTTGCACTAGGTGGTAGTCGTGTCATGTCGTAGATCTTCGAGAGGAGCATCCTATGGTTCACAGTATCGTATGCAGCTGAGAGATCTACAAATACTGCGCCTGTGATTTTCCCTTTTTCAAAACCATCTTCTATGTGCTGGGTGAGGTTGAGTGTCTGTTCCGTGCAGGATTTGCCCGGGCGGAAGCCAGCTTGTTCTGGGATTAGGTGTTCTTCGATCAGGGGAGACAGGTGGTTCAGGATGAGACGTTCATAGAGTTTGTGGAGGTGGCAGAGAAGTGATATTGGTCTGAAGTTTTTGGGGTCCGAGGCGTCTTTGCCCGGTTTTAGAAGGGCAATGACGCGTGCCTGCCGTCATAGCTTCGGGATGTTATATGAAGAAGAGCAGTTCTTAAACAGCTCTAATATCCACTCTCTTGTCCTAGTAACATATCCTAAATCGTTTTATCCCATATGTGGCGAACTTAAACCAAGCAAGTTCGAGTGGTTTGGTGGGTCCACATCCTCCTCCTTGGAGCTTATCGCACCGTTTTTGTAGATACCGTCTGTTTTATCCAAGTATTTTCCTCTACATCTCCTTTTGCAGGAAACTTACTGCTCCAAATTTCTTCGCAAGGTAGGCGATCAACGATTTTCCGTTCTTTTCAGCGACCAAGCGTCACTTAAGTCTTGGGTAACGGCAGCGGCTGTGGAACACTTCCCATAAAGGACGTACAATTACAAATTATAAACGTGAACATTTTTTTTAAATTATTTATTAAGTAAATCTTAATTACCTGGAATTATATACAATGATACTATTAAGTAATAGAAGTTATTTCTTATATAACGTTTTAATACAATGGATAGCTTATCACAAAAAATAGAGTCTCTGCACGCAATTTTGATATAAAAAGATCAGATTCACATTCGAGTATTCTATTATTAATTAACATCAAAGACTATATACAAATCTACAAAGAAAGTGGTGCGCTAGATACATGGCTACACAGTGTGAAAACGTTTATGTTTACTTACCTTATGCGTGTTAGTATATTCTTAACACCAGTTAGTTGGATAATAAACAGTGTTGTATTAACAGTGAGACACACCACCACAAGCTGTTAGTAGTTGATGATTTGTATGAAAACGGGAGTTTTAAAACTAACTAAACACGTCTTAACAAAAATTGTAATTTACTTACGAGTACAAAATTTTCTTATAAACCAATTAATCTGTAAAATTAATTAAAATACAATTGTTTACGCACACAGAAATGATATAGGCTTTAAAAACTTCAACAAATCAAGACCACGTAAATTGTTCCATATATTATTCTAAATCTAACTGAAAAAACGGGAAAACGTAATCACTTTGTTTTTAGTCTACATAAAAGACTAAATGTGAACTAACTTTAAACTAAGCACATTCTACAATATATTAAGATATTAAAGGTGCAAAAATAAAATAACGAAAAGAATTTGCAACAAAAAAAACATACAGAATCTACTCGCTTACTCGTATTTATTCGCCCTAACTAAGCGTTGAATATATAAAACACCGCTGTTGGATTTTATTTTACAAGTTTGTTAATTCACACTGCAACTTTATATTTACAATAAAATAACTTACAATTGATTAATCTTACACCGAATCCCAACGAATCTGCTCGAAAATGCGATTTCGAAGTAAACTGCAGAAATGCAATCACAGATTAACTAGTACAGGGCCGCAGTGCTATCATACACTAACGGAGTACGAAAGTACTACGAGAGGACCATAGCCTCTTCTCAATTTAAATTTTTTGTCGTTATTTGCATTTTACACGTTTCTACAGTTCGAAAAAAAATTGGTATAAAGTTCGATAAAACAAATTGATTAGAAGACGGTGTAAAGTAAAGTTTAGTAATCATTATTTGGCAGCACAGTTATAACTAAATATAATTCGATTTTCCTTATTAGACACTTTCGAATAAATGACTCGAGATTCTACATACAAAAAAACCTGTTCAGACATTATTTAAAGCTTAGATCACTAAAGATCACTAATAAGTGATAAAAATATATATTGTAATTTATCACATATGCAATGTCAGTTTAAACAATTAAAATAATATACAATAAATAATGTAAATGCGAAATTGGGTACTGATCCCTTCATTTACGAGAATTTGAGTAAACAAATTTATTGCTCGAGAGCCCGCTACTATACTCCGTTCAGCACACAAACTCAAGCCTCTTGGACTAAATGGAGTATAAAAAAATTTAGTTAGACAAAAGATAAACAGCGGTTTAGATCTATATTTAAAGTAAAAACTTGTAAGCAAAATGCGTGGTTTCATCTTTGTTAAATTATTCGCGTAAATGGAGGTTTCGCCTGTACTTTCATTTATACTGCTAGCGCAGGTTCTAGATATTTAAAAATTAAAATTAAAAGTGAAGTATACTTCGCTTTTATACCGTATATAAGTTCGTCGATATAAATGAAAATAAATTTACACAAAACGGATTAAAGTGTTGAGCACTTGGGCCCTTTTAGGTTTCGATATGTAAGTTAGAATAAATATGTGTTGTCGAAAACGTAATAAAATAGGAACCCCAACTGCTTAAACAGCTTTCCATTGTATAAATAAAAGTGAAAATCTAACCACCCACTTTAACAAATAAACGTATACACCTCAGCAAACTACGGATATGGTAACATTAATGCCCAGGTTACCATTATTGTCAGCAAACAACTGGGCAATGGAAGTATCAAAAACAAGGCAATCTGAGCCCATTATGGCAGAAGCGACACCTTCGTGACTTGACCGAGGCATGGCTTCCCACGTTAACCGGCGTCGGTTACCATTTAACTCCAGTCTGGAAAAAAAATGCGTTAGAATACGAAATAAAATATCTAAGTGTTTTACCGATAAGCAAAGTGTTCCGCTTGTTTACGAGATCCAATTAACTGTACAATAGCAAAAAATTGTGTGTGACCATCGCATTTTTCTTGTTTTTCAAGAACTAACATAAAATGATGTCCGAAGCAACTCTGCATCATTACCCAATCTACAGCTCCAGGTAAATTAATGTCTGTCGCTAGAAAAACTATATCTTCTCCATTTAAAGTCGTTATGTTTTTATGAACGTGTTGTAAATGTCCCATAACCTTCTCTAACTGACCCTATCAACACATAATTATAAATTAGCACTTCTACAGCAATCAGCAGTTTATCTTCAACACGTTTATACGCTATTCATACGACCCTTATGGTACTATAGAAAATATCCACGAACAAAAAATGTTCGCAAACTGGTGATTTAAAGCAACGTCGCTTTATTTACGATGTGGACTGCGCCTTGATATTTCTCAAAAATGTAGGGAGCTTACGACACCGTCGATACATTTCAGGTTTTGTTGAAGCTTTGTTTATTTATATTCTCTGACGTTTTTAATTCAAATGTAATTTTTAGAAAATTCTATCTCAGATTTTTAGTTATAAATTTATAAAAATCACAAAATATCGCATTTTTGTACGTACAGTAAGATATGAATCCTAGAGAGATGAGAAATACCTCATTTTAAAGAAGATTTAATAAGCTTTAATTTGATACCAAACTTAAGTTTTGGTAAAAAAAATTGATTTTGAAAATTACATGTTCTAAGTGATACATGTACTAGATTCATAAGAGACACATTAGAGGTATTCAACGCATTGATTGCAATCAAAAGCTGTCATCTTTACGTCAATTCGATCAACACTTAGGATACGATTGTAATCGATCGTGACCAGTGGTGAATACAGGAAAACATTTTAGGGGTGTGAATAAAGTAGCTTTGGTAACGTCAGGAAAGACGCGTGGTGGAGTGTATATGGAACACCCCCAGCCAAGGAAGTTCGGAGGTTCAACCAAAGAAAGAAATGTTTTGAAATTTCTGATTGTTTTCGTTCGGACCAACATGATAATAGAAGTATATAAAAATGCAAGATTTGGGGAGGGGAGGGGTGTCATGACCCCCTTTGTATCGGCGCCTGATTGTGACCGATTTGCCTTGTCCAAATTTTACGATACAAATCGTAGTAATCATAGTCACTCCGCATGCACGAATTGAATTTGTCAAGATACAAGCCAGTCAACTACTATATATAAGTTTAACTTTATTCACTGCCATTTGGCTTACAAATTTGGTCGTGTTGTCTATACAAATATATTACATTTTCTTATCCCTTCTCCCCCCTTAACTTTTTCCTCCTGCTCCATACTTCCTCCATCCATTCCGCTCCTTTTCCGTTTTCATCTAAGATATCCACTGTTTTCATCACCTCTTCTCTTAGTTCCCTGCATCTCTTTCTCATGTGGTTCAGATCTTCCATTTCTTCTCCACATAGCCTACACAACTTTTCTGGTTCTTCCTTCCAATATTTGCTCCCTAACTCCTCGTCGCCACATCTGAACCTTGCCACTATTTTTTACTTTTGTTGCTTTTAATCTCACTGTCTTTTAAATATTCCGGCACCCCTTCACCCTTGATATCTTTATAATTCCTATTATATCTGCTCTCTTTTATCTTTGTCTATCTTTCTTGTTTTTCGATGTCTCTATCTCTCCTTATTATTTCTTCTCTTGTCCCTACCCCCTCTTCTCTTAATCTCTCCACTTCTTCACTCGCGTACCCGTTTCTTTTGTAATACTCTTCTCTGCCCTCCTGCCCGTACTTCACTTTCCCTCCCTTTATCTCTTGCCAACATTCTTGCAGAATTTTGCAATCTGTTCTTTCCCTCATTTCTTCCTCGTATTTTATTGCTCTTTTTCCTGTCTCAATCCTTATTTTTTCTATCTGAACCTCCTCTCTCACAATATACCCCGGTGTATCCCTGTCCAATCCTAACACCCATCTCCAGTATTTTTCCTGTAGCCCCTCTACCTCCCTCCACTCCTTCCAGCCCCATATTTCCACTCCATACATTACCACCCCTTTATTAATTTTTCGAACAGCAATTTTCTTTTTTTTATATCCATCTTGAAAATTCTTTCCCCCACACCCTATACTTGTCCTATTAGCCTGTTTCCTTTCTTCACCCTTTCCATTATGTGTTCTCCCTCTTTATTATCCTGTTTCATCGTGTAGCCTAGGTATGTAAATTCCTTCACTTGTTGCACTTTCTCATCCCTCCATCTCCACTCCTCCCTTTTTCTTTTCCCCCCTCCTTTTCTAAATATCATTATCTTTGTTTTCTCCGTGTTTACTTCCAATTCTTTTTTTTCATATATTTTTCTAGCGTTTTCATCATCTCTTTCATTTCCTTTTCCTCCTTAGCCACCAGCACTATGTCATCCGCATACGCCAACGACCATACCTTAGCTTTCCCTACCACTATCCCTCCTGTCTGTTGTCCTCTCATTGTCTCTTCCAGATCCCCCGTATATACCGAGAACAGGCTTGGGCTCAGTGGACATTCCTGCCTCAACCCTCTCTTTGTTATGAATTTCTCACTCTCTTCCCCATTCACTTTAACCCTGCTTCTCGTTTCTTCGTATATTTCCTCTATTCTTTGTATTAATCTTTCATTGATTTTTTTTCTTTTCATATATTCCCACAGCTTTTCCCTATTCACTTTGTCAAAAGCAGCTTTTAGGTTACGAATAGTGCTACCATTTTCCCTCTTTTCTTTTCTAGTTCTTTATTTGCTAAGTGTTTCATTATATATATGTTGTCTATCGCCCTTCTTCCTTTTCTGAATCCCGCTTGTCCGTCTGGTACCAAACTTCTTTCCTCTATTTCCTTCTGTAATCTTTCTTGCAGTATTGTCGCGTACAATTTGTATGCCGAGCTCAGTAATGTTACCCCTCTATAATTCTCGACTTTCTTTTTTTTCGCCTTTTTTATGTATTGGGCATATTATTCCCTCTCTCCATCTCTCTGGGAATCCTTCCCCTTTCCATATTTTGTTTATTATTTCCGTCATCCTATTTGCTACATTTTCTCCACCGTATATCCACTCTTCTCCTTGTATCCCATCTTCTCCTGTCGCCTTTCCTTTTTTTATATTCTTTATCGCCTCTATTACTTCTTCCTCCCTTATTCTATCCCTATCTCCTTCTTCTTGTCTTACTACCGCGTCTTTCCTTTTTTCTTTTTCCTGCTTTTGTTCTGCCCCTCCCAACAGGTTCCGAAAATATATCTCCCATTCTTTAATTTTTATTCCCTTTATCGTCCTGTTTTTTTTCCTCTGCTTCTTTAGGTACTTCCATACATCTTCTTCCGTTTTTATTCCTTTAATCTGCTCCTCTTGTTTCTTTTTGTTTTACTTCTTCTTTCTATCGCATGTTTTTTGTATATTTTTACTGCTTCTTTGTATTCTTCTTTTTCTTTCTTCCCTTTTTCCACTGTCTTAATGCTCTTCTTGCCTTTTTCTTTGCTTCCTTGCATTCCTTATCCCACCATTTCTTCCATCCAGTTTTCTCCCCTTCCATTTTCTAAATCTGACTCTCTCTGTTGCTTTCTCCATCATCTCTCTCATTTCCTCTACACTTTCTTGTACTTCCTTCCCTATCCATACCGCTTTCCCTATTCTCTCTTTATATCTTTTATACTCTCTTCTGTCCACTTTTTTTTAGTTATGTACTTCTCCTCTTCCTCTCTCTCTTCTCTTTCCCTTCCTTCCATTGTCAATTCCAGTGGTTGATGGTCTGACTCTACTCTTTCTCCCACCTTAAACATCTATACCTTTTCTGCGGCCTCTTCATTTGTCATTACAAAATCTATTATTGATTCTCCCCTTCCTCCTATGTACGTAAATTCCCCCTTTCCATCATCTTCTCTGTTCCCGTTCATTATTTCCCACCCTTTTTCGTTGCACAATTCCTTTTTTCCTTGTCCTTTGTTTGTCTCTTTCCCGTCCCTTTTCTTATAGAAGTATATAAAAATGCAAGATTTGGGGAGGGGAGGGGTGTCATGACCCCCTTTGTATCGGCGCCTGATTGTGACCGATTTGCCTTGTCCAAATTTTACGATACAAATCGTAGTAATCATAGTCACTCCGCATGCACGAATTGAATTTGTCAAGATACAGGCCAGTCAACTACTAACTAGCATAGTAGAAAACAAAAAAATACTGCTACCATCTAATATGACTCAACAAATATCGATCGATGCGATTACATCGCAATCACGATTCTAGAGTTGAATCCATCTATTTTGAAATTATTTACAAATATGGCGGACTTGCATTTTTGGTTTCCTCGTTAAATTTTAATCTACGTTTGTGGATAACAGTTTGGTGCTAAGATTTAACGTTTGGGCGTAATTTGCTATTTTCCGAAAAATTTAACGTTTCCCGTGCTTTAAGCGCCCCTTTTGCGTTGTATTAAGTTCGTTATACACTGATTACTCTCGATATGTGGGAAAACTGTCACAGAGCAAGAAAAATCATGGTTTTTACCCAAGTAAAACTTGTTAAAATTTAACCGAAGTGTCCTGTTCGGCGGAACGCAATAGAAGGGGAAGAACAGGCGAAGAAACTCCTCCGGTTCTCTACACGTGCACAAACATCATAAATTTAAATAGAAGAAGTTACTTAACTAACGGCCTGCCAGTAGGTACTGAAGTCCGTTACGGAACCCAGCGAAAGTTGAAGTGTCGGTACAAACAAACGTGGGCCAGTAGTTACGAAATCACCGGTAACTGGTTTTGTATTTTTATTAGTCGCTGATATTTTAGTAATCAAGTAACGAGGACAAAGTCACCGACTACTTCACATAAATTTACAAGATCCCCACGGGAAATAAAATATAAGGCAATGCATACAATGGTGTGATTAAAAATTAGGACGTCAGAGAATATAAACAAATAAAGTTTCAACAACATATGAAATCGTCAAAACATCTGACGTTTTTTTCTTGGTTTGTTTCTACTACGTCATTATCGTGGGTGTGACTCTTAATGTTGTGTAAACTTTAATATTGTTATCTTTTGTGGTTCTTCTGTTTAACGTGGCTTGAGTGTGTGATTATGTCTAGGGTGCCACAGTGTGAAAATTACCGACAGAGGTCGAATTGTTGGCTTACGTGAAGGTGGTTTCCGTATAAGGAAATTGCAAATCGTCTTAACCGGAACCAATCCACTACCATGCGATGTTATCAAGCATG
This sequence comes from Aquatica leii, assembly GCA_035610365.1. NCBI lineage: Eukaryota > Metazoa > Arthropoda > Insecta > Coleoptera > Lampyridae > Aquatica > Aquatica leii. Next base: position 35,980,404 of record CM069439.1, read on the forward strand.
GACTAGGGACGCTCAGAATCATCGTAGACAAGGAACTGGGGGACGGAAGAAAACAAATGAGGTGCAGGACCGCCATCTTCGACTTATTGCAATAAGACATCGATTTTTCAGTACCAGATCAATCGCCGATCTTGTGCAACAACTCCAGTGATGAATCCCGATTCTGTTTGGGGATGCATGGTGGTCGTATGAGAGTCAGACGAAGTCGTGGGGAACGACGAAATGTTCAAACTCCCCGTTGAGTGGGGATTATAGTATGGGGTAATATAGGCTACTCCAGCAGAATAATGCCTGTCCCCACATAGCAAGATATTCTATGAACCGATTTAAAAAGGCTAATGTTAATCTCATGACCACCCAGATCTCCCAACCTTTCATCCATTGAACACGTGTGGGACATTATGGGTAGAAGATTGGGACGTATCCGACACAGACACAGAAAGCTCTCCTAGATAAATTGCAAGTTGCGTATGATACAATAATTCCTTCCTTCCAAGTTTCGTCACAAAATTCATACCCCTTCTTGGTGTTGGTTTCAACGTTACAAGAGTATAATAAGCACATTCTTTAGATTTTATTATATGAAAAATAAACGCAGATCCAGAGAAGCAAAAGATACATAAAGTATGATGGAACTGGTTATTTTAGATTTTATGCAAAAATATTAGTGTCTAGAAGAATGAAGATATCAAGCTAAAAAGGGAACTGAGGGTTAGACTCAGTCAAAGACCATATTGATATTGTTCAAATTCTTAAGCAAATCTGCACTATACTTGATTTGACGAATGGGACGACCAAGTCGTGCTCATCCAGGCGGAAACATATCGTATTTATGTATGACTGTAGGACACATTGATGCAAGGCTGAATCATGTTATTTACTTATAGCCGTCTGCCAAGCTTCTGTGCTATGCATCAAAATATACACATTTAAAACAGTTAACGGTTACCGTTTGAAGTACAGCTGTAGACTTACCTGCCAAGAACATGAAGCTCCAGGACAAGGACAGCTATATGGACGAAATTCACATATTTCTTCGTGTTCAGCCTTTTCGTTTAAACCAAGAGAAACTCGACAACCAGTTTGTTTATGTTTACATGGAAACATTAAATTATTTGCCACTTTTTCCATAGCTAAGTTACGAATGTTACCTAAATCAAGAAAGTACGATGAAATTCGAACGGTAAATTAAACAAAACACGATGCTAATACATGACTGATTGTTTCTACAAAACAGAGAATATGTGTAATATTTTGCATACGTTTAATTTATGAGTAATTATTTATATGTAATAGAATGTTATCAGGTTATAACCACGTGCTTAACGGTAATAGAAATGAGAAAAATAATAGTGAATAACTGAGGTTGATGAAGGCTTACCTAACGTTCCCCGACATGTAGGACAGCAAGATAATTTAGGACGACAACTTGAACAAACAAGATGACCAACATGACATTGCATTATTGGAGGTAATACAATTTCAAAACAAACAGGACATTCAAAAAGGGCTGCTAATTCGTCTGTAAGTGTTCCAGGGCTTGTTGGTATAATTGGTAGTTGATTGGTAGAACCGGCTGTTGCTCCCGAGCTCGATGGTTCGCCACTACCATTGTTACCGCGCCCGCGTTTTTGCATTTGTAGTTGAGCCATGCCTAAAAATACAAACATTAAACAAAACTATATAAAAAAACAATAATTTTTAAAGTTTACAGATCCTGGGTACTTACTAAACGACGCATCGAAATATTCCACGTTTTAAAACAACCCACTAAATATATAGCTTCATTCCAAGCTTAGCCCAACTTTGCTTACACGAACTACTTCGTTAAGCAACTTGGTACTTTTTGGTGTCTACTATTTGCCCCCACTTAATTAATTCCCCTTACCTTTATTATTACAAAAATTTATCGGTTACATTTTTAATTTTCTCCAGTCACAAAATGAAAAAATCATTACTAAACAAACAAAAGTTTCTACATGTATAAAACCATGCCAAGGATTGAAGCTGGAAGAAGATCGAGAAGTATAGATCATCAAGTGCGCATGGAAACGGTTTCAGCAACAGTACAAGTACAAGACAAACAGGTAAATAATCAGAGAACGGTGTAAAAGCCCTCCAGTGTACCTTTTAGGAATACTTCTGGGTGATATGATGACAAATGAAAAAGAAAGAGCGCGCACAGAACCGAATGAACCAACTACAAGAAAATATGTGGAAAGAAAACAAGAAAAGAAATAGGTCTACAGACGCAGAAAAAACTGAATCCCCCCAAAGGAGTAATACCCAAAAAAAGAGTTATACATAAGCTATGCTAACAACTTTGAGAAGCGAATTATCACGTGCACAAGAAGAGAAGCTAATAAATCGCTCAAGAATATCACAAAAAAAGGACGAATTACTTTATGTCAGAAAGCAAAGAAAATGGATAATTAATCCAAATCAAAAATATTATAAATCAAATACAAATCACAAAACCGACCGAAGTAGTAATAAATATCTTGACCACAAGATATATAAAGAACCCCAGGAACAAACAAATAAGGAGAAAAAAATGGAAAACATTGTAAACAAGAAACAGAACATAAGAACAACACAAAAATCAAATAAAGCAGAAGAAAAAACAAATGAAATAAATAGAAGCAAAAAACAATAAAAAGAGGAAAGTTGGTAGACCAAAGAAAAACTGAGAAATAGAACTTGCGGAAGAACAGATAAACGAAAGAAAGACTATGAATTGTGGCTCAACAAAAAAAGAAATGGAAGAACTAGCTGAACTCACAATACTCGACGCCCTAACAGGAAAAAGGGATGAGAAAGAAAGAAGGAAATCGCCAAGATACTGGACTGGATAAATACAAATAGCCCACAAATTGCTTTGGTCACCAAACTGAAAAACCTGTAATTAGATGTAAATAAACCAAAACAAAAAGTAGGTGCAAAACTACAAGAAAGGAAGACATGCAAGATAACAAACGTTAATCTCAGTGGTCAGTGGATTATTTTAAGTGTGATCTTAGAACAGTTCTTATAAGGTGTGGATGCTCTAGAAACTATCTTAGACAAATAGACAAGGGACAGGAAAATGTATGCAATATCCAGATACAGTAATTGAAGTACCAAGATAGAAACGCAATGTGAGAAGCTGCTGCAATGAAATTTTTTAAATTAGTTTTCTTTATCATATTGTGCTTCCAGTTTATTGTACTGTAAAACATATTACGAATAAAATTTAAAAACAATTCTTGTTTAGTATTAAAATTCAATAGTTCCTGATGTTTACTTTCTAAAATCTGTCACATGCTGACAACAAAGCAGCTAACTGACAACCATTTCTTTAGCTTAACTACAAACTTCAAAAAAGTTTGTAGGTATAATGTAGCCGGTAAATCAATTATAAATGCAGAACAACATAGATGAGTTTTTAATGACAAAAACATCAAATATCTACATACGATTACAAACCAATAATTGCAAATACGGTGATGAAGAATGTTAGAATTCCAAAACATGTATATGTACATTAAATGTTACCTCAGAATCAATTGTCAAAAAGTTAGGTTAATTAATGCAAATGAGATAAAAATAAAACAGCTAGAAAAATTAGTTCTATATTACGTATAAAAATATGTAGAATTAACTTTCACGTACCTAATGGAGAGGTAAAATCCCTGCTTATTGTCAAAAATGCAGTTTTCTACCTAAAACAAAGCGATTTTCTAGTAATTAATGTCAATTAAGGTAAAGAAAAACAAATTGCAAAATACTTCTAAGGCAATTAGGAACCTTACTTTGTTTATATAATCTTGTTCATAGAATACACTTAAACTTATATTACGAAATCCTCGGAACGAAATTTTATTTTTCGTTTGCGTATGTTTTTATCGTTCATGCTGGTATTTTTTCTAACTGCAGTTTATCAACACATATATTAAGAATACGCCATATCCAAAACGTCACAAAATACATGAGTTCTGATTAGAAGACATTTTGTATACATATATAGGATGTATGAGAAATGATTAGATAATAGTTTTTTTTAACTAACGCGACGTTGCCAATATGACATAATACTACTAGTAGTGACGAAAATTGTATACTTGAAAGTTTTTGCGATGGTTAGTAACACAGACGAATATACTAAAAACCGTAATACCAGTTATTTAACTTTATTGCATTTTACAGGTTTTTTTTTACAGCTCAAATTGTACTACTGTTTCATAAACAATTCTAAGCGTGCTTGCTATTACTTTTGGTTCTACATATAAAAAGTCTTTATTCTTTCTCTCTACACATTCTATATTTCTTTTACTTCATTGTAAATAGTTCAATAATTCATTTCAAACTGCACACACGCACTTTTTTCGTTCGATGAGCATCTGCCAAGCAATTATAAATGAGCAATGACGTTAAATACACGTAATTGTTATTCCCTGAGAGTAACGTTGCTAATTTTTTGCCATTTTATTGGCCAAATTACAATTGTTTTACATAGTCGCAAAAACGGTACGCTATTTTGTTTTACTATCGTTTCATAATTTTCATATTTTTCTTGTATTTAATTTGTATAGTCCCATCCAATCAAAAATAGCGTTACGTAAAGTTAAACTAAAAACTTACATAACTAATTGTTTCATTGCTAACGTTAAGATGTACATACTCAAATTCATTACAAAAAACATAGTCGTGGTTACGTGGAGTATGTTACAAAGATACTCTATTAACGTAAACATGATGTAATAAGAACGGGATCTGGTTTGATGAGCTATTCCGACAAACCCTACCTACTGTTGTTCTTCAACTTAAAAATTAGTCTGTATATGCTTGTCAACTACGCGATTGACTAACTTTGCTTTGCCAGTTTTTAAACGTTTCATCACATACCCTTAGATCCCAACACGCTCAAACATACTTTTATCATACTCAACATCTAAAAGAAAGTTAACAAGTGGCGCCACCTGTAATAAGACACGGCAACTACATCAACAATAAATGGAAGGAATTCATTTTTCCGTAACATCAAAAGACGTTCCTTTACTGGACATCATCAGTGTCGTTGAGACAACACCGTTAGAACTGATACAAAAGAAAAAATTATAGAAACATCACTAAGCAGAAGGATAATGCTCTTAAAGGCATACGGAACAACAAGTCTATCAAAATCCTTCCACTCGACAAGCAAAACGGCAAAAGTTATTATATGGACTCTATATTATCTTCTTCTTCTTCTTCTTCACTTCAGGTTTTAGGCACTTTGCCTGTTACGGTACCCATCTTTTTCTCGGTCTTCCGATATCTCTTCTTCCATGGCATTGATAAAATCTGACTTTGGCTGGTATCCTCTTCTCGTGCATCCGCTCTACGTGTTCTTTCCACTTACTTCTATTTTCCTTAATTTTCTCGTTGATATTCAAGATGTTTAATTCCGTTCTTATATCTCTATTTCTTAGTCTGTCCAGTTTTGTGCAACCTTTCACTCTTCTTAGAAATTTCATTTCTTGCGCTTGTATTCTACTTTCTTCTTTTTTCGTTGTTATCCATGTTTCACTACCGTATAAGAGGGTTGGTACAGCTATCGTCTTGTAAAATTTTATTTGTGTGTCTTTTCTTGTTTTATTCTTTAATTTTCTGCTGATAGTTCCGCAAATATGTGTGAATTTATTCAGTTTTTCCTCTGTCTTTACTTCGGTCATACGATATATCGCAGCCTAAATATTTAAAGTGTTTTACCTGTTCCAATACTGTATCATTTACGACTATCTTTGTCCTAACTGGGTATTTGCCTGAGAAAGCCATGGTTTTCGTTTTGCTTGCTGATATTGTCATGTCGTATTTTTGACAGATCGTTTGTAGAGTATATATATTTCTCTCTGTAGGTCGTCTTCTGTTTCCTCTAAGAGTACTAAGTCATCGGCATATAAAATAGAGTTTAAGGTGGTGTATTGGTCTAAGTATATACCTGTAGGGCATTTCGTTTTCCACTCTTTCACTATGGCATCTATATATATGTTAAATAATGTTGGTGAAATACAGCAGCCTTGTCTAACTCCCTTGTTTATTAATATTTCTCTAGTTAACTTTCCGCCCGTATCTATTGCAATTTTGGTGTCAATGTATAAACTTTGTATTGCTCTCGTTAAGTGTTTTGGGTATCCCCGTTCTTTCATAATACTCCATAACTTGCTTCTGTTTATATTGTCAAAAGCCTTCTCAAAGTCTATAAAGCTCATATGTGTTTCTCTGTTGTATTCTCTGTGTTTTTCTATGATTTGTTGTATTGTGAATATTCCATCTATTGTCGATCTTCCTTTTCTGAAACCCATTTGTTCTTCTTCTATAAGTTCTTCTGTTATGATTTTCAGTCTATTATTTAGTATCCTGGCATAAATTTTATATGCGGTGTTGACTAGGCTAATTCCTCGGTAGTTTTGAGGGTTATTTTTATCACCTTTCTTGAACAGCGGGATTACTTTTGCTTTTTTCCATTCATCAGGGACGGTGCAGTTTTTCCAGCATTTATTAAATAAATGTAAAAGTCTAAGGTGTAATATAAGTCCACCGTATTTCCAGAGTTCAGTATTGATACCATCCATACCAGTCGCTTTTCTGTTTTTTGTAGCTTTGAAAGCTCCTGTCAGTTCTGTTAAATCTATATCATCCAAACCGCTTACGTCTTCTTTTTGTATTGTTGTTTCATCTGCGTTTTCATTGTACCACAGCTGTTCGTAATGATTTATCCAGTTTTCTTCGTCTATGTTGTTTATTTGTATTCTATCATTTTCCTGGTTGTTTAAAGATTTCATTACTTTATAGGCCAAGTTTTGTCTTCCATGTATGTCATGTTCGATGTTACTTATAAATCTATCCCAAGACTCTTCATTGGTTTTCTAGTAATTTCCTTCACGACATTTCTGTTTTGTTTGTAAATTTCATGATTAGCTTCAGTGGGGTTGTTAAGATAATGTATGTATGTTTTTTGTTTTTCTTTCACTGCTTCTTCTATTTCATGTGACCATATTCTTAATCCTTTCCTTTTTCTGATTTTTCTCTTTTTACCCAAGACTTCGCATGCTTGTTTTATACTTTGCCATTCCGCATTTATATCTTCTTTTGTATCTGTGCATTCTAATATTTTGTTTAGTCTATTCTGATATAGTTGTCTTATACTTTCTTCTTCAAGTAGATATACTTTGAAAACTTCTTCATCTAGCCTTGCTGGTTTTCTTATTTTTTTTCCACTTTTTGTACGTTTCTATTGTTGATATTACTAGGAAATGGTCTGATCCTATGTCTGGTCCTCTATGTACCCTTGTGTCCTTGACTTGTCCAGCTAGTTTGTTATTTGTAATTATGTAGTCTATAATCGACCTTTGTCCTCTTGCCGTCCAAGTGTATTTATGTATATCTTTCTTTCTGAAGAAACTATTTGTTATTTTTAGTTCATTAAAGGCGGCAAAGTCTCAAAGTAATTTTCCGTTTTCGTTACATGTATTTTCACCGTAACATCCAATTACATGTGGGATAGATTGATTTCCTATCCGGGCGTTAAAATCCCCCATCAATATTACTTGGTCGGTTTTGTTGTATTTATCCATTAAAGACTGTAGTTTTTTGTAAAAGGTTTTGGATTCGTCAGCTTTCCCTTCTTCTGGTGCGTATATGGCAATCAATGTTACATTTCCTCTTGCAGACTTTATTCTTGCTGTGATAATGCGTTCGTTAATATATTCGTAATTTTTTATATTCTCTTCCCATTTTTGTGTATGGATAGTGCTATGCCTTTACTTGCTCTTTGTTCTTGCCGTACTCCACTGTAAAACATCACATATTCATCTACATATTTTGACCCTTTTTTCTTTTTCTTTGTTTCGGGTATAGCTGCAAAGTCAATTTTCATATTTGCTAGCTCTTTAGCTAATTCCATTTCCTTCTGTGCCAATCTCCTTACATTCCAGGTTGCAACTTTTATGGTTTTATCAATCCATCGTTTATCCTTTTTCTTTGCGTTCGTCGTCATCTGTAAATCCGTCCGGTTTCCGAGGCTACTTTGGGTACTGCAAGTAAATTGAAAATTTTTACGAGAGCTGGTTACTAGCCATCTGCTAAACCTTATTACTGTCAGGACCAGGTTTTTCTGTTGGGGTTGTCTCCCTTAGCCGAAAAAATCCGGTTTTAAGGCGCCGGAGACTCGCCTTTCGCCCTCTTCCGTCTGCTACATGACATACATCCATTTCATCCATTGCATGCCATGCATTGCCCAGGGGTTACGCGGCTCATGCCTTCGTGGACGTGGAAGTCGGACTTGCTGGAAGAGCTGTTCATGTTCAGAAGGCATTTCTCAGGATTTTGTAGAGTGTGTTTATTCGACATCACACACCCCCCCGAGACCCCACTCTATATTATCTACGACCAAAAATCAAAGAGGTTCTAAAATAAAGGAAGTGCCAATTATTGAACAATGAACCAACAACAAGTCTGGAGAAGAAGATTTACCAGACTTCCGTATCTGCATTTACTACCTAAGATACACAAAAGCAACATGCCAGTTCTCGTAATAGACCTACATACCAGCTACATAAGTTTCTACTACCGATCGTGTAACAACAGCCTATCCTTTGTCAAGAACTCCGCGTGCGAAATATGGCAAAAAGGTTGCAAGGTAAAAAGCGTCAATAAGCTTCTAAGCGGTCAGGGAATATTAGCAATAAGATCCGCGCAGGCTTACATCACGGTTTTTACGGAAACCGCACTAGTTTTGAGCGATTTACTGCCGATAGATTTACTGTTATAGGAAACCGCAACGCTAAAACGTATCGAGAGATTCCAACTTGGAGAGGAAAACATCCCGGGCTGGCGGTACTACACAGACGGATCCGTATTTGAGCAAGGAGACGCGGGAGCAGCTTTCGCACTGTTCCAAAACGATACCGAACTAACCGTGAAAAAGATGAAGTTGGCAAACGGCTGCATGATCTTCCAATGTGAATTAATCGGCATACGAGGGGCACTTCAGCATTTACTGAGACAGACGCAGGACGTACCGGAGAGAGCAGCAATCGTATCCGACTCGAGAGCTGCGCTTAAGGCTCTGACGAGCGTCTCCAAACAAACGGAGCTGGTCTTCGAGGTCTGGAGACTCATAAGACAAGCGAACGACAAAACGCGATTGGAGTTCCGCTGGACAAAGGCTCACGCGGGAACAGCGGGAAACGAACAATCCGATTAACTAGCGAAAGAGGTAGCCTTAGCCGACGACATCGACGTCGAATATAGCCGAATCTCGAAAACCGCCATTAAAAACCGACTTCGCGAGCGAACGAACGCGGCATGGAACGAAAGATGGAGAAACGCGAGCACCGGAAGAAACGTGTACACGTTTATACCGACGCTAGAGATTAGAAGGTCCGTACCCGTGACGCTCGACAGCAACACGGTACAACTAATGAGTGGCCACGGCAATTTCAAAGCCTACTTGAACAACATCGGGAGATCAGACACAGAGCTATGCGAGTGCGGAGGCAGAGACGACGCTCATCACGTCCTCTTCAGCTGTCCACTGACGCAACAGCAACGTGGAATCGCGGACGCCAGGTTACCACGTATCGGACTAGCATGGCCAACGAACACGCGAGAAATCGGTCCAAACGCGACGCGCGAAGAATGGTGGCGGGAGTTAAAACGGTTCGCGAACGCCCTCGATAGATTAAAACCGGATTCGACGGAAGTAATACGCGATCGGAAACGACAGAAACGACAGTAACATGGAAGGGAAACGACGCGTTAAATTTAGATAAGATTTAGTCAGTAATTACCTAGTAGAAATAATTTTAATAATTTAACAAAGGGATGGGTCGGCGCGCACGGGGCAACACGGGAGGGAGGTTTATTAAAATAGGTTAGGTTTAGGCTTTCTTACGGGCCCGGCTCAGCATCGTGTCGCTCGTCTCCCATTAAAGGGAGAGGAGTGCGGCCGACGCCGTGACACGCGTCTGCAAGCGAATGGAATGGAGCAGGAGCACTGCCCGGACGGGACGCATGAAGCGAGGCTGGTCTCTTTAAGAAAGCAAGTAGGTTAACGGGGCCGAACCGCATCGCTTCCGACGCGATCGGGATAGACACTAGATCTTTTCTTACCCGAGAAAAGATCGAACCGAAACACAGCGGACGCGACCGGTGAAGGGACGGGGGGCTAGATTTAGGACTCGACGGAGAACGAGCTGCGAAAATCGTACATCGTCGCTTTCTCGAGGGTGAGGGGCTGCTCTATCTGCGCCTGAGGAATGCGGCCCTGAAGGAGGAGGGGGCACGCCGCCTAGACGGGACGCGGTCGTAGCTGCTTGTTTCGATGGAGAGTCAACTAAAATTAAGTTAGGTTAGACAGATCGTAGAGTGTTGATAGGGTCCAACGGCACCAAAGGACAAGAGTGACGCGAACGGACGCTAAGTGCGGGTAGCGTCACGCGGACGCCAAAGTGCGGAAGTGAGGCCACGGGGCCTACGCAGTGATGAGTGCGTTGGGACAACTTTGCTGCGATCTTAGATTAAGCAAAATGGACTTAAAAATTTATTTTATCTTATTTTATTTTATTGTACTTTATTTTATTTATTTTATTTTTATTTGTTACCTTATGTTCTATTTTATGTTCGTGTATTTATCAACTTTATTTCTTTTCTTACTTTATTATTACTTTTACTTATTTTATTTGCACCTTATGTTTCTACATTATGTTCATCCTATCTATCAATTTTATTTGTTTTATTATATCTCATTCGTTGTATTTGTTTCATATTTTGTTTACTTTGTTTTTATTTTGATTTTTATATGATTTCGTTTAACTTTTGTTGACGTAGCTAATAAGATAGAATAAGACAGGTTAGCATGTAAGTGGACGAGCTGGAAGGAAATGCAGCGAAGCTAGATGCACCGAAAGGAGCATCTAGCTTCGACCTGCAACTCCGGAAAGTTACAGCCAGAGGGACTGGAGCAGATTAGGGCTAGAATTAGTTTCAAATATGTAACTTTAAGTAAGAAAATTAGGATTAAGCAGGAATGTAATGGATCATTTGTAATACCGATTCAGGAGGAGATGTAATGCCGAAAGGCGGTGCATCTGCCTGCTGCAATCAAGACGATTGTAAGCATATTAGATAAATAAATTGTATTGTCAAGAACTCCAAGCATTTCGTTGATAATCTTTTTTTTAGGCGAGGGAAAATCTACATAGACACTTTCGCTTAGTATCCACGACAAGAATAGTGTGGGACTCACGCTGGTATCATACCGCGCGCGCATACTCACTAAAACCTCTCTTTTTTCGACGTGTACTTTCTTGAACGTACCCTTCCCTTTGTCTTGGTCTGCTTGCTAAATATACGCATGTCGTTATTATTATTATTTCCTTCTTGCCTCGCTCCATTTGGTACCATGGAACAGCGTGTGTTCCGTGCCGTCTATGTCTGCAGAGCAATATAAACAGTTTTGTTGATCTTTGTCTCCACTTTGTTTACAGTGTTGGTAACGTGTGCTTCAAACTTTTTATGTTCATCTAAGTAATACCCCTAAGTATTTGACGTTTTTGGTACTTTGAATTTTTAGTACGTTAACAAGTATCGTTCTCGCTAGACCACTGCGTGATCATACGGAGAGCCTTAATCAATTTACGGTTGATGTCTTCAGGTTTGCTACTCGCCAGAAGAATCGCCAAATCGTTCGTGTAGCCTATCTTCTAGTTATCGAGGTACGCTTTGATTATGTTAACTAAAACATTTTTTTGCCGCTCGGATAGTTTTTTTTTATTAAAAAAGTTTTTTACGTCTAACTGCCTATCTGGCAGTGGTGTTCCGTACTCTCTTCATAATTTCTTCTATCGCATGGATCGTAGATTTTTTCTATCTGAAACCGAATTACAATTTCGACAACTTGCTCTTCTATGGTGCTTCGTCCAGTTTCTTTTTAATCAGTGTTTCGTATAGTGTTGCCAACACGTTAATTAGACAAATTGGCTTGTAAGAACCTTCAATGCTCTTTGGTATTAGTACCACTTTCGCCGTCTTCCAGTTTTCCGGAAAAGTTTACCCTTCAAGTAGTATATTCATGAATACTTAAATGGTTTTGGTACAATACATAGTGGCAGTCTGACTGCCTCTGGCGCTTAATCCCATCTGGTCTTCCGGTATTTTGTCCCTGACTCGTCTCTAGTGTACATTCTTTCATACGACGAAAAATTTGTTTAATGCGTCTTCAGTCTTTTCTTCGGAGATTATTATCTTCGTTTCCGTGATTGTTTCTTTTGCGATAATTTTGTATACCAGTCCCCACGGGTCCTGGTCTATTTTCTTGCATGGCGGCTCCTAATTAACTTGCCTTTCTTATCTGATATCTCTGCTTTTAGCTTTTTGTTTTCATCGCGCATGTTTTTATAGACCGTCAGTAATTTTTTAAGGTGGGCAGGTAACTCTCGCTTTGCTCTGCTGGTTTTCCTCTTCCAAATTTCCATTACGCCATTAAGACGGTGATGGTTGCTCTACCTTCCGCTTTCTTAACGGCCTAACTGAGTTGTTTTTCGGAAGCTATCTGCTTGCTGTCGAAAGTCAGCAGTATTTGTATAATTTCTTCCTATTTTATAAACATCAGTTTCGCTTTCTTTTGTCTCGCTTTCTTGTGATTTCTGTCCCCTATTTCAAAAAGAATAAGATTATGGTCACTTGCAGTTGCATCTCCCACTTTCCCATTTAGAACCCGTTTTACTAGTTTTTTCTCCTCTCGAACGTCGGTTTGCTGCCCTGGTTTAGTATCGCTATATTCGTAAAATCGATGAAATCTACTACTAGTATCTGTTCTCTTTTGCCCTTTCTCGAGTGCCATCGCTTAGCTTTGGAGTTTAGGTCTCTCATCAGAAGAGCTTCTTTTCTCGTGCCTGTCATGTTTCTCGTTATCGAGTCGAAATCCGCTGTGTGAATATCTGCATCTTTACATTGCGCGAGAATTACGCCCAAAAGATGTCTAATTTTTACGTAGGCGTTGTTTGGCTCGAAGGTCATGATTCTAATAGTTTTATATAACTGCTTTATGTTTACTTTTTAACTACACTGTATATTCATTACACCATGTTTTTCCCCAGATCGACTTGAAGTTAGGCAATATCGTAATATTATTGTTAAAATGAGAACCCTAAACTGTCATTCAAGAACGCAGTCGTCATTTCTCAGAAAAAATATAAATATTAATTAATTTCTATGATGAAGTAATGATATTTTGGCGAAATTGTTATATAGTTTTATAAGAAAAAAATTGTGATGCTAAAATCGTCTTACGTATTAATTAATTAACAAAATGGAAGCAACTTTAAAATCTCTATCCCAAGATGCTGATTCAGATATGGAATGCTCTGATAATGATTGTTTAGACGAGTACGATTATTACAATACAGCAGACGATAACGACATTGAACAAATAGATCCAAGTAAAACTGACCCTGAGTATTTCGAATACGAATGTCTCACTGAGGAACAAGTGGAACGGTTGCTTAACGAAACTGTTGAAATATTGAGCAATAATCTTCAAATAACACCTTCTCTTGCCAAAGTAGTAATTTATACTAATATTGATTTATAATGTACGTTGTAATTTTAGGTGTTGTTGCATTCGCATGGTTGGGCTGTAACAATTATTGCTACCAAATATCGTGGTAATCCGGATCATCTACTTATTAGTTCTAAAGTAAAACCATCGACAACACCTTTACCTGTTAGTGGATGTTCTCGTTATCTCACTTGTCCAGTTTGTGTAACTCCACAAATTATTGAAAAATTTTTTAGTTTATCATGTTTGCATCTATTTTGTAAAGACTGTTGGACTATGCATTTCGAAGTTCAAATTAGTCAGGTAAGTTCAAGATTTTTCTAATAAGTTCATGTTTTATTCATTTAGAATTAGTAAAAGGTAATCTTATAATGGGGATAAAATTCAAAGTTTTGTGTCTGGTTTTTCTTAGAATGTATATAAGGTAAAACCGTCTTATTGGAATTTTGCAGTGTGAAAGGTATGTTTAACTAGCCCATAAAAGGTATTGATTAATTATTACATGAAAGTTTTTTGCGAACACGTCTCATACTCATATCCATTGCTTGTTAAGTTTTAGGGTTTTTGCATATGCTTAAATCTTCTATTCGAATGACTAATTCATCTGAGAGTCTTAGTAGTGAAAAAATAGCACAAGCATCACGTTTTGGGGTAATATTGAAAAATTTGTAGTTTCACAACATTATGAAATAAAGTTCGGTTTTATTATAACAAAAGATCTGTAATTAAATTATATATTATAATTTACTGTTAAAGTAGTCAAATTTCGAACGTCGAGTTTAGTTTATAAATGGAACACACTGAACTGTTTCTTGCATTGATATGAAATTTTATTCTCTTTTAATTAGTGATTACTATCGGAAAAAAAGTTATGACTGCTTAGTTTGAAGTTAAATAAAAAAAGTGCAAAAAATTAAAAATAAAAATATATATAAATTGATTAGTGATAAATATATTCAAATTTTATACTTCTTACTAACGCCGTTTTACTAATATTTAAAAAAATGTCCAAGAACGTGTAGTCATTACGAAAAGTTGCAACTTAAAATACAACAACGGCCGTTGTGTTAAGAGGAACTTATGTAATTTTGATGATAACGGGTTTTTCTTGACCGAAAAATGTGTATAGGTACGTCGTTAGAACTATTAAACAATTTTTCGTCGCTGAAAATGACGCTTTACGAAAACTCCAAAGGCTAATTAATATAGGGTTGGGCGACTCTTGTTTCCCTCGGTAAGAATCTCTTTAGATGCCGCCGTATGTTTTAGGCCGCTATTACGAATACTTAACGCAGTCGTTGAAATACAGCCAGAAAAGCTTGTTGTAAACGACTTAAGGATTCTGAAGACGAAGATTGCCAAAACACTTTTTTCATTTTTACTTTCCTATAAGGATAGTAAGCGATCGCATTTTTTTTTCAAAAAATTTTTACTGCATAATTTTACGTTTCAAGGTCTCCTGAATCCGAAAAATGTATTTTTGACAAAAAAAATTGGGGTGTCTGTGTGTAACGATATACCCACGATAACTCTCGAACCAAAAGTCCTAGTAACTTGAAATTTGGTATGGGGCTTTTCATATTCTCTCCGTTCTAATAAAAGATGGGTCTGATATAGAAACCGGAAGTTTAACAGTTTTTCTTATATAATTTTGTACATATATAAATTATTCTAAATATTTTTACAGTTTCTTATAGAGTTAATTCTTCCTAACAATTTATTCAAATAAAATTTTTTTCTAAAATTAACAGTTTATTAGATATTTGATTTATAATTTAAAGTGAATTCCATATATAATCTAGGTTCGAATCCTGCGTACGACAATTTTTTTTTAGAAAAAAATTTCATATCTTGAAGAGAAAGCAAGATACGTTAAAAAATAACAATTTTTCTCTATATTCTTTTGACTTAATTATATAAGGAGTGCTGCATCTGATTTAAATTATCTTCGGATGTACTCACGATAACTCTCGAATCAAAAGTCCTAGTAACTTGAAATTTGGTATGGTGCTGGATTTCCATATTCTCTCGGTTTTATTAAAAATGTGTGTATCCGCATTTGTAACAGTTTTTCTTAGGGGTGACGGGGGTAATAATGGACATACCGTGTAATAGTGGACAAAATCGTATTTAAATGCATGGCGAATTTTTTCCCCCTTTCTGTCCACTATTTCCCCCAGGGGGTAATTGTAGACATGGCCACTAACTTTGGCAGAAAAGATACACAGAAACTGCGGGTAATAGGGGACATAGCTAAAACATCTATAATAAAAATGTCAAAAAGATTTTATCTGAAAAATTTTATTTCATAGAGTTAGAATAGTTTGAAATACAAAAAAACAATATTTCAAATAAAATTGGAACATAATATTACATAACAATACAAATTTAGTGAAATTCAGTAGGTGTGGTATTACAGAAACTCAGAAAATGTATGTCTTCCTCTCGCAACCGTAGGTGCCTTTAAAATCTTCTGAATTTGCTCAAAAGTAATTAAATTTTGATCCTCAACTGAGGATCTTTATATTTTCTCATGCAACTAACTAAGCACTTTAAATCTATAATTTTAAGAACTCTTGCTACGAATGGTTTTGTTGTTTGTTTGTTTTGTTTTGTGTCGTACATAAATTGCACATCTACAAAACTACCAACTAAAACATCCTTTATTCTTGTTTGGTGCTGATTAGTTTCCTCACATCTCTGGGTTGATATATTACTCTCAATCAATTCCATTTGTAAAGTCTGATCTTCATCGTGTAAATTTTCGGCTTTATGAGAAAGATCTTAGTCTTCATACTCGACTTCACTCTCTAACACTACATCTATGTCAGATTCAGATGACGTGGATTCACGTCTCTTCTTAGTTTGGCGTTGCGTATTTTTATCGATCTTTTTTGTTGAGACTCTCAATTTTGAAGTTTCTCCTGGTTTTTTTACGCTTTTCCTGCAATAATTGCAAGATTTAGAGTATGTCCACTATTAAACACAATATTGAAATTTAGGGGGTAATAATGGACATTCTCCTGTGTGCAACTGAGTGTGATTTTATTTACAGCTACAGTATAAATTCATAACCTCACTATTAAGTAATGACTTATCAAAATAGATTTTATGCTAAACAAAATTAAAGATCAAAAAACCACTATATTATGTAAAAGTAGACTACCTTTACTAACATTAGAATGTCTTCCGGGTTTGGACCGTGTCATAGTTGCAACCAAAGCTGCCAACGTTTCGCCCACTTTTGTAAGGGGCTTCATCAGGGCGTGAGATAAATCGCAAAACTCAAACAAGCAATCGAAATCTAACTAAGAACTTCTCAAAAGTTAGGTTATCCACTTGCGAAACAAGAAGTTCTACGGAGTTTAGAATCTGGCTTGGTTCACAAGTTGATTACCTAACTCGGTAGTAGTTCTTTGTTAGATTTTCGTTTACTTTTTCAGGTTATCGTTTTCTTTCTTACCTTTTCAGAGTTTAGATTATGGCTTGTTTCGCAAGTGGATAACCTAACTTTTGAGAAGTTTATAGTTAGATTTCGATTGCTTGTTTGAGTTTTGCGATTTATCTCACGCCCTGATGAAGCCCCTTACGAAAGTGGGCGAAACGTTGGCAGCTTCGGTTGCAACTATGACACGGTCCAAACCCGGAAGACATTCTAATGTTAGTATAGATTCCGGCCGTGGAAGCCTTCGATATTACAGTAGACTACCTTGTCTTTGTATTTTACAAATGAAACAATTTTCTATCCATATAATTTAATACATTGGTTAGACTTACCTGGATTATTAATTACCCACATACACAGCAAACATTGAAGTATGGTTTACACTAGTCAGAATATTCCTAGCACAAAATTTGAATCTTTTGTAAGCTATGTCCATTATTACCCCATTCTACTATTACCCCCGTCTCCCCTATATAATTTTGTACATATGTAAATTATTCGAATTATTTTTACAGTTTCTTATACAGTTAATTCTTCCTAAGAATTTATTCAAATAACATTTTTTTCTAAAATTCGAGTATTAGATATTTGATTTATAATTTAAAGTAAATTCACAAATATAATCTAGGTTTGAATCCTCCCTGCGACGATTTTTTTTACTGATTTACTAAATGGATAAGTAATATCGAGGCGCACAAATATAAGGGTTAGTCGATATGAAAACATAGCTCAATTTGCCATATTTCGGTTATATCTTAATGAAATCGAGGAGAAAAATTTCAAAAAAATTATAGCATGCTAGAAAGTCAATACAAACGTGTACATATCACTTCAAAATGGTTTTATGACAACATAACCTTAAAAAAATATGTAGACGTTCCTTCATTATTTCTTATAAGAAAGTCGTGTGGTGACCACACCAGTTTTTTTCTCTTCCCATGAGAAAATGGCCTAGAGTTGATACTTCAAATTTGATGTTATTTGTATTTTCTTTTAATAGGCAGAATGGTCGGCAATTTGGACATGTTTCTATCTGATTTAGTAGTGTAATTAGTACATTTATAAGTTAAAGTTGAATTGTAATAGCGAAGGCTTCCACGGCCGAAGTCTATACTAAGATAAGAATGTCTTCCGGGTTTGGACCGTGTCATTGTTATGGCAACTTCGGTTATAACAATGACACGGTCCAAACTCGGAAGACATTCTTATCTTAGTATAAAGTTGAATTGCCAATTATTTGAGATGGTGTTTCATTGATTTTACTCCAGCTTCCCATAATCCTTCGAAGTGAGGAGCTGTCGGAGGAATGAAGTGCTACTGAGTTTGCGTTGTTAGTTGATAAATTTGCTTGCTCCTGTAAAGTGAGTTCTATTGTCACTGTATAGGTGTTTACAATGACCTCTTCTGGATGTAAATCTTCTATAAGCTGCCGTAAATGCGTCGGTGGTCATGCTACGACTTGTGATCTCTTCATTTAAAATCTGTTATTTGCATTGGATTTGTGTAGTCTACTACTGTGTGTCGAAATGGTGGATATTGTGGTGCTGGTAAGCTCCATTGCTTTTCCCTTTATTATCTAATAGTTTCTTTGTATGCAATCCAGTGTCGCTTGATTGGTGGAGTGAAGAGTATTGTGGTGAGCATCTCTAATAATGGGTAGCGCAAGATGACTTCGGTCCAGTGTTTGTTTGGTATTTTTTTGTTGTATGATACTAATGACTGTCCTAGTTTTCTTCCAACTTGAAGAATGTTATTTTTGTTCAAAAATAGAGATTCAGTATCTTGCTTTTTCTGTCGATTTGATGATGTTTTTGTATGTTGAAATATGTTCATGTCTTCTTGTGTAGGTGGCGTTTTTCTTAACCAACTGGGACCGTTCCACCAGAGTGTGTGGTTTTTTATTTTTTTTCTGAGGTAATAGCTTGGAGTTACTGATTATTTTTGTTTTGGTTTTGATCTAATCATGATGTCTTCTTTGTTTCCCATTATTTCTTAATTTATTTGGATTAGTGTGTGGTACATGTTATTTATTCGATATTCTTGCTTCTTTAGACGCTTGGACTGCTCTGGATCTTTTGAGTTGGCCAGGTGTGCCTCTTTTATTGTTTTTTGTTCTTGTGTTTCAGTTATCTTACGATACGTATTTAAATAGTTTATTGTTTCTTGTTCGAATTTGTTCGAAGTAGGTATGTTGCGGCATTTTGAGAGATATTATAACGTCGTGGTTTTCTGCTTGCTTCTATAATTTTTCAAGGGTTCCTGAGTCTTTCTTGTTGTTGGAATGAATTCTTGCTATTTCTTCTTCTTACATAGAACTTTACTACTTACTCAGCGAAACTAATTGGTCGAGCATTGAGAACTGTGTTGATGTCAACGAAGCTTGCTCTGAATTATACAATAACTTGTATTCAATATTCGATAAGTATATTCTTTTATACCTTCACAAATCTTCCATTTACCCTAAATGGTTCACTCCTCAACTAATTAACAATATTCGTCTTAAAGAACGTCACTATAAAAAATTTGATGTATTTAAACAATACCACCATTTAAGAGAATACAAACGTATTAGAAAACTAGTCAAAAGTCAAATAACTTTAGCGTACAAGGCTTACACCCAACACGCTGAAACTAGTATCTTGAACTGTCCTAACGAGTTTTGGAAGCTTGTAAATTCTAATCGAAAGTCTTCACGAATACCTCCTTCGCTGAGTTAGAATGGATCAAATATGGACAAACTTCAAGAAATAGCGAACGCGTTTGGAGATTACTTCAGCAGTATGTACTTACCTTATAGTCCGGTTAATCAACGTTCGCATTCATCCGAGATAACGAATAACATGCCCAATACTTACATACGCTATGTGACGGAAAACGACAACATTACGTCAATTTTAAAATTAAAAAATAATCATTCATCTGGTCCAGATCAAATACCTGCTTTTGTTGCAGAGTAACGGTATAAACGTAACACACGCATTGAGTAATCCACACAGACTAACTTTATTGTATTGTACAGTAGTACACATTTACTTACAGTGCGGAAATAGGTGGGGCTTTAGTCCACAGAACAAGTTTAAATATATTGCGATTTACATTTCAACACCCCCACTAGATCAAAATATCTACAAGTCCCAAACATTCTAAAATTTTGTAATGCTTACTAATGCCTAAGCTTTTGGTAAATATATCTGCT
Organism: Aquatica leii; assembly: GCA_035610365.1. Taxonomy (NCBI): domain Eukaryota; kingdom Metazoa; phylum Arthropoda; class Insecta; order Coleoptera; family Lampyridae; genus Aquatica; species Aquatica leii. The sequence continues at coordinate 36,000,627 of CM069439.1, forward strand.
GGCATATCGGGTGTTTGCAAATATCGAACTTGGATTGATTGATTAGCAACAGCATCACGAATGAAGTGATGTCTGACATCTATATGTTTTGTTCTCCTGTGAAATACTGGATTTGCAGACAGCTTTTGTGCCCCTTGGTTATCATTATACAATGTTATACAAATTAATTCCCCTGTCAATTCACTCAACAAATTTCTAAGGTACATTGCTTCTCTAGTAGCTTCTGAAATAGCCATGTACTCGGCTTCTGTACTAGAGAGTGCAACTGTTCCCTGCTTTCTACTTTCCCATGATACAGTTGAGCCAGAAATCTTAAAACAGTAACCAGTGTAAGATTTCCTATCATGTGTATCAGATGCCCAGTCAGCATCCACAAAACCCTCCAATCTTGCATTCGTCTTTACAAACTTAAGACCATAATTCTTGGTTCCTTTTAAATATCGTAAGATACGTTTTGCATATTGCCAATGTCTATCCTCAAAACAATTATTAAATTGGCTTAAATAGTTTACACAGAATGCCAGATCAGGTCTTGTGAGTACTGCTAAATACATTAGACTTCCTATAAGTTGTTGATAAGGAACCTGAGCAGTAGGTTTCTTATCTACATCTTTAATATCTAATTTTGCTTCCATAGGCGTCCCTACCGTTTTACACTCTAACATACAAAATTTCTTTAACAACGTCTGAATATAATCACTTTGATCTAAAGTTATTGTACCACTTTTCTTATCTATATTTACATTCATTCCTAAGTATTGTTTAACTTGTCCTAGATCCCTAATATTAAAACTATTAGTTTCACCACTATTATTGGAAAACACAAAAAAGTCATCAACATATAATGCTATCACAGTTATGGATTCTCCAACACTCTTTTGGTATACACAGGGCTCAAATTTTGATTTTCTATATCCCAAAGTAATCAAAAAATCATCAATTTTCTTATACCAGGCTCGTGAGGATTGTTTTAACCCATAAATGGCTCGTTTCAGCTTCAAGACTTTATTGTTCTGTGCGATAAACCCGGTTGTTTCATATACACATTCTCTTGTATATCACCATTTAAGAATGCTGTACTAACATCAAGATGGGTTACATCCAGGTCTAACTGTACCGATAAAGCGATTAAAAGTCGCAGGGTTGAATATCTTACCACAGGTGAAAAGGTTTCTTCGTAATCCACCCCAGCTTTTTGAGTGAAACCCTTCGCGACTAGTCTAGCTCGGCACCTTAACCCATTATCACTGTCAGTTTTCTTTTTATATACCCATTTACATTCGACTACAGTACCATTTTTCGGAATATCAACCAGTTCCCATGCCTCATTTTCTTGGAATGATTGAATTTCTTCCATCATTGCCAGTTTCCATTTTTCTTGGTCTGGTCTGGACATCGCCTCTTCAAATGTGATTGGATCTTCATCCATATTTAATTCGTTATCTGTACTGCAGATGTAAGTGACATAATCATCAAAGTTTCTTGGCTTCGGAGGTCGTGATGATCGTCGAACTTCAACAATTTTATTTTCTTCATCACAATCATACCCGCTTGCTTCCCCCACTGAAACTGGATTCTCTTCGGTGCTACCATTAGCAATTTCGACATCTGATGTGTCCTTCATATCAGCTTCACTTATTACAATGGCCATTTCTTCTTGGACATTCTCCATTATAATAACATCCCTGCTGATTGTTACACAATTCGTTACTGGATTGTAAACTCGATATCCTTTTACATTTTCGCCATAACCAACTAAGATTTGGCTTACTGCCTTCTTATCCCATTTTAGCCTTTTCTCTTTGGGTACATGCACCATTACTTGACTTCCAAAGATCCGCAAATGGCCAACATCAGGTTTACGTCCATGCCAGAGTTCAAACGGGGTTTTTGCTAGTCCGGCAGCTGCCGACCTATTTTTCAAGTATACAGGGCTTCTGCCCAGAATTTCTTGCATAGTTTGGCATCAAAAAGCAGGCACTTTGCTTTTTCAACTATGCTGCGATTTAATCTTTCAGACATACCGTTCTGCTGAGGGGTGTAAGGAACTGTTTTCTGGTGAGTGATACCATTTAATACTAAATAATGCTCCAGTTCATCACTACAAAATTCTCCACCATTGTCTGTTCTAAAACACTTAATTTCTTCTTTGATTTGCTTTTCAGCGTAACTTTTGAATACTTTAAAATAATGAAGTGCTTCATCTTTCGATTTAAGAAAGTATACAAAGCTCATCCTGCTGAAATCGTCTTCTAAAATCAAAAAATATTTAGAACCTCCTATAGATAGCTGTTCCATGGGACCGCATAAATCTCCATGAATAACTTCCAGGAGACCGTTAGCTCTTGTACCTTTCTCGGGAAATGGAAGTCTAGACTGTTTACCCTCACAGCAAACTACGCAATTTTGTTTTTGGTCACTTGCATTCCCTTGATAAACTAAACCATTCGCCATTTCGTTTTTCATCTTAGTTAATGATTGATTGTTTCGGTGTCAAACTTTACTGGTTATACCAGTTCCTGGTGTTGCCAACAAACATTCGGTCAATTTATGTAGCTTTAATTTGTACACACCATTCACCAATTCTGTCACGACTACTAAGTCACTAACATTATTGTGAATTAAACATGTCCTTGTAAAAACTAACCGTATTAATGTTTTTCATTAATTCACTAACTGTTAAAAGGTTTGTAGTCAGTTCAGGTACACACAACACGTTCTTAACAGTCACTTCAAAACTATTATTATCTGTCAATGTATTAATTTGTATGTCCCCACAACATTTAACTTTTACCTTGCACTTATTTGCTACCATGATTTCGAAACCCGTGCCTTTCAATTTCTGGGAAGTCTCCACGATCTGATTTACGTATTCGGACATTGAATTACAATTTTCTAACCGAGTAGAAATCAAGCTTCGCAGTAGATTGATCTTCCTCGCGAAACCGGAATCGTCAAACAGCGACTTTAATTTATTCCACAACTCTTTCGATGTCTTTGTTTCCTTAATATGAATATACAAAGTTGTATCTACCGTTATTATTATCCTGGCTCTAGTTTTCGTATCTTCTGCGGCTGCATCTGTAGAAGCTTCCGTTATATGATTCTGCAGGCCTTCTAATAATAAATAGTTTTCGACTGCAAATGCCTAGTCATTGTAATTTTCACGTCCCTTTAATCTGGGTACGCTTTAAACTTTTATACCACGTGGTAACTACGCGTCACTTAGTTCTGGTTGGGTCTGGGCCCATAACCTGTTGCAGAGTAACGGTAAAAACGTAACACACGCATTGAGTAATCAACACTTTATTGTATTGTACAGTAGTACACATTTACTTACAGTGCGGAAATAGGTGGCGCTTTAGTCCACAGAACAAGTTTCAATATATTGCGATTTACATTTCAACAGATTTTTTAATTAGAGATTGTCGGATGCTCTTTTGTAAGCCGTTGATGACTATATTTAATCTTTCTTTTCAAAATGGCACTTTTCCATAAGTATGGAAAGCAACCAATATTATACCCATCCTGAAAAATGTCCTCGTGAAATTGTGAACTACAGACCGATTAGTATTTTGTCTAATTTTGCTAAAATTCTTTAATGCATCTTATACAAACAGATTTATGGCAGCATACAAAATTTCATTACCTCTAATCAACATGGATTCTTCGAAAAACGATCCACGTCAATTTGTACGTCAAGAGTTAGATGAACGACACCAAGTGGATACTATATATTTAGATATACGTAAAGCGTTTGATACCGTTTCTTATGACCTAATCATTGATAAACTTAGCAAATTCGGTTGTCACCAATAACTCTTAAATTATTTAACTTCTTATCTCACAAACCGTGTTCAGTTTGTTGTGTATAACAATTACACATCGATGCCTATTTATCCCACATCTGGACTGCCTCAAGGCTCAAACTTGGGTTCTCTTTTATTTATTATTTATATCAACGATTTATCTGACACAATAACATGTAGACATTTGTTTTTCGCTGATGATGTTAAAATATTTACTTCTATCTCTAATGAAGACGATTGTATTCTATTGCAAAACATATCAATCTCATTGAAAACTGGTGTCAATTAAATCGCTTAACACTAAACATTCATAAATGCCAAGTAATGTCATATTCAAGAAAGTACAACACTATACAATTTAAATATGCGATAAACTCGTCACTGTTAGCTCGTAGTCACAAAATCAAAGATTTAGAAATACAATTCTGCTTTAATCTTAGTTTTACTGAGCACATTCTCAGTATGTCGCGCTCAGCTCTTTCTACTTTAGGCTTTATTATAAGTAGTTGCAAGGATTTTTCGAACCCTATCGTGCTTAAAACCTTATACTTTTCATTACTCAGATCAAAACTAGAATACTGCTCGCTGATTTGGTACCCTCAGTTTCAATATGAAGAACATATCCTTGAATCGGTACAAAGAAAATTTCTTAAGTTTTTGACCTTCAAAATTGATCACACATATCCAGTCAGAGGCTCACGTTAATCTATTATCACGTTTTAAAGTAAAATCTCTTGAACAAAGAAGAATAATCAACAGTGTGATCATTTTTTCTAAATTAATAAATAATAAAATCGATTGTTCTAATCTACTAGCACTTCTTAATTTTTCTGCTCCTAGGTACCCTTCCCGCAAGTCCGTTACATTACAGTTACCTTTTTCTAAAACGACTTTACTTTATAACTCTCCAATAAGTATAATCATTCGTAATATTAACAGTGTATCAGATAGGTGTGATGTATTTTGTACTACGCAGAGTTCTTTAATAAAATGTTTTAGTTATTGTTATTAGTTAGTATCATAAGCTATTTTTTTCTTTTTTTTTCTTTTTTTTGTATATAATTGCACATTACGTATACCAAGTCACACATTGTATATAATCTATTTGTAAATTGTCCTTTAATTGGAAAATTGTTTGTGTTGGACAATAAGCATTATTATTATTTTCGAAGAACCAACTGTTGTAATCGTCTTAAGTTTTGCTCGAAGGACCAAATGGTAAGCACGGTGGCTGCCCGTACTTAACAAATTCGATATTTATCTGGGTAATCAATATTTGAACAATATCAGATTCTGTGGCAAACGTCAATCATCAAATAGGTTTTAATACAATGATTTTATTGATAGAGGTCGATTATTTATACAGTTAATAGTGCTCATTTAACATATTTCAAGTGTGCATAAGTGTACATAATTAACAATGCAATATTTAAATTTTTTGGTAATGTTTTTTTTAAATATTTAATAACTTGAACCGTTTATATGTCGATTTAAAATGTTACTAAAACTATAATTATTTGATAAAAAAATGCTTTTTTTATTAGGGTATTTCCACAGCCATAAGCTGTATGGCACGTGATTGCGAAGTATTAGCGCCTGAAGATTTTGTACTTAAACATTTATCGCGATCAAATATGCGAGAAAAGTATCAGCAGTACACTTTCCAAGATTATGTAAAATCGCACCCAGAGCTTCGCTTTTGTCCAGGACCAAATTGTCAAGTAGTTATACGGAGTAGAGAACCAAAAGCAAAACGGTCTATTTGTTGTCAGTGCAAAACAATATTTTGCTTCAAGTAAGTATGAAATGTTTGACGTTAAAACAAATAAGACAATGCGAGGGGATTTTTTTAGATGCGGTATGGATTATCACGCTCCTACTGATTGTCATATAATTAAGAAGTGGTTAACCAAATGCGCGGACGACAGCGAAACTGCAAATTATATAAGCGCGCATACCAAGGATTGTCCAAACTGTCACATATGCATTGAGAAGAACGGCGGTTGTAATCACATGCAATGTTATAATTGTAAATACGACTTCTGTTGGATGTGTTTAGGAGATTGGAAGGCTCACGGGTCGGAATACTACGAATGTTCGAGATACAAAGAAAACCCTAACATAGCTCACGAATCAGTGCACGTTCAAGCGAGAGAAGCGTTAAAGAAGTATTTACATTACTACGAAAGATGGGAAAACCACTCGAAATCTCTTAAACTGGAGGCTCATACTTTAGAAAAGCTTAAATCGCGAATTAATCAGAAAGTGATGTCAGGATTAGGAACCTGGATCGATTGGCAATATTTATTTACAGCAGCTGGACTTTTAGCTAAATGTCGTTATACTCTTCAGTATACGTACCCATACGCTTATTATATGGAGGTTGGTCCGCGCAAGGAATTATTCGAATACCAACAAGCTCAGTTAGAAGCCGAAATTGAAAATCTTTCGTGGAAAATTGAAAGAGCCGAAACGACCGATAGAGGGGATCTCGAAAATCAAATGGATATCGCGGAAAAACGTAGGACTACACTTTTAAAAGATTTCTTAGATGTGTGATATTTTACATTGATACTTAGTCTCAATTGTAGTTTTTAAATCATGTGTGAGTGAGTGTGACTTAACTGCAGCTTTAACGGTTGGGCATGTTAATTGAAACCCATTTTATTGCTTATATTTTATTTTTATATATAATTTTATTGTGATTATTATACAGAAAAGCATTTATTACTACGTACTTTAGGAGTCTAGATTTGATTTGTAAATGAACTTTTATTCCCAAAGTCTGATGTTTTTGCATTCGTTTTTAGAAAAACAACCATGTTTTCAAATGTAAAGGTAAATTTTTGATAAATATATTCACATTTAATGGTTTAATTAAAATTTTTTATAATCTAAAAAAATCAGGCTTAGGAGATACAGTGTTACGAATTGTTAATTTGTTTTAACACTAAACATTTCTCACTTAATATCTGGCTTTAAAACCAGCTGGAATCCTACTTTGAGCTGTACTTGTGGGTGTAACTATCGCCTAAAATACATTAGATTTGTTTGTCAATTTTATTATTTAGGGGACTGCATGTCATTGTACATATACTAAGATGATTTTGGAGTGAATATGTAAATTGTTAAATGATTTATGTTTAGTGGTCGAATTTTCAATTGATCGAGTCTCAAACACAATGTACTATACTTGATCGTACTATTTTAAAATAATTTAGTACTTACAATTTTCACTACAGCTGTATACTCAAACGACACTTAATCCGAAAGAGCCACGCTTGTTTTTAACAAAACAATCTACATCGAAGTTGTTGCTAGCTTTAAAATTCGCAATAATTTTTTTTTGCAATTATGCAATGCTGTTTCTTTCAAGAAGGACCTCACTTTATAAATGGCAGTTGCGTAGCAAACTATGGCATCTACCATAAATATAAAATACGTGTAGCGCTCACGACACTGCTTCGATTTGTCGATTTTTAATAAACACAACGACCACACTACCTCAAAATGCAATCAGTCGGAATGAAACGTTTTCAATTTTTTCGCACATGTTTATAAGCATGTCTAAAAACTTGTATAATTTCAACTTGTACTTTAATCGAAATAATCATCACGCGTTTCTATAACTATTAGTTTAGTGGTGCAGAGTGTAAGTCACATACCTAGATGCCATTACCCTGTTTAGAACACTAAAAGCGGATCTAAATAAGGGCTATTTGATATATCTATATATGACATTTATATTGTTAAATAATACCAATTACGCTAAGATAAATATTTATTTTATTTATAAAGTGTCTTTGTAATTCGATATTCTAAAATTAGAAATAAATCGGTTTTCGTTTGGTTATGTGTATGTATATTGTGGCTAAAATTGTCTTTTTAAAATATTATCAATGTTAACTTTTATATTGTACATTGTCTTTAATTCCTTTTAATTGTATAAATTACGTTAGAAACAATTGTAAAATATTTGTAATTTATTAAAGGTACTTTAAATTTGTTTTTGAATTGATCTTTTATCATTAATGCAGCTCAGCTTAAGATTTTCTAAATTATGAATAGTGTGGTTTTGTTCGAGTTTGGCTGACTACTAATGACATGATGAGTTTTGCTGAAGAAGATAAACAGTTCACTGTGCGCCGGTCGGTGAAGGAAGTTTGGCGGGCTCTCCTTAACCGTCATCAAGCAACTTCTACTCCGCATCGTTAGGGGACCTGGGCCAACGGAGCCCGAAAGCATCAGGAACGAAAAGGCTGGCAATACAGACGTCGCCGCCGCTGATGGCAGGAAAATACGTAGAGAGCACACCGGGTGGTAAAATAGAGGTACTGGATCTAACGTGAGACCAATACTTCAGCAGTACGCTAAAACCGTTTTTAACTAAAGAAACTCTTCTACCCAAGTTTAGGCGCATTCTGAGAAGGATAGCATCAGATGCGGAAAAAATGACAAGCGTGGTGAGAGATAACACTCGAAGAGAGCTAATGGAGTGGGTTGAAAGAGTAAGCAGTGCTGCTAGCAAACTGGCCACGAACAAAATGTTGAATACTTTTGATGAAGCAGCTAGCAGGACAGGGGAAGTAAGAAAAATCGTGCCTACAGAAACTGAAGAAACAGAAGCAAAAACAAGGGAGATTGGATCGCAGTTCTACGAATAGGAAGAGAGACTACTAACAGTTGAATAGTATGGGAGAAGACGATAGAACGTTTTTCTAGGCTAAATGGAGTAGGGGAATAGCCGGAGAAAGCCTTCACAGTTGTTAAAAAGTGTAGGAAAGAAACGGCAAATTAAAAACGTGAAAGGAGAGAGCCGCAACAAACTGCTGGACGCATGTGTTAGCATTTATTTACAAGTAGTAGTTTTTAAACTCATATTTCAACAAGATGCGCATGAGCAAGGGGAGTAGGGATATAGAATTGGTGGAACTAGGCGCGATATAATATGTACGAACTTTGTATGTCTGAAAATTTATTAAAACTGTTAAAAAGTTAATCAAGGCGACTTTCATTAACCCAGAAATCGATAACACATGTAAGAGGTAACATGGCACGGAATTTTGCTACATTAAGAAATAATGCAGCGGAATCATAGGAGAAGAAGACAGAGATAAGGAAATGGATGTTGTGGGAATGCTTAAAATTGAGGTAGAGGAAGAAGGTGGGATAATAGAACAAATCTATAAAAAGATGGAGGAAGTGGTAAAGAACTTTGGCACAAATTAGGAAGATACACGTGAAACCCTGCAGTGTAAAAGATGCCCGGGTGTTGGAGTATCTAGGTAAAGTGAGCAGTTTTAACAGGTCGATATATAGAGGAAAGCCAGAAGTGAAGCAGGAAAATAAAAATGTTCATAAACATCAAGGAAAAAAGGATGTAGATCAGAAAACTAAGGCAAAAGGTAGACGTTGCAACGATACGTATGGTCACCGTTGGTCAGAAGCACAAGACGTGAGCAGGTGGCAATTAAAATACTGGATAGAAAAGAATGTGAAAATGAAAGGATGACGGAGTGTGTGAGTAAATGCTTGGAAACGAATGACGTAAGAATAGCGAGTGAAAGGAAAGTGGTGCTAAAGGTGTTGGATGTGCACGATTCAATTGGCAAAGAAGAAATAGAAGAGACTATACATAAGATAGTAGGAAAAGGAGCTGACAAAAATACAGACTTTAGGATTATAGAAGTGGGAGGCGGAGACACAAGCAAAAAAAATGGAAAGGGTAGAAACAATGAGGTTAGTCAGGTATTTGTTGCTACAAAGCAAAAGATTAAGGGTAGGGTAGGAATAAAAGAGAGGGTGATGCTACAGCAATGTTTTAGGTGCCAAAAGAATGGGCACAGGGGAAGTGATTGCAAAAACGAGAAAAGAGAGTTAAGTTGTCTGAGATGCGGAAAAGGAGGACACGAGGCAAAAGGTTGTGAAAATAAGATTAATTGTTATGTGTGTGGTGTGAGGAGTTTAGAAAGGAGGTGGAAAAGATGGAAGGCGAGAATGGAATGATTACGTTTTTATAGGAAAACGTTGATAGAGAGACTGCGGCGCAAAAACTTCTAAAACACACTGCGCTACAATCTAGAACAGAAGTAAGGATTGTTGTTGCGGAACGTCTTTATCTTGATTTGGTACGGCATAAGCCTCTGTCTAAGAGTGTAGTAATCCATTGTCACCAAACTGTATTTAATTCTTTAATTAGATTTTGGAAACGGTCTTGCGATGACAATTGTTATACTCTCTTTAAAAGACTTCTCGTGTTACATACTTTTCTTTGTAGTTTTTTTCTGTTGCTTGCGTTTTCTTTCTGATGTTTTATCGTGCAAATATTGGAGTACACTCGGCTCGTCGGTATTATCAACTGTAGTCTGCACCGATTCTTTAACACAGCAGACTTTACGGTTGCTTTTGCTGCTTAAAAGTCCAAAGAATGGGTTAAAGCATCATTGTGTATTTTCTTCATACTGTTTGCTTTTTTTGTCAGAGACAGTCCTACAAAATCTAAGCTAAGCTAAGTTTTTTGTTCATTTTTTTATCCAATAGATGGTTCGTCTAGCGTTCCTGCACTGCGGTCTTCTTGATCCTTTTGTGCACCTTTGACTTTTATTCCCTCAGGGGCTTTTTCAAATCATTATTGGTGAGTCTTGGTTAGCCGAGAATCGTTATGCACTGCGTTTGGTATGCTTCGCATTTATTCAGCAAATTATGCGCAGGCTCGTCGTTATCTAAAACCAAACTCTATGTGAGTTGCTTTGCGCCTTAGACTCGTCGAACGGATAGCAATGTACCCAATTACAGTATCCTTAGTATACTGGTGCATTTATGTGAAAAAAGGCGAAGGATGTTTAAACATTGCGAGGTAGCAGAAGAATCCATTTTGTAAGATATGCATGAGACTGCAATGGTAACTCGTCAAACGTGGCCCGGCAGCAACACGAGTATCTGAGGGAGATAGAGAGCCCACCAGAAACCTCGCTATCCGGTGCTCTATCTACTAGTGTCGGTCTTTAGGAGGTTAGGGAACTAGCTTAGGCATAGGTTGGACTTTGACTTATTTCATCGTGCGACATTAGATTCCCTTAAATAAAAGGGAGGTGTTTAAGCCCGCTTTGATACTCATTGCTACTCTCCCTAGCTAGACGTGCAAAAGCTAGTATCGAAGTGCTGAACTGACTAGCGAAGATCGTCCAGAAGGAAAGGTACATGTGAAAGCTTAATGCGTAAAAGAAACTAGGGTGTTGGGTAAGGTGTTAGAGTATCTAAGTAGGGAGAGCGGTTTTAGCAGCTCGATATATAGAAAGGAGGAAAGCGAGACGTGAAGCAGAAAAAAAGGACGTTTGTAAAGATCAAGGAAGAAATAATGTAGTTACGTTGTGGAGATACGGGTAAAGGTCACCAAGCTCAGAAGCGGAAGAAGTGAACAGGTGACAATTAAAATACTGGAGAGAAAAAAATGTAGAAATGAAACGATGAAGGAATGTGTGAGTAAATGCTTAGGACGTAAGAATCACGAGTGAAAGGAAAGTGCTTCTAAAGGTGTTGGATGTGGGCGATACAGTGAGGAAAAAATAGAAGAGGCGATACATAGGATAGTACGGAAAGGAGGTGACGAAAACACAGGCTTTAGGGTTATAGAAGTGCGACGAAGAGATACAAGGTGGAAGCAACGAGCTTAGTGAGGTATTTGTTGCTACAAGGAAAAAGATTAAGGATATGGTGCCAAGAGCTTAGAATAAAAGAGAGGGTGATGCTACAGCAATGTTTGAGATGTCAAGAGTAAGGGCACAGGGGAAGTGATTGCAAAACCGAGAAAAGAAAGAAAATGTGTCTGAGATGCGGTGAAGGGGGTCACGAGGCAAAATGTGAAAATAATGAAACGTCCGAGAAATTACTTGCAAATGCAAGAGCCTTCTAGAAACTGTTATCTAGTTTCTAGAAGATATAGCGAAAAGGAAGGAACGCTCGAGAAGGTTTCGCCGATGTCTATAAATACGTAAGAAAGAAATCGTAGGTCAGTTATTGCTGGAATGTGAATGCATGCAGTATTAAGAAGATTATCAAGTTGAAATAAATACGTAGGTATCGTTAGCACGCGTCTGTCTACATAAATAAATCGAGAATAATCGAGTGAACGTGACTTATAGTGTAAACAAATCCGAGGACGTTATCTTATCTTATCTTAAGTGTTATACAACGGTTATACATAAATTATAGTGTAAGTGTTTTTATTATTAGATTTAATTAGTTCGGTTAATTTAAAAGTATACATATTTCTATAATAAGTAAACGTAGTTTTAGTCGTTTTAAATAAATTAGTTTTTAATAATAAATACGTAACATTTGGTGTCGGTGTCGGGTTCGTTTTTATTAGTGTAAATACCATTTATTATCGCTCGAGATACGATACGCGTGTTTTTTTTTATAAAGTATAAAATAGTGTTTATTAAACTTTTTCTTTTAACAAGTGCGTGATCGCGTTATTAATTAAATTCGTTTCCGTACACTAGTGGTTTAATATCAAGAAGTGGATAGTTATTAAAATTTTGTGTTATACAAAAACTGCATTTAAAAAAAAGTAGTGTATTTAAACTTTATATTCGTGTTATATTTAAATTTATGCCGGTGACGCGTTTGCAAGCAGTTAAAATGGATTCAAAAATACTTGAAATTCTCGAATCGATGAATAAAAATATCCAAGAAAAACTGAGTGAAAATTCGCAGAAAATAGAAGAAAAGTTTCACGAAAACTCGCAGAAAATGGAAGAAAACTCTAGAAACATTGAAGAAAAGTTTTACGAAACTTCTCAGAAAATTGAAGAAAAATTATTTGAAAATACCCAGAAGATAGAAGAAAAATTGATGGAAAATTCTAGACGGTTAAAAGAAGAAATACAAACAAGCATAGAAAACCAAATTAAAATTGTGCAAGAGGAAACCCAAACAGATATGTTAAATTTAAAAGAAGAAATTTGCGAATCTATGAATGACAAAATAGAAGCAGTAGGGGATAGAATGAAACTGCTTGAAGAAAGAATGAACCAAATGATTTGCCATGGCGAAGGAAGCGTCACGAGCGAAGATTTAATAATGGACCATCGAGAAGAAAACACTAACAAGTTCAAAGTTGTACCACCGAATTTTGATGGTAAAGTTCCATGGTCAACCTACTACAAGCAGTTTGAAGCCGCAGCTACTGCTAATGGTTGGAGCAACAAGCAGAAAGCGACGTCTTTAATAGTGTCCTTACGTGGAGAAGCGCTTGGAATTTTACAAACTGTTCCGGACCACCTGCAAGAAAATCACGATTAGAAATGAGATATGGGGATGCTCATCTTCAACAAGTATACCAGGCTCAAATTAAAAGTCGGGTTCAAAAAGCTGCCGAAAGTCTTCAAGAGTTTGAGGCTGACATCGCCAGACTAACACGGCTTGCGTATCCTACAGCGCCAGATACCTTCTTGGAGCAATTGGCTATTCAAACCTTTGTAGACGGCCTCCGAGACAACGAAACGCAGCAGACTCTCCGGTTAGCTCGACCGAAGACGTTGGATGACGCATTAACCCATGCTTTGGAGTTCGAGGCGGCGAAACAAGCGTCGCACCGAGGCAGCCATAAGCTCCTTTGTGCTGCAGAAGTAACCTCGCACACAGAAGAAAGCATTGAAGACATAGTGCGACGGGTATTTCGGGAACGAGAAGCTCGAGGAAGAGAACTGACGTGCTGGAACTGCGGAGAAGTGGGCCACGTACGACGCCGTTGTACTAAGCCCAAAAGAAGACCAGAAGAGCGTCCGGAAAACTAGAACGGGTCGACCGAATGGGGCGAAAGTCGACCTCAACGAGTCATGCCCCGGAGATTACCATTCAAATGGCATCGCCTAGGGAGCAGTTGCATAGCATTTATCTCGATGGCAAGATCAATGGGAGAAGCGTCCAGTTACTGGTTGACACGGGAGCGACGAAGACCATCATTCGTCCTGACATGTTATTGGAAAACGAGAAGACACACCAGTAACAGTACGACTTCGAACGGCGACGGGCGACGAAATACCTACTCACGGACAAGTCAAAGTAACCATTGGTTTGGGAAATGGAGTACTCGACCATCAAGTACTGGTAGCCGACATCACGGAAGAAGTTATCCTGGGAATGGACGTAATAAAGAAGTATGGGTTCCATTTGGATATGAAGAACGATGTCCTGAAGATCGACAATGAAGAAATTCCTTTTCATTCGTCAGAGAAGGCAGCCGTGCGAGTCTTATTGAGTGAAGACGTGATTCTGCCTGCAAGGACTGAAAGTGTGGTGATGGCACGCCTGGATGGAAATCTCCGGGAAGGCTACATACGCGCGATTGAACCAATGGAAAGCGGTTTAGTTGAAAAGGGACTACTCGTTGCCAGAACCTTAGTACGAGTAAAGAAGACAATGCCAGTAAGGATCTTAAACATCAACTCAGATCCTGTAACGCTGAAAAAGAAGACCGTGGTAGGCCAATGCACGCCAGTATCACAAATTGTGAGATGCATGAAGTCGAACGAAGATACGTCGCCAAAGAAGTGTCCACAACATCTATTGGACATTCTTACCACCAAATGCGAAAACCTCAGCCAAGACCAGCTGGCTAAAGTTAAAGTGTTGATCCAAGAGTACCAAGATGTGTTCGCGCTGGAGAGTGGCTCCAAAGGAAGAACTAACGTGGTGAAACATAAAATTAATACCGGAGACGCTCGGCCAATACGACAACATCCACGCAGACTTCCTTTGGCGAAAAGAGAAGAAGCCGAACAAATAATTATGGATATGGAGAGAGAAGGCGTGATTGAACCTTCAAGTAGTCCATGGGCATCCCCAGTGGTACTCGTGAAGAAGAAGGATGGATCAACGAGGTTTTGCGTAGACTACAGGCAGCTAAACGACGTGACCAAAAAGGACAGCTACCCTTTACCCAGAATTGACGATACGCTAGACACCCTGTCAGGATCCCAGTGGTTTTCTACGTTAGATTTAAAGAGTGGATACTGGCAGGTAGAATTAGAACCCAAGGATCGTGAAAAAACAGCTTTTACGATCGGAACTGGTTTGTGGCAGTTCACCGTAATGCCCTTCGGCCTGTGTAACGCTCCTGCAACGTTCGAGCGTTTGATGGAGACCATCTTGCGCGGGTTGTCTTGGAAGACGTGCTTGGTTTACCTGGACGACGTGATCGTGGTTGGAAGGTCGTTCGAAGAACACTTGAACAACTTGAAGGAAGTGTTCCAGCGATTACGTGGGGCTAACCTCAAACTGAGCCCAAAGAAGTACCACGTATTTAAGAAGGAAGTCCAATACCTTGGCCACGTCGTATCTAGAGACGGAGTAAGGGCTGACCCAGACAAAATCCGAGCAGTGCAAGCATGGCCAAGACCGATCGACAAACATCAGGTCCGAAGTTTCCTTGGGCTGTGCACTTATTATAGGAGATTTGTACCCGGATTTGCCAATATTGCCAAACCATTGACAAAATTAACCGAAGAGAAAGCAGAATTTAGATGGAATGAAGACTGCGAAAATTCTTTTAATCAACTAAAACAAGCCCTAGTCACTTCGCCGATTTTGAGTTATCCAAGAGAAGATGGAAAGTTTGTTTTGGATACTGACGCAAGCAATCTGGCCATAGGCGCGGTCCTTTCGCAAGTTCAAGATGGACAAAAAAAAGTTATCGCGTATTTTAGCAAGGTTTTGTCCAGGCCAGAAAGGAATTATTGCGTGACTAGGAGGGAGCTGTTAGCAGTCGTTAAGTCCATCGAACATTTCTACAAGTATTTGTATGGACGAAAATTTTTACTGAGAACAGACCACGCCGCTTTAAAATGGCTACTGCAGTTCCGTAACCCAGAAGGACAAGTGGCAAGATGGATCGAGAGACTGCAAGAGTATGACTACGACACAGAACACCGTGCCGGAAGCAGTCATCGGAACGCTGATGCCTTGTCTAGAAGACCATGTCCGGCGGACTGCAGCCATTGTTCGCGACTGGAAGAAAAGTCGAATGCCTCCGGAGAACTGCTATGGTTGATGATGAGTGGGAACCTGAGCAGTTACGTCGCGAACAAGAAGACGATCCTGAAATAAGATTACTCCTGGACTGGAAAGAAAGCGGCCGACGACCAACCTGGGAAGAAGTGAGTGCTTTGGGCAAAAATATCAAAGCGTACTGGGCGCAGTGGGACTCCTTGATAGTAGAAGACGGTCTTCTTAAGCGATCCCTAGAAAGTGCCGAGGGCACGGGAAACAGACTACAGCTGGTAGTGCCAAAGAGCAGGGTGACCGAAGTGTTGAAGCATCTCCACGATGGGACATCGGGAGGACACTTTGGCATTAAGAAGACGTTGGGTAAAGTGCGAGAACGATTCTACTGGATGAACTGCAAAGAGGACGTCATGAAATGGTGCCGTAAATGCACAGTCTGCGCAGCAGGAAATGGTCCAGCGAGAAAGCGCAAAGCACCCATGAAACAATACAACGTAGGAAGCCCTTTGGAAAGAGTTGCGATTGACATCGCAGGGCCGTTCCCAGAATCCGATTCGGAAAATAAATACATCTTGGTGGCGATGGATTATTTCACGAAATGGACGGAGGCTTACGCCATACCCAACCAGGAAGCAGCTACGGTCGCAGACGTATTGGTAAAAGAATTTTTCTGCCGGTTTGGAGTTCCGTTGGAATTACACTCCGATCAAGGCCGCAATTTTGAGTCTGGGCTGTTTCAAGAAGTTTGCCGACTGTTAGGAATTAAGAAGACTAGGACAACGCCTCTCCATCCTCAATCTGACGGCATGGTTGAACGGATGAATCGAACAATGGGCAAGTACTTAGCCAAGGTAGTGTCCGAACACCAAAGAGACTGGGATCAGTACTTGCACCTTTTCTTAATGGCATACCGATCATCCGTTCACGAAAGCACAGGCCAAACACCATCCTGTGTCATGCTCGGTCGTGAGATAAGATTACCATGCGATCTTCAATTTGGGCGAAGACCGGAAGAAGAAGTTGCTGGAGAAGATTACGTCAGCAAGCTGGCCAAGAGGTTAGACGAAGTACATGAAGAGGTCCGTAAAAACACACAAATTGCCAGCGACAGGATGAAAACAAGATATGACGTCAAGGCGCAAAATGGTGAGTTTCAACCTGGCGATATGGTCTGGTTGTATAACCCTCAAAGGAGACGTGGTTTGTCGCCGAAGCTGCAAAGGCAATGGGAAGGCCCCTATGAAGTCGTGCAGCGTATTAACGACGTTATATACCGCATCCGAAAACCGCCCAGAGGAAAGCCAAAAGTGGTCCACGTCGATCGTCTAGCCCCGTTTGCTGGCGATAACCACAATGCGCAAGTTCAGGTCCGAACCAGAGTAATAAGTAGCAGAACCAGGAATCCAATCGAAGAAATGGAGTTCGAGAAGTTTATGAACTTATACGGAGGTTCTGGAAAAGCTAGGTTCGGAGTTACCACTGAGGAACAACAAGACCTGTTCCAGACACAAAAAGATTACGCCATCGCACATTGCGTGAGCGAGGACCTTGACATGTCCAAAGGGGTTGCAGTCGTGTTTAAAAAGAAGTTTGGGCAGCTAGATGAATTACGAAGACAGCAACCGGCAGTCGAAAAAGTTTTAGGACTACGTGGTGACGGACGCTTCGTTTTCTATTTGGTCACCAAGAAATACTCACGTGTCAAGCCGTTATACAAAGATCTATGGCGAACATTATGGAGCCTCAAGAGACAAATGGAGTTCCATCATGTTAAGAAATTGGCAGTACCCAAGCTTGGTTGTGGCTTAGATCGACTGAATTGGAGGACAGTTCGAAACATGTTGGAGGTCGTCTTCAGAGGAACAGGCATTCAAGTGTTGGTCTGTAGTTACCAACCGAGGAGAGTATTGGGTCGGGAAAAGTCCATTGACTGTTACTTTTATAGTCAAGGAAGTTGCCGGAATGGAGGAAACTGCCGCTATCGCCACGATCCCTTTTACCGGTGTCGCATCCAGTCTCCTGTTCTGGGACAGAACAGTCCTAAGAAGGGGGCAGTGAAACGTCCGAGAAATTACTTGCAAATGCAAGAGCCTTCTAGAAACTGTTATCTAGTTTCTAGAAGATATAGCGAAAAGAAAGGAACGCTCGAGAAGGTTTCGCCGATGTCTATAAATACGTAAGAAAGAAATCGTAGGTCAGTTATTGCTGGAATGTGAATGCATGCAGTATTAAGAAGATTATCAAGTTGAAATAAATACGTATCGTTAGCACGCGTCTGTCTACATAAATAAATCGAGAATAATCGAGTGAACGTGACTTATAGTGTAAACAAATCCGAGGACGTTATCTTATCTTATCTTAAGTGTTGTACAACGGTTATACATAAATTATAGTGTAAGTGTTTTTATTATTAGATTTAATTAGTTCGGTTAATTTAAAAGTATACATATTTCTATAATAAGTAAACGTAGTTTTAGTCGTTTTAAATAAATTAGTTTTTAATAATAGGTAAATACGTAACAATAAGATTAAATGTTACATGTGTGGTGTAAATGTGCATAGTATGAGGTGTGAGAAGTTTAGTAAGGACGTGGAGAAGATGGAAAGCGCGAATGGAAGGAGAATGAAAAATAATGAATAAGTTTTTACAGAGAAACGTTTATAGTGAGACTGCGCCGCAAGAACTACTAAAGCACACTGTGCTGCAACATGGAGCAGAAGTAATAATTGTTGTAGAATCTAATTGGCGACTGACTTTTGCGACCGGAAGGGGTTAGTTCCTAGATAAAAATAGCGATGTCGGAATTAAAGTAAAAAACGCTGTAGCAATATATGGGTAAAAGAAATCGAAAAAGGACAAGGTTTGATAATAGTGGAGGTAGATGATATTAATATTTGCGCAGTTTACGTCTCCCCAATATAGGGAGGGGCCACTTCTTAGACATTATAAACGAGTGGAAAGCAAACATAAAAAGAGCCGGTTAGATTGACAGAAGACGTAAACTCCAAGCACGTCACTTGGAGATCGACTTTTACGAATTGGAAGGAAGTAGCAGCGTTTCTCAGACTTGCCGTGTCAAACCGAGGATGTGCATCAGTTTTTGTTAGATGAATGTAATCAACAATCGACGTTATTCTGATGAGTGAAAGATGGATAAATAAGGTAAGTGAATGGGAGGTAATGCAGGACTTAGAGTGACTTACGCTGGGTATGGAATAAGAATAAAAAACGTGACGGTAAATGTAGAAAAAGCTAGAAGTTCTAAGAAAGTATTAAGAATGTGAGAGAGTGTGATGTGATTGGAAAAGCCCCGGCGCCCGATGGAATAACGGAAGAAATTCTACGCACAGTCTGTCAAGTGATTGGGGACGCTGTCATGCGTCAACAAATGTCTTGGAAGTGGTTCCTTCCCGAGAGAATGGAAGAACGGTAGTTTGGCGCTGGTCCCAAAGTCTACTAAACGTAACGGAGGAGCAGGAGGATTTAGATCGATATGTCTCTCCTTCCGGTTTTAGGAAAATTATTACAAGCAAAAGTAGGAGAAAGAATGAATAAATTAAATTAAAACCAATTGAGTTTTAGGAAAGACAAGTTCACTTTAAACGCAATTGGAGAGGGACGGGGTCTTAGAAATTGTAGATAAAGTAAGGGGGTAGGGCGTTAGAACAGAGGATGCTACGTACTGGTGACGCTCGATGTTCAGAACGCGTTCAATAGCGTGCCATGGTCGAGCATCATATGTCGTGAGGTTGGTTTTGTATTCGTCTAAGTCTCCTCTTTTTTTGACTGTGTTAAATAGCTTTCTAATGCGTACCTTTGCTTCGTCAGGCTCTCTGTTCTATGAAGTTATTCTGTTAGGAGTTAGTTTGATTGTTCTTAGGCAGTTTGCTTCAAATGCGGATTTTATTAAATTAACATTAATTTGGATGTTATTATTTGCATTGTTATAGCTTGTAGCGCGTTACTTTTTATACTTTTCTTATTTTTATTTATTGCCTTCTTTCTATTTCTGTTTTCTACTCGATTCTTAATTTTTTCTTTCAATAACTTCTTCAATTATCTCTCGATTCTCTCTTCTTCGAGCATTAAAATCACCACCGATAATCATCATTTTCTCTTTGCCGTGTCCGCATAATCAGCACATTTCTCTCATGTCCTGGTTGTACACTACTATATTACCTTTATTTTCTTGTTTTCTATGTATATATTCTTCAATGTTATTATTTGTTTTTGTTTTATTAGTTCTTAATCTTGTAACTATTTTCTATTTTGCTCTTTGTTTTTTACTATTTCTGTTCCATATTTTACGTATTATCCGTACAGATACTTCTTCTTCATTCTCTTCTTATGGTATTCGTTTGCCATTTTCGTTATCTTTTGTGACGCTTTTTCTTTTTTTTAGTTTTTTGTCTTTTCATTTTTTTTTCTCTCTTGTAATGAAAACTACACATTTTTCTTTTTTGTCTTAAATATTTGTCTATCGTTATTTGCTTACATCTAATTTTCGCTAGTTTAAACTACTCTTTTTTCTCTGACTATGTTTCTTAGTTCGTTTTGTAATGTACTTTTTATCTGGTTATAAAACTGTCTATCGTTATAGATTCAAAAAGTGAATAAAGGCAAAGTAGATGATGCCTAATTAAAATATAATCAAATTGCTTGTAAATTTGCATTTCATATCCGAAACGTATAAATTAAAAACATTATATAATAAAAAATGTAAATCAGACTTGCGTAAGAAACGACTAAAATAAAAGTTACGATGAGACAATTAAATTGAATTAAAACGAATTAGATTTTGGCACGTTTCGGGACTTGTACATATTACATTTCGACATTATGCGCGTGTAACATATCGTGTTAAACTAGCTTTTTTGATCAAGTTAATTTTTAATTCTTATTTTAACTTTCAATGTTGCTGATAGTTTGTTCGGTAAGTTAAAATTATATAGTATATATAAACCGGATTTAATTAAGCACTTGTAAAATTGTTCAAGTATTTAACGTGCTAGCGGATGTATTAATAATTTGAAGAATTCAAATTAAATAATCTGTAAATTAACGAAGGATTCTATTGTTGTGAACTTAAAACTTAGTTTATTCGAACTATTTACCCGATAAAAAATATAACTAATTTACTAAACTAAAACACAACGAACTAAGCAAAATAACAAATTAATAGTTAAAAAATATAATGATTTACTGTAATGTATATACAACTGCAACTTACACTAATTGCGGATAAGATAATTTACAACTATTTTGTTTATACATGTGCGTAAAAACGTTGAATTTAAACTGACTCTGATTTTCTTCGTTAACCTTTTATATTCATGTCTTATCTTTGAGTAGAATGTTTGTTTCTTGAATCGCCTCTCATCTCGAGATTCGAGAATGTTTCACTATTATAGTTTTAATAACAGATATACAATATCAAAGGTTTCTTTCGTTTGATGCGACAGGGGTAATAAATTTACATTGCTAACATCCTTTGCTTTCAATAAACTACAAAAATGTGTATGTCAGATTTATTGTTGGTTTTTATCGTTTTCTTTGCTTTTATAACGTCAAAATATGTAATAAGAAGTAATAATAGTAACTTGATTTTCTACTATGCTAAAGCTTTTCCAAGGTATTTGGGAAGTTCGAGAAGATTGTCACAAAAGATGGATTTTTCTAAAATAGATTAAAGTAAAAATATAAAAAGTATCTGAAGGGAATTAAAGTTTAGTCTAGTTAGAAGTCGGTAGTTTGAAGAATTGGTCTAAATAAATAGTGTTTAACGCACGTGCTAGTGAAAATAAATACCAGTTTAGACAAACCAAAGTGCGACTTATCTGAGGACAGTGTTTATAAAATATCGAGTAATATTCATATATTAATTACATCACATAAGTTTATTACAACTTCTTTAAGAAAATTTATTATTATTAATATATTATTATAAATCTTCCATCCACTCCGCTTCATTTCCGTTTTCGTCTAAGATTCCCTCTATTTTCATAAACTCTTCTCTTGGTTCTCTGCATTTATCTCTCATGTGATTAAGGTCCTCCGTCTCTTCTCCACATAGTCTGCACATCTTTTCTTCTTCTTTTTTTCAGTATTTGTTACCTAACTCTTCGTTCCCACATCTGAACCGTGCTATCATTTTTTTCTTTTAGTTGCTTTTATTCCCTGTATTCTTTAAATATTCTGGCATCCGTTCACCCTTGATATTCTTATAATTCGTATTATATCTGCCATCTTTTATCCTAGTACATCTTTCTTGTTTTTCGATGTCCCTATCTCTCCTTATTATTTCTTTCCTTACCCTTACTCTCTCTTCTCTTAATCTCTCCACTTCTTCTCTCGCGTACCCGTTTCTTTTGTAATACTCTTCTCTACCCTCCTGCCCGTACTTCACTTATCCTCCCTTTATCTCTTTCCAACATTGTTGCAGTATTTTACATTCTGTTCTTTCCCTTAGTTCTTCCTCGTATTTTTCCTGTTTCTACTCTTATTTTTGCTACCTATACCTCCTCTCTCACAATATACCCCGGTGTATCTCTGTCCTGTCCCAAAACCCATCTCCAGTATTTTTTCTGTAGTCCCTCTACCTTCCTCCACTCCTTCCACCCCTATATTTTTGCCCCATACATCACCACTCTCTTTATTAACTTTTCAAACAACAGCTTTCTTTTTTTTATATCCATCTCGAATACCCTTTCCCCCACACCCCACACTTGTCCTATTAACCTGTTTCCTTTCCTCACTCTTTCCTTTATGTGTTCTTTGTTCTTATTATCTTGCTTCATCGTGTATCTCAGGTATGTAAATTCCTTCACTTGCTGCATTTCCTCATCCCTCCATTTCCACTCTTCTCTTTTTCTTTTCCCTCCTCCTTTTCTAAATACCATTATTTTTGTTTTCTCCGTGTTTACTTCTGTTTCTTTTTTTTTTCATGCATTTTTTCAACGTTTTCATCATTTCTTTTATTTCCGCCACCAACACTATGTCATCCGCATACGCCAAAGGCCATATCTTTGCTTTTCCTACTACTATCTCTCCTGTCTGTTGTCCTCTCATTGTCTCTTACAGATCCCCCGTATATACTGCAAACAGGCTTGGGCTCAGTGGGCATCCCAGCTTCAACTCTCTCTTTGTAATGAATTTCTCGCTCTCTTCCCCATTTACTTTGACCCTGCTCCTCGTTTATTCGTAAATTTCTTCTATTCTTTCTATTAATCTTTCATTGATTTTTTTCTCTTCATGTATTCCCACAGTTTTTCCTTGTTCACTCTGTCAAAAGCGGCTTTTAGATATACGAATAGTGCCACCATTTTCTCTCTGTTTTTTTCTAGCTCTCTATTCGCCAAGTGTTTCAATATACATATGTTGTCTATTACTCTTCTTCCTTTTCTGAATCCCGCTTGTCCGTCTAGTACCAAACTTCTTATCCTCTATTTCCTTCTGTAGTCTTCCTTGTATTACTGTCGCATATAATTTGTACGCCGTGCTTAATAATGTTACCCCTCTGTAATTCTTGACTTTATTTCTTTCTCTTTTTTTATGGACCGGGCATATTATTCCCTCTCTCCATCTCTCCGGGAATCCTTCCCTTTTCATATTTTATTTAGTATTTCCGTCATACTTTTTGCTACATTTTCTTTCTCGTATACCCACTCTTCGCCTTGTATTCCATCTTCTCCTGCCGCCTTTCCTTTATTGCCTCTATTACTTCGTCTTCATTTATTCTATCCCTATCTCCTTCTTCCCGTCTTACTACTGCGTCTTTTCTTTTTTCTGCTTTTGTTCTTTCCCTCCCAGCAGGTTCTTAAAATATCTCCCATTCTTTAATTTGTATTTCCTTTGTCGTCCTTTTTCTCTTCCTTTTTTTGTTTAGGTATTTCCATGCATCTTCTTCCGTTTTAATTCTTTCAATCTGATCCTTTTGTTTTTTTTTGTTTTTTTCTTCTTTCTCTCGCATGTTTTTTTGTATATTTTTACTGCTTCTTTGTATTCTTCTTTTTCTTTCCTCTCTTTTTTCCACAGTCTTAATGCTCTCTTTGCATTTTTCTTTGCTTCCTTGCATTCTCTATCCCACCATTTCTTCCATCCTGTTTTCTCCCGCTTCTACTTTCTAAATCTGACTCTTTCTGTTGCTTTCTCCATTATCTCTCTCATTTCCTACACACTATTTTGTAATCCCTTTCCTACCCATACCGTTTTTCCTATTCTCTCTTTATATCTTTTTATACCCTCTTCTATCTACCTTTTTTTCGTTATGTAGTCCTCATCTTCTTTTCTCTCTTCTCTTTCTCTTCCTTGCATTGTCAATTCCAGTGGTTGGTGGTCTGACTCTACACTTTCTCCCACTTTAAATGTCTTCACCTTTTCTCCAGCCTCTTCATTTGTCATTACAAAATCTATTATTGATTCTCTCCTGCCTCCTATGTACGTTCCCCCTTTTCTTCTTCTTTCTGTTCTCTGTTCTCTGTTCCCATTTCCAGCAGTTCTTTTCCCTCTTTATTTATCACTTTGTCTTTTGTTTGTTTTTTTTCCGTCTCTTTTCTTTCTTGTATTTCTCCCTCTTCCTCTATTTTTGCGTTGTTTTTCCCTACTGTATGTTCTTTTTACAACCCCTCTTTTCTGTTGGACTGTCTTTCTTTTCCTGACTCAACCATTTTTTCCTTATTCCTGTTATTATACCCCACTTTGCTCTCCCTTTATTCTTCTCTCTTTCTGCATGTTGCACCACCCACTCAAACTCCTCCGGCAACTTTTTTTCCCACCACTCCCATTCTTTTTCTTCCATCCGTGTCTCCTGTAATCCCACTACATCCTGTTCCTTGATGTACTTCCAAAAATCCTGTTTCTTGTTTTTTATTTTCGCTACGTTCCAAAAGAATACTCTCAGCTTACTCACCTCCCCGTGTGCTTCTTCCTTACTTTCTTCTTTCCTTCTTTTTTTCTTTTCTTTTTCTATCACTCATTATTCCTTTTCTTTGCCATTTCGTCAGCTTTCTTTCTTTTATCGCCCCCCTTCGCTCTTTAGTTTTTTTGCCCTTTGGTTACCTATTTTCTCTCCCCTTTCTCTGTTCAGGCCCCTATCCCTGTCGTTACATATGTATCTTTTTCCGTCTATCTCCATTTTCCTGTATCCTACCCATACTTTTCTCTTTTCCGCTCTTTATGGAAAAGAAGGAAAAAGTTAATAGGAGAAGAGGGATAATGAAATGTATTTTTAAAAAAAATGTAATTAGAATGTAATGTAGTAATTGTAAATAGGGGAAGCACGAACCAATTTGTAAGCTTAAGCAACCAAATAAAGTTAAACTTATATATATTTTATAAATTTAACAGCATGACAAATGACTTCAAAAATTAATGATTATTAGTACCAACTTCTAGTTATAAAATTGTACTGGACTTTACCACGCTAGGTCGAAAAAGTCCAATTTCTGGGCGATTATGCTGCCTGTAAAATACATCAAAACGAACGGAAGCACAAAACATTTTTTAATCAGTACAGAATGTTGATAAAAAGTATTTAATTGCGTTTTTATGCAATTCATGACTCGCATTTTTACTAAAATTACCACAATTATTTTCATCGTTATTATTAAGTATAATTGTATCTACCAAAATATGCAACAGACTGATTTATTATTGTTATTTCATCTGCTTTCAAAATACAGACATCCTTGAATTAACCCGGAAATGATTTATTTTAAATTGCATGGCGATTATATGCCATATATACGTGTCGGATTTTTAAGCAAATAATATTGAGTATTTTTCTAAATATAGATTTCTTTACGTTGATTTTAGATATGTTATTAGTTTTTCTCTATCTGATCTAGTTTTCAAATAATAAGAATAGTTTTTTTTTCTGAAAAAAAGATGCATTTATCACTCAAGTCACCTAGATTTGCCTGAAAACGATCTGACTGTGCAGAAAGTGTACTTTGATGCTCATGTTGCATCCAAGTCGCTGAAATAGAGACATCTCTGTTTTTCCTTTCTTTGTTTGAAACCTACTTTGTTTATAATAACGACATCGGCAATTATTAGTAGTATTATTTCTTCCATTGTACATAATCCTACTTTTCATTGGGTTTTCGTAGTGGAGAGATCCTTGGCGCACCAGAATTCTTCAGCGCCTTTACCATTTTCCAGAGCTTGTCGTCTTCGGGGTTCAGCAACTCGAACTTCGTTTTCCATGTTCGGTTGCGATGCTTGGCAATCTCTGTCATCTGCGACGTTGTCAATTCTTCACGAGAATCATCTTTCGAATAATTGCATCGACAAAGCCATTAGCAAAGTTTGATGGCAAAGCCATCTCATAGTATAAGTTACTAAGTATAAAGAATAGCTACAACGGCGGAAAACGTTGTAAGTTAATTTTACAACTGCATAATTCAAAATACTTTTGAATCAAGATGCGGGATAAAACTACAAGCTAAAAGACATTGGGGGTAAAGCCGTTATAGCTATTTTTCCCAGTCGCACCAATCAAGTTTTTTTTTCCGGTTAGGGCTGGACTATTACAATATATAAAGTACTAACTACTGCATAATATAACATAATATAGTAGAATATGAGATATATAAAAATATAGTAAAAATATAATAAGGATATAAACAAGTATGTTGATATGTAAATGTCGAATACTAAAATATAACAAATGTGGTCTATATCGATTATGTAAAACTATATATTACATGGGACAGAATGAATAACAAACAAATCTTCCTTACTAACATGTAAATAAAAAATGTATGATAATAGCACGTAGTTAAAAACAGTGCTGGTTACTTTCTCTCTCTAGTGCTACTAAGTCTCAGGGTATAGTCTCTGCTTGTAATTAGTATGCCTTTGTATTTACTGTTCTGTACGGCGAAATTATGAATATGCAAAATTTCCTTTGTACCCTGTTGATTATACCCTAGTACTTGCTCATCCTCATCACTCCTGCTCACACCTGAACTGCGTATAAGATTGTGGAGGTTACGACCGTCTATACTAGCTTCTGTTTCAACATTAACGGGTTTTTTGTATTAGTCATGAGCCGGGCTATGGCCGACGCCGTTTTCGTGGTTTTGACTACGGCCATTTTCATGTAATGGCCATAATTAATGCGTTTGTTCGTGTTGGCCCCAAAGGTGTTTTAGGCTTTTACCGGGTGCGACGACGAGCTCTTGTAGCTTGAACTCGACAGGACCGATTTTTCTTTTGCCTGAGAAGAAAATGGTTTTTATTTTTCTCTAACTTTTTGGATTTCTACCAGTAGTCTAGCGTGAGTAGATCAGTGTTCGTTTTTACCACGAACTCGCTTTTTTTCTTAGCATTGGTTAGTAAACCGAGGTCATCTGCAAACGCCATTCCCCAGTATTTCAAGTATTTTGTCGAATGCGGTGTTTTACAGAGTCGGCCCCAGCATCAGGCCCTGTAGGAATCCGCAGGTCATCTAAGTTTCTTCAGTGCTTTCTGCACTCCGAAGTATCAGTTTTATGTCTTTCAGGCAACTACTTATGAAGTTTACTATGTAGTCTTCGATTTCTTAGATCACAACCGCGTCTATGATGACCAGACATGCCAACGAATTGAATGCGTTTTGGACGTCCAGTATTACCATTGCGCATAGTTTTCTAGTCCTCCAGGTGCCTTTCCTGGCTTTTGCTGCTCATCGGTCGACCAACTCTATAGCGTCGTTTATCGACCTGTCTTTTCTTAAACCGTAATGTTAGTCGGTCAAGCCTTCTAGCTTGGCGATGTTGGTTTGCAGGCTAGCGAGTATGAGATGTTTATACCATTTGGCCGTGGTGTTCAGCAAGTCTATGTGACCTTGGGTCGTTGGGAGAAGGTTTTCATAAGTTCGGTCTTTTTTACACTTGCGGTAACACGAGCGCGTTTAACAGAGTGCTAGCTTGTCAGAGCTTTCTTTTTTGTATCTTTCTCGTCACTTTGACGATTTCGTTTACGCTGAACGTGACGCGGGAATGTCTGCTGGAAATCTATCCATTTCTGGTTTACATGCGAATACATTACTAGCCTCTTTTTCTATGGTTTTCAGTTTGGCCGCGGTTTTAGGTCGACCTTTTTTGTTGCTATTTGGTACCTTCTACTCCACACCTCACTTTCTATGCTCTAACATAGCTCTATCCAAGCTTGATCTTGCGCCGTCAGAATCGCCTTTCTGAGTTCACTTCTTTTCTTCCTGTATTTCTGTGTGGCTAGCGTGAGTTTTGTATTCTGCCTATTCTTTTCTCTAGCAGCAATACGCTTCATTAACTGGCACATCTTTTTAAGTCTGGGCGCTTCTTTGCTTTACTAACATATTATATAATTTTTCCTCGCCCTGGGCATGCTGGCCTCACAAACTTTTTTTATAAATATCTAGTTGTTTTTTGGAGTAATTTTTTTACACTCGCGCGTTACCTGTCCAAAGGTTTCAAGTAATTTTTTTGTCGCCCAGCTTGTGAGCTTTCCATCATGGTTAACTGCTGCGGTTGACTGAGAAGGACTGACCGCATATTTAGAATTGGATGTCTCTATGGTCGCTTGAAGTTTTATTTTCTAAAACTACTCAGCTCACGATTTGTGATGCGACTACTTCATTAGCTATGGTTAGGTCTGCGATATGTGACTTGTTCTTGATGGAGAAGGTGGGTGCTTAACCATTGTTTAATGTTACCATACCGCAGCTAGCCATCCACTCAGTTAGTAAGCGACCTCTCGAATTCTCTTTGTTTCCACCACATTTCTGAGACTTTAAAGTCGCCAGTTATTATGGCCAATCTAAATAATGCCTAATACGTTTTGGAAGTGCTCAAGTGGCTGGTTAGAGAAAATGTAGCACGGGTACATTTAATAGTGTTACGGCTGCGTTTTCTTCTGCATCCATTTTCCATTCGGTAACTTTCGCTTTATTCACATTGGATTTAGTGACCCATTACTACGTCGATATAGTTTTATACAACCGTGACACAAAAGAGGTCTTTAGTGTTATTTGCCATTGTTTTAATTTGTGGACTCCCCGTCTCTAGTCACCTCACGGTTGTTTAATGTATTTAAGACTAAACTTTGTCCATATACTGTGACCTGTTGATTCACAGAGTCGGCATTTTTTGCTCTTTGAAATTAGTTCTTAGGCGACTTTCTTCGCCACAATTAAAACAGCAACTCCTCCGATCAACCCCCTCACAATTTTTTGTATTATAGCTTATGCCTCAGCTACATTTCTCATCGGTCTCCTTTCCAGTATTCGGCACGGTTATGCCTATATGAACTCTCTTTGCTTCTAGTAGTTTGGACCATATTAACTTTATCGTTATTGTCGTAGCAATTGTATCCTTTTGGCGCTAGGACGCAATTTTTCAGGCCATTGTCTCGCACATGTGGTTTAATTGCACTGTCAAGCATTGACTTCGCCTTTTCAAATTAAGCCGCTTTAGGCTCCGTTGACCAGTGCGTGCACACCCCGCGTGATTCTTGCTCTCTTGCATGATCAGCTATGGCGTTGACTCTGGCATCATTAGACCTCAATTGACTCATTACGCTCTGTAGTTTAGAAATTGATTCTTTGATTTCAGATCTTTACCATATGAAAAAGCAATTTAGTTTCCTGGTCGATTCGTTTTATAAGCGTTATTACCTTGTCCAGGAGGAAGCTTTCATCACGCTTCTTCCTTTTCGTCGAGGTACTCGTCTTGCCATTCCACTTGTATATAAGGTATTGGCTGTTAGGCATTGAAGACGTAGTTTGATGATGTTCAGCATTGAACTGGAATTAGCAACCGTTTCTTTCCGATCCGTCGTTGGTGGGATTACTTTAGAAAAGGTATTTATATACTGCTCTATATTGGGAGATGTCGTGTTATAGCATGTACCAGGTAGTTGAATGAATAGCTATTTACAGTTATCTTTTATACATAGGAATTTACACAATGAGATAGTTTTACCATCAAACCTTGCTAATGTTACTAAAATTGATGTAAAAAGACATGTAAACTATAAACAACGCAGTAAGCTTCTGCTTATCATAGACTGATCCGACGATAACTGGTTTCTGCACATTGTGTACTCAGAAACTGAAGCTGTTAGAAAAAAACCTCAAACTTCTTCTAAAAATGTAGAAAGAATTTTTTTTCAGTTTCAGTTATCCATAAATAAAGCTTTAGTCGTTCAAGTGTAGTTCGCACTTGGGTACAAAAGAAAAAAAATGTTTTTTTAATAGTGTTTTAGTATCTTTTATATTGTTTTCTTTATTTGTTTCTTCAAACAAAAACACTAATCTAAACTAACATTAGAATATCTTCCGGGTTTGGACCGTGTCATTGTTGTTGCAACCGAAGCTGCCAACGTATCTCCCACTTTCGTAAGGGGCTTCATCAGGGCGTGAGATAAATCGCAAAACTCAAACAAGCAATCGAAATCTAACTAAGAACTTCTCAAAAGTTAGGTTATCCACTTGTGAAACAAGCCATAATCTAAACTCTGAAAAGGTAAGAAAGAAAACGATAACCTGAAAAAGCAAACGAAAAACTAACAAAGAACCACTACCGAGTTAGGTAATGAATTTGTGAACCAAGCCAGATTCTAAACTCCGTAGAAGTGACTTAAGAAGAAATAGTCTCCGTATTTAAAGGAAAAGGATCGTCACGGATGGTTAAGCTCGACCCTGATTGGATGACGGTTGCTAAGGGGCGTGTTTTCGATAATTGACTAATAACCGGAAACCAAAGAGGGGATAGTTCGAAACCATGATCGCGATTTCAACATTACTTACCAGCAGTCTGATACCACTCTACGACTAACCACTGAAGGTCATCTCAAAAAGTTTCAATTATTGGAATCCAAGAATCGTAAAGTTTCATCTACTACTAACTCCGTAAAGACGGTTGTCAATTTATATAGTTTGGTTCTCACTTCAGAACAGGAATCGGTGCTCTCTAAGGGTTTCAATTTTGCGGTTGCTCCCAAACGTATTCCTAAAGAAGATATTCTATGTGCTGTTGAGTCTTCTATAAGACATCTTCCTCGCCACATCTCAGATCCTATTCGTATGGCAAAATCTTTGAATCATCTAAAATTCCTAAATCCAACATTTCTAAGTCGTAAGAGTCAGCTCTAAAAACTCTTCTTGTAAAAACCCTGATATTATTGTTCTTCCAGCCGACAAAGGCAACGCCACTGTAGTTTTGAACCAAATGGATTATGTTACGAAAATCAATTCTATTTTGTCTGAGGAAACTTACGCTCTTCTAACCCACAACCCCACTTCGAGGATTGAACGTGAGGTCAGCCAAATCATCAAATCTTCCAATCTACCTCATGAAACTAAACGTCGAGTTGCTTGTTTGAGTTTTGCGATTTATCTCACGCCCTGATGAAGCCCCTTACGAAAGTGGGCGAAACGTTGGCAGCTTCGGTTGCAACAACAATGACACGGTCCAAACCCGGAAGACATTCTAATGTTACTATAGATTCCGGCCGTGGAAGCCTTCGCTATTACACTAATCTAAACTTGTTTTGCTTTAATTTGGAAATAAATAAAAAAAAGTTAGATTACATATCTGTAACTAATGTTTCTAATTCCTTTTAACTTTATTTATATCTTAGCTTTAATCTTTTTCACTTAAATAAAGTTTTATTATATTTGTCTATGTTTAATATTTCACAAGTAGAAGCGTACCTATGCGCATATAAATTTGAACATTCAAATTTGTTTATTTCTTAGAAGTAATCAGATCATGTTAAATTTAGTTTAGTTTGTGTAATGTTAAAACTGATTAAACGTATACCCAATTAATAAAAATAAGCAATTGATATAGTAGCAAAAAAATTAATGACAATTTTGTATTGGTTTTCTTATCGCATACGAATTAATAAAGATTTAAAAATCTCATTGGTCGAGTCGTTTAAATTTTTTTCTTGATATGAAACAGTTTTGGATGATTTTTTTTTGAGCATGCGTATTTTGTTTGTTAAATAAGTTATCATTTGTTTCAATTGTTGATGTGTGCAAGTTTATTTGTAAAACAGCTTTTTTGTTTATAGTAAAAATGTGAATCATGACATTTGTCACGCTTAGAAAAAAATATAATTCATTTTCAAGCACGCGCTCATCAATTTTACATTCAAGAAATAGTTTTTATCGAAATACTGATATTCTGGTACTTGGTGGTGCTACGTGTATGTGCTTTATGTGCTAATTTTTTATATTAAAGATAAAAAATGCAATCGACGGAAACTTTGGATATGATTGATGTTGATACGATGCTTTGGCACGTTGGAGATTTTGGCAGATACCAATATATGTTAATATCCCTCTTCAGTTTAATCAACGCATTTTCGGCGTTTCATTATTTTGGACAGACTTTTATAAGTTTGGTACCAGAACACCGCTGCAAGAATCTAAATAAAAATTTAACTCATACATCTTATTTAGCGTGTTCTACAAAGATAATTCATCCTAACGAGACTATTGAACTGCCGTGTGTATCTGGATGGGATTACAACAGTACTTATGGATACATCAGTTTAATACAAGAGGTAAATATTTACAAGAAACGTCTAAGTGTCATTAATGAATTTGTTAACAGCTGAATTGGGTTTGTAAAGATGATTGGAAGCCAGTTTTAGGACAGTCCGTGTTCTTTATAGGATCAGTGCTAGGAAGTCTCGGATTCGGTGTCTTGGCTGATCATATTGGTAGACTACACGTTTTAGTCATTTCGAATTTATTTGTAGTTTTTGGAAATCTTTTAACATTGTTGTCGTCTGATGCAATTGTTTTCGGTATAAGTCGATTTATAGCTGGATGCGCTACAGATTCCAACTTTGTGATGATGTACATTATAGGTAATTATTTTTTTGCATGCGCTGTAATCGAAGTCTATATTTTGCTGAGGTGTAGTTCCGAAACACCGGAAATGTTGGAAAATGCCCTTGACTATATAATAAACAATATTTATAAAATGATGCAATGTCAAGTTGATATAAATTTACGCGTAAAAACACATTTTCCGATGTTTATTGTTAATGCAATTATATTATCAATCACAATTATGCAATATCACGTAACGTAGAATTACCTATTTTTATTTTTTCTTTTGTAAATTTTTGTAATAATGGTCTACGAAACCTTCACCATCAAGTTTTTGGAAATTAAGTATTTATCTTGATGTCATTGTAAAAGAATTAGCGTTACTTAAATAATCTTTATATGCAATTTTTACGCTAATCTTTAGACTATTTTGTTATTTTTTACGAGAAAATGGACTTATTTTGTTTGTGTCTTTTTATCTTTATTTGTTAAGTCATAACGTATTCTTATCAAAAGGAAACCTTGAAAACTACAGTTAAATTTGATTTTTAAGTTCCCTACAAAATACAGTGCACGCAGCTTAATAGAATCACATAGGGACTTGGGGTTGATAACTATAACCGAATGATAACAAAATATAATATTAAAAAAAAAACAAATAAATGTTTATTGGTTAGAAACCAGTCATATCAACTAAAAAACAATTTCTTAGTAACTCGCTGACAGTAAAAATAAAAATAAATGGAAAATAATGTTATGATATAAGACTTAGTTAAATTAAGTTGTTATTCTACGAAGTGCACATTATTTTTAAGTTTAGGCATACAAAGTATATCCAAGATAACGTATTTACAAATGTTTTAATGAGGGGAGTTTACAAAAGCTAAATCTACAAAACAAGTATTTTTAGGGTATAATTATTAAATCTTTCACTCTAAACATGCGTATTTGCAGCTAAAAATTAATGCAAAATAAGTTATTGTGTCAAATCAACTTGCTTCTTCGCTACTTATAGTCATTGTTGTCTAAAAGAAGAAAATTAATAACATAAACCAAAATTATGATTACTATAAACGAAATTTTTTCTACTTAGTAGTATAATAAAGATCCGACAGATAACATTATTCGTGATTTAAATAAGCGGTGCGCACTGTATTAACGTTTCACAAAAGTAAAACAGATATACACTTGCCCGCTGTAAGCTTTTGATTTTATCAACAATTTTTTTTTAGAAATCATTCACCAGATCAAAATAAGAAATGGTGATGCTGTTTGAAAGACAACTTAATATATTTCCATATGAGTTTAAATTTCTGCTTATTGTTTGTATGCGTAGCAATCGGTAAACAAATGAAACGTATCTATGTGGTCGTTATAACGAGAATAACAAATTTGTGAAAGATTGAAATTATTTGCTTTGCAATTGAAATTTGCCCATTATTCGTTTTTCATAATTTGATTAGTTTTGAAATCTGTTATTTAATGCATACTATCCACCTAAATAATTGCTTTAATGGAAAATGGACTTAGTCAGCAAGCTGTTGCTAGATAACTGGATATGACACGCGCAGGGGTTTGGAGAGCGTACCGATGTCATGAGGAGACTGGATTTTTTAATAAGTGACCGGGAGCAGGCAGAAAGCGATTTACAACGACTTGTGGCGACCGCTTTATTATGTCAACAACATTAAGAAATCGTTGCTACTAATAGTCAGTGGACAGTAAGACAAAGACTACAGGAGTAACCTGACCCATAAAATACCTGCGATTAGTCCAAAACTTACCCCAATTCATTGTCAAGCACGCTTGCGTTTTGCACGGGATCATCTGAATTGAACATTGGAACAGTGGGGGTTCTTTCTGCTCTCAGATGAAACCAGGATATGCCTCTATGGTAGCGACCAAAGAAGAAAACTGTACCGGAGATCAAAAGAGCCATTTTCAGAATGCTGCATTAAAGAACGGATTGGTTATTGAGGCGGGGAGCAATTTACATGGGAGCATGAACCAATTCTGTTTTCATACTTAGAAGCGATTGTAGTCACGGGAGAGGAAGTTTAACGGGTGTTAGGTTCACCAAAGAGATTTTACCAGTTCATGTGATACTTTACATCGACTACATTGGAAATAAATATTTTTTATGCATGAGAATGCATGGCCGTACACAGCAAGAATCGTGCAAGACTACATTGCAGATGTCGGTTTTTGGGTTATGGAGTAGCTAGCATGCAGTTCTAAACCCAATCGAACATTTCTGGGATGAGCTCAGAAAAAAAAATCGGTTTAGAGTGCGTGTCCCAACTTCAATCCCAAAGCTTAGCGTTACAGTAGAAGAGTGGCTTAACATCTCGCTAGAAACAATTGCAAACTTGATTAGATCTATGTTTAATCGTATGATAGATGTTATTCGGGCAAGAAATTGAAAATTAATTTAGATAATTATCAATACCTCTTTTAGTAATAAAAAGCGTTAATTTGTTTCATGTCTTAATTTTTCTATATGAAGCCTAAGAAAAATTAAAACTCAAATTGTCTTTCAAACAGCAAATTTTATTAACCTGATGAATAATTTCTTTCTAAAAAAATGTAGTTATAGTTAAAAATTTAGTGTGGGCCGATTTCTATGCACGCAAGTGTATTATTAAAAAAATAAAATACAAATAATTAACTGTGATCTATAAGTAAAAAAAACATGTAAGACAAAATACAAGTCAAGAGACAGAAATCAAGTATTAGTTTAACAATAATGACGAAAAATAAACTTAGAAAAAGTTCTCGAACAAAGCAAAAATAATAAACTTGCGGTGTCAAAGAATGTTAGAAGATAACCGAAAATAACTAATAAAAGACAGAGGAAGCAAACTAAAAATGATATCTAAAACGTCCCAAACAATAGAAAATACAAGAATAGTAGAGAAAGTCAGTTAATGGACTGATACATAAAAAGAAAACAAAAAACATGCCAAAATAGAAAAAATCAGGATTTGAAGTAAGTTCGTTATTTACAGGGTGTTAATATTATTATTATTGATCTAGGGGTGGTCCCAATATGGTCCCGGCACCGCGACTTGTAGGTCTGTTGTGCTCCCCGATGTTTTCTACCCTTCTAGAATACCTGTATCTTCGACAAAGTCCAGGATTTCAGTAGAGCAAATCTTCGTTACTTCCTCTTGTGTAATCTTTTCATTTCCAAGTATGCGTTTCCTTGCCCTTGTGAATGCTTCACAGTGGCAGATGACGTGGTATGGAGTTTCTTCCTCCTCACAGCAACCTCTGCATAACGGGCTATCAGTCAGTCCCATTTTATGCAGGTGTTTGTTTAAACGACAGTGGCCTGTCACCATCTCTGTCGCAAGTTTGGTCTTCGTCCTACTTAGCTTTAAGATAGACGTTGCTAAGCCCCCGTCGGGGGTTTTCAGAAAGACCTTTCGAACAGTGCCTGGAGTGCTCTTTTGTGAGTATTGCTTGAATCTCCTGTTTGGCTGTGTTATATGTAATCCCACAAGCCGGTTCAGGGTGTTAATATTAAGTTATAGCACCCGAAAATGACAAAAATCATTAAAACAAACAACTTTTCTAAGTTCGTTTTTGATTTGGAACCCCAGTTCATAGTTATTAGCGTTTTTTGCTTTTAGAAAAATCGTCATTACTCTCTTATTTTAAAGAATATTTAAATTTAAATATTTTC
This sequence comes from Aquatica leii, assembly GCA_035610365.1. Classification (NCBI taxonomy): domain Eukaryota; kingdom Metazoa; phylum Arthropoda; class Insecta; order Coleoptera; family Lampyridae; genus Aquatica; species Aquatica leii. Next base: position 36,036,947 of record CM069439.1, read on the forward strand.
TAGACAAAAAATGTAAGCTTTTAGACATGAAGACTTTAAGCTAAGATTGCTGTTTTCTTGTTGGTTTCTTGAACGTTGGAATCTTCAGAGGCGTTTTAAAAAGTTTATTCTATTTACAGACGAAGTTTGTTTCACAAGGGACGGTGTACTTAATTCTCGCAATAATTACCTATGCACGATTGAATAGTGAAAATTATTTTAATTTCTTAAATAATGGTCTGACAGAGCTTTTTGATGACTTAGCGCTAAACATCAGAAGAAGACTTTGGTTTTAACATGGTGGAGCACTAGCTCACACAACCCGAAAAATTATAGTACTACTAAATATAGAATATCTAAATAAGTGGATTGGGAGAAGAGTGTTTCTTCTAATATTAAGACACGCTGCCTGCTTGCGTTGCTGCGGATAGTAGTCATTTTGAAAATCAAATTTAGTTCCTCCCTGGTTGTGTCATTGTTCATTGTTTTATTTATTTTGTTTGTTTCTTGTTTGTTTTTTTGTTTGTTTCTTGTTTTTTTGTTTAATTTTCTTGTTTAATGGCAGCAAGCTTACTATGTCTAAAACGATTATTGCAGATAATTTGTCTTGTAATTCAATTTGAATAAAAACTTTTTTTGGACAGATCGAAAAAAATTATTCAGGCAAATGATAGTAGTTTAAAGATTTTATAAATTTATTTGATAAAATAGAAAATAATTGTAAATGCAAATCTTTTAGAGAATCGAAACCGAAATATTCCTTAAAATAAAGAAGTAATTATGATTTTTTGAAAAACAAAAAATTTCAATAACTATGAACTCCAAATCAAAAATTGGAACTAAAACAAGTTGTTTGTATCATTCAGTTTTAACTGCTATTTTGGAGTATTAACAGCCTGTATATTTTAATTTGAAATTACGAATGAACTGTTTAAGATTTTTGAGCAAATTATGAATACGCGTTCAATTTAGCAACTTTGCTTTCATTTAACCGAGTTTGTGTCTCTTATAATAACCGAGATCCCATGTATATATAAAATTAGTAAACGAGAAAGATAAGTACCTAGTAATAATATTATTTCTATCTCTACGTTAAATTTATTTTCTTTAGCCTTGTACATACATAGTATAACTATGTTGACTAAAAGTTCAATACTTTTGCGATGAATATATGTCACAATATTTTGATTAAAACAAATCATTACTAGTAAACGATAATATAGTAGATACTGTGTTATAAACGCATACAATTATAACAGTAATTTAGGTTAATTATGCTATTTTTATCAATGTTTAAAATGTTCTACGCGTGGTGCGTTCCATGTTTTTATCAACGGGAAAAACTCGTAGGTGTTGTTCAGTTGCATGTACTATCACCAAGAAATTGTAGCAATCAATATTTTGGTTGATTTTGGTGCCTATGCTCAAAATGTACTGCGGAGGCCCATTGCGTCTAAAAGAACTTCGTCTACTACTTCTTACAACACATCAGCATGGCTATAATCTAAAACATCATGATGATGGCGTCTGTGTAGTAATAAGTTCTTTGGCGACTTCTCTTTAGAATCTAATCTGCTCGTGGGTCTTGTATTGATAACAAAAAGGACGTTTTTTAAGATCTTTAGTTTTTTCTTGTTATTAAAGAGGTGGTTTGCATAGCGCCTCTACACTGCGGTCATCTTGATCTTGATTTTAACACCCTCAGTAGTTCTGTTTCATCTATGACGTCCAGAAGCTTATTTCAAGGGGCTTTTTCAACTAATCATCGGTTAGTCTTAGTTTGACAAGAATCGCTGTGCGTTGCGTTTGGTAGGCTTCGCATTTATACAGCGCGTGTTGTGTGCGCCTTATCTCTGAAGAGTTTTTCTATAGAGTTCCGCTGCTAGCTTGCTGCGGATTATTTATTTTCCGGTATCTTAGGCGATTCCAAAGAAGGGTTCAGGTCTGATATATATATATCTGTTGAGTCCTTTTTTGCTAGTGCGCCCGCTATTAACTTTTTCGTTACACTCTGGTCTTTTGGTATACAGACTGACTTTACTTAGCGTGAGTTTCAATCCCAGGTGTGGCCGGTTCCATTAAGAACCCTGATGGTCTTCGTTGTGAGTTATTTTTTGATAAGTGTGAAAAGTCAGTCTAGTGTCAAAAGTGAGTCTCAGATATTTGTCTTTCTTTGCTATCGAGAGCGTAACTGTGTGCATTGTAAGTAGCTTCATGTCACCCGTTTTCTGTTGTTTGGTAAACTGCCGTCTCATCACTGATAGTCTTACCTTTTTACACTATTTTTTGACAGTGTTTAGTACACTCTGCATTATGTTGGATACAGTTGCCCTAAATTTCCCGTTTGTAATAATGGTGAGATCGTTGGCGTATCTTAAAGCGAATATTGCTCCGTCTTTTAGTTCTAAGTAGGCTGTCCATGAAGAGGCACCACAGAAGAGGTAACAACACTCCGCTTTGTGAGCACACGCCAGCCACTTTAACTTCTACAGAGCTACCGTACAAAGTATCTGTTACCGTTCTATTACTGAGCATTGAGTTGACACAATTTTTTACTATAGTTGTGATGCCTTTTTTCTTCATTTCTCTTGCAATGGCGGTGAAAGTATTATTGGTAAATGCTTCTTCAATGTCTAGAAAAGCACTGAATGCAATTTAATTGTATTGGATTGCATTTTCGCATCTGTTTACTGCTTGGTAAATTGCTAGCTTGCAAGGTTTTTCGGACTGGTATGGATACTGGTTCTGATGCAGAGACAAAGTCTTTAGTGCTCCGTCCCGTGTGTACTTGTCGACTACTTTTTCATATAGTTTTAAAATGAAGGAAATAAAGCTGATCGGTCTGTAGGGTTTTGCATGGGCGTACGTAGGTCTCTCTGGTTTTGGTATAAATACCACCTTGATAATTCGCCAGCTGTTTAGTATATGCTCTGATCTCTTTTGCAGCATGATAAGATATATTCCATTAGCTCATTATAACTGAAATGGTTTAAACGTATTGATTCTCTATTTTAAGTTAATTATTTTTCTTTCGAAGATTTTTTTGAGTGGTCGTTTGTTTGGTACCTCTAGGTTCTAGTGCTTAAGAACTTTAGTTAACAATAAATCCGGTACGTGTTTTTGCTGTAGTTCCTGCAGACTACCTTCGATTGAGTCTGTTTCTTTCCGTTTTCGTTCACCATAGAACCGATATTTTCAATACGGTCTTTGCTCAAAGTTTTTTGGAGGCGATAACATGTAGGTTCGTTTTCTACGTCTTTGTAGTAACTTCTCTAAGAGTATCTTTTAGCTTTTTTAATGGCATTGTTGTATGTAGTGAAGCTTGTTCTGTATTCGTCCCAGTCTCCGCTCTTTTTGTGTTAAATAGACTTCTTAGAGTCATGCGTTGATTTTGCAACTGTAGGGCAGTGTCTAATTTGGTCGACTGGCCGACTAGAGCTCGCAGTCGGTTTTTCTCGAGTTTCTGTATTCCATTACAAGTTTCTCGTCTGATTCAAGATTTATTGATGGTCAGACAAAGATGGTTCATCTGATACATGCTACATTTTTATCACTTTGCTCGCCATTGGACTAGAAAGCGTATAGTTAAAAACTTTACTGCGTGATTCGGGTATAAACGCATCTCTGTTATTTATTACACCTAAATTGGGTCTTAGAATATTTTTTTTTACTTCTTGGATTTGCGTTTGTGCTTCTTCACAAGGTGTGGTGTGCATTGGCTTTGTAAGAATCGGCGGTTTGTTGGTTTCACTATTCATCAACCGCTGGATTTGCTTCGGCGGCGGTCCTGATGCTTTCCTATGCTACGGACATTTTAGCTGCACTAGGTCTTTAGAATATAAATTCTACAATGGCATTAAGTTTAATACCTTCTTTGCGATAATTCATTTACGAGGGTTGTGCAAAAGTTAGGTTGCAAACAGCCATCTACCAGGACAATTCAACTCTTTTATCACTCCCTTGTAGATTTATGGTAATATCAATATTGTGTTTTACGATATAAGCATTGAGAGCCGCTGAGGCTGACTTGCAGTGATGTATATTTATTTGGACGACTTTGAGCATTCGATTTGCTGTCAGTACGTTCCTTCTAGCTCTGGATTTACATCCATCACCTCGTGGACAGGGCTCGTTGCATCTGATTATTTGCTATCCGTTTTGGAATCGGCTAGCGTCCGGAGAGTAATCTTTCAGAATCCGAGAGTGTAGTTGGTTGGCTACTGTTTCCACTTTCTTCCAGGACTCTTTGTCTACAAACAGGACGTATCGGGTTTCTTTTGGATTGGGTTTAGTGTTAACCACCCGCTACGTCTTGATACGATGTTCTGTACCGATATTCTTTTCAGTAGGATGGCCGGTTTCAGTACTATTTCCGAAACTCAAGTGAGAACCGTTTTGGGTGCAAAAAGATTTGTAAGATAAATCATGTCAAGCTCTCTATCTTCCTCCAAAAGTGAAGCATTGAATAACGTATCTTGGCCCTCTATAATCGAAGCTCTCGTCATTAAGAGAGTACCTGCTGCCTGATGTAAACTGTTGCAGACTATTCGCAAAGAGAGATCAGAGCTTACAATAGTTTTAATTTATTAACGCAAAGATGCATCGTTTTAGTTTGATTTTCTCTTTTACTTTCTTCCCGTTTGTCAAAGTCCTTTTTCTAACAACTTGGTTTTGTGGCTTAAAAGCAAGGATAAGCCGTAAGGTAGGTACCTCGCTAAACCACGTGCTCTCTAAGCACGTTTTCGTTACTTAGCCCATCTAACTGAGTCTGGCTAGACTTCATTCCTATTTTGACATATTTGCATGAACCGGTACATCTTATTTCAACGAGGCCACTTCGACACCGCCGCTTCGACGCGAGATCGTTTTGACGCGACATTATCTTGACACGAGATTATCTCGACGCGACCTCATCTCGACGCGACCTCATCCTTTAAATCATGAATTTTGTATTTTTGATTCATTCAACGTTATGGTAATTTCTTTAATGTAATGTAAGTATCAGCTTGTATTGAGGGGTACTTATTTTGTTTAGTTATAAAAAAAAGGCAATATAGGTTATTAAATAGGTCAAAGACAATTAGGAAAATATAGGTACATAATATAAAGACCTGATTTGATACTATAGCAATAAAGTGATGATGTTAGAATACCTTAGAGGCATCGCACACAATTTTCTCATGAATTAAGATGCATATTGTTACTTATTTTATTTCTATGTTGATGATACCTGTACTAATGTAATTGTAGAAATCGAATCGAATTACCTTAATTTTAGTTTGAAGTAAAGGCGGTATTGCGGTGAGTTCTAGCATTGGGATGAGCTCGCGTCGAAATGAACTCGCGTCGAGATGATCTCGCGTCAAGATGAACTTGCGTCGAGATGATCTTGCGTCAAGATGAGCTCGTGTTGAAATGATCTCGCGTCGAAACGACGGTGTCGAAATGGACGCGTTGACGTGGTCGCGTCGAAACGAGCTGCATGAACTAAACCTATTCTTCTTGTGGCGAACTTGTTCCAAGCAAGTTCGAGTAGTTTGGTGGATCTACATTCTCTCAGAAGTTTCTTTTTTTTGACGTACCGTCTAGCCACTTCCTGGTTGCTTCGTCTGCGCAAGTTTATGGGTGTATTCCGGAAAACGCGGAACTTCTCCAGTTCGTCAATTCATTCGAGTATCTAGGTTTTTATGACTTCAGATACTTCAGGACTGATAGTGTTTTCAAGAAATCTTTTGGTATAATTGCAAGAACAATTCCCGTCAAAGTATCCTTGAATTCCTTTTTTTGGGTTACTTTGACCTATCGGTTTTGCTTTGGTCGTCGTCTTGTGATGATGTGATGCCGGCGTGCTACTGCTGGATAGGTTGCGTTTTTGCGCTCCTGTTGTTTCCGCAGTAAGTGCATTTACGTGCGCCCGCTTTTTCTTTCTGTATAGGTATCCCTGCCGTTGGAACATAAAACGGTTGCCTGAGCCCCCGATTCTTTTCGTTTTTTAAGATTTTGTCTTGCCGCTTCCGAAAGCTTTTTAGGTCTTTTGGGTTCGCGCCCAACATCAACCGATATTATTGGGTTCTGTTTAGAATTCCCGTTTTGTTTTTTTGTTTTGTATCAGTGGTTTTATTAATATATGTCCCACGATTACGTAGTAAATAAAGTGCATTGATACGCACGCAAAGCGTCTGGTGCTGTGAAATGGAAACCAGCGACGACTAGTCTTCTATCCGGTTATGCATCTATCGCCTTGGTCTTTCCACTTTAGATTAAAGTTTTTGATGAGGTTGCCTCCTCTTGGTCTAGGCAATTAAACTAAGACCCCCACCATTTCTTGCTCGTGAGACATGACCTCAGCAGCAAAAAGTTTTGGGTTTGACTGCTGTGTCTGCTGACCAAAATCAGTAAGGCAGCGACAGGCATGGTTATCTCAATGTTGGCTCTTGCCACGACATTACAGCTTGAGCTGGAACAGCTGGTTCGTGTGACAGTAGTATTGGAATACGTACGGATTTTAGGCCGCGATTCCAACAGCTGCCAACTTTTTGGCTTGCTTCAAACTATTTCATTCTAATTTTTTACCCACACAAAAATAAAAGTTTAAAAAAAAATTGTAACTGAAAATTTTGCAATAGAGTTTTTACGTTTAAGTAGACAATCTTTAATAAAAACTGAATTTCTTTTTGTTTTTAGTAATGGAATACATTCGCCCCAGCATGCGAACTTTTGGTTTGAATTTATGCATTGGTGTATTCTACTGTTTGTCTTGTATGGCTGTGCCTTGGGTGGCGGTATTACTTGGACACTGGAAATGGTTTTTACTGATGATATCTTTACCTCATTTATCAATCCTCGCATTTTATTTGTTGGTACCTGAAAGCGCACAGTGGCTAATTAGCAAAGGCAAGACGGAAAAAGCAATAATATGTTTTGAAAGAATAGCGCAAATTAATAAAAAACAAGTTAACCAGAAAGTATTTGATACGTTACGAGGATACGCAAATGTCCACATCAAGAAGAATGGTCCCGAAACGTTTTTTGGTCTAATAAAAACACCAAAGTTAAGAAGAAAAACGTTTATTTTAATGTTTAAATCGTAAGTCTTAATATAACGCATTTAATTGTACTATTATCGTTTTTGTTAGCATGGTAATGACATTAGGATATGACGCTATTTCGAGAAATATTAACGGTTTTGGTTTATCTCCGTTTCTGATATTTACAATTAGTTCAAGCACAATTCTTCCAGCATGTGGATTTATTTTGGCGTTTCAAGATAAAGCAGGAAGAAAGGCTTTGGCTAGTGGAGCGCTTTTTATTAGCGGACTGTTTACTGCTGGTGCCGGTTTGATACTAGCAATTTCAGCAGTACCAAACACTGTTGTTCCGGTTATATTTGCTATAATTTCTCGTTTAAGTATTAACGTAGCTTATAACTCCGGAGCTCAATATGCTGTAGAATTAATACCAACAGTTGTGCGTGGACAAGGAGTATCCGCTATTCACGTAATCGGCTACGCTGCCAGTTTTTTTAGCCCTCACATATTATATCTAAGTAACATTTGGCAACCATTTCCAGAAGTTGTTTTGGGAATTTTATTAGTTGTTGGAGCTGTAGCTTGTTTATTTCTACCTGAAACTTTAAACAGAACTCTTCCCGTTACTTTAGAAGACGGAGAAAATTTTGGAGAAGATGAACGCATCTTTGAGTTCAGTTGCTTCAATCGTAATAAGACGGAAAGTACTCAAACTTTATCTCCAAAGCAAAACGATAAAAAATACGTTATCTAGCTACTAATTAAATGATCCAAATTATGGTTTAATGGGTGATATTAGTATATGTTGATTTAGTGTTATTTTTATTTATTTGATGGTTTAACAGGTGTTATAATTGGTTTTTATAATGGTTTTATTTTTTATAGCTATGTATTTTAGTGTATCATTTCTTGCGGTCGTTAAACCATGGTGTTTGCTTCACATGCACACCGTGCAATCGTGGCTAGTTCACAATGTTTAAACTGCGAAAGTGCTTGGAACTACTTTTGATACGTCGTGTGCGAATAGAACAAACACACTGTGGAAAACATAGTGGAACATATGTGTTTCCACCATGGTTCAACACCGCGAAGGTTTGCTAATGTAAGATATTTTACGTTTTATAAATAAAGTCAAAGTCGCTCTTTTAATAAGGTTTATAACAATTGTACAAGATATGTTTAGCTATTTCTTATTATGTGAAGGAGTTGTAGGTGGCGATCTGATATGCACTTTAAAACTAATAAAAATGTAACTTAGTTATCATAATTTAAATAAATTAATATAATTTGTTCAATAATGATTGAAAAAACGAAAGAAACTTGACTTAAATGAAAACATCAAGTTTTAAAAAATGTTAGTACGTCCAGTCATTATCATCGAGATGTCGCTGTTAATAAGAATCAGAATCAGTACTTGACAAAACACTACAGATATGAGTATAAGTTTGCTAGTAAAATGTAACACTTAACAACGAAACATGTTTTGCAAGGAGATGAAGATGACTTGGGAAAAAAAATTGACACAGTCAAGTGTGCAAAGAACCCTAAACGACAGTTTTCAAAACATTACTATTGTACTATTTACGCAAAAATGCCGTTCACATATAAACGAGCAGAGCTGGAATGCCAGTTTAATAATGTTGGTCATTGAAGCAGTTCGAAACAGAGCCATGAGTTTTCTAAAAGCCAGCAAAATCTATCACGTTCTGCGACCACTTTGAAAAGATGAGTGCAGAATAAAAATGTGAACGTTACTGGCAATAAGAAAATACTCGGTAAATATAGTAGTATTTAATAAGGAACAAAAAAAAGGAACTGTTGATCACATTTTGGAAATAGAAAAATGATTTTTTGTACTGACATTGATCTATATTAGATGTTTGACTTTTCAGTTAGCTGAAAAAACAAACTGAAACATAAATTCTCCAAAAGCTGGCAAAGACTGGTTCCGAGGTTTTGTAAACGTCATTACGAAGTTACTATAAAGTTTCCAGAAGCAACTTTGTCTGCACGTACTCAAGGCTTTAATTGTCCGTATGTTTCCAAGTTTTTCGATCTGTTGAAAAAGATCCAGAATAAACTGAAAATTCCTGCACATAGAGTTTTCTTTGTGGATGAGACTGGTTTTACCAGCGTCTAATCTAAATGTTCACGAGTTTCAGCTCTCAATAGAAAACGGCAAGTGAGCTTACTAACATCCGCTGAGCGTAAATTATGCATGTCTGCAGAAGAAAAATTTGTACTACCACTAATAATATTTCCTAGGGTTCATATGAAAACCAAACTTCAAGACGGAGCTCCACTTGGTACCGTAATTTGCATGTTACAAGTCTGGATAGATGCAGCTAGATATTTTCACCTTGTGGTTCAGAAATTTTCTGTGCATGTCAAGCTGTGCTGTTAATTCTGGACGGATATATGACTTATACAAAAAATTTAGATTTTATAGAACTTGCCAGAGCTATTCATATGACTGTTTTGTTTGCCGCCGCACTGTATCCATATAACCATTGTGCGTCTCCTTCATGAGCCCCATGTGCAAACAATCGAAAAATGTTTACGTTCCCATCCTGGCCGCGTCGTGACTTAGCTCCGCTAAGTAACATTTTTGGAGAAATATTATCGCGCCGCAATTCCAAACACTGCCATTAACGGTTTTTGTAAATGTGGCAATCGTACTAGTTGATCCTAACGTACTTGATGACGCCGATTACGCTGCGAATATTCTACTCGAAACAGATGCTATAATTTCAGGTTCTGTACAAGAACAAAACTACTCAGAAGACCAATCTTCAGATATTGGTGAAGTGTTAGGTAATCTGCGAATTCCCGAATGTCGAACGCCAGAACCATTTTTAACTAATTCCATCTACCAGCAAAGCTATAAAAATTCTTCAAACTAATCTACCATTCATTTCTAACACAGTAGACCAACCATCGACTTCATGCGGAACCACCAAAACTTCTAAGATTTCTTCGTTTTTAATCTGTTCTACAGTTTCGAACTCAATTCCAAAACAAATATCAAAAAAGAATAGGCAACAGAACAGGAAGAAAGGAACATCAGTTATCAGCCCATGAGATGTGTGCTAGTTGTGACGATTGGGGCGACAACCACGTGTGTGATTTTTGCAAAAATTAATATAGTTTGTTAGTTATTTTGTACTTTTGATAACAAATAAAATATATTCTTTTTTTTAAGTGACTATAATAGCCTACCAATCCACTTTACTCAGTTTGTTTGACCACTTTATCTCACCCGGTTTGGTAAAGTGGCCGTTTGTACTACATGTCAAAATGGTAAAAAATAAAGAACATAAGGTCCAACATTTTCTAAAGATTTATAAATTTACTTTCCAAAAGCATTTTTTTAATCACAAAGGGTAAATTGTAAAAAGTAAATTTGTTACAACTTATTATTCTTTAGGGTGGCCACTTTACCCACATTTCCCCTACTTGCACCTCTTTCTAGTGATATACCAATCATCGGACTCCAAAAGCACAGGTGAAACACCATCTTATGTTATTATTGATCGCAAAATACGACTGCCATTCGATCTTCAATTTGAACCAAAACCCGAAGAAGAAATTGCTGGAGAAGGCTACGTTGATGAAGAAACTAGGTACATAAAACGGTGTAAAAAACACGAAAATTACCAACGATAGGACGAGGACCAGTGGGCAACATAGCGAGATTGTATAATCTCTAAAGAAGACGTGGTTTATCACCAAAGCTGCAGAGGCAATAGAAGGATTCTTATAAAGTTCTGCAGCGTAATAATGACGTTGTATATCGTATTCAAAAACCACACAGAAGCAAGCCAAATGGACCACATCTATCGTCTAACCCCGTTTGTGGGCAATAACAACGTTACCCAAGACTAAATACGAAACAAGAAGAACTAGGAATCAAGTGGATGGAATAGACTTCGATAAGTTTATGATCATGTACGAAGGTTCTAGAAACGCTAGGTTTAGAGTTACAACCGAAGAGAAGAAATGGAGTTCCACAACACTAAGAAATTAGCAGTATCCAAGTTTGTTTGCGATTGGAGGACATTTCAAAATATGTAAGAGGTGGTCTTTCCAGGAACAAGCGTGCAAGTGTTGGTCTGCATTTACTATCCAAACAAAACGGAAAGTTTACAGACTCGGTTGAAGGTACTTTGCAAAAACTACTGCAAAAACACTTCCCGAGTTTATCGTTAATTGAAGTTTCTAAGCACCAGGATCTAGAGGTACAAAACTGGAAAAGAAACAATTTGCAGCAAACTTGCAGCGGAGCATAAAAACTATAGAAAAACCCTTCAGGGATGAGGCACACAAAATTCTTCCTTACAGAGCCACAATTAAACACTCAAACTGCACTATCAAGCACAAGTCAACAAAAGTTCAAGAAACTCACGGGACTAATTACAGGGCACTGTGGCATTAACAAACATATGCATAAAATGGGACTGCAAAGTAGCTTTCTATGCCGCAGATGCTTGTAGGGCAACGAGATTCTGCAGCATCTGCTGTGCAAATGTGAAGCGTATTAAATGCAACGCACAACGATTCTCGGCAAACCAAAGTTAACCGATGATGAGTTGAAAAAAGCTCCTTAGAATAAACTTCTGGACTGCATTGACGAAACAGAACTGCTGAAGGAGTAAGAAATTAGAGGCGCACAAAAGAACCAGTGCAGGGGCGCTAGACAAACCACCTCTTAAATTAAATAAAAAAATACCGTCCAAGTAGAACATCGGGTCCGAAAAAATCCATTATCTGCTACCTTTATGCTCAAAAAGTTGCTGAAATGGAGAGAACTGACGCTATCGTCACTACCTTTTTTATTGGTGCCGCGTCCAGCTTCTTCTTCTGGGATAAAACAGTCTTAAAAAGGCAGCAGTGAAACGCATAGAAGTTTCTAGATCATTTGAGGCGATTACCGAAAAAAACAGAATGTTAACGCGCGTGTTAGTGAAAATAAATACCAGTTTAGACAAACGAAAGTCGAACTTATCTGTGGTCCCAACAAACACAAGGATGTCCCAAGGATGTCCCGGGGACATGATGTTGCAGATCACTGAATGTCCCAAAGCCATCCCATTTTGGTTCTGTGTACGTGCTAGGGACATTCATGGGACGTTCTTTTGTCACAAGTGTGTGCATCCCTACGTATCCGCAACGGGACGTCCATTTAGATGGCTGTAGGATACGTACTATATATGTATATTATATTTTTATCAAGAAAAGTACCATTTCCAGTTAAAGTAAATCTACTTTGCGGTTTTTTCTATTGTTTTTTTATTCAGTAAGGAGACTTGACGTAATGAATAAAAATAACTTTATCAAATAAAATACAAATTATTATTACATAAAACTATATTTTTAAATAATAATCCAAATTATATTCAATTAAAATAAATTTAGATTATTTCATTTTTTTATCTTCTCGATCCCGGCGTTCTTTGGCTCTCCTTAGCGAGTTTTTTTATACTTTCTTCCCGATTTTTTTAAGTGGCGCCTGAAACAATGCAACTACATAAGAGATGGTAATCGTCATGTAGAGTCGATAAAAAAGTTAATACAAAAACCTTATTTTGGTATTTCTATGTCATTAGAATTTACATTTTAAATTAAAGAATTGATAAAGTGATACTTCTTTTGTAGAATTATTCATTGATCTTTTTGACGATTCTATTATTGATTAAATCATAAGAGATGATCGATTATAACCAGTTAAAAATTGTTTAAATCGTTTTTTAAAAAAAAATTTGTAAACGCGTCAGTTTTGCAAATTCATTAAGAATTTTTATACGTTTCGCATTTACATTTCATTAGAGGAATGTGGTAAAAACAAAATTATTTCTAGACGTATTTTTAACTACCTAACTAATTATTGTGGAAATAGTGATACAATACGAGAAATACGCACACTTATCATAACTATGAATACCAAGAACGCGATAACATTATAGTTTCTTAGTTAGATTAGCGATTTTGTGCCTTATCGGTCATGTTGACATTTTTGGATGACTTATGGTGAATCGCCACGATAAAAGTCGTGAGATAACGTCACACTTTTAAACCTTTAATACGAAGAAACCATTTTTTAAATAATTTTTTGAGTAAAAAATTTTTTTTTTACATAAAATAAATATTTTTAATTCACCGCATAGGTATGCGCGCGAGATGGGGTTTTAAATCACCATTATTAATAATTGTGATCTTTTAATTTTAATAAACTTTTATTAATATTTAGTAATTCAAAATAATAATTGTAAATGATGATTTTTATATGTTATAAATAAATATAAGGTACCAAAAACTTACCAAATAAATTTGTTTATGCACTAAAACACCCAAAAAACGTTAGATAATAAAAAGTACAGATAAATAAAGTACTCAGAACACCAACAAAAACAGATACAGAGTGCAAACAGAGTGTAACACTTTGATATACCAAAGGAGCGTACGGGGGTTGAGTAGGCACCAGAGAACAAGAAGGAAAGTGGGCACGCGCACTAAGTTTGCATTTATTTTTTCCCGCATAGGACATCCCATCGTACGTTCTTTATTGACATCCTGAGGACGTCCTATTAAAGACATCCTATATAGGTCCGTTTTAAAGCCCGGGATCTAAGGACATCATTTGGACATAAAACGAACGTCCCTGGAACGTCGTGTGTTTACTGGGGTCAGTGTTTATAAATATTGGGCGATAATCAAATATAAATTAAAATTACTTACTTTCTTACATATTCACATAAAGTGGTAGAATGTTATCTAGGTAGACAAGTATGGAAATATTTAAAAAAAATTCAACACCATAAAATGGTTTTCAATACCAGATCATCAAGAGTTTGAAAACAGTAAAAAAAAACAAATGACTGACAAGTTCATTATTATTTGAGTCTTACTTAGACTTAAAAATACTGCAATATGTAGTCATATAAGTCAATAGAAATAATAGAAACACAAAAACGTACTAAAAAACTGCTCTCACTAAATTAATTCAACTTAAGATACTCTAAAACTATTAAGAAATATTTCTGCAACAAATAAAACAAAAATGCTATCTATATTTTGTGTTACTGTAATGTGTATAAAAAAAATCCAGTAATAAATAATAAAATGTGTTTACAATTTGAGACATAGTAATTAAACAAATATTTTACATATTTAAAACAATTATGCAATTAAGTTTTTTGTTAAATATTAGCACATATTTATATGTAATACAAATACACATTTGTGCAATTTAATCAATTAATTTAAAAATATTTTGACGTTTTAAAAAATTTAAATAAACAAGCGACGCCACTGTGAAGTAAACGTAATATTTGTCCTGTCAACGCCGCCGCTGTTAACATGGTTTAAAAGTTAATCCTTGATCATCGGATTTTGAACTTAGAACGAACTTTCACGTCGAACATTGAAAAATCTTTCTTTGTAGCTTTCTTTTCAGTAAACTGTAACTAAACAAAAATGGGAAAAGTGTACGTAATTGGAGTTGGCATGACAAAGGTATGTAAAGAAATTGTACGAAAGTTTATTTGCACATGAATATTTTTAGTTTGAAAAACCTGGGGTTCGTCAAGATGATTACCCTGACTTTACCAAAGAAGCAATATTGAGTGCACTTAATGATGCCCAATTGTCTATTGCCGAAATACAGCAAGCTTATGTGGGCTACGTATACGGTTAGCATTATTGTATTGTTGATATCACTATTCTTTTCTTAATGAATACAGGCGATTCTACCTGTGGGCAACGGGTTATATATGGAGTTGGAATGACTGGTATGCCCATTTTCAATGTTAACAATAACTGTTCTACGGGTGCTACTGCTTTACTTTTGGCTAAAGAGGCTATCGAATATGGGAAGAGCGATTGTGTAATGGCAGTTGGATTTGAGAAAATGGAACGTGGTAGTCTTGGTATAAAGGTATAGACTCTTTAGAATTTAGTATTAAATCTAACTAAAGCCTTTTTAGTTCGACGATAGAACAAATCCAATGGAAAAACATGTAGAATTATTGTCAGAATTAGCTGGATTAGAAGGTGCTCCTATGGCAGCTCAGTTATTTGGTAATGCAGGATTGGAGCATATGAAGAAATACGGCACAACTTTAGAGCATTTTGCTAAAATTGCTTATAAAAATCACAAGCATTCAGTTAATAATCCGTAAGAGTTTTTTTGGCATACTTAAACTTTGGCCTTTGATCTAAAATTTAATCCTTATCATTTACCTTGTATCATAACTTATTAGTGATGAGAATCCTTGTTTGTTATTTTTATGTTTGAGGCTAATTGTGAGAACTTTTATGCATGTTCTATAAGGTTTTAAATTTCAAGAGAAAGTTTATTAATTGCTAATGAATGGCACAATGGTCATGGGTTTGTCAAGGATCAATGATAAAATTGATGTTTGTAAACAAGTTTTTGATACTGCAAATTTCAACAGTTTTGAATTAGGCAACGATGATATTAATCATAATTTAAGTGTTGATTAGAATTACACAGATTTGATTTTTTTTTACTGTTTTTAATCTGTCATTTTTTTAGTAGTTTTATTTTACTCTATATCTTGTCTCACGTTCTTTCATCTACTTCTTGGTCTATTGGTAGCCCTGACCTCTGATGGGTTTATCTTCTATGTTATGTGCATGGCTGTAATCTCATCCGGTCTTGGTGATTTATATGGTACAAATGAGTTTACTTAACTCTAATCATTTTTCTGGCTGTTGATCTTTGTTATTTGATGGCATTCTGCATGTAGCAATTGCCAAATTCGCCCTCTTTCAGAATTTGCACAAGCGTTTTGTGAAATTTAATTGCACATTAAACTAATTATTTACACAATTTTAAATCATTAAATATACCTAACTGAATCAAACTAATTAATAATATGTAACGATATTTAAGAAAAATAACTTACAAGTAATTAGACTGACACAGTGTTGGCACTTCCGACTTCAGACAAGAAATAATTCCAACTTCTTTTGGGTACTTTTTATATTCTTACGTTAATACAGAACATTCCATCTTTTCCAACCATCGTCCTGAAGTTTCCAAATTCAATTCAGTATAAAGACTATGTGTTTTACATATCTTAAGGACTTTAAACGTGTGATATTGTTGTAGATATTCTCAATTTCAAGATTTATACACCTTAGACGAGATTCTGAACTCTCCACAAATTTTTGGTCCACTAACAAAATTACAATGTTGCCCAACCAGTGACGGAGCGGCAACTGCCATTTTAGCTTCTGAAAAATTTGTTAAAACGCACGGTTTGGAAAGTCAAGCTGTAGAAATTTTAGGTATGGAAATGGCGACAGATCTACCGTCGACTTTTACTGATAGCAGTTGCATGAAATTGGTAATTTTTTTCTTTTATTTTTAACCGATTATACCATGAGTAAATATAGGTTGGTTATGACATGACAAAGACAGCGGCACAACGTTTATTCCAAAAGACGAATAAGAAACCCACTGATGTTCAAGTTGTTGAATTACATGATTGCTTCTCGGCAAATGAAGTAATAACTTACGAGGCTTTGGGATTGTGTCCTGAAGGGAAAGCTGGAGAAATGATCGATCGTGGAGATAATACGTATGGGGGCAAATACGTAGTTAATCCTAGCGGAGGTTTAATTTCTAAGGGCCATCCTCTTGGCGCTACTGGAATTGCCCAATGTGCAGAATTATGCTGGCAGTTAAGAGGCGAAGCCGGCAAACGCCAAGTTGAGGGAGCAACTTTGGCATTGCAACATAATATTGGATTAGGTGGCGCTGTTGTTGTTGCGCTATATAAGTTAGGTTTTCCATCCCATCAAAACCGTAAAGTTGGTTTAAGAAAAGTGGCTGCGGCTAACAGCGACTCTGGATTTATAGTAACTCCGTACTTTAAAATATTACAGCAAGTCATGTTAATAGATGAAGACAATACAGTGGATAAGTTTCGAGGTATTTTTGGTTTTAAAGTTAAAAAAGCAGGTGGCGAGGAAGGATTTTGGATTGTTAATACCAAAACTGGAAAAGGCACTGTGGAGTTTAATAACACATCTAGTAAGTATATATAATTTTAGGCGACATCTAACACATACAATTGTAGTTAAACCTGATGTCACGTTTATCATTAACGACGCTGATGTTGTTGAACTTTTAACTGGAAAAATAAATCCACAAAAAGCGTTCTTTCAAGGTAAGGTGAAAGTCCAGGGTAACATGGGACTGGCACTTAAACTAACCGAGTTGCAAAAGATTGCTCGTCAAAGATTAGATGTCATCCGCTCTAAGCTGTGATTCTTAATGGACTCCGTGTTTTATATGGCAACGAATTTATCTTTATATATATCTTTGTACTTTTATAATGGTTCTTGTTATACTTTAAAATTATATTTTTTGTTAAATAGAAGGTGATAGAAATGTAGAAAATCTATTAGTGATGCATCACTGTAGTCGTGACTGTTAATAAATTTTTATTTTTTATGTCTTTATCTTTGGATTCAGATTTGATGAACATTTAACATGTTTGCTAACGTTACAGCGAAAATAAAGTGGAACAGTCGAAACTACAAAAGAAATTTACGAACTGTAAAAAAGACAACAGAAAAAGAAATGAAATAAAAAAAATTTACATTCTTGGAAACAAAAAAAAAAGGTTTAGAAGAGCAACATAGTAATCAAAGGAACGAATTTTGGAGAGCGAGCAAAACCTACAACAAAAAGTTACTTTCATCAAACAAGGGATTGGGACAGAAGTTAAAATTGAGAAGTAATTTACCACGCAAATTTTATATGGAATATTATACAAAAATGTTTTAATAAACTTATCTAAAATCACTAAGTTTGTTATTTTTAACCTTTTTTAAGGTTAATCCTCAAAGATGGCACTATTAGGGCCAATGCTTTTATATAATTTCAAGACTTCTTTCAAAATAAGGTATGTGAAGTCTTGTAAAGACTTGAAGCAAACACTAGCCTTAGTTTAGATGTCTAAAATGCGTTCTTCTTTTGCCCTTTCGCTTGCAGCAATTATTGAGGTTTTAGCTCCTCTTTTAATAACTGAAACGAATACACAAATATAACGGGTTTAAATCCCAACATAAACACGTGCACAAACATTATTTTAAACAGAAGAAGAGTTAGTTAACTGACGGCCTGCCAGTAGGTACTGAAGCTCTGGTTACGAAGCAACTCAGCTAAAGTGTTAGTACAAACCAACGTGGACTTAAAATACACATAAAACACAATGTATCAAACAAATGATATTAAATGTAGATTCCATTATTTACTTACTTTATTGCATGAAGGCAGGTACTTGTCTATATGATATCATAGACCTAAGATACACTACTTTACATACAAGTACATGTTCCCCATAGTATGAGAACTACCTGCGACTACACGCTGTTAGTCCATTACGGTAAATAAAATATTAGATTACAAGGCAATGCATACACTGGTAGTTCTCCCTGTTATCAAATCGGTAAATATTCTGGTCGAAAGGATGCCCTAACCTTGACCATCTTTTATATAATCAAATTATAAACGTACAAAAAACAAATAAACAATTTAGAATTAAAGCTAGAGATTAGTATTTTTAAATTCTCAATTAATACCTTAAAGAAAATCACTCAATGAATTAATGCAAATTGATTCTAAAACACGTCGCAAGTTACAAACAGACAAAGAAATTTAAGTATTGTTATTTACCCACAAAGAAACATCTGCGCAACGTCACCCTATTTTAGTAATCTTCAAATTGTTAATTATTAACTTACAAGTAATTAGACCGACGTGTTGGCACTTCCAACTTCTTTTGGGTACTTTTTATATTCTTACGTTAATACAGAACATTCCATCTTTTCCAACCATCGTCCTGAAGTTTCCAAATTCAATTCAGTATAAAGACTATGTATTTTACATATCTTAAGGACTTTAAACGTGTGATATTGTTGTAGATATTCTCAATTTCAAGATTTATACACCTTAGACGAGATTCTGAACTCTCCACAAATTTTTGGTCCACTAACAAAATTACAATGTTGCCCAACCAGTGACGGAGCGGCAACTGCCATTTTAGCTTCTGAAAAATTTGTTAAAACGCACGGTTTGGAAAGTCAAGCTGTAGAAATTTTAGGTATGGAAATGGCGACAGATCTACCGTCGACTTTTACTGATAGCAGTTGCATGAAATTGGTAAATTTTTTCTTTTATTTCTAACCGATTATACCATGAGTAAATATAGGTTGGTTACGACATGACAAAGACAGCGGCACAACGTTTATTCCAAAAGACGAATAAGAAACCCACTGATGTTCAAGTTGTTGAATTACATGATTGCTTCTCGGCAAATGAAGTAATAACTTACGAGGCTTTGGGATTGTGTCCTGAAGGGAAAGCTGGAGAAATGATCGATCGTGGAGATAATACGTATGGGGGCAAATACGTAGTTAATCCTAGCGGAGGTTTAATTTCTAAGGGCCATCCTCTTGGCGCTACTGGAATTGCTCAATGTGCAGAATTATGCTGGCAGTTAAGAGGCGAAGCCGGCAAACGCCAAGTTGAGGGAGCAACTTTGGCATTGCAACATAATATTGGATTAGGTGGCGCTGTTGTTGTTGCGCTATATAAGTTAGGTTTTCCATCTCATCAAAACCGTAAAGTTGGTTTAAGAAAAGTGGCTGCGGCTAACAGCGACTCTGGATTTATAGTAACTCCATACTTTAAAATATTACAGCAAGTCATGTTAATAGATGAAGACAATACGGTGGATAAGTTTCGAGGTATTTTTGGTTTCAAAGTGAAAAAAGCAGGTGGCGAGGAAGGATTTTGGATTGTTAATACCAAAACTGGAAAAGGCACTGTGGAGTTTAATAACACATCTAGTAAGTATATATAATTTTAGGCGACATCTAACACATAAAATTGTAGTTAAACCAGATGTCACGTTTATCATTAACGACGCTGATGTTGTTGAACTTTTAACTGGCAAAATAAATCCACAAAAAGCGTTCTTTCAAGGTAAGGTGAAAGTCCAGGGTAACATGGGACTGGCACTTAAATTAACCGAGTTGCAAAAGATTGCTCGTCAAAGATTAGATGTCATCCGCTCTAAGCTGTGATTCTCAATGGATTCCTTCATATTTTATATGGCAACGAATTTATCTTTATATATATCTTTGTACTTTTATAATGGTTCTTGTTATACTTTAAGATTATATTTTTTGTTAAATAGGAGGTGATAGAAATGTAGAAAATCTATTAGTGATGCATCACTGTAGTCGTGACTGTTAATAAATTTTTATTTTTTATGTCTTATCTTTGGATTCAGATTTGATGAACAATTTTTTAACACGTTGGCTAACGTTACAGCGAGAATAAAGTGGAACAGCCGAAACTAAAAAAGAAATTTACGAACTGTAAAAAAGACTACAACAGAAAAAGAAGTGAAATAAAAAAAAATTACATTCTTGGAAACAAAAAAAAAAGGTTTAGAAGAGCAACATAGTAATCAAAGGAACGAATTTTGGAGAGCGAGCAAAACCTACAACAAAAAGTTACTTTCATCAAACAAGGGATTGGGACAGAAGTTAAAATTGAGAAGTAATTTACCAAGCAAATTTTATATGGAATATTACACAAAAATGTTTTAATAAACTTATCTCAAATCATTAAGTTTGTTATTTTTAACCTTTTTCAAGGTTAATCTTCAAAGATGCCACTATTAGGGTCAATGCTTTTATTTTATTTCAAGACTTCTTTCAAAATAAGGTATGTGAAGTCTTGTAAAGACTTGAAGCAAACACTAGCCTTAGTTTAGATGTCTAAAATGCGTTCTTCTTTTGCCCCTTCGCTTGCAGCAACTATTGAGGTTTCAGCTCCTCTTTTAATAACTGAAACGAATACACAAATATAACGGGTTTAAATCCCAACATAAACACGTGCACAAACATTATTTTAAACAGAAGAATAGTTAGTTAACTGACGGCCTGCCAGTAGGTACTGAGGCTCTGGTTACGAAGCAACTCAGCTAAAGTGTTAGTACAAACCAACGTGGACTTAAAATACACATAAAACACAATGTATCAAACAAATGATATTAAATGTAGATTCCATTATTTACTTACTTTATTGCATGAAGGCAGGTACTTGTCTATATGATATCATAGACCTAAGATACACTACTTTACATACAAGTACATGGTCCCCATAGTATGAGAACTACCTGCAACTACACGCTGTTAGTCCATTACGGTAAATAAAATATTAGATTACAAGGCAATGCATACACTGGTAGTTCTCCCTGTTATCAAATCGGTAAATATTCTGGTCGAAAAGATGCCTAACCTTGACCATCTTTTATATAATCAAATTATAAACGTACAAAAAACAAAAACAATTTAGAATTAAAGGTAGAGATTAGTATTTTTAAATTCTCAATTAATACCTTAAAGAAAATAACTCAATGAATTAATGCAAATTGATTCTAAAACACGTCGCAAGTTACAAACAAACAGACAAAGAAATTTAAGTATCGTTATTTACCCACAAAGAAACATCTGCGCAACGTAACCCGATTTTAGTAATCTTCAAATTGTTAATTATTAACTTACAAGTAATTAGACCGACACAGTGTTGGCACTTCCAACTTCTTTTGGGTACTTTTTATATTCTTACGTTAATACAGAACATTCCATCTTTTCCAACCATCGTCTTGAAGTTTCCAAATTCAATTCAGTATAAAGACTATGTATTTTACATATCTTAAGGACTTTAAATGTGTGATATTGTTGTAGATATTCTCAATTTCAAGATTTATACACCTTAGACGAGATTCTGAACTCCCCACAAATTTTTGGTCCACTAACAAAATTACAATGTTGCCCAACTAGTGACGGAGCGGCAACTGCCATTTTAGCTTCTGAAAAATTTGTTAAAACGCACGGTTTGGAAAGTCAAGCTGTAGAAATTTTAGGTATGGAAATGGCGACAGATCTACCGTCGACTTTTACTGATAGCAGTTGCATGAAATTGGTAATTTTTTTCTTTTATTTTTAACCGATTATACCATGAGTAAATATAGGTTGGTTATGACATGACAAAGACAGCGGCACAACGTTTATTCCAAAAGACGAATAAGAAACCCACTGATGTTCAAGTTGTTGAATTACATGATTGCTTCTCGGCAAATGAAGTAATAACTTACGAGGCTTTGGGATTGTGTCCTGAAGGGAAAGCTGGAGAAATGATCGATCGTGGAGATAATACGTATGGGGGCAAATACGTAGTTAATCCTAGCGGAGGTTTAATTTCTAAGGGCCATCCTCTTGGCGCTACTGGAATTGCCCAATGTGCAGAATTATGCTGGCAGTTAAGAGGCGAAGCCGGCAAACGCCAAGTTGAGGGAGCAACTTTGGCATTGCAACATAATATTGGATTAGGTGGCGCTGTTGTTGTTGCGCTATATAAGTTAGGTTTTCCATCTCATCAAAACCGTAAAGCTGGTTTAAGAAAAGTGGCTGCGGCTAACAGCGACTCTGGATTTATAGTAACTCCATACTTTAAAATATTACAGCAAGTCATGGTAATAGATGAAGACAACACGGTGGATAAGTTTCGAGGTATTTTCGGTTTCAAAGTTAAAAAAGCAGGTGGCGAGGAAGGATTTTGGATTGTTAATACCAAAACTGGAAAAGGCACTGTGGAGTTTAATAACACATCTAGTAAGTATATATAATTTTAGGCGACATCTAACACATACAATGGTAGTTAAACCAGATGTCACGTTTATCATTAACGACGCTGATGTTGTTGAACTTTTACCTGGCAAAATAAATCCACAAAAAGCGTTCTTTCAAGTTAAGGTGAAAGTCCAGGGTAACATGGGACTGGCACTTAAATTAACCGAGTTACAAAAGATTGCTCGTCAAAGATTAGATGTCATCCGCTCTAAGCTGTGATTCTCAATGGATTCCTTCGTGTTTTATATGGCAACGAATTTATCTTTATATATATCTTTGTACTTTTATAATGGTTCTTGTTATACTTTAAGATTATATTTTTTGTTAAATAGGAGGTGATAGAAATGTAGAAAAACTATTAGTGATGCATCACTGTAGCCGTGACTGTTAATAAATTTTTATTTTTTATGTCTTATCTTTGGATTCAGAGTTGATGAACAATTTTTTAACATGTTTGCTAACGTTACAGCGAAAATGAAGTGGAACAGCCGAAACTACAAAAGAAATTTACGAAGTGCAAAAAAGACAACAGAAAAAGAAGTGAAATAAAAAAAATTTACATTCTTGGAAACAAAAAAAAAGGTTTAGAAGAGCAACATAGTAATCAAAGGAACGAATTTTGGAGAGCGAGCAAAACCTACAACAAAAAGTTACTTTCATCAAACAAGGGATTGGGACAGAAGTTAAAATTGAGAAGTAATTTACCAAGCAAATTTTATGTGGAATATTATACAAAAATGTTTTAATAAACTTATCTAAAATCACTAAGTTTATGATTTTTAACCTTTTTCAAGGTTAATCTTCAAAGATGCCACTACTAGGGTCAATGCTTTTATTTTATTTCAAGACTTCTTTCAAAATAAGGTATGTGAAGTCTTGTAAAGACTTGAAGCAAACACTAGTCTTAGTTTAGATGCCTAAAATGCCCTTTCGCTTGCAGCAACTATTGAGGTTTCAGCTCCTCTTTTAATAACTGAAACGAATACACAAATATAACGGGTTTAAATCCCAACATAAACACGTGCACAAACATTATTTTAAACAGAAGAAAAGTTGGTTAACTGACGGCCTGCCAGTAGGTACTGAGGCTCTGGTTACGAAGCAACTCAGCTAAAGTGTTAGTACAAACCAACGTGGACTTAAAATACACATAAAACACAATGTATCAAACAAATGATATTAAATGTAGATTCCATTATTTACTTACTTTATTGCATGAAAGCAGATACTTGTCTATATGATATCATAGACCTAAGATACACTACTTTACATACAAGTACATGGTCCCCATAGTATGAGAACTACCTGCGACTACACGCTGTTTGTCCATTACGGTAAATAAAATATTAGATTACAAGGCAATGCATACACTGTTGGTTCTCCCTGTTATCAAATCGGTAAATATTCTGGTCGAAAAGATGCCCTAACCTTGACCATCTTTTATATAATCAAATTATAAACGTACAAAAAACAAATAAACAATTTAGAATTAAAGCTAGAGATTAGTATTTTTAAATTCTCAATTAATACCTTAAAGAAAATAACTCAATGAATTAATGCAAATTACTTCTAAAACACGTCGCAAGCTACAAACAAACAGACAAATAAATTTAAGTATCGTTATTTACCCACAAAGAAACATCTGCGCAACGTCACCCGATTTTAGTAATCTTCAAATTGTTAATTATTGCAGTTAAATTTCCGACGCTTAATATTATGTTCAAAATCACACATAAATGAAATTGTGAAATAAAGAAAATACGACGAATTGAAATTACTTAAAAGTGCTTAAAAATCAATTATTACACAAATTCCATATTATCCATGTTCATTATACTACCGGTAAGAACCCTTCTGCTTCCACGTTTAACCTCTTAGTAAGCGTATTGCTTTTAAAGCAAATCTTGCACATTGGTCTTTCCGCTAGACGATTCTTACGTAATTTCGCCCGTCTTTAAATGGATTTAAATTTAAACTGGATCATCTCAATTCTAAACAAAAAGTCCCGGTCCAATTGAATGAATACACATTGAGTTATAACCGTCACCGACTTTGAAAATGTGATTTCGAAATAATTGCGTTTGAGATGTGTTGACAATATCATAAGTGAATAATTTTTGGTAGTTACATGGAATCATCGATCCCTGTCTATAGGATACTCTTACTGCGATGCATTCTAGTCTCCGGGGTGGCTTCTTTCTGGATGTAGCGGTGCAGATTGCGTCCGCAGATCATTCCCAGCGTGATGAAAGGTGTCGATGCTGTATTTTTATATGGATTCGATTTCACAATTTGCCAGTAAGTTTTGCAACCGCCGTTTTTTCATTTTTCTAGACGATTCTGTGTGATTGACATTGAACTGCATGACTGTGCATCCACTCTTCGTGCCCTTTTTTGTTCCAAAACTCGCACTGCTTACAGAACAAACTTTTGGTAAATACATCCAAAATTTTGTAAAATCCAATAATCGAAGAAACGCCAAACAAGGAAGTGAAGCCTTGCTTCTTCCAAGTTCTTTTCTAGTTTTGTTGATTTCTTCTTTGGCAGTTTCACGCAAACAACCTTTTGCAACAAACTTCACCGCGCCATACTGTGGCAGAGAAAAGCCGGCTTATCCATCAGTCTGTAAAATCGTTGAGCTCCTTTTAAATCTACTCCTACCAACCGCATCGTGAAAATAAATCGCCGGTTTACTTTTTTATGATAGGGTGAGACAGAATGAATCGCGTTGGGCATGTGTCGCACGATATTGGGATTTTGAATCCGAGCCCTCGAGTGCTGGCGGTATCAAACTCCACATTTTTATCACAGCTTGCACTTGATGTAAGTCGCAATTGCAGCTAAAACGGCGACGAAATTGATGATTTTCCACAAAGGCATTTTCTGGCACATCATAGTTCAGTTTCAATTTCTTCGCTCTCTTCACTCTCCATTAATTTTGGGTTTATTGGGTGCATTTTTTCGGAAATCTTGCGATTTCCGTAATTCTTGTGATCTTTTACGTTTACTACACCGAGTACTTTTTGTTCAAAACAACACTAAAGCGCATCCCGGTACATACGTAAAGAATGCAGCGTTCACATAAATGGCAATGGATAACTATGACTTACACAGCTTGATGAATAGGCACGGATCAACGGTACTATTTTGATATTCTGCTTTTTCTATATAACTTGCTTGAATTTCTTATTACAACCAACATCGTAGAGTTTGTTACTGACGATAATTATCTGAGAGTTGCTTTCCTTGCTTCCACAGGCTAGAACTGCGAGGTCATCAGCGAAAGCAATCAGCTTGATGCCGCATCGAACTTTTATCCTCGGAACACCATCGTGCATGATATCCGAAAGTGTTGGGCCTAGCACAGATCCTTATGGGACTCCTATTGACATCTGCTGGAGTTCTCCTAGCACTTTTATATATTTGTTCTCTAGGTAGTTGGACAAGATGTTCACCAGATAGGGAGATAAGTTATTTTCGACTAGTTGTCTAATCACATGCCAGCTTGCTGTATTGAAAGCGTTTCGTACATCTACTGTGTAAGATATACCAGCTTTCTTGTACTAGAAGGTTTAGCTATTTTAGCTTTTATTGTGTTAACCACGATGGCGATTCCGTCCTTTGTTAATCGGCCCTCTCTAAAGCAGAACTGGTTATCTGAGATAATTTTTTTTTCAGTCGTAGTATTAGTTGCTCTAGCAGTTTTCTAAAACTGTCTAGTAGACAGATTGGTCTATATCTAGTAATGCTGTTGTCTTTGACCTTTGGAGGTAGAATCCTTTTTGCGATCTTCTACATTTCTGGAAACGAGTTTTCCTTGATGTATTGATTTATTATATTCAGTACTGTTTTAGGAAATGTTTCTACTACGCGCGCGCTTAAGAATTTTTGACGGAATATTGTCTAGGCTAGGGGCTGAGTTGGTTTTCATTCTATTGCCAGTAATCTCAAGCTGTTATATGCTGAACGATGAAACAGCTGTCTCATCTACGATTCTATCCCATGTGTTAAGTTTGCATTAGGGGAACAGTTTTGCGATTTGTTGTGTAATTATGTCTTTATTTGTCACTGGTCTGCATGCTCCTACGTTTTTAAAAACTATTCTGTAGGCTTGATCCCATGGGTCATCTTCGAGTTTATTGCATAACTATTTACATTTTTTTTCGTTGGATTTCTTAATTGCTAATTTTAAATATTTCCGGCATGCCTACAGATTTACTTTGTGTTATTCCACGGTTTACTCGTGTAGAGTCTTTTTGTTTATACCCGTTTTTGTTTTAATTGTTTTAGGTGGTCATTTCACCAGTATACTTTTTTTTTGTTTGTGTTTCTTTTCTTGATGAGTGATATTAACTGATCCGCAGAGTCAACTTTGGTTGTCTTCAGAGCTTTTTCCAAATTCTCTTTGAAGTTTTTTAAATTCATATTCGTTGTATTCGAACCTTCGTTTCCGGTCTGCTACCAGAATTTTATCTTGCTTGAATCCTTACAGTTAAATGTATTGATGGTCACTTAAGTTTCATTTTCTGAACTTGTCCAATCGTGGACATTTGGTACTGATACCGCTGGTGCAAGAGTTCTGTCAGTTACAGATTTTTTATCATACCTGTTATATGTTGCATACAAACAGGTTATGTGTTATCATTTAACTTGCAAGAATGTCTCCTCTTCGGTCTGTGTTATTTGAACCCCACAAAGAGGATTTTGCATTTAACTTATCCGATATTATTAAGTTTTTTCCTGATTTTTGTAATATATTAGTTATAGATAGTGAGTAGTTTTCGAATCTTTCAGTCTCGCAATTAGGTGTTATATAGCAACTTCTAATAGTAAAGCTTTCTATTCCTATTTTGATGAAGCCTACTCTCTACTCCACTATCTCACAGTTGAGTTTGTTGGTTGATTATTAGTATGACTGAACCTTTCTCCAAGTCTGTCACTAGTTTGTTTGTTTTCGATTTAGTTGGAGGTTCAGAAATGATAACTACGCCTACATTCATTTTTTTATGAAGAAATTAGCAGATCTTGTGCAGTTTGACTTCTGTTTAGATTAATTTGGATTATTTTGATTTAAATCATATTGCGTTGTGTTTGTCTTCCATGTCTCTTTTGTTGTTTGGCAATTCTACTGGTGGGTTTTCGATATCTTTTGCTTTTGCCTTGTCGAATGCCAAATCTTGTGTTTTGAATGGCGTTTTTGCATTTTAGGGTGTCCATTTCGTGCCTAATCTGGTTGTAGATGGGACATTTATCTTCTTCATCTTTGCACTCATTTTTCTTTTTTTTCACACATGTATAGCAGCATTTAGATTTGTTTACCTACTTTTTGCATTGTGGTGCTACATGTCCATAGGACCAACAACGATAGCATTGTGTAACCGAAACTTTTACGCTCCATCTCGCTAATCCTATTTTAACAAATTTCATTGCAAGGAGAGTTCTAGCTACTGTCGAATCCACTGTGATTGTTACGTTTTGTGTGTTTTTTGCTCCAGGTCTATTTTTAGGATCTCTGGTTCTCTATTAAGGATATTTCTTAATGATTGATAAATTTCCTTCTCATTCGTGGTCGCTTCGAGTTGTTCAACACCTTGGTGTTTACGCTCATTTTTCCTACCTGCTTGACTATTGTATTACTTGCACGTTCGGCGATTTTATCCTTAATTTTTTGGACTATGCCAATATTGTTGTCTATAACTATTATTACTTTTCTATCGTTTGCACTTCTAACATTTCTTGAAGTATTTGTCCTTTTTCTCTAGTGTTATAGCAGAAGTAGAGAATTCTTTTCTTCTATTCATATTGTTCACAGCAGCATTCATTGTATTTCAGTTAATCGGTTCAGATAGATCTATTTGAATGCTTGTGCCACAGAACACGGTTTTTAAATTTTTTTTTAGCTTTTCAGTATCTAAGGACTGTAGTTTATGGGTAGTTATCTGCGAAATGTTGTTATCAAGTGCAGCACTTCTACTCGAGTAAAGTTTATTCCATAAGTCTTTTTCGTGATTTTTTATCTCGTATTTTATTATTTTTTTTATGGTTTCTCGTTCTACCTTTTTATTTAATTTATTTAATCTATTTTTGTATTTTTTTAAAATCTATTTTTATCTGAATTTTTGACTATGATAACGCTAAATCTTTCCCCAGTTTTTTCGACAGGGTTTCCTACATGCGTTTTGGTGTTATTAAATATGTCTTGTTTCCAAGGGAATGTCTCAAAAGTTTGTGTTTCTTCTTGTTTTGCTTGTGACTGCATGGTTCTATGTTCTATGTGTTTGTTCTAATGGTTCTCTTTCGGTTTGTATTGCTATCTCTTTTATTTTGCAGTCTGTTTCGGTTCTTACAGATACACCTACTGTTGTCGCTCTTTTATGTCAACAATTTCAATTTTTTGATTTCCAATTACGTTTTGAAGTTTGCCTGTCATTATTTGGAACATTACGATTCTGATGTTTCGATTTGCATCTTTCACCTCTCTTTTAATTTTAGAATTTTTTGTGACAAACTGGTCCAGTTTTTTTGTTTCTGAATTTAATGTCTCCATTAGTTTTTTCAATTTAACAACTAACCTAGTTGTTTTTATATCATCTTTCTATTTGTTACCGGTATCACAAATCCTTTTCCTTTTAATGGATCTATTGCTTTCACAATCTCAAGCTAAGTCTACGTATCCCATATTATTGTTTGATGGGGTTGTTTGCGATTTATCCCATATATCAGGGGGAGATAAGTTAGCACTTAAGTTTTTGTTTTTTAAAAAGCTTTGTAACCCATTGTTTATATTTATTTAATGGGATTTCAGCATCCTTGAGCCCTCCTGCTTCTTTGCAAATACCATCTTTTTTGTTCTTCGCAGTAGCATTCGAGACCTTGGGTTCACCTTGGGTGTCTTTACAATTGCTGTATGACGACAGCAAGGAGGCTTGTTTGCACACCGTTTCTGCCGTATCTGGGGGATCCGCCCCCTGACTACTAAACGTTATATCACTAGTTTCCGAAAACAATTTTTGGTTTGTTTTTAAGGTTCTCTCCTTATCGGACCCTTTGGTCTGCGCTGGGTATTTTATTTACCCAGTAGCCTGCAGCAAGCTGCCGACCGTTCCCTTGTCCGCCACCTAGGGACGCGCCTGGGAGCAGTGGGTATCTGCACCAGGTCTTTACTTGATTTGGTTTTTAAACAAAATTTTTATAAATTTAATTTCTATTCTCAATCGTCTGGTTTAGCTATGGGATCTAATATTTCACCACTTGCTACTGAAATCTTTATGAATAAAATTGAAAATAAAATCCTTTCTAATTCTTTTTTTTCTAATATGATTAATTTTTGGTTTAGATATGTTGATGACTGCATTCTTCTCTTTAATGGTTTCTTAGATGATCCAAATAATTTTAAATATTTTTCGTAATATTCATTTTACTTATGAAACTGTATGTAACTATCCCCTTCTATATTTTGGTTTTCTTATTTTACGAGAGAATAAAAAAATTAGTTCTAAAATCTATCGTAAACCCACTTATACTGATTGCTTAATTATCTTTTATTCTAATCATCCTTATAATTAAAGAGCGGATAGTAAGGCAAGATAAAATAGCAAAAAAGGTGACATAAAAGACATATTAAACCTGCCAAAAAGGCAATAAAAAAGGCACAAATATCTATTAAAATTTACAGTTTATTTCTTTGTTTTACAATGTTTATTAAGTGCTATTATTTTCCCAAGCACAAATCAAATATTTTTCAATATTTTGACTAAGAAGCTGTTGCCTTTTATCATTTAAAATATTTTTATAGAAGGAAAAAATTCTTTTGACATCACAAGATGTTAGGGGAGTAAATTTTAATGCCGATGTTTTTGTTATTGTTAAAGATATTTTCTGTTGATGCTTCATGACCTCGCCTTTTTAAATTTCAGTCAGTTGTTTAAAGAGGTCAAAGGAAGGGTTTTTTGATGTGACGGAATCCAATTTTTAATTAATTTTTCTTCCTATCGTTCCTGGACATGCTCTTATAATTGCTCTTATTCTTTCGAATGTAGCAAAAGATTCGGTCATTGCGGTTTCGCTTTTTTCTAACTTCTTTAATTCGTCAGGAATGCCAGTAAAGTGCGTTTTTATAAAAACTAGTCCTCTCTTAATAGCTTCGTCATTAAGCTTTTTGAGATTTAGCAATTTCTGCAGAGGGCGTCTCGTCAAATTATTCAACCACCTGAACAATTCAATTAATGTATAAGACAATTTCAGATTATATAGTATGAACTAAACCTCTTTAATTTTTTCAAAATGTGTGGCATAAAAAATGCAAGCAGATAACCAAGTTCCCCATCTTGTTATGATAGGTTCCGGTGGAAGTGTAACATCTGGAAGTTTTTCTTTATAGGCCCTTACCCGTAATGGTGCTTTCACAAAAACCTGAAACAAGATCCAATAATCAAAAAGAGAATCTAATATGTTAGAGATTTTTACCTTTTTGGTGGCATAAATTAACTTGTTTACTATTGCAAACTCGTCTCTAATGAATTCACTCACCCTATGTATTCCATGTGCTAGACAAGTTAAATGTTTTAAATTCGGATAAAATATTTCTAATGCCTGAGCGGATTTGATCATATAAGGTGCTGCATCGGTTACGAATAGGAGAACCTTTTCTTTTTTTACGCCATTGGGATACAGAAGTCCTACAAGCATAAAATTATATAATTGTAATTAATAGATTCGATTATAATAATCAATCATTAAAAAAAAACCTACGATAACAATCATCGAAAAAATTTGCAACTGTTTTGTGATTGGTCTGTGGAATTTCTTTGGATGCTTGCAAATGAGCTTTTTCTGGTTCTAGTTCAGACAATTTACCTACTACAAAATTTGCTATATATTGACCTCTGCAATCGGTTGTTTCATCAGCCGTAGTCTAAATCTAACGGTCCCTAATGTCATTCCTTATTGTCTATATTTTCTATAAAAGGTTTCTATAAAATGTTGAAAACTATTAATACTTTAATTAAACTGCCTACGGATTGGTAACATATGTCTACATAATTTTTTCTCAAAGTTGATTCATCTGGAACAACTTGTTCGTTGTATTTTTCGAAGAAATTGTGAAAATTTTTAATTTTATTCATTGACTTTAATAAATTTATGTTAACTAGAACAATTAATAGTATTAGACGGTATGCTTGTTGGACCAGTGGACTGTCTCCACTCATAACCTTTTCTTGTAAGTTTTTGTCTTTATGTTGTACCTGTTAACAAATTCAGTTAGTTGTTTTTTTTGTTTTTTTTCACCTTTCATGATTTACTTGCGGACAGTGCGTCGACGACTCAGATCATTGGCACCGTATCGCTAGTTGTCCATCGCTATTCTATATTTCTTCGTATAGCTTTGTCTCTCTTAGAAATTTCAGGACGTTGCTAAATTCATTTGGTTTCGCTAATACCATTAAGTTATTTATCCCATGCTTCTCTCTATATTCTACTAAAATTTGGACATTCTTCAAACACGTGAAGAATAGTGAGATATGCTCCGCATTGTGCGCATCTTTTCGGGTTTGCTCCGAGTAGCAGGTAACTATGAGTCAGTCTTGTGTGTCCTATCCTGAGTCTGGTCAGAACCACCTGATCTTTTTTCTTTTGTGACTTCAGATTCGCTTGTGAGCGTACCTGAGGAGCAAGTTTTCTCAGCTGAGTGTTGTTGTTATCCCATGAGATTTGCCATTTTTTATTACTATTGTTAGCAATTTCTTTCAGGACATCTGTAATGGTAATTTCCTCTGTCGCCAGCGGATCGGAACATTCTATGGCATTTTTCGTGTCTTCGGGTAGATGCCCATGGTTTTCTTTAACAAACTTCAATGATTTTGCCGGCGTTACGTAAAGTGTTCCATTTTTCAATTACTCTTTTCGTTAAAGCGTCATTTATAAATGAGTTTTGCAGAGTTTTGACGGATTTAAGGTCACAGAGAATTACGACGTTTTTATCTGATACGCGTTCGCTCATTTGTAGCGCTTTTAGTAGTGCCACACACACTCGACATTGTAGCGCGTGTATATATCACTCATCCTCCACGCTAGTATTGTTCCATCTTGTATCACATAAACCTCGTTGCGGTCTTCAGTTGTTCGTATTCTGACTAGAATGCGTCTGCCTTGACTTTCATTTACGCTGTTGGCGATGTGAGGCGCTTCCAGCTGCCATGGTGGGAGAGCGTTCGTTGATTCCCAGCACTTTTTATTTAGCAGGTTTTCAGAGTACAGCTCTTTGTGTAGACCTATTATTGCCGGAACTGTTCGGGTTTGCTGCCATTCATATTTGTCGTGCATAGGGGGATTCGTAATGATGTCATACAGGAAGTGCTTGGGTTTTGTACAGAGTTTAACGGCGTATCGCAGTCTTTGTTGTTGCATTCTCAGTTTTAACGGTAGAGTATTATTTGTTACGTTGAGGCTTTCAGTTGGAGACGTCCTAAATCCACCTGTTGCCAATAGCAATGCCTTGTTCCACAATGACTCTATTTTCTTAAGGTGTGTCTTTGCGGCCGACCCGTACACTACGGACCCGTACTCTATTTTACTTCTTACAAAGCAGTTAATCAGTTTTTTCAACGTGTCTGGGTCCGCACCCCATGTGTAGCTTCCTAGAATCCTAAGTCGATTTAGCGTTAATCTGGCCTTCGTAACCACATTGTTAATGTGTGATTTCCAAGTAAGCTTGGAGTCCAAGGTTATGCCTAGGAATTTTATTTCGTTTACGCTAGGTATTAATACATCCTTGAGATATAGCGGCAAGGGCCTGTGTTCATGCCTGAGTCTGCAGAAGTGCATAGTGCGAGTTTTTTCAGATGAGAGTTTGAATTCCTTTTCTTCTGCGTCTGCAACTAGCGTTGCAATATCTTCTTGCAGGCCGACTGATATTTCCTGCATATCTCGACCCGTTTTTACAATGCAGAGATCGTCCACATATAGCAATGCTCGAGACGTGTTCTTTATCTTGTCAGCTATGTTGTTAATTGCTATTGCAAAGAGAGTCACACTAAGAACCGAGCCCTGCGGTATGCCATTGCTTTGGGATACTGTGTTTGATAGCGTACTTCCGATTTTTACTTGCATAGTTCTGTTTTCTAGGAAGTTTTGAATCAGTCGGGGCAGGCGCCCTTTTAGGTTCCATTTATGGAGTTTTTCTGAAATTCCATATTTCCACACTGTATCGAACGCCTTTTGTATATCGAAAAAAACCGCTTGTGCGTGTTGTTTGTTTGTAAAAGCTTCGTTTATAATGTAGTCCAAATGTATTATCTGGTCCACGGTTGAATATCCTCTCCTAAATCCTGCTTGATAGTGGCTGATTCTTCCTTCACTTTCCAATATCGTGACAAGTCTGAAGTTCACCATCGATTCCAACAATTTCGATAAGCAGGAGGTGAGTGAGATGGGCCTAAAATTCTCCATTGTGCTTCCGTCCTTCCCTGGTTTAGGTAGAGCAACGATCGTAGCTAGCTTCCATGCTGTGGGATAATGCCCTGTTTGCCATATAGAGTTGTATATTCACAGTAGCATAACTTTTATTTCTAGGGGAAGATGTTTAATCATGCTAAAAGTGATTTTATCATGTACCGGTGCTGTATCTTTTGCCCGTTTAAGAATCCTTTAGTTTAGTTGTTATATACGTGTGTAGTGCTGTTTACTTACCGTAAATAAATTTTCAGTGGCCTGAGGAAGTGCACACCAGAGGCACGAAACGTAGCCAAGTGTTGTTTTACATGGTACTTTTTAGTAGCACCGTTCTAAAATAATACATATACTAGTAATTAAAAGCATTTAAATTAAGATAATACAAACTTACTGATTTTGAACAAACTTGACAAAAAAGGTTTTTTCCGTCGGTTGCTAAATTATTGTCGAATTTACTCCACTTGTAATAATTTTTAAATTTTGATTGTTTATTAGGTGGCATTTTTAAAACTTACTCACAGCACAACAGCAATAGACTATTACAGTGTGACAATATCACAGGTATTTATAACAAACAAAGAATATTTTACTCATGTGTTTTAGTCATTAAAGGAATCCCACCGGACAGAATTAAAATTATCTATATTTGTCTGCTTTACTTAGACACTGAATAGACCTATAAAATATGATTCATTCCGAAATCCTTCCGGTTTTGTAAATAGTGTTCTGTTAAGCCTGTCATTTTATACATAATCCTAGTATAAATTCTTATAATAGTACTTCTCTATAAGGGGCTTTTGTATTTAATGTTTTCTGGAAACCATTGTTTAACAAAACATGAAAATCGCTGTTGTTATTTATAGGTTCGTGGTAAGACCTTTTGAGCAAAAAATGTTAATTATATTATTGTACGTAATTTAAGTAAAATTCTGTAATGCGTTATTGTCATCTACCTATTAAAACACTGTTTACACAAACTTTTCAAAATTTATATGTAAAAAGGCAGAATAAAATAATACTCTTTAAAAAGAGAAAAAGTTACACAAAAAGGCAAAATAGACAGGCTCCAGGCATTTGCCTGACTGTCTGCTCTTTACTTATAATCATAAAATTGCTTCTTTGCGTTCTTTTCTATTCTTCTTTCTAAGTCTAGCTTTAATAAAGAATTTGATATTATTAAGCAATTAGCTTATAATAATGGTTAACTTTTTTCATATTTTAAACAATGTCTTTTATAAAGTTTGTTGAAATTCCCAAAATAAATCAGATAATGTTACTATATATCGTTCGTTAAAAAGTTTAATATTTTTATTTCTTTTTCTACTAATCATAATTTAAAATATTTTATTGTTAACAATAAAGATTATATTTCTTCTTTAGATAAATCTGGTATTTATAAAATTTCTTGCTTTGCAATTGGTGTAAGAAATATGTAGGACAAACTGCTAAAAGTTCAAGACTAGTTTAATTTTTCTTTTTTTGCTAATCATATTTTATCTACTGGGCATTCTTTTTCTTCTGACCTTAAATTTAAATTTCTTCATTTTTGTAATAAAATTTCTTTTCTTAATCATCTTGAAATTCTTGAAATTCATCGTCTTTGTAATGAAAATTCAGATAATTTCTTCTTTTCTTAATAATAAATTTAAATTTGCTTTTTTTTTATTTTTTTCATTTTATATCACTTATGACTGTGTATCTAATGCCAATTTCAATTTAAATTATTTAATTTTTGACATTTGTCATTCACTTTTACAATCTTATAACTTGTAAGTTCTTTTAAATTTTTATGCTTTTAGTTCGATTGACGATGACAATTTAGATTGTCGAAACAAGTCTTAATTATAATAAATAAATACTATATTATCTGCTGTGCATTAACGTAAAAAATATATTAAATTTTATTGTGTGTATTACGCCCTAATATTGACGATCATCGAACAATATTTACAATAATAAGCGTTATTTTATAGTAGCGTCATAGTGAGTGTAGAATTGATTTTACGTTACACAACTTGATTTACAGTGTAACTTTGTGTCGTAAAGAAATCTGTAGAGAAATTTATAAAGAATTCACTTCCTCTACAAAGCAGACAATTTCGAAAGATGACTCTAGATGTAGCGTATAGTTGTGTCGAACTACATTTAAACCAAAAGCTACAAAAGTTTTAATTTTTTATTAAAATAAATCTCAAAAAATTGTCGAAACAAAAAATATTTTTCATACGTTTATCTTTCATTTTCGTTTAAAACTTGTTTATATAAAAACAGCGCGAACAAAACTAATGACTTCGTGCTTTATTCAATGGTTCTTCTGCTATCTACCCTTTACAAATGAACGCCAAGGCGTGTGTACATACGATTTATTTCAAAAATGCATATTAAAGCAATTTTGTTAACATGCAAAAATAGTCTTGTCTTTAAAATGTTTAAAATACAAAAGTAGGTTGATTATATTTTGCATAAATGCCTATTTCGTTTTATACCTTTAGGTCAAAGGTAATGTTTGTGAAAATTTACAAAGGGATTAAAATGTTCTAGTGTTATCCGCTGCAGTTTACATACAAGGATTAAAATAATCCTGATTGGTTGCGAAACTTATAAGCAGGACTTTTTTATAGCACTTTTATTTATTTTACTGAATGTAATTAATGAAACTGCTTTGTTTTAAATAAAAGTTAAGTATTCGTATTATTTATAAAATGCTCGATGTTTTATTATTATTAAACAATAAAGACTGTTTTCAAAGAAGTCACGACCTTATTACGTTTTTTCTTTTTAGATTAAGGACAAAACATTACAGAAGTTTAGAATTGTAGCGATGACTTAATTTTGAGGTTTTCCTTTGGTGATTATTAGGGTACAAAATGTTAATCGTCCTGGAAACTTGGTACTAAAGGTCCTTTATCTAGGCGACGACAACAATTGAAACAAAGTGGTTTTAATATAGGATGTAGGCAATGTAGAATACACGAAAGTGTACTACAACTAATGAATGAGTTTAATAAACTTTATTTTTATCTTCTGAATGGTATGTTATTAGAAAACATTATTGTTTTTTCAAATAAAAAAATATTCTACGGGATCTGATACAAAATCTGACATAGCACAGCTAAACATTTTGAAAATGGTATATGGTATAGATACCATAAACAAATCAAGATGATACGAGAAGTAGATAGAAAAAACAATGACGGAAGTCGGTAATATAAAGAAACTGCACTGCACGATGTGATGTGATACGGTTTGACAGACAACAATGAACATAGCTGTCGAATTATGGAAGCATCACGGGACATATACGATTATGCAATTGAATAATCTGATTCGTCTCTTGGCGAGTAAATAAAAACAGCGCCGATTTCAAGTATCTATTTGCTTATGAGTGTAACGGAATAATTTTTTTCCTGGTATTAGATTGGAAATACTGTAACAATTTTTAAAAACTAATTTATTTCTAAACTAAATATTTACACGATTTATTTTAACTAATACTAATAAATTGCAACGGTATTTAAGAAAAACGCATTCATCTATATATTACTATCACACGAAAAATGTCCGTGGATAACTTCTGTTTATCTAAACCGGTATTTGTTTATATTAAAAGCACCTACGCTTACACGCCGTTATATTTATCTTAGCGTACGCGTTAAACACTTAATTTATTTAAACCGACAAAGTCTTCTTCCGATTTAATTTGAAAAACTGACCCCAACTTCTTTCAAACACTTTTTATATTCTTCCGTTATCGGAATCCAGAATGTTCCACGTTTTTCGATCATTGTCTCGTTTCCAATTACTTCGAGAACGCTTCAATACGTTCCCTTTGGTAATTTAGATGCGCTGAATACAGAACTGCAATCAAATTTGCTCTGGCACGTCAGGAAAAAAGTTATGTACGTGTAAAGGTTATCAAGAATAATGGTAGTAACTACGTTGAATTACTATTGTGGGAAAGTAATGTGCGTACTTTAGGGTGAAAACACTAAATATTATACTTAAGAAGTGAATTATAAAATGTTTAGTTATCTCTGAAATTAGTAAGAACTCTTCCTTGTAATAAGATTGACAATGGCTTGGTTTAAAAGTGTGTAGAGCTTCTCGGTTCTTGCTTGTGCACATCTTTTGTTGCTGTCTGCAAAAACCAACAGTAATCTCTCATTATGATGCATTTGAAACGGCTTTGCTTCCATGGAGGCGTTCTCCTGGTGAACTCTTTCACCGTGTTCGTCATTCAGGACTGCTATATTTGACGGAAGGAAAGTGAGATGCGAATGCAAGAAATGCATCTTTAGTGACATTCGGCAACCGAGGTATTGGTAGGCTGTTAGCAAGTTGTCCATAAGTTTTGCATAGTTGTCTGCACTATGGTTCTTGTGTACGACGAGCACAAATGCCTTCCAAGCTGGTTGTTCTTGTTCCGTGAGCCCCAATCTGAACAATGGATTTCGAATCAACTTTTGTATTTCTGGCCCAATGAAGACTCCTGCATTCAATTTTGCGTCAGTTTTCATATTTTCAAATTCATTTTAAGGTATTGGAAACCATGATTTGTTTGATACATCGCTGCAACAAACAGATTCATTAGACCCAGTTTGATATGGAGTGGAGGTACGTAAATCTTATTATGATCAACATGAGGTACATGTTGAACTTTGTGCTTTCCGACTACAGGTAAATTTGTGGGTGGCCAATTTTTTACTATGTAGTGATTCTTATCATTGCGTCTATTCCATGGGAAAGAAAACACATGTGCTCTATGCACCCAGTTTACATTTCTAGCAGAAGGGTTA
The DNA here is from genome assembly GCA_035610365.1 of Aquatica leii. NCBI lineage: Eukaryota > Metazoa > Arthropoda > Insecta > Coleoptera > Lampyridae > Aquatica > Aquatica leii. The sequence continues at coordinate 36,075,942 of CM069439.1, forward strand.
GAACCTTTAAATCATCGCATATATTCCAATTATGCCGCGAGTACTTAATCAGAATCAAGAGAGTGTTTGTTGTTTTGTAGGTTTCCTTCATTCCAACGGTATCAGCAATAGGAATTGATCGTTTCTGGTTGCCATTGCTTAGTAGTGCAGCTTTGAGACTGCGTATTTGTTATCTAGTTTTTTCATGAGTTCTGTCACGTCACGACAGAAGCAGACACAGTGTTTAAGAACATATTATGCTTCAAATTTCATATGCCAAACACGCAAATGCGCAACTGTAGCACTTTTCTGGAGCAAGTTTCCTTTCTTTTGTCTGGACCTCAACAGTTCAGAATTTTTCTTCGAACAGGATAAAATGCGAACTAGGTCGTCTAGTTTGGGTTGGTTGATCAAATGTGACTTTATTGTCACTTTTAGGATCATACGTGTATTCCATAGATTCATCGCCACTGTCATTATCTTCTTTATCACTTTCTTCGTTGTTTATTGCATCGGATGCAATTTATGTATTATATATTTACGTCTAGTTCGTTTTGTAATTGATGTGAGATGTCGAGTGATCTTCTACATCTGTTTGTATTTAGTTGTAATATTTTTGTTCAATCTGGTTTTTTGAATTGATTATCTTCGTAAAATTTATTTTTGTTCTATTCTTTTTTTCTGACGTAACGATTTAAATGAGGATATTTATTCCAGTGTCAGTTGAAAATTAATGTTAGTGTCAGAGTGTATTGAAATATTAGTTTTTTTTTCATATTTTTCATATTAAAACAAATGCCATCGCAAATAAAAAATCAAGCTACTCAGGAGTGACTTGACCGCCTCACAAGCAACGGATTGTTTATTGTTGAAAGTGACAAGAAAACTCAAGAGAGCCAAAGAATCCTTCCCACCGATAAGAGAGCACATTGGTGACTGAGCCAGAAACAGTAAAGAAAAAGCCACCGTATTTACAAATCACCTAGCTAAAGTATTTGAACCTCATAACATAAACGTCGCAGAAAATGAACAAGTAATATAGAATTTCTTGACGCACGACACCAATTGAATCTTCCAAGTCTTAATGAAATTACATCAATTCTACAGCACACAAATATTAAGAAAGCACCAGTGTTTGAACTTATAACTGGAAAGCTGTTACAGGAACCACCACTTAAAGGATTTAAAACCGTACAGCAAAGTTACTAACGCTGTAATTAGACTGAAGTACTTTCCCAGACAGTAGAAAGTATCACAAGTTATCCTGCTGTCAAAACCTGAAAAAAAGTCAAATGAAACAACCTCGCCCGATAATTTTACTGCCAATTCTTTCAAAGGTGTTTGAAAAAATATTTCCGGAACGACTTATTCCTGATCACCAATTTGGATTCAGGAGTCAACATGGTACCGTAGAACAGGTACACCCAATAATTAACATAATCAACAAAGCATTTCAGTCAGGCATGTGATAAGGTCTGGCACGAAGGCCTACAGTACAAGCTCAAACGAAAGTTGCCACACAGTTTCTTTATTATCTCTAAGTCCTACTTAATGAAAATACACTTTCTTGTAAAGTACCGAGACGAATATACCGATCTAATGCCAATTAAATCAGGAGTGCCGCAAGGTGGTGTATTAGGACCTATCTTATACCTTTTATACACAGCGTATCTACTAACAGCCGATAGAACTGTATTGGCAACATATACAGATAACACTGCAATAGTAGTAGTACATTCTAATCTAACAGTTGCATCAGAACACCTTCAGCGGAATTTAAATATGTTACAAAATTGGCTAACCACATGGAAGATCAAAGTAAATGAAACAAAATTAATTTATATTACATTCACACTAAACAGAGATACCTGCCCACCTGTCACACTGTAACGGGTTAGTTTTCTCGTGCCATCGACTCCCTGTAGACGAGTTATTCTCATTGCGTGTGAGTGGTGTGGGTTGCTTGCAATTTTTAACTTTTAAAGAATTTTTAAAAAAAGTCATGATAAGGCTTATCACCATAGGCAGGAAATGAATTTTTAAGACACTTCCTTCGTGGTGTTGAGTAAAGTAAGACCGTGTTGTGAAATATAAAGTGGAACGAGTTGGTTTTAAGCTGAAGGCATCGACTGCAGCTGAAGATTATTGGAATTAATACTGCTACATGCAGGATAATAGTGGTTCATACCTTCTTTTGTGGCCAGCAGTTTTGCGTTTACGAGGTATTACTGCGACCACTAGCATTCGTCTACCGAGGATCACAAGGCTTATTCCACCGCCACCGCCCAACCAGGGTAATCTACAAGTAAAATTTAACTCTTCACCACGTGTAACTACTCACCACCGCACCTCAAGGGCAAGGCACGCTTCACACCTGTGACACCCGAGTTCACTCGCATGCAGAGGCGTCCGAGGGATCTACACCACCATCGACCAAGTAGCAGCGTACGATCTCTCCGACACTACTGGGGATGTCGAGACCACACAACGTCTGCACAAATTGTAAGCAGTTTTTGTAACTTTCTATCAGTGCTTTACGTGAACCGATTCAAGGTTAGGACTTCGGAATCCTTATTTTTTTTTGTAATAATATAATTAGTAATTGAATTATAATTTTTTTCTACTTACTTGTGTACCTTGCGATTCGAATTTTTGTTGAATACTATCACTAAGATTAGCCGAAACACACGTAAGTGGCGGAAAGGATCTACATTTATCTTTATTTTGGGGTTTATTAGTATAAGTAATTTATTTAATTTAAAGTACGAGCCTTTTCCAAAACGCCGTATTGCGTGATAGATATATATATATATGTATGATCCAATAGTATTGATTATCTTTCTCTTTTTCTTGTTGGGGTTAAGGACATTTGTACTGGGAGTTATTCTTATCTCTTTTTTTTGTTTTTGTTTGTAATTTATTTAGTACAACAAAATACGAGGCTAGTACATCGATGTTATTTATGCGATTTTCTTTTCCTGCGTTTATTCTATTCTTCCTTGTCATTGGAAGGGTTTTATACCAGTTAGGTACGGAGCAGACCCTGTAGAAGCAGAAGTGGAATTGGTTTTAGTAGGTTTGCTGGTGCCCAAAACTAAAAGAACTTACCGCACGCCGTCTCCACTAGTGCTAGCCGGAGCCATTTCCTCCCGCCTACTCGAGGTAAGCGTTTGAGTTTAGGGGAGAGATAAGAGAGAGATTACAACACTAAACGGCAGACAACTGAGCCAAACAGATTATATAAAGTATTGAGGAATACATATGGACTAAAGATTAACATGGAAAAAACAAATATTCATAATTACTTCTGTACAATTCAGTTCTTAGGCCTGTATGGACATACGGCATACAACTATGGGGCACAGCAAGCAGTTTCAACGTGGAAATATAGCAACGTTTTAAAACAAAGATTTTAGAATAGTAGTTGATGCCCCATGGTATGTTTCCAACACCACAATTACAAGAGACTTGCAAATACTTTGAATCAAGGATGTAATCAAACAGTATAGTATCAACTCAAATACATCCAAATGTGCTCGCAAGAAATCTGTTTGAAAACAGTGGTGAAGCACGTTGTCTAAAACGATTTAAACTAAATGACCTAACAGATCGGTTTATTTAGTAATAGTCATATCATATCTTGTTTGAGATATAGATTTATAGGGGGGGTTTACGTTTCACAGTTTTATCTGCTTGATTTAGTTTCAAATTTGGAGTAGGTTTTCCTAAACATTTAATTTTTTTCTAACGACAGTCTTACGAAATCATTTTTACAAATAAATTGTACACTATTTTTTGCATTTGTTGAAAATTACGTATGTAAATCTACCGTTTTACTTAGAACACGTACCACACGTTCCACTGATCAATCAGTACTGAACCGCGGGCTATAATACCACGAGCCTTTTCGCACATTAAAACTGCGTATGAAAATGAAAAAGAAGATATCTATATCTAATATGTTTAAATATTTTAATTTATGGACCAGTCGCCACTGAAGGAGGATATGAAATTACATCATTTTGTCTACTTAACCGAATTTATCTCTTACCGTTTCCGATATAGCAACGGTAAGTCTGTGGTCACCCTGTATATGTTGACTTAATTACTTAGAGAAAGCTCATTCAAATCAAACGATTAAATCTATAAGTACAATTACTAATTTAGTAAAGAATAAAAGAAATTGTTATTGTTATTTTATGCAAAAATACGTGACCTTAAAGATTACGTATAGATAAAAAAACAATTTTAGTGTCACGTAAACAAGTAAAAGTATTTATACCGAAAGCTAGTTCTTCTGATCAAGATATTTTTTTTCTTAAATTGATTATATACAAATAAAAGTTAGTATAAAGCAAGTGTATAAATAAACAATATTATCTTACAAACCTATATTTTTCAGAAGACTGCTTTCCAGGTTTCTTCTTTTTTGTACAAGGTGGACTAAAAAACGTTTTTAGATTTTTTTATTTAATAGTCATTTACTTGTACACCAACATTAAACAATATTTACATATTGGTTATTTGACCTTCTACATAAGTACACATAACAAGCTTTGGTGATTCATCTGTTTCAAAAACTTTTGCATATACTTTCCAAAACCAACCGCTTAAGGGAAAAACGCTCAATGCATCACCATCAAAAGTGCCGTTTTGGCAAACATAAGTACCCTAAAATTATATGAAAAATTATATCAGTATTTTTATTATGTAATGTACTTTTTCTAAAGGGCAGTCCATAGCTGGTTTCAAGCTGGATACAAACGGCGACCAAGGTTTAAACTTGGAAAAAGTCATCTCACAAATATTCTTGATTTGTAGATCGTTATATGGTTCGCACGAATCCCAGCTGTCTTTTGATTTACATCTTTCAAATTTCAATACTAGCTGAAAATTGTGAACAAGAATGTTTAACATTAAATGTTATTACTTTTATACCTTTAATTTGGTGCTTATTTTTCGACTAGCGATTATTTTTCCAGATATGTAATACGTTTTACGTACTGGCGTAAAATGAATATCCTCAAACGAAATTGGCAAAGTTGGATGTTCTGGACAATTAAGAAAGCGATCAATCTTGACGGTTCTCTCAAACTAAATAAACAATTTTTAAGTATAATAATTTAATTTATTACTGTCATTACCGGTAAATGGAATCCTTCAGTACATACACATCCACCGACAATTAATAACATTGAGAACTGTGTAATCATTTCAAAGAATATTGACTGTTTGAATTGGTCTCTGATTATACACATATGTAATTAAGTTAATGTCGATTTGTAAGCGTATCTCTGTCAGAAAATCGTACTTCCGTTAGTTTACATAATTGCGTCCACCATAATTTGCAGATACAATTAATTATAAATGAATCAAGTTTTTAAATATTATTTACGTTGTTCATATTTAATTTTTATGTTTTAAGAAACAAGTATAAGTTATAAGAGCTTAGAAGCATTTAAAAGGTAAATGCAATCAATCTCTTTCATATCGATCTGCTTTTTTAAAACTCAAAACCAATATCTGTGTATTACTAGCAGTTTTTCTAAACGATTTATTATTATAACTATTATTTTAGATTATATTTTGTTTAGTAGAGAAATAACTCGATTCAACATTTTCGTACTACTTGTAATGGAACGGTTATAGAATCACCGACGAGTCGGTTACTATTGGTCTTTTTCTATAGCTGTATCTAATGATGGTCAAACGCAAGACCAAGACAAGACTACATAGGTCTTGGTCTTGGTCTTGCACCAGTTGGTCTTGCTCTTGGTCTTGTATTGATATCCTTATCTCGGTTTTGCACGCAAGACTCTGTCTTGCATTTTTACACCATACCGTTGACCATACTATGAATGAAACTTCACAATGAAAGTCAATTTTGATAAAAAAAAAATTTTAATGGATATTTAATTAATAACGAAAAATTAACTTACTTTAATAAAAAGTAAAAAATTTTGTTTAACCTACATAAATTATAATAGAGACGACATGTTTTGGCTTTTTTAATACTTAAGCCATCTACAAGTACAACTGCATCTGTAAATGCCTTAAGTATTAAAAACGTGGAATTGTATATACCTACATTTTTTATTGAATGGCTAAATTTAAATTACATCTGCTAAAAGATCGACAATTTTTTTCCCACAAACATTAAATAATAAGCATTATTGCATTTGCAATGCGTCCGTTGTATTTTATAATAGATGTACTTTTAAGTTTTGAGATTTCAGTTGTTCTAAAAAAGGAACAACGCCTCGGCGTGTTTGAGGGATTTGCATGAGTATTACAGGCGCCGTGCCGGTTTAAAATCCTTTGTAGGTGGCTTTAGTGTAAACTAAGTAAAACGTGATTTTTGGTACAAATTTAGAATTAAAAATTTGGGACTTTCCCACCAGTTGTTATTTTACAAGTTAGTTTATTACTTGTATATACTTTTATTAGATGATAGAAATGTGAAGAGTTTATATTCGATGAACTCAAAATAAGAAAAAAACTGCAAGAGTCTTGAAAAATAGTCTTGTTTTTGTTGATATCTTGCAGAGTTAGTCTTGCATCCAGTCTTGGTCTTGGTCTTCCTAATGGCGTTGGTCTTTCAAATCTTGCGAGACTAAGACAAGACTGCAAGACCAAGACCGATTTTGGCCATTACTAGCTGTATCTGGGAGAGTATTTTGGCTTTCTAGTTTAGCTCTTAGTTTTATTTACTTACTAAATTAACTAGAAGTTTTCAGGTTTCTGCAACAATATGAACATAGGGGTACAGTGTTTTTTTAATTGGTAGAGAGAGATGTTCTAATGGACAAGTCTTGTCAAAATTGACCGATACATTATTTATTTCAAATACATACATAGGCCACCACAATTTTTTTGCTTATTGGTCTCATAATGAAAAATCGGGACTGTTGTCTTAATGTTCATATCTAAAAGTTGTTTTCGTAAATTTTAGCTGTAGATCAGTTATTTTACACTTAAAAAAGTGTGCGAATTTCAGCTACATATAGAATTACGCATTTGCATAACAGTATATGCAAATTTGGTCATTTTTGGTTGTAGATGCATATTTGGGATATTCTTATTATTAAAGAGCGGACAGTCAGGCAAATGCTTGGAGCCTGCCTATTTTGCCATTTTGTGTAACTTTTTGTCTTTTTTGCATCTTTAAAGAGTATTATTTTATATTGCCTTTTTACATATAAATTTTGAAAAGTTTGTGTAAACAGTGTTTTAATAGGTAGATGACAATAACGCATTACATAATTTTACTTAAATTACGTACAATAATATAGTTAACATTTTTTGCTCAAAAGGTCTTACCACGAACCTATAAATAACAACAGGGATTTTCATGTTTCGTTAAACAATGGTTTCCAGAAAACATTAAATACATTATAAGCATTTATACTAGGATTATGTACAATGACAGACTTAACAGAACACTATTAACAAAACCGGAAGGATTTCGGAATGAATCATATTTTATAGGTCTATTCAGTACCTAAGTAAAGCAAACAAATATAGATAATTTTAGTTCTGTCCGGTGGGATTTCTTTAATAACTGAAACACATGACTAAAATATTCTTTGTTTGTTATAAATACCTGTAATATTGTTACACTGTGATAGTCTATTGCTGTTGTGCTGTGAGTAAGTTTTAAAAAATGCCACCTAATAAACAATCAAAATTTGAAAATTATTACAAGTGGAGTAAATTGGACAATAATTTAACAACCGACAGGGAATACCTTTTTTGTCAAGTTTGACAAAATCAGTAAGTTCGTATTATCTATTTTTAAATGCTTTTAATTACTAGTATATGTATTATATTGTATAATCGGTGCTACTAAAAAGTACCATGTAAAGCAACACTTGGGTAGTGGTTTACATTTAAAAAATATAAAAAAAACTATAAAACAACTATCGTTAAAAAACGTTATAGAAGATCAACAGAATAAACCTGGCTCATCAAAAACAACTTTTGCTCTAGATTTGTGCGAAGCATTGATGCCGGCTCAAATTCTTCTTAAAAAACTTGATATCAATTTTCGCAATTTCCTCGAAAAATACACCGAGCAAGTTGTTCCAGATGAATCAACTTTGAGAAAAAATGATTTAGTCATATGTTACCAATCGGTAAGCAGTTTAATTAAAGTATTAATAGTTTTCAAAATGCTGGTTTACCTTTTATAGAAAATACAGACAATAAGGAATGACATTGGGAACCATTACATTTGGACTTCGGTTGATGAAACAACTGATTGCAGAGGTCGATATATAGCAAATTTTGTAGTTGGTAAATTGTCTGAACTAGAACCAGGAAAAGTTCATTTGCTAGCATTCAAAGAAATTCCACAGACCAATCACAATCACAGACCAATCACAATCACAAAACAGTTGCAATGTTTGTAGGACTTCTGTCTCCCAATAGCGTAAAAAAGAAAAGGTTCGCTTATTCGTAACCGATGCAGCACCTTATATGATCAAATCCGCTCAGGCTTTAGAAATATTTTATCCGAATTTAAAACATTAAACTATATAGAGTATGTGAAGTCATTAGAGACGAGTTTGCAATAGTAAACAAGTTAATTTCTGCCACCAAAAAGGTAAAAATCTCTAACATATTAGGTTCTCTTTTTGATTATTGGATCTTGTTTCAGGTTTTTGTGAAAGCACCATTACGGGTAAGGGCCTATAAAGAAAAACTTCCACATGTTAAACTTCCACCGGAACCTATCATAACAAGATGGGGAACTTGGTTATCTGCTTGCATTTTTATGCCACACATTTTGAAAAAATTAAAGAGGTACAGTTCATACTATAATCTGACATTGTCTTATACATTAATTGAATTGTCTTACTTCAGGTGGTTAAATAATTTGACGAGACGGCCTTTGCAGCAATTGTTAAATCTCAAAAAGGTTTTAATGACAAAGCTGTTGAGAGAGGACTAGTTTTTATAAAAACACACTTTTCCGGAATTTCTGTCGAATTAAAGAAGATAGAAAAAAACGAAACCGCAATGACCGAATCTTTCGCTACATTCGAAAGAATAAGGGCAATTATAAGAGCAAGTCCAGGGACTATAGGAATAAAAATTAATCAAAAATTGGATTCCGTCCATTAACATGGGAAAATTGAAATTATGTTTTTCCTGCTTCTAAGCTTGTTCGAAGTATATACGTGGGATTTGGAGGAGACAATGAGAGGACAACAGACAGGAGGGATAGTGGTAGGGAAAGCGAAGGTATGGTCGTTGGCGTATGCGGATGACATAGTGTTGGTGGCTAAGGAGGAAAAGGAAATGAAAGAGATGATAAAAACGTTGGAAAAATACATGAAAAAAAAAAGAAATGGAAGTAAACACGGAGAAAACAAAAATAATAGTATTTAGAAAAGGAGGGGGGAAAAGAAAAAGAGAGGAGTGGAAATGGAGGGATATGGGAGTGCAGCAAGTGAAGGAATTTACATACCTGTGCTACACGATAAAGCAGGATAATAAGGAGGGAGAACACATAAAGGAAATATTGAGGAAAGGAAACAGGTTAATAGAACAAGTGTGAGTTGTAGGGGAAAGGGTATTCGGGATGGATATAGAAAAAAGAAAGTTGTTGTTTGAAAAGTTAATAAAGGGGGTGGTGATGTATGGGGCGGAAATATGAGGCTGGAAGGAGTAGAGCGAGTTTTGGGACTGGACAGAGATACACCGGGGTATATTGTGAGAGAGGAGGTGCAGGTAGCAAAAATAAGAGTAGAGACAGGAAAAAGGGTCATACAATACGAGGAAAAACTAAGGGAAAGAATAGAATGCAAAATACTGCAGGAATGTTGGAAAGAGATAAAGGGAGGAAAAGTGAAGTACGGGCAGGAGGGCAGAGAAGAGTATTACAAAAAAAACGGGTACGCGAGAGAAGCGGAGAGATTAAGAGAAGAGGGAGTAGCGGTAAGGGAAGAAATAATAAGGAGGGATAGGGACTTCGAAAAACAAGAAAGATGGACAAGAATAAAAGAGGGCAGATATAATACGAATTATAAAGATATCAAGGTTGAAGGGGTGTCAGAATATTTAAAGGATATAGGGAATAAAAGCAACAAAAAGAAAAAAATGATAGCACGGTTCAGATGTGGAAACGAGGAGTTAGATAACAAATACTGGAAAAAAGAACAAGAAAAGATGTGTAGACTATGTGAAGAAGAGACTGAGTATGGAAAAGGAGGAAAAAGTTAAGAGGAGAGGAGGGACAATGAAATGTATTAAAAAAAAATTAAAAAAATGTAAATGGAATGTAATGTAGTAATTGTAAATAGGGGAAGGACGAACTAATTTTTAAGCTGAAGCAACAAATAAAGTTAAACTTATAATACCTTGAAAACTTTGTAAATTACAAGATAGTTAAGTAATTAGTAATTATAAACAATTATGTTAGAATTATATATTTAGCATGTGAATTAACAATATGTATGTGTAAAAACATTTTAAAGTGCATATTTAACTGCATATTTTCAATGTTTTTAACGCATATTTGCATGCATATATTGAAGTTTTTGTGCATAATTATCCTAAGCCTACACCTAACATAATTACATGTTTTTATTATGTTAAATATTAATAAATGCTAAGTTTTTTAGTCGTAAATTGTGTAATATATAGGCAAAAAATGAGTAAAAGACAATTACCTACTTTTCTGATTTAATGCAAAGTTTATTTAAAACTTGATTATCAATATTAAAAATAAGTAGATTCTGTGTACACGAGCACCATCTTCCAATTATGAAGTTCAAGGACATCTGGTATTTAAGAATATGTCAACTTTATTAATACACCTGGTGACGATCGACCTCATTTTGTATATAACAAACTTTCGATCAGATACATTCTCGAAATTCTTAAGCATTCAGTTTTTTAGAATTACTGCGTAGGAATCTAGAATAATTAAATTTGGCACAGTCTGCACTTTCTTCAAACATAAAATAATAGAGATAAGAATCAATAATAGTTATTTTATAAACAACAAACAAATAATAAAAGAAAATTTTTATTACACACACGAGGCTTGAGTTCTAAAAAAACTATTACAACACATTTTTGCGTGAGTAATTATACTACAGAAGTCTTAATCTTGTTCAGTCACTGGTTTATACAAAAGAAAGTTGATTACTAACACATCCTCATAGTTAATGTCGCAAGTCGTCATTTTAATACCAGTAATTGTAATACATGAAAACACACAATAAAACAATCCAAACCGGCGAATATGATACATATTTTTCATTTTATATTTGCTTAACTGGTTTTATTTTGGTTTACTGTTACAAACCAGTTAGTTTGTTTAGTATTACAAACTTAAGAAAAATAGAAATTTAAAGTAATTTTAATAAGGGTGTACGATTTCTGACGATTTGAATGCTTTCTTAGTTTTTTTTATAGAAATACCTTTATAGGTGTTTTTTCTTACTCAATAGCAGTTCTGAGCCTCTAATTATTTAAGTACACTACTAGTAACTACTGTGTACAATCATAGCACTTTCCTCCGCTTTTTCACACAAACACTTATACCAACTCAAAGAGTTAAGTTCTCTTGAGTGTTCTGATTAACATCGTGGTGTCGAGAAGCTAGATGGCCTTAACATTGACGTGATGAAAAAGTCACTGTTGATGGCTTCCGGCAATTTTTTTAATAGCTTGACTGACAGTTTCCATTTCCAAACCTTTATGGAGGTCACTGTTTCTAAAGTACTAAACAGCGTCAACAATATTCCTTAATAGTTTATTCTGAAAACCATAGATGTTATCTATAATGCTGGGCGTCATATGTCCATACTGGTTTAAGGATTTGTTTATACAATAGTATTTGATTGTAGATTGATAATGTGGAGTGTCTACCCAAGAGTCAATGCATTTTCTTATACTTGAAGCCTAATTCTTTTCGTATCTTTTTGATATGGGCTTTCAAGCGCAACTTATCATCCAGAGCAGTACCCAAATATTTTGTTGATAGCCGTATCGTCTGCGAAGGTTACTCGGGTATGTCACTAGTGTATAATAGGTATAGGATAGGTCTCAATACACAGCCCTGTGGCACTCCTGCTAGTTTCTTTTAATTCGGGATAAGCATCTTCTTCCTTGATTCTGAACGCTCTATCTGCAATGTATGATTCCAATAGTTTTGTATGCTGTTTAGGCAAAAGTTTTCTTAATTTTTACCGAAGTTCTACATCCCATACTTTGTCGAAAGCTTGTGCTACGTCAAGAAAGATTCTTTTCTCTCAAGCTTTTTCTTTATGTTTGTTGTTTTATAGATTTGGTCAATCGTTGAATGGCAATTCTGGAATCCAAACTGATATGATGGAATCTTGTTTTCTATAATGGGTTTACCTTTTAACTAATCCTTTTTCAAATATTTTTGAGAAGACTGGCAGTAATGAGATTGGTCTATAAACTGAGACTTGATTGCGTGGTTTTCTAGGTTTAGGGATCATCATCAACTCAGTTACCTTCCATATCTTGGGTGCATAAGATAAGCAAGTTTGATTATTGCTTGTCCAGGAAGTTGTTTTAGAATGTCCTCTGTAAACAGGTCAAATCCTAGAGCCTTCTTTGGGTCAATGTTTTTGTCAATTTTAGTTGCCCTTTTTGATTAAGATTTTTCCAATCTAATGTGTTTTTACCTTATTAGGTTGAAATGTTATTTCGAGCTGTTTAGCAATTCTGGATATTTTTTTTTGACCTACTTTCATTTCTATTTTTTATTGGTGTATTCTGTATGATCGATCTGTTTAATTTTCTAGTTGATCTCCAGAGATAATAGTCAATTTTTCTATGATTTGACAATTCAAATAAATAGTCACTGATCGATTTATTTTTGAGTTTCTGAATTTCTCTTTTTAATTGCTGGATCAAAGTCAAAGCAGTTTTGCCGGTTGGAACTAGAGATTAATGCCAGATTCTCAGTATTCTCTTTTCCTGTTTATCTAGTTGTTTTTCATTTCTTAGAGGAACTGGCAAATTAATTCTTTGAAGCTGCATCAATCAGTCCGTTTATTAACTAATCTAGAAGTTAATTCCTTTTATATAAAACTATCGCTAACGTAAGAAAAGTGGGGGAGTGATTGGAGTTTATGTTCCATGCTTCTTTGACATGCATGTAGTTCATTGAAACATTAGTTATGAAAGAGTCAATTGGGTCTGGGATTTTTTCTAAATCTCTAGGCCAGTATTTTAGTTTAACAGCCGATAGTGTTTCACATTTTGGTTGTTAGTCTAAATTCTCAATTGGTGTGTTTAGAATTGAAATATCCTCCAATTATGAATATTTGACTATGCTTGATTAAAAGTTGAGATACTGATCTTTTTTGAGAGCATGTCTTGAAGGGCAGTACACTGCTGCAATTATTATTATATCTTAACTGTGATAGCTTAAAATTCCTTTGTTTTTTATCTCATCTCTTGGTGGTGTTCAATCGAGTTTTTTATTATTATTGCACTACCTTCTTTGGTTGCGTCTTCAGGGTATGGGTATATATATACTTTATTTCCTTTAAATTTAATAAAAAATTGATTGGTAAAATGTGTTTCAAAGATGAGCAAATATCAATGTTTTCTATATCTAAAACTATTTGCAATTCTTCTTGATGTTGCAATAGTCCATTAGCATTCCATTTTATTATTGTTCAACTATTTATCATTATGGGTCTTAGGACTAGCTCTTTTAGCGCTATGTTCTAGTCTTACTATACGTTTGACCATTTTAGTTAGTCTCTCTAAAATTTTTTGGAAAGTGTGCTTGGTTTTTTTGTTGCTAGTATTATTCTTGCCAGAAATTCTTTGACTGTAGCTCTTTTTACTTTTATTCGCCTGGGTTATTGGTTCTTGTTGATTTGTTCGTTGTGACTGTTTTGGCAAGTTGGAGTTTTTTGGGTGCGCTTGTTTTTTAATTTCTGCATTTTTTGTACCATGCACCCTTTCTAATTTGCTGAATGCCATTGTCCACAGTAAACGCATTTTGGTTGTTCAATTTTTGGTTTATCACCGTTTGTTGTTAGATGTTTATTAGTACATCTAACGCAGCATGGTCTTTATAACTAAATTTTTGCGTGTGACGGTATGCTTGGCCCTTTTAAAATTGGGATACGAATTTTTTAGTGGCAGGATTTCTACTTATACACAGAATGTATCAGTAACACCGTAAATTTTATCTACGTTTTTGTATAAACGAAAGCATAAACATAGTTAACGGTTGTTTAATTTTATAGTTTAATGTTAGCGTGGTTTCTAGTTTGTAGCCATGTTTTTTCATTTTTTGAATAGTATGTTTTAATTTAAAATATCAAAAGCATTTTTTAATTTTAAAGCTTCAAAAACATTTTTATAATTGTTTTGGTCTTGTACATTAATTTTAATATTTTTGTTGTTAATAACTTTGATCTGTGCGTTGGAGAAATAATTCACCATAACATGGAGTTCATTAAAATTATCAACGTTATCTATTATGATTTTGTTTATATCGTTGTTGTTGTTGTTGTTGTTTATGTAGTGGGGTAAGTGAGGTATTCATTTTTCTGGCGCATTTACTCTGCCTCATAAACTAATATTTTTTTATCGTTGTTATTCAGTTTATTTTCATTTATGCATATGTATTTATATTTAAAGTGGGACCGAATTCAGCCCCTGATTTGAAGGATGAATAATAAAAAAAACCGTTTAAGATACATGAAAAGGGTTTTTATTGCTCAAAAGTACATATAATACCGTTTTTTCATCATCAACTTTGTATACCTCAACTTTGACGTATTCCTATAGAAAAAATCACTTGGGGTCAAATCGGGAAAGCGAGGGGGCTATAAAACATTTTCCCAAAAAGAGGTTGTTGACCGAAAAAGCGCTCTTGCAACATTTCGCGTGTGATCACTTAACACCTGTCCTAGAATCGGGTATTGTTAAGATATTGATTACCTGGGCAGGTGTTCTACTATTAAGTACGATAACACCTTACGTGCTTAATATTTGTTTTTTTATTGGCGCCGAATGCAATTTGATGTTTTCTCCACCGTAGTAGTATGTCGGAGAGTTCTTGTTGCAATCTTGGTCCGGTGTACATTAGTTCGTTGAGACTCACTCCATTGGATGCTTTAGATGATGCGTCAAATACTACTCTTAGTTTTGTAGTGGTACTTGACTCTTTTAAAATTAGTTGATGTGGAATGTAGTATTTTTCTTCGTCTAGTAGATGGCGTGGAACTTATTTCATGTGGCCGAGGTTTAAATATTCTTGCATAAACTTGTGGTATTGGTCTGCTTTTGTAACCTTTTCTCGAGTTGTAGTAATCTTGCAATGGCTTTAGTTTTTGAGTATCCTAATTCAGGTGCGAATTCTTTTTTGAAAGGTATTTGGACTGTGTAACTTCCATCGTAGTTTCTTTTAGTCGTCTCTGTGTAATGTTTTTCACATGCTGCGTCGTCTGGAGAAATGATTTTTTTCATTGACACTTCTTCGAGATTCCAAAACTTTGTTAACTGTTGGTCTTCTTCGGTGCGGCTAATCATGCTGATAATTTCTATATCATCGTGTTGATATTCTTTTGCAATTCCTGATAATAGCCAACCTAGTTCCGTCTGTTGACCTAGTAACCCATCTTTTGTTTTTTCAATACCATGCTGAATTATTTTTCCAAATTCTTCAGCCTCCAGGATGGCATCAATTGGGCCGGGTTTGTTGTACGTGGGGTCTGCAAGAACGTAGTTTTGTAGTTGGTTCGATCTGGTGTATTCTATCTCATAGCTTGGTAACGCTTGTGTTAATTTTGACATCACCAGAAACTTGACAGGTAGTATGAAGTTGGAAAACGTGGGTGCACCTCAGCTTGCATTTTTGTGGTTGCTATTTTTGGATCTCCTGCTCCCAGACCTGTTATTTCGGCTCTTATATTTTCTCTTGGTAGTCCCAAGGATTGCGCTGCTCTTTCTGTCATGAATGATGATTGCGATCCTGGATCAATCAGTACTCGCAAATATTCCATGGTTCCTGTTGCTGATTTAATAAGTACAAGGGCCGTGGCCAAAATTGTAGTTTGGTCTTGTCTTCCAAGATGACTGGTAATAGGATTCGCTTTTTCTTGTAAATTTTGGCTTGATATCTTGTTTGAATATTTGGAGGTTGTGTTTCCATTATATGGTTTTGTCTTTCTTTGTGGAACATTGTATGATGCTGTTGACCGCATTGGAGGCACCGCAATTGACTTCGGCATCTCTTCGTGATATCGTGGTTCATGCAGTTGAAGCAGAGTCGTCGGTCTTTTATGAATTGAATCCTGGCAATAATGGATAACGCTTTAAACTTTTGGCAGGTGTATATTAGATATTGCTGCTTACAGTATCCGCAGCAGTTGGAATTGTAGATTGTAAAATGTGGATTCAAATTGTAGTTGTTAAATCTAGACGTTTGTCGCATTTCGTTATAACATGTCTTCTTCGCCGCCGTGAGTGCTTCTAATGACTGGAATCTTCGGTTCAGAAAGTCCATTAACTCTTGTAAGTCTTGGATTTCGTGTGGTGCCTTCAGAGATTGTTCGTACAGACGATTGGTTTCTTGATCCCACTTTCGAGTTATGATACGTGCAACTATCGGCCCCCAGGAGATAGTACTAACGCCTAAGTTGTCAATTGCTTTTAAACATTCGGTGATAACATCATGCAGTTGTCGTAGTTTATCCGTAGATTCATTCTGGATTGGCGGTATGTCTATGATTTTGTCAATTAATTTGGAAATGATTAGTCTTTGATTTTGGTACCGCTTCTGAAGTAGCTCCCAAGCCACTTCATAGTTGATGTCAGTAATTTGTAAATGCTGCACCATTCTGCTTGGTTGTCCTCGGATGTGGGTTTTAAGGTATTGCATTTTTTTAATTTTGGTTAAGGATGGATTTTCATGAATAACTTTAAGGAAAATGTCATTAAAGGTTGGCCAGTTTTCATAGCTTCCGTCAAAAAATGGAATTTTTATTTTAGGAAGTTTTAGGTTTGGTTTAGATACTTCTTGGACCTTTTGAGTTGTAACAATCTTTTGTTGTAAACCTTCAACTGCTACTTCGTAGGACCGCTCGGCTAACAAATATTCATCATTTTTGAAGTTGTTGTCTTGGAAATTGATTTCGTACACCATTATTTCTTCATGTAGTTCTTGGATGGTTTCCCACTGCTTGTTAATCTTCTGGAGTAACAGTTCATATCTTAATTTTGATTTGTCTTCTTGTATTTCTTGGTTAATTAATTGGATCGTTTGGTCCAGGTGTTGAATTCGAATTGATTGTTTCTTTCGGCGTAGTGATTGCTCAGCGTCGTTTTTGTCCATGTTAGTGGTCATCTCGATGACTTACTTGGTATGATAGGCTTGTCTTTTCTTGACTGGAAGGTCTTTGGATGGACCGGAAATGGAACTGAATTCAACAGGTTGTAAATCTGTTAAATTTTGGAATCGGCTTTGGTGGGCCGTGGTAGTGGAACTTCTTTGTTTGTTGGTCGCGGATGGACCGGAATAACTTTTTCTTCGTTTACTTGGATTGTTGGTCTCGGTATGGACCGGAAATGTAGTTTAATTTAACAGGTTGTAAATCTGTTAAATTGTGGTATCGGACCGTGGATGGGCCGTGGCAGTGGAACTTCTTTGTTCTTTCTTGAATCGTTGGTCTCGGTATGGACCGGAAATGTAATTAAATTTAACAGTTTGTAATTCTGTTTAATTTAACAGGTGTTAAGTGATCATTCAGCGTGAACAACGGGCAGTTTGGGTCCTGGCTCTATCTTGTTGAAACCAGGATTCTGTGTAGTGTTCCTTGCCATACTATTTAATTTTGGGGCGCAAAAAAATTTTCAGTTTATAATAGTGGACCGAAGTAACAGTTCAAATTTAAAAAAATAAGGCCTAATAATGCGTTTTTGATGCAGTTCACGACGGTTTTTAGATGCTTAGTAACGAAAATCTCATTTTTTTACTGTGTCATAAAGATGGAAATGCGCTTCGTCGCTAGTCCACACAACAGTGCCGAGGGGTACAGCAGTTAGGATTGCATTGTAAGCATCTTTACGTTTCACACAGTTCTCTGGGTTCGATTTCTGTGCAATCACCATCTTGTAGAGGTGCAGGTAAAAGTCTCAGTGTAAAATTTGCTTTATCGTTCTGGACGATCGGGTTTAATTGGCGCTCTTATTGCTGTGACGTTTTTGGGTGTTTGCACACTTTTAAGTAAGTTTAACTGTTTTTTTAGGAACTGCAGGATCTTGTCGCTTTTACACTACTGATCCATTTTCGAATGATTTTAGGATCAGGATCACTGTCATTACGATTTAACCCAAACCGGATCCGAAAAGCTCTCTGCGTCGCCACAAGGTATTGTTCTGCCTATCAAATTACACTTGTCTCACGCCTTTCCTGGGTCTGGGTGCCCTTCAGTGATTTTTTGAAATTAGGGGCTGCATTCGGTTTTACTTGTATTATATTTTATATTCTTTTTTTGTCTGTGAATTGTCAAGTATCATTTTTGAGATTTAATTTTATTTTTTATTACAGTATTTCATACTTCAATATAGTAGTCTCTTTGTACGGCTTTCTTCATAGTTATGCTGTACAATGAGTTCTTCATTTTTTGTTTTTTTGTCTATTATTTTCGTCCTCTAAAACGTTTTTTGTTTTTTTTTATTCCGTATTAAAACATTTATTTCAATTAATTGTTAAGAAGTAATCTGTTTTGTGCTTTGGCTAATTTATATTTTTTAAATTATTTTTGTAAATGGATTATAGATTTGATAAGTTTTTGATTGTTCTGAGTATTCTGCAAAAATACTTATAATGCTTTTAGATTTTAATTTACTTTGCTTATTTTTTTAAATTAAAAAAACCTTTGTTTGCGACTGATTTACTTCTAAAAGATTGTAATTAATATTATAAAATATTTTTTTGTATTTTGATTATATGAGTAAAAAGAACTTTGAGAGTTTTTGTACTTTAGATCTTTAAAGAATTAAATTCTTTGGATTTTAGTAGTGTTAATTGTGATAACGGTTTCAAATTATCTTCTTATTGGTTCCTTGTTATTTCAATTTATTTGAAAGAGCTTTTTTGAAGTAATACAATTGAAAACAAAATTTTTAATCAAAATTTAAAAAACGTTAAGTTTTACAACTTTAAAATAAATCATAAGCTTTATCTGAAGTCTGCATAGATGTAATACACTGTATTAAATCTAAATAAAATTTACGTATTTAAATAAGTTATGTATTACAGTAAATACTACATAGAATATATTTTTACACAAAAACAGTTTAGAGTTTTTTGGCAGGTAACCTTATGAGCTACTTCTGTTAATATAATAAATATTTATTTCATAAATTTGCATCACATCTTAAATTTTTGAAATTTTACGTATTTGCTAGCGTGCTACATTTTGCTAATTAAAAATTTTAAATAGGGTCGCGTAGAGACTAGCGATTGTAAAAACTATTTTTGAATATTGTTAAAACTCGAATCTACAAATAGTGTAGAGCTAAAATCTAGATCAGTAAAAAAAAGGTTTGTGAGATTATAATTTTTTAGAGAAATTTGATTTATTTTTTTTACTAAAAAAATTATAGTGCATAAGTTATAAGAACTATTTTAGAAGTAATTAAAAAAAATATTGTTATATAACCGTTATTGACGAGTTTTTTGTGTTTAATATTAGTTCTTCTTTAGTTTGTTATTACGATTAGTACCTTCTCAATATAGATATTCTGTTAAAGCTTAGGTTGATGTCTTCAGCTTGCTAAAACTAAAAAAATATGAATAAAACCACACTAAAACTCGTCTTAAATAGAAATTGTGAAAAACAAACTTTATTTATAAATTTATTGATATTGCAAAAAAAATATTGGTTTGATGCAAAGAAGAAGAGATCAATGCTAGTTAGGTTGAATACGTGGTACAGGAAAACGGAAATGTATAAATACACAAAAACCGAGCAAAGGAAAAAAAAGAAATATTTCATATCCTTTAAGAAAGAACCTAGACAAAAAGGACACAAAGCAGAACAATACGATCAACTTATAATTAACGGCACAAAATACAGATATGAAAAAATGTGGAGAAAGGGACCCAAGTGGGACAGAAACGTACAGCATCAGAAAGCTCGTCAGAAAATATAAATGAACAGTTAAGAAAACCACAGGAACTGACCGAAAAAATTTGGTAGCGAAAATGAACGGACGGACAATGCGGCAAAGAATATGGCAATAGACAAGTTAAGAATTAAAGGCAAGAAGAATACAAAAAAAAAATCAAAATGAAGATACAATGCAGGAAATAGTAAAAGAAATGGAAAAGTGTAAATTAAACATCCGAATGCTTCAAGAAATACGATGGAAAACGAGTTCGAGAAAAAACACTCCACGGTATATTCAGGAGAAAAAAAACAGGGGAGAAATGGAACAGCATTCATGGTTGATGGGGAAACCGGGAAAAGAATAATACAATTCACAGCAATTGATGGGAGAATCAGCTACTTAAGAATAGAAAACATACAATCTAATATATCTATGCTAAATTGCTATGGACCAACTAAAGTGGTGGACGAGGACGAAAACATCGAGTTCTATGATAAAATAGAACAAACGGGCGACAATATGCCCAGCAATGATATACAACCTAACCTCAACAACGAAGTAAGACAAAGAAACAAAAAAAAATTTTGTGAAGCAATAGAAAATACACTAACCGCGGTAAAGATAACCTTGAAAATAAGTGGACACATAAAAACAAGTATTATTAAAGTAGCAGAAAAAACAATAGGTCAAAAGAACAAAGGAATATCGAAAGAATGGTTTAATGTGTGTCAACTGAAGAGTGAGACTAAAAATGAAGCAAGAAGGAAATGTACAGAGACCAGACAGAACCAGGAATTAAACAAGTATAAGAAAACTAAAAAAAGCAGCTAAACTATAGAAAAAAGTTTAATACAAAAAAAGCAACAACAGTAAAAATAAGTAAAAACAGATACAAAAAAATTACATGGTGAGAGAAACAACAACGTAGACGCCTCAACATATAAAGAATGTATACATGTAGTTAAATAACTAAATAAAACCACAGCGTCAGACGAGGTCAATAATGAACTAATAATTAATGTAGGAAAAAAGTTGCTAACAAAAGTATATGACTTAATAGTAAAGATATGGATCAAAGAAGACTAAAAAGATGGCCAAATAACATCAATTTACAAAAAGGTGAGCCAACAAAATTCAGTAATTATAGACCAATTGTATTGCTGAACACGACATATTAAATTCTAACTTTGATCATAAGCCGACTGTCTAAACATACCAAACAAAAACTGGGACAGGGATTTAGACAAGGAAAATCAAGGGTAGATGCAATTCACACCTTAACACAAATAATAGAAAAGTGCTACGAACACGACATACAAATATATATATTTTTTATAGACTTCCAACCAGCGTCCGACTTCATAAATGGACAACGACTTTTGAGAGATTATGGAGACTGTAAAAAACCTGAACAAAAGAAAGGTCTCTGGCCCAGACGGCATACTACCTGAGGTGCTAGCAAAGGTAGCGACTAACTACCCAAATTCGCATTCTTAATGAACACCCTACTGGATAAATAAGAATTTCTAAAAGGAAGGAAAGCCGCCAACCTAGTGCTAGTAGATAAAGACAAAAGGACTATTCCAGCGATCCAAACTCGTACAGGTTTTTATGTCTGCAGTTTCACCAAGGGTGAATTAACGATGGAGGCAATAGAATCGGTTGACTGGCGGGCAAGAGAAACTCGCGAGGGCATTAGGAGAACTAGCGACTATGCGCCATGGTTACACGAGACGTTAAGAATGCGTTTAACTCTTTAGTGTGGTCAATAATTTTAAAGGCATTACAAGAGAAAGGCAATATATAGTCAATATTATCGGATCATACCTGGAAAACAGAAGCCTAAGATGACACAAAGACAATACAGATGTCATGCGGAGTGCCACAAGGATTCGTACTGGAGCTGACTCTTTGGAATATTGCTTATGACGGCTTAAAAAAAGTTAGTTTAGGGGAAGGGTAGAATTAGTAACCTTTGCTGACAACTTTGCTTTAATGACTAGTGATAGGGCGGGAGACTAGTTTGTGGTAAGGACAAACAGGGCATTGCGCGTCATTCACGTGTAGTTAAAAACAGGGAACTAGAACTGGCGCCACGCAGAACTGAAGCAGTAGAGAGGAGACCAACCCAGAAGCTTCTCCTAAGAATAGCATCAAATATTTCTGAGTATACATGGACAAACACTTTAGCTATGACCACCACGTAGCAATCACTACGGCCAAAGCCACTTAGACAGTGGCGGCAATTGTTAGAATAACGCTAAATACGTTCGGGCCGACCATTATAAAGATATGGTTAATATGTACGGTGGACAGAGTAATCGGTTCGTACTTTAAAAAAAAAAAGCTGGCATTGCCACAACTGTCAACGACAAGCTCAACTGATCAATGATAAACTTTTTGTGACCTAAACTGACGTTACGTGCTTCACAACGCATTGAGGACATTGTTATCTGGCGCGACGGTAACGTGAACTAGCTATCAAAATACAATACAAACTCTTAAAGTCAACACAATGAACGCCATCCAGCAAATTTAGTCTGAAAAAATGGAATATTTTGAATAGATGCCAATAAGCAGAAGACGGGCGGTTTACTATATATTGTGTGATACTGCTCTGCAAAGAGGGATAGATATAGCTCTAATAATGGAGCCAAACATAAAGAAAGTTAAAGCTGTTGGTTAGAATATGGTTGCCACTCGCCAACGTAAGCCGCCGATAGTAACTGTGTGACTTTAATATTAAATCCCCAGTCTAGGGTAAAAATAAATAGGATGTAAGCAGATGCCTACTAGTGGAATGGATAGCAAGCTTGGGACCGGTCCTGATGAACAAAGGAAACGTAAGTGGGCAGCAAGATCACATGCGCAGATAAATCGATTGCACAAAAAATCAATGGATGAAAGGTCTCTGAGGAAGAAACGCTCAGTGACTATAAATACATCGCACTTTGTATACAGGCGCAAAGTACAAAAAAATACAAAAACAGACAGTTTAAAGACCAATAGTAGAAAAGTGACCTGTTCTGGAGACATGACGACAATTTCGTGACAGTGCGGAGAAGCCAGTATGGTCGTCTAAAAAAGAAGAAACCCTTTAGCACTGGATTATATTGGTTGAGCAACGATCTCGCAAAACTCAAAAACATGTGCTAGAGGACCTGTTAGCCATGAAAGAAAAAAAATGGATATCAAGATATCTTCAGCGAGAAACCTATACAAAGACACTTTCTGCAACGCTATATTGGCCGCAAAAGATGAAGCTATGTTATAGCGTCAAAAGTGACCTATGGGACAGGGGCTACAAAGCGGTTACGAAAAAGCTGAGGAAGACACTTTCTAAGCCGTTAATGAATATGGAGATGGTGGGAAAGGTGACCGGAGCGTTATTTCCACATATACAAATAACGGTATGAACACCAATGACGACGCCAAAACCTACCCATTCATTGTACGGGAAGTTATGTAAGCGGTAAAAAGTCTGAACAAAAAAAAAGACTCATGGCTTAGACGGCATACCAATCCAAATTCGCCCAGGTCTTTAACAGTCAGGCGAAAGTATACGAGCACCTGCTATTAACAAGACTACGAAAAACATTGAAGACTTGGAGGGTTTATCAGCCAAACACTCCGGTTTGACAAAGGGTAAATCGTTACGATGGACGCAATAGAATCGGTTGACTGATGGGCAAGAGCGACTCGTGAAAGCACCAGGAGAGCTAGGTGACTATGCGCCATGGTCACACGAGACGTTAAAAATGCGTTCAACTTTTTAGCGGGATCGATAACTTTGAAGGAATTACAAAAGAAAGGCATAAGACAATATATAGTCAATGTTATCGAATCATACCTGGAAAACAGAAGCTTAATCCTACAAAACCAAGATAACACAAAGACAACACAGATGAGATGCGGAGTACCAAAATGATCCGTACTGGGGCCAATTATTTGGAAACTTTGCTGACGACTGTCTTAATGACCAGCGCTAGAGCGGAAGACGCGCTTGTTGTAAAGACGAACATGGCATTGCGCGTTATCGACGTAAGCTAAAAACTAGGGAACTAGAACTGGCACCACGCAAAACTGAAACACTAATATTCTTGGGCAAGCGACGAATCGATGCCATTACTTTTAGGAGAAAGAACCAAAGCCACTAAGACAGCGGCGACCTGCTCTACCTCCTTATATGATGCCCCAATATGGCCAGAATCATTAGGAAAAGGCAAGTACCAAGGCATGGTTTACTCGTTTTAAAAGAGAACGTGATTGAGAATTATGGCTGCCTACCAAACTTTATCAATGGAGATGGCTCAACTGCTTGCAGCGATTATACCTTGGAACCTGTTACCAGTTGAACGCCAAATAATCTGAAGAAATAACTGTATATGGGCTCGAGCTTCGACAACTAAATTGTGCTAGCCAGCAGATGAGCTGCCTCCTATGAGGCTGAATCAAGGAAAAAAAAGATTTAAGAGTGCTGGCAGTTATAAAAACGTTATCGTCATTGGAAATTAATGTACCAATTACTAGCATAATCTTTTTTGAATAAAGTATGTGTGTGTAAAACGAGACAAGAGCATAACGAACTGGAAAGAACTAATAAAAAACAGAAATTAATGGAGCAAAATAACAAAGAATGCACAGTCACACAACAACCTACAACAGAAGAACGAAACAAGAAAGACAAAATGCAAACTAATCTCTTGCGCATATCGAGTAAAAAAAGCTCAAGACAATGAGCGACCTATACTCCGCTGATGGAGTGCTGGTCTATACAGGTCCTGCAATAGTGCGTCAGGCTTCTATAGCGTTTATATCTGAATCTAGATTTATTTTTTAAAATTACGGTATTTGGTAAAACTTACGGTCTAGAGGTACTATGAATCTACCAATGTTTATCCATTTTATACAGGATGTTTTTAATAAGGGTTCAAAAACGTCACATTGAAAACTAGTTTGTATCAAGTTTTTCAAATGGAACTCCTTGTATGTTATTTGGCTATTTGATGTAGAATTTATAGACACTTGTTTTGGTAATCCAAGAATTTTGCAAACATGTGGAAATAACTTACATATTTCAAACAACAAAAAATTCTTTAGAAATTCTACAACAAACAATCAAATAATATACAAGGGTCTTCCATTTAAAAAATTTTAGAAAAATTAGTTTAAAACGTGTTGTTTGAAAACTTATTAAAACACCGTATGTAAAATAGATACTCTTTGTCATAAGTCTTACCAAATGCGGTAGCTAAAAAAAATATTTTATATTGTTTTTTTTTTAGTTTTTAATTTATTGCCCTCAAACTACCAAAAGAAATCAAAGAAAATTTTGAGCAGTTATAAAAGACACTAATATCAATCTAAATATTTAAAAAAATATGGGTTGTTCTATTAAGAGAAATTCAACTTTAGGTTTTCACACTTTTTTCGACAACCCTGTATATTGGAAAATATTTTTCTGAAATGCGTCTTAAGATACAGGTAAAGTCAGCATATAAATAAAATTCTTAAGCAAATTTGTATAGCCGCTATGAAAGCCTGACGCATTATTGCAGAGCTCTGTATATAAATAATTGAATAATTACAATTTTTTATTTTACTTTCATTATGAAATTAATAATAACAACCTTTTGACATAGCAGTAACCGTTATCTGTTATACGTTGTTTCCGATTACATGTAAATACTCGGAAATATATTGATTTCTTCACTTACTCAATTAAACGTAAATCAAAAATTGTAATTAAAAACACTATCTCGGATTAGGCAATTTAAGGCTTTAAAGTAAACAACTGGAGAAAGCAGATCTCTAAAATATTTATTGAACTTGAATTGAAACCGGCATTTTTCATTGAGCAAATGGAATGCGTCGTGTAAAAAATCTACAAAACTTTATTGAGGGGATATAATTTTTTGAGCTTGTCTTGTTTTGTTTGCGTTTATGATTTTAATTAGAAAAATTCAAGATACAAAAAGAAACAATTCATCTTTACAACTATAGACGCGAAGTTAAAAACCAATCGAGGTATGTCCTCATGACATACATTCTTAAGTTACTATGACCTGTCGTTGCAAGACGTAGGTCAATGAGAATTTCTTTTATAAATTACTCAAATAAACAATATACCATGAAATATGCATTTTTGTAAGAAATTTTCTTGTTGTTACTATGTACTTGGTTTAGAAATTTACTTACAATCCTTTGCTTTTTATAATATTATTTGTAGTAAAATATTAGTAACGCGTTTAAGATGCATTATGCATTTTGATTATTTTCACTTTTACCAGTTCTTATCTAAATTATTTAGAAATTTAGTCTATTTCCGCAAGGTGAGATACATTTTGATGAGTAAACATGTAATTTGTATGCACTTTCTCCCGATGCGTGTCTAAGTACACTTAATGCTTACAAGAATCGTTTTCACGTAACTATTACGTGTCAATTGTGTGATACACCTAAACAAAACGAACTCGTATTGAAAAAAAATCTGTGTTAGGACACGCAAGGTTAGGCAAAAGCGGACTTCCTTCATGTTTAGAACATCTTTGTTGTTTTTATAGAGAGAAATTTAAAATTCTTTAGATTAGTACATTTGTTTAACCACTCCCTGCAATCTTTGTAAATATATAAAATTATTGCATCCTGTTTAATGAAAGTTATGGCAATAAACATTTTACTTGAGATTTTATGCAAAGTAAGATAAGATAATAACGCATTCGGCACTGGAAACATCGAACCTAGTCAAAAAGCAAACATTTAATTGTTCTTTACAACATTTCATTAGAGAACTAATTTCTTTAGTTTTGCACCATCGGGCAGAGGCTGTTTTATAAAAGCAAAGCTTTGAAGATGTCTACTGCAACGTGTGACGAAAGCTTGGTTTATACCCGTGATTTATACAGAAGGCAAAATTGGAATAATAAGAAAAGTAATCGATATTACTATCGGCACACCACACGTATTCAGTGTGGTGTGTAGTGGAATTTCCTTGGGGGAACCTGTAACCCCTAGAGGGCGCGTCCCCAGTGGCGGATAGGGGAAAGCCCGGTAGATATAGCAGGTAGGAGGGAAATCAAATACCTCCCACGGACCAACAGGTAAAAGCAGCGTCTGACCCAGATTGGGCGGCTGCAAACAGCGTCTGTTTCCCATGTGAGGGGCGGCTGACTACACACTCGCCAACACGCAGTAGGATAGCGCGGCGTGTTAAATCCTATACTCCACATCCAAATGGCGAATTACAAAACATACGGAAGTATACCCCAGGTGGGCATGGATAAACCAAAATCCCACACCGTCAGATCGAGGGTGAGCCTCATGGATTCTGGGGGAGGCAAAAATTCGCAAATATACTCAAGACACAGATCTGGACCAAAAACACGACGTTTAAACATAGCTACCTACGATACACAAACACTCTCATCCGAAGAAAAACTAGCACAATTAGAAGAAGAACTAGAATACATAAAATTGGACGTAGTAGGAATGAGTGAATTAAGAAGGAAACATGAAGGCCAAATAAACCTGACATCAGCGAACATACTGTACTACAAAGGAGAAGAGGAAGCCCTATTAAGAGGAGTTGGGTTTATAATACACAAAAGGCATGCAAAGAACATAATAAATATAGGAAGTATAAGCTCAAGAGTTATATACTTAATTTTAAAACAGATACAACATCAAAATAATATAAGCCTATGCACCTACATTGCAAGGATCTGACGAAGAAGTAGACACCTTTTATGATGATATCACAAAGGCAAACGAAAATATCCCAACACATTATACACTCCTCATGACTTCAACGCAAAGATAGGACAAAAGGAGGACGAAATGGAAACATCAATGGGGCAATATGGAGTAGGAGAACGGAACGAGAGAGGTAGAATACACAGACATGATAGAAGAACGACTAAATCAGATAAAAGATGAAGATAGCATCGAAGAAAGAAACGACGTTATTGTAAAAACACTAAAGGAAGCAACTCAGAAACACTGTAGCAAAGGAAACCTGCGCACTAGTAAGATCAGTGCCCACACAAAATCCCTAATAAAAGAAAGGAGAGAAATGGGAGACAAAAACTCAAAGGAATTCAGAAAAATTAATAAGGAAATATCAAAAGAAGTTAGAAAAGATATTCGAAAGTATAACACCACAAAAATCATCGAAACAATCGAACAAAATAAAAAACCGAAAGTTCTGAAACGTCAAATAAATAGTGGAACAAAAAGTATAATGAAACTAAAAGATGAAAATGGAAATACGATTACAAACAAATCTGATATTGTAAAAATTATAGAAAACTTCTATCGCAAACTATACAAAAATGAAAATCCTGCAGAA
This sequence comes from Aquatica leii, assembly GCA_035610365.1. Lineage (NCBI taxonomy): Eukaryota > Metazoa > Arthropoda > Insecta > Coleoptera > Lampyridae > Aquatica > Aquatica leii. The sequence continues at coordinate 36,104,398 of CM069439.1, forward strand.
GTAGAAGACATAAAATATATCAGAAACCAGAGATCGGAAGATATACCTGAAATTAGTCTGGAAGAAATAAAAGCAGCAATTGGAGAAATGAAGAATAGCAGATCACCAGGAGACGATGGAATAGTTATTGAGGCGATCAAGGAAGGCGGACTAGTCCTAAAAACCTTGAAATCTCTATTTAACGAATGTTTCATAGAGCAAAAAACACCCACTCGATGGGACAAGGCCATCATCACTCTGATACATAAAAAAGGAGACGCTAAAAATCTGACCAACTACAGACCTATTAGCTTGCTACAACACATATATAAGCTCTTTAAAAGAATACTATTAAAACGTATAAGTGTAAAATTTGACGTATACCAACTAAGAGAACAGGCTGGATTTAGAGTAGAGTTTAGTACAAATCATCACCTAACAGTACTTAAACTACTAATTGAAAAATGCGTAGCATATAACAAGCCTCTTATGTTGATATTTGTAGATTATGAAAAGGCATTTGATTCGATAAATCAGCAACAACTCTTCCATGCTCTTTTGCAATGCCGAATAGATTCCAGATACACGGGTTTACTAAAATACATATATAATCACATCAGTAAGATTACACGAAGACACCAACACATTTCAAATAGAAAAAGGGGTAAGACAGGGAGATGTCATATCCCCTAAATTATTCACGACACTCTTAGAATATAGGTACAAAAACTTAAATTGGGAACAGTGTGGAATTAGATGATCTAGTCCTACTCACAGATAAGATAGACGAAGCAAATAAAATGCTACAAGAACTCAAAGCTGCCTCAAAGGAAGTCGGGCTTGACATAAACTATACAAAGACAAAATATATGACAAACCTGGTCCTGAGCGATAACATTTCGGCAGATGATATAAAAATCGAACAAGTATACTCATACAAATACTTGGGACACGAGTTAACCATTGGGAGAGATGATCACACCTACGAACTGAAGAGGAGAATCAATTTAACACGGGCAGCTTACGGTAAGCTCAGCAACATCTTTAAATCAGATATCCCAATATGTCTGAAGAGGAAAACGTTCGATCAGTGCATACTCCCTGTTCTCACTTATGGGACTGAAACACTAACATTGACCAAGAAAACCATAAAGAACATAAGAGTAACACAGACGGCAATGGAAAGGTCAATGCTAGGAATAACACTTAGAGACAAAATACCAAACACCACAATTAGGCAGCGAACAAAGGTAAAGGATGCTGTGTTGAGGATAGCTGAGCTGAAGTGGAACTGGGCGGGACACGTGGCAAGACTGAATGGTGAGATATGGACAAGACGAATTATTGAATGGAGACCCAGGCAAGACGCATTCAGAAGCAGAGGTAGACCACCAACAAGATGGGCCGATGATGTAAAAAGAGTTGCAGGAAATTGGATCCAAATCGCACAGGACAGAAACAAATGGAAGGGTTTGAGGGAGGCCTATGTCCAGCAGTGGACGACCTAGGCTGGGGAAGAAGAAGTAGTGGAATCTGTTAACTCAGAATCTAAAACCTTGCAACTGAGATCTCTTTGGGGAAAGCAAAGACTGAATGAATGTCTGTTTAGTGGAAATCTATCATACTCGCTCTCTAAAGAAAGAAGTTTTTTACCGGTTCAAAAAGCTAAAAGACAAGAAAATACTAAACTTTACGTTATAAATATAGCCGCGCTATCAGAAAAGCAAACTAAGAAGAAAAACACGAGCTAGACTTCAGAAAACAAAATGAAAAAAGAAATTAAAATTTGACAAAAATTTAATTATTGAGAAGTAAACAAGTTACAGAGTGTCACTCACTGCAACGATTGAAACTCAGTTAGATTCTCTACCCATACATTTACAGGTTTAATCAAAAGCTGTGACAGCAGCGTTCGAAAACTGGCTAGGATATAGACTTATGTCAACGGTGCCTCAAACTTTTGGTGGCATTATAGAGAAAAAGATAGAAAACCCCACCGGAGACTTTTGCTATCTGGTGCTCTATCAACTGGTGTCGGTCTCTCGGGGACTTGGGTATCCTATCTCTGCCTTGATACACTCTACTAATCTCTCATAACATAACATAGCGTTCCGAAAAAAAAGAGAAAGGAGGAGCCACTACGAGTTAAGCACTGAACTGTCGATTTCTTATTATGAGGCGGAGTTTTTAAACAGGATACTACGCTTACCGTGTAACGGGTATCCGGGGTGCGAACAAACACCAGTAATTAGGAATAACTTTAGTATTTGCGATAGATTCTACGGCACCCCGGACGCTCGTAATGGGGGGGGGGGCTCGCTAGTTCCATACCTTTGAAAGTCTTTGAAGAAACCTCGAAGTTATCGTTTTTCCTAGATATCAAACGTACCATGGAAATCGATTTTTAATGGTATTCTCCTATTACTCGACGTTTTTGTGACTCGTAAGCTCGACGGACGGGGCATTCTGTTTATTCCAAATTTACTCATATAGACAGATATCTGCACGCTTTGTCTTATTAACAGTTTGCACACAAACGTTTTGTTAGTGAATCTTTGGTTTATCGCGCTTTCCTTATTTGCCAACCAAAAAATCTAAGAAACGGCCTTGACTATATCTTTTTATAATAACGGTAAATTTTAGTAAAAAGAACTATGACGTCGATCGCCATTTTGTTATTATACCGGCAGGTTCAGTAGAGCAATCGATCTAAAAAATCTTTGAACAACAGAATCCTCATTCGTAATCCAATTTGCTAAAAGCGTAATAGTAAAACGACGTAAAATTAGTAAAATGAAAATATGTGCAGCAACAACCAAAGCAGAAAATAAAATTGGATCGATCATGGTATGCGACAAAGTATTCTCACCATAGCGCTCCCGCTACCAGTGCTCTACTAAAAATTTTATTAAAATACGAATTATGAAAACCTAATGACTAACGACACGTAACAGCATATTTCTAAGTTTACGGTTACTGAACGTTGTTGTGATTGCGAAAATTTCATTCTTCTTTAACAGCAAAATCTGACACAGCATAGAAATTATCAAACACCCCAATAACTTCAATCGTGACCACGGTTTCGAACTATCTTCTCTTTGGTTTCCGGTAATCGAAAACACGTCTCTTTCGACCATAACCCAATTAGTGAGTGCTCAACCAATCACTATGAAGTTTAAAATACGACTTGGTTGATTACCTAATTGTATAGTGGTTTTTAGTTAGATTGTCGGTTGTTTTTTTAAGTTTATTGTTTTCTTTCTGGCTTTGTTCACAAGTTGATTACTTAACTTTTCAGATTTTTTTAGTGAGATTTTGGTTGTTTGTTTGAGCTCTTTGATTCTTTCACGCCCTGATAAAGCCCTTTACGAAAGTGGGCGTAACGTTGGCAACTTCGATTATAACAACGACACAGTCCAAACCTGGAAGACTAAACAATATCTTAATTATCTGGAAGAAATAAATTGACTTGAATATAAAAAACTCTTCAGTGAAAAAATATTATTTTACAGTGGTACTAAAAGTAATAAAATTCATAATTAGAAGGAAATAGTACAAACTTTTATAAGAAAGTAACCAGCTAAAGATGTCTACAATTTAAGAGATTAATTATTAGATGTAAGTGCCATTCTTTAATTATGGTTTTCTGAAAAAAATAATTTAATATGATTAGCATAAACAGAAAAGCAATAAAAACCAACCAATTCTAACTTATTTTTTTACAGATGAGTTTTGCATAGTAATTTTGCCAACTTTGCTATTAAATTATAAATTAAAACATTAAAACCTTCTTATACCACAGTCAATAAACACTAAATTTAAACATTTTGAATCTTTAGCATTAATTTCCCTTGATACCTGCTTGTTATTGCGTCTATAATTTTTATTAAGTACTTAAATCGTTATTGCAGTGTAGTACTAGTAACACTTTTAGATCCGACCTAGACGTTTTATTAAAATATTAAGAAATTAATTTGAAAATATATTTTTTTATTAATAATAAAATTTGAAATTAATTTTTAAGTTATATTGCTTGAGTACACTATTTACGTAATAGAAAACATTTTTTAAGCAAATTGCACTAATTATCAAACTAATTTATTTGTTTGTAAATTAAATAATTGTCAAAATACTCCTGTCAAATATTTTTAGTATTTGTTTTTATTTTTTCCTACTACTATGTACGTAAATAAAGTTTCTTGTTACATTTTATGTTTTTTTATAAATTGTATTGGTGGTGCACTAAATAAGTAAGTAAAAATTAATGGTCAATATGTACTTTAGAATAAAAGTATTGTATCTTATTTTTTGTACATTATAATTAGGATATTTTGATAAATTGAAAAAATAAAATCTAATTAAAAAAATGGTATCTGTGCTTTACAAGTAGGGTAAGGTGGGGTAGGATCGGACATGGGGCACCTCCGCACAATTCAAATTTACCGCTTTGCAGTGTTATCACACTGTCGTATTGACAGTACAATATACTTCTATAGTAGTAGATCTATGATACGTAAATGTTGACCGCCATCAATTACTTCCGAAATATTTATTTGAGAAAATTGAAAAACAGTGCTGCTTTTATAAATCTTTAAAGAACAGTGAGGTAAGTTTTATCCTATTTACCGTAGATATTCATATGTTGTGCGATATGTAACCTCATCAAAAGGAATGTGAATCGCGCGGGAATTTTTATTCAGTCATTTTCTTGTTTTTTTGTAAATGGGGCACATTCGGACAAATCGAGTGGGGCAGTTTCGGACTGTCCGAATCTGCCCCTCTTCACAAATAAAGTCATAGATACCTACACTGCTAAAAGAAAACATCAAGAAAACACATTTTGATTGATTTTAGTTTTTAGGATGGTGCGTAACTACATCAAAAAGAGAACTCGCCCTGATATTCCAAAAGATGATTTAAAAAAATCTATTAAAGCTGTGCTCAATCGCCAAATGTCGATTCGCATGGCTGCAAGCACTTACAATATCCCAAAATCAACTCTTTATGACCGTCTTAAGAAACTCAAAAGTAAGAAGAATTTAATTGACTCGGGAAATGAAAGCAGTAGTTCAGATGAGGATGCGTCTCCTTTATCAAAATATGCTACCCGTCAAATATTCTTTCCAGGAGAAGAAAAGCAGTTGGAAATTTACTTACAGCAATCTTCCAAAATATTTTGTGGGTTGACCTACAAGTCTACGCAGCAGTTGGCATATGAATATGCAAGTATGTTATGTAAAAAATTCCAGACACATGGAACGAAAATAAAATAGCTGGGGTAGAATGGATGAGATCATTCATGAGTCGTCATCAGAGACTTTCCTATCGGAAAGCAGAAAATACCAGCATTGCACGAGCAGCGGCTTTCAACAAAGCCAATGTTACTTCGTTTTTTAAGAATTATGCAGAAGTTTAACAAAAATACAATTTTTCTCCTAATCGTATTTGGAATACTGACGAAACTGGCGTGACAACCGTTCTTCAGGCTCCAAAAGTTATTGCCAAAACAGGGACAAAAAAAGTGGGCCAGTGCGTTTCAGCTGAAAGGGGCGTATTAGTTACAATGTGCGGCTTCATTTCTGCTGTGGGAAATACAATTCCTCCGGGATATGTATTCTCTCGTGTACGTATGAAGGAGCAGTTTATGTATGGTTCCGTACCTGGGGCAATAGGCTTTGCCGAGAAGTCAGGGTGGATGTCTTCAAAAATTTTTCTTCAGTTATTGGAGCATATTCTAAAACATACTGGTTGTATCCAAGCAAATCCAATTCTTTTGTTGCTTGATAATCATAAAACACACACTTCACTTGAGGCGATAAACTATTGTCGTGAAAATGGCATAGTTCTTCATTTCCACCCCATTGCACCCACAAGATGCAACCCCTAGATAAGTGCATTTATGGCCCATTTAAGACCAGATGTAAGGCTGTCTTTAATGACTTCATGATTTCAAGTCCTGGAAAACCAATTGAAATTTATGACATCGCTAAACTCACTGCAGATCCTTATCTGCAAAGTTTTACACCAAAAAACATTATCAGCAACTTCTCCAGTACCGGCTTGTGGCCTATTAATTCTATGATTTTTAATGATGACGATTTCATGGGGTCATTCGTCACAGATCGGGCAGATCCTGAAGTTCAAATGAAACAGTGTGAATTACCATCAACTTCTATTACATATAACAATTCGTTTATTCCGTCCAACAGCATGAGCACTAGCAATGTGGCCGATTCCGAAATTGATGAAGTGACTATGTCGATAAGAATGTTATTAAATGACATAGTAAATCGCGTTACAAAACCAAAAGCTAAAATATTATCCGTCCACATAGTCAGACCATTACCAAAGGCAGGCCCGAGGAAAACAAATGGAAAGTCTCGACTAGGTAAATCCAGAATTTATACGAGTACACCGGAGAAGGAAAGAATTCAAGAATTGGAAACTATGAGAAAACAAACGTTGGAAAGAAAAAACACTAAGAGGAATATTTTACAAAGTGGAGGTGAAGTGAACAAAAAAGATACAAAAGTTAGGGAGAAGGGCAAAGGAAAAGCACCAAATAAAAAGTTGAAGAAAATAGAAAGTGACTCCTCAGATTCTGATGTGGATTTGCCACAGAATATTGTTTATGAAACAAAATTTTTTGACGATCTGTCCGATTTCCTGGATGAGTTTCAAGACAATGATGTGCCCATGCTATTGGATGACGACGTAATCAATTGTAATGATTATTTGCTTGTGAAATTTTCGACCAACAAAAGGGCATTACATTACATTGGCAGAGTGGAATCTTGCAATAATGATGGCTCTTATACAGTAATTTTTTACGAAAGTATAAAAGTGGTTTTCGCTTTCCAGACTTGCAAGATATTTCGACTGTTTCCAGAGAAGACATCGTTTCAAAAATACCTAACCCTGTGGAAGCACCAGGAACTTCCAAGATGTGCTCGCTCATAAAATTTTATTTCAATTTTGACGGTTATAATGTTCAATAAACTATTTCTATTATGTATGTCTTTTATTCTCTTAAAAATGAATAAATTCTGAATTTTATTAGACTAGTCTGAATGTACCCCACTACTTGTCCAAATGTGCCCCACTATGGGACAGATTCGGACAAATGCATCTTTTGGGGAAAAATATAACTAAAGGAAAACAACTGCATTTTTTTGATTGAGATAGTTGCTAAAATGTTGGAAATAGTCTAAAGTATCCATAGCACCAGAAATATCTAAAAAATTTTCTCTTATTTTTGCAATATTAATTTTTGAAAAAACGTGTCCGAACCTGCCCCACCTTACCTTACTGTGTTTTGTTAAAAAAATGTTTGGTTTGCTAAAAGAGGGATTTGAACGGCGCACTATAGAGCGAATAGGTACTATGTACATCCCATTTTAAAAATTAATAACTTAAAAACCAATACGAATATTGAAGTGAAATTTGGAATATGTTATAATGAATAGATATAGGTTTAGTTCTGTAAAGTATTTATTAAATATTACAGTACAAATATTAAAATAAGCATAGTGAATGTAGAATTTTAAACTATATGCATATAACTATAATTTGTTTAAGAAAATAACTAAATAATGATAATGATAATAGTGCTTAATATTTAGAAAAAAACATGTTTGACACTTTCTGTTTGCTTACCAGAAATTATAATTTACTAAAACTGCTCATTACAATTTGATCATTACCTGTACCACAGAATCTGATATTCTTAAAATATGAATTACTGGGGTAAGTGACGAATTTGTTAAGCACGGGCAGCCACCATGCGCAATATCTACTCCTTCTAGCAACTTAAGACGGTTACGACACTTGGTTCTTCGAAAGAAAAAGAAGCAAGCAACAATATGGAAATGGAAAGATTAAATACACTCGCTTGCCAACAAGAGCAACTGAACCCAAGAAACAGTAAAAATTTGTCCTAAAGCAGCTAAACCACAAGAACAAAAAACAACAGTAAAAGAAGCAAGAATGTCGAATAAGTAACACTAATCCAAATAAATCAAGAAATAATGGAAAACAAAAAATGTATGGAATAGAAAAGCTTTGGAAATTCATGAGGTAATGAAAACGGAATTAAAAACGACAACAAAACGCACCGTGAACGAAAGGTCACCAGATGGCGAGCTCCTCAATGAACAAAAAAAAATCACGAGAACTGATCGAAAAAACGGATAGAGGAGGGCGGCGATTCGGAAAACTACGATGACAAGGCAATGAAGAAGAAAACTAATAACACGGAAAAAAACAAAAGAAAGAGGGAAGGTGCGGTGCTTCGAATAAAAAATTGGAATGTAAGAACATTGTTCGTTGAAAGAAAAATGGAGGAAGTCGTCAGACAAATTTTAGAATACATAGTAGAAATAATGGCTATGCAGAAAATAAGATAGAAGAAGAAGGGAGGATGGATAAGAAAACTGGTTTTCTAATAAGTAAAAAGTCGAGAAAGAATCTAATAGAATTCAAGTAGATAATCCAGAAGACGAAAACATAGAAGAAGTATGGAGTAAACTAAAAAGATGTATTGCGTGTGCCTTAGATAAGACACTAGAGGAAAAAGCGTAGAAAAAATGAAAGAATGGTTTAATGAACAATGCAAGAAAGTGATGTAGAAAATATTAAAGTGGTTAAAAACACGAAAGGAAATACCAAGAAAGGATAGCACTAAATTAAAAAAAAAGACTAGATTGATCGAAAAAATAATGGATTTGATAGAAAAAGATAATAGAACTCATACACCATATAGATACATCAAAAACAAAATACAAAAAGAAATATAAGAAACATAAGCAGCACTAAATGGCTAAATGATTTTAAGGAAACATTAACACATAACAAAACGGCAATGGAAGGCGAAAAAGATGAAAAACTGGAGAGCAATGCAGAAAAAGAATAGGTGGACATAGTTACGGGAGAAGAAGTTGATGATGTTAACAAGACTTAAGAGAAAGAAAGCAGTAAAAATAGATAGTATAGTCAATGAGCTGATAAAATACGAAGAAGAAGTTCTAAGAGAAAGAATATATAACCTAATGAAACATATTTAGAAAAAAAAAATTCGGAGGGAGTGGGAAAAAGAGGTAATAGTGCCAATATATAAGAAGAGAGATCCAAAATTACAGGGGAATAACGTTACTCAGTGAAAAACAAATAAATTTGATTATTGTTTTATTAATAAATAGATCAAAGTTTATGTTTAAACGGTTAAATTTTATCAAAGTTTATCTTAGAAAATAAAAAGTGAAGAAAAACAAAATTAAAAGAATATACTTTGAAGATTTTAGCAAAAACAATTAAACTAACGAATTGAATAAAAAAAACACTTAACTTATTATTAACAGTTCAAAGCAAAACGTCAAAAAAATAAAGAAAAAGACTTAAAAAACTCTGTATAAAATTAAAGTAACAAAAATAAAGAAGTTCGCCTAGTAAATAAAATCAATAATTTAATAAGACTTGACGCAGAAAGTAAAAAAAAAAATTAAAAAGAAGGCGTGAACAAATCGGAAATACTTTTAATTACAATTAAAAAACTAAGACAATAACAAAATCGTTTTATCGTTTTGAAGATTTTGGTAATACAAAAACAGCAACGTGACGTGTTAAATAAAATTATTTGTTTAAAGTGAAGATAAAAAACGAACGCTATCAACTCTTTGTAAAAATTAATTTAAATTTATTAAAAAGAAACAAATAAAAGGTGAAAAAAATTGTAAAATAAAAAATGTAGTTTTTATTTTCAATTAAAAATCGAAATAAAGTTGACCTATTAAACAAAATTAAACGATTTAACGTCAACAATGAATATTTTAAAGAATAAAAAAAAAATAAAAACGGTTTTATTTTAAAAATTCTAACTAAAAAAAAGTGTATTAAAGATTTTGGTAAAATATGAAAAAAAGTGGTTATGAAAGAAAACAAAGAACTGTCGGGTTTGAACCGTGACTATGTAATCGAAGTTTCCAAGTTTTAGTTACATATTAACACACATTTTAAATCCCTCTTTTTAACTTTTAATTTTTATTTTGATTGTTTATTTTTATTTAAGATTTTTTTTAATCAAAATCTTTTTGAAGCTAAATTTTCCAAATTTTATTCGTGAATCTCTTTTTATTTTTTACCACTGTTTATTTTGAGATTTTTTCAAATAGATTTTGATCGATTTGTCAAAAAAAATTAGAATCGATGACTTCTGTTCTCTTCATATTTTTTTTAAAATTTTCTAGTCGATAAAATTACTTACTGTTTTTTTAATTTTTTTTTTCATTATAGGTTCTATAAACTAAATTTCTATTAACTTATTTTAACTAGTTGTAGCTGATAGCTTTTTGGTTTGTTTTTTATTTTTTTTAAACTTTTTTAATCGATATTTTAATTTGTTTATTTTAAGAACATATAATCAATGGCATTTCATTTTTTTTCAATTGAATTTCTTAATTTTTGTCAAAATTTTGTCACTCTTTATTTTAAATTTTAAAGCATTTGCGTTCAAACGTCCATGCGTTTAAAGGTACGTTCAAACGGTCGCGTTCAAATGGTTAAAATTTCGTATTATCCGCAAACAAAAAATTCAGGAATTAAAAATTTATTCTTTTATTAATTTAATGTTTGTGTTATTTTTTATTTGATCATTTTTCTTACATTTTTGTTTCGCTTGCTTTGCTTTTCTGTATTAGTTTTTGGACTGGGATGGTTATTTTGCGTTTTGTATATAAATAAAACTTCTTATTTTGTTATTTCTGGTTATAAAAATTCATTTTTTTCAATATTTAGTTTATTTATTAGATTTTGATTATCTGAAAATTAAGAATCGGTATAAAGCTTTTATAAAAATTACTTTACCAAAATCTTCTACGTTCAAATAGTAACCATCAGTATTGGTATCAATTAAATTATAAATTAACAGTTGCAAGTAATCTTTATGACTAGAAAAGATGAAAGTGCCTAAATTTCTTCATGTAGTTCTTAATTAGTAGATCAAATTTTAGAAATGAATGTAATGTTGTAGAAAGTGTATTATAATTTATTTGTTTTTTTATTGTTGCGAATAGTAAGCGTTAAACCAGCCAAGTGATTAAAAACACCGATGGATACAAGTAATGGCCAAAACTATATCTATTTAGCACGAACTACGTTATTTGCAATAAAACATCGCCTACATGTAATTTACATTAACGTTAAAATATTCAAATTAAGTTTAACTATCGCACAGAATGAACTGACCTAGAAAAATATTCTCACCTAGAAAAAAGACAATATTTTTAATTATCTATGATGAAAATAGGTATAATCTTAAAATTTAATTAAAGCATTGCTGTAGCATTTGTATGTACATGTAATTAATTGAGAAGACACAGTTTATGTATTTATTATGGAAATTTCTTTCATTAAAATTTGTGTTTTTCTGGAAATTCTTTCAACGCTTATATATAGCTGTATTTTCTGGTCTGACATTAAACAACTGCAACTAAATTGAAAAAGACGTAAAATTTGTAAGTTTCCGACAAAATGAGTTATTTAAATGTAATTGTATCAGTGTTTTGTAAGTGAAGGATGTTTAGTTTTATCTTCTTGACATAATATTACATTGGGAAAGATAATAAATGTTGACTATCCTTTGGTTGCTGTATCAATGCAATTTATTTCAATAACCAGTAGATAACCTTATAAAATTTTTCAAGAAAAAATCTCAAATAAAGAAACACGTTTTAGCGTCTTCCTGCTAAAGATAAATTGCGTACATTTACGTGGTGATGAGAAATACAAAACAATAAATTTATTGAAATACAAAGTTTTACGGTTAAAAGCTGTCTTTTTGTGTTTATGTGTAGTAATTTTTTTGGAAATAGAAAATAATCATATGTATTTGTAAAATTTTTTTTGTTGACGTTTTTAGAATTTAATTAATTATTAATTAAAAGTTTAGTCGTTATAACTAAAAAAAATTTTTTGTTTACATGTTTTACAATCTGTCAGTAGATGGTTTAACATACATAGAATTAAATATGAAAGTCATGTAGGAGTTGCGTCCATTGATTATAACTCCTTTATTATCTTAGACTAATTTGACATAAACACACTTAACGGTATAAGTGAAACTGTGAAACCGATGGAGTAGGTCTGACAGTTTAAACCTTCTTAGTAGTGGCTGTACTTCATTGTCATAATTTAGTAATCCCTCTACTAAGATGTTGGGATGAGAACCGATGCGGACACTAGTGCGCACTATATTTTTGAATTTTGTCGTTAACCGTAGAAATTGTATGGTTGCGTCATATTGTTTCATTAGAGGCGTACCGTAGTGCGTTTACTATGGCCCGAAGTACCATATATCGGAATTTTGATGTTAGATTTACTAGCTATACTACAGAATTGGATGCGGTAGCCCCAAATCGTTGAAGATATGGCCGGTAATTAAGTCATGGCCCGGTGTTTTTTGCTGATTGGGTTTATATGAATAATTGTTTCGACCGAGATGATTTTGAAGCGTTTGATGGGAGGTTCATTTGATACGGGATTTCTAAGGAATTTTGGATTACGTCATCAGTATCTGCTCTTTTGGAAATGGTATGAACATCGTCACCAAGTATTCTGCAAAGGTCTGCACTTTCTGCTTTTTGCCTAGAAATTGTTGGGAGTGCGGATAGGTGCGTCCTGTTGGACACTTCAGCTATAGGGTAGTTTTCCAGAGGGAGGAGTCGTTTGTCTTGAGTGGCGACAAGTTTTTCAAACATTGTTGGACATTTAGATTGCGATGGTCGGATAGGAGGGTTCTAAGTACAACAATAGCCTGATTTTTCTACCTTTTATGGTGCTTAGTCTAGACCTCCAGTGGACATAATTTGCATTATAATCGCCGCCGGAGACAAATCTATTGCCTATTGTTGGGAAATAGTGTTCGTAAGTTTCTTGTTTGTTGTTGTGTTGTGGTGGACAGCAGACTGCTGATAAAGTAAGAGGTCTTATCTATTTTTTAACGACCATGGATATGACATGTAAATGAGGTTTCCTATATTTGTTTAGTTTGTAATGCTTGATTTTGGTCTTGCTGAATATGAGGTACTTCTTTTTTTGTTCTAGCTTGTTTCACTCGTTATAAGTTGTTAATTCTGTCGTGTCATTAAATGTGTGTAGGTTTCGGAGAAATTCTCGTTCTTGTTTAATCTAGTATGTATGGAATTCAGTGTTTTTTCCTTCCAATCTTTTTGTTATTTCCGTGTACGTTTTTAGCGTTTTGGGATAATATTAATTTTATTGTTGGGAAAGGCTTTTGGTATGTAGGCATCTTTGGCTAGGGTTTCCAAGAATTAATGAATAATACAAGGTTTCAAGAATATGTGTTGTATGGGTTTTGCATTCATGTTTGTCCCGTTGTTATAACCTTGGTCCCTAAGGTGATTAAGTGGCTATGTTTAAGTCTTCAAGTTGTTTTAAAATAGCATTAGTCAAAGATTCTCCCCTTGTGTCATTAACAGAAATAAACTTATAAAATTACAAGACTTATTTGCTCTATGTGACTTACGTCGAGTGTTTCGAAAGATCAGTCAAAATTGACTTTTTAATTTTTGACGACAATCTTATTTTATATCCTTTTTCTTAAGTAGTGTGTTCTATTATTTGTTGATCTAATATGATCTGCCATAACATCATCAAATTTTGATAAAAATTTAACAAGTTTTAGGAAGTTTCTATTAGTTTCTTTAAAGAACCTATTTTTGTTATTTTTATGAAGTTATATCATTTTCTAAGGCTGGCTTAAAATAAATTGTTTCTATTGAAACATTTGCAGAAATTTGGTGCTTAAAGAACTTGGAGTAGGTGTATGATCTTTATTGCTAGCATTTGCTATAACAACCTTTTTTAAAAATGACGACTGGTTTTTGTTCTGTACAGTTTGCAAAGCTCTTCTTTTTCTATAGCAAAATCCAGATGGTTTTTTCTTGTTTGACATAGTAAACACGGCATAAAAAAACTTGAAGAACAAAAAACCATAGGCTTGTTTTGAAGCACATACACGACTGCAATCGGTGCGAGCGTAGACAGTACTGACTTATGTTTTTTCTAGGTGGGCAATCTTGATTTTAAAGCTATCATATGAAGTCAACAGCTCTATAATTTTCGATTAATGTTTTTGTTTGGATTGATGCTACCAATTTCCCACAACTACAAAAAACCTTAATTTTGTAGATTTTCACAATTGGTAACGCTGGTTACAACCAGAACAAGCAGTGCGGGTTGCCGTAGATAGCTGCACACGCTGAATGCTTAAGTCTAGCTTTTGATAGCGTGTTGATCAACATCTGTTGTTCTTTGCTATTTCCTTTTTGAATTATGTTGTTTTGACGTCTTATAGTTTGCAAATGTTGCGTCACTTGAAATTTTTTAGTAGCAGTAACAGTCACTTCACAGTACTTACAAAACAATACACTTTCGTAAGTTACAAACCCGTTTAGATCTTTGACCTTTTTTTCATTTGGCATTAAAACATCAAATTTAATGTCATTTGATAAGGAAACTCATTGTCATTCAATAATAAAAATATTAGAAAGTTATGATATATATGAAATAACAGGTAATTGCACACGAAGCGATTAAGTAAATACCTTAAATATAATAACTAGCTAAATGAGTTAATGACTGCATACTTTTAAATTATCCTTATATGACCTGTTACTGTTTGCTACATATGTACAAGGCTTAAAAAACATAGTATAATGTAACACATTTTTCTGATTGAATGCTTCTGTTTTAATTTATTATTTTAGGATTTACTGTGTGCGCAAGTGATGATGAAAAATACTCATGCGTGGTTTCTAGCCATTGTTTTGTCTTCTTCCGTTGTATTTCCGTAAGGAGCGGACGTCTGCATACAATTTTGTTGGAATTTCCTTGCTTTTTACGCATGGTGATGTAACCTTTGGAATTTGTGGTTTAGTTTTTTTTATACGTACTAACCATTTTTTGATACGCACGATTTGTTTTTGTTTTGATACGTAAATATCATGGTTTATTTTGTACGTTAATAATTACAAATATTATTATTATATGCTTTTCTGTACGTTTAGGATTCTAGAAGATTTACGATACGTACGTTCCAATAGTTTCGAAGATTTCATATTATTGCATCATCCAATTAAGTCACGTAGCAAAATGCAAGGCAAGTGATAACCAACCTTTGATGACACGTAAGTAAATAACTTATAATTAATAGTTTAAGATTTTTGGGTTTTAATATTTATTCTCTTTACAGTATAAAAAAGAATATTGTGGCATTTAAATTATAAATTTACGAGGTCTTAAATTAAAATTGTAATTTTAAGAGTAGGTACGATAGAATTCCTACGACTTTAATTTACATTTGTAAATTTGTCTCATTGTTCTATATTTTATATTTTTGTTTTTTATAAATAAATTTACATCTCAAATATGCATCTGTAACCAAAAATGACTAAATTATGGAAAATTATCTTAAGTTTAATCACAACTAAAAAAAAATTTTAATTTTTATCTATAAGTTAAAAGATTGATATTAAAGGTTTTTATTTTTTAATATTTTTATAATTATTTATTTTTCAGCGACTTTCTTTCGATATTTTTTTTATGTTAAGACTTATTTTTTCGTAGTTTATTACTATTTTTGCAAAAAATATTTAAACTGTAGTATTTTGTTAAGCACGTTTTAAACTTTGTACTTTCTAATGTCTAATTTTTGTTATTGTACTCTTTTTTAAATGCAACGAATTAAAGTAAATAATCTCAATTCGTTATAAAATTAAAAAACGATTACAAATCCAAAAATAAATTATTTGAATATATTTAAGTAAAACGATTGCTTCTTACAAGACCGCGCTTCACCCGTACAAACTCACGGTGAAGCTTCTGGCAAATTTTCGTGAAAAAAAGCTTAACAAGTCTGTGGGGGTTTATTTACAGGTTGTCCTCTTGGAAGTTTTTTTCGAACAAGAAAACAAGACAACTAAAGTAATAGTATCCACATTATATCCAGACGACGATCCCTTGAATGACAACCCATTAATATGCCTAAATAAGATTCAGATTTTTTTTGCAAAAACATTTTCGACATGATTAAGTGGTTAGCAGCGACGATTTGGCCGGTGGATGGCAATATTCTTAAAAATAAAGCTGCTGGAGTTGACGGAATTCAGTGTAATGGTTTGCGAACGGTTCTTCTAGATTCTCTCGCATCGCCTTTGCGATACTTCTGTCCGTAATGTTTTCAAATTTAAGTACACTCAACTAAACAAAAAACGGGACACTTTGAAATAGTTAGCGATGTAAACTATACTTATTAGCAAATACGATCAGCAGTCATTTGTGCCTGTACGCGATGTTAGTCAACAAATTCAAGTTAGACAAATAATAAACATTGACAATATCAAAAGGTCAAATTTGGAACAGTGCACTGCATTTTATTTTTATACGAAATATTTTCGTGTGTAAACAAAAGGTCCATATTAAAATGTATTTAAAGCTTAAGTGCAATAGCTTATATTGGCAATGTTATTAAGAAGTTGTTACATGGGTGTAATATAAAATGTTTCAAAAAATAGCCTTAATAAAGTTTACTGTTACAAATCATTCAAAAATAAAAATATATTGATTATTTAGTTTTTGGGGATAAACAATTTGATCTTCTGATATTGGTAATGTTTATTATTTGTATAATTTAATTTTTTTGAATAACATTGCAAACGCCTACAAATGATTGCCGATCGCATTCGGTAACAAGCCTAAATTACACCGCTAGGTTTTTTGTTTAGTTGAGTTGGACTATTGCTCGACGACATACTGAGTTTTGTAAAACATTGCGCTTTTGTGGTTGACAAGCGTGTAAGAGCGTCTTGCACTTGTTCTATAAATACCTTCACAAAAGCATCTTGCAAATCTCTTTGCAATGCAGTAATTGCCTCACTTATGGCTTAGACATTTGGCAACACACACTTTGACACTCCTACATGGTCAGGAAATTGGAGTCGCTCCTATCCTTGGGGCTTATCGCATTGTTTCTGCAGATGCCTTTTGTGTCATATCCAAACATCCTCCTTTCTATCTCTTTTTGCAGAAAATTTACTGCACTAAAATTCTTTGCAAAGCAGTCACGTGCAATTTTCTTAACCAGCACGTTTTACGAGGGTTCAAGAATATGTTTTGTATATGTTTTTTATTCATGTTTGCCCCGTTGTTATAACCTTGGTCTCTAAGGTGATTAAGTGGCTATGTTCAAGTCTCTAAGTTGTTTTAAAATAACATTAGTCAAAGATTCTCCCCTTGTGTCATTAACAGAAATAAACCTATAAAATTACTAGACTTAATTGCTCTATGCAACTTACGTCGAGTGTTTCTAATTTTTGACGACAATCTCATTTTAAATTCTTTTTCTTAAGTAGTACACGTGTGTTTCATTATTTGTTGATCTAATATGATTTGCCATAACAACATCAAATTTTGATAAACATTCAACAAGTTTTAGGAAGTTCCCATTATTTTCTTTAAACAACCTATTTTTTTATTTTTATGAAATTATACCATTTTCTGAGGCTGGCTTAAAATAAATTGTTTCTATTGAAGCATTTGCAGAAATTTTGGTGCTTGAAGAACTTGGAGTAGGTGTATGATCTTTATTGCTAGCATTTGCTATAACAACCTTTTTTAAAAATGACGACTGCTTTTTGTTCTGTACAGTTTGCAAAACTTTTCTTTTTCTATAGCAAAATCCAGATGGTTTTTTCTTGTTTGACATAGTAAACACGACACAAAAAAATTGAAGAACAAAAAACCATAGACTTGTTTTGAAGCACATACACGACTGCAATCTGTGTGAGCGTAGACAGTACTGATTTAAGTTTTTTTTGCGTGGGTAATCTTGATTTTAAAGCTATCATATGGAGTCAACAGTTCTATCATTTTCGATTAATGTTTTTGTTTGGATCGATGCTACCAATTTCCCACAACTACAAAAAACCCTGATTCTATGGATTTTTACAATTGGTAACGCTGGTTACAACCAGAACAAGCAGTGCGTGCTGCACACGCTGAATGCTTAAGTCTACCTTTGATAGCGTGTTAATCAACAGCTGTTGTTGTTCGCTATTTTTTTTTGAATTATGTTGTTTTGATGTCTTATTGTTTGCAAATGTTGCGTCACTTGAAATTTTTTAATAGCAGTAACAGTCACTTTACAGTACTTGCAAAACAACACACTTTCGTCAGTTATAAACCCGTTTAGGTCTTTGAAAAATTGATTTAAAATTGCAACTAACGCCTTTTTTTCATTTGGCATTAAAAAATCAAATTTGATGTCATTTGATAAGGAAACTCATTGTCATTCAATAATAGAAATATTAAAAAGCTATGAAATAACAGGTAATTGGACACGAAGCGATTAAGTAAATACTTTAAATATAATAACTAGCTAAATGAGTTAATGACTGCATACTTTTAAATTATCGTTATGTGACCTGTTACTGTTTGCTACATACAAGGCTTAAAAAACATAGTATAATGTAACACATTTTTCTGATTGAATGCTTGTGTTTGAATTTAATATTTTTGGATTTACTGTGTGCGCAAGTGATGATCCAAATACTCATGCGTGGTTTTTAGCCATTGTTTTGTCATCTTCTGTTGCATTTTCGTAAGGAGCGGACGTATTTGCGTACAATTTTGTTGTAATATGTTATGTGCGTTTGTTGTAATTATAGAAACCTGTAAGTAATTAGAGGTAAGTTTTTCTTGCTTTTTACGCATGGTTATGTAATTTTTGGAATTTGCGGTTTCGTTTTTTTTCTACGTACTAACAATTTTTTTGATACGTACAATTTGGTTTTGTTTTGATACGTAAATATAATGGTTTATTTTGTACGTTAATAATTACGAAGGTTATTATATGCTTTTTTGTTCGTTTATGATTCTAGAAGTTTTACGAAACGTACGTTCCAATAGTTTACGAATTTCGAAGATTTCATATTATTGCATTACCTAATTAAGTCACGTAATGACCACGCCAGAGGTAGCAAAATGCAAGGTAAGTGATTAAATTAAAATTGTAAATTTAAGAGTAGGTAGGTACGATAGAATTCCTACGACTTTAATTTTAAATTTGTCTCATTGTTCTATATTTTATATTTTTGTTTTTTATAAATAAATTTTATGTTAAAGTAAGTTATAATAAAGCATGTATAATAACATCTCAAATATGCATCTATAACCAAAAATGACTAAATTATGAAAAAGTTTAATCAGAACTAAAAAAAATTTTAAATTTTTATCTATAAGCTAAAAGATTGATATTAAAGTTTTTTTATTTTTTAATATTTTTATAATTATTTATTTTTCAGCGACTTTCTTTCGATTTTTTTTTATGTTAAGACTTATTTTTTAGTAGTTTATTACTATTTTTGCAAAAAATATTTAAATTGTAGTATTTTGTTAAGCACGTTTTAAACTTTGTACTTTCTAATGTCTAATTTTTGTTATTGTACTCTTTTTTAAATGCAACGAATTAAAGTAAATAATCTCAATTTGTTATAAAATTAAAAAACGATTACAAATCCAAAAATAAATGATTTGAATATATTTAAGTAAAACGATTGCTTCTTACAAGACCGCGCTTCACCCGTACAAACTCACGGTGAAGCTTCTGGCAAATTTTCGTGAAAAAAAACTTAACAAGTCTGTGGGGGTTTATTTACAGGTTGTCCTCTTGGAAGTTTTTTTCGAACAAGAAAACAAGACAACTAAAGTAATAGTATCCACATTATATCCAGACGACGATCCCTTGAATGACAACCCATTAATATGCCTAAATAAGATTCAGATTTTTTTTGCAAAAACATTTTCGACATGATTAGGTGGTTAGCAGCGACGATTTGGTCGGTGGATGGCAAAATTCTTTAAAATAAAGCTGCTGGAGTTGACGGAATTCAGTGTAATGATTTGCGAACGGTTGTTCTAGATTCTCTCGCATCGCCTTTGCGATACTTTTGTCCGTAATGTTTTCAAATTTAAGTACACTCAACTAAACAAAAAACGGGACACTTTGAAATAGTTAGCGGTGTAAACTAGACTTATTAGCAAATGCGATCAGCAATCATTTATGGCTGTACGCGATGTTAGTCAACAAATTCAAGTTAGACAAATAATAAACATTGACAATATCAAAAGGTCAAATTTGGAACAGTGCACTGCATTTTATTTTTATACGAAATATTTTCGTGTGTAAACAAAAGGTCCATATTAAAATGTAATTAAAGCTTAAGTGCAATAGCTTATATTCACAATGTTATCAAGAAGTTCTTACATGGGTGTAATATAAAATGTTTCAAAAAATAGCCTTAATAAAGTTTACTGTTACAAATCATTCAAAAATAAAAATATATTGATTTTTTAGTTTTTGGGGATAAACAATTTGATCTTCTTATATTGGTAATGTTTATTATTTGTATAATTTAAATTTTTTGAATAACATTGCAAACGCCTACAAATGATTGCCGATCGCATTCGGTAACAAGCCTAAATTACACCGCTAGGTTTTTTGTTTAGTAGAGTTGGACTATTACTCGACGACATACTGAGTTTTGTAAAACATTGCGCTTTTGTGGTTGACAAGCGTAAAAGCGTCTTGCACTTGTTCTATAAATACCTTTACAAAAAGCATCTTGTAAACATCTTTGACAATGCAGTCATTGCGTCACTTATGGCTTAGACATTTGGCAACACACACTTTGACACTCCTACATGGTCAGGAAATTGGCGTCGCTCCTTTCCTTGGGGCTTATCGCATTGTTTCTGTAGATGCCTTTTGTGTCATATCCAAACATCTTCCCTTCTATTTCTTTTTGCAGAACATTTACTGCACTAAAATTCTTGGCAAAGCAGCCACGTGCAATTTTCTTAACCAGCACGTTTTACGAGGGTTCAAGAATATGTTTTGTATGTGTTTTTCATTCATGTTTGCCCCGTTGTTATAACCTTGGTCTTTAAGGTGATTAAGTGGCTATGTTCAAGTCTTTAAGTTGTTTTAAAATAGCATTAGTCAAATATTCTAGTCCCCCCTTGTGTCATTAACAGAAATAAACCTATAAAATTACTAGACTTATTTGCTCTATGCGACTTACGTCGAGTGTTTTGAAAGATCAGTCAAAATTTATTTTTTAATTTTTGACGACAATCTCATTTTATATTCTTTTTCTTAAGTAGTACACGTGTGTTTCATTATTTGTTGATCTAATATAATCTGCCATAACAACATCAAATTTTGATAAAAATTCAACAAGTTTTAGGAAGTTCCCATTATTTTCTTTAAAGAACCTATTTTTTTTATTTTTATGAAGTTATACCATTTTCTGAGGCTGGCTTAAAATAAATTGTTTCTATTGAAGCATTTGCAGAAATTTGATGCTTGAAGAACTTGGAGTAGGTGTATGATCTTCATTGCTGGCATTTGCTATAACAACATTTTTTAAAAATGATGACTGCTTTTTGTTCTGTACAGTTTACAAAGCTCTTCTTTTTCTATAGCAAAATCCAGATGGTTTTGTCTTGTTTGACATAGTAAACACGGCATAAAAAAACTTGAAGAACAAAAAACTATAGGCTTGTTTTGAAGCACATACACGACTGCAATCGGTGCGAGCGTAGACAGTACTGACTTATGTTTTTTCTAGGTGGGCAATCTTGATTTTAAAGCTATCATATGAAGTCAACAGCTCTATAATTTTCGATTAATGTTTTTGTTTGGATTGATGCTACCAATTTCCCACAACTACAAAAAACCTTAATTTTGTAGATTTTCAAAATTGGTAACGCTGGTTACAACCAGAACAAGCAGTGCGGGTTGCCGCCGATTGCTGCACACGCTGAATGCTTAAATCTAGCTCTTGATAGCGTGTTGATCAACGTCTGTTGTTGTTCGCTATTTTTGTTTTGAATTATGTTGTTTTGATGTCTTATAGTTTGCAAATGTTGCGTCACTTTTTTAGTAGCAGTTACAGTCACTTTATAGTACTTGCAAAACAATACACTTTCGTTAATTATAAACGCGTTTAGGTCTTTGAAAAATTGATTTAAAATCGCAACTAACACCTTTTTTTTCATTTGGCATTAAAAAATTAAATTTGATGTCAATTGATAAGGAAACTCTTTGTCATTCTAGAATAAAAATATTAGAAAGTTATGATATATATGAAATAACAGGTAATTGGACACGAAGCGATTAAGTAAATACCTTAAATATAATAACTAGCTAAATGAGTTAATGATTGCATACTTTTAAATTATCGTTATATGACCTGTTACTGTTTGCTACATACAAGGCTTAAAAAACATAGTATAATGTAACACATTTTTCTGGTTGAATGCTTCTGTTTTAATTTAATATTTTTGGATTTACTGTGTGCGCAAGTGATGATCCAAATACTCATGCGTGGTTTCTAGCCATTGTTTTGTCATCTTCTATTGCATTTTCGTAAGGAGCGGACGTATTTGCGCACAATTTTGTTGTAATATGTTATGTGCGTTTGTTGTAATTATAGAAACCTGTAAGTAATTAGAGGTAAGCTTTTCTTGCTTTTTACGCATGGTGATGTAACCTTTGGAATTTGCGGTTTTGTTTTTTTTCTACGTACTAACAATTTTTTGATACGTACAATTTAGTTTTGTTTTTTGATACGTAAATATGATGGTTTATTTTGTACGTTAATAATTACGAAGTTTATTATATGCTTTTTTGTTCGTTTATGATTCTAGAAGTTTTACGAAACGTACGTTCCAATAGTTTATGAATTTCGAAGATTTCATATTATTGCATTATCTAATTAAGTCACGTAATGACCACGCCAGAGGTAGCAAAATGCAAGGTAAGTGATAACCAACCTTTATGACACGTATGTAAATTAATAGTTTAAGATTTGTTTTGGGATTTAATATTTACTCTTTTTATAGTATAAAAAAGAATATTGCGGCGTTCAAGTTATAAATTTACGAGGTCTTAAATTAAAATTGTAAATTTAAGAGTAGGTACGATAGAATTCCTACGACTTTAATTTTAAATTTGTCGCATTGTTCTATATTTTATATATTTGTTTTTTATAAATAAATTTTATGTTAAAGTAAGTTATAATAAAGCATGTATAATAACATCTCAAATATGCATCTATAACCATAAATGACTAAATTATGAAAAAGTTTAATCATAACTAAAAAAAAGTTTAAATTTTTATCTATAAGCTAAAAGATTGATATTAAAGTTTTTTTAATATTTTTATAATTATTTATTTTTCAGCGGCTTTCTTTCGAATTTTTTTTATGTTAAGACTTATTTTTTCGTAGTTTATTACTATTTTTGCAAAAAATATTTAAATTGTAGTATTTTGTTAAGCACGTTTTAAACTTTGTACTTTCTAATGTCTAATTTTTGTTATTGTACTCTTTTTTAAATGCAACAAATTAAAGTAAATAATCTCAATTCGTTATACAATTTTAAAACGATTACAAATCCAAAAATAAATGATTTGAATATATTTAAGTAAAACGATTACTTCTTACAAGACCGCGCTTCACCCGTACAAACTGACGGTGAAGCTTCTGGTAAATTTTCGTGAAAAAAAGCTTAACAAATCCGTGGGGGTTTATTTACAGGTTGTCCTCTTGGAAGTTTTTTTCGAACAAGAAAACGAGCCAACTAAAGTAATAGTATCCACATTATATCCAGACGACGACCCCTTGAATGACAACCCAATAATATGCCTAAATAAGATTCAGATTTTTTTGCAAAAACATTTTCGACATGATTAGGTGGTTAGCAGCGACGATTTGGCCGGTGGATGGCAAAATTCTTTAAAATAAAGCTGCTGGAGTTGACGGAATTTAGTGTAATGATTTGCGAACGGTTGTTCTAGATTCTCTCGCATCGCCTTTGCGATACTTCTGTCCGTAATGTTTTCAAATTCAAGTACACTCAACTAAACAAAAAACGGGACACTTTGAAATAGTTAGCGGTGTAAACTTGACTTATTAGCAAATGCGATCAGCAATCATTTGTGGCTGTACGCGATGTTAGTCAACAAATTCAAGTTAGACAAATAATAAACATTGACAATATCAAAAGGTCAAATTTGGAACAGTTCACTGCATTTTATTTTTATACGAAATATTTTCGTGTGTAAACAAAAGTTCCATATTAAAATGTAATTAAAGTTTAAGTGCAGTAGCTTATATTCACAATGTTATTAAGAAGATGTTACATGGGTGTAATATAAAATGTTTCAAAAAATAGCCTTAATAAAGTTTACTATTACAAATCATTCAAAAATAAGAATATATTGATTTTTTAGTTTTTGGGGATAAACAATTTGATCTTCTGATATTGGTAATGTTTATTATTTGTATAATTTAAATTTTCTGAATAAAATTGCAAACACCTACAAATGATTGCCAATCGCATTCGGTAACAAGCCTAAATTACACCGCTAGGTTTTTTGTTTAGTTGAGTTGGACTATTGCTCGACGACATACTGAGTTTTGTAAAACATTGCGCTTTTGTGGTTGACAAGTGTAAGAGCGTCTTGCACTTGTTCTATAAATACCTTCACAAAAGCATCTTGGAAATATCTTTGACAGTGCAGTCATTCCCTCATTTATGGCTTAAACATTTGACACCACAGACTTTGACACTACTACGTGGTCAGGAAACTGGCGTCGCTTCTATCCTTAGGGCTTACCGCATCGTTTCTGTAGATGCCTTTTGTGTCATATCCAAACATCCTCTCTTCTATCTCTTTTTGCACTAAATTCTTGGCAAAGCAGCCACGTGCAATTTTCTTAACCAGCACGTTTTGATCAACGATTTTTGAAATATCCAAGTATTAATTTATTGATACCTTTAGTAAAGAAAGTGTTTTTGAAAGCACTATCTCGTGGCGAAAATTTGGAAAATTATTAACAATGAATTTGATCCCGAAGAAGTTCAAAGTATAGAAGGAGCTTAGATTCTTCTAAATAAGAAGAAAGAAAGGAAAATCTAAGTTTACTTGTATATTAGAAGCTAGACTAAAATTGGAAACTCGTTAAGACAGTGTTCAAATAGTTGAAAGTGTTGTTAGCAAGTTAACTGAATTAGAATATCCACTTTTTTTTAACCAACTAACTGTGGTATTTTAAAAAAATCTTGGTTACAAACAATTAAAAAATATATCCAATATATTGAATGCTAAAGGTTCACATAGAGTTATTTGTAACCTAATCTACGATATTGAAGGGAAGGAGCTGATAACAGACGCACATTTATTACTTTGAAAATTATAAGATAATTAAGTAATTAGTAATTATAAACAATTATGTTAGAATTATATATTTAGTAGGTATGTGAATAAACGTTATGTGTAAAAACATGTTTTCGTATCTTTAGATCAGATAAACTAGTTTTTTTCACGTGCTTAGTTTGAATGATGCATGCATATATTGAAGTTTTGTAGTGCATAATTATCCGAAGCCTAGAATATGCAATGGTATTTATATAATAACACGAATCATTACAAATTTAATTTATTTCTTACTTACATTTATTAATAGAAATACTTTCTTTCTACAGATGTTGCATTAAATAATATCTAAACGTTAACGTAAGTTTTTGGTATTTGTAATACTAACAATAAATAATTGCTAATTTTCTGAAGGGAAAGTGTTTGAATTGTTCATGAATATTTAGTGCATTCTCATAATTTTTCCGAAGTTGTCTCATTCTGTAGCACATTAATTAACGTTTTTATCCAAACTAACTTCCAATTAAACCGTTCATGTGTTGTTTTTTTTTTAATTTTAAATTAGATTTGGTGCTTTATTTTACTTTCTTTTTTATTCAATGTAATTGAACCATTAAGTATGTATAGTCAGTTGGCATAGCGGCGCGATTGCAATGCTTTAAAGCTTTATACGTATATATTACTTTGTTTATGTTTGGCTCACTTTATTTCTGCTTTTAATTATATTTTATATACGCTCAGTTACATACCATCAATATAAGACAAGACTAAAAGTATTTACATGTACCTTATAACTGATTTAAAATTCGTACGCAATATCCTTTAGAAATTTCTCGTATTTATTTTACATTATGACGTTATTATATGACAGTTTGGGCGTATGACTATGCTATGCGGATGCTAATTGGAAAAATCTACTTTCAGTGTAAACAGATCCGGATAGTTATAGTCATTTCTCTTTTCTGCAAATTGTGCGCATAATATGATTACGGTAACTTTTTTCAATAAAACGATAACGCAAAACAATGTTTCATTAAATCTTTAAAAGAATTAAATTGCAGATGTACGTCACGAATCGAATTGTCGAACTTGACATTATAAAGATTCACAGGTTGCAAAAGTATTCATTTTTTTTGCGTTAACTTTCTTTTCCTAAATGGTAATAAATTATAATGTGTAAGTTACGACCTTTCTTTTTTTTTTAGATACAATAGGATTTTTTCTTTGGTACGTCAAGTAACGACCTATTTAAATACAATAGATTTAACAAAATATGTTTATAGTTGTATCACATCAATTACTAGATAGTTTTGCAACTAACTGTCAGTTTGTACCAATCTATTTAAAACGTGTAATTTAAAGTATTTTCTTCAGTTAGTTTCTTATACTTGTGTTGATCTTTTGTTAGATAACTTGTTACATGCAAAAGATAAGAGCAATGTCTGAATAAAAGTAACACACATGAGGTAACTGCCGGTGCTCAGTAGATAGTCGTGAGTCAAATTCAGAAAAGCTTAAACCATTTGTAAAATTTTAAATGTGAAAGTAAAAGTCAAACTCAAAGGCGCCAGGAAGGTTTATAGCTCAAAAAGCCTTCTGGACCTTGCTTACCAGAGAACACGTCAGGCGATGTACACACTATTAGTGTGTAAAGTCATTAAACTCTAAAAAAAATAAATAAAATTGACATGCGAACAGGCTTATTTATTCAAATCTCCGTTACATTTTAACAATTTAACATTTATTACATTGAAGAAATCAAATAAATAAATTTAAAAAATGCAACGATTAAACAAAAGTTCACACACATAATAAATTTATAATATAATAAAGGATTACAAAAAAAAATAAAAAGAAAAAAAATTTACTGAAACATCAGATTGAATTTAAAAAAATAAATAAAAAGCAATAAAGTTGAATTCAACGTAAAATTAAATTCAAAGGCCTTTGCGTCCGTAAAACTAATTAAATTAAATTAACAATGTAATTTTCATAGTTATATAAATACAAAAAAAACAAACAAGGTGCTACTTATTTTAATTTAGTCGAAAGTACTTTTATTCGCCACTTTAAATGTTTGCTTTAAATTTGGCTAAATGTCTTTAATCGTAAATCACAAAATGTGTATTCACACAAAGCACCAAACTGAAGCGTCGGTATGTAAAATAGCAACAGGCGTTAACTCATTAATGAATATGAACTTAATCGAAACAAAATAAACGGTACAATTTATTATAATAGCGAAGGCTTCCACAGCCGGAGTCTGTATTACGATGAAAACCAAGCCAGATTCTATACGATAAACTTGAAAAAGCAAACAACATTTTAACAAAGAACCACTACAGAGTTAGGTAATCAATTTGTGAACCAAGCCAGATTCTAAATACATAGAAGTGACTGAAGAAAAATTAGTCTCCGTATATAAAGAAGAAGTATCGTCACAGCTGGTTAAGCTCGACTCTGATCCCAATGGTGGGAAATTATCCCAACAACATTTGGTTGATGCTTGCTTACGTTAAAACAGTCCAATCGATTAAATTATAAGTAGCAAAATCAGAGCAAGTTCTGAACAGAGACGTACAGTGGATTAGTTGACGACATAAACTCCAGAGCTGACCAAACTGGATTACTTCCGCGTAAACCTGTAATTCTTCCGTCTTCATTTCAAGGCAGTCCAAGAAACATGGCGCAGAATTACTAAGATGCAATGGCTATAGGCCACCGGATCTTTTCATTACAATGACTTGTAACCATGAATGGAAAGAAATTACTAAAATTTACAGTATGGCGAAAGTGCTGAATTTGGTCCGTACTTGTTTGCCAAAGTGTTTCACGTTAAGTTAAAAGAATTATTCTCCCACATACGGATATACTAATTATATTGGCAAACAATTCAACACCAAGGGATGTAGAACAAATTGATAAAATTGTGTGTGCTGAAATTCCTGACGCCAACCTAAACCCCAGGTTACATGAAATTGTTATTAAAATTTTGATACTTGGACCATGTGGTGCAGATAATCCCACAATCTCCATGCATGAACGGAGGCAATTGTACTAAAAAGTTTTCCAAGCAATTTCAAGCTGAAACTAATGCAAATGTAAATGGTTATGCATTTTATTACCGAGAAAATTATGGTCGAACTATGACAATAAGGGGTAAAACTGTCGATAATAATTAGGTTGTTCCTTACAATCCATTTCTGTGCTTGAAATTCAACTGTCACATTAATGTTAAAATTTGTGCATCAGTAAAAAGCGTAAAGTATCTTTTTAAATATGCTTACAAAAGTCATGATTGCGCAAATGTCGATATTATAGAAACTAATACATTAAAACATAATAAAATTAAAACATTTATAAACAGCATATATGTAAGCACTTCGGAAGCATGTTGGCGTTTTTACCGCTTTGCAGTACATTTACCAGACCAACAAACAATTTGCTTTAATCCTGATGATATTCAAGCTGCTGTAAATAAAGCAGCTGAGAAAGATACTACTCTAACCGCTTGGTTCTAACTGAACGAGGATGATCCGGATGCACAGAAAACAACAGAGCATTACGTGTTTGATCCGAAATCTAGAAAATGGAGCAAAAGACAACGCGGTGGAGATTCCGTTATCGGAAGAATGTGTGTCTCATTTGAAGACTATAAACTCTTTGATGCAACTAAAATTGCTGATTTTAAAACCGCAGCAGAAGCAATGGGATTATTAGCAACTGATGCTGTTTGGAAACAAACCCTGGATGATGCTGCGTTAACAAAAATGAGAGAACTTTTTACACTTATATGGGTTTTTGAGGCCCTGTTGTAAATGACCTACAGAAAATTAGAAATTTTATAGGGATTAATAGGTTTGAAAAGGTTTTATAGGAAAGTATAGGTATTAAGTAAATCTTCATATGGGTTTATATAGTTGAATTTCAAGGAATGATTAACCTATAGAAAAGTATAGGAACATCTTGGAAATTTCTTATTATAAATAAATAAACATAAAAAATAAATAAATAAAACATAATAAAATTTGTTAAAAAAGTGCAATATAAAATTGCGTATTTATTCGTAATTTAAAAAAAATTGGTTTTAATGAAAGAGAGTTCTATAGAAACAAATGAAAAGAAGAAGTGATTTTTTCTCTAGTTTTTTAAACAGAAATTGTGGTTTTCCATAATAACTAATAGGAACGTATAGGAATTAATTTTCGAGACTAATTCCTAGAAACTTTCTATAAAAATTTATAGGTTATCCTATGGCATCCTTTAAAAATACACAGAATGTTGCTTATACATTTCAATAAGAACCAATAGGTAATTTCAGCGACAAAAGCACTATATGAATCCTATTGGAACCTGAGCTTTTTTTTATAGTTTTCTATAGGTCATTTATAACAGGGGTTACAACTGACGCTTTTGAGTTATTTAATACATATAAACCTTCTTTATAAGAAGATTATTCTACTCATTGTCATTCATTGTGAAAATTTTGCACTCAGAGATATAATATAAAGTGGTCAGATTTCAATTTAAGAAACCTTCTTTTAAATTTACTCTGTATATCTGCTGAATTATTTAATCAGAGAGCTAAGAACCATCTGGGATTAGAAATGATGGAAACTCTAAATAAAGTACAGAATGAAGCGTTTTTTTTAATGCAATTGCTAATGAAAGATTGTGTAGCAAATGTTTTTTTCTTGATAGAGCTGGTGGCAGTGGAAAAACACTACTTCATGTTATACGTGGAGAAGCTAGAAACGGTTTTTCTTGTGATTTATTAGTTGGGGGTCGGACTTATCACTCTCAATATGGCGTCCCAATTGCACCAAGCCATGCATTGAACTTGATTAATAATGGATAATGGATAACTTTTGGTGGTTCTTTTGCTTGGTGGAGACTTTAGACAATCTCTACCGCTCAACATTGGAAATAATTTCAACAATTAAAATTTAAAACAAAGTTTGCTCAATTGATTTAGAATACAGTTAGTGGCTGTTAGAACTTGGCCGAGGAATTTTATCAAACTAATTTGGGTGAAGACTTATTTGAGATCCCAGTAGAAATGATTTGCAATTATTGTAAATGAAATTTTTGACAATAAATTAAATATTGAAAATATACGTGAATATGCAAAAATGGCTATTTTAAGCCCAAAGAATGAATTCGTAGACATCATGAAATCAATGAAGATGTGCTAAATCTACTTGAGGAAAATTCAATTACGTACTTTAGCGTTAATTCAATCGTAGATAAAAAGTAAGAGGATAGACAAAACTATCCTATTAAATTTTTAAATGATTTGACTATCTACAATGTCTCCTTATAGATTAAATTAAAAAAATGGATCAGTTGTTATGTTGTTTCGAAACTTTAATACAAAACGAGGGTTATGTAACGGCACTCGATTAGTTGTAAAAGATCTAAAGCCAAATCTGATTATTGTAGAAATATTGACAGGGTCAACTGCAGAAACACAAGTTTTTGTTCGTAGGGTATAATTGGCACTTTCAAGCCTTGATATTCCACTTGTTTTGAAAAGAAGGCAATTTTCTGTAAAATTGGCGTTTGCAATGACTATCAATAAATCGCAAGGGCAAACGCTGGAGAAAGTAGGAACATTCCTTTCTGAATCAGTATTTACACATTATATGTATGTTGCCTTTTCAAGGGTACGACGTGTCTTTGTGATGTTCGTGCCAAAGTTTTAGATACTGTCCATCAAGGCAAATTATTAGCTAATTTGGAAAAAGTGTTCACAAAAAAAGTTGACATATAATAAGTATAAAATTATAAGCGACTTTCGGCTAAGACCGCGTCGTAGTAAAACACACAGACTTAGACTTGGTCATAGTGTCTTCTTGAGGGCCAAAACAAGAAGTAGAACTTGGCCTTTGCCGTATTGTCGTTCGTGAACCCAAACAAACTGACGTTTCGCAAGACATTGCAGCTTGCATCTTCAGAGTGGTAAAGGTCACTGTGACGCGTCGTAGTAAAACACCTAGACTTAGGCTTAGTCATAGTCTCTTCTTGAAAGCCAAAACAAGAAGTAGAACTTTGTAGGCCTTTGCCGTATTGTTGTTCGTGAACCCAAACAAACTGACGAGACTATGACCAAGCCTAAGTCTGGGTGTTTTACTACGACGCGTCACAGTGACATTTACCACTCTGATGATGCAAGCTGCAATGTCTTGCGAAACGTCAGTTTGTTTGGGTTCACGAACGACAATACGGCAAAGGCCAAGTTCTACTTCTTGTTTTGGCTCTCAAGAAGAGACTATGACCAAGCCTAAGTCTAGGTGTTTTACTACGACGCGGTCTAAGCCGAAAATCGCTTATAATTTTAAACATAACAACCGCGAAAGCTTAAGATTTTATAATATAATAAGTAATAACTATCTGAGCTTTGCGGTGGCTCTAACAAATTTATCGCTCCTGCTTTCACTTAGAAAGTCTGTGGGGCAGCACACGGAAGGAGGTCCACGTCCTCTGCCCTGGGTGAGAAAACATTCTCAGCAAACGCTTCCGTAAGTGAAATATAATTTCGTAATTTGTAGTAATTTTAGAAAGCCCGTGTTATGGGCTGTACCCACTAGTTCCATAGTAAAACGAATATTTTGATGAATTAAGTTTAAATGACATAGAAACTATGGAATTAGAAAGGAACTCCTCTTTCTCATTTTTGGACGTTTTAGTTACTCGAAATGAAGATGGTTCATTATTACATTCAGTTTATCGAAAGCCTACCCATACAGATAGATAAATGGATGGTCTCACCATCACCTTTCTTAGAAATTATCAGTAGTAAATTATTTAGTGTACAGAGCTGTTTTCTTAAGAAAGAGTTAGTCGCAAGCAAACATTATTACTTAGTTTTTTATAAAAATTGGGTCAAATTTCAAATCCAGTGAAGGACGTTATTCCTTTTTAATCTGACGGCGTTTATAGCATTTCTTGCTCTTGTAGTTGTAGAAAAAACAGGTAGAAGATTGGGAATTCTTTTTTGGATTTGGAAACGAGTTTTACCGATCAAAGACCGGTCTATAAAAACGAGACTTTACGGCGCAATCAATCAGTTTATTCCAAGCTCGGAAGGTGTCTACTGCCACGTGTGACGAAACCTCAGCTTGTGTGATAACGACAACACGGGAATTATCCAGAATGGAAAACTGTAATGCGATTGCAACCCGTGGAAACCTGAATTTTATTATAATTTTTTATTTGTTTTAGTAATTTTTTAAATCTAAATTTTAATTTATTTATTTAAAATCAGTTTTAATTACATTTTGTTTTGTTAATGATTTGACATTTGTCATATAATAATTGGAAGATTAAACAATCATTAAATTTCAGAACGTAACTACATGAAATTAATAAAAAATTTGTGTTACTATTACCAGTATTTTTCTGGTAAAATTTAAAATAGCAAGGAATCTTAAAAGTCACTATGAATCTTTGCATAAAAAAGATCAAACGCAAAGTTTTTAGAAAATACAACAGTTTGGTAATTATTTCCTTAAGAGATTTAAAAGGAAATAATTGGAAAATTTGTATCAAATGTACTGAAGGAATATAACAAGCAAAAAGTGCGGCATTAGTGGTTATTAACTTTAGAAGTCAATAACAATAAAGCACAAATTGAATCTATTAAGCTACTTTTGAGATAATTAATTTTCACAAAACTTAATGACGGGGTAATTAGAGAAATAGTTAGTACATTATAATCGTAATCACCGGGACTTCTAATATTCAATTTATAACATTTCTATCTCCTTCTAGCGCGTTCTAAATATGATGTAACTTAGGGTATAATTTAGTAACTGGAAAATGAAATGCACTTAACCCAACTACGTGTAATGTAATTAATCTAGAAAATTTTGCGTCAGTGTAAACTTTACCGTAAACATGGGTTTTGGTCAGTTTATTAGTTTTTGTGACCACAAGAATGTCGACGTTAGGTGAAAGTATTAAGTACCTGTGCCGTGATTCAATCTTCAATATAAGGTACAAGGTGAATTTCTCTAACCTTCGCCTGATGTCTTGTAATTTCATCTTATGAAATTTATAACGTTTTTAAAGCGTCCTATTATTTGGTAAAAGTGACCAATTATCACATACTTTACTTTTATACAATTCTCTGAACAGATGCAGTTTTCCAAATTTATTTATTATTTTTTAACCACATTTGCTTCGTCATTCATACTATTTATTTTATAGACGATTAATTATATATAACACTAAAAAAACCAAAGTTGATAATTAAAAAATTAATAACACCCACCTGCTTCATAATTATCTCGATGCTTTCTCGTTACCACTACTGTTTCGTTTTGTACTAGTAATTGTTGCATAGACATTGACAAAATTACTAAACACGATTGTAGTTGGAATAATTACTTAATGATGAAACCCAATCAGAAAAAGTAATACAATACAAGGTTCTTTTTTTTGAATTTTATTTTACTTTAGTTTTAGTATTTGTTTATTGCTTACACTATTTAAAATTTGCTAAAATAGTTAATTACAAGTTTTGTGTTTGAAAATTTGTAGTTATTTAACTTGGCACTTTCAGGTCGTTGTTTGAAGCTTAAGTTTATTAGATAAGATTATTTGTTACGTCTTTCTTTTCTAATTTATTCTGTTAATTCTTTAATTCAACATGTACATTGTGAATATTTCTTTGTTTTGTTTAAGAATTTTTTTGTTTGTTTACTTTTCTATTACTTTCAGTGTGTTGTAATTAAATTTTTTATTTATTAATTTATTCCGACGGTTTCTTATTTTTTTGTTTTTATTGATTGAAAGATCATTTATTACACTTATGCTATTACTTTCACTTTGCATTCTTCTATAGTTTTAGCTTTTCTTGTTTAATTCATAGTCAATATTATATCGAGTTTTCAATAAACACTGGACTTTTATATTTATCTTTGTTGTTTGGTTTTTTAATGCACTTTCATTTAATTTTTATGTGTACATCGTATATTACTTTTATGAATAATGACGTTTGAAATGTGAAATTTTAAAA
Source organism: Aquatica leii (assembly GCA_035610365.1). Lineage (NCBI taxonomy): Eukaryota > Metazoa > Arthropoda > Insecta > Coleoptera > Lampyridae > Aquatica > Aquatica leii. The sequence continues at coordinate 36,138,694 of CM069439.1, forward strand.
TAAGCACAATAAAATATTTAAATTGAATGTATGCGCGTTGAAAGTTTTTTAAAAGCAACCTGGTTGGCAATCTTTTTTTTAACAAAATATTCTACTTTGAATTAATTGATTTTCATTTCCTCATTTTGACAGATTTACATTTTATTTTAGTCCAACTAATATAAGAAAAATAAGAGATAATAAGAAAATAAGAGATATTGTACAAACTTTAGAAAAATATAAAATAAATATCATAGCAATACAAGAACTGAGATGGGCAGAAGAAAGTGAGATAAACAAGAATAACTACACAATATTTCGGAGCGGAGGAAAAAAACAAGGTAAAAATGGAACAGAGTTTATAGTAACTTAAAAACAAATGAAAAATATTATAAAATTTGAAGCTATAAATGATCATACTACCCTCATATGGGTATATGCCCCAACAGAAGTAGATACAAATGAGAAAAAAGAAGATTTTTATGAAAAACTTATAAGAGAATGCGAGAAAACTCCAAAATATGATACTCTAATAATATTAGGAGATCTGAATGCGCAAGTAGGAAAAGAAGATCACATAAAAACTGTAGCGGGAAAAAACACAATACACGAAAAAACTAACGATAATGGAAACAGAATCTGTAATCTAGCAGCTGCAATGAATGTATACTTAGCAAGTACTAAATTTCCCCACCCAACCAAACATAAAATCACCCAAATCATGTAACAAAAAGTCAAATTGACCATGTCTTAATAACAAAAAAAAGATTAAAAAACATAGAAGATGTTAGATCGTACAGAGGAGCTACTGCAGACACAGATCATGTTCTAGTAATTGCAACCATAAAAGAAAAGAAAAGTGTAGCACAAGACAACGTGAAAAACAAGATGAAAAGCAGATGGAATACAGAAAAAATTAAAGATGTAAAGATACAACAAGAACTACAAAAAGGTATAACACAAAAACTCCAACAAAAAAGAGATGATGAGCATAAAAAAAGCAAAAATGGAATAGAAGAGGAATGGTATAACATAAAAACAAGTATTTGAGTGACAGCGGAAGAATGGATAGGTGAAAAAAAAATGGATAAGAGTAAAGAATGGCACGATCAAGAATGTGAAGAAGCATGCAAAACAAAAAATGAAAAATGGATAAAATGGCTGCAAACAAAAACAGAAGAAGACAAACAATTATATAAAGAAGCAAACGCAATAGCAAGAAATAGATGCAAAAGAAAAAAAAGGGAATGGAACGAAAATAAGATTAAAAAAATACAAGAAGAATATAGAAACAGAAATACAAAAATGTTTTATCAAAAAATAAGGCAAGAAAAGAGAAATTATAAAATAAAACCAAGAGGTTTCAAAGATGAAAAAGACGTCACAAAATATACAACAAATACGGAGAAACTACTTTGAAAAGCTATTCAGTAGCGAAACACAGATAAATATAAATACACCAACAAATACAACAGTAGACTTAAAAATACACTAACCAACTCTCGAGGAGGTGAAAAGAGCAATAGAAAATTTAAAAAATAACAAAGCAGCCGAAAGTCATAACGTAATTGCGGAGTTCATCAAAAACGAAGGTGAAAAACTACATAAAAAAATACAAGAATTAATAAGTCAAATATGGAAGGAAGAATATATGCCAGAAGAATGGAGAAAAGGAATAATAACAACAATACACAAAAAAGGAGATATGGAACAGTGTGAGAATTACCGAGGAATACAGCTGTTAAATGTAACCTACAAGATACTCTCAATATTAATCAAAAATAAATTACAAGAATATGCAGATATTAAAATAGGAGATTATCAACAAGGATTCAGGCCGGGGAGATCAACAACGGATGCAATATATATATTACAACAAATATTGGAAAAAGCTAATGAATATGACATAACACTACACATATTATTCATAGACTTCAAGCAAGCATTTGATAAAATAATACGAGCTAACATACCGACAGAAATGAAAAAAATGGAAATACGACAAAAGATAATAAACTTGGTTAAAATGACATTAGAGGACACAACGGCAGTAGTGAAGGTGGGAAATATAACAACAAAAAGCTTTGAAGTAAAGGAAGGAGTAAAGCAAGGGGATACTCTATCAGATTTAATGTTCAATATAGTGCTAGACGATGACGTAGTAATCATAAGTAGAACTAAAATAGGAATGATAGATCCTGCCATAAAAATAGAACAAAAAAAATTGGGTTAAGAATCAACGGAGAGAAAACAAAATACTTAAAATATAGTAACAGTAACAATAAAAAATATATAAAAGTAGATCATAAAATAGAAAGTGTACAAAAATTCAAATACTTAGGCACCATAATACACAACAAAAAAATAAAGATAATGACAAAACCAAACAAAGAATACAAGAAGGATACAGAAGCTACTACGCAAATAAAAAATATATTAACAGTAAACACTGAAGCATAAATGCTAAAATCCAGATTTATAAGACTTTGATAAGACTAGTAGTAGTATATGCGTCAGAAACATGGACAATGACAAAAAAAGAAGAGAAGGAATTAACAATTTTTGAAAGAAAAATAATAAGGCAAATTCTAGGACCAATCAACACGGGAGAGAACGAATATAGACCAAGAATGAATTTCGAGATAAGAGACCAACTGAAAGGTGAGGACATCGTTAACTATATAAAATCACAACGAATAAAATGGCTAGGCTACGTAATGAGAAAGGATAAAACAAAAACAATAAGAATAGTAACTGAATGGAAACCAACAGAAAACAGGAAGAGAGGCAAGCCGAAGATCAGATGGATTGAGGAAGTTGTAGACGACCTAAAAACGTTAGAAATAAAAAACTGGAAAGTAAAATGCCATAACAGAACAGAATGGACTAGAATCGCAGAAGAAGCAAAGAATAGCAAAAAATTAATATAAATAAAAAAAAAATAAGACAATCGGGTACTAATCCATCCCAAATAACGGATTAAGAAAGCTGAAAAGCAGACATAACTGCATGCGGTTAAAGTTCTGGTTATATATATATATAATATAAGAACTATTAGAAGAAAATTTTGACCAAACAAAGCAGTTTTCTGAGCAGATAATTGAGATTAATGATCACCCGAAAAATGTTTTTTCAATGAGTCTACTTCTATTTAAACGAACACGTGAACAGACAAGACTGCGGATAATGGGCAACTGAAAAACATCGTTGGAAACAATACTGTCACACCCAACGTCGTCAAAAAATATATGCTAGGGCAGGTATTGTCGAAAATCGAATTCTTGGACCTTATTTTTTTGAACAAACTTTAAATGGGGATTGCTACTTAGACTTTATTTAGTTTAAACTCATTTTGCAATTGCAGTTCGACAATTCTTAATTGAACGCAAAGGTCTTATTGAGTGGTCATCAGTTCACTCACTCTAAGCAAAGCAGTGATTAAAAAACAGTTCTATATATATGGAACGGTTCTAACCACGATTGTTTCAATAAAGTCGCAGTCCAAAGTAACAGTTTATCTGGAACGATCGTTCCAAAACTTTTGTATCGATCATGTTACGAGTCACAAATACTTATATGCGATTACAGGGTGACACGCAACGCCTTCATGTCAAAAACAACATGCAATACAAATACAAATAATATTGACAAGCAGACAGCCGTGAAAATGTTATTATTTAATGTATAATTGTATGATTTATTCTAGAGTACGGAATATGTATACATGTATACATATACGTATGTAATCAAAATATTTATTGAAGTACAACTTTTTTAGGTGCAACCTGGGAGTTTTTGACGGAAGTAACGCTAACGTTTCTGCTATTTAAAAACAGTAACTACTGTGCTACCAAGCTTACAAAAACCCCACAAAATAATTTATTTACTGTACATGTACAAAACCAGTAGCATGAGTAATAAAAAGAAAAGTTGCATTGAATAATATCGCGGGGTATTGATATTAAAAAGTTAGTATGAAATGCATTTTCTGAATTAACAAATTAAGATTAGGAATAGCAGTGCAATTATATGTTACATCTTTGTGAAGAAATGCGGAAAGCAGTAGGTTTAGTTTAGTAAGGTTGTGGAAAGTTTACAGTGAATAATGTTGATTCAGATAAGGATGAGCTGGAAACTGAAGAAAGTGATTAATCAATTATTGACCTCGGTCACACTGTATGCCATTTAACAAATAAGAGATAAATACAATGCGTTGTATTTTGTACCGAAATTAATATGTTTCACTTTTCTGCTTTGTGAATTTTTCAATAAAAGATTTGTTCAAAACCCGCACTAATTGTAGCTCTCATAATTCTGATTAATTATTAAATTAAAATGTGATATTCGTACAGTGATCAAGATTTATACATTATACAAAAACATATTATTGGGTTGTTTTACATTTTCTAATATAAAATGGCACATTCTCAGAAACATTTGACTCTCTCATCAATAAATAAAAATAAAAGAAAAATCAACCACTTGCAGTGATATTTATTTTGGTTTTTAATCTTTTCAGTAATAACTGTAATACAATACAAATCACAAAGTCATTTTACTTTAATCGCGCGTAAAAATTACACACGATTTTAAATATTGACATTTTTTTGTAGAATTAGTTGTCTTTGCTTCAAAAAAGTTACATATAAATTATGTTTTTCTTGATATTTTTTTTAAACACACCGTCTTGAAAAATAGTAATAAAAATGTATTCTTATATTGTTCATTTGCTATAAACCTCTAATATAATTCTGATTGTGACTATAAAAATATTGTAATTAAAGATTATACATGTGTATTTTTATAGAAACCTAGTTAGTTGATTTAAATTAGGAGAACGTTCTGTTCTAAATGACGATAACGATGCACCATTACATTATACACACATCTGTTTCTGTAACTGGTTTATGATCTGCATGCGGTACTTAACGAAAGTCCCAAAACTTAAATGGTTAAAGATCTGAAAAGCCTGGAACGCCTGAAACCGGTTACTTTGAAACAGTGGAACGGAACGGCGCGGAGGCTTGAAAATATCGCTTTAAAGAAACCGTTACTGCAATACCGACACATTTCTAATACAAATCTTGTGCATTTACTCTATTAAATAAGAGTAAAAACTTAACTACAAATATTTTTTAGGTCATACTAAGACAGCAGGACTCAATAGCCGTAAGAAAAGAAAACATTTTTATCTAGGAACAGCGTCAGTTCAAAATCCTCAACCACATGACAAGCATTCAGTTCATCAACCATCAATTGATCAAGAAAGCAAAACGAGTGTAAGTATTACTGGTACTAGCTTTGAAGACAATGAATAATCAACCGATCCTTATTTTATTCCATCTGCATCATGCGAATCACATTTAATTATCCAGTTTGAATTAAATGACTTGGTGCCAGATTTGAATTTATCCAAATCTCAAGCAGAACTATTTGGTCCGCGACTTCAGCATTGGAAACACTTAGCGAAAGAAACACGGACACACATAAACATTTTATTGATTTCTATAGTATGTCCGGTAATTTTGCCTATTGCAATGATATTTATAAACTGTTTGAAGCTTTTGAAATACGACATGAGCCCAGTTCTTGGAGTTTATTCGTAGATTCGTCAAAGAGCAGTTTTGTTACATAATGGAAACATTTACTATTCTATTTCAATAGGACATCCTATTTCTACGAAGGTATCTTACGAAAACCTTAATTTGTTAGAATAGATAAAATACAAAAACTATTCTATATATATATTTGTGCGGATTTTAAAGTTATTGCAATTATTTTGGGTATGCAATTAGGTTACACCAAATACTGTTGTGTTTTATATCTTTGGGACAGTCGTGACAGAGAAAACAATTACATTAAGTAGAAGTGGACATTACGACAGAACTTTGTACCAGAAAAAGACAATGTACACTCAACTAAACAAAAAACGGTACACTTTGGTTAATTCGAATGAAATAGTTAGCGATGTAAACTAGGATTGTTAGCGAATGCGATCGGCAATCATTTGTGGCTGTTCGCGATGTAATTAACCTTCTTCGAACCAAGGGTCAATTTGTTACGTAGAAACCCAAGACGGGGTGCACATGCACCCCTCATAAAAAACAATTTTGTTAACAAATTTGCGCAAAATATTTTGGCATAAAGTTATCTGTTAGTAAAGACAGTGTGAATATTTAAAACAATTTAATGTTTGCATAAAATACAAAATAAAAATAACATAACTTTTTATAAAAAAACTAATGAATGATATTATGTAGGGAACTGTTTTCCTATTGTTCTTCTGTACCTATGTTGCGTATTTTTTTTGTAATAGCGGTGCTATGTTCTGTACAAACAAACCTTTTGCATATGCTGCAAGTGGTACGAACTTTTCTGTCTCGTTTACGTGCACTAGCTTGCGTAACGTTCCGCAAAGAGTGAGTTGCTTTTCCAACAAACAGTCTGCTAATGGCAAACTAGTAAAAAAGTTGTCTGTTGTTATCCCATGACCTTTAGGCAAATGGTTCACTAAGTCAAGACCAACTCTTTTATGATATTGTGTAGGGAACTGTTTTCCTATTGTTCTTCTGTACATGGATTGCATATTTTTTTTGTAATAGCGGTGCTATGTTCTGTACAAACAAACCTTTTGCATATGCTGCAAGTGGTACGAACTTTTCTGTCTCGTTTACGTGCACTAGCTTGCGTAACGTTTCGCAAAGAGTGAGTTGCTTTTCCAACAAACAGTTTGCTAATGGCAAACTAGTAAAAAAGTTGTCTGTTGTTATCCCATCACCTTTAGGCAAATGGTTCACTAAGTCAAGAACAACTCTTTTCCTTTGTTCCTTTTGAGGCTGTTGTTCAATTTTTCTTAAATACACTTGCAAATTGTGGATATAAGCAATTTCAGTATCGGCAAGTAGCCAGTGTTTTAGGCCATACTTATCGAGCTTACTTTTTATATATACCCTGAATGGCGCCTTTCCTCGGAAAACAACAAGTTGTTCGTCTGCAGAGGTGTGAAGATGGATTCATAGCACTTTTGCATTTATCAACAAACATATCTGCAATATCTCTAATTGCAGCTAATTTATCAGTTGATCTGCGTTCTGCTCTTGTTTGAAAATGATCGAATCTTAAAAATCTAGTCAAAAAGGCAAACCGATTTCTTGACATTGTGGCAGGAAATATTGGCCTGCAATATAATTCATTAGATTACCACAGCGATCGAATTGATTCTTTATTGGCCTTTAGTGCCCCTTGGGTAAAAAGCAAACCGATATAAGCGTATATTTCGATGCTGTCTGTCGGTTTACCAGTAACGTAATTTTTGTGGGTGTTTTTCATTTCATTTCTCGTGCATAAAATTTGCTTTTCGATTTGTTTCTGTAGCAATAATATCAATCATTTTAGCAGTAAAAAACAATATAAAAGCTGACTCGATAGTCGAAATGTTGGTACTATATTGCGTCAAGCGAGGCTTATTCGCCAAAATATTAGCAAGTGTTTTCAGTGGCGTAGTAAACCATTTCAAACCAGATTTTGCAACCATATAACTGTGCAAAGCATCATCCACAGTTTCTTCATAGCTGGTATTTAATTCTTCATATTTTTTTGCTGAAATTTCATCATTTTCTCCGTCTTTTTCCCCAACTTGATCATCGTCTTCAGAGTCTGAGCACATTTCTTTCCAAAATTCTTCATTATTGCTGTTCTCGGCATAGAATTTCAATTGTTCTTCCGTTAGTGGAACATGTCGATGTCGTGATGTAGAAGGTTGGGAGTCCATAGCTTTGAACACCTAGTTTATAGAATATTTAAGGTAATAATTCACACATGCAATAGATTGAGCCAATAACGCAATAACAGCAATTCAAAATATTTCTTACCTAAAAGTCGACAAAAACAATTTTTATAATGTTTTTAAATGATAATTAGAAATATCTGTTGTCAACGCGAACTCACATGTCACTTTAGAAATTAATTTGTAACGCCCTCTGCCAATGAATAGTAAAAACTAATATAAAATTGTAATTTTCTTAAGTTGTGGCTCTAAGTACCAACTTATTTTTTCTTTTGGTGTGTATGCGATTTAATCTAACAATTACTAAGTGACACCTCGTTTTGAAAAAACTTTAATTAACAAAGTCTGAGAGTATCAAAACTAAATGTAATTAAAATACTTTAGTACGACAAAAAAACGACTTTTGGGGTGAAGATGCACCCCCCTTGGTTCGATGAAGGTTAAGAAATTCACATTATGTAAATAAAAGTTTTATATTGAAATAGTGCATTATAAACTTTATTAAGGCTGTTTTTAAACACATTTTATATTACGCCCATGTAATATCATATTAATAACATGATGAATATAAGCTATTGCATTTAAGTTGTAATTACATTTTAAGTAGCTGTTTTTTCTCTTTTTGATCGAAATGTCAAAGAAAATTATAATAAAAATTTTAAATAATTGCTAACACACTTATAAAGGTTTACTAACAGTGAAATGATTTTGTGTCAAAAGAGATGTTTGCTGCATTTTATTTCGATACGAAATATTTTCTTGTATAATTAAACGGGTATAATCTTTGTAAGAATACAAAAATTAAACTTAATATGTTATTGAATTTCCACACGTTACTTTCCTTTAAGGGCGGTGGAAGCAGCGTCACTAGTATGATAATCAAAACATTCGTATTTTCCCTGTCACCTATATCTTGATTTACTATAATACGATAAGCAATCGTTTCATTGTATTTTTCAGAAATATCAATTAACCATTGAAATAAAATGAAATAGTTAATGATAAAATATTTGAAACCAAATTAAGGGACCGGGAAAAAGCAGCGTAGGTATCCATAGTACAAATTTTTACTAGTTTTTTGGGAAAAAATAAAGAAGAAAATTACAAAGATTTGTTAATGAATATTTCACAATGCTGGTGTCAATATGTCCCTTAATGTACACATTCTGCATTTTCACTTGGATTATTGTCCGGAAAATATGGGTAACGTCAGTGATGGACATGGCGAGCGCTTTCATGAAGTCATTTTGGGAATGGAAAATTGGTATCAGGGCAAATTAGACTATTAGACGTTAAGAAGCGAGGTTGTATATGTTTTTTATAAGAGACACTGTAAGATTTCGTCGCATTTCTAATTGTAAGAATTTGAAATAACCATTAAATTATTTTATAAACAGAAACTTCTTTTTATTAAAATATTAATTAAACGAAACTAGACCTAACTTGACCAATTTATTAAAATAAATGTTAGCATGTTTTTAATTAAAATTTGTATACGTCATTTGATGGTAAAACCAAATGAAATTAGTTGGTCAGTGTTAATTATTAGATTACAAAATAAACTAATTTTACTTTAAAATTAACAAATGTTTTGTCTATACGAGAATGCTTTTGTTGCATTGACAGAACAATTTAAACAAAATTAGTTGTTTTTTACAACAAAAATTTTATTGATTCTGTAGCTACTGATAAAATTAGTCAATTTGTTGGTACAACTAAACTTTAATTATAAATTAAGTATTTAAATTAAAATATGTAAAAATAATTATTTAATAGACACATATTTTTAAAATTTACAATAACTTAAACAAAAATTGAAATAAAATATTCGTGACGTTGGTTTAAATTAATGTAAATAATTTTAACTGAATGTATTTTTTACTGTACAAACAAAATCATAATATATTAGATTAAATGTAATTTTGTTTTAACTTTTAAACGAATTTTTATCTACGCCCTCAAAGTTAAATTTACATTAAAGAATATAAACTTTGTTGCTTAGTAAATGTTTACTTATAAGAAAACACCCAAAAGCACTTTCCCTCTTTAACTTTGAGGTTGAATATTAAGAATTTGTTTTAAGTAATTTTTACTTTGTTAGTTTAGCAATTGAAGGTTAATTTCTGCTAAAACTTTTATTAAACGCTAGCGTACAATCAAATAAAGTAAGGTGTAGCACTTGAATTGATTGTATTATAGCAGAAGCGTACGAAATCTAGTTATAGAATAACGCATACTCTATTTTCAATATTATTAAAATAGTAGCTAGCAGAAAAATAAAACTTTACCGCAGAGTCCTTGTTAAGTAGATTTTAAAAAAGTAATTTTTATGAAAAATGTGTTAGAAAATTGTTTTTTAATTTGCTAATTAGCTTATTCATTAATTTTCATAATGTTAAAACTACCATAACAATAAATAGGCTGTATAATTAATTAATTTTTTCTTTTATAAATTGGATGTTACACTTGTTAATTTTTGAACAGTAGGTACAGAGAAAGTTTTTACTCTTATAATATTAAACTTCTTCCTTTCGGTATTTTAAGCTGATTAAATTAGTTAATTTTTTAATTGCTTTAAAAAAATTCTTATTAAAAAAAATTAAACTAAAAAAAAATTCAGAATCTCTATTTTTTATCAATATTGAAACTATTATTTTTAGTGTGAAATTTACTTTCTTGTTAAGCTGAGGTTTTAAGCCGTCTTTGCACAGTATTGTTTCTGATCGGATCTTATTCTCTATGTACAGTGCAATTCTTACTCAGAAATTTGTTTTTACCAGCTGGCTAAAGTTAAAACGTTGATTCGGCAGTATCAAGGTGTGTTTGCGCTGGAAAGTGGTTTCAAAGGAAGAAGCATAAAATCAATACCGAAAACGCTCGCCCAGTACGTCAACAACCATGCTGCTTTGGCTAAACATGAAGAAGCTGAAGACATAATAACGGATATGGAGAGACCTGGGTGTAGTCATCTCGGCTGAACATGAGTACGGGATACTATTGATACTGCCGACACCGTGGATTGTCTTATAAATCCAAATGCTTCCACTTGAACGGTCCCAGTATAGTCGACTTTTAAGCACTTGGCGGTAGCTTACAGAAACGTGGTGTGCATTAAAAAAAAGAAAGGAAATATGGGGACGACAAAATCTCACTAGAAAAAATTTCCAAAACTTAAATCAATTTAAAACCGTTCCACAGCTCTTCTTCAAACGATAGATATGGATTGGATCCACAACCTTTTTATGCAACACCTCTCAGTTTAATTAATGTTGATTCTGTGGATCATTGTAATACCTTACACAGGTAGCCAGTAGTAGCAAAATCTCAGCTTTAGAAGCTTTTTCCGGTCGTGCGAACTTAATTCCTATCGTAAATTGTTACTAGCCGACTAATTTGTCATCCATCCGGTGATAACAGCCCTTATGACGATGTAAATTTGTCAACAGCCCATGGTGTACGTCAAAATATAATCGGACGCCTGATGTTACCTCTAACTGCCTTCGGTGTTACTAGGTTTGTAGAAACCGTAGTTTGCAATAGTGTTCCCACTTGGTTAATTTTAGGAATCAATTTTTGCAAGATTTTTGATATTAAAGCTAATTTTGTGACTGATTAATTTACGGTAAGTAGCGCTTTTACTTCGCTGCCGATAAGTAGTGTCGACGACCGAAGTGTCATCAAATTCGTTTAAGTTTCGTAGTCAAACGTTTTAAAAAACTTGCATATATTATATTATAAGTTAACTCGCACTCACCTCGTAGAACATTCTATTGACACCGCAGACGCAACACCCATTAGGCAGCGCTATTTTCCTCTTTCGCCTGCAATGCAAGTTTACACCAAACTTGATGCTATGTAGGACGCTAGAAGAATTCGCAAATCAAATTCACCTTGAGCTTCACTTATGTTGTTTGTTAAGAAGTCTGAGGGTTCGCATCGGCTTTGTTTCGGCGGGAGAAAACTGAGCAGTGTGACCACGAAAGATTCTTACCCCGTATCGTATTTCCCTAGTTGTTTAGACCGTTTCAATGATGCTCGTTTTATATCATTTATCGATCTAAAGAAAGCTTTTTCGCAAATATCTCTTACTATAGTGTCATGTGAGAAAATCGCATATACAGTTACGAGGCGCAGGTTATTTGAATTTGTTGTACTTCTTTTCGGTATAGATAACGTTCCACTCCACATAGACTGATAGTTAATTTATTTGGTCTTCTACTTGGAAAAATTATTATTTTACTTAGACGATATTGTCATAGATTCCAGCACTTTGGAAGAACATATTCAACTACTGGAGGAAGTCCGTAAAAAATCATCCAGTGCTAATTTAAAATCTTAAGCTTTCGCGGTTGTTATGCTTATGATTATAAGCGACTTTCGGCTTAGACCGCGTCGTGTTAAACACCCACACTTAGGCTTGGTCCTAGTCTATTCTTGAGAGCCAAAACAAGAAGTAGAACTTGGCCTTTGCCGTATGGTCGTTCGTACCACTCTGAAGATGCAAACTGCAATGTCTTGCGAAACGTCAGTTTGTTTGGGTTCACAAACGACAATACGGCAAAGGCCAAGTTCTACTTCTTGTTTTGGCTCTCAAGAAGAGACTAGGACCAAGCCTAAGTCTGGATGTTTAACTACGACGCGGTCCAGTGCTAATTTATCCATATAGTTGTAGATCGAGTTTGTCTTACTTAAGGTTTCATTGTAGATAAACATGGATTGCGTCCGATTCTTCTAAAATAGAAGCTATTGTTAATTTTCCTAAGCCTAAGACTAGTACTGAAATTAAACGATTTTTGGGAATGTGTTTTTGGTACCGGAGTTTTGTGTATGCTTTCTCGACGTTTCTGCTTTTATAAAAGCCTTGATTAAGATTACAAAAAAAGGAGAAACTGTTAAGTGGGATTCCGAGGCCGAAAAATCGTTTGGACATCTCAAGTCGTTATTGTCGTTGACTCCGGTTTTGGTTAGTTCTCACTTTTAAGCTTCCTTTTGTGATTCAATGCGACATTGCTGACGTTGTTGTGGGTGCTATTTTAACTCAAGAGGAAGGTGATAAAGAACAAGTCATTTTTTATGGTTCTAGAACGCTTAACGAATTTACTCAGTTACCGAACGTGCATGCCTCGCCATTTTACTTGCTATAGAAAAATTTAGACCTGCTACTTATTGTACAGATTGTTTCTAAATTTGTATTAGTTTGTTTTGTAGTTAAAGCGACTAGTTCCGCCGTTCCTAAATTTTTAGAAAACGACGTCTTTCTTCTATTTGACGTGCCACAAATTGTGATGGTAAACATGGTAAACAATTATCCCTAATTCACAAATGCTTGCTTAAAAAGTTGATGAATCAATATACTGCACAGAAAATCGTTTGTATCAGAACAATAACCATCGTTAGTGAGGATGATGAAATTTATAGAGGCGCACATGCGATGCGTACATCTGTGCATGAAGTGACCAGATACACATCCTTCTTTCATAACTTAGGTAGAACCGTGCTAAGTTCAGACAATTACTATGTTAAACTGCCTCAGTTTGGAGAGGAAAATTTAGCTATTAGAGATCGTGAACGAATTGTTGCCGACTTAACAAAATTATCCCTTCATAAAGATTGTTCAAACTTATGAGCGTAACGTGCGACGTTATACTTGCGTAAGAGAGTTGTTTGTTTTAGAGTAAAAGACACAGTGTGGAAACGTAATTATGTTCTCTTAGATGCTAACAAAAAAGGTGGGTGTTTTCCATATTACAGATCTTAAAGCCAATATTGTGGACGATGATGAGAACGAGAGATAGTCGTGTTCAATTTGAGTCACACGGATTTTAGTTAATAGCAATATTTTGAATGTTTAACAAGTAGTAGTTGATCAGTACAATTGATGAAAATTATGGGATAGGAAGGGCTATTTAGTTTACTGTTTATTTTACGGGCATTAATGATTATGCCCTGGTGCGAATTTCGTACGTTTGATGCGAATATCTATGAATGGACGTGAGTTGTATATACTTTAGTGTGAAGATAATAGCGTTGTGCTGCTTTGAAACGTTTTTTGGTTTTACAGATTTTGAAGGTTGCTACTTTTATTTTTTAGTTTTTAGTGACTTAGTTTAGCTGATTGGTCAGTTGTGTTCTATTTTATTCTATTGAGGAACTGCAAAGATGAAGTCATAGAATGGTGTCGCAAGTGCATGGCCTGCGTATTAAGAAGTGGTCCAGTGGAAAAACGCATGGTACCGATGAAACAATTTTTTTACGAAATGGACAGAGCTCACGCCTTACCAAATTAGGAGGCGGCAACAATAGGAGTCGTTGTGATGAAAACGTTTTTCTGAAGGTTTAGAGTTCTTTTGGAATTACATTCCGACCAAAGTCATAATTTCGAGTCTGCTTTATTTCAAGAACTTTTCCGATTGCTGGGAATTAAGAAGATTAGATTTATGCTTTTTTGCCGTCAGTCTGATGTTTGAACGGATTAATCTAACAGTGGGAAAGTACATAGCCAAAAAGGTGTCCGAACATAAGAGCGATTGGGACCAATACTTGCACCTGTTTCTTATGGCATATCAATCATATATTCACGAAAAGTACATTGACTGCTACTTATATATGCAAGGAAGTTTCCGAAATGGAGAAAGCTGCCGTTATCGCTACGATCTATTCTATCGGTGCTGCGTTTAGCTTTCTGTTCTGGAATAGTCTTAAAGAAGGCCAATGAAACGTCGTGAGATCATTTAAAATGATTTGCAAACCGATTACCAAAAAGGACAGAATTTTTTGATCTCAGATAAAGTGAGAATATATAAGGTAATTGCTGAAACTTGCAGTTTTTTAAAGTGTTAAGAAGAATTTGTGTAGATAAATAAAACTGAATCTTGGCCGCAGAGAGTGTTTGTAAATCTTCAGTGATAGTCATATATAAATTACTTCTAAATTGTTTTTCTTAAATATTGTTAGTTTATTAAAATTCATTTCGCCAAACATTTTCTTTGATTACTTCTTCGAGGACTTTAAGACCTCGAACTTGCCAAAGTTTCTGGCGGTTTCAACGCCAAATTGCACGAATGAAGGGAGCCAAAAGATATAGATATAATTATAATGAATGTGGGCAGTTTGCCCACCCTTTCTCAAGTGGATATATTTTTATATTAGATATAACATGTGCTAACGCCAAAATATCTCCAATGATCAGTGGATGGAATGTGATGATAGACGAGACGCTAAGCGATCATAGTTACATTTCATATGTAAATAACGAAGAACTCGTCAACCATTAGCGATTGACACTTCCATTTAATGTGGAACGTCAATAAAATAGACCGAGACAAACTAAGAAGGGCATTTGCCCGGTTCTCGCGGTTGTGCAGTGACATAACGCCGGAATCTATGGCAGTTGTTACAAGTTTTAGCTGGTTACGAACCTGCACGGCCAACTCTCAATATTCGGAGAGAGGGTAGGGTTCCTAAACAATAATGAAAAGAATTAAGGGCGCCAGAGCCTGTCCAAAGTCCTTTCACAGAAATGGTAAGAAACTTGTAACTAGGTGGTAAGTTCGTAACTGCTGAAAGAAACGACTAAAATGGAAAAGAAACTCGATCATTAACAACAATGGTACTTTAATTCCTCTATAACGCTAAATCTACTAACAACTAAATAATCAAATATACGCCGGGACTGTATAGAATATAGAAAAGAGCATAACAGTAGGATCGGCAACTTACACTACACGTCAAACAAGCGTGTAAGTAATATAACATGTATATAATTTTTTTTAGTAAGTAACATTAACAAAGATAAGTAATTGTGGATATAAGCAGCAAGCGATAAGTAATTTATCTAAATTAATTTAGTAACAAACACAAGTAACAAATCAATTAGCACGTACAATTAGCAAATATAATAAGTCGTGAGTTACACCGTAGCGATCACGTATAAATAAGTAAAAATTGACTTACCAAGTTCCAGAGTGCTGTCAGAAAAACGTTTTTCCTACGGCCTCCTGCAATTAAACTTCCTGAAAAATATAGACGTGTCTACCTGGCGACTCACAAACTACAAATAAAGACACATTTAAAGGACAGTAAACGAACCGACACTTATCGTATGCTGTTACATTACGGTTACGAATATGATGGTATTAAGCAATTTCCTCCGAATAGAATTCCCTCAAATCCAATAATTAGGATCTTCCGAATAAGGTGATAGTCATCGGTGTTAAGTTACGGCCTTCGACTCGAATTCCCTCGTATTCGATAATTAGGATCTCCCGAATAAGGTGATCGTCACCAAGGTTAATTTACGGCCTTCGAATATTTGTTTGAAGAAATAGTTATACGAAACGGACTCCTCATTAATAAGTAATAATTAGGACTAAGTATGCGCACGTGGCGGAATGGCTGTCAAAATACAGGAAATTACCACAAAGTTTTAATAAATGAGAATTACAATCTTACCCGGTGATGACGCAAACGAATTTTAATGGTATTTCACTTATGGATTGGTCACCATGATGGTGTATAATTTTAGAAAATGTTTACTTATCAATCCACCGACCATTTCAAGTAGTTTCCAAGTTAAAGAGGTCGTCGGAAATGACAGTTCCGCGAAAACGATCGTTAGGGGGCGTCCAAAACGTAAATTAATTTTTCGTCGAAACCCATAGGCGTACCTAATGACGATTTCAACCGTAACAGCAAAGGCGTACGTAATGAAAATTACCGTAACACAGTCATCATTAAACGGAGCTGCGATGCTAGCATACCCCGGTTTATAAAAAACAATTGTCTAGTTCCTGGGCTATACTGGTGGAAAGAATGCCAACGCGCTAGGAGATCTTCCGCCAAGGATAGCAAGAAAACCAACAGTATGGTAACTCACGAATACCATCACAGCAAAACAATTAGGGAGGAGTTACGTAGAACTATGTACGCTGCCACAAATGATGCATGGCAGGAACTATGAAGGAGCATCGACCACGATTTTTGGGGTAAATGATACAAGGTAGCCATGAAAACACTGAGAAAGTCCTAGCAAGGCATGTAGTCTAATCAGCAGCAACTGTACCTAATTATTAAAGATTTTTTTTTAGAAAAACCAACAAGAGAGATTGACAGGCTACCGATCTTCTACTCTTCACCTCTAGTTGCAACGGAGGGCATAATTGTCGCAGCCAAACAAAAAAGCACCGGGTTTTGATGGTATTCTGACTGAGGTTGCTACTAGGAATCTTGAAGTGATAACCCATCTCATAAACCACACACTGCAAACTCAATCCATACCGGAACAGTGGAACAGAGCCAGGTTTATTTCCTTAGACAATGGTAAAAATGCACTAAACGAAGCCAGCTCATATAGACCCCTTTGTTTACTAAACACCACAGCTAAACTGTATGAACACCTCATACTTGATAGACCGAAAGCTAGTATAGAGGCGACAGGGGGTCTATCAGAACGCCAGTACGGTTTTAGGCGTAGCAGATCCACTATGAACACCATGGAGACTGTCGATCGATGGACCAGGACGACCTGCGCAGGCACAAGGAGCATCAAAAAGCTTTGTGGTCTGGTTACGTTTGATATGAAAAACGCTTTTAATTCCCTGGCGTGGCCAGTCATAGTTGAGGCACTAAAGCTTAAAAATGTGGAACCTTACCTTGTTAATATTATTCAGGAATACCTAAGCAACAAAGGACTTATGATACAGAGATTTGATGGTACAAAAACAATCCAGGTGACTTGCGGGGTCCCGCAAGGCTAGGTACTGGGGCTGACCCTGTGGAATGCTACTTTCGATAGTTTAATAAAAATGGACTTGTGCGTACAAGCTCAAATTGTTGCATTTGCGGACGATGTTGCGCTAATCACCAGTGCCAGTCCATGCGAGAGTGACAAATACGGCGATGGTTTCACGAGCTGGAGATAGCACTGAACAAGACTGAAGAGATAGTCTTCTCAGGCAGGCACCGTATAGGCCTTTTATATTTTCTAGTTTACGTCGTCACATCTCAAAATCATGTCAAATATCTCGGCATATTTCTAGATAAACACTTGAATTATGGCTACCACGTGAAAATGACTACCGCCAAAGCTGGCAAAACGATTACGGCAATATCAAAAATCATGCCGAACGTAAATGACCAGATATGTTAAAATGGCCATTGATGTTATCAGTTGTGGCCTTGAGTATGTTATATTCTGCGCTCACATGGGCTGAAGCTCTGACGATGGGGAATTATGGAGTTATAGTGCAGCAAGTACAAAGGAAAACTTGCTGGAACTGTACTTTGGGACCTTATGGCAAACCAGAGGCACATCATGGGAAAAAATCACCGTAAAAAAAACAAGACAGAGAGTGTAACCGTCGTTTGATTTCTGCGTTTTCTTTTGTGAAAGACTCGGTATTTGAGTTGGTTTTATTTGTTTCGTGTAAATTGGGATCGTTTGAGCAATTTTACGTTTATTTAATGTTTAAATTATTTCACGTTTGTAAATTTTTCTTTGTCAATGAAATTGGCAAGTAGATTCTGTATTCAATTAATTTAAGATTTTACGCTGCATATACATCTGTATTCTGCATTTACGTTGATTTGGCATTTTCTTTGTCTCGGTTAAATTCTACATGTATCTAATTTATGTTTCTCTTTGAGATACTATTGTAATTTAATATGTCTTAGCAGTTTGTTTGCCTTAAGTTTGTTTAAAAGTTCATTGTATTAAGTACGTTCTTAGTGCGGTTGCACTTATGCCTTTTAGGTTGAATTTTATTATATTACATTTGAAATCTACCTTATAATTTATTACTTTTGATAGACAGTTTTATTATTTGGTTTTAACAAGTTAATATTTATGAGTGTAATTGATTATTTTGCTTTGGATACTTTTGTTTTGTTGACGTTGCATTTTTCGCCATGAGAAAGGCAGTCTTCTAACACTGTTTTTGCGTATTAATTGAATTTGTTTGGATCTTCTTTTCACGTGTTTGTTGTACTGTTTTCTTTCACAAAGGTTTACGTCATAGTTTCTAATGGTAGTGGTAGTGCACTAAGTTTATAAGTATAAGTGATTTTGGTTTAGAAGAGAGGTTGGTAACGGTCCAGTTTTTGCATTAAGAAGACCTTTACAAAACTAGCAGGCAATCTTGCAAAGCGGTAATAAGAGCAATTGGACACGTCGGCTTATTCCCAACATTGAAGAAATTACTATCTAACTTAGATATTGTCAGGGCACGGCTCTTTTGCCATCTACTTGCAGGGGATTCGAAAAAAACCAAAGCGCAAATCATATACTGTGGGGAGGCGGACGCCGTGGAACATACGGTGTTTGCCTGTTCACAATGGACCGGTCTCGGACGAGAACTAGCTGGACTGATCCCCAAGCAATTAATCCCTTAAGTGTTGAGCTGCTGGGAACGCTGGGCGAATATCAATGTCTCGATTGTATTAATAATAAGCTAGTAAGAACCGGACTTCTTGAGGCTGAAGAGAACTGGAGTCACCAGTAGCATGTGTCCAATTCATGTTGGTTATCGTCCAGATTTTTATATATACACGTTTTATCTATTAAGTTTTTAAATACATGTTGTGCTGTGGCTCAGTTTTATCTATTCTACGAGATTTTTTACATACACTGATTTTAACTATTTATTTATATGTCTATACATTTTTATTATTACAACTTTTATGTAAGAAAACAGGCCGGAGTGAACCCGTGGTGCTAAATCAACCAATTTCGCAATAGCCTACGAGCAACTGGTGGAAAAGCTTCATAGTGTTTTAGCTGCTCTCAAGAATATGTTGAACCAGGAAGCCCCCGGATAAAAAAAAATTTAACACAGTTTTTAGTTATGTCGTAGTTGTCTCTTTTTTGCGTGCAAATTGGTCGGCAAAAGTGTTTCAACAACAAGCTTCTTACCTTCTCGTTTGTTAGAAAACCTTTTTTGATCTACCCAGCAAACACAGATGGACTTAAATTACTGTTGAATTGCCATTCAATTACGGAAATTTAAGTAGTAATTTAAACAGTAAAAAGGGCGCCATTAAGTAACC
Organism: Aquatica leii; assembly: GCA_035610365.1. Lineage (NCBI taxonomy): Eukaryota > Metazoa > Arthropoda > Insecta > Coleoptera > Lampyridae > Aquatica > Aquatica leii. The sequence continues at coordinate 36,158,501 of CM069439.1, forward strand.
ACTTAAACTACCAAAAATTAATTGACTTCTAAATTACTAATAAGCTACCATTAAAATACTGTTGTTATATTACCATTGAATTACTGTTAAACTACTGTTTTGAACTACTAGCAAAACTATTAAATTATTATTAAAACCACCAACACATTTAAAAAAATAGTTTTTTTAGTTAATTATTTGTTTCTGTAATTTTTTATTTATTTCGTTTACAGAATTTGACGCACATAATTGATAAATTGTGGGATTTTTTTAAAATTAGAATTTAATTTAAGTACTTACCTGGGGTTTGATCCCACGAACATCAGGAAAATCCCTTGCAACCTAAACGTGTTAACCACTACTCTACCTGACCTAATACTATAAATGCTAACTACACGTTATATACGTTGAATATAAAATCGAGTAACTTATTCGTAATTTAATACTTTCAACGTGAACCATTAAATATTTCACATGACAATCAGACTGATGATGAATTAGTCCTATATATACATTTGCATCGCTACGTATTAATTATACTCTTGTTGTTTTTGTTACTCTGTAATCAGGATAATTCATGTCTTAGTTGCTTGAAGTAGTTTATATAATCCGAATATTTTTGGATACGGCAAATACATAATTTTATGCAATATTGATATTCTTGTATAATAAGTTATAATATTTACTTTTGTTTTATATTTATATTGCGTTACTGGTTCCCGCGGATTGACCAATGCTATTTGACTTTCCAATATTAATATTTTCGTAAACTGTACGAAATCTTTTTAGTTGTCGATAATAATTGCCACTTTCCTTCTTTCTATGCATTCTTCAAGCAATTGTTTGATAGCAGACCTAACTGTTTGGCAAATATAACGACTATTTTTAAAATAATTTAGCTTAACATTTATATAGCAACTCTATTACTACTGACTATTAATTTACCTTGTATTTTAACGGACATTCAATTACCATGAAACTCCAAAACCTAATTCTGGAATTACGACTAAGTTATTGAGTAAACTATTCAAGCTACCAATCATTACATTACTCCTAAATTACTTTTGAATTACTGGGTAGTATAATGGTAACTCAATTACCGGTAAACTACAACGTTCAATTTTTTAATTACTCTTAAGTTACTGGTTAAACTATTTTTAAGCTACCCACAATTACATTACTCCTTAATTACAATCTAATTACTGTGTGGTATAACGGTGACTCAATTACCATTAAACTACAACGTTCAATTTTTTAATTACTTTTAAGTTACTGGTTAAACTATTCTTAAGCTACGCACCATTACATTACTCCTTAATTACCTTCTAATTACCGGGTAGTATAATGGTGACTCAATTACCATTAAACTACAACGTTTAATTTTTTAATTACTATTAGTTACTAATAAAATTACTTTTATGCTACCACAATACTGAAATACTCCTTAACTACTTCGTATACTACTTTTAAACTAGTAACCATTTAAATTACTGCTAAACGTCACCTTAGACTACTCTTAAATTACGAAAAAAATTAAATTACTTATAAATGACTTTTCAATACCCAATAAACTACTAAATTAAGCTACTTTGTGTTTGCTGGGTACCGTATGACGTCGTGAATTATGAGCGTTTTAGGTGTATTTATATAGGCCAATGTATAAATGAAAAAAAAGCACTTATCAAATTGAAAAGATTCGAGAACTTTACATTTAATCGAATGCATTTTGGTTTCACCACATGCAAGACACCAAAGTTGCTCAGCATGTGTAAACTAATCGCAAATAATCTTTGGAAGTTGCGAAATTTTTAATGTCTGTAATTGTTTTCTGTACAATCAGTTTTGTAACAAAAGCGATTGCAATCACGAGGTAGAAAAAGGTGTAAGAAAACACTGAAGGACAAATATTTATGAATGAGTTTAAACTACTTTTCTGCAATTTTATATTGTTGCGTTAATAGCGTGTGAATGTTTTGTTAATTTATGCTGATTATTCGTTCTCATTTATTCGATGCCGCGGTTTTGAAATGTAAATGTTGAATAAGATTTATTCGTAAAAACATACATCATTCAAATAATAGCAGAAATTTGTATAGTAATGAATCGATAATTGTTTTTTCGGCATGTTGAGTTGGCTTTCGTGTTTTATGGAATAATAGAATTGGTCGTAAAGCAGCTGGCAAGTACAGCATAGAACTAGGAACATCTATGAAATATTTAAAGTGCTTCTGCAATTTACGGACTATAAATACAGACTCTTAAAGCTAGCCAAGCAAACTCTATAAACAAGAAAGATTTATGTTAGAAACAATGATTATTTAGTTATTTATTAAACAATTTTCTAATTAGGCACCGATTTTCCTCATAAATTTTCCGCCACGGATTTTAATTTTAATTACGTTGCTTATGCCGTTGACTGAATCAGTCAACGCTTATACTTAAATTTTAATAATGAATCTAAGTACCTAAAGCAGACCAAGTCTAAAGCAGCACCTACTTTACGGCTTCGTTTTAAAATTAAAATTTGAAATTGATCGAACTTTCCTTCTGCCGTGTAATTATAAGGTCATAAAATATGATACAAGCACGTATAATACCTAAGCATATTAAATTTCGTTATTTTCAAAATTGATATGTAAAAATTGGGTAATTAAAACTGCCGTAGAAGTGTAATGTGAGTATCGCCAATTTTGTGGTTGAAATTATTTTAAACGATGATGGCATCTCCATAAATCCACGTGATACTTCTTTATGTCTACTTTCTTTGAGACATTGTCGGTTCCATCATGTACCCTACTTTCTCTGACGGTAGGTCGGTTGTGCTGCCAGCAGGTCCTCAACTTTTAACTTCCCTCCTCTTTTCTATTTACCTAATTAAGTGGGGACCTCTTTTTTAACGTAAACTAAATTGTGTATATAGTAAATACTTTTAAAGAAGAAGATTATTTTTTGATGTCAAACCAACATGATCACATGTAGAAAATAAAAGTATTTGTGAGTGGTGTTGTAGTTTAGTTTTTGTGATAAATTAGTGACTTATAAGGATAATTCTAAGTGAACAATGTGGATAAAACACGTATGTATTTATTTAAATTTAAAAAGCAATTGATTTACTAACTAAAGGAATTGATCTAAATGGCCCTTTCGTTAGTTATGCACATTATTAAATAATAAAAAAAATTGTGCTACTTTCTGTCGTAAACTTTTGAATAAAAAGTAATTAATAGATGCTTTTAGTAAATGCACGTTGCGCGCTACTTAAAAAAAATTAAAAAAAAATTAGATACGCATATAAATTCGTTTAAAATTAATTTGTTTTAATTAAAATCGGTCGTACTTATAAATACTAATTTTTTAATTGTTTTCAGGCGATTGTTACTTTCATCTTCACGTTTCTGTGCCTGCAACAAATCGCAGCTGTAGTTAACAATGGTGCGAAAACAGACGATGTACCTGTTAATGCAACAAACGATAATATAAAAAATAACACCGTTGTTGATGACACAGTTAATGAGGATCCCGCTTTGTTAGATTCAGTTGCTGAAAGCACCGAACAAAAATCTAATCGAAGAGAAGCTCCTCATGCTGTTTATGGTGTACCAATTCCAAGCAATTCGTACGGAACGCCTTTAGATTCATATGTGCCATCGTCACCTAGCAACGTCGGTCTACCGGTACCAGTATACGGCGTACCAGACGTATCGTCTAATAACGTCGTTTATCCTGCACCTCCACCCGATATACCACCGAATTTATCAAACACATACGGATCCCCTAATCTAATCATACAGGATTTACCACCTAAACCATTTCCACCGATAAAATTTAATCCCCACGGATCAAGACCTCAAAAACCTTTCAGTTTTCCAAAACCAGTATACGGTCCACCATCGCATTTTGGATTTCCAATTCGACCTCAGTACGGACCACCAAAACACCTATTTAACAACTACAAACCTAAACCAATTATAAAAGTTCCAAAATTGCATTACGGAGCTCCAAAACCTTTGTATCTGCCCTACAAACCTGGTTCTACGTATGGATTGCCTCAAGTGTACGGACCACCTAAACCTGTGTATGGACCACCAAAAATTATATACGGGCCACCCATGAAGTATCATCCTGATCCAATACCACATGGACCACCTCCAGGAGTTCCAGCTCCTCCTACACCACCAGTCATAAAATACGACGGATGGCAACCCATTCCTGGTTTAGTATCGAGACCACCATCAGGTTCATACGGTGCACCTCAAGCTCAACAGGTTGATAGTCATCAGTACAATGTGGATTTGGTACCACCTCACGGTGATGCATATAACAAACCACAAGGTGTAAGTGATTCATACAATGCACCTTTAAACTCAGTAACAGGATCTGGTGGTGTAGTTAGCACATCTGGAAATGATCACGGAGGTAGAGGAATATCAGGATCTTCGGATCATAGTGCCGGTGGAGTTTCAGTGATAAAAAGCATAGGTTATGAAATATTCTCAAATCCTAGTGTTGGAGGTGTAAATTCGTATTCCACTGCTCCCCTATCATCTTACGCTTCGTTTGGTGCACAAAATAATAATTTATATAATATTAATAGCGGATCATCTTCAACAATCGACAGTTTCTCAAATGCTATAAGTTCGTCGTTTGATACAACTTTAGGCGCAAACGGTGCTATAGGCTTAATTCCACCATCAGGTGTATATGGCGTTCCTCCAAGTGGGTCCTATGGTACTCCTCTTCTTCAACCACTAAATCTTGGTCAACAATCAATCATTTTTAAAGAATCTAGTTTGGGTGGTTTATCTCATACAGGAGGAATTTCTTCATCCCAAAATGATGTTGGAATAGAATCCGCTTTAGAATATAAACCTCCTTCAATTCCAAATGTAGTTGAAACGGAACCTCACGTTCCCACTAGTCTTTATAGTCTTCCCACGAATAATCCAACTTCTTTCCAAAACTTTGTTCAAGGATCTTCTACACACGGACTACATTCTGACAATAATAATTTTAATTACAATGCAGCTCAGTTAACTAGTTATACGGCACCGTCAGGAATTGTCGACGGCTCATACGGTTTACCTCATAGCAATGCTGCAACATCATTTGATTCAGTTTCGAACAATTACGCATTATCTCAAAATTATCAATCAGCAATTTCTGGAAGCTACGGAACTCCTTATTTTGCCGGGTACCAAAGTGGCGGACACGATTGTTCTCAAAAATCGCTACCTTTACCGTCTTTATCTTTTGGAGTTCCGGCGGCAAACAGTTATAGTGCGTCTTTAGCGTCGTTAAATACAAATATAGCGGGTGCTTACCAAGGTGCGTCGTCTAATTTAAATTATGGTGCTCCAGATTTGCAAATTGCTTATTCGCATACCACTAATAGTGTGAGTAACGGAACGTCAAATAGCATAAAGCAAGAAGGACGTTCTCAATCGGACGGTCGTGCTAAAGCGATATCGGAAAGCATTGCAGGTGACAATGAGTTAATAAAAAGTCAAAGTATAGATTTAAACAACATTCCGTTGCAAGGCGCTTTAGGAAGTTATACTTTGCAGATACAATCTGCAAATGGTGGAAGTCCTAATATACCTCATAACCAAGTGTTAAATGACGGCTTGCTACAATCAATTCTTAATGCCATTGAGCAACCTCAGCAAAATACTGCAACTATCCTTAGTCAGCCGTTGCTGCACTTGCAGCAAATACCTCCTCAAGTACAACAACAAGATTATAGTTTTCTAGAAAATTACAATAACCAAAATGCACTTACTAAAAATATTGTAGTGACACCGCCGCCGTTACAAAGAGACGAAGAGGAAACTCCAGAGAAAGACGTGTCAGTACCTTTAATAGACAGTAATGAAATTGCTTTATACTTTAATAATAATCCCGAAATGAATGAAGATACAAATAATCGTAATGCACAACAATATGAAAGTTACGTTACGTTTACAAGTGCAAACAACAGTTACGCTTATGGTGATTCAAAACAGCAAAAAGAGAAGGTGGAAATGATAGACCTTAAAGTGTAATTGTGATTATAGTCGACGTAATTTATTGTTAGTAGTTTGTGCCGTAAGTAGTTGCAAATGAATGTAGCGGACATTTTATATTTATTGTATTATTAACTTAAGTGACCGTTTAAAAAGTTTGATTTTTAAATGGCGTTAGCTAGTAATTGTATTATCCAAAATAATAATGACCGTAATGACTGAACGGGAACAAACACTTGTATATAATTGTTTAATTGTGAAAGGTAAAATTTTGTTTATTGATGTAACAGATACACTAAAAAATAAAGTTCTGGAATTATAATGGTTTGCTTTTATTTCCACTTAAAAGCCAACGGCGATTACATGTGAAAGTTGGTCAAATATCTAGTATATGCATAGCTTATACGAAGATTACGGAGACAAAAATGTAAATTATTTGAAACTTTTAACAATAACTAAATATATTTTTAAAATTTTATTATTTTGATTTGCATTGCAAACTCGTGCTCGTAAGTCATAAACCATTTGAAGCATTAACGATATTCGATACGTTAACGTAGCTCAGGGTAAATTACGATGTTTCGGTGATTGTAGTTAGATGGAATTTATGAAAAGGTAAGCTATAAAATCGTGAGTTACTGATTTAGAACAACTAAGCAGTTAATTTGGTTTCACATGTCGGTACAGCACCTTGAGATGTTTAGTTGGTCATTCGAAGAAAGTATTCTGGGTCAATATGCCACAATCTATAAAAAAACCACTGTAAACGTAAATATTTTATTATATTTAATTACTACATTCTTACAAAATGTCGAAGTTATATATATTATAATTTTTTAAATTGTAAAAGATCTAAATTTCATATTTTTCTGTTAACATGTTAAAGGCTTGGTTTGGTTTTAGATTAGAACTATTATTTTTTTATGTAGTTGTAACTGTGTATTTAGACTGTTATAAGTCAGTGATAGCGGCTTTTTAAATTGTCTACCAACTGTTATCTAATAACTATAATGGTTTATTAATCTCCTTTAAAAGCAGTGGCGTAGCGAGCGTAACTGGCACCCGAGGCACAATACCTTTTTGGCGCCCTCCGAAAAACATAGTAATATTGTTTAAGACTTATTTCCTTGCCTAGCAGTTCGTCACTCTACTGTGCATTCTCGCTTTGTTTATTATAGACTAATGTGCTGCTTTGCTGTCTCTGATTTTTTGCCATTCTTTTCGACCATGTATCCTCTCTTTTACTCCAGTTATTCCCATCTTTTTTATATCGATTATAACCTAGTTTTGTCATTGTATTTTAGATGTTTTTCGCTGTCTGTTATTGGGTGGGCTCCATTTCACTATTTTCTTCATTATCGGCTCATTTGAATTTCTTTGTATGTCTGTACCATTTCATCCACTTAGTTTTAATTACTTTTCTTATGATCCTATTTTGAAATTATTTATCTATTTTTTTATTCATGAATCGTTTGTATTCTCCTTTTATTTTGCTAGGTTTCATCATTTTTTTTTCGATCTTTATTTTCGTTTCGCCCTGATTAGTTAGGCAGATAGTTTCTCCTGCGTATGTTACTACTGGTCTTTAACCCATCTATCTATGTGGTTTTGGCGGTTTATTTTATGGAGATAGCGTTAAACCGTTTGTAAAGTTAAGCGTTAGATTCAAATGTCAATTTCTTTTTGTAACATCATGTTGCAATAAATATCCTTAGCAGGTGCTCAAGTTTTAATTGCAACAAATGAAGAACACTTTCAGTCCACAATTCAGTACCTTGCTTTAATCGAATTAAATACGCGATTGACAGTTGCGATACATTTGATCCTGAATATTGACCTATCGTGCCAAATTTTGAGCCAAGTTCAGTCTAAACCAATACAACAATCAAAAATTTAAATTTTGATGCATATTTGTGAATGTAGAGGGGACACCCAGATACAGATTTAATCAGAACGAGAGAGGTTGCAAAGGGTGAACGACAGGTGTTTTTTCTTAACCAAGTAAACAAATACTGCTATGTGCCTACTTTGCAAAGGGAATCCAAATGTGGCAATTTTCTCAATCTAAGGTTCGTTCTTTAAAGGCGAGATAGTTGAATATATGTTTCAAATGCTTTGTTTGGGGTTTCTAGATTTACGTGCAGAACATGTAAAGCTGGGCATCATACTTTACTTTATGCCGATTCTTCAATTACTGTTCCTTTGGGACAAGCAAGATAAACGTCTGCATCGCAACCTTTTCTTGAATTCTCTATTCTCATTGTTTCTGTTTTCTGCTCGAATGCAATCAAAGGTTTGTTCTGCAAATTGTAAGATTCTTGATTCCGACGAAATCTCTCACTGCATTCGTGTACTTTTTGATTTGGGCAACCAGTCAAATTTTATACGTTTCGACCTATGTGAAAATTATTGCCCACTTGCTAAATAAACATTTTAGTTTCTGGGTTGGAAGGCTCTCTTTTTCGCAAGCGTTTGAATTGTTATATCTAATTTTTCGCTCGTCATTATCCTTATAAGATTAACCTCTTTGGCTTGTACTAAACAAGATTACTTTACTTTTGCCTTTAGTTTTCCCAACCAGGTGCAGTGACATCTCAGTTTAATTAGCTCGATTTTAGGGAATAGAAAGTTATCTAACTGACAAAATATTCTCATTGGAAGAGAATTGGGGTTTTATAGTATTCTTTGTTGTTGTCTAAAAGATATTTTTGTCTCTGGAGCGTCGTCTACAAGCCAATCCATAACTTTCTAATTGTTATTCAATTTTATAAGGCAATATTTAGAGTTATATCAGATGTCGCCTGGTTTAAATCTCACATCAAGTTCTTAGTATCTCCCACTTCACGGCTTATTTAATGGTTCTCAAGTAACCACAACGGGTTATTCGCCTAACAGCATACAGCACGTAGGCCTCACAATTCAACAGGACCTATTTTCTATCTTGTTACGAATTTGTAAGTATTTTTATGCATTTATAGCATTTTCACATGACTGTCGTTTACGGTACCACTTCAGTTTCGTTTCAGACAATTAGTAGCTTATTCCAACTAGGCATCGATTGCAAAGTTTCTAATGTACAAATTTCTCGAATCATCAAACAAGACTTTTATGTTGATGATCTGCTGACAGGAGCTGATAGTCTTGATAAAGCCTGTGATATATGCTCATCACTTACTCATGTTTTGCGTTCAGAGGTGTTTTAAAATTTGTTGGTTGGATTCATGGAGTTTAAAAGTTTAAAACAGTTACCAAGAAGCAAATTTTCTCTCTTTCTCTCTCTCTCTCTGCACAAGGCTAATATGTCTTAGTGATCGTAACTGAATGAATAATAACCTCACATTAAGTTGGTATTACTCATTACTGATTTATTAAAGTTAATTACAAGTATTTATATACAAATAAATGCTTATTCAACCATTGCGATTTCACCTACATTTTATGTTACAATTGTGGACATTACAAGAACATGTTGGGTTACAATGACATTATTAATACAAATGCTTATTTAATTTTTGTGTCTTTACCTATATTTTATGTTACACTTGTATACATTGCAAGGAATGTGATTATGTTAAGTTTGCAATTGTGTGCCTTTGATTACAGTATTTATGTATGTGGTATGTGTTACAGATATTAAATTATATTAAATAAGTTTTAAATGCTCATGAAATGTAAAAAAACCGTCTTGGAGTGGTTGAAATTTAGTCTCAATTTGCTGAAGACCTTAGTCTGCAATAGAATCGCAAATATTCAAAGACTGACTGCCGATGTGGTGCTATGTCTCCACTAAATCAAATCTTGCCGATTGCTTTTTAGGAGAACCACGTCTCGAATTCTAAAAATCTTGATTTTGTGGAGGCAGATTCCACTTTGGCTTACCTAAAACACGTCATGTTGGCCCAACTCCCAGTCTACCGAAACAGAGCTTCTTGATATGAAGATACAACAGAAGCCTACTTTCTATATTTAGACTTTTCACCATGCTGGAACGAGTAATCTCTTATTGCTTGCGTTTCTCTAAGAATTGTTTAAGCCTTAAGAAGGGTCGTCTTTTAGGGCCTCTTACGCTTATGGAAATTAATAGGTTTCGATTAATTTGAATTAAAGCAGTTCAAGCGGAATCGTTTCTAAGTGAACTCAAGCAGAAAAAACTTTTAAAACCCGTTTTGCCATTTCTAGATTTCAAAGGCATAATTTGCGTTGGCGGTAGGCTTCGAAACTCCAAATTTGCTTTCGAGAAAAAACACTCAGTTCTTTTACAAGGAAAGCATCTCTTACCAAAAACTTATTTAAGCGTGAGCATATTTATTTGCTACGCGCGGGCTTTCAATTGTTGCTATCTTTATTACGCGATACATTTTAGATCACTTTTGATATAATTTTCACCAAACAAGACATACATCGCTGTGTTAGATGTTTTCGATTTGTACCAAAGTTGGCTTCCTTGTATAGTCTAGACCAGAAGTTTTGGGATTTAGCCAACATTGTTGCTTCTTCAAATTTTATTGTGTGACTGGTGTCTAAAAAGTGTTCCGCAACAGCAGATCTTGTGTTATGTTTCTTTGTATCCGCCTTATGTTCTTTTAATCTGGTAGCTATGTTGCGTCCCGTTTGTCCTATGTAAGCCAGCCCACACGAACAAGGGATGTGGTAGACCCCTGGTTCCTCGAGTGGTGCTTTTGTTTCTTTTGATTTTGAGAAATTTGCGGCAATTTTATTTGTTGCAGTGAAGATCACTTTGATATTTTTCCGTCTAAGTATCCTGGCTATTTTATCCGTGCAGCCTTTTATGTAAGGAAGGAAGGAAGTTGCCACGGGTTCCTCCTTCTTTGGTTTGGTTTGTCCGTGTTTGTTAATTGCTCAATATATCTCTGCTTTTCTGAAACCGTTTTTTATTAAGGCGTTTGTTAGGCGACCTAGCTCCAGTCTTTAACGTGTTCGGTTCACTGATCGCCTTGGCCCTGTATACTAAAGTTTTTAGAACTGCAAATTTCTGAGCTGGATGTTGATGTGATTCGGCGTTGAGGTATATGTCAGTATGTGTCGGTTTTCTATATACTTGATGTCCCAATTTGTTGTCCTTATTTCGAGTGACCAGTACGTCCAAGAACGGAATGCTTCTGTTTGTTTCTTTTTCCATGGTGAATTTGATGTTGAAATCTAACTGGTTGATGTGATCCAGAAAGTTGTGTAGTGTTTCTGTTCCATGAGACCAAATTACAAATGTATCGTCCACATAACGTAGCCAGCATTTTGGTTTGAAGGTAGCGTTTTCTAATACTCTTTTTTAAAAATCCTCCATAAATATATTGGCGATGACTGGAGAAAGTGGTGATCCTATGGCTGCCCCTTCAATTTGTTTGTATACAATATTGTTGAATGAGAAGTACGTGGACTTTAAGCACAGCTCAATTAGTCCGTTAAGCTCCTCATCCAAATCCGCTTTTCGTAATTTGGTCTTGATGATCTCCAGTGCTGTTTGTAGTGGCACTTTTGTGAAGAGAGATGTCACATCAAAACTTACTAAAATGTCTTCTGATTCCAATTTAATTTCTTTAATTCTTGAGACGAAGTGCTGGGAATTCTTTACGTGATGAATGCTTTTTCCCGTTAGCGGTTGTAAAATGGTACATAAGTATCTAGCCAGAGGATGAGTGGCTGAACCTGTAGCACTCACATTTGGGTGAAGCGGTACCCCTGGTTTGTGGATTTTTGGAAGGTCGTAAAGGTGCGGCATCCTGGTGTCTGTAGGAATTAGTCGTCTCTTTTCATGTTCCGGGATTGTGCTTGCGGATTTTACAGCGGCCGAAATCTTTCTCTCTAGAGGTTTTATTGGATTCTTCTTCAATGGTTTGTACCCCGAATCTTGTAGCAAAGTATCAATTTTTTCCATGTAGTCGTTAGTATTCATGATTACAGAAGCATTTCCTTTATCAGCTGGTAATACAGTGATTTCTTTGTTGGCCTTAAGTTCTCTTAGAGCATTTCTTTCCTCTCAATTGATGTTGGATTTCGGTGCTGTAGATTTCTTCAGAATATCCGCTGTTTTGACCCTCACCTCTTCTTGAATATGTTGTGGTAGAGTTCTGAGTGTGCTCTCCAATGAACTCACTGTTTCTTCCGTTGGTATAAATTTTGGTATGATAGCAAAATTTAATCGTTTTGATAAAATGGCTGTTGCTGGTCCACTGAGTGTAGTGGAAGACATATTGATGATGATGCTGTCTGTCTTTAATTGCGGCGGTGAAGGATGTTATACTTTCTGTAACTTCTGGAACTTCGCCATTTGTATTTTCTTTACTTTTTTGGCAATCTCTTCGGCTTTTTCTGTAGATAGTTTGTCGATCAAATCCCAGATTGTCGAATCTATTGTGTTGATCAGTCGTGAATGGACGGAGTTATTTTCAGTTCAGATACGTTTTGCAAGACATTGCAGCTTGCATCTTCAGAGTAGTAAATGACAGTTTGTTTGGGTTCACAAACGACCATACGACAAAGGCCAAGTTTTACTTCTTGTCTTGGTTCACAAGGAGAGACTAGGACGAAGCCTAAGTCTGGCTGTTTAACTACGGCGCGGTCTAAGCCAAAAGTCGCTTATAATCATAAACATAATAACCGCGAAAGCTTAAGATTTTATATTTCTCTCATATATTCAATTAATTTTCTTCTTTGTTCCTGCATCTGCGGGTATTTGTTTGAAATTTGTACTTTTTCATATCCTATTTAATTTTAAAACGCTTTTGTTTTAATTTTTTAATGTTCTAACTTTACCTAAATGTCCCTCTCGAAAAAATTTCAGCAGTTATAAACAGTTTAGTAAAAAAAATTTAATTTTTTGGCAATATCTCAAAAACTATTGAAGATATCAGAAATTTAAAAAAATGTTTCTTAAAGAACAAGAAATTACCTAAAAAAGGTTTCACTTCTTGGAACTCTACATATCTCTAAACAATCTAAGATTTTAAAATTGAAGATCTCATATAAAGCTAACAAAATTTTTTTTTAGAGATCTCGATATTTAGCATAAAAATTGTTTTTTAAAATTTCCTATTGCGATTGTTTAAATAACTGCAATAAACAAATGCATTGTTTATACGATTTTTTTGTTGCACGATTTTTTGGTGAAAATTTTTTAAATTTGTTTTATAAATAATTTTAACGTTTTTTTTGTTTTATTTATTGTTTTACTATATAAAAAAAATCTTGCGTTGAAGTTTATTTGTTATAACAATTTGTTTATTAAATGAACAAATAAAAATTTAACTAAAAAAGATTTTCATTTTTTGAAGTCTTAGATTGTTTATGAAAAATTAATAATTGTTTCTTAAGTCTTTAAAGAAGAAATTCAACAAGTGGAAAAAACTTGTTTAAAAAAATATTGTTAGGGTTTATGTTGATTTTCAACTTGTAGCTTAGTTAACAAAGGCATAGATAATTGAAAAATTTAGAAATTATTGATTATTAAGGTGTTTAAATGGTACCTTATTTTTTCGTTTTTTAATATTCATATTTTTTTTGAGCGGGATGTTTCAAAAAGTTTCTAACCGCAATTATGCATCGAATGACACCTTGATTATAATTTTCGAAGAAACCAAACCTGAATTTAAAAAAATGACACTTGCTGACTAAACTATACAGTGAAGGTCATAAAACTTCTTTCTCCATTTTCGCCAGACGTGACGACCAAAGCACTAAAACAAAACATTTGAACAACTAGCACAGTTTTTTGAAAAAATGGAAAACATTGCTAAACACTTTCATTTTGCAGGTGTATATTAAAACGTAAAAGAAGCAATTGTAGTACACCACATAAACAAGAAATTATATTTATACGTTATTACGTTAATAGCACAATTTCCTTTAATACCAAATAATTAGATTAATTATAAAATACTACATACGAACAGTTTCGAAAGTGAGTTTTAAGCATCCTTCATTTTATTTACTTATTCTTGTTGGATTTCTTGCATCATTATTAATTATAGGTAACTTTCTCTTTACTTGAACAGTTAAATGAATTTCTTAAAGGTGTGTATTGACCTACAATGCCAATGTCAATGCCACTTTAAAGGAAATTATTCTATAACGTTTATTCTTGTCTTTATCGTAATTAATTGCTATTAATTCATTTTTATGGGCATTAAAATAAATATTGAAATTTGTGTGATTGTGTTTCTTATTTAGAACTAGTTAACACCTGCTTTGATTTTTGTTTTTATTACACACGCAATTTGCTTTTGGCAAAATTTTACCAAATAGAAATTTTAAGCATACGTTGTCGATGTTGCAAAAAAGTGTCCGATAAAAAATAATGCATTGGTCCTCTAGGATGTAAAAAAAAACGATTGAGGTCGCTTTTAGAAAACGGTAGACGGTAGAAAAATAACACAAAGTTACCTGAAAGACAATTCAAACCAGGTTAGATAATAGAGAAAATGAAGAAGTTATGTATAAATCAGAGTTAATAATTGAGGACACATACTGATTATGTATTGATTATAAATGTATTTTTATATGTTTGTATTTATTTCAAATACACCTACAAACAATAATGTAAATGACCATTAAAGGTATAACATACAAAATAAGTTTTGAAAACTTTCAATTGCTTTAATTTGGAAAATTTAATAAGGAATTCAGCGGTGTGCTTGGTTTATAATTTTGACAATTTATTTTTAATTTTTTAATAAATTAAAAAATTTAAAAAGATCAAAATTTAAGACAAAAAGTAATTAGTCTATAAAAAGAAATTGGTTTATTAAAATAAATGTAATCCACAATAACTATTCAAAATCACTTCAACAAGTGTTGGAAATGATTTCTGTTATTCTCGAGACAATGGTAGAGTCTGCTCTCAAACTCTTGTCGAAAATTTTCAAAAGCTTCATCTGTGAGGGTGCGACATTCTTCAGTAATTCTACGCCGCAGTCCTTCAATAGACTCCGGTTGAGTTTTAAAAACGACTGACTCTAAATGACCTCACAGAAAAAAAAAGTCCAATGGTGTTAAATTTGATGATCTGGCAGCAGTGGCGTTGCTAGCATGGATGACACCTGGGGCGGATATCGATGGTGTCACCTCTCAAAAACGGTGAAAACCAACATTATGTAAAAGAAAAAATCAGTTAAGCATGGAGTATAAATTCAATACTACAATTTAAACAAACATTTCAAAAATTGTAGTTATTGATTATCAAATTACAAAATTATCAATCAAGTATCATAAACATTAAACATAGGTACATATAAAACTTGCAAAAACTTTTAACTTAAAAATACATATTTCAAATATTATAATCTCCTGTTTCTAGCTTTGACAGTTGCGAACTCGGAAATCACATCTTCAAAATTATTACTTTGTTTTGCCTCGTGTTCGATAGTTAACATTGCAAGATTGTTTAGCCTCGTGTTGCTCATTGTTGACCGTAAATAATTTTTAATTAATTTTAATTTACTAAAGCTCCTCTCGCACGAAGCAACAGATATGCAAATTGTCATAAATAACTTCAGTGCAGCGATAAGATTTGGAAGGGATTCTGTAAAATCCCATTCCACGATGAAAAGTCTACGGATACCCAATCAGACACTGTAACATTGGCTGCTTTTAAATGTCTTCTCAACCGTGGTACCTCTAGGAGAAGTTCTGTTTCTGATACCTCATCATAAAAACCAGTAAATTTTGATATAGTTAATTTCAACTTCTCGATGTTCGCCGAAAGCAAAGTATTTGTCTGCACAACCTCGAACAATGAAACTACATCTTCAATGGACTTTGATCTAGTTCGAAGTTTCGTATTGAATCGGTCGAGACATTCCAGCATGCCCTTTTGATTTTCAGTTGTCAGTGTGAGTCTTGCATCGGTGACCATCTCACCGTCTATTTGTTTTTTACGACGAATTCGCTTTTCTATTGGAATGTCGTATTCCTCCGATTTTTTCGCGGCAAGATCTATTGATTCTTCTACAACATGATTCCGTTTTTCTTGAATATAAAGTTGAAGTGCCTCTATTTTTACAGCTAACTGGTCAAGACTCAAGCCTTTACTTTGAAATGCAATCTGAGCGCAATTTATTTCCCTTAGTACATCATTCCAAAACAAAAGGTAGCAAAGACAAGTGAAATTACATACAGCAGGTATAAGGTTTTGCGCAGCACCTCTGGTGTCTACATTTTCTTGTTGATCACATAATTCCCAAATTGCAGCCACAACCTCATCAAAATTTTCTGCTAGTATTTTTACTGCAGCATAATGAGCACTCCAACGCGTTGTTGAAATTCTTTTAACAGATGCTTTGCTGTATTTAACAAGATCTTGCCAGCGGCTAGTAGAAGCAGAGAAAAATGTAAAAATTGACTCTACTGTTCCAAAAAATGATACACAAGATACAGTTTGTGCAAATGAGTGTTGGCCACATAAATTAATTAAATGATCAATACATCCAACAAAAACTGCTTTTTTGTTTTTAGCTTTAACAATAGCTTGTACTCTTCCATGTACGCCACTCATAACAGCTGCATTGTCATAGCCCAATTAATTGCAAGGCCACGTCATCTATTGTTTTGTGCAATTTTAGCCTCATTTCTAAAGTTTTCCACTTTTCAAGGTTTTGGCCAGATGTTTATTTGAAGTTTCGTGATGGCCCATTTTAGGATTTAGTTTCCACCACTTTTGAAATCCAGTCACAAATGCAGATTTTGTATCAGTGCTATTGGTGGCAGCAAACAAACGGCAGTAGAAGCAGTACAAGTTCTTCGTGATAGGAGAGTAAACCATCCACGATCGCAGAATATTTGAACCATCAGGCATCTTCTTATAAAACCATTCTTTTGAAAGATCTCGAATATCGTCTTAAGTATTTAACCCGTATCTAGATATACTGCCAAATGGTCTTTCTCTGTTTTGGAAATGTTCATTTCCTTTTTTTATTATTTTAATGCAAACATTATCAGGAACGGGTATACTCCAATGTGAGACATCTCTCAAGTCCTGCATATTAAATAATTTGTTCATATTATTATCGTTTTTGACAGTGGTAGAATTATCAGTATTATCACTGTCATTGTCATCAGTTCCTTCTGATCCGTCTTCTTCATGGATTGTCGTCATTTTTGTAATGTCGCTGTTATCTGAATAATTCCTTACATCAACTTGTGAATCAGAATCTACTTCTTTTGATGAACTTTGACTAGTATCAGTTTTTGTAACATATCTGAAGATGGTTCCAGATATGCTCTGAGCTGCATCAATTTTGGCCTGTTTTGCTTTTTTCTGCTGACACCCATTTTTCCTCTTAGATGTATGAACTTCCCGAGGCATATTTCACTTTTGATATACGTTTATACATACGTAGCTAAAAAAATATTCTCCATCAGTATTATGGACGCATAATTACAATTACAAGAATCAAGAATGTTTGGTATCTTTTATTAGAAATTATTGAAATATCCGCTTAGTAAGTCAATGGGAACTATAACTGCTTTATAATTTATAATATTTTACTAAGTAATACTACTATTGCAACTAAAGGAATAATTTAACAAAATTAGTTTAGTGTATTTTTAGTAGTGGTAGATTACACAATCAATTCGACTTGTTTGATAAGCCCGTTATTAGGAATCTTTATCATAAACAAGTCTGATACCAGTCATATTCTATTAAACAATAAAACTGCGAGTCAATTGCTTCATTTTGTTAGTTCCTATAAAAATAAATAATATTCTACGTAACGGTGACTGTCTACACAAATTACAGATATTCAGTAACCATTTCACACATTTCAGACAAAAGGTCGCGTAAAGTGATAATAAACTGCGAACTTCTACTTATTTCTTTCAGTTTGATAATAATATCTGCAAGATTCGCAAATTAAATAAGTTTCTGTGTGGCAAATACAGCTTCTAGCATGAGTGTACTTATTTTACAGCCAGTAAATAATGCGGTGCTGTTTAATGACTATAATAATTCGATTTTTGATTAATTTCAATGAGTGGTACTTACTGTCACGATATTTTCACATCACAATACTCAATACGAAATGAAATGAGCAGCCGAGAGCGATCTTAAATGACAAAGCTGCGTGCGCATCTATTCTCTAGACTAACCTAAGCAGTCGGTCCATACTAGGCCGTGCACAGATATAATTTATATAAAACACCTAGATAGCTGTGTAGTTATCTACGCCACTGTCTGGCAGGTCATTCAATTGGCCCTCTTCTGTCAATCCATCGATCTGGATAATGGTCATCTAACCATAATCTAACTGGTCGTACGTAATCAGGAAGAGCTTCTTCAACTATTAACGGTTCGATGACAGTTTCTAACAATTCAAGATTGTTCATTTGCTCATTTTGTAAAGATGAAACTTTTTCAACCCCAAACAGTTTTTGAGACAATTCTGTTTCTTCCGCTGCCTGAGGAGTTAATATCGAATTTTTAGCGAACTGTTCAAGTACTTCAATATTGGCGGTTTCATCGAGTACCCTTGCCTTGTCTCTGTTTCTTAGCAACAGATTCCGTTGTCTCAAATTTAGCAACTAATTGACGAACGTACGTGTGAATTACATTTCGGTTAGGATGTTTGTTGTTAAAAGATGTTCTCAGTGAACAACGCTTTTCCATGCCATAAATGAACAATTTTGACACGTCTGACGATGGTAATTGTCAATAGAATGAAAAGTTGATAAGTGACAGATTTGCTTCAAATGTTCTAATGTGGACGATTTCTCTCAAAAAAATTAACTCTTAAATAAACAAACACAATAACAAAACATTTTTTTAATTTTTTTATCACACTTTTAGTAGATAAAAGTAGTATGAAAACGTACAACAAACCTGTAAAGCAAGGTCGTGACATTTAACAAAATTAAGGGTAGTCGATGGGGGTCAAGGCGCGATGGCGTTATATAAAACGATTCTATGGTATTTTAAGGAATTTAAAAAGTTAATTTATGTTAATTACTTTGCAACTTATTTATTTAAACCGTCAAATTCTTCTTAAGACTTAAGACGACTTGCAACTTTCAGCAATTACATTTTATATTCTCATTTTATCTGGGACTAGAACTTTTTGTCCTTTTCGGTAATCGCATCGAATTATTTTGAATGATCTTGCGGCTTTGAGACGTTTGACTTCTCCTTCTTTAAAACTGTTCTGTCCCAGAACAGGAAGCTGGACGCGGAACCGATAGAATGGGTCATATCGATAATTAATCGCTTTATGCACTTATTTACGTAACACTGGCACGTTTCGTTTTAACATTTACGTTGCACTATAACCTTTATAACTATAACTCGATTTTCTTTGTTTACTTTTTATATTTATATTTATCTGGGACTTAACGGCCAATGGATTTTTTGAGACTCATTATTTTACTTGGATTATGACTGCAGACTAACACCTGGACGACCGTTTCTCGGAAGACGATCTCTAATATATTTTGAATTGTTGCCGCCCCAATTGATCTAAGCCGCAACTAAGCTTGTGTACTGCTAATTTTTTAATGTTATGGAACTCCATTTTTCTCTTGAGATTCCATTGATTTCCGTACAACGGTTTTGCACGTGCATTTTTTTTAGTGACCAGATAGAAAATGGAGTGTTGATTATACTGAACGTATCGAAGTATATTCCATCCATTTGATTTGGGGTTCTGTTTGTTATTACTTTGGTTTAGACCTGGTTTTCGCGTTGTTTTCGCCAACGAAGACGATCGATGCAAACCACTTTTGGCTTATATCTGAGTATAGAATTTTAAACTTTTGTGGTTTTCTTGGTTACGATTATAAGCGACTTTCGGTTTAGACCGCAACGTAATAGAACAAACCAAACTTTTTAGACTTAGTCCTAGTTTCTTATTGAGAGCTAAAACAAGAAGAAGGACTGGACTTTTGTCGTATTGTCGTTTGTGAACCATAACATACTGACGTTTTACAAGACATTGCAGTTTGCATCTTTGGAGTGGTGAATGTCACACATTGACCACTCCCAATGTGACACATTCACCACTCCGAATATGCAAGCTGCAATGTCTTGTCTCAAAGAGAGACTAAGACCAAACCTAAAACGCTGGGTATTCTACTAAGACGCGGTTTAAGACGAAAGTCGCTTAAAATCGTTGCATTTGAGTAGTTTTCGGATACGGTATACGATCTTATTAATATCAATTGCATCTTCGGCAACAAACCATGTTTTCTTTGACGATTATATAACTACACTATGTCGCCCGGTTGAAACTCACCGTTTTGTGCCTTGGCGTCATATCTAGTCTTCATTCTGTTGCTGATTATTTGCCTGTATTTTCGAACCGCTTCTTTATCAATTTGCTAACGTAGTTTTTTCCAGCAATTTGTTCTTCCGGTTTTTGTCCAAAATGGAGTTTGCATGGTAGTCTTATTTTGCGACCAAGCATGGAACAGGATGGTGTGTCGCCTGTGCTTACGTGAACAGTTCATCGGTATGCCATTAGAAACAGGTCCAAGTAGTGGTCCAAGTCTCTCTGATGTTCGGACGTTATTTTCACTAAGTACTTTCCTATTGTTTGATTTATCCATTTAACCATGCTATCAAACTGAAGGTTGACAGGCGTAGTTCTAGTTTTCTTATTTCTCATTAGCCGGCAAACTTTTTAAAATAAATTACGGTCTTGGTCAGAATATAATTCCAAACAAACTCTAAACTGACAGCAAAGCTTTTACCAAAATTTCTCCGACTGTTACCGCTTCCTGATCAATCGCCACCAAGATGTATTTCTTTCATAAACCAGATATTGGGAGCGGTCCTGTGATGTCAATCGCAATTTTCTGTAAAGGGATTTCCATTTTATATTGTTGCATCGGTGCTTTCCGTTTTTTTTACTAAATTATTTTTTGATGAGCAGACCGTGCACTTACGGTACCATTCTATGATTCTTTTATACAATTTAGCTAATACAAATTTTCTCGTTTTTTGTTTTAAATCTTCTTTATGTCAAAGTGTTTTCTTCATGTATCATCGTGTAAATGCTTCTGGCACTCCGCTCTTTGGTACTATCAATTGCAGTCTGTTTTTCGTGCCCTCGACACTCTTTAGGGATTGTTTAAAAAGACTTCACACTAAAAGAGTTTCATTGCGCTCAGTATGCTTTGATGTTCCTTTCTTCTTTTTTTTTCTAATGGTGAACTATGGCCGCAGTCTTTCGACTGGGTATTTTGGATCGTAGTCATATTCTAGTAATTTTTAGATTTATTTTGCCATTTGTCCCATGTTACGAAACTGCAATAACCATTTCAATGCGGCGTGGTCCGCCCTTAATAAAAATTTGCGTCCATATAAGTACTGATAAAAGTGCTCTATTGACTTGACGACTGCTACAGTAGTTTTCTCGTAACACAATAATGTCTCTCTCGTATGGACAAAACTTTGCTAAAATGCGCGATTATTTGCATCGGTATCCAACACAAATTTTCCATCTTCTCTCGGATAATTTAAAATTGGCGAAGCGACTAGGGTTTGTTTTAGTCAATGAAAAGCGGTTTTGCAGTCTTCGTTCCATGTTAATTCTGCTCTTTCTTCAGTCAGTTTGGTCAAAGGTTTGTCAATATTGGCAATCCCGGCTACGAATTGTCTATAATAAATGGAAAAACCTTCGGACTTCATCTGCTCAAAATTTGTTTGGGTTCGCTTTTACTCCATCTCTCGATACAAAGGTTTTGCATTTCTTTAAATATGTGGCATTTCTTTGGACCCAGAGAACACTTTTTTCCGGTTGTTCTAATGTTTTTCAAACGACCTTCCAACCACAATCACGTTATCCAAATAAGCCAGGCACGTCTTCTAACACAATCCTTGTAAGAAAGTTTTTATTAAACGCTCATACGTCGCCAAAAAGCATCAGTATCACAAACCAGTTCCAATCGTAAACGCAGTTTTTTTACGGTACTTTGGTTCTAATTCTACTTGCCAGTAACCACTCGTGAAATTTAATTTGGAAAACCACTGGGATCGTTAATTTTTGGTAAAATGTAACTGTCCATTTTGGTAATTTTGTTAAGCTGTCTGTAATCTACGTAAAACTTTGTTGATTCATTTTTTACCAGTATCTTTGGACTATTTGAAGTTTAAATTACACCGTGTTTTTTTGTACCCGTTATTATGTCTTTGGCTTCTTCTTGGTTAGCCAAATAAAGTTGGCGTGAGCTTCACCGGTATTGATTTTATGCTTCACCGCGTCAATTCTTCCTTTGGAATCATTTTCTAGCGCAAACACATTTTAATATTGCTGGGTCAACGTTTTAACTTTGTCCAGCTGGTCATAGCTGAGGTTTTGGCATTTAGAAGCGAGTATGTCTAATAATTGTTGTAGAAATTTTTTTGGCGATAACTTTGTTGGAGTTTACGCACTTCGCAATTTAAGATACTGGCGTACATAGGTTCACCACAGTCTTCTTTTTCAACGCGACTGGATTTGAGTTGACCTCTTTGACCAAATTGGAATTTGCATAGTAGTCTTATTTTGCGAACAAGCATGACACAGGATGGTGTGTCGTTTGTGCTTTCGTGAACAGTTGATTGGTATGCCATTAGAAACAGGTGCAAGTAGTGGTCCCAATCACTCTGATGTTTGGACGTTATTTTCACTAACTACTTTGCTATTGTTTGATTTATCCATTTAATCATGCCATCAAACTGAAGGTTGAGAGGCGTAGTTCTAGTTTTTTTAATTCTCATTAGCCGGCAAACTTTTTAAAATAAAGCAGCCATGAAATTACGGTCTTGGTTAGAGTGTAATTCCAAACAAACTCCAAACTGGCAGAAAAGCTTTACCGCTTCCTGATTTGGTATGGCGTAAGTCTCCGTCCACTTTGTGAAGTAATCAATCACTACCAAGATGTATTTACTTCATAAATCAGATTTTGAAAGCGGTCCTGCGGTGTCAATCGCAATTTTCTGTAAAGGGATTTCCATTTTATATTGTTGCATCGGTGCTTTCAGTTTTTTCACTAAATTATTTTTTGATGCGCAGACCGTGAACGTACGGCACCATTCTATGATCCTCTTATACAATTTAACTAATAAAAATTTTCTCGTTTTTTTAAAGAAAATCTTCTTTATGCCAAAGTGTTTTCTTGATGTATCATCGTGTAAATGCTTCTGGCACTCTGCTCTTTGGTACTATCAATTGCAGTCTGTTCTTCGTGCTCTCGACACTCTTTAGGGATTGTTTAAAAAGACCTTTTTCTACACTCAAAGAGTTTCACTGCGCTCAGTATGCGTTGATGTTTTTTTTTCTTCTTTTTTCTAGTCGTGAACTATGACCGCAGTCTGTCGGACATGGTCTCTTTAATAAATCATCAGCGTTTTGATAACTGCTTTCGGGAGGGTATTCTGTATCATAGTCATACGCTTGCAATTTTTAGATCTATTTTGCCATTTGTCCCATATTACGAAACTGCAATAACTATTTCAATGCGTCTTTTTGTCACACAATAATGTCTCTCTCGTATGGACAAAACTTTGCTAAAATGCGCGATTACTTGCATCGGTATCCAACACAAATTTTCCATCTTCTCTCGGATAATTTAAAATCGGCGAAGTGACTAGGGTTTGTTTTAGTCGATGAAAATCGTTTTTGTAGTCTTCATTCCATGTTAATTCTGCTCTTTCTTCAGTCAGTTTGGTCAAAGGTTTGTCAATATTGGCAAACCCGGTTACGTCTATAATAAGTGCACAAATTCGGACCGATCGATGTTTGTCGATTTATCTGCTCAAAATTTGTTTGGGTTTGCTTTTACTCCATCTCTAGATACAAAGGTTTTGCATTTCTTTAAATATGTGCCATTTCTTTGCACCCAGAGAACACTTTCTTCAGATTGTTCAAATGTTCTGCAAACGACCTTCCAACCACAATCACGTTATCCAAATAAGCCAGGCACGTCTTCTAACATAATCCTTGTAAGATAGTTTTTATTAAACGCTCAAACGTCGCCAAAAGGCATCAGTATCACTACAATCGTAAACCCTGGTTTTTTACGGTCCTTGGGTTCTAATTCTACTTGCCAGTAACCACTCTTGAAATTCAATGTGGGATCTTGACAAAGATCGTTAATTTTTGGTAAAAGGTAACTGTCCATTTTGGCCATTTCGTTAAGCTGTCTGTAACCTACGTAAAACTTTGTCAATCCATTTTTTACCAGTATCTTTGGACTATTTGAAGTTTAAATTACACCGTGTTTCTTTGTATCCGTTATTATGTTTTTGGCTTCTTCTCGGTTAGCCAAATGAAGTTGGCGTGAGCTTCACCGGTATTGAGTTTATGCTTCACTACGTCAGTTCTTCCTTTGGACTCATTTTAATATTGCTGGGTCAACGTTTTAACTTTGTCCAGCTGATCATAGCTGAGGTTTTGGCATTTAGAAGTGAGTATGTCTAATAATTGTTGTGGAAATTTCTTTGGCAACATAACTTTGTTGGAGTTTACGCACTTCGCACTACTGGTGTACATTGGTTCACCACGGTCTTCTTTGTCAACGTTACTGGATTTGATTTGTCATTGAAGATCTTTACTAACATTGTTTTTACTAATGCTAATGTTCTGTCTACTAGTAGTCTCTTTGTAACCAAGCCGCCCTCTGTTCGTTCAATTGCGCAAATCTAGCTTTCTTGGAGATATTCATCCAGGCGTATCATCACCACACTTTCGGTCCTTCTAGACAGAGTCATGTCTTTACTCAATAAGACTCGTACGACTGTTTTTCTGACAAATGAAACTGAATTTCTTTATTGTCGATCCTGAGGATATCATTTTTTGTATTCAAATGAAACCCATACTTATTTTACGTCCATTCCCAGGATAACTTGAAACACACGTCGTACTATTCCGCTGCCTTGGTGCGACGCTTGTTTTGCTGATTCAAACTCTAAGGCATGGGTTAAAGCGTCAACGTTTTAGATTAAGTTAACCGTAGAGTCTGCTGCATTTTGCTGTATCGGAGGCCCTTTACAAAAATTTGAATAGCCAATTGCTGTAGCATACGCAAGTCATGTCAATTTAGCGATGTCAGCTTCAAAAGTTTGAAGACTTTCCGCGGTCATCTGAACCTGATTTTTTATTTGCAACTGGTATACTGGTTAAAGATGATTACACCGTCATCCCATTTCTAAACGTGAAACCAAGTATTCGTAATTTTTGTGGAAGTGGTCAGGAATCGTTTGCAAAACTCCAAGCATTTCTTCACGTAAGGCCACTGTTAAAGACATCGCTTTCTGCTTGTTGTTCTAACCATTAGCTCTAGCTGTGGTTTCAACCTGTTTGATCATGGAACTTTAACATCAAAATTTTGAGGTACCATCTTACAGTTGCGAGTGGTTTCTTCCCGATAATTCATTAGTAAGTTTTCGTTCGTAACATTTCTTTCACCATGGTACTTCATTCACACGTTCATTCCTTTCTGAAGCAGTTGCATTCTTTCTCATAATTTTTGTTCTAATTTGTGTTTTACTTCTCCTATTTTGTCTTCTACTATTTTTTTAAATTCAAAATACCGCTTCGCATTTCTTCTTGAACAGTTTTAATCTGTTTGTTTTTTACCTTGACTCCACTGTCTCAATTTCTTAACACAAATGGAACAGGCTTTGTGGTAGACCTAAAGTTTATTGATTGCTTAACTTTGCTCTTGGCCATTTTAATCAACTGTTTTCATTAATTTTTTTAGGTTAATTAAACTGTAATGCTTATTTGCCTAATTGTCTATAATTTTAAGTGGAATTTGTGACTAAACTGTACGCGGTGCAATTTTATTGTTATTTTTATTAATCATAGCAAAAGAAACTATAAAAATTACTGATAATACTTTAAGAAATTTTTCTATTGCAGACTTGTGCAATTTTAGAGTAGGTACTAGTAAAATTTCTTACGTTCATTTCCTTGACTTTCGAAAATCAATGCTGATTAACTAGTAAATGAACTACCAGCTACTTCATGCACTATAATGCAATTTATACACTGAGTACTGGTTCTAAGTTAGCGTAGACAAGTCTGTGTGTATACAACGCTGTAATTAAGTTGGGAATGTGCTTTATTGCTTAGTTACTGTTTAAATGCACCACATTTAATTTTGTATCGTATTAAACTTTTAATAAATAATTACTTTAATTTATGGGTTATCAAAGTTTGGAAAATATAAATATTAAACTATATTGTAAATAAACAAAGATTCGTGGTATTAATAAATAGATCTACTTAGTAATTCTAGTGCTTTTTCGTCCTACCCTCACATTTAGCTTCCCTTCTTCATGAACAAACTCACTCAACTCTAGTCCACAGCATACGTGCCTTGAGGAATAACTATTCATCTTTAGGCGCTTTACCGATATATAACGTTTTTGCATTTTATTATTCTCAATAAATTTATTTGCGCGTATTTCAAAATTTAATGTCTTAAAGGCAACGTTTAGGTTTGCTCCGTAACCGTATATAAAAGCCGACAGCGAGCAAAACTTACTTCGAAAAGTTTTATTATAAACAATGGCAGAAAGTTAAGAAGAGAGTAACAAGAATAAATGAAAAGTTCATTAATTTGAGTTTTAGACATCCAAGTTTTGTCTAACAAACCAAGAAAATAAATACTATTTGTCACAGACGTATCCAAAAGTAGACTTCTGAATACCTTCATTTTATAAGTTATTAAAACTTTATAAGCCATCATACTTCCTTAAACCAAAACTTGTTCTAGGAGCGAAACAAATCTTAAACACGTTGTTAATATTTTAATAAAACATAAGAATTTATTATTTTATGCCATCTTTTGTTTGTGGTATGAAAAATATTGCACTTCATTTCCTTTTAAAATGAAAAGTGTTGAGTTACAATGCATTCATATTCAACTGAAATCAAAGAGTGAATCCGAATTAATGCGATTTTGCATTTATTAAAACAACTTTGTGGTGTTATTAATCTTCATAGCTCACCCTATTTCTGTTATATATTATAGAAGCTCTTGCACGAGTTTAACCAGTTTTTGTAATTTAAAATCGCGAATTTATAAAATACACTGTAAAATACACACGTCTGATGCTGTTGGAAAAGGTTTTTAAATGTGTATGCTTTTAGTTTTGTTCTTTTTATAAAACATCATATTTAAGTTTCTTAATTATTGTGATTATTTTGTTATGTTTATAATTTAAAATTAAATGTTTGGTTTTTTAGATTTTGCAGGAAATTGAACATTATTTGTTTTGACTTCTCAGTGGCTTTTATAGGTTTTATAATAACAAAATTAGATGAAACAAAACGAGAAGGAGGCGGCACAAATACCACAAAGCATAACCAGAAAAACAAGCATCAAGTAATAAAAGATTTTAAAAAAACCATAGAGGATAGATTACAAAAAATTAACAGACAAAAAGCTAACGGAGCTTATAAATGCAGAACAGTTGGCAGAAATATCAAGACACTGAAACAGGCATAGCAGTGATAACGACAAAAGGAACAGAACAGAAGAAAAAAATTAAGATATTAAAATTTTAAAAAAGAAGATTAATTGTAGATAAAAAACCATAAGGGAAAACTAGCAAATTATTTCGGTCCGTTTTTAGAAGATGCTTCAGAGCTGATTTTGGCGATTTCAGAGATGTTAGACATTTATCAATAATATTCAGTTTATATCGTTTGTTTTTTACTATGTGCAGTTGAAGCGCATCGAAAGCTTGTGGAAGGCTATGGTAGTAATGCTCCAATTAACAAATTATGTAGGGAATGGTTTTGACGTTTCCATAATAGCTATTTTAGTGTTAAATATAAGCTTAGCTCTAGGCAGTCAAAAAAATTTGAAGACAACGACTTATAGACATTACTCAATAAAGATCCAAGTCAAACGCAAGAGAATCATTGAGAGTTACTCATCAAGCAGTTTCCGTACGATTAAAATTTATGGGAACAATTCACAAAGAAGACAACTGGGTCTTATGAAATAAAACCGAGAGGCGTTGAATGACGATTTTTTCCTTAAGAGTACTTGTATTAAAAGCAACAAAGAAAGGGTTTTTTATATTGGATTGTGACTCAACATCAACACCAAAGTATCTGGTGGGAGCAAAAGAGTGTGGTATATTATGAGCTGCTACAATCTAACAATTTTGTAACGAACGATAGATATAGGTTACAATTGATTTGTTTGAGCCATGCATTACGAGAAAAACAGCCGGAATCGAGCAAAGACATAACAAAGTCATTCTTCTGCAATGCTCGGCCTCATGAAGCAAAAGTCTTAAAAAGCAATTTCAAAACGCTCAAGTGGGATATTTTAACACACCCGCCGTATTTGCCGGACACGTTCCTTGTGATTACTGGTTGTTCCGACGGATGCAGCACGATTTGGCAGGTCACCAGTTTACTTCTTTCGCAGAAATCGAAAATTGGCATCTAACTTGGATTGACTCAAATGAGAATTTTTTCCCAACTTAAGGCAAGCGACTAACTCTGTTGTATCGGCAAGCGGATTGATGTGTTAATCCTACACTAAATTAAAAAGCCGCTAAAACAATTAAATATCATTCAATACAGACCTTGTTTAAATCGGTCCATTACTAAAAGTAACAAATTGAATAAACACAACTTCTAGCAACAATATATTTATTTTAATAAGACAGAATAGTAGTTAAAATGAACAGAGATAGAAGTAGACCAATAACAATTATAGGTTTGTCGACTAATGTAGTACTATCACAGCTTTAATATCAATGTAGACCCTTTCGTTTAGGCAACCCACCATACAACTAATTATATTCAATTGCTAACAAATGTAATAAGTGATATTAATTCAAATATAAATACTACTCGATGAAAGTACCTTGTCTACTATGCAGTCGTGAAATAATTCAACAATCGACAATCATAATTATGATTTGCAAAAAAAGTAAAAGTATGAGTACAAAACTTACCAAACTGACAATTCTTTAGCAACAGTAGTAACATTTACTACTTTTTAAATCTGATTTCAAAGGAAAATATAAGTGGTATATATGTAAGCTTATGTACGACGATTAATGTTATTTTGCCTTCGGCTATGACTAGGTTCAAACTTAACGGATGACACGTCAACGTACTCAACAACAATGCATAATGTTACAGATGATATAAAGTTTGCGACTGAAAGTAAATTTAAATTAGTGTGATCTAACGTTATTAAAGAAAATAAGTTGATAGGCTGAAGGCTGACGGTTAATGAGTACAATTAAAACAAATTACATAAAAAATTCTATTAAAAAGTAGTACGTACAAGGCTGACATGAGTAAAGTATTAATTGGGAATTTCTTGTTTCAGGGAAAAACCATGCGAAAGATTGAATTTTAGGAGCATGTTTATGTATAAATCTTTGCAAAATGAAATGCTTGGTTTTCTAAGAAACTCAAAATCTACGCTGCGCCTAATAATAATAATATACACTGAAATGATTTTTAGACCAACTTTAGCTTTAACGTAGATTTAAAATGTTTTTGTATGCTGCGCATTGAAAATAATGCAAACGTACACGGCGGCACTATAGTCAATTTGACAAGCGTTTGAAAATCGATGTAATTCCATTTGATTTGAAAAGATATAGCGAGGTATACATAAATTATCTAAGCAGGCTAGTTGCGACTGAAAATTATGCCAAGCGATACAAATTTCTTTTGATGCTGTCGTATCCTAAGTGAGTGAGGTCAAGTACTTAAAACTAATCATCGATTCCAAATTAACTTGGAACTCCAATCTTAGTATAGTAATTGGGAGAAGAGCCATAGGCAGTAAGTGGGGGATCAAACTGAAACTGACTGTACAAAGCCATGGTTTGAGTATTACCTAGTGGTCTAAACCTCAACAAACAACTGCAAAATACAAAATTAGAAAGATATAATATCGGGCTAATTGGTGCATTACCGGAGCCTGTAATGTATGCCAGTTTAAATTTACTACTTTTGCACATCTTCTTGGAAGGTAGTCAGAATGGGCTTACAAATTACAAAGCACTGGTAATTGGAAAACCACAGCTAATAATCTACGACATGGCAAGATCATGTCATACATTAGTAACCCAATACTAGAAATGCGGCCTGGCAGCACTAAAAGTGTTGAACGTATACAGTACCTTGTCGAAACTTCCTGATTTTTAAACCGCAGCAGAAGCTTTGGGATTGTTAGCAACTGATGTTGTTTGGAAACAAACCCTGGATGATGCTGCGTTAACAAAAATACCTCATCAAATGAGACAACTTTTTGCAGTTATATGTGTTTTTAGGGCCCTGTTGTAAATGATCTACAGAAAATGTATTCAAACCCATAGAAATGTTATAGGGATTAATAGGTTTAAAAAGGTTTTATAGGAAAGTATAGGTACTAAGTAAAGCTTTAAATAGTTTATATAGTTAAATTCCAAGGAATGATTTACCTATAGAAAAGTATAGAAACCTTCTGGAAATTTCTTATTAAAAATAAATGAACATAAAAAATAAATAAATAAAACACAATAAAATCTGTTAAAAAAAGTACAATATAAAATTGCGTATTTATACCTAATTTAAAAAAAAATTGGTTTTAATCAAAGAGATTTCTATAGATACAAATGAAAAGAAGAAGTGAATTTTTCTCTAGTTTTTTAAACAAAAATTGTGGTTTTCCATAATAACTAATAGGAACCTATAGGAATTAATTTTCGAGACTTTAACTACTAGAAACTTGTAAGTTTCTATAAAAATTGATTGATTATCTTATGGCATCCTTTAAAAATATACAGATTGTTGCTTATACATTTCAATAGGAACCAATAGGTAATTTCAGCGACAAAAGCACTATATGAATCCTATTGGAACCTGTAGCTTTTTTTTATAGTTTTCTATAGGTTATTTATAACAGGAGTTCCAACTGATGCTTTTGAGTTATTTAACACATATAAATCTTCTTTATATGAAGATTATCCTACTCATGAAGGTCATTGATTGTGAAAATTTTGCACTCAAAGATATTTAAAAAATTTTGATGTTACATAGAAAAAATTGCTCAGATTTTAATTTGAGAAACCCTCCTTTAAATTTACTCTGTACATCTGCTGAATTACTTAATCAGAGAGTTAAAAACGATCTTGTGTAGCAAATATTTTTTTCTTGATGGACCCGGTGACAGTGGAAAAACCTACCTATACAAAACACTACTTCATGTTATACCTGGAGAAGCTAGAAACGGCGTTTCTTGTGATTTATTAGTTGGGGGTTGGACTTATCACTCTCAATACGGCGTCCTAATTGCATTATGTGAAAATTCAGTTTTGAGCATAAAACTAAATTCGCGTGACGCCAAGATAATAAGAAATGCAAAATTATTGATCTGGGATGAATCCACAATGCCACCAAGCCATGCATTGAACTTAATCAATAATGGATAATGGATAACTTTTTGGTGATTCTTTTGCTTGGTGGAGACTTTAGACAATGTTTACCTGTTGTATCTCATGGTTCTCGGCTTGCTATTGTTAAAATAGTTTTAAATTTCTCAACATTGGAAAGAATTTCAACAATTAAAAAAAAAAGTTTGTTTAATTGATTTAGAAATGGTTTGTTATCACATTTAGTTTATTGAAAACCTATCTATACAGATAGATATTTAAATAGATTGTCTCACCATCACCGTTCTCAGAAATTATCAGTAGTAAATTCTCTAGCGTACAGAACTGTTTTCTTAAGAAATAGTTCAATTATCTAACGAAAGTGTTAGTCGCAAATAATTACAATAGCAAAAGTATTAGACAATCTATTACAAAGTTTGCGTTTGCGAAACCAAGAGAAACAGCGGAATCTAGGTCTCAACCGGTGTCGATAGCCTATCTACCGTATGCTAAAGGTATCACGGACTGTACAGGAAAAATGTTGTCTAAATACAAAATTATTAATGGGTTTTCCACTCTTTCAAAATTGGGTCAAGTTTTAAATCCATATTCAGGAGCATCAAAGATATAGTCGTCTTATCCAATCTTTTAAGTCAGCGGTGGCGAAAACACGTGCTAGAAACGGGTAATTAAATTTTGTTTGAAAACAATAAGATTTTGGCTACTGTTTCTATTTACTAACAGCGAAAAATTAGGAAATTTATTCAATAATTAAGAATCCTTTTAATATGAATCGAAGTTTTAGTTTTCTTTTACGGGAGATTTGGAAACTAGTTTTATCGATCAAAGACCGCTCTATAAAAGCGAGACTTTACGGCGCAACCAATCAGTTTATTCCAGGCTCTGAAGATGTATGACGAAAGCTTAGCTTCTGTGATAACGACAACACGGAAATTATTTAGAATGGAAAATTGTAATACGAGTGCAACCCATGGAAACCTGAATTCTATTATAATTTTTTATTTGTTTTGGTAATTTTTTTAAATCAAAATTTTTATTTATTTATTTAAAATCATTTTTGGCAGTTTTAATCTCATTTGTTGTTAAGGATTTGACATTGCAAAATATTGTTAAAAACAACAAACCCATAGACCCCCATGTTTAAGTCATCAGATATATCATCATCGCGAGAAGCTTGTTTAGGTCTCCTTGGACGGCGACGTCTAGGAACATGGAAGGAAATTAAACGTTTAGAAAAATATTTTGTTTATTCTTGTTTACTAGAGAATTGGATGTAAAAAATAAATTTATTCGTGACTTCTCTGACATCCTTTGAAAACATTTAAGTCTGGTACATCTAAAAATTAACATAAATTTTACTTCAAAATATGAGACACAAAATGTATAAAGTAACTTTACCTGCAATCACTTCTTTCTACGTATTTTGCACTATTTATTACTTTTACTTTTTTCATTGCGTGCTTTCCATTTAGTAGGATTATTTTCATCTTTATATTACTCAGTAGGTTACTTGTTAACTAATTCGAATATTGTTAATCCTTGTTTAGCAACAAATAAAGTAAACGTGAAAAAGAATTTTGATTTGTTTAAAGAACTATTAGATAAATATAAGTTTCCTCTTAGTATAATAGCGAACGCTTCCACGGCCGAAATCTATACTAAGATAAGAATGTCTTCCGGGTTTGGACCGTGTTATTGTTGTTGCAACCGAAGTTGCCAACGTTTCGGCCACTTTCGTAAGGGGTCTCATCAGGGCGTGAGATAAATTGCAAAACTCAAACAAGCAACCGAAATCTAACTAAAAACTTCTCAAATGTTAAGTTATCCACTTGTGAAACAAGCCATAATCTAAACTTTGAAAAGGTAAGAAAAAAAACGATAACTTGAAAAAGCAAACGAAAATCTATCCGTTACTGAGTTAGGTAATCAACTTGTGAACCAATCCAGATTCTAAACTCCGTAGAAGTGACTTAAGAAGAAATAGTCTCCTTATATAAAGGAAAAGGATCGTCACGGATAGTTAAGCTCGATTCTAATTGGGTTACGATTGATAAAAGGCGTGCTTTCGATAAATGACTAATGACTGGGAACCAAAGAGAGGATAGCTCGAAACCATGATCGCGATTGAAGTTATTGGGGTGTTTGATGATTTCTATGCTTTCTCGGAATTTCCTGTTGAAAAAGAACGGAGATTTGGCAATCAACAAAAAATTATCAAAATCAATCTTGTGACCTGTAGTAAAATGATGTTCGGCAACCGCAGACTTGGAAATATACCTTTTCCTTATACAACGATCATGTTCTGAAATGCGAGTTATGACGGAACGACCAGTTTCATCAATGTAGACTAAACCACATGAACAAGGAATTTGGTACACACCTTGAGATGAAAGTGTAGGAAATTTGTCTTTGGGAGAAAGAAGAATCTGAGAGATTTTGCCTGTCGAGTTGAACATGGGTTTAATACCATTCTTACGAAGAAGTTTTCCTATTTGATCTGTAAACTTGTGAATGTAGTGTAAAAAGGTTAATTTCGGATTGGATTCGGGAGTAGAAATGTCCTTAGGTAATCGAGTACGTGAATGTAGACGACGATTAATAACTCTATGAATATCTCGCTTCACATAACCATTGTTCACTAAGGTAAGTAAGATGACGGAGTTACGAGTCTAGATTCTCAGGTTTGCAAATAGAAAAGGCACGATGAACCAAAGATTCAATAGCAGAACGTTCCTGTGCAGGATGATGATGAGACGAAGCATGAAGGTATCTGTCCGTATGGGTGGGTTTGCAATAAACAGAATGCCCAGAAGTCCGTCGGGTTTACGAGTCACAAGAACGTCAAGAAATGGAAGAGAACTATTACTTTCGATTTCCATAGTAAATTTGATATCTAAGTGTTGATTGTTAAGATGATCGAGAAACTTAGAGAATTCAAGATGACCATGAGACCAAACAATAAACGTGTCGTCAACATACCTAAACCACACTTTAGGTTTTAATATTGATAATTCCAAAGCAACCGTTTCAAAAGATTCCATAAAAATGTTAGCTACAATAGGTGATAGAAGAGAACCCATAGCAGCAGCAGAAACCTGTTCGTAAAACTTGCTATCAAATTGGAAGTAAGTAGAGGATAGAGACTTATCAATAAGAGGAACCAAACTCAAGTCCTTGCCATGTTGAGACAGAATCTGTTTGATGATAATAACCGATTCCTTAATAGGGTGAAGTAACATCAAAGCTCACGAGAAGATCTTGGGGTTCAAGTTTTATAGTTTCTAGACGTTGAATAAAATGCTGAGATTTGAGGATGTGAGAAGAGGTTTTACCTGTAAACTCGCAAAGAATGTTGGACAAGAACTTGGCTAGCTTGTAGGTAGGAGATTGGATAGTACTGACGATAAGTCAAAAGGAATACCTTGTTTGTGAGTTCTGGGAAGTCCGTATAAAAGAGGTGGTTTGGAATCTGATAGGGTAAATCGACGTTTAGTTTCAGGAGGTAGATTGGAAGATTTGATGATTTGGCTGACTTCACGTTCAATCCTCGAAGTGGGGTTGTGAGTTAGAAGAGCGTAAGTTTCCTCAGACAAAATAGAATAACATAATCAATTTGGTTCAAAGCTACAGTAGCGTTGCCTTTGTCGGCTGGAAGAACAATAATATCAGGGTTCTTACGAAGACTTTTTAGAGCTGACGCTTCCGACTTAGAAATGTTGGATTTAGGAATTTTAGATGATTCAAGGATTTTGCCAGTGTTAATACGAATGGGATCTGAGATGTGGCGAGGAAGATGTCTTATAGAAGACTCAACAGCACATAAAATATCTTCTTTAGGAATACGTTTGGGAGCAACCGCAAAATTCAAACTCTTAGAGAGCACCGATTCCTGATGTGAGGTGAGGACCAAACTAGATACATTGACAACCGTCTTTAAGGAGTTAGTAGTGGATGAAACTTTACGATTCTTGGATTCCAATAATTGAAACTTTTTGAGATGACCTTCAGTGGTTAGTCGTAGAGTGGTAAAAGACTGCTGGTAAGTAATGTTGTCGAAGAGCTTCCAATCATCCGGGGATAGAGTTTTGGCTAACTCAAGATGAAGATAAAAGAGTTGTTTCGAAATGGTGTCTAACTCTCGCCTAGTTTGCTTAATCCGTTCGCGTATCAACGCTAGACTGGCACGGTGTAGGATGTTTTTAGAAGTACGTGTCTGAATGTGGAACTTGATTCTGAGGAATGCAGGAATGATGTTGTGGTCACGACAGCGACTAAGAAAGGTTAAATTGCACAAAAGTTTGACGAGTTTGTGGCAAAGTTTGAAGAATACGAAGGTTTTAGAAGAAATATTCTCCCCGTAGAGATTGTTAATATAATAGCGAAGGCTTCCACGGCCGTAATCTATACTAATCTATAACTTCGGTTACAACAACAATGACACGGGCCAAACCCGGAAGACATTCTTATCTTAGTATTCCTCTTAGTAGAATTTTCAACGACGAGACAGGAATTAGTACGGTTCCTAATAAACAATCCAGTCTTATCGCTTAAAGAAGAAAAAAAAAAACAAAAACAAATCGGTAACGTAAAAAACAATCCTAAGTTTTGAAGAGGTCTACCACATAAAATATAGTATTTCTTCATCCGTCAGGATCTACAGCTGTGGATAACATATTTTCCATTCATTTCTGAGTTAAAATTAGAAAAAGAACAAAAGAAAGCTAAACAAGTAAAAATAGAAAAAAAAAATGCTATAAAAAGAAAAATTGTAGTTGAGGATTTTTCATATTTCGAAGAACATAATCAAGAAACTCTGCTGTGCGACGATTCTACTACACTGAAATATTTTCTGATGATGATGACGAAGACGTTTAAAAAAATAGTTATGAAGTCAAATTTATGAGGTAGTATCGAGCAAACTGAAGCATATTCGTATTCCCAAATGTCCATGATGTTTCGATCATAAAAAGAGCTGACATTAAAGGAAAACTACGCTCACAAGAGTTAAGATAGGGAAAAACGTATTTAAAATATTCTTTGTATTGAAATGAATAAATGATTTAAAAATTTTGTCGTTTCATTTTACTTGACATGTGGGCTAAAATTAACTTTTTACATATTTTTAATAATCTGTTTATATGATATTACATGAAAGATACTCTATCTTTTATTTTATTAATGTATAAAACTAAATGGTCCTGCAACCCCTTGATGCAAAATATATCCTAAAATATCTTTTTCTTTATGAGTTATTTTATGACAAACCTTAGGTGGTTGTACTAAGTGTTAGGTTATGTCCTCAAATAGGTTATTGTCGGCAAAAATCTACCTAATCGCTTAAACTTTAAATTGAAATAACGTTTCATTAAGGCATTGAAGAAACTAATTTTACCCACGTGTTTAGCAACACCCCACATAAACATATCAGAAATATCTCACAGACATCTAAAACAAAACGTAGGATATCTCACAGATGTTTTCTTTTGTGCTAAATATATATCTGAGACATCTTAGAGATATCTTAATGTCCGCCTTGCAAACGTCTCAAATACATCTCCCTAAAACGTATCTGATACATTTTTGTCATTGAGTTTATATGTCTCAGAGATATTTTTTTAACACTTGTGATATAAATGAGACTTCTTTGAAGTATTTTTATGCTTGTTCAAAATCTCTCAAATATGTCTCAAATACAGTTTTTAGTTAAAAAATTTAAAAAATTAGATGCATTAATATTTAAGAAATTTTATTAAAATAAACGTTGGCACTATATAAAAAATAGTTAAAGAAATTGTGAATATATAAAACTACAGATTATAGGTAAAACAGACGCACAAAATAATATTAACAAATTTTCACAAAAAATATTTCAAAGCGTGTAAATTACCTGCAAACTAGAAAAAAACATACAAATAATTGTTAGATGCAGCTTTTTAATTGTCTTTTTTAGATTCCTTTTCTAATCTCAACTTACCTAATCACAACTAATTTCTTATTACTTCTGAAATTTTTTGGTACGTTGTCATCTCTTGTCCTTTCTAGCTTCGAATGGTATCTAAATTTTAACATAATGTTAAACAAATAATACATAAATGTTGGTTACTTCTACCTTTGATGACACCAATTCCAAGGATGAAAACATGTGTATAGCTATTAAAAATATTAAGATGTATTGCTTCCTATACATATTGAGAAAAGTTGTTGTTTTTCTTGAAGATTGTTCTATTTGCGACAGTTGTGTCAAACTTGATTATAAGAAAGCTTTTTTCAAACAACTTTTGCTCTTCTTCTATTGGTTTTCCGCGCTTGATGGTTTTCATTTTTATATAGAAAATTTTTGATTTTAAAAATGCTCCCATACGTAATGATTTAGAAACCATTTCTTTTTGAACTTTTTTAAAGATTTTTATTGTTCTTCATTTAGCATTCGTAGAACCTACAAATTAAAATAATATATCAATAGCAATCAAAATTAACTTATGTAATTTTACCTACTGGATTGATATCTTGTGTTTGGGAGCACAATGTGGAAAGTAAGGATGGTGGTGCTAGTAAACTTGATGTTAGCATTTTGCCTTTTTCACTTGCCTTAGTCCATAATGAAAATCATCTGTAAATAAATTTTAAAAATAACATTGTTTTGCAATTTTTACTCAGAATAACCAATCCAATACAATATCCTGACATATTTGCAAATACTAGTCTAATTATTTTCTTCCAGTGACATAATTGTTTCTACAGTTACCCTGTGTTAAAAAAATTAGATTAGTTTAAATTGTGAACCTGTAGATTCTATATTGTGACTACTAATTGTGCACGTATAGGTATATTTACCATTTTAGTGTTAATAATAATAATCACATACTAATGTAATACCGAAGGCTTCCACGGCCGGAATCTATACTTACATTAGAATGTCTTCCGGGTTTGGACCGTGTCATATTTGCAACCGAAGCTGCCAACGTTTCGCCCACTTTCGTAAGGGGCTTCATCAGGGCGTGAGATAAATCGCTAAACTCAAACAAGCAATCGAAATCTAACTAAGAACTTCTCAAAAGTTAGGTTATCCACTTGTAAAACAAGCCATAACCTAAACTATGAAAAGGTAAGAAAGAAAACGATAACCTGAAAAAGCAAACGAAAATCTAACAAAGAACCACTACCGAGTTAGGTAATCAACTTGTGAACCAAGCCAGATTCTAAACTCCGTAGAAGTGTCCTAACTTTTGAGAAGTTCTTAGTTAGATTTCGATTGCTTGTTTGAGTTTTGCGATTTATCTCACGCCCTGATGAAGCCCCTTACGAAAGTGGGCGAAACGTTGGCAGCTTCGGTTGCAAATATGACACGGTCCAAACCCGGAAGACATTCTAATGTAAGTATAATCACATACTAAATGATAATTATTAGCTTGTACTTTTTAGGTTTTTATTTACTTTATTTTATATAAAAATTAGTATAGTATCAAGTTGACCACAGCATGTAAATAAATGGTTGCGAGTTTTCACGGTGAGACATGCATTACAGGTTTTGGTTTATTTAGTAAAAAGCTGGGATTGTAATAAAACATGAATAATCCCACAAATATTTTAGGGCAAAAATTATTTGCCGCAACTTATAGCGTTGTAAATTATGCGCATTCATGCATATGGGATTAATTGTTGATATTACTTTACTGTAAATATACTGATATTACTAATTCTCTATAGTTGCAAACGCGGTCACGCATTATGATTGATATATAGTGATGTCCATTCTAACAAATGATGATTTATAGATTCTGTAAACCAGTTCACATTAATAATACTCAAAATGTTTCGGGAAGAGATATAACGCTCTGTATAGATTACAGCTTTTTAGCTGAAAGTATCTTTTAACATAAAACGTAGAA
The DNA here is from genome assembly GCA_035610365.1 of Aquatica leii. Classification (NCBI taxonomy): domain Eukaryota; kingdom Metazoa; phylum Arthropoda; class Insecta; order Coleoptera; family Lampyridae; genus Aquatica; species Aquatica leii. The sequence goes on from CM069439.1 coordinate 36,197,725, forward strand.
TGCCTGAGCTTAAAGCTTTAAATGCAAAACCATTCTAAATTTTTTTTAAGTAAAATAAAACAATCGAGCATATTTCATTGACAAACGCAACATAAGAATAGAATCCAATAAAAGTTAACAAAAGCAGACCCCCAATCTTCTTGCGGCGGATGTGAAAGACGGTGGAAAGTCTCAGGGGCAATCAGACAATCACCAAATCACCATTTCAGATGTCAGTCAAGTTAACGGAAATACAAATGATGTTTCCGAAGCACGATAAACGAGAAGACATTCTGATAATAGCAAATTATTGTAGGCGTTATTTTTCACTATAGAAAATTGACCCCAACTCGTAAGGCAACAGGTTACTTTATTTTATTTTCTCGTAATTTTCTTAAATGATTGTTTCTGGGAATGACTTAAACAATTTTGATAATATTAGCAAGATGTTATTTTATAAACTGCTAATTGAAAATTAATTAAAAAAACTTCAGTATGAACTCTATATAAGAAATTAAGAGTGATGATCGTGCGTCGAAAAAGAATGTGAAGCGTGCGACAAAATCAGTAAACCGTTGATAAAACAAGAAGTAAAACTTTTTCAGTATGGTAGGCGTGAAACAGACCGTTGTGAATGTTAATAGACGGTGGAAGAACTCATTCTTAGCTCTTATTGCGTTAAAGGTTTTCAAATTTTAGAAATAGTATGAAATGATGCAGAGTTTTCGTGTCAACACGTTTATGTAATTTTACTTTTGCAGATTTCGCGTCAGCAATAATAATACGAGCGTCAGATAGGGATGATATAGTTATAGGACCCTTTATTTTCTGCAATATGCGCAACTCCAAAAATATCGCTGTTCAAACTCAAACGATTTCTGTTCGTTCAAAGTGGGTTTAGAACTTTGTTCCGTGCTTCAACTGTTGCATTGTGGTCAAGTGACGCTCGGTTACTTTGTGAGTCAAGTTCGTTTAAGCTTTTGTTTCTAAACAGAAGCTTTAATTTTGATTAACTGTATTAATCTTTCTCCTTCGCCAAATATCTTGTTTCTACCTCTCACCGCATAATAAGATTTATATCTCATTTATCAAACTAACGTACTATTATACAGAGCAATTAACATTTCAGTTGTTTTAGACATCGTATGTGGTTTCCATATTATTTCTTGTACACACAGTCATTTAAAGTTATTCATATGGTATGTAAATACAAAGAACGACTTAATTAAAGAGCTGAATAATATTTACGCTGATTTTTCGAAGACACTCTAGAAAATCAGAGTCGTCGATTATTTTGGCCGCATTATAAAAGGTTAGAAAACAATATGAAACAAATCTTCTATTGATTGTGATCTCTCCTTGTTTCCCCGATGCGGCTTGTACTACTTTATTGAAACTGGCAGCGGACTGGAACGCATAAGCAGGGGTTGCAGCAGTGGTCAGCATCGTGCAGTGTAAAATACACATGTGACGCGTGTTCGACAAATCAATAGCACTGGCGTTCCTAGTTTTGACCACATTTCCGTGCATTATCCCTCGTCATTATTTCTTACGCCACTTTGCATTCGAAATAGAAAAAAAGGTGTCGTTATTATGGCGACATTTAAAATACAAATTGCTATAGAGATGTCATAAAATCAATTGGTCCTTCCAATTCCCCGTGTCACTGTAACCTCATCGTGCCGCGCGGAACTAAATTAAAACAAGTTTCAAAGGCTCGTTTTTCATCCTTCTAATTAAAGTGTCAGACACACATATTTTACAATTCGCCAACAGTTGCCATTGCTGGACCCGTTCGCTAAGTTTTATTTTCGTTGCCTCGGCTCTATTATTTCTACAACCCTTTCTCTTGACCGGTGTTAGTTTAACACCGCTTGGACGCCTGCACTTGTATTTCTCTTCGCTTTTAGTGCGACTACCCTTGTTCTCAAATAGTAATTACGCTAAAATGGAAATAGTTACATTCGCATTAAAACTTTTTTAATAACAGACTTTATAATTAAAAGAGAAGCTCCACGATGTTCATTACATTAATACTGACGGTTAATTACTAGGAATTTGTTAAAAGAAAAACTGCGTAGGTATTCTTAAACGCAATAAATATCCGGCGCAGTTTCGTCTAATATTTATCGAATTTGGGGTGGACTTGTAATTAGCGAGTTTTAATGATGTCTCGCTGCTGTATTACGTTTTTAAACAAGTTTAGCTGACTGCAGCGTCGCAACTTAGCTCGTATTTTAGAGCCGGTCACAACTAGCGCACCTGACGCTGTACCACATTTCACGGCAATGGCGCTATAAGCTTGATCTCGTGGTGCGACAACGGACGTGCGCTTTATATAAATGGCTTATAACGACCTAGCACTCATAAAACACGAACAACACATGAATAACAGTGAGAACAATTTCAAAATTATCTTCATGCGAATGTGGTAGATCTATTGACTTTTCAAAACGCATGATTTGCTCAATGCGATATTTAACGCGGTTGGATAAAAATGAGTTGTTGAAATAACTGCGTCTGGGGAAGGTTACAGGCGTGCTTTGCTCGCAAAGACGCTCATTAAGACATGCAAATGAGCCCCATTTCAATTCTTAGGGCATTTACAGAGTGGATTGCGCTAGGCAAAGCCGCAGATGGTAACGAAAGCTTTATCGGTTCGTCTGCGACGTTAAACCAATTTATGGGTTTATTAGGGCATGTTTAATAATCAAAAATTTCGGTTTTAACTGTCGTTAAATAATTTTAAGTTTGGTAACCACGAAGTTAGTTTTGAGCAATTTTAACTTCCAAAGATTGGAAAGCACTTCAGTAGCTGCATTGCTTCGAGCATTACGTGCGCGAACTTGCTTTCATTTAATTTAACTGTAATGAGTCGTGGTGCGACTACGGCGTCGTATATGCCGCCAAATTTAGACGCCAGCTCGCGGCTGCTAGCTCAATCCATCGAATAAGGACATGCACTTCAGTGAACAGTCGCACTTCAGTTCATTATCTATTTAAAGAAAATTGTCAAAGTTTTTCTTTGCGCGAAGTATTTTTCTTTTTCAAAAACAATATTTCATTTTGTTAGAGAATTCATTCCAATATAGAGTTTTCCAAAACTGATCAAAACAATTTTAAAAGGTGCTTAATTTGTATTTTTATTAAATATAATGCGTTGCGTATATTAGCGGAAAAGGATGCTAAGAGAAAATAATGTCGCTAATTAATAGGAGCGACTTGTTTCATAGCGCCTCTGGCTTCATATCTATCTCCCCCGAGGGCCATTGCAAGCCCGCCAGCCTAAACCAACTGTGTAAGTGAATTAAAATATTTATTAAGGAATTCACATATACACGTCTCTAGAGATCCATGGTTAATTAGCGAGCTACCGTCTTAGATACTACGTGAATAATTAAAGTTTACATTAGAGCGACTATTTATATGTATATAGCGCAATACTATCTTTCTAAATGCAAATAAAAATTTTAAATGCAATCAAAATTTCTAATATCTCGTGTTTTTTTTTACAAAGTATTTATTTTAATATCTTTAATTTTTTTTATCGTCTTAAACTTAATTTAGTTTTTTTTTGTTTAAAAAATTAGTTTAAATATACTCTATTACATAGAAATTGCAACACCAAGAAGGGGCGAAAATTTTGTGACCAATATTGGCAGGAACGTTCAGCTACTCAGAGGTAGTAAATGACTGAAATTTTATTCAAATGAATCAAGTGGTAATGACGCATCTGACGTTTTTTCGTTTCTACTACTTTATTATCTTGTGTATTTTGTACGAGTCTTGATTAATATTAATATTGTTATCTTTATTTTACGGAGGTTGTTCTCCGGTCGTGTCCGGGTCATCCTGGTTCAGCCCTTGAGTGGAGAGAGACTGGATCACTGAATAGGGTTAAGTACAGTTTATCTCCAGGTTACTACTATAAATAGCAGTTAAATGCTAGAATAAAAATAATACACGCACCAGTTTTTTTCTAGTTAGGGCTAGAGTATAACTCTATTTTGATATGTAAAAACATGTGTGTAATGCTAAAATATAACAAATGTGGTATATGTCGATTGTGTAAAACAACAAACAAATTAGTTTTTTGGGAGACAGACCGACCAGTTCTCCTCTAAGGCTGCTCCATCTTGGATAGGCAAAAATCATGTGCCCTGGGTCTTCCACGGCCCCGCAGTGTATGCACTCGGGGTTCACCTTTCTCTGGATGCCGTTCAGATATATGACAAATCAGCCGTGTTCCGTAAGAACCTGGGCAGTGTGGTAGTTGATGAACCTGTGGGTTTACCTTCTCTTCTGTCTGCTCTGCTATCTGCTTTACAATTCGGCCATAGGCTTGGCGAAACGGTTTATCGTCTCTTTCTGTCTAGTGCCATCAAGTGCCAGGGTATAGTTCCTGCTAGTAATTGAACTACCTTTGTGGCAACCGTTCTGCACGCCAAAATTATACGTATGCAAACTGTCCTTTGTGTACTGTTGACTATACCCTTTTTTAAGTGAGGGGTAATCTTCATGGACACTTTCGCTTGGTATCCACGACAAGAGTATTGTAGGACTAACGCCGGTATCATACTGCGCGCCTCTACCCACTAAAACCCAACTTATTCGACGTGCACTCCTTGTCTTGGTTTGCTCGGTAAATAAACGCTAGTCGTTTTTATACTTTGCTCGTCGATTTTTTTTTGCATTATTTCTCTGCAAACTTGCTTGAAGATTTGCCAATTTGGTTTGCATCCTGTTAAGAATCCTTCTAGATTATCCTAGTTAATGTCTTTTGGTAATTTTCTCCTTGCTTGCTCCATTTGGTATAATAGAATAACGTGTGTTCCGCGATGTCTACGTCTGCAGCGCAATATAAACAGTTTTTCTATTTAGGGTTATTGATTTTTCTGGCGTAAGCCCCAAACTGACCGTACCCTGTTGACATTTGGAAAGTGTAATACGTCGAATTGATGTGTCGGCTTTCGTATCATCTTTTCACGTCCTTAATTAAAGTCTTGGTTCATGTCTTTTTACTTTGTTTGTTGACTATACTCTGGTACTTGCTCATCTTTATCGTTCCTGTTCACACCGGGGCTGCGTATAGGATCGTAAAGGTTACGACCGCCGACGTCTTTTTCTTCTACATTGACAGATTTTTGTGTTGGGCAGGAGCCGTACTATGGCCAACGCCGTTATCGTAGTTTTGGCTGCGGTTATTTCCACATGGTGGTTATAAATAATGTGTTTATCCATGTGGACTTTAAGGTGTTTTAGGTTTTTACCGAGTGCGATGACGAACTCTCGTAGTCTGAACTGGACAGCACCAATTTTTTCTCTGCTCTTGAAGACAACGGTTTGTCTTTACTACGAGCTTGCCTGTTTTTCTAGCACTGGTAACTAAAGCGAGGTCATCGGCAAACGTTATTACATAGACTCTCACCATCAGTTTGAGGTCAAGTATTTTGTCGAATGTGGTGTTCCACAGAGTCGGCTCCAACACCGAGTCTTGAGAGACTCCACAGGTTACCTAGATTTCCTCAGCGCTATCTGCATTTTCTGTCTTTAAGGTAATTACTTATGAGGGTTACTACGTAGCTTTTGATTACTTTGGTTTTAAACGCGTCTATGCAAACCGGCTACGCCAACGAGTTAAACGCGTTTTAAACGTTCAACGTTATTATGGCGCATAACTTTCTGGTTCTCCAGGTGCCTTTTTTTGGTTTCTGTAGCCCATCGGTCGATTGACTCTATGGCGTTCATTGTCGACCTGCTTTTTCTAAATCCTTATTGTTTGTCGGATAAGCCGCCTAGTTTGGGGATGTTGGTTTGTAGCCTGGCAAGTATAAGGTGTTCATACAGTTTGGCCGTAGTATTCAGCAAGCACTACGGCCTGTAGGATCTTGGGTCTTTGGCGAAAAGTTTTCCTTTGTCTAGTAGCGCTAAGTTTGCTCTTTTCCACTCTTTTGGAAAGTTTTGCCGTAGCAAAAGCGCATTTAACAAGAGTGCCAGCTTGTCAAGGTATTTTCTGGCAACTACCGCAATTGCTTCTGGAGGTATACAGTCGGGTCCGGACGTTTTCTTTTTGTTTATCTTCCTAGCCGTTACGACGATTTTATTTACGCTGAATGTAGGTAGCAGGACAGTGTCTACTGGAGACAAAACCATTTCTAGGTTATATGGGAATAAATTTCTAGCCATTTCTTCCATCGCTTCTAATTTGATCGGGGCTTTAGGTCGACCAACCTTAAGCCTCTTTGTTGCTATTTGGTACCCTACTCTACGGTTTTCACATAGCTCCATTCTTTTTGAAATCACTTTTCTTTTTCCTCTATTGGTGTGTGGCTAGCGTGAGTTTTGTATTTTGTTTCTTATTTTTTTACCTGCAATACGCCTGATTCGCTAACACTAATTCTAAAATTTGACTTGTTTTCCGCTTCATCAATATATACCAGTGCTAGTTTGGCCTTGGGCATGTTGGCGTCACAAACTTTTTTCATAAATATCTTTTTCTTTTGAAATAATTTTTGAACAATCGCGCGTTACCCGTTCAAAGGTTTCAAGTAATTTTTTTGCGTCTAGTTTGTGAGTTTTCTATGGTAATTGGTTGCTGCGGTTGACTGAGGTGAGTTGACCACATATATAGAATTGGATGTATCTATGGTCGCTTAAGGTTTTATTTTCTAAAACTACTCAGTTCACGATTTTTTGTGCTGCTATTTCATTAGCTATGGTTAAGTCTACGATAGACGATCTGTTGTTTATGGAGAAAGTGGGTTACTATGCCGTAGCTGACCATCTACTCAGTTAGTAGGCGGCCTCTCGTATCCTCTTTGTTTGTACGCCATTTCTGAGACTTGCCGTTTGTTGCCAGTTATTATGGTCGGATTTTTGTATTTACGTATCAGTGTCTCAATGTTGCCTAATACCTTTTGGTAGTGCTCAAGTGGCTGGTTGGGGGAAATGTAACACGAGTAAATCCAATAATGTTCTACTTCTATAGCCACAGCCCCACTTGTGGTTTCAGTTTGTAGCACTGTTACTTTGTCCTCAAATATCGTTACAGTTGCGTTTTCTTCTGCATCCATTCTCTATCCGGCGACTTTCGCTTTAATCACATTGGGTTCAGTGACCATTACTTTTTGCACAGCCGTGGCACACAATATGTGGTGCGCCGTCTTTCGCCTGTGCAGGTTGACCTGGATTACTTTAATGGTTATGTTATCTGCCATTGTTTTAATTAACAAGTATGACGTCTCTACTTACGGTTGTTTGTTTATTTGGTTGTTTATTGTATTTAGGAGAAGACTTCGTTCATATACTGTGACCTGTTGATTTACCAAGTGTTTAGGTGGCTTTTTTTCCACAGTTGAAGCAACACCCTTTTTAATCAACCACTTTACAGTTTTTTGCATTGTGATTTACGCCCTAGCATTTGCTACGTTTCTCATCGGGTCTACTTTTCAGTAATTGGCAAGGGATTATGGTTATTAGGACTCTCTTTGCCTCAAATAGTTTGAATCCTATTGACTTTGTCGTTATTGCCATAGCACTTTGCATTTCTTTGGTGCTGGGGCGCATTTTCCCCATTCGTATGATCTTCTTGTCGGTAATTCTAGCGCGGATGAGAGTATCTTGTACTTTGTTAACTGTCGTGACCTCATCTATGTTTTTTTCTTGTTTTTGCTTGGAATGTGTGGTGTGTTTCCTCCACATATTATCACTTTAATGTCAACTTCCTTAAATGCGGACTTTGCCAACTTCCCGGCTGGACGAGCACTCAACCACTATATATTTGACAACCGCAAATAGTTATCTCTTGTGGTTCTTTTGTTTAACGTGTTTTGAAAGTGTGATTATGCTTTGAGTGGGACAGTGGGAAAATTACCGCCAATTAAGCGAATTCGACAGGGGCCGAATTGCTGGAAAATGGTTTTTCGTACAGAGAAATTGCAAATTGTCTTGACCGGAACCAATCCACTATCTTGTGCTGTTATCAAGCGTAGACTAGGGAAGGTTAGAATTGTCGTAGACAAAGAACTGGGGGACGAAAACAAACAAATGAGGTGCAGAATCGTCATCTTTGACTTATGACAATAAGACACCGATTTTCCAGTACCAGATTAATCACCGATTAATGATTAGGTAATGAAAGTCGTTTTGTAACTTTTTGAACAGTTTCTGTTGAATTATAAGTTTCAGATTGCAATCCTATCGTCTACATCTTGTGCTACCACTGACTGCTCAACACCGACATCAACGTTTGTAGTGCTGTAAGCTGCGACTCCAATAGAATCTGGAATGGCATAGAATAGTTTTCAGTGTTGAATCTTGATTCTGTTTGGGGATGCATGATGGTCGTACAAGAGTCAGACGTAGATATGGGGAACGGCGCAATGTTTAACTTTCTGTTGAGCGGCATATGCACCACACTGTAAGGACTGTGCCTCGTTTGGTATTCATCCAAAGTAATATGAACGCCCGACGTTTGAGACCCATTTTTTCAGCAGGATCATGTCCGCTCCCACATAGCAAGACACTCTATAAACTGATTCAAAAAGGCCAATGTTAATTTTTACCATGGCCACCTAGATCTTCCGACATTTCGAATGTTCTTTGAAATGTTATCATTAGTTACTACCTCTGAGTACCTAAACCTTTCTGTCGAGTTCGGTCACAAAATTCCCGCCGGTTTTTGGTGTGGCAATTTTAATGTTACAGAATATACATTTTCTAAATATATTTAAAAACAAAATAATAGTTGTAAGCAGTCACTAGAATATAATGAATTTTTGAACCTGATAAAACTGATTTTACTAAAAGAATGATGGTTTATCTGCATTGACGGAATTAAAGCAAATCTCAATTTAGTTGGCCCTCTCAGGTAAATGACGACTACAGCCATTTTGGTTTTTAATAATTTAAAATTATTATAGTTAGTCTGGTAGATTCAAGGTATTCCTGTTCAAGCCCGTGGAAAGAGTAAGTCTTCTGGAATGTGTCGCAAATTCAATAGACCAATCCAGCTAATATAATTACTCTGGTATTGATGACTTCCAGGATTTGTGTTACTTGATTCAAACTTTGCACAGCTGCGGATACCGCAAACTATTGCTGATCGTAGCAGATGACTTGTATCTTGTTGTGTCTCTTATTTTTGATTATCTTGTTGTAACTGTATTCCGTAATTGTATCTATTTTTTTATTAACTATTAAATGTTAAGCATTAGTAATTTTGTTATGCATTACTACTTGTATTAGCTTTTTGCTAACATGAGTTTATTTGACAATCAATTAATAACAGTATCCTTAATTGTTTTAAACGTAGTCAAGACCAGATTTTGGCAAACACACGTAGTTGGATATAAGCTTACATATTACGCAATTTTTGAGAACAACATTTTGAATGTAGCTGTCATCCAGCTACCTCCTTTAAGGAGCTTTGGTGTGGTAAGTTTTCCAATTTTTACTTATTTAAACATTCACTATGAATTTATTTTTTAATTACTGTATGGTTTGCGACTTCGAGTCGACTTTGCTTTATAAGTTTATGGCAGAGGTTCCCAAACTTTTTTGTGTCGTAGACCCCTTGTCATGTTTTTTGGTTTTGGGTAGACCCTCTACTTACCTGATATTGATTTTTTGTAAATTTCTAACTGAAGTAAAGTTTAGTGTTAAAAACTTAAAGTAAAAACACATGTTAAGTTTTATACATTTATTAATTGAATTTAAATTAAAACTACTCAAAATAAAATTTTGTATCTGTTATATAAAATATACGTAACATTAAATAAACTAAGCAATAAGTAAATGTTTTTAGTGAGAAGGATGAACCTAATGCTTTAATAATAAATCATCAACATTTGGCGTCAATTTTGTAATGTTTAATCTTAAATCTTCTCGGTTAATGATATCCAGTTTGATTCTTTTTTTCGTTAGGAGATTGGTAACAGCGCTGAACCCCCTTTCCACTAGGTATGACGATGGAAAGGAAATTAAAAATTTTCTCGTTATATTCCATAATACGCGATAAGTAACGGGTATGTTGTTTTGCAGCCAGAATTGCTGATATCCGGTTTTAAACTGAACCTTAAGGTTTTTGTTTGTACTTAGTTCAGTCAGTTCCTCTTATATTATGACATTCGTTTCTTTTATGTCACCATATGGGTTAATTATCCACGGTGGTATTACCATAGTCAAAACATCCTCAAACCTTGTTTCAAAATCTGAATAGAGGGCATTTAAATGTTGAACGTAGGTTGAAACGCCGTTTTTCTGGCAGTTTGTCTGTGACAAATTGGGGAACTGGGAAAATTCGCTCCGTTCAATATTTTGCTTCATTAGTCTAACTCTGGTAAGAAACGCTGATTGCTTCGGATTCGGTTTACTGCAGCAATAACTAGTTGAAGAGATACATGCAATCTAACACTCAAATTTTTAGTAACTGAATGTTGTCGATGGATGACGCAATGTATTACTAACACCCCTGACACATTATGTTATAAATAGCTTATAAATCCACTATAACGTCCAACTATGGCAGGTGCTCCATCTGTAGCTACTGATATTATATTGGATAAAAGGATTGCTTTTTCGATGAAGTAATCCTTTAAAACATGAAATATTGATTTACCTTTGATGTCGGTTGTCAAACTTCTTGCGAAAAGCAGTTCTTCGTAGATTTCTTGATTCATAATAAAACGAACATATGCCAATAATAATACCAGGTAAAGTTGACTCGTCCAGTTGTATAGAGAAATGGGTCGTTTGCAAATAATTACACAAGAAGCTTTCAATATCAGAACTTATTTCATCATTACGTCTTTCAAAACGTATTGTTGCTTAAGGGAATTCTTTTAATGATATCAGATGCAGGTTTGTGTAATACAGTTTTTAAAACCTCTTCAACGGTTGGCAAAATTAACTTCTCTCCGATAGTATGCGGTTTTCCGGATTTTGCTATAAGTAGTGCGATATTGTAAGACGTCCGCAAACCATCATCGTTTCTTTGTGACGTCGAAACGCACATTCTATCCAGCGTGAGTCTCTTCTGAAGTTTATCTTTGAGTGTTTGAAAGTATTTAAAATCTTTATCTGTTTTATCAGGGTGACATCTTTTCAGATGATCCTGCAGCTTAGACGGTTTCATAGCGCCATTGCCTAAAAGTTTGTTGCATAAAAGGCACATAGGAAATTGTTTGTCCGACGATGATGGAATGAAGCCAAGTTTCAAATAATCAACACTGTACTGTCTACATTTTTTTTTAGATTCGGACATGGCATCAGTCATCTGTAGGCAAAATTAATCTATTTAAAGAAGACATAGTGTACAGCAGCTGTATATTAAAAAATCCAAGTCAAATTTAAATTGTATGGTCTTAGATTTTATTGCAGGCATAGGCGTAGAGCCATTATAAATGAATGTGAAAAGAGGAATGTTATGAATGTTACTTAAGGTTTTGATATAATGGAACTTCAAGGAAATTTGAAAGTAACATGTCAAAAAATGTTAAAATAAAATTTTATACAACGAATAATAATAACAAATTGTTATGCGATTTATCTCTACGTACATTCGACTGTCATGTGTAAAAATTCACTGGTTCCACTTTAGCAATAATACAAAATTTAAATTTTAATATAGAGAAGTATGTACAGTGCAATATCCATAATCCGAACTTCCGTAATCCGAACATTCCAGTAATCCGACCTGGCCCACAGTGTAATGACCAATGAACAAAAGTACAATTTTTAAATTTTTTTTTGTGAAGTTATTTGGTAAGATATATGTATTTATATAAGAATAATAAATGCCTAGCAAGGTCCTAAATAAGTAAATATTGCCACACACACATATTTATTTATGTGACTGGCCAAAATATGTAGTTTAATTCCAAAATAATTTTTTTAATGTTTTCTATATGTAAACATTTAAATTCTATAAAAAAAAACAAACAAATGAAAGCGTCTATTGGAAATTCTTTAAAAAACACGCAGCTGTACAGTTGTGGATTTCTTATTTTATCTTTCAAAGTGGTAACATATTGTATGTTAATAATAAAATACATACGTAATATGTGTGTACAGTTGTCTTTTTTTAGATTTTTCCGAAAACATTCCATAATCCGAACATCTCCTTGCAGCAATTAGTTGGGATTACGGAGATTGCACTGTAATTATAATAACGATTGCTAAAACTTTGAAAAATAAACTATTGAGGAGTACTCGTCTAATTTTGCATGATTTGAATATTAAACTACTAATAACTGAAGTCATGATTGGCGTAATTTATCTATTTTTGCTAACTACGAGTACAAAACTAAAAATTCAAAATGTATTGCGACGACAAAGCGAATGCCTACATCCTACAACTTACACAATTTTATAAACATATATAATAAATTTTTGACTTCATAGGTACTTTTATAAATAATGTATATGGCTTTATATTATAAGATAGTATAAGGTAAGTAAATAGGTATGTTGAGATCTACTATCGTGGACCCCCATTTTCATTTTATGGACCCTCAATTTTTTTTTCGCTGACGTAGACCCCTTGCAGGTTTTCATAGACCCCTGGGGGTTGAAATAGACCACTTTGGGAATCACTGATTTATGGCGATATCAATTATTACCGGTGATTCAAATTTTGTATTGTCGTGTTAAAATTTATCGACTGAGTTAGCGTATGTAATCAGTATTTTTTTCCTATTTTGCTGGTTATTAACACGTTGACTGCCACGCCTTTTCGAGAAAATGGTTCTGGGACGCCACGGCATTATATCTGAAATATTGAGTCAAAATATGCCGAAACCATTATTTCCTACATTTTGTAAATGCTTACGAGATATCTCGTGATCAGCCGTCTCGGAACGGAATTTCTGTTGTGGCGCCCAATCACGTGATAACTCGGGTAGATTCGTTAGACAGAATAACGTTCTTGCGCACGCTTCACCTATTTAGTAAATGTTAGATTGTGGCAGTGAGTGCACGTGCATGTTTTACGAACTTTTATTTTCGATTTTGTGATAGTTTCTTTTTGCAAAAATGTCCAGAAAGCGAAGTTTGAAGCCAAAAGAACTCCAACAATATGCGGAAATGAACGAAGACGAAAGGGAAGATTTCCTACGTGATAATTCAGATGACGATGTAGATTATGAATTGTCAAGCGAAGAAAGTTCAAAAAGTGAAGAGAGTGATCAGGACCTTGTGCGACAAAGGCCTAGTGTTGAAATAGAGCAATCTGCTGTGACTCCAGACCCACAATTTACCAGCGAAGAAGATTGGGTTGACGTTGAAGATGATGCACCAAACTTAGATTTGTTGGTACAGAACGTTGGTTTACAACATCAAGGTCCACTGACCATAAAGTTTCTAGTAAACTTATTTTTTTTTATGAGTTTTTAGGCATGTTAGTTGAATAAACAAATCTGTATGCCTATCAAGAAATTAACAAAAATCCGCTTACAAGGTCTTCTAGAATAAATAGATGGGTTGAAACTAACGCAAATGAATTGCCCGTATTTATTGGTCTTCTTTTGCACATGGGCCCATGCACTCTTCCATCAATTGAGCGTTACTGGTCGCAAAATATTATGTATAAAATGCCATTTTGGGGTTTAGTAATGAGTCGAAATAGATTTCAATTATTGCTGCGTTTTTTGCACTTCTCTGACAACTCTAAGAACGCAGACGATCGATTGTTCAAAATTAGGCCTATTCTCAATCATTTCAACAAATTAATAGAAGACCATTATGTCCCAGACAAAAACATATACATTGATGAATCAATGGTCTTATGGCGCGTCAGGTTATTGTTCCGCCAATATATAAAAAATAATAAGCATAAATACGGGATAAAACTTAACGAATTGTGCGAATCCAACGGAATGGTTCTAAAAATAAGAATATATTGCGGAAAATTAGAAGTCAACGACAGTGATATTGGGCATGCCGCGACGGTCGTCTTAGAACTTATGGAAAATTTGTTGGATAAGGGATATGTTCTTTACACAGACAATTTTTACAATTCAGTAGCCCTCACCAAACGCATGACATTTAGAGGAACATACATATGTGGCACTTTACGCAACAATCGTAAAGGAAATCCTCGAGATGTGGTCTCAAAAAAACTAAAAAAAGGCGAGTGTGTGTGGAAAAGACAAAACTCTGTAGTCGTGTGTAAGTAGAAAGATAAGCGCGAAGTGTTAATAATTTTAAACATGCATAAGGCAGAAATGATCGAAGTCCGTAATAGAAATGGAAAAATAACTTTAAAACCCAACATCATCAAGGATTATAACGCTGGAATGTCAGGTATTGACCAATCGGATCAAATGCTTAGTTACTATAGCGCTCTAAGGAAAACCATTACGTGAAAAATTGCTTTGCACATTTTCAAAATATATATACACAACGCACACTTGCTCTATCGCAAGTCCACAGATAATAAAATAAAATCTTTAAAATTTTGAGAGATGTTTACTTCCACCCTTATTGGGAACAACATGCCAAAAACCAATCCACAACCAAAACAAAACTTTCATTATTTAGAAAGTATACCACCGACTGAACGAAAACAACGACCAACGAGGGCCTGTCGCGTCTGCACTACGCACAATCGTCGTCGAGAAAGACGTTATTTCTGTGCTGCATGTGAAGAGAAGCCTCCTTTATGTGTACAACAATGTTTCAAAGACTATCATAATAATTAGAAATGCAAGTATACTTTTTCTTGGATACTTGGTTAGTTTTTTGTCATTTTCAAGTTTTCAGTTTTCGTTGTGTTGCCACACCAATGAACAATAAATAAATTTGTTTTCTGACGCCGCCTTATTATTTACTAACTTTTTACAGGTGCCCAGAATGTAAAATTTCTATGATTTAACCACGAGACAACTCGTGCTTGGCGATACAAAGAAGACCTGCGAAAACGAGATAACTCGTGGTAGGCGTCTAATACAGTCGGTCAATCCCGATTTATCTCGTGCTTGGCAGTCAACGTGTTAAATCCTGTAAAGTACTATTATATTAATACAATTTTGCATTCTGGATAATTCCCGTGTTGTCGTTCTTACACAAGCTAAGTTTTTGTCACACGTCACAGTGGATATCGTCAGAGCCCGGAAAAAGACAAACAAAAAAAGCAAACTTGCAAAACGCAGTTTATTCCAGGCTTTGAAGATGTTCACTGCGACGTGTGACGAAAGCTCAGTTTATGAACAGTTTTATACAGGGGATTTATACTGAATGGATAATTGTGATACTGTTTTTAATTATTTCCAATTGATATCAAAATGTATACAAAAATGTTTAATTTTACTAAATTATGTCAGAATAAACAATTTAATTTATTTACACTTTGACATTTATTTTTTTATCATGAGAAAGTTGAAATGCAAAGTGTTTGTGAGATTTATCTGAATCTACTTTTTTAAACGTTCAGCGTAAACTGCTTTAGTTTTAGAGCAACAATAAACATACAACAAAAAGTTAAAACAAAACTCTCTAAAGAAACTATTATTGACCAAAGTTTTTGAACGACAAGTAACTTCAAAAGTTTTGTTACGACTTGTAGCATATTCAATTTACAGTTGGGTAAATCGTTTGCTTAGCAATAAAATGTTTCACATTTTTACAATATCTTAGTTTTGCTAATAAAATAAAAAGATAGAAATAATAATAACATTAATAGAAACTGTTTATTTAAGATGGAACGAATTATACTATGTGTATAATAAAAAGTTGGAGCAGTCAAGAAAAAGGATTGCTTAGGGGTTAAGTATAACACAGTTGAAGCATACATGTTAATATAAGATCTCTCTTTTGTCACCATTAACTGAAACATAGAATGACAAAGGAGGTGCAGAATAGCGGAATATACGCTTCTAGTCTTAAACAAACATTGGGGAAATTGCTACTACCATCTAGAGAAAGCTGATCGAATACAGCTTGTTCACGAAAGCTGTTTTAATACATCGCTGTACATGTAGAAGCAAAAATGTTTTAAGCGCATGTAAACATGAATAAAAAATTAAATTTTACATATTAAAAATTGTTTTTTAAACCAATAATAGAAATAATAATTATTTTGATACTAAATACTTTTGCATCAAAGTAGATATAATGTAAAATAACTAGCTCAATAAAAACAAATTGCAGTAATGGTAAATTTACTTTACCAGCTACTGATTAAACTTAATTTTATGCGTCTGTGAGGAAAACTGGCGTTGTGACGACCCTCTTAATAACGTCTCTACATTAACTATCAATTCCAAGCAATTTAAATTTTAAAACCATTAAAAATTAGTTTTATTGTGATAAAAAAAGACAAAATGGTTTTCTACGTTTTATACACGAACTTAACCTTTGTGTAAAAATGCATGGCAACTATGAAAAAAGAAGTAAATGAATTATTGGATTCTATACATAACTTACAAGAAGAATAAAAACTATGAACAATAATTTATATTACTAATGCAAATAAAGGGAATGAAATAAAAAAAAAACTAATTATTATTACAAAAGAAAATTAGTAAAACTGTTAAAAGAAGCAAATATGTATTATGTATTATATACACTCAACTAAACAAAAAACGGGACATCAGCAGTGTAAACTAGGCTTCGTAGTGTATGCGATTGGGAATCATTTGTTGCCGTTTGCCATGCTACTCAAACAATTTAAATTAGAGAAATCATAAACATTGACAATACCAGAAGGTTAAATTTTTTATCTGCAAAAACTAAAAAATCAATATATTTTTATTTTTGAATGATTTGGAACAGTAAATTGCGTTTCAGTAGAATTCAGGTTTCAACGAGTTGTATTCGTAATACAATTTTCCATTCTGGATAATTCCCGTGTTGTCGTTATCACATAAACTGATTGATTATTTGATTTTCTTCTTTTTCTAAACTGGGTCAACTCTTAAATCTGGTGAAGGACGTTATTCTCTTTCAATCTGACGGCGTTTATAGCATTCCTTGGTCTTGTAGTCGTGCATTCATAGAAGAAACGAGTAGAAGCGCAGGAATTCGTATCAAGAAGCTTCAAAAGTGTAGTCGTCTTAAACAATCTTCAAAGTCAGCGGTGGCGAAACACGTGCTAGAAACGTTTCATATAAGATTTTCGCTAATGTTTCTAATTACTATCAGCGAAAAATTAGAGAATTCATTGAAATAATTAAAAATCCTGTTATTATTAACCGAGATTCTAGTTTTCCTTTACTGGAGATTTGGAAACCAGTTTTATCGATCGGACGTCGGTCTATTAAAGCGAGACTTCACGGCTTAATCAATCTGTTTGTTCAGGGCAAACGGGAATTATCCACAATGGAAAATTGTATTACAAATGCAACCCGTGGTAACCTGAATTCTACTACAACATTTATATCGTCCACAACATCTACTTTAAGCACAATAACAATAATAAGGATCTTAACTACAATATCGACATTAACAACAATAACACACAATGACACTTTAAGAATTTCTGATTTTTGAGTTCATAACGTTCTTAGTAAACTTTTAACAGCTGGTAAATGTGACCCGTAAAGATATTTGTTCAGTAACTTCAATTTAATAAAAGCTTGTCACTACTGGAAGTTGAATATTGAACACATTACTGAAAAGTGAATATATCGGGCCATAGTCTCACGTGTAGTTTATATTGTCGACATACCAGGTTTGACAATAGAGAAACTTATTTCTATTCACACTAGAAGAACGAAAACTGGCATTAACTAAGAAAAATGAGTAGTGTCAAAAATACATGATGAGCTTTTGTTCACAATTTTGTTCTTGCTGCCAAATTTTTAATAAATATTGTTTTTATTAATTAATACTTGACTAGTGATATTTCTAAAGTTTTTTTAAATTATTTTTATTATTTTTATATTTTAATGTACACTTGTTTTGAAAAAAATCGATACAAACTTTTTGTGACAAACAGAAAATTTATTGGTGTAAACGGGGTTTGACTGTCGGAACCGCCCGTTTTCCTGTAGGTAGTCCTACCCAACGCAGCAGGTGCCAATACCTGAATCAAGAACATTAAAATAAACCACGAAAAAAAAACTTGTCTATTTTAATTTAATTTAATTTTTTGAAAAGTAATGAGCAAATGCTGTTATAGAAGAATTCTGGAAACCATTAGGTCAAATTGTATTTCTTAATGAAAACATTAAATTTTTATTTGTTTGTCGGTCTTGTTAGATTGAATAAAATTGAATCTAAGAATGCGTATGACCGTTATTAATATTCTAACCGTGTGGGTATATGTTGGAGATTATTAAGGAAGCAGTGTGTGGGTAAAATAAACTTTATTCTTTATATATTAAAAGGCGTTAAACAGAAATAACACGAGTGAATATTACATCAACAATCAGACGCCATAACATACTCTAATCTACACCTACTGCTGTGGCTGTGTCTCTGGTACCATACAAAATACAAAAACATTCCTCCAACACTCCCGCTGTTTGAGTGTTTTGTATATTTAAGTTCTCACACAAAAGGTTAAATTTGTCTCGAGGTACTGCTTTAGTCAATATATCAGCGTTTTGCATTTCACTAGCTATATATTTAAGATTTACTTCCTTGTCTTGTATCTTATCTCTAATAAAGTGATATCTGATATCAATGTGTTTGGTACGTTTGTGGAACTCGGGATTTTTGGTCAGACGTACTCTGATTGTCAACAAGTAGAGTAGTCGCATCTAAACAGGTATGCTTCACATCAGCAAGCAATTTTCTTAGCCAAATGACTTCTTTTGTGGCAGTACAAGCCGCAACATATTCGGCTTCAGTAGTACTTAAGGTTACTACTGTTTGCCTATGTGAAGACCAGATTACTGGTGCACCTGCTAATACAAAAACATAGCCAGTAGTGGACCTTCTGGTATCTACGTCTCTGGCATAGTCTGAGTCACTATAGCCTATTAGTTTAAGTCCACTCCCGCTGCTTTTATACAGTATTCCTACATTGAGAGTTCCTTTGATATATTTAATAATACGCTTAACCGCTGCCCAGTGATTATCATTGTGATATCTACTTACAGTATTAACTGCAAAGGAGATATCTGGTCGTGAGACAGTCGCTAGAAACATTAGACATCCGACAGCCTCTCGATAAGGTACATTCTGTGAGGACTTATCACTCTTATTACTTTGCAAAATTGTATGTGGGTCAGCAAGTATGCATATTGGTTTAGCTTCGGACATTCCTAATCCAGTGAGTATTCTATTTGCATATGAGCTCTGATGTATAAAGACTGATTTGGTAATTCTGTCTTTCTCAATTTGGAGTCTACAAAAAACATTTGACTTGATAATTTTTACTTCAAACGTATTACTCATAACTTTTATTATCAAGTCCAGTGTTTCCGTGGTTTTGGCTACTAGTGGCCCATCATCTACAAATAAAGCTAGAATAACAGGTAAGTTATTTACAGTTCCTAGAAAAATACATTTGTCAGCTTCTGATTCAACGAAATTAAATCTTTTCAAAAATCTCGAAAATGTTTGATTCCAGCACCGACGTGCTTGTTTTAGGCCGTACACAGATTTGTTTAACCTACACAAAAATTGCGCACCACTCACGTTCACGTCTTTAGGTACTTTCATGTATACTTTCTCATTTAACAGGCCATACAGAAAAGCAGTTTTAATATCAAATTTTATCATTTCTAGATCATCTTGAGCCACTATCGCTAACAGTACACGTAAAGAGTCATACCTTACTACTGGAAAGTAGGTTTCGAAGTGTCCAGGCCGGGTTTCTGCTGAAAGCCTTTTGCACAAAGTTTTGCTCTGAACCTTGTTATCTCTCCTGAGGTAGATCGTTGTATTTTGAATGCCCACTTGCAGTCTATGGCAGCTTGGTTATTTTCTTTAGGAATTACCGTCCAAGTTTGATTCTTCTCATGCGCCTCCGGTTTCTCACTTATAGATTTACTTCACTTGTTTGCTTCAAGACTTGCCAATGCTTCTTCGTACGTGAAAGGTTCGTCGATTTCAGCTACATCTGCATCTAATCTAATTGGTCTTCGAATTGAACTTCTATCCCTTAGTTCGTAGACTGGAACATCATTTTCAAGATGATTTTCTGCTTCATTCTCCATGTCGTTTGGTTCAGCGAATTCTTGTACATTTTCATCATCATCACACAGGACGGACACATCGAGTTTGCGATATTTATCTTCAGTCTTTGATAAATTGGCATTCTCCTCATCGAATATTGCATCCCGAACCTCTAGTATCTTAATGGTTTCAGGATCAAACAACCTATAATTGGTTGATTCACCCTGATAACCTACGAATACCAGCTTCTTCGCTTTTGCATTTAATTTTTATCTGAGCTGTTTTGGTACGTGCATATATGCATCTGAACCAAAAACTTTTATATGAGACAAACATGGTTTCTTATTCATCTAAATTTTGTATGGCGTGGCTCCTTTAGTTTGTTTGCTTTAAGTTCGATTCAAAATATAAACATCAGTGTTGACTGCTTCTGCCCAAAGGTAGTGTGGTAATTTCTTCGCATGTAACATAGATCTTGCGCTCTCGACAATGGTTTGATTTTCTCTCTCCGATTTCCCATTTTGTTGTGATGTATAGGGTGCGGTCACTTTGTGAACAATACCTCGAGATCCAAGAGAAGTAGTCATCTCTTTACAACAGTACTCGGTTCCACGGTCTGTTCGTAATACCTTTATGGAACGTCCAAATTTGTTGCTTGTAGTTTGCTCAAACCGCTTAAAGCACTCTATTACATCACACTTGTTTTTGAGAAAATACACTTGTCGGAAACCTGAAACATCATCTTTGAAAGTTACAAAATACCTTGCACCTTCTACAGAGTCTACCGGCATTGGGTCACACACATCACTGTGAATGTAATCACCAGGTTGCATATTGTGGGGTCTCGAACTGGTTTTAAAGGGTTGTTGATGTGACTTCCCATATTGACAGGCTTCACAGAAGATTTCTTCCGTTCCAGATATACTAACACTCTGCACCAATCTTTTTGACACCATCTCTTGAATTGTTTTCTTGCTTACATGACCCAACCTCTCATGCCACTTCTGTGGATTACTAACATTTGCTTCACACGTTGGCGCAGTAACGATAAACATTCTGTAGACTTCATTATCCTGTTTCATACCTTGAGCAACCACTTTGCCACCATATAGGATACTAACCAAGTTTTCTTTGAAGTTGACCTCGAAATTTCTTGCAGTACACACACCAACCGAAAAAAGATTTTTGCGCAACTTTGGAACATATAGTACATTTTCAATCCTGTCCTTTTCCCAGACACCGCCTACTAATTTTCTTATTTGGATTGTACGGACACCTTCTATTTCGCACAGACCATTTGTTACGTGCATAAACTTAAATAATGCATTACCCTGTATATTGGTTTAATTAAAAATTACTTTTATATTTCTCGACGCCATCTATCGGGTTCGTTGGTCACTTTGTATTGAGTAGGCGATATCCGGCGAGAGAGACCGGCATTTTGATTTTGACATCGTTCATATTCTAACCTATGTCTGCGTGAATTGAAAATCGTTTTCTAAAATCATCCACGTGTTGGGACACGATGGAAAATAGAAGTTTCCTTAACTAACTAATTTATTCACGCAGAGTAAGTGGTTTTTGTTCTTTCTTTGATTAAAGGTAATTTTTATGTCTTTTTGTTAGACGCCATGTGCTACCTCCTAACTAGGGGCATTCTGGTTATAATTTAAAGTCCACCAGGGAAAGTTGTGACTTTGTTGCGATCGTGGGGTATTCGAATCGTCACCGGCCATTCCTACCACAATCTGGCCCATGATTTCTAGTCGATACCGAAGTACGAGAGATAAACCTCGACAAATATTTTGATGGGACGATTCTAAATATTTATAAGGCCTACGGTTGGAATTAATTAAATCACAGACAAGGGGTACAACAGCATCCGACTACCGGGTTGTGTTATGTGTGTTTGCTTTAGAATTTAAGTAATGATTTTGTAGATCTGGATTTCGTGAGACATTAGTTTGACACGATTTGCGATTCAAATTGCTTACAGGATTACGTGTCGGGGAAAGTACTTTCTTCACACCAGTGGAAGTTCCTGTGTTTGTGGTAAGTGTTTTATGTATCTTATTTCGTCGTCAACAAAGTTACTCACAAAACTTTCACTAATAGTAATTCCGTAATGATTAACGTAATTGGATTACCATTTAATTAGTAAATTTGCTTAGGTTACGTATGCTGTGTGCTACCCATAATTATTGTGATAATTTAATGTTAATGCCATAATTATTATCACTGTTTTATTGTCAGTAATGCCATATTACTAATCATGTAAACGATATTCACTACGAACTATTCTTCGCTATCTATTTCACTGTAATTTACTTATGTACTGTGTGTTGCCGATACTACTGGCATTTCTGTAATGAGAATTCGATATACCTGTGATAATCATCAACGATTCTAGATTAAAGTTGTTATTGTGGTTACTTGTTCTTTTAGGACAACATACCTGTCTCTTTGGATCGTCGTTATCTAATAACAAACGCTGGCTACTCGAACAGCCGAGTAGAAGGATTACGAACCTAACATCTTGTTACAAGTTATACCACCTGTCTTGAGCGGGACAGAGGTTACTTTGGGATAAGCTCTGGCGCCCTTAAATATATATAATGTATCTGTGAACCCCCCTCTCACCGACTATTGTGAGTTGGCCGTGCAGGTTCGTAAAATACCTAAAGCTTGTAACACATTATCACCTAGGGAGACACTACCGTGTTTACATTCTCGCAGTTCCGAGAACCACTTTCGCCTGTAAGTTAAATGTCTTGAAGCACCACTGTCAGTGATCCACACTTCACTTATATCTTTACTTAAGAGTTCTGAGATTTGCTCGGAGCTAACGAGTATTTGTTTTGGCCCTACATAGTTGGCATACGCACTTTCTTTTACATTTTGATCTGTTCCTGTAACAAGAAATGCACTGGTATGTGACGTACTTGGTTGTCCTTCATTTCCTTTTTCTCTTTCCTGTTTTTGCTTGTTGTATTTCTTTTTGCGACAATTCCGTGCCATATGTCCCTTCTTCTTGCAGTAAAAACATTCTATGCTTCTACTTTTCTGGAGGGATTCACTATTTTTGTTGATGGTTATCGCCGCTAAACCATTGGACGCTTCATACTCCACTTCCAGTTTTCTTTCTTCTTTTATTAGACGTTGTTGCAAATTTTCAATCGTTTAATCATTGGACGCAACACTGTCCCATGTCGTCACCAACGCATTGAACTTAGGAAGAAGACTTACCAAAATTTTTGTCATTATAGCCACGTCTGAAACCATTTCACCTACGTCCTTGAGTTGCTTAGCGATATTTTGTATTTTTGAAATGTGTTGCACAACTGAGTCGCTGGACGCCATTTTATATTCATGGAACTTTTGCATCAAGAATAGTTTACTTGTAGCTGATGTTTGTTCATGTATATTGGACAACTTTTTCCACATTTCACGCGCATTTTCACACGTCAGCAGATATTCAAGTTGATTTGCATGCAGTGAAGTAGAAACTAAAACATTGCCTTTGCTTCGTCCTTTTCTCATTTCTTGTACTCGGCACTTGCCTTCTCCTTAGGACATGTTCTTTCACCGGACACGACATCCCTAACTCCATACGCTGTAAACACCGCTCTCGTTTGAAATTTCCACATTTGGAAGTTCGTACCATCGAATTTTGTAATATGTTTTGTAGAAACGTCTTCGGCCATTGTAGATAATTCGTCAACCAACACGAAATTCGGCAGAAACAAAGATACAATGTACTCAAGCTCGCCGTAACAGCACGCCCGTACACGTAACCTTACTTTCCGCTTTTTTTTTATATAAGTAATTTCCCCAGACACTTTTGGACACAATTCGAATAACTCGGCTCATAACCTGTTGGAAATTATTAAGGAAGCAGTCTGTGGGTAAAATAAACATTATTCCTTATATATTAAAAGGGGTTAAACAGAAATAATACGAGTGAATATTACATCAACAATCAGACGCTATAACATACTCTAATCTACACCTACTGCTGCGGCTGTGTCTCGGGTACCATACAAACATTCCTCCAACCGTATAGTTGCCAGCAATGCCTGAGTGAAACCTTTGTTTATGTCATTCCACGCATCTTGAATTCCATCAACGAACTGAGCGCAGCTTTGAGGGAAGACATTTGGCTCTTGTTGGTTTCGAATTAACTGCATGACTTCAGTCCAAACGTTTTCTTTTTACCGACCATGGCAGGACGCGCAGGTTGTTTACCCGAATCCAAGGCTGCACGACTCTTGATGAATGAAGGGGTATTATTCTTAAAAAAGCAAGAAGAAGTAGATTAATATTAAACCATTTTTTGTCGCTAAAAATCACGCTTTCGCAAAACTTCAAAGGCTTATTAATATAGGTTGGGCGAACTCCATACGACGCTACTTGTTTTTCATAGTAAGAATTTTTTTAGATGTCGCAGTATATTTTCTTAGGCCGCTATTACGAATTCTTAACGAAGTCGTAGAAATACAGCCAGGAAAACTTATCTCTTTGAGCTTCAGTCGTTCTAAATCCAACATCGCAGCGACTTTACAAACGGTACGACCTCGCGATAATTTCGTAATAATACGCGATTTATAATCTTGCGTTTGAATTTTTTTACCTATTTTATAACAAACCTTTGTATCTACGTTCGTCTTAAATTTACGTTTTCAGTTTAGTCAAGTTTAGCGTTTTTAGTTAATTAGTTTAACGTAATTCCAGTCATCTTTGTCATTTCCAATTTTTAAAGTAATTTTGGTTTTAAATTAACTTATGATTTACGTTGTTAAAACATCAGTTTGTCGGTTTTCGCCGATTTAGCATTTCCTTTGTGTTAATAAAATTTATATTACATTATAATTTAGGTTTCCAACTGACATTCGATATTATGCTCGTTTGCTTATTTTAACATTATTAAAAGTTTTGTTTATATTTCATTATCTTTGCTTGCAGTTGCATATACGACTTGAGAAACCTCGTCTAAACTCACGTGTTACAACGCTTTGTTATAATTTTGCATCTCTGTATGTTCTATTTTGATCATATGGGATTTCTTTTGAAAACTACATGCAGTTCGTGCAACGTTTATAAAAGAAAACATTTTTAGTTAATTAGGCAGTTGGTTTCTAATTTAATCTTGGAAAACATGTGGTAGTACCGCGGTTCCTCTAAATTTAAAGTGGCAATTTGCTTTACAACAATGTGTTTGGGAAATATTTCAGTTGGAAGTTTATTGCTTCGTTTTCGTTTTGTTAATGGATTCAATCGTTCGTCAACCAAGTATTCCCGTATGGTTATGTGATAGAAAGTTTAGTTTCTTACTTATTTATTACCTATTACGATTTAACGTACCGACGATTCAGTTTGGTGTTAATGCACATATTGGTAATTTACGATTGAGGACCGTTAACCAAATTTAGAGCGAAAAATTAAAGTGACTATACCTTTGATTAAATTAAGATAATTGGGGTCTAATCTGGTTTACATTTTGTATTTTTGTTTTGGTTATTATAACTATTTAAGTTTTGCTATTTGGCTTAATTAATTTTGCGAATCCAAAGACCTTTAAATGTATTAGGTAATTTGTTTTTTTAACTAAATTTTGTAATCGATTGTTTTATTATGAATTTATTTAAATTGTTCAAATCTAACGGAGTTTTTAATCAATTAACCTGTTCGCAAGGCATTTTTGTTTATTTGTTTTGTTTTTAGAATTTAGTGACTTTACATACTAAAAAGGTAGGTTTTATAGTGTGTACATCGCAAAACGCTTTTTTTTGTTTGGCAAGGTCCAGAAGTTATCAACTTTTTTGGCGCTCCTTTGAGTTTGACTTTTGGTTTTTCTATTTGAATTTTTCCAGTAACAGATTTTTGAATCGAATCTACGACCGTTACCACTGAGCCCCGCCAAATACTTCATTTACCAATTTCTTTAAAATATCTTTTGCAGGTAATAAGAAGCGTGAGAAGGCATCTTCAGTAGCAGTTGAACTAGTATGATCTACAACTCATATCTGTATTTATAATCACCTCCAGTTCCCCACAATAAATATATTGCTAAATATCTAATGGAATACAGCTTAAATGAACCAAAACGTAGGGGAATACAATTTCATTATTAGATGTTTTTCGGGACCAAAAAATGGGGTGTAATAAGCAAAGGACTACAATCCAATTTATTGACATAATTTGCGTAATCTCAGAAAACGAGAAAGTTTAAGAAATCTTGTTTTTCTTAGTGTACAGTATAGTGTACAAATGTAACGTGTATACACTATATACTATACTATATACTATAATAAATAAGTAGGTATGCTAAACTAATTTTAAAATAATATTCATAAAATCAGTTGTCCTGTTAACTTAGACTTGGTGTCAACTTGTAATTGAAAGCAGTTTAAAATTCTTTTGTTTGCTCTATTTTGTCTAAATATATCATAAATTCTCTAAGTAGTTTGGGTATTTTTACCAGTAATCATTTTCTTGCAAAAAATTAGATTCAATTTAATTCAAAAGGATTTTAACCCTTACGCCAAACGAACCTAATAAGACCGAGAAATAAATAAAAATATACTTTGAGACAAAAACATATCTAAAAACAACAAAAAATTAATATATAATACAATAATAAAGAGTATAATAACGTATAGCTTTGAAGTGTGGCAAATTAAAGATAGATTGGCTAAGATAGTAAATGCCACAGAAATGGACTACTGAAGACAGATCGCAGGAAACTCAAAGAGGGAAAGAGTGTAACGTGTAAATTCGGAATTGGGCGAAAATCCGCCTGATAGTTAGGCAACTTACCTTAAAAATGGGGAATATTTGACCTCGAGTTGTGATTTTCAAGTTATGCTCGCAGAGGGCGCTCGAGAGTAGTCGGCCATCTACAAAATTCACTTTATGTGGTGGTTTTGCGGTGTGAGGAACGTGACAAAGTCGGATGGAAATCAATAATAAATCCGATTAAACGTTCGATGCATCCAATAAAAGATCTACGTATTTTGCTGCAAAACTCATAAAGTAGCTCTTTCGTCTTTCTTGCTTCTGGTTTCTCAATATCTGTGGGAATTTTCTTCCGAGCTCTGTTGACGTGGTCGGACTGAGCTATTTTGGAGTCGCTGTACTTAGGCAGTAATCGAAGTCGCAGAGTAAAGGATCCCAGTGGATTGATGGCGCTGTGCTACAGGTTGGGGGAATGAAGTAAACGAGGTATTTATAGTATCGTTAAGTTTGGAACCGCGAGGGACCACTAGACCTCGACTCATTTCGTCCACGCGCTTCGGGGTCAGGACTGCTGCTCTCGCTACATACGCGGCGATTTGATTTAAGTGAAATCAGTGCGGACTTTGAATGTAAATGCATTTGTGTTTCGAACTTTGTCTTTGTACATCCGGTACACCTATGTTACAAGCTTTTTGCTAGTTTACGAACCTGCACGGCCAACTCACAATAGTCGGTGAGAGGGGAAGGTTCCTAGATAATAACGAACAGATATTTAAGAGCGCCAGAGCTTATCCAAAGTCACTTCTGTCCCGCTCAAGACAGGTGGTAATAAACTTGTAACTAGATGTTAGGTTCGTAAATGCTGAAATAAACGAATAAAAAAAGAAACTCAATCGTTAATAACAATTTCACTTTAATTCCTCTATAATGATAAATAGATTAACGTTCGAATTGATAACAGTTGGATAACAGGACCAAGAATAATTTTAGTTCGAGTATAACTAAATATCCGAAGTATCGGCAACACACAACACATACGTAGATTACATTGACATGACTAGCGAAGAGTAGATGGTAGTAAATTTCGTCTGCATACAATATGCGAAGTACACAAAATAATTTAGTAATATGGCATTACTGACAATCAAACACAGTGATAATAATAAGTTACTACGTTAAGGTTAACTTATCGTAACAAAGCGTGCGGAATTAATATAGCACTAACGTTAATCAATCGTTGGTAGGACACAGCATGCGCAACTCAACATAAGTAAAATTTACTACCTAGCTGGTAAACAACAATATCGATAATTACAGAACTAATAGCAAAAGTTTCGTGAGTGACCCGGTTGACTACGACATAAAACATATAAAATCACTTACCATAAATACAGGAATTTCCACAGGTGTGAAGAAAGTACTTTCCCCGACACGTAACCCTGTAAGCAATTTGAATCGCAAATCGTGTCAAACTAATGTCTCACGAAATCAACATCTACAACAATCATTACTTAAGGTACAAGAAAGTATAAATAATATAAACCGGTTGTCGTATGCTGTGGTACCCCTTATCTTTGGTTTAATTTGTTATAGCCATAAGTCTTAGTAAATTGGTATCGAATACTGAATATCGTTAGAATACAAATAGGTGGTTAATACAGGTCACGGCGTGTCATCCACGTGTAGCACTCTTTGGCCGGGAAGGCTCCGCAAGACCCCCAATGTCGTAGCGTGGAAATCGCTTTACGCTGGTGCCCGTGTACGGCAACGTGCTGACGTATTTAGCAGTCGTTTACGATAGTCATTTATCGATAAAGTGCCAGATGTTAAAGAAAGGAACGTAAAATGGCTGTTAAAAGGAAGACAGAATTACGAACGAAATTGTTACTAAAAGACGACAATAGCTTACCCTGTAACGCGTTGAAGCAATCAGATCAATCGCTAATTATAATTGGTTTTCTAGATGGTAATAGATAACATAACTATTCAATGCGTCAGACCATTTTATATCATGCCCGTGTGACGAATTTCCGTCAAATGAATCGCACCGAGAAACTAACGTTAGAGGGCGTCAACCCGAATCTAAATTCCCGTTGAAAATACATAGGCGTACGTAAAGAAAATTTCGTCCGTAACAACATAGGCGTACGTAAAGAAAATTCGACCGTAACACCTAGCCTACTACAATTACTTCTGTTTTAATTAAAATATTTAACGAACTTTTGAGACATGAATAATTATGTTTAATAATATTTAACGTCAATTTTTCGATAATTTAAATAGGGTTAATTACGATGTTTAATAGACGCCTTAATGTAATGGTTGATCTATAATGATTATTTAACGTAACTTACACTTTTTTTGTTGTTAATATAAAGAAATTTTCCATTGTCAAGGGTAGAAATTTGGGATCTATAACCGTTTCTGTCGTAAACTAATTTAATGATATTTTTACTACCGGTCGTGATGAACTTGACGTCAAGGACCACGGGCGGTGTTACTTTGTTTTAACGCGGGTAGATCATGCTACGGGTTACGGTAGCCGCGGAGATACATTTTACATATTAGCGCTTTACTTTTTGGCTTCCAGAGTCTATTTTTGGGACCTGCTTTAATCTAATATTTATTTGTTACAATTTTGTTGTGTGTTATGTAAGGTAATTTATTCTCTAATTATACCAGTGGCGTAACCGTCGAATGGCTCTTTCCGTTCCGGAATTGGCTATTAATAAATATACTCAATAAATGGTTATTGTTGATTCGTACTATATTTTTTTATGGGGGACCTCGGGCCTATGATCTCCTTTTCTCCTACCTAGACTGTTTTATCTTCGACAAAAATTCGAGAAGAGGTGGCGCACTTGGGCATTTAGCTTACCTAAAGAAAACTCTGTGTCTTGCGATTTTCTTTTACCCGACGACCATCCACGGTGAGGCTAGCCGAAAGGTAAGCATGACATCTTGGTAATTAATTTAAATAATTTGTTCTTTCTTTCTTTTTTTTTCCACTTCCCCCATTGGAACATAACAAGAGTTACAAATGAAAAAATACGAGGAATAATGGAGGTATCACACACACTAATGGAGGATATAAAAACAATAACTAAAATAGTATGGGCATGTTCAGCGTATGAACGAAGGAAGACTACCAAAGCAAATGTTAACATGGAAACCTTCTGGGATAAGAAAACGCGGAAGACCAAGAAGAAGTTGGCGGGAGGGAATTGACAACAAAATAAGAGAAAGAGGAATAGAAGAAAATATGTGAGAAGGTAGAGAGGGGTGGAGATTGGGCATCGGAAGACGGCGTAGAACGTTATAAACCGATATTATAGATAGAATAAATAAAAATTTAATATTTTGATTAATAAATACAATTTGATTTAATGGTTTCCAGAATTCTTTTACAACGGCATTTGCTTCAGAAATTATGGAATTTGCTTTGCTAATATTAATTTTATCGGCTTATTTCAATTGAATTAAAAAGTGCTACCCGAACAATAAGTTCCGATTTTACTATCATTGAAAACGTTTGGGCTAAACTCATGCAGTTAATGCGAAACCAACAATTAACAATTTATTAATAACACATTATACAAGGTATCCATAATTGACAAATAATATTTTTAATAAAATTAGTTTTTCTTTTTCGTACTTTAAGTTTAATGTTTTTGGTTACAGGTTTTGACACAGGTACAGGTAAATAAGCGATTTTTATACCATTAAAACATATGTTTATCACAAAAGTTTGTCTCGATTTTTTTCAAAACTAGTGTACTATTAATTTTTTTTTAATTTTGAGTTTTTTTATTTTTTTTACAAACGTAAATATTTTTAATTATATTATTTTGAAAAGTTAATAAAATTGATCATTTGTATGATCTTAAGTGACAAATAAAAATTCCAATTTGTGTGCGTATCAAGTGCGATTGACAAAGTAATCTTTTTAGTTGTTATTTATCATTTAGAACGAATTGATACATTATTAAATTTTGGTTCTTTACTTAGAAGTAATAAATAAATTGTTATATTTTATTTTAAATATGTCAAATAACAAATGCATCTTTATGTAACGTTTAAATGTTTTGAATAACAATTTATTCGTTATTTCAAATGTATTAATAACGGTTATAAACATTATTATAAAAGAAATTAAAAACACAAGAGAATTAATTATCAATCATTTTAGCTAAAACATTGTGTGTTATATTATTTGTAATTCAATTAAAGTTTGATTGAACAAGCTTTGTGTTTAAATATCCTGTAGCATTAAGAAAATTGGAATAAAAACAATACTCCAGAGATTTAAATTCCCACGTTGTTTTTCTAAATTTAATTTTCTTAAAAGTGTTAAATATAAAATTTAAAAAAGTTTGATAGATGTAAAGTAGTCTACGTCACGCATTTGTCGCATTATTTGAGAAAAAATAAAAAGATGTGAATGTAAAGGCGAGCGTTTTAAGATAACTCAGAAAATATGAATAAGAGGGGAATCAAAAATAGCCTATAAATTCCCCAATATCTAGTCAACGCATTGCATTACAGATTTCACATAGTGTAAACATGATATATACACGAGGAATTTGATCTGGAAATTCGTCTATATTTCAGTAAGTTAGAATATCTCATCGCAGCTTTCAGGTTCCTTCATGGTTTCTTCTGATATCCTTAGCCCTAAGGGAATCTCCGGTGTTTTTAAAGAAGGCAAGACTTATCTTGATTTACTGATTGGAAAATCACCCTCTTCAAGGGGACTTAACATTGAACAAACCACTGGGAATTTAAATATTCTTTGTTACTTTGCGTCCTTAGTAGCTAGAATTGAACAATTTGGCTGTTTTATACTAAATTAAAGTTGAAAAGGGGTATTGAACGTGACACAGATTGCCAACTTAAAGAATATTGATTTTGATTGTTACTTAATTGATTACAAATTCTAAAATTTTATTACGTCGTTAACCTTAAATGGGCGAATTTTATATTCAATTACCAGCCGTAAAAAGTAAATAATAGATAGAATTTGCAGTGAAAAGTATTTAAAGAAGGAACTCAATTTTATGGTTCTCAACGAGATGTACCGATGTGAGTTTAAGTTTCAAAGTAAGCTAGCGTTAGATCTACGTTTGGTTCCTCTGAGGAAAGTGTTTTACCCCCGACCATCGCAATAACGTAGGCTGGTTTATTGAGGGAGAACGCGAGAATAGAATTGGAAGTAACACAAACCAGGTGGCGCGTATTTGACGACCCCGCTTGTAAAACAAGTAATTGATTATTCATCAATCGCGAAAGTATAAGTCTACAACCCTCTTTACTTCTTTCTTCTAACGAAGATAAATTAAGATTTGAACGGTTCGTTGCACTTAGTCGTTTGTAATTTTTTTGAATTAAAGGATGTGATAAATACTCGGCGGGGATTACATTTTTTATTAGATAATTACAATTAAAATCAGAGTAAAAATATTTGCGCTAGGTAATTAATTTTTCTTACGTTAAGATTAATGCCCGACTTATATATTACACCGTATCATAATTGAAATCGAACAAAAATAGAAATATATTGGTAGACACAGTATAGTAAAATTGATTATAGTCTATTTCCTACTATTAGCGAAAGCAATGAACTGAAAATATATTGTTACAAGCCCAAAAGGATAATGAATTACAGGATATGTATTTCTGATTATACCAAAAATGAAAAATCGATTCAAAGTATTTTTATTCAATAAATTAACCGTCTAAAGATTGATTACTAATTTTTTTTTCTTGCAAAATAAAAACATTTCAATAACAAATTTGTTTACTAAAATAAAAACGACATTAAAATACCAGGAAAAAATATAAAACTTAGTTAGATTCTGCTTAGCTCGTTTTTTTTAATTTATCAAATAAAACTAATTAATAATTTTAAAGTAACTAATCAAAATTCAATTGTTATTTAAATTATTTTGAATGAAAAATAAGAATGCTTTTATTTTGTGACTTATTTCAAATAATTATATAAAAATCTATCTATCATTCACGAATAAAAATTTATTTGTTACTTTACTACTTCTGAGTAAAAAATAAAATATTAATCATTATATTACAGATACTGAATAACAATTTTTTTAATTCAATAAGTTATGGCAAATAAAAATAGTTAGTATTACACAAAAAATACTCTTTGTTTATTTTAGAAATGTTAGTTTCTAATTTAAATTATCGTTTCCACGCAACTTTTTCAGTTTTTTAATTAAATTGACGTTATCTTCTAAGCTGAAAATTATTTCTGCTTTAGGTGTTGGTTGTAAAATAGATGTGGTGTTAACTCAAAAGCGTAAAATTGGCCAAAATATGTATTGGAAAATTGTAAAGTCTAATAAATTCAGTAATAGCGAAGGCTTTCAGGGCCGGAATCTATACTAAGATAAAAAATGTCTTTCGAGTTTGGACCGTGTCATTGTTGTTGTAACGAAGTTGCCAACGTTTTGCCCACTTTCGTAAGGGGCTTCATCAGGACGTGAGATAAATCGCAAAACTCAAACAAGCAACCGAAATCTAACTAAGAACTTCTCAAAAGTTAGGTATCCACTTGTGAAACAAGCCATAATCTAAACTCTGAAAAGGTAAGAAAGAAAACGATAACTTAAAAAAGCAAACAAAAATCTAACAAAGAACCACTACCGAGTTAGGTAATCAACTTGTGAACCAAGCCAGATTCTAAACTCCGTAGAAGTGACTAAGAAGAAATAGTCTTCGTATATAAAAGTAAAGGATCGTCACGGGTGGTTGAGCTTGACTCTGATTGGGTTACGTTTGTTAAGAGGCGTGTTTTCGATTTGGCAATCAACGAAACATTATCAAAATCTATCTTGTGACCTGTAGTAAAATGATGTTCAGCAACAGCAGACTTGGAAATATACCTTTTCCTTATACAACGATCATGTTCCGAAATGCGAGTAATGACGGAACGACCGGTTTCACCAATGTAGACTAAACCACATGAACAAGGAATTTGGTATACACCTTGAGATGAAAGTGTAGGAAATTTGTCCTTGGGAGAAGGAAGAATCTGAGAGATTTTGCCTGTCGAGTTGAATATGGGTTTAATACCATTCTTAAGAAGAAGTTTTCCTATTTGATCTGTAACCTTGTGAATGTAGGGTAAAAAGGCCAATTTCGGGTTGGATTAGGGAGTAGAAATGTCCTTAGGTAATCGAGTACGTGGATGTAGACGACGATTAATAACTCTATGAATATCTCGCTTCACATAATCATTGTTCACTAAGGTTCTAGTAAGATTAAGGTATCTGTCCGTATGGGTGGGTTTGCCATAAACAGAATGGCCCAAAAGTCCGTCGGACTTACGAGTCACAAGAACGTCAAGAAATGGAAGAGAACCATTACTTTTGATTTTCATAGTAAATTTGATATCTAAGTGTTGATTGTTAAGATGATCAAGAAACTTAGACAATTCAAGATGACCATGAGACCAAACAATAAACGTATCGTCAACATACCTAAACCACACTTTAGGTTTTAATATTAATAATTCCAAAGCAACCGTTTTAAAAGATTCCATAAAAATGTAAAGTCGTCAACATCACAACTGACCTCGCAACTCGATATCAAGCATACCGCGAGAGCGCTAAATCGACGCCGATCTGTTTCTCGTAATCGACGACAATTTCGAAATTCACAGTCAAGTTCGCGATTACAATCTCCGCATCGAAACCGAAGTTGTGCCGGATGTTTAGGACCGCATCCTCGGACGCAGTGTCCATTTTTAAAGGCTATATGCCGCACGTGCAAGAAGACAGGACACATATCGACCGCTTGTCGATCACGATCGCTAAACAATGTAAACACAACGTCCGCACTAACAACACTAGATCATGATTCCGACGATTTGTTAGTAGCATTCATTCGTGCACAAAACAACCCGCCGTCGATGGTAACTGTTCGCATTAATGGTTATTCACTGCTGATGGAGATCGACACCGGCGTCGCTGTTACTATCGTGTCGAAATCAACGTATTGCCGGATTAATCAAGTGCGAGCGACTCCCTTAGGGCACAATTCGTGGTGTCAGTGGCAACACGAAAAGCGTTTTGGGTTGCGCTGACGTTAATGTACAATATCGATCGATCAATACCGAATTACCACTTATCGTGTTCAACAAAGAATCGCCGAACCTACTAGGCAGAGATTGGTTTTATCGCTTAGGAGGCATTAATCATGTTGACTGTCCTAATCAAATTTCAACTATATTCACTAGACACGCGCCAGTTTTTGAACCAGGTCTGGGCGAATATAGAGGTGAACCAATCCATCTTGAACTTGACCCCAACATAAAACCACTTTTCTGCAAACCACGTCGTGTCCCGTTAGGCATCGGGGATAAGGTTAACACAGCTATCGATAAGCTAATCGAAGATGGTGTTTACGTTCCCGTTAATCATACGCAATGGGGAACTCCGCTTGTGCCGGTCATAAAGGCTGAGGGTTCGATAAGACTCTGCGCCGATTATAAAGTTACCATCAACAAAACGTTGAGGCCGCATCCACATCCAATTCCGGTAGTAAGTCATTTGCTGACTAACTTGCGGGGTGGCAATGTCTTCGCTAAACTTGATCTAGCTCAAGCTTACCTGCAAATAAAGGTGAATTATCAATAATCGCTATTGCAAACAGTAGTTACGCATCGAGGAGCTTTTCGAGTAACCAAGTTGCGGTTCGGAGTTAGCACAGCACCAGGCGAATTTCAAGCCGTAATCGACAATCGACAATTATTAACCGGAATCGACGGTATTGCTGCATATTTTGACGACGTAGTTGTAGCCGCAGAAAACGTAACACAGTTATCGCATCGACTCGATCAAGTGCTTAGCCGATTAAGCACAGTTGGTCTTCGTCTTCGACCGGACAAATGCGTCCTCTTTACAAACGAAGTCAAGTTTTTAGGCTATATCATATCATCCAAGGGTCTTAAGCCTGATCCAGAATTATGTGCCGCTGTCCATAAAGCTCCAGCTCCCTCTAATAAAAAAGAGTTACAGGCGTTCTTGGGATTACTAAATTTCTTTTATACGTTCTTGTCAAACAAAGCAACCGTAGCCGAACCGTTACACCGTTTACTTGAGAAACAAAGTAAGTGGAAATTGACATCAGTCCATTAGAACGCGTTTGAGTCATGCAAACGTCTTTTATCGGCAGATTCTGTTTTATCGCATTTTAATCCAAGAGTCCCAATTGTGCTTATTTGCTACGCATCTCCAGTTGGAATCGGTGCCGTTTTGTGCCATCGAAAACTTGATGGAAGTGAGTTACCGGTGGCTTACTTTAGTTGATCATTGTCTTCAGCCGAACGAAACTATGCACAAATCGATCGAGAGGCGTTAGCGATCATTGCTGGCGTTCCCAAATTTTATCACTTTCTTTTCGGTTTTTCGTTTGAAATAGTGACCGATCACAAACCGCTTCTCGGACTGTTTGACTCGTGTCGTCAGACGCCAGAAATTCTATCGCCAAGAATGTTACGATGGAGCGTCATGTTAGCCGCTTATAAGTACCGCATCATTCACCGTCCGGGAAAACAGATTCCACACGCCGATGCCCTTAGTGGACTTTCGTTATGAGTTCCCAAGGTTACGTCGACCAATCTGGTAGAGATATTTTTGCTTGAACATGATGGAAAACTTCCGATAACTGCAACGGACATTGCTACCATAACTCGAAAAGACAGCGACTTATCTAAGATCTACTAATGGACGGTGACGGGGTGGCCACACGCTAACGTTGTTACTCGCAACACCGAAACGTTATAAGTACATACAAAGGGTGCTTGCTTTACGGAACCCGAACGATTGTTCCTCCATCAAGTCAAAAATACATTCTTGATTTGTTACATGTCGCACGTCCGGGAATGACTCGAATGAACGCAATTGCTCGAAATTACGCATGGTGGACTATTAATAACGACGTCGAAGAGTACGTTCGAAACTGTAGTGCTTGTCAGATGCATCATAGCGCACCGCCGTCAGTGCCACCTGTTAAATGGTCAAAACCGCCAGCACCTTGGTATCGCATACACGTCGATTATGCCGGTCCTTTCAAAGGTCGCCGTTTCCTATTAATTGTTGACGCATTGACTAAGTGGTTAGAAGTGCGAGAAGTTAACACCGTGAATCCAATTAATACTATTATTTGTTTGCGATAAATTTTTGCGATTCACGGAGTACCGGCAATTTTAGTTAGCGACAACGACAAGGCATGTTTCAGTTCGAATTGTTTTGTAGATCAAACGCAGTTCGACATGTCCGTACAGCACCCTATCATCCGCAATCTAATGGTCAAATTGAACGCATGGTTCAGACAACTAAACAATCATTAGAAAAAAAAATGGCAAGTCACTCAATCGAGAAGGACGAGAAATGGAAACAAGCTATCGATAGCTTTCTTCTTTCTCAACACGTGACGCCCTTAACTTCAGACACAGTAAGTCCATCTGAATTGTTCTTCCGACGCCGACTACGAACTAGGCTTGACGCAATCAATCCCGTAAACTATCCAGATTTCGACCGACAAGAATCACCCAATGTCAAACGGTCGCGTTCATTCAGCGTTGGTGATGCAGTTTACGCCCGCAACTATGGAACCGGTCCCCGGTGGGTTTCAGCAACAGTTTTAGCGCCAAGAAGTGCAGTCACGTACGATCTCAGCACATCAAATGGAACACATTTGCATCGACACACTGATCAGTTGCGACCAAGAGTAAACGAACATTCATCAGTAGCGACAAATCAACAAAACAATGAAGATGATCAGTCTATATCAAGTCCCGATGAAAATGTTCCGTTACTACTGCTGCCAGACCAATCGTCATCATCAGGTTCACTTATGTCAATACAAGGTCCTCTTCGAACGTTACCTGATCGAGCAGCTAAAAAAAAAGGTCCGGTTCCCGTCTTCCGATGATTCTCTTGATGATGCAAACGATGACCCAACGTACTCTCCCAGCAAATGACACTGTGTTCCCAGCTGGGTGGAGGAGTATTATATCTGCGAGCTGGGCAACTCATTCGCGAGAATTGATATACGCGAAACGTACTTATCTTATCAAACAAGTGCGCGTATAACAATTCAAAAGTACGGAAAACGAAAAATATTAGTTTCAGTTATAAACATACACTTGTATTGTAAATGCCTTTTTGTGGAATTGTGTTCTTATTTTTAATATGTACCGAACATGTGTACGGTGTTGAATAAACAGTGTGTTAATAATTGCATTTAATTATGTCTCGAGTGCCTAAGGCTGAAAGGCTAACCGGGCCACAACAGGCGGATGACGCGACCAATCGTTCGGATACAACAGCACCAGAAACCTGTTCGTAAAACTTATCAATAAGAGGAACCAAAGTCAAGTATGTGCCATGTTGAGACAGAATCTGTTTGATGATAATAAGCGAATCCTTATTAGGAACTTTAGTAAAAAGTGAAGTAACATCAAAGCTCACGAGCAGATCTTGGGGTTCAAGTT
This sequence comes from Aquatica leii, assembly GCA_035610365.1. Taxonomy (NCBI): domain Eukaryota; kingdom Metazoa; phylum Arthropoda; class Insecta; order Coleoptera; family Lampyridae; genus Aquatica; species Aquatica leii. The sequence continues at coordinate 36,236,021 of CM069439.1, forward strand.
TTATAGTTTCTAGACGTTGAATAAAATGCTGAGAGTTGAGGATGTGAGAAGAGGTTTTACCTGTAAACTCGCAAAGAATGTTGGACAAGAACTTGGCTAGCTTGTAGGTAGGAGATTAAATAGTACTGACGATAGGTCGAAAAGGAATACCTTGTTTGTGAATTTTGGAAAGTCCGTATAGACGAGGTGGTTTAGAATCTGATGGGGTAAGTCGACGTTTAGTTTCAGGAGGTAGATTGGAAGATTTAATGATTTGGCTGACCTCACGTTCAATCTTCGAAGTCGGATTGTGAGTTAGAAGAGCGTAAGTTTCCTCAGACAAAATAAAATTGATTTTCGTAACATAATCAATTTGGTTTTAACCTACAGTAGCGTTGCCTTTGTCGGCTGGAAGAACAATAATATCAGGGTTCTTACGAATACTTTTTAAAGCTGACTCTTCCGACTTAGAAATGTTGGATTTAGGAATTTTAGATGATTCAAGGATTTTGCTAGTGTTAATACGAATAGAATCTGAGATGTGGCGAGGAAGATGTCTTATAGAAGACTCAACAACACATAAAATACCTTCTTTAGGAATACGTTTCGGAGCAACCGCAAAATTCAAACCCTTAGAAACCACCGATTCCTGTTCTGAGGCGAGGACTAAACTTGATACATTGACAACCGTCTTTAAGGAGTAAGTTGTTACGGTCGAATTTTCTTTACGTACGCCTATGTTGTTACGGACGAAATTTTCTTTGCGCACGCCTATGTATTCCGACGTGGAATTAGTTTACGGTTTGAACGCCCCCTAACGATCTTTTACGCGTGACTGTCATTTACGACGAGTTCTTCAATTTGAAAACTACATAAAATGGCCGGTGAATTGGCGAGTGGACATTTCTAAACTTATCCACCGTCATGGGGACCAATCTATAAGTGTATTACACTTATAATTCGTTTGCGTCGTCACCAGGTAAGATAATAACTCTCATTTATTAAAACTCTGTTGTAATTTCTCGTAATTTGATAGCCGTTCCGCCACGTGCGAGCAATTCGTTCCTAATTGTTAACGGTTAATGAAGAATCCAGTTCGAATAACAATTTCGTCAAATAAATATTCTCTGAGGCATACGACATATGGCAAAAACCGAATGTACCGAAGTTAACTAAAAATGGTCGAGATTCTACTCAGGCGGCAGATACCTGCGTAAATTACAGAAAAGGGGTATAACAGCATCCGATTTTCGGGTTGTGTTATGTGTGTACTTTAAAATTTAAGTAATGATTTTGTAGATTTGGATTTCGTGAGATATTAGGTTGACACGATTTGCGATTCAAATTACTTACAGAGTTACGTGTCGAGGAAAGTACTTTCTTCACACCAGTGGAAATTCCTGTATTTGTGGTAAGTGCTTTTATATCTTTTCTTTCGTCGTCAACAAGGTTACTCACGAAACTTTCGCTAATAGTAATTCCGTACTGATTAACGTAATTGTAGTACCGTTTAGTTAGTAAATTTGCTTATGCTACGTATGCTGTGTCCTACCCTTAATTATTGTGATAATTTAATGTTAATGCCATACTTATTATCATTGTTTTATTGTCAGTAATGCCATATTACTAATTATGTAAACGATATTTACTACGAACTATTCTTCGCTATCTATTTCACTGTAGTTTACTTATGTACTGTGTGTTGCCGATACTACTGGCATTTCTGTAGTGAGAATTCTTATATGCTGTGATAATCATCAACGATTCTAGATTAAAGTTGTTATTGTGGTTATTTGTTCTTTTATGACAACATACCTGTCTCTTTGGATCGTCGTTATCTAATAACAAACGCTGGCTACTCGAACAGCCGAGTAGAAGGATTACGAACCTAACATCGTGTTACAAGTTTATACCGTTCTGTCCTGAGCAAGATAGAGAATTACTTTGGGATAAGCTGTGGCGCCCTGCAACATCTTTTCTGTATTTAGTGTGGACCTCCCCTCTCTCCGAATATTGCGAGTTGGCCGTGCAGGTTCGTAAAACACAAAAGCTTGTAACAAAGTAGTGGATGAAACTTTACAATTCTTGGATTCTAATAATTGAAATTTTTTGAGATGACCTTCAGTGATTAGTCGTAGTGTGGTAAAAGACTGCTGGTAAGTAATGTTGTCGAAGAGTTTCCAATCATCCGGGGATAGAGTATTGGCTAACTCAAGATGAAGATAAAAGAGTTGTTTCGAAATGGTGTCTAACTCTCGCCTAGTTTGCTTAATCCGTTCGCGTATCAACGCTAGACTAGCACGGTCTAGGATGTTTTTAGAAGTACGTGTCTGAATGTGGAACTTGATTCTGAGGAATGCAGGAATGATGTTGTGGTCACGACAGCGACTATGAAAGGTTGAATAGCACAAAAGTTTGACGAGTTCGTGGCAAAGTTTGGAAAATATGGAGGTTTTAGAAGAAATATTCTCCTCGTAGAGATTGTTAATGTAATAGCGAAGGCTTCCACGGCCGGAATCTATACTAAGATAAGAATGTCTTCCGGGTTTGGACCGTGACATTGTTGTTGTAACCGAAGTTGCCAACGTTTCGAGAATATAGACTCGGAACTCCGTCATCTTACTAGAACCTTAGTGAACAATGGTTATGTGAAGCGAAATATTCATAGAGTTATTAATCGTCGTCTACATCCACGTACTCGATTACCTAAGGACATTTCTTAGTCACTTCTACGGAGTTTAGAATCTGGCTTGGTTTACAAGTTGATTACCTAACTCGGTTGAGATCATTTCAGGACTAAAGAACCGTAAGGTGCGCGTCGGATAAATTCGGAATTTGACGATCATGCGAAATAAATTCTAACTAAAAACATCTGCTGTAAACAATGTACATTAACTGTAATGGTTTATCTTTAACTTAACTAAAAAAATAATGCATACAAGAGGATGTATATAATATAAAAGAAAAAAAACACAAAGATAAAAAAGAGTTTGTAACAACTTGTGGAATAAACACCTTAACCGCCGTAAGAAAAGTGCAAACGTTTTTTCGTTAGCTAGTATACTGACATTCGGAACAAAATTGGTTTCTGCGCAGCGGTTCTTTAGTCTTGAAATGAACTCTAGTGGTTCTTTTTGTTAGATTTTCCTAACTTTTGAGAAGTTCTTAGGTAGATTTCGGTTGCTTGTTTGAGTTTTGTGATTTATCTCATGCCCTGATGAAGCCCCTTACGAAAGTGGGCGAAACGTTGGCAACTTCGGTTACAGCAATGACACGGTCCAAACCCGGAAGACATTCTTATCTTAGAATAAATTCCGTGTTTATCAAAGCGTCAATATGAGAGTTTTTAGATTTTTTAAAATAAATTATTTTTTTACAGAAAAATTTAAAAAAAATTAAATTTTTTTTAATCAATAGAATTATTAAAGATGTAATATATAAAAATTTATATTACTTAGTTAATATAAATTATTTAATATAATTTTTATTATGATTAGAATTTTTCGCAACTCTAATTATTGTATGTTAATTCTAATTAGTCAACTATGTTTTAACCAATTTTATATAGTTCAACAGTTAAAGGTAATGTAATTAATTAAAAAAGTAATTGTAAACAGTTATATGCAAATTTAGTTTATACATTTTTAAATGAAAAGGTAATGGTAAACTTTAATTATTTTTTCATTAGCAATCAAAATAACTGTCGGTTGCGGCTTTAAACATTTCAAATGAGTAACATTTTTGTTTGCTTCAAAATCAATTATACGAGGTATTTACAAACACGTTGAGATTTAAAAGTGTCAGCTAGCGTTACGTTTTTTAATCATTGTCTTTATTCTGATACAAATATATAGATTGTAATTGAGTATGAGTTTTGTAAAATAAATTTTGCAGAATTAAAAAATCAACATAAAGTTAAATAGTAATAGACTCAAAAGCTCAATCACCACTTGCTCCGGTTTTTACGATCGCTAGAAAATGAACTTCATATCCACTTAAAATAATCGCGCCTTTGCAAAAGGAAAGACCCTGAGGGAAATCAACCGACTAGGCTGACGGAAGAAGCCGTAGCAGAAAAGCTAACTGAACCGGTGTCAAGTGGGCTAGTAACGAGAGAAATATTAAGATGTTAGTTCTATCATTTTCCGAATGTTTCGTATGTCGTTCCTTGCTAAAGTAAGCACAGTTTATGAATTAAAAGCTGTAAAAAATACATTTTGCTTTAATTAAGCTTTGTTCTAATGTCTTTGTGTGAGAGAGTTCAAAGCCAGCAGCCACTGTGAAATTATACTACGCTGACGGTATTTAATGACCCTTTCTCTAATTTCAAACATAAAAGCTCATTTATCGTAGTGGCGTTTTATTTATTTATGCTGCAAGATGAGTCCATAAATTTTTAGCGTTTGTTGCAAAAATTGCAAACAATTGTCTATTAGAAAACTCGATGATACAACGTTTTGTCGATTACGTCCGCCAATTTTCTCCATCGTCGCCTGTGGCTAGTCTGTTTGCACAACAGGTTTGCTGTTATCGACAGCTCGTGGTGGGTAAGGCGGCTGTGCGGTTAAGCAACTGTCGACATAGAAAATACAGAGAATTCACCCTCATACACTATCGTGTATTTTGTAGTAATGGGAAAGGAAGATCTGGCAACGTTACGGATTGTTTGGTCAAATATGGGTTTTGCAAAGGACTGGTTGCTGCACTGTGCATGAGTGCGCCCAATATGTTTGCACTTGAGAGGGTATTCAGCCATCCTACCGCCACGCTAGGTCGCTTAAAGCTTAAGGCGTAATCCGACTTTTGTTTATTCATTTTGTTTGTATATCCCCTTTCTGTAATACTGACGTTCAAGCCAATTAAAGTATAAGAATGTTATTTTTTGTTTTACAAAATCACTTTGTAACTAGCTTGATTCGTTTTTAACTAGAAATTCATTTTTTATTCAACTTTTTTTGCATAAATTAATACTTTTAACAAAATTGTTTTTCACTAGTTTATCAAATACTTTAAAAGCTTTTTCTGCACAAATTAGTAGTGTTATGTGTAAATTAACATATTTACGATATAATTTTTTTAGATTACAAGTTAATTTTCTTAACAAATTCTTAATCAAAATGTATTTTGATTTGTATTAGTACTGATTATTGTTTTAGTAATGTTTCTTAGTTGTTGGGCTGTGTTTTATGAGTGAGAACGAATATAGCAAAATACGATGTTATGTTAAAAACACTTGTTGATTGTTGTGACAATTTATTTTTATGCGGTTTCCAATATTTGATTTATTTTAGAATAAAGTAATTGCAATATAAATTTCTGGTAACTTTAAACAAAATTATAAAGCTCAGAACAGAACAAAATATATAACTGGAGGCATTTTACTAAAAGTTCTATTTATTAGACTTTTTTTTATTAACCGCTTATGGATTCTATTGATAAATAATCGTTTTATTTTATTTTGATTGAGTAATTTTTGTTAGAAGTAGTCGTCGCTAAAAACATATGATTTTAATATTTCATAAAAAAATTGCGTAGATATATATAGAAAGACTTTTTTTAGACACAATTATATAAATTGCTCAGCAACATTTGCTCCAATTGCTTTGTAGTTAACAGCATGTACATTTTCTCAACAAACTACACAAAAAATTGCCAAAACTTGGTTAAAAAACTCAAAATCTATTAATTTTTGTACCAATCACTTGTAAGCAATAATTAATTTAGTTATCTCACCTCTATTAATGCATATTATAAGTAAGCCTCGGATAATTATGCACTAAAGAACTTCAATATATGCATGCAAATTTGCGTTAAAAGCATTACAAATATGCAGTTAAATATTGTAACGATTATTATTAAACTACTTAATTTATTTATACTAAAAATATGTACACGTTTATAACTAACCGAACTAATTAAATCTGAGGATATTTAATAAAAACACTTACACTAATTTATATAGGGTGACTGTATCTGTTTTTCGGCCACTACCATTTGTCCGCCATTTTAGCAAATATTTCAATATAACAATAATATTTCAAACCTGGCTAAGGATGTTAATAGGCTGTTGTGCTCTATGATATGCCTGGATTATATGATAAAAAGTTTGAAAGCGTGTGGCAAAGAACAGAACTAAATAAAAATATCTAAACTGGTCACCAGTTTGTTTTGTGTATGCGAAATTAAACGCGTCTGTTTTGTGTAGTGGTGCTAACTGTGAGATATAGTAAGTATTTTATTAAATTCTCATTTGATTGCACGCTCAGTCACATTTTGCGCAGGTATTATAGCTCAAATACTATATTTTAATCCTAGAAACGTTAAAAACCACTTTTTTTCAAGAAAATAAAGGTGACCACTTATTACAATAATTCACATTAAGCGCAATTGCAGTTAAGTAGGTAATAATTTAAAATATTTTTTTATTTATGAAATTTCCAGATGTCAAGTGGAAGGAAATTAGACAGAAATAAACCGCTATCAACAAGAAAACTCTTTACATATTCCGAGGAATCACTGAAAAAGGCACTTCAGTGTATAAGATCTAACCAAGTGTCGATTAGGGAGGCCAGCCGAAAATTTAGAGTACCAAGAGCTAGACTTCAAGATAGGCTCCATGGTAGAACTGGCGATGCTCTAAAGAAAACAGGTCCTCAGGTTATAATGACAATAGAGGGAGAACAAAAGATTGCCGATTGGGCAATAAAAATCGCCAAATGTGGGTTCCCATTAAAAAAGAAGATTTAATTGAAACGGTAACAAAAATTGCCCGAGAAACTGGGAAACTTGATCAATTTCTGAACCAAAAACCAGGTATCAGATGGTACAAGAATTTTTTAAAACGTCACCCAGAAACTTCTGTGCGAGAAGCCGAAGCCTTTAACAAATCAAGGGCAGTAGTAACTGAGGAGTTCACCCGATTATGGTTCAGAGACTTCAATGAATTTTTGGACAAGAATAATTGCAAGGACATCTTGGAAGATCCTAGCAGAATTTTCAGTGGCGACGAATCAGGCTTTAGCTTGTGTTCTAAAACAGGCAAAGTACTTGCGCCACGTTGATGGAAAAATCTGTACCAAGTAAAGACTGGGAACGATAAGGAAAATTTAACTGTACTTATAGTTTTCAATGCCAGTGGAAAGTTGTGTCCACCTTTAGTCATCTTTCCATATGTTAGGTCCCCAAAGGCATTGGTCCAAAGCATGCTTGAAAACTGGATTCTTGCCAAATCTGATTCTGGCTGGATGCGAAGTGACGTCTTCTATGAGTACGTGTGTAACGATTTTAATAAATGGTTGAATAAAAATGAAATTCAAAAGTCGGTCATATTGTTTATAGATGGACATAAGAACCATATGACATTACCACTGAGTCAAGTCTGTGAAAAAAACGGCATAATACTATCGCCCTACCTCCGAACACCACTCACATTCTTCAACCGGCAGAAGTGAGCGTTTTCAAGCCATTAAAGGAAGAATGAAGAAATACTGTCCGAAAATGGCAAAGCAAGTCTGAAAATGCCAATGCTATTGTCAATAAAATAAATTTTTGCTCGGTATTTCAAGAATTATTAGACGCAACAAATTTAGTCGAATGCATTAGAAACGGATTTCGAAAATGCGGCATTTTTCCACTAAATTCCAACAACGTGGATTATACAAAATGTGTTAAAAACATGTTAGAAAAGGAACAAAAACAACACAAAAAAGATACATCAGCTCTTTCAAGTGACACAGCTTTTTCAAGCCAAGATTTTAGATCGGCCGAAAAAGTGATTAAGGCGATAGAGGATCGCCTATATAGTTATGGGATAAATTTTTCAGTAATTATTGACGAGATAAAATACTTTGAAAATGGTTGCATCACAATCATGAATTTGGATGGCAATCTTTCTCTTGAAAACGTCAGTATCTCCATAAATTTGGATGACACAAATAATAAAATTGACGACGTTAATGTAGCTGACGTCACCGTCGGTTCAATAGTTGCAATGGACGATGTCAATATATTACCTATAGTCTTGTTTAACTCAACCGATTCTGGTCACGTTCCTGATATGCAAATCGATCCTTCATTTGAGCTTCATCAAACTTACAACATAACACAACAAATCTCTGCAGTGGAAATACCTCAGCATCCTTCAAATCTACCATTAAATGAATCTTTATCTGAACGTCATAATGTAACAGAGAATATCCCTCAAGAAAAAATTCCCAATCACCACACACCACCACAAACTTTTAATAATGTTGTAGTCCATAAAACGCCTGATAAAATGTTCCAAGAATCTCTAGATGGGGTGGCAGAAACATCTCATTTACCTCCCACTACTCCATTTACACTTTTCCAACTCCAGTTGATCAAGGAGAAAATTGCAAATTACTACGAAAGAAAGGACGACAAAAAAAAACTAGAAAATGTGCGGAAGAGAAAGGAACTGAGAGAACTGCAGCAGGATACTGTGCAAAAAACAACAAAACGTAAAAGAGTGAGCACTGCCAGTAATAAAAAAAATAACAAAGTAGTAACAGAAAATCACCACTACGATGTTGAAGAAAAGGAGAGGATTAAATGTTCTCTTTGTGAAGATGATTTATACAGTGAAACAGAAGAGGATTCTGAAAAAAATATTGGTTGCGATTACTGCCCAAGATGGTACCACTTAAGGTGTACTGAATTCACCGAGTTTCATTATGAAGACGTTGTAAGGAAAGAATATAAGTGTGATATATGCAAAGACTAATTGTGATATCTTCCAACCAAAAAGATATAGGTAGTAAATAAAATGAATCATTGCGAATTTCGGCTTAGTACTTTATTTGGTGAGAACACTCGTAGTTTGTATCATTTTCACACCATAGGTGCCAGATCTATTACCTACATACCTCCTAATTCAAGTTTACCGAACACGGCCGATAAATGACCACTTGTCGGCCGACCAGTCAAAAACCGATAAATTGACGACCGGCAAAATTGCACTGATGGCCGACAGCCGGAAAAAGTGCATTTTGTCAGAAAATATTTTTCCCAAATTTTATAGTTGAGAATACGACATTTGTGATACATTTTTTAAATAGAAAACTATACCAGGTATCTTATTTCATACATGCCACCTCACTAAATAATAACTAATTACACGACATTTAACTTTTCCAACTCTAGTTGATCAAGGAGAAAATTGCAAAAAGAAGGAGAAATTTCCCAGTGCAATTTCCTGCAAGGAGTGGAGAAATTACTACGAGAGAAAGAAAAAGAAAAAAAAAACTAGAAAATGTGCGGAAGAGAAAGGAACTGAGAGAACTGCAGCAGGATACTGTGCAAAAAACAACAAAACAACTACGATGTTGAAGAAAAGGAGAGGATTAAATGTTCTCTTTGTGAAGATGATTTATTCAGTGAAACAGAAGAGGATTCTGAAAAAATATTGGTTGCGACCACTGCCCAAGATGGTACCACTTAAGGTGTACTGAATTCACCGAGTTTTATTATGAAGAATTTTGGCTAAGTACTTTATTTGGTGCGAACACTCGTAGTTTGTATCATTTTCACACCATAGGTGCCAGATCTATTACCTACATACCTCTTAATTTAAGTTTACCGAACACGGCCGATAAATGACCACTTGTCGGCCGACCAGCCAAAAACCGATAAATTGACGACCGGCAAAATTGCACTGATGGCCGACAGCCGGAAAAAGTGCATTTTGTCAGAAAATATTTTTCCCAAATTTTATAGTTGAGAATATGACATTTGTGATACATTTTTTAAATAGAAAACTATACCAGGTATCTTATTTCATACATGCCACCTCACTAAATAATAACTGCTTACTAGATATAGGTAGTTAAATCTCGAAATTTAGTTAAAAGGCCGACAACAGGTACATTCACTCTATAGAACTATCACACGAAGATAAAGTCCGTGGATAAATTTAGTTTAACACTTATTGTTTACTTTAAAGTCACGTACAAGATTATACACCGTATATTTATCTCGAACACACGCGTTAATCACTTATTTATTTAAACTTGAATAATTTTCTTAACACTGTCGTCTTCGAATTGCTGGAATAACTGACTTATGATTTATTTGTGCCGCATTTATACATTTTGGCGAAACGTTCGAGAATTTTCTATATATTTCGGTGAACGTTCTGGAAATGTACAAAAACCTCGCGAAAGTTCTCAAACTTGAAAATAATTTTTCAAACGTTTCAATATGCACTATTTTACATGAGTTAAAGATATGATAAAACGTTTTTTATATACATATATAACCAGAACTTTAAAATCTTGCAATTATGTCTGTTTTTCAGTTTTTTTAATCCGTTATTTGGGATGGATTAGTACCCGGTTGTTTCGTCTTGTGTGTTTCTTTTAATATATTAATCTTTAGCTTGTCTTTGTTTCTTTTGCGATTTTAGACCATTCTTTTCTGTCATGCCATTTTACTTTCCAGTTTTTTTCAAGCCACCTAAATTTTAACTTGTCTCTGTTCTTGTTTTTTGTTGGTTTCCATTTGGATAATATTCTTGTTGTTTTATCTTTTTTCATTACGTGGCCTAGCCATTTTATTCGTTGGGATTTGATATAGTTAACTATGTCTTCTCCTTTAAATTGGTTTCTTATCTCGAAATTCATTCCTGGTCTAAATTCGTTCTCTCCCGTATGGATTGGTACTAGGATTCGCTTTATTATTTTTTTTTAAAGATTCTTAATTCCTGCTCTTCTTTTTTGATCATTGTCCATGTTAAGACTTATTTGAATAGTAGCTTCTGTAACTTTTTTGTATTATTTGTTTCGTGTTCTCATTATCTTTATTTATTCTTTATAATACATCCCCTTGTTTTACTCTTTCTTTTACTTCAAAGCTTTCTGTTGTTATATTTCCTACCTTCACTACCGTCGTTGTGTCTTCTGTCATTTTAACTAAGTTGATGATCTTTTGTGGTATCTTCATATTGCTTATTTTTTTTGGTATTTAAGCTGGTATTATCTTATTAAATCCTTGCTTGAAGTCTATGACTAATATATGTAGTGTTATGTCATATTTATTAGTTTTTTCCAATAATTATTGTAATATATATATTGCATGTTGTTGGTCTCCCTAGTCCGAAAGCTTGTTGATAAAGCATATGCAGACTCTTGTAATTTGTTTTTGATTAATTTTGAGAGTATTTTGTACGTTACATTTAACAGCTGTGGACGAATGAATGATCCAAAAGAAGCCGAATTTTTCATGATTGAGCTAAAAATAAATTTTTAAATTACCGGTAAACCAGTATCGTACTTTCTTGGTTTTGAAATAGAACGTTTCGAAATAGGTTCAATTAAAATTTACCAAGCGTATGCAAGAAAGTTAGAACGTTTTAATTTTAGTGAGTGTAAACCGGTTTCAGCTTCTGTGATTAAGTTGGAAGTTGAAGAACAGGAAAGTTACAAAAATCATGATTTTCCATACAAAAAAGCTGTATGTGCTTCGATGTATCTGATGGTAGGTACTAGATTTAGTCTAGACCGTTAATGTTTTATCAAGAACTCTAGACTGCTTAAGTGCTCAAGATATAGTGAGATTGAAGAGAGTATTTCGTTATATAGCAGGTAGTTGTAGTTTAGGGATACGGTACAAAACAGACGGCAGTCGCAAGTTTGACTGGCCGTTCTATATCTAGAGTTGTAGTGTTCTAGCAACTGACCGTTACGTGTACAACTGAAGCAGACTTTGTAGCTGCAATCGAAGCAGTAAAAGAAGTCATATGGTTACCAAGGGCGTTCGGGGAGATGGATTGTTCAAAACAAGTTCTCATTCTTCAAATAGATAACCAAGCAACCATTCGTCTGTGTCACAATCCAGAAAATCATCATAGAACCAAACACATAAAAATAAGGTATTTTTTCTATTAGAGAAAAGGTACTAGAAGAAGTTCTAAAGTTTAATACATTTTTACCGACAACCAGGTGGTAGACATTATGACGAAGCCACTACCGAGACCACAACTTTTAAGTTTATGTAATAAGTTGGAACTTTTTGATATGAAAAGAAAAAAGGGAAAGTATTGCAGTGTAACCGGAAGCGCTGTAAAAAATATAGTGTGGGGTAATTTCATGTAAGCTGACGTTAAAAAAAAGTATTTAAAAAAAACGATTTTAATTTAGTATGCAATATCGTTTTAATCCAATCTGCAGGTTGTAAAAATATTTACTTTTTTGGAGTATTTGTGACACAGATCCCGATAAAAATTACAATTCGTGAAGATTGTCCTCGCGGCTACATAAGGATTATTTACAGTTTTTATTAGAATGTCTAGTTGATAATCTACTAATATTTTTGCTGATCTTCCTTTAGGTGAATCTCTAACGTGACTGTGCTCAGCAAGTTTTGATTCAATTTTGCTGACAGTAGATCTAGTGATTGGATGTCGATCAGGATGAATTGAGGTAAATAAATTATACTCTGTTTGTTGAGTACGCATTCTGTCTCCAAAACCATTCATCATAAGTAGTTTAATTCGTTCTTTTACAGATGCATTTTTAAAATACAACGTAAAACTGTCAAAATAACAGTGAAATTAAAAGTTTGATACCGTCATAAAATATCACATTTAAATAATGGTTTAGTGACCAAGAAATGAAAATCAATTAATTCGAAGTAGAGTATTTTGTTGAAGAAGAAAATTGCCGTATTAGGCTGTTTTTAGATTCGCAAGAACATGTTCAAACGTCATTATTCCTAAAACCGCTAATTTTAGAGATATGGTATGTCTTACAAAAAGTGTACAATTAAAAAAATTGCATACAATCAAAAAAATAATGATAACTGCATATGTTCTTTTTGAAATACTCTGTATATAATTTTCTTATGTAAAAAAATGCTCAACTAAGAATACTAATTTTAAACAAATTTTTTGCTTTCATCATGAACGCACAGTATGGTGCACTTTTTTGTAGCAAATTCCTGTCGGTCACAATAGACAAAAGGCATCGTTAAAAAGTGTAGCAATTGTCTAGTAATTTATTTTTTATAATACTTTCATTGTTAGTTAATACAACTTGTTTCTTTTTTTTTTTCAACTCCTAAAACACCAAATAAAAAATTTGTAATATTTTGCTGTTCTATGTCTGCTGTTTAATTTCACGATAACCAATTGGTTTGTTCTAAACTTTCTCACTTAATTTTTGTATGGTAGCGAACGTAACTTTTTCGCAACGTTGACTCGTCCGGTATATTTTGTTTAGTATATTTTTACAAAAAAATTTTTAAAACTTTATTTTTTGATTTGGGCAATGGTATGTTAGCCAAAATAAAAACTGCACACAAGTATTCGTTAAACGCTGAATGTTTAGGTCCAGATTTTGATAGCTTGATGATCAACATGTCTTGTTGTTTGCAATTTCCTTTTTCGAATTATGTTGTTTTGATGTTTTCTAGTTTCGAAATGTTGAGTTACTTAAAACTTTTTAGTAGCTGTTACAGTCACTTTATAGTACTTTCGAAAGTTGTAAAGTTGTTAAAGCCTTTGAAATCTGATTTAAAATTGCAATAGCATTTCCTCGGCATTGTAAAAATCAAGTTTGATGTTTGCCCGAAAAAATGTAAAGCTTAACCCAGGTAATTGGACAGGATGCAATTACGTGAATACCCTAAATACAATAATTAGCTAAACGAGTTAATGACTGTATACTTTTAACTAAACGTTCTGTTCCTGTTTGGTACATACATATATACAATGTTTAAAAAAAATTTAAAATAATTCAAATAGGCATGTATAATAAAAACATCCCAAATATGTATCTATAACCAAAAATCACTAAATTATGCATTTGCATATGCACGCTAGTAACCACAATAAGGATGTGTTAAAAATAACGACTTTCTTACAGTACCTAACCAACCGTCTTAAGTATACAAAAAAAAACAACTTAAACTAAAGAAACAGAAAACGAAACTGTTGTCAATGTTGAAAAGCTTACAAGGTAGATAAACCAACGAGCAAAATAAAAATTAAATATGACGCAAAGAAAGAAACTTATAAATTACTTATTGGCTTAAAAAATTATGCAAGTTTTGTAAGTAATATGAAAAAAAAGAAGATAACAAATATGTACTATATTTAAGAGACTAAACTTGATTTACAATATTTGACTAAATATAGAATAAAACTCCAAAACAATAGCTGATCTAAAAGCTTTCACGGCAATAATGTATTACACGTTTAATAGATTAAAGAACAGACATTTTATGAACCTGGATAACTAATTATTTCCGTAAGAATTATGATAAAACCCTAAAAACTGACGTATAAGCCCCATTGGTCTGTGCAAAAATAAACAATAGTAAGCGACGGGAAAAGAAACGGCCATAATCTATTCTTGTTTAATAATAAAAAACAAAAACGATTGTTGAGTGATACAATTTTTGCTTTAGGAGTATGAAGAGCACTTACAAAAGTTACATATAAAATGACAACGGCACAAAGTAAGGAACGCATAAATATGTCTCAGTAATAGTAAACAATAGGTAAAAACTGCAACTTGACTGGATCAGAAATTAAAACATTACTTCTTTAAAGTGAATTGGAAAATACTTGTTAGAAAAGAAGTTTTTGAAATATTTATTAACTCTGCTTAGCCCTAAAAATAAAAAAAGAATGTACATTTTAAAGCCTCTGTTTTCTTCGATAATGTGTGCAGTGGACTTGAATTACATTTTTTATGTCTGATTTGGTTATGTTTGAACAAAGATTATTGGACAATGTTTTTTTTCAAATCATAAATTGGCATCAGAAATAAAGATATTGAAACAACATTTAAATATTACTTATAAATAATTTAAACTATTTGTTTCTTTTTTTACAACAGAAGTATACCTGGTGGTGTCTTAGGAAACGCAGCGTAGAGGCTTCAATGCTAAATCTTTAATGTTGAATTATTTGCTTCTCTAATTATTTTATAGGAAACTGAAAATTTATATTTTGCAGAAAAAGATACTGGCATGCCATATAATTATAAAAAGAAACATGAGCATTTATTTACATACAATGTAATTTCTGTTTTACGTTGATAAATCAAAAAATTTTGTAGGGTTTCACGGCCGTTCTTGCTTTTAGTATAATCGTTTTTCGGGTAGTCGTACTTTGCTTCGACGTTTCGCTGAGTCCTATATGCTATTACATCACCATCCTAAACAGAAATCAGCTTTGATTAAAACTTTAATTCATAGAGCAGAAACTATCAGCGATGCCAAACATCTGGAAGGAAAAAAAAAACAGAACGTTAAGGAAGCTTTGAGGAAGATTGGCTATAGTGGCACGGAGATAAAAATAACCCTTAGAAAGCTTGGAACCGAAAGAATACCTATGGAAAAGGGACCACCTAGACAGCCGTGTTCCTATAGGGTATACTCTATATACGCCGTATACTCCAAGGATTTTTTAGACATACTGCGTATACTCTCAAGCTTGCCGTTAGCACAGAAGAAACACCTACGAATGCAGAAGCAACACTGACAGCGGTTTCTTTGATGTTTGATATGCCAGGTCGCCATCTTAAAAGGAAGTATTTGGGCGATGCTGTTTATTAAAAATATCCAATATATAAAATAAAATATACTAGTTTCTTATAAATGTGTTATATTTAGCAATTTTTGTGCCAGATTTGGCAGTTTCTGTGATATTTGCAATCATCTTTTAGTTCATTTTTAGATTTTAGTTTGACGGCCATCTTGAAAGGAAGTACATATTTTCGCATTGCAAATTGGTATCTGTGCGATACGGACAGTGTCACTTCTGCATTCGTAGGTGTTTTTTCTGTGCCGTTAGGATGCTCTCAGCATGCGCACATGCGCAACGCACATCGTGATTTGTCGTAAAAAAATTGCTGCTAATCATTAGTATAATAGATAATATCATTGCTTACGGTTTGTCCAATACGAGATTGATTCTTGACTTATTGAATACATTGTGCGGTTTACCGTGAGTTTGTAAGTTAATTAATTTTTGTTAACATACTAAATCAACTAAATGAAAAATAAGTGCGAATTCTAATAAACGCGGCACGCTCTTCAGTTTCTTCTCCACAAGTCAAGCTAAGAAAAACAAATGTGCAGTGGACGTAAATAATGTTGATGCTGCTAGCGCTGGTCCATCCGTGCCCTCGTCAAAGAATAGTAATTGTCCTATTCTTTGCGATGAGAATATTTAGAAAGATCAAAAATTTGGCCTTCATTGTGGACTAGTGAACAGGCGACAGAGTTTCAGACAAAAAATTCATGGTTGGCTTGCAAGGATGGAAAACTAGGATGTAGTGTTTGCATTAAAGCAAGAAAAATCTAATTCTGATGGTAAAGTTCGAATCTCCCCTTAATGGGTAGACTATGAAATCATGGCTGCTGGAAGTAATAGGAAAAATCAACTCGCATCTTTGAGAACTAAAATCAAACAGCATTCAGAAAGCAAATCTCACATAATTGCAGAAAGCATAATGAACGAGGGCGAAGAAAAAGTTTTGGATAAGATGTTCGAACATGCATCTGAAAAAGTAATGGACGCCAACGTGAGACTTTTTAATACAGTGTACTGTATGGCAAAAAATCATCGCCCATTTCTGCAATTTGAAGAACTTGTTGAACTTCAGCAAATCAATGGATTGAATATGGGATCTTCTTTACACAGTCGAATAACTGCCTCGCGAATGGTTAATGTCATTGCAAAAGAGATGCGTAAACGACTTATTTCACACCTTGTAAAATCAAATTTAAAATTCACTATAATGGTGGACGAATCAACCACGCTGAGCACCAAGTGCAGTCTTATTGTATACATTTTATCGTATTTTGATGCAGAGGCTTCTATTGTAGACAAGATGCAGCAACGATTGAGAAAGCCCTCTGGTTCTGCTCAGAACGTTTAGGAATATCAAAAACGTTCGCACTGAAGAATTGGGTTGCGTTTGCAAGCGATGGAGCGATTGTAACAACAGGAAGGAAAGCTGGAGTCGCTGCAAAACTATGTAAGGAGATACCACACCTTTTTCTCTGGCACTGTTTATGTCATCGCGTCGAACATTTGATCAACGACGTCTTAAAAGATTGTACTGGCATTTCCCGTTTCCAGAGTTTCATGGACAAGCTCTACGCTTATTACCATCAATCCCCTAGGAACTCGAGGGGTTTGGAAGAAGCTTGTATGGAGGTAGGCATTGAAATGAGGAAAATAGGTCGTGTCTTAAATGTACGTTGGTCTGCAAGCAGTTTCCGTACTGTAAAAGTTGTTTGGAACAATTATCCGGCTATTCATGCACACGTTAGTCAAACTCTCGATGCCACACCAACGGGACTAAAAAGAAAATTAGAATTTTCATCATTTCTACAAGAACTTGGACTCTTCTACGACGTTCTTTGTGAACTGAGAATGTTATCCTGCATACTGCAATCAAGAAAAACAACATTCATGCGTGCTCAATCTGAGATGTGTCGAACCATTAGAATTCTGGAAAACCTGAAAGCTGAACCTGGTGAAAAAGAAAAGGAAGTAGCAGAGGCAATTCAAATCGGAGCCTTCAAAGGTGTCGAAGTTACAAATGTCACAATAACAAAGTCAGGAGGAGGGATCAACAGGTTGCAATTCTTGCAGAATTTGGTTGACAGGATGCGACAGCGTTTGTTTTATGACCCTACAAACAACACAGTTTAGGAAGACCTAAAGGTAAGAGAGATTACGAACTATAATTTCAACATTGATTACAGGAGAGATAATGGGTAAACATTTATAAGATTTTTTGTTTTGTAGGTGATTGACGAAGTATTCAAAACAGTCACTAATGACACCAGGGAGAAGATGAAGTTAAAAGAGTGGCACGCCGATTTGGTCTACCTGAATTTGAAAGTGTAATAGACGCACGCGAAATGCTTCTTCCAGTCTTTTAAAAACGCTGAACATACTTCCAACAACAACAGCTGATTGTGAACGGTGGTTTTCCGATATGAATCTCACAATAACCGATTTAAGAACTCGCCTAACTATTGAAAATGTGTCAGATTTGATGTTCATCTCCATTAATGGTCCTCCAGTTGCCGACATCAATCCGCGGTCATACGTGAAGATTTGGCTACAAGAACATCGATTGGCACTTTCAACTCTTCGTGGCAAAGTCAAAGCACGTCAAGAAACGGACAAGGAAGAGGATTTTTTATTAATATCTGCACTTAGCGTAGTCGTTAGTCCATTTTTGTATCGCTTTTGTATGAGAAAATATTAAAAAAATTCAAGCGCACTTGATGTCATTCACCCCCACCCCTCCCAATCGATAGGTTGTTGGTAGTATCCCCTTGAAAAAATTATGGGAACATAACTGCACCTAGATGATTCGCCCGCTTGCCTTTTGTTTCTAGAACAACAGAGAAGGTTGGTAGAATTTTAACGAAAAAGAACATAAAGGTAAGTTTCAGCAGCACTGCAACTATCTAGACCAACTTTACTGGTACAAGGATAAATCATCACGAACGAAAGAGCTATGTCAGACAAACGAGAAAATTGGTCAAAAAAAGAGTCAGCAAATGACAGAGCGACACGTAAAGAAAGAGATATAGATAATGAGCAATTGCGAAACATGTGCACGAGCAGGAACATAACTTTGATAAACTAAAAGCATTAGCTGCTACAGAAAATTATCACCGAATGATTATCAGAAAAACCATCGAGATAGAAAAGCATTCTAATTTTAACCGTGACGATGACTACAAACTACGGCCACGCAACGTGAATAAACGACATATGGACAGCGAAACGTCGAAACAAATTACGGCTACAATTTTATGCTAAATAGTGCTCGTCAAGTAAATGCTTTTTTTTGTGTTAAATACCCGAATTGACAGATTCCAAGTAGTACAACGATTGACAGAATAATAAACAAGTTTGAAATTACAGCCACATAATTAAAACAACTCCTTCAATGATTTGGTGAGAGTAGCTGAAAATCTGAGCATAAGTTTAAAGTAAATAGCAAAACACTTTGGTTTGCATCACACCCGAGTGCTGCAAATTTAAAAAAAAAACAAATGCCATGAAAAGTTTTGCGAAGATGATTTGGAAAGGAGTGCTTTTGATACCAAATGATTACGAGAATTTCTTTTCGGATGAATGCACGTGCACGCTGTATAATGAACCAAACGTGCAAAATTGCAGAGTTACTGACAATTCACAGAAAATTCTACCAGAATCACTATCTCCAAAAAGTTAACGTTTGGGTGGGAGTAATAGGTCACTACATTAAATGACCATTTTTCTTACACGAAAACCTAATATAAGTAAGTGCTTCTTGGAGTTGTTGGAAGAAGATGTAGTTCCGGCGATGGTCGAAGTTGCTGAAGACAACCAAGGGATGGTTGTCCCGCCGACAGTTTTTTCAATAAGGTCATCGGTCCAGATTTCCCGAACTTTTGTCCAACGATTTTTTCTTTGGGGACATTTAAAATCTAAGATTTATTCTGGACGAACATTTTAAAATGTAGAAGAGCTGAAAAATTCTATTCAAGACGAGTGTGACAAAATATCACAATGTTACTTAATTAGCGGTTTGTTTGAACATTTGCTATGATTTTCTATTTTTGCTGTAATATTGTGTTTATTGTGTTAAAACAAATAAAATTCTGATCCCTATTACTCGTTTTATGGTTTTATAATTACACTTAAAATTGACTGAAATTTAATGACACCTAATGTAAGTGCACTTGTTTGGTTTTATAATTCCATAGCATTATCGATTGCAGAATTTTATTTATTTTATTTTTTCAGGGAAACGAAAAATTGTAAATGGATGCAGTATTTTTGTCTTAATAAAATAATGGTTTAAACTTTTTTTCTAAAATAATCAGAGAAGCAAATAATTCAACGTTAAAGATTTAGCATTGAAATCCCTATGTATCAATGTTGCTGCGACATAAAAAAATGTTCAAACAATGACTATAGAATCAATTAAATAAGTTTGCGTTAAAAAAATCAACCAAAAAAAAATTGTAAATATAACAGCTACAAAAAACAAAAAATAAACGTTAAGAATATAAAAAGGCAAACTACGGATCAATCGACACAAGTATTCGGTACAGAAAAAAAGAAGTAATAAAGAAAAACAATAAATAAAACATCACTTAGTTAAACGATAAAACTAAAACAAAGAAATATTTCTTAAAAACAAAAAAAAATCGTATATACATATTATATACATGACACGCATTTGTCATCTGTAATTGCATTAAATAGCTGTTAGCGTTGTCTAAAAACTTGAGGTATTTAACCATAAATGCGATTAAAACTATGCATTAACCGAAAACTGATATTTTCAGCAACTGTCAACTACAGTAAGCAACCAACAGAAACATGCAAAATAAAAATTACGGCTGAAAACGGATTAAAAAAATTACGAATTTTTGATATGGCATAAATTACTGCTTTTTACTAATAAATAAAATAAAAATTATTACATACTTTTTGATACACTCAACACAGTTATAAACGAGTCTCATTCAAGTAAATTCGCCAAATCTAGAAATTTCGCTCGTTAAAGTTACTACGTCTAGTTATGTTATTTAAATAAAGTCATCGAGATTCTGGGTAAAATTGTAAATGCAGCTTAATGTGCTCTACATCTTCGCATTTGACATGATTAACATTACAAAGAGGCACACAATGTTAAATTGCAACAGTTACGCTCATTTGAAGCTCATTTTCCTCTTCATTTCATTGCAACAAAGTGGTTTTGCGACCCCGCTTTAGCATTCCGTGGCAACTTCTTTATAAGGTGCATAAATCACGTGAGACGTTCGCGAGTTACTTCAGCGCCTCTACCAGCAGATGCTATGGTACCGACTCTTTATTGAAGTTAATTTTCTGACAACAACGAAATGTGATCAAATGCGTATATACTTATTCATGAGATAAAAAATTAAAAATGAGCGCTTTTCCGAGTACAATAAAGAAAAACCGGCGCTTGAACAAAGAATTTGCTACGGACAGAATTTCAAATTACAAGCAGAAGATGTACTCCAACAATGATAAATTACGTGTGACTTGTACAATTTAAAGATTTATGTATTAAGATGAAGGCAATGATAAAGATGTTGGGGAAAGATTGAAATGCGGGAGTCTTAACAAAAGGATTGAATTCTTGTGCAGGCTGTCGCAATAAAGCTGCTTTCGAAGTTTTTGTTGCACTTCACTGTTTATTTGCGGATTTTGTGACCACATCACTTTACCGGTTATACACGCTTTAGAATTATCGACCGATTGACTCTATTCTGTATTGTTCATTGTTAATGTTTTTGTTGTTGTTTCGAACTCGCGCTCTTTCGTTTCAGATTAAAAAAAACTTTGATTGGAAAGTTGTTATGGGTTGCTTCGATTTCAACTGAGTGGCAGTGAAAGTGTCCGATACCTCGTACAGTAATGTACTGTAAAGTATATATTTCATTGATTGCGCTGGCGTTGGGCTTTAGAGAGCCTGCGACACGCCCGCCGCGCTCATCCTAGAAAGCGCGCGTTGCCGCCTCCGATCTCCGCCGTCCGAGCTTTCTGTAGTTGCTTATTTATCGGGCGGCTGCGAGCTGAACCGCGCCGTGTACATCAATTTTATAGCACGTTATGATGGTCGATTTCAAAAGAATTTAAATAGTTTCTTTGCTTAACACCCGCGGTTGAGCTGTAAAAACTTTTACCAAAGAGCTTTTGACCGCGTGACTTACTGCGACTGCTCTTTCGGTGCATGTAACCACGTGACATGAGCAATATACCGTATACCCACGTTTTTCGATACATCTTTTTAAATAGATTTACCGCTAGATCTGACTGTGGTGCAGGTGTGTGACGTGCTTTAACAGTAATTCTTGAATGTGTTAATTGCCAACTTCTCCAATTGTAATAAGAAGCTGCTTTGACCGCAGCTTATTTCCTTGGTGGTTGGAGTATTTGTAAACAGTTGCCTTGGCTTCATCACCGGTAGTTGTGGGTTACAGCCTGGTTGGCGTGTACCCGTGCGCGGTTTGGAAGCCGCGACGCACCACCAGCCCTTGCAACACTCAAACGGGTCCGCATCGCACAAGAGTGGCCGGAATTGTGCGATCTCAGCCGTATCCTTTAACACAACAGTGTCAGTGTCAATCAACACAATTATACACTACCACTCAGTTAACAAATCAACTACCAGCAACACATACCAACACGGCGGCTGCAGGCGTTCACGTGCCCCAGGTACTGGTAAGCTCCTGTGCCTGTCGCGATCTCAACAGCAATACTTCTGAGCAACAACCACCACCCGCGCAGGTACCCATCAACGCTACGCCAATGCTCTTTGTTCCATTCACCGTACCCAGCATTGCTCCCCCGATGACGGGCACTTCTTTACATACCACTAACTGCAGCCCTTCTAAGGTAATCACTGTGTTATTATATAAAAGCTCATATATTTTAATAAATTGAATCAAAGATTCTGATTGGCAAGCGGAGATTTCTTTGGCCTGCAAGCCACGATACACAACTTATCGTTACTGGTTCATTATTCAGTTTCATTTGTATTCATACTACAGTTTGATTTATTTTTGTTGTACAATTGTACATATGTGCAACAAATACAATAAACATAGACAAGGATGCGTTTATTCCTTGATTTTATAATTATTACCGGTTAACAATATTAAAAAATTACAAATTATAATAATAAAAATTCCACGTTTTACTTCAAGATTTTAACTAATGATTTAATAAGATACAAATTGAAGTTATAACAAATAGTAATAAAATTTGTTCTATTTTACTTTTTACAAATAAAAAAATTCTAAAATTGATTAAACATTAGAAAACATTGAGGATGTAGACAGTGGAAATTAATTTGTCTTTAATAGTAACTTTTTTAAAGTCTACTGAAACTATATTCCTAGTGTTAATCAATTCAAGTATACCATTACCATTTTATTTAAAAATTGAGTTTACTATAACATAAATTTTTAGATTAAAAAAACGTCTTTTGGACGTTTTTAAAATATTTTTGGTTGGTCTAATATAATACATTTTAAACACACCAGGTGTAAAATCTAAGATAAGCATTTTGGTATTTAGAATAAAGTTAAACAACTTGATCAGAAACATTTTTTACATTATTGATTATTAAATCATATTAAAAAAAAATTCTATTTTTTGATAGTATACCTGAAATTTATATCTTTTCTATTCTTCTGTAAATAATTCTGACCTTTATCACCTTAAAATGATTCACAATGTTGTTTTCTTTACTGTCTGTAATTTTGAGTATTTTTTAAATACTGAAACTATATTCTTAGTGTTAATCAATTCAAGTATACCAATACCATTTTATTTAAAAATTGAGTTTACTATAACATAAATTTTTAGATTAAAAAAACGTCTTTTGGACGTTTTTAAAATATTTTTGGTTGGTCTAATATAATACATTTTAAACACACCAGGTGTAAAATCTAAGATAAGCATTTTGGTATTTAGAATAAAGTTAAACAACTTGATCAGAAACATTTTTACATTATTGATTATTAAATCATATTAAAAAAATTCTATTTTTGATAGTATACCTGAAATTTATATCTTTTCTATTCTTCTGTAAATAATTCTGACCTTTATCACCTTAAAATGATTCACAATGTTGTTTTCTTTACTGTCTGTAATTTTGAGTATTTTTTAAATACTGAAACTATATTCTTAGTGTTAATCAATTCAAGTATACCAATACCATTTTATTTAAAAATTGAGTTTACTATAACATAAATTTTTAGATTAAAAAAACGTCTTTTGGACGTTTTTAAAATATTTTTGGTTGGTCTAATATAATACATTTTAAACACACCAGGTGTAAAATCTAAGATAAGCATTTTGGTATTTAGAATAAAGTTAAACCACATGATCAGAAACATTTTTTACATTATTGATTATTCAATCATATTAAAAAACTCTATTTTTGATACTATATCTGAAATTTATTTTTTTTTCTATTCTGTAAATAATTCTGACCTTTACCACCTTAAAATGATTCACAATGTTGTTTTCTCTATTTTCTGTAATTTTGAGTATTTTTTAAATACTGAAACTATATTCTTAGTGTTAATCAATTCAAGTATACCAATACCATTTTATTTAAAAATTGAGTTTACTATAACATAAATTTTTAGATTAAAAAAACGTCTTTTGGACGTTTTTAAAATATTTTTGGTTGGTCTAATATAATACATTTTAAACACACCAGGTGTAAAATCTAAGATAAGCATTTTGGTATTTAGAATAAAGTTAAACCACTTGATCAGAAACATTTTTTACATTATTGATTATTCAATCATATTAAAAAACTCTATTTTTTGATAGTATATCTGAAATTTATTTTTTTTTCTATTCTGTAAATAATTCTGACCTTTACCACCTTAAAATGATTCACAATGTTGTTTTCTCTATTTTCTGTAATTTTGAGTATTTTTTAAATACTGAAACTATATTCTTAGTGTTAATCAATTCAAGTATACCAATACCATTTTATTTAAAAATTGAGTTTACTATAACATAAATTTTTAGATTAAAAAAACGTCTTTTGGACGTTTTTAAAATATTTTTGGTTGGTCTAATATAATACATTTTAAACACACCAGGTGTAAAATCTAAGATAAGCATTTTGGTATTTAGAATAAAGTTAAACAACTTGATCAGAAACATTTTTTACATTATTGATTATTAAATCATATTAAAAAAAATTCTATTTTTTGATAGTATACCTGAAATTTATATTTTTTTTATTCTTCTGTAAATAATTCTGATCTTTACCACCTTAAAATGATTCACAATGTTGTTTTCTTTACTGTCTGTAATTTTGAGTATTTTTTAAATACTAAAACTATATTCTGAGTGTTAATCAATTCAAGTATAACAATACCATTTTATTTAAAAATTGAGTTTACTATAACATAAATTTTTAGATTAAAAAAAAATATTTTTGACGTTTTTAAAATATTTTTGGTTGGTCTAATATAATACATTTTAAACACACCAGGTGTAAAATCTAAAATACGCATTTTGGTATTTAGAATAAAGTTAAACAACTTGATCAGAAACATTTTTTACATTATTGATTATTAAATCATATTAAAAAAAATTCTATTTTTTGATAGTATACCTGAAATTTATATTTTTTCTATTCTTCTGTAAATAATTCTGACCTTTATCACCTTAAAATGATTCACAATGTTGTTTTCTTTACTGTCTGTAATTTTGAGTATTTTTTAAATACTAAAACTATATTCTTAGTGTTAATCAATTCAAGTATACCAATACCATTTTATTTAAAAATTGAGTTTACTATAACATAAATTTTTAGATTAAAAAAACGTCTTTTGGACGTTTTTAAAATATTTTTGGTTGGTCTAATATAATACATTTTAAACACACCAGGTGTAAAATCTAAGATAAGCATTTTGGTATTTAGAATAAAGTTAAACAACTTGATCAGAAACATTTTTTACATTATTGATTATTAAATCATATTAAAAAATTCTATTTTTTGATAGTATACCTGAAATTTATATTTTTTCTATTCTTCTGTAAATAATTCTGACCTTTATCACCTTAAAATGATTCACAATGTTGTTTTCTTTACTGTCTGTAATTTTGAGTATTTTTTAAATACTAAAACTATATTCTGAGTGTTAATCAATTCAAGTATACCAATACCATTTTATTTAAAAATTGAGTTTACTATAACATAAATTTTTAGATTAAAAAAAAATATTTTTGACGTTTTTAAAATATTTTTGGTTGGTCTAATATAATACATTTTAAACACACTAGGTGTAAAATCTAAAATACGCATTTTGGTATTTAGAATAAAGTTAAACAACTTGATCAGAAACATTTTTACATTATTCATTATTAAATCATATTAAAAAAATTCTATTTTTGATAGTAGACCTGAAATTTAGATGTTTTCTATTCTTCTGTAAATAATTCTGACCTTTATCACCTTAAAATGATTCACAATGTTGTTTTCTTTACTGTCTGTAATTTTGAGTATTTTTTAAATACTAAAACTATATTCTTAGTGTTAATCAATTCAAGTATACCAATACCATTTTATTTAAAAATTGAGTTTACTATAACATAAATTTTTAGATTAAAAAAAAATATTTTTGACGTTTTTAAAATATTTTTGGTTGGTCTAATATAATACATTTTAAACACACCAGGTGTAAAATCT
Organism: Aquatica leii; assembly: GCA_035610365.1. NCBI lineage: Eukaryota > Metazoa > Arthropoda > Insecta > Coleoptera > Lampyridae > Aquatica > Aquatica leii. Next base: position 36,262,246 of record CM069439.1, read on the forward strand.
AAGATAAGCATTTTGGTATTTAGAATAAAGTTAAACAACTTGATCAGAAACATTTTTTACATTATTGATTATTAAATCATATTAAAAAAATTCTATTTTTTGATAGTATACCTGAAATTTATATCTTTTCTATTCTTCTGTAAATAATTCTGACCTTTATCACCTTAAAATGATTCACAATGTTGTTTTCTTTACTGTCTGTAATTTTGAGTATTTTTTAAATACTGAAACTATATTCTTAGTGTTAATCAATTCAAGTATACCAATACCATTTTATTTAAAAATTGAGTTTACTATAACATAAATTTTTAGATTAAAAAAACGTCTTTTGGACGTTTTTAAAATATTTTTGGTTGGTCTAATATAATACATTTTAAACACACCAGGTGTAAAATCTAAGATAAGCATTTTGGTATTTAGAATAAAGTTAAACCACTTGATCAGAAACATTTTTTACATTATTGATTATTCAATCATATTAAAAAACTCTATTTTTGATAGTATATCTGAAATTTATTTTTTCTATTCTGTAAATAATTCTGACCTTTACCACCTTAAAATGATTCACAATGTTGTTTTTTCTATTTTCTGTAATTTTGAGTATTTTTTAAATACTGAAACTATATTCTTAGTGTTAATCAATTCAAGTATACCAATACCATTTTATTTAAAAATTGAGTTTACTATAACATAAATTTTTAGATTAAAAAAACGTCTTTTGGACGTTTTTAAAATATTTTTGGTTGGTCTAATATAATACATTTTAAACACACCAGGTGTAAAATCTAAGATAAGCATTTTGGTATTTAGAATAAAGTTAAACAACTTGATCAGAAACATTTTTTACATTATTGATTATTAAATCATATTAAAAAAAATTCTATTTTTTGATAGTATACCTGAAATTTATATTTTTTTTATTCTTCTGTAAATAATTCTGATCTTTACCACCTTAAAATGATTCACAATGTTGTTTTCTTTACTGTCTGTAATTTTGAGTATTTTTTAAATACTAAAACTATATTCTAAGTGTTAATCAATTCAAGTATACCAATACCATTTTATTTAAAAATTGAGTTTACTATAACATAAATTTTTAGATTAAAAAAACGTCTTTTGAACGTTTTTAAAATATTTTTGGTTGGTCTAATATAATACATTTTAAACACACCAGGTGTAAAATCTAAGATAAGCATTTTGGTATTTAGAATAAAGTTAAACAACTTGATCAGAAACATTTTTTACATTATTGATTATTAAATCATATTAAAAAAAATTCTATTTTTTGATAGTATACCTGAAATTTATATTTTTTCTATTCTTCTGTAAATAATTCTGACCTTTATCACCTTAAAATGATTCACAATGTTGTTTTCTTTACTGTCTGTAATTTTGAGTATTTTTTAAATACTAAAACTATATTCTGAGTGTTAATCAATTCAAGTATACCAATACCATTTTATTTAAAAATTGAGTTTACTATAACATAAATTTTTAGATTAAAAAAAAATATTTTTGACGTTTTTAAAATATTTTTGGTTGGTCTAATATAATACATTTTAAACACACTAGGTGTAAAATCTAAAATACGCATTTTGGTATTTAGAATAAAGTTAAACAACTTGATCAGAAACATTTTTTACATTATTCATTATTAAATCATATTAAAAAAAATTCTATTTTTTGATAGTATACCTGAAATTTATATTTTTTCTATTCTTCTGTAAATAATTCTGACCTTTATCACCTTAAAATGATTCACAATGTTGTTTTCTTTACTGTCTGTAATTTTGAGTATTTTTTAAATACTAAAACTATATTCTTAGTGTTAATCAATTCAAGTATACCAATACCATTTTATTTAAAAATTGAGTTTACTATAACATAAATTTTTAGATTAAAAAAAAATATTTTTGACGTTTTTAAAATATTTTTGGTTGGTCTAATATAATACATTTTAAACACACCAGGTGTAAAATCTAAGATAAGCATTTTGGTATTTAGAATAAATACTAACATTAGAATGTCTTCCGGGTTTTGACCGTGTCATAGTTGCAACCGAAGCTGCCAACGTTTCGCCCACTATCGTAAGGGGCTTCATCAGGGCGTGAGATAAATCGCAAAACTCAAACAAGCAATCGAAATCTAACTAAGAACTTCTCAAAAGTTAGGTTATCCACTTGTAAAACAAGCCATAACCTAAACTATGAAAAGGTAAGAAAGAAAACGATAACCTGAAAAAGCAAACGAAAATCTAACAAAGAACCACTACCGAGTTAGGTAATCAACTTGTGAACCAAGCCAGATTCTAAACTAGGTAGAAGTGACATAAGAAGAAATAGTCTCCGTATTTAAAGGAACAGGATCGTCACGGATGATTAAGCTCGACCCTGATTGGGTTACGGTTGCTAGGGGGCGTGTTTTTGTTAAATGACTAATAACCGGGAACCAAAGAGGGGATAGTTCGAAACCATGATCGCGATTGAAGTTATTGGGGTGTTTGATGATTTCTATGCTTTCTCGGAATTTCCTGTTGAAAAAGAATGGAGATTTGGCAATCAACGAAACATTATCAAAATCTATCTTGTGACCTGTAGTAAAATGATGTTCAGCGACCGCAGACTTGGAAGTATACCTTTTCCTTATACAACGATCATGTTCTGAAATGCGAGTAATGACGGAACGACCGGTTTCACCAATGTAGACTAAACCACAAGAACAGGGAATTTGGTATACACCTTGAGATGAAAGTGTAGGAAATGTTAGTATAGATTCCGGCCGTGGAAGCCTTAGCTATTACATTTAGAATAAAGTTAAACAACTTGATCAGAAACATTTTTTACATTATTGATTATTAAATCATATTAAAAAAATTCTATTTTTTGATAGTATACCTGAAATTTATATCTTTTCTATTCTTCTGTAAATAATTCTGACCTTTATCACCTTAAAATGATTCACAATGTTGTTTTCTTTACTGTCTGTAATTTTGAGTATTTTTTAAATACTGAAACTATATTCTTAGTGTTAATCAATTCAAGTATACCAATACCATTTTATTTAAAAATTGAGTTTACTATAACATAAATTTTTAGATTAAAAAAACGTCTTTTGGACGTTTTTAAAATATTTTTGGTTGGTCTAATATAATACATTTTAAACACACCAGGTGTAAAATCTAAGATAAGCATTTTGGTATTTAGAATAAAGTTAAACAACTTGATCAGAAACATTTTTTACATTATTGATTATTAAATCATATTAAAAACTTCTATTTTTTGATAGTATACCTGAAATTTATATCTTTTCTATTCTTCTGTAAATAATTCTGACCTTTATCACCTTAAAACGATTCACAATGTTGTTTTCTTTACTGTCTGTAATTTTGAGTATTTTTTAAATACTGAAACTATATTCTTAGTGTTAATCAATTCAAGTATACCAATACCATTTTATTTAAAAATTGAGTTTACTATAACATAAATTTTTAGATTAAAAAAACGTCTTTTGGACGTTTTTAAAATATTTTTGGTTGGTCTAATATAATACATTTTAAACACACCAGGTGTAAAATCTAAGATAAGCATTTTGGTATTTAGAATAAAGTTAAACAACTTGATCAGAAACATTTTTTACATTATTGATTATTAAATCATATTAAAAAAACTTCTATTTTTTGATAGTATACCTGAAATTTATATCTTTTCTATTCTTCTGTAAATAATTCTGACCTTTATCACCTTAAAACGATTCACAATGTTGTTTTCTTTACTGTCTGTAATTTTGAGTATTTTTTAAATACTGAAACTATATTCTTAGTGTTAATCAATTCAAGTATACCAATACCATTTTATTTAAAAATTGAGTTTACTATAACATAAATTTTTAGATTAAAAAAACGTCTTTTGGACGTTTTTAAAATATTTTTGGTTGGTCTAATATAATACATTTTAAACACACCAGGTGTAAAATCTAAGATAAGCATTTTGGTATTTAGAATAAAGTTAAACCACTTGATCAGAAACATTTTTACATTATTGATTATTCAATCATATTAAAAACTCTATTTTTTGATAGTATATCTGAAATTTATTTTTTTTTCTATTCTGTAAATAATTCTGACCTTTACCACCTTAAAATGATTCACAATGTTGTTTTCTCTATTTTCTGTAATTTTGAGTATTTTTTAAATACTGAAACTATATTCTTAGTGTTAATCAATTCAAGTATACCAATACCATTTTATTTAAAAATTGAGTTTACTATAACATAAATTTTTAGATTAAAAAAACGTCTTTTGGACGTTTTTAAAATATTTTTGGTTGGTCTAATATAATACATTTTAAACACACCAGGTGTAAAATCTAAGATAAGCATTTTGGTATTTAGAATAAAGTTAAACAACTTGATCAGAAACATTTTTTACATTATTGATTATTGAATCATATTAAAAAAAACTCTATTTTTTGATAGTATACCTGAAATTTATATTTTGTCTATTCTTCTGTAAATAATTCTGACCTTTATCACCTTAAAATGATTCACAATGTTGTTTTCTTTACTGTCGGTAATTTTGAGTATTTTTTAAATACTGAAACTATATTCTTAGTGTTAATCAATTCAAGTATACCAATACCATTTTATTTAAAAATTGAGTTTACTATAACATAAATTTTTAGATTAAAAAAACGTCTTTTGGACGTTTTTAAAATATTTTTGGTTGGTCTAATATAATACATTTTAAACACACCAGGTGTAAAATCTAAGATAAGCATTTTGGTATTTAGAATAAAGTTAAACCACTTGATCAGAAACATTTTTTACATTATTGATTATTCAATCATATTAAAAAACTCTATTTTTTGATAGTATATCTGAAATTTATTTTTTTTTCTATTCTGTAAATAATTCTGACCTTTACCACCTTAAAATGATTCACAATGTTGTTTTCTCTATTTTCTGTAATTTTGAGTATTTTTAAATACTGAAACTATATTCTTAGTGTTAATCAATTCAAGTATACCAATACCATTTTATTTAAAAATTGAGTTTACTATAACATAAATTTTTAGATTAAAAAAACGTCTTTTGGACGTTTTTAAAATATTTTTGGTTGGTCTAATATAATACATTTTAAACACACCAGGTGTAAAATCTAAGATAAGCATTTTGGTATTTAGAATAAAGTTAAACAACTTGATCAGAAACATTTTTTACATTATTGATTATTAAATCATATTAAAAAAAATTCTATTTTTTGATAGTATACCTGAAATTTATATTTTTTTTATTCTTCTGTAAATAATTCTGACCTTTATCACCTTAAAATGATTCACAATGTTGTTTTCTTTACTGTCGGTAATTTTGAGTATTTTTTAAATACTAAAACTATATTCTGAGTGTTAATCAATTCAAGTATACCATTACCATTTTATTTAAAAATTGAGTTTACTATAACATAAATTTTTAGATTAAAAAAACGTCTTTTGGATGTTTTTAAAATATTTTTGGTTGGTCTAATATAATACATTTTAAACACACCAGGTGTGAAATCTAAGATAAGCATTTTGGTATTTAGAATAAAGTTAAACAACTTGATCAGAAACATTTTTTACATTATTGATTATTGAATCATATTAAAAAAAACTCTATTTTTTGATAGTATACCTGAAATTTATATTTTGTCTATTCTTCTGTAAATAATTCTGACCTTTATCACCTTAAAATGATTCACAATGTTGTTTTCTTTATTTTCTGTAATTCCGAGTATTTTTTAAATCAAATCTAGTCTATATAAACTTTTTTTAAATTATATGTTTTTTAAATTTTCGTCGAATTTTTCTATTGAAGGAACTGTTAAGCTTGTTTGTGCAAATCTTTGGGTTTCTCCATTTGTGAGAAGTTGGACTAGTGTTAAACAAACATATTTACGTGATAATACTGATCGTTAAAGTTAATCGAAAGTGACTTCCAAAAATTTAACTTCATTGCTCAGTCTCCTTCTTCTTGTAAAGGCTACTATTGTTGTCTTGACAGGGTTCACCGTTAACCTTTCTGCCGTATACCAGTTTTCTAGTTTTTTTAGGACTTTTTGCATGAGGTTTACCAAACTTTTTTTAATATATAGACGTTTACAGAATCTTCGAAAGACACCCTCTTTATTTTGAGTTCCGAGTAAAAAAAGTGTGCCGGATTCGACTTTTTTAGGGCCGCCTACCAACTAAACTGCTTCCTCTATATAATATTATGTCTTGGCACCAGTTATTCAGGTATTTATTTGAGACTTATTTGGTCTATTTTTTCCCATGCATTTTCTAAATTTTTCTTGAGTTCTACCTAAACTTTTTCTTCGTAGAACCAACATTGCTTTCTAATTTTCTACAGGTAGTTTTCATATCATCCGTGTTCAGAAAGGAATTGTGAAATGTGATTCCCATGTTTTCTAGGACGCCATATTTCTATATCTGGTCCATCTTCCTTCATTAAAGTTTTTTCAATTTTGTTGCAATTCCATCAAACTTTTTGTCTTTGTTTAATTCGGTATATTATACTTTTCCTAAGCTGTTACTACTTCTGCATCATAATCGGAATAGCAGACAATCTTGATATTTTTAGAATTGTTACATTCCATTATGTCGTCATACATAACGTTCCATAGTGTCGGTCCTAATACCGATCTTTGCGGCACCCTTTCTTCCATTTCTAACTTGCATTTTTTATTAACTATCTGCATCTTCTCATTAAGGTAAGATCTGGCGACGTTTCATATATAGTTCGAAACATGTCGTCAATCCAGTCCAGGATGTTTTTGGCAGCTTGTGTTGTGATAAAGATTACCATTTTTCTTATTTGCTCTAGTACTCGTTCATGTACAATGTTTTTGTAGACTTTTCCTATTTCATATATTAATGATGTTGGTCTGTACTTCTTTTTTCCGGCTTCGTCTTTTTTGTTTTTAAGTCTTTTATGAGGAATTTTGAAATCTTCATTTATCAGTTCAGGAGCTTTTTTGTCTATCCTCCTTCTATTTATATTTTTTGTTACTTCCACTACTTCGTTATTCTTTACTATGAATAACTTATGGCATATTTTCTTTTTGTCCTCTATCTTGAGATCTACCTTTGGTGTTGTAATTTGTAGGTGATTTTTAATTATTTTGTATGCATCTCCAAACAAATCGCAATATAGTTTGTCGTACAATTCTTTTTATTTTCTGATTTTTAATGTTTTTTTAGTTTTCTTTTATTTTTTTTTTCGTATTTAAGTTTTTCGTTATCCTTGATCTGGTATCTTCTTTTTGTTTTTTGAATTTTTAATATATTTTCTAATTAGTTAGAGATTCTATACTACTAAGCTCTAGAGTAGAGACAATAACACCCCTCTTTGTGGCCATCCTTTAGTAGCAACTATTTCTCTGATTACATTTCCAAGCAAGTTTGTTATTTTGCTGTCAGCTATTGCAACGCTAATCTATTCTTCTACGGACCGGAAAAGTTAACGACTTTTGACAGCCTTTCGAATGGAGACAAAAAAACTGTTATTAAATACCTCCCTTTTTATCTAAGAAAGTTCTTAGTGCAATCTCTTCATTGCTTAAAAAAATTTAAATTTTGTGTGTGAACTCATGTATGCCCAGTTCACACAATTTACCCATTTGATAAGCATATTGGTGTCGATTCAAAAGTGCTGTACCCAGTGTGTTATCTTTAATATGTTTATCTATTAATTTTTCAATAGTTTTGAGCATAAAATATGTCAAGCTAATTGGATGAAAAAATTTTGCCTGGGCGTATGATTCTCGCTCTGGTTTAGGTATAAAAACTACTTTTACTTTCTGCTAATCTTTGACACCTAACTTAAAGCTGTACTAACTCAAAATAACGTTCACAAAGGCGTAAGCAAAGATTCCAATCTTTGTTCTATCATGATTAGTAATATCTCATCGGGACTAGGAGCTTTATATGGTTCAAAAGACGTTGTCATTTTTATTTACCAGTTGGTTAGCCAGTTTTCAGCTCTCCTTTAACCCTCGTTTTTTTTTGTATATCAAAGTTTGAACTCATTACTACGTTTGCATGTATGGATGCACTTGCCAGAAAGTCTGTTTTTAGCGTTAGTTCTAGAATCTCCTATCCGAATAAAGTATAATCTTCTTGTTGTTATTGCAATTGCCCCAGTTTGCCCTGGTTATGGTTTTGCAAAACCTTCTGGAGTCGAGCACATTCTGATGAATTTTTAATTTTTCCACAGTGTTTTTTTCAGAATTTTTTTCGCTTCTTTAATAGTGTAGCCATATTCTTTCTATTGTATAGTCTTTTTGGTTCGGTTAAAAAGATGATCAGTTTGATCTTTTAGAAAAAAATGTTCTGGATTCTACCAAATGGTTTCTCGGCTGGTTTTCTTTACTTTTAACGGGCAACTATTATTGTAAGCGTTTGATCTTTCATCGCTTCTATTTGTACCGAGGTTTGAAGTATTGACGAGCATTTGTCCAGTGCCTGCTTAGGTCTCTCTTTAAAGAGATTCTAGTTGAGATGTACGTTTTTACTTCTTCCTTGTAGCAATTTCAATTTGAATTTTATGTACGTATGGTCGGTGGTATGAGTGGTGGTTTACATGGATTACTTTTTTTCTTGTTTTTCTGACAAAGGTAGGCTTGTTTCATCGGTTTAGGCTTTTAGTTTGTTACTGATAATAAATTCTAAAAGCGCTTCATTTCTTTTGTTACTTCCAATGCTTCCTTAAATCGTATGGTGTGCATTGGAGTCACAGCAGAACACTAGTTGTATTTTGTTTTGTGGGCAGAATTGCAACAGTTCCACAAGTTTTTGTGTTGGGCGTCGTTCTGGTTAGTCATATAAGAGAAATGCCAAAGCCAATATAAGGTTTTGTGTTTTTCTTTTTATGTTTGTATTTGCTTTTACTGCCATTAGGTCTCTCGTTCTTAGTCACCACCCATACTTAGTCTTACTATGAATCCAAGGTTCTTGTATCAATAAAATATTAACATTGTTCTATTTTACATAGTTCTTTAGGGCTAAGACTCTTAGCCGCTTTTGTTAGTTTACCAGAATTTTCAAATTTCGCGGTTATTAAATCCAACTACCAACAGACAACGACCTCTATAGCACCAATTTGTTAAACTTTATAAGTGGACTCATAAACTACGAGATGACGTCGACCACAACACTTATGTATACCATATGTAAAAAAATAGTTTTTGTTTCTAGTGCTAACAATTTCTAGTGACTCTTGTTGTTGATAGCTTCTTTATTTAACGCAATTTTTAAATTTATTTATTTTTTGTACCTTGTTTTTTAATTACGAAGATCACGTTAAAATTTGCTAACAAAAATACAAACATACGATTGGCTATTGACAAGCCAATTCATGCTATAGTTTTAACTGGTTTTGAAACGTTCTTAGCATTAGCGATGTTAAGTCTCACACTTGATCAAGAGTTTTTTGCTTATAACACATGGATATCTTTGTGGCATAATTACCATTCAGATATCAAACACGGCCGTAGCGTAAAAGGCAAAGAGATTCGCCCTTCTAGTATTCTTTGTTGGTGGTTGTAATACTGTCTTCTGATCGGTTGCGTTTTGTGGTGCTGCTTTTTTGCTTTAACTCCTCTGGTGTTAAGTAGTGCGCTTTTGTTTCTCAGATTTCTTGGCATTCCTTTGATTCTGAAACGTATAGGGAAAAGCTACAACTAAAATACAGTGTTCAAATCATCGACCACCATTAGGAGTATAATTTCCAACACAAAGACACAAACAAGTCGAGATTCCCAAAACTGTATTTACCAAGTTCCATGTGAATGTGGCAAATCATACGTGGGGGAAACCAAAAGACCACTTGACATCAGACTGAAAGAACATCAGACGCACACACAGAGAGGAGATACTTCTAAGTCCGGCATCGCGCAACATTCGTGGGATAACCAACATCGAATGAAATGGTCGGAAGCAAAATTCATACACAGAGAGGAACATTGGTACAAACAGAAATTTAAAGAAGCGGTATTCATCAACAACAACAAAGAAATTTTCAGCCAGCCAAGTGTCGAGATAAGCAACATATGGAAACCACTAATCGAACCTCTAAAACAACTTAAACTTCACTAAGTAATTTTGTTAATTAATCTGTTACGCTAAATTGATTTTGTACGCTTGAACGCTTCATCGAACATGTCTTTAGTATATAAGCTCCAGTAGTTTCTAAGTTTGTTAGTATTCGCCTGATGACGATTGCAGATACCACAGCAATCGAAACGTTGTGTATATTCATTTCAAAATAATAAACAATGAAAGTTCAGCAGAATGTTATTACTTCGCATACTATATCGTCATTTTTAGGTAATAGTTTTGAATAAAAATGCCGAAACTATATTTGCAAAATTATTTGTTACGTCTAAATCTTAACTATTAATGTAATTTATTGAAATGTGTGTTCTGATAGTCATATTATTTTTGTATGTAGGATGTATAAACCTGGCTTATCAGACCCGGAGTAATGTTTGGTTATAAGAATATGCAGCGTTTGTTACTATAATTTATAAACAATTTTTCTTATATAATAATTAATAAGCAACAACGATACTTGTTTTTTGTTATAAAATAACTGTTTGTTTTTTCAATTTCTTAATTTGAATGTGGTCCGGTTTATGTAAAAGTAGGTATTGTACAGGATATGCATCCTAGAGTTAAGCGGATTAACAAATACCTCACTTATTAATGATGTATTGTCAATGAAAGTGCGGTAATGCTCATTTTAAAGACATTTAATAGTATTGATCGTATTGACATCTATAAATATACCTTGCGGTTATAGCTTTTTGTTTGTCGTATAAATCCAAAAAGGTGATTACCATTATTAAATTGTATATGTGTTTCTTAAAATCATACGAAGAGACTTAAATATTACTCTGAAACCAGCGTTTTATGAAACCACAACTGCTTTTATGTTTTTGTGCAAATTAATAAACAATTCTACTGGATATGCATCTTAAGATTGAGCGGATTAATAAATACCTCACTTATTAATGAGTTTCATAATTACCTTTTGTAAATATATAATCAGCTTATGGCCTTTTGTCGTATAAATATAAATTTTTCATTTACAAAATTGTAATATAAATTGGGAGTTCCTAGTGGTAACATCATTGTTTATATGATTATAATATTTTGTGAATATGCCTCCAAAATTAGGAGAAATGGATTCTACCTTAGAATTAAGAGCAAGTATTGTTGGGATGGCACAAGCAGGAATGTCACCTCAAACAATATCACAACATGTCGACTTATCAGTAAGCATTTTTCTAAAGTATATTTTTTATATTGCATTGCAACACAGTCAGCATGAATTAAATATGATCACTAACAATACTATTTTATAAGATATTGGAATGTATTCAATTGACGTCAAATTTTTAAATACATGTATAATGTATAATGGCTTTTAATATAGTACTAAGGATAAATGTGATCTACTACTGAGAAATTAACACTCTGTAGATTAAACAAATCCGGCTATGGATTACGAAAAGTTAATAGGCCACTGGTAAGCAATAGACCACCTAAGCCTAGAATTGCTTCTCGGCAAGAAGATGCGGACATACTCGGCTATACATTACAAAATCCTTTTACAACTTGTCAAAAAATAAAGGAAACGCTGAATATTAATTGCTCTGTTTCCACCATTCAGAGACGTTTACACGAATCAAATTTACATTGTAGAAAACCGCCAAGTAAACCTAACATTACATAGCGTCATGCTGCTGCTCGGTTGCGCTTTTGTCGCCAATATTTAAATTTGGATTGGAGTACTGTTATCTTTAGAGATGAAAAAGTATTGTCTAGCACTGATCAATGTCCAACTACAGTGTGGAGACCACAAAACACTCGGTACAATATAGAACATGTTTTGCTCAATAGGCAAAGTGGTAGAGTGACAGCTGGAGTGTGAGGATGGATATTTCAAGCGGGTCTAGGAGAATTAGTGCAAGTGACACCACCTCGATTTAGTTCAGAGCAATACCTAAATATTTTAGATAACATCTTGATACCTTGTGTGAGAAGAATATTACCACAAGATGAGCTGGAAAATTACTAAATTTTCATACAACTGTGATCCCCGAAAACGTTCCCAAACTAATTGTGAATGTTGGATAATATTTTCAGGTTTCTAAATTGAATATCACTATCCCAGTTTCTGATCATTGCTCCCCACTTGTTTTCAATTGGGTTCAAATCTGGTAATCTCGCTGGCCATTCAATTACTTCAACTTTGTTTTGATCTTCAATCCAGTCTCTAACAATTTGTGCTGTATGAATAGGAGAATTATCCTGGACTACTTGATTAATTTCCAGCTGATCTTGTGGAAATATTCTTTTCACAGAAGCTATCAAAATATTATCTAAAATATTCAGGTATTGCTCTGAAGTAAATCGAGGTGGTGTCACTTGCACTAATTCTCCTGGCCCCACTTGAGATACCTATCCCCACACTCCAGCTGTTACTCTACCACTTTGCTTATTGGGCAAAGCATGTTCTATATTGTAACGAGTGTTTTGTGGTCTCCACACTGTAGTTGGGCATTGATCAGTGCTAGAAAATACTTTTTCATCTGTAAAGATAACAGTACTCTAATCCAAATATTGGCGACAAAAGCACAATCGAGCAGCTGCAGCATGACGCTCTGTAATGTTAGGTTTACTTGCCGGTTTTCTACAATGTAAATTTGATTCGTGTAAACGTCTCTGAATGGTGGAAACAGAGCAATTAATATTCAGCGTTTCCTTTATTTTTTGGCAAGTTGTAAAAGGATTTTGTAATGTATAGCCGAGTATGTCCGCATCTTTTTGCCGAGAAACAATTCAAGGCTTAGGTGGTCTATTGCTTACCAGTGGCCTATTAACAACTTCCTGACTTTTCGTAATCCATCGCCGGATTTGTTTAATCTACAAAGTGTTAAGTTCTTAGTATTAGATTACATTTATCATTAGTACTATATTAAAAGCCATTATACATTATATATGTATTTAAAAATTTGACGTCAATTTAATAGATTCCAATATCTTATGAAATAGTATTATTAGTGATCATATTTAATACATGCTGACTGTGTTGCAGTGCAATGTAAAAAATATACTTTAGAAAAATGCTTACCGATAAGTCAACATGATGTGATATTGTTTGAGGTGACATTCCTGCTTGTGCCATCCCAACAATACTTCCTCTTAATTCTAAGGTAGAATCCATTTGTTCTAATCTTCGAAGCATATTCACAAAATATTATAATCACATAAACAATGATGTTACCACTAGAAACTCCCAGTTTATATTAAAATTTTGTAAATGAAAAATTTATATTTATACGACAAAAGGCCATAATCTGATGATATATTTACAAAAGGTAATTATGAAACTCATTAATAAGTGACGTATTTATTAATCCGCTTAATCCTTAGATGCATATCCGGTAGAATTGTTTATTAATTTGCACAAAAACATAAAAGCAGTTGTTTATTCCAGTGTTGGCTTTTGCCACGAAACTACAACATAAGCTGGGGGAGCTGGTTTGCGTGACAGCAGGATTGGAATGCGTACGGATTTTATGCCGCGTCTGCGTACTATGACACCCTATTTACTCTCCGATTCACCGATAGCTCAACCCACGGCAATTTCTTTGTTAACTTCTTGGTACCCTTGAACTGAATTTATTGTTTTTTTTTGTAGTAACTTATTAAATGATAACAGTGTAGCCCACTTTGGTATGAACTTGTAATAATCAACTATTCTAAAAAAACTCGTAGCTTATAATCATTTTTTGTTTTTTTTTTGTAACCCTAATAGTTTTGTCTTTTTTTTATTCAAATAGTATTTTTTTGCTTAGGCGTATATGATTAATTCAAATAATGTAACAAAGGACTAATCGTAATTTTATTGTTTTTTGTTTTTAAAAAACATTGTACATCTTCTTTTTTTTGTCATAAGCTTGGAGATGTTTAACTTCAAGTTTGATTGATTTTATAATTTTGCCATTAGGTTTTAGTATTGTAACGACTCGTCTTTCTCATTTTGCGGTATCTATTCTGGTTATAATTTACTACCAATTTCTTTGTCTACTTTAATTCTAATGCGTACGGAACACGTCTATGCTTTGTAACGTTTTTTAATCCTAAAAAGATTCAAAACGATAAAAAAAAAGAAATTAAAAATCTAGAAACATTTTATATTTACTTAGTTTAAAAAAAAGAACAAATTTTTTTGTATACTTATACACCAACAAAACTTTAATCTTGTAGTTCAATAATCAATAAAAGTATATACGCGACGAAAAAATGTACGAAAGTATGTTTTGTTATAAAGCTTATGAAAACGGTTTTATTGTTTATTTTCCACTTGGTTTGAGAAAGTGTATTATTTTTCAAGTATATTCCAGTGTAGGGTGCACATATTTTTCTAGAATTATGAAGGGCGAGTAACCTTATCACACTTGAATATCCCTCAGGAGTATGAATAGCATATTTCCTGACAAGCTAAAAGCCAAAAACAATTTTAACAAAATTTTCGTCTCTATACGTATCGATACAAAAACATAAATATCGGTTGTGGTCACAGTTTTTACGCTTTATACTACTTTGACAGTTTATCCGTAATTTCGTACAATTACTTTAAAGTAAACACGTTTAAAAGTTTGGAACTTTCTGAATACTTAAATACGAGGTATGCTTTCCCCCATTACATCTATATTATCTTTAAATTTTATGAACAATAGAGTACAAAAAGAGCGAGTTTAAAAAGTGAGCCAGTCTGTGTCGGCAGCAGTTTTCTAACTTTTTAACGAAATTGTTGAAATTTGTATTCCCCTCACACTAACTAGAGGGTTTAGATTTTCCAATTTAGTTTAACCGCAGGATGCTTGAAGAATTATCGTGTAACGCAACTCTTTATACATTTGTAACATGACGAGTGACTTCACTATTTACGTGTGTTGTAGTAGAAAAGCATGCAGAACTGGTGGAATGCTTACTATTCCATATAGCGATGCTAAAAGACGGAATGAAATGAAGTGAAGAATCGTGGGAGATGTGAAGAGGTGAAAGGGCGTGTAGAATAGCATTTTACGAACTGAAGGAGTTATGAGATGCGAGCTAACGGGACTTTATTGGCTTTTAAGACTGAGCGTAATTAAAATGTAAAGGGTTGACGAAAATTGACTGTTGTTGGTTGATGGTTCTTACGTTTTACTTTCAGACTGTCTTATTGTCCAAAACTTCTAATTGCTGTTGGATTATACAAGGTGCCAAATCAAATTATCATGAATGTTTGGAAAGTCATTACTCATTTTCATTTATTGTTAAGCGTTGCATCTAAAAACTTTTGAAAATGATTAATAGCTGAACTGATTGAGCGTTTAGCTGATTTTCATTAATTTTGTTTTGTGTAAGTAAACGCGATGAGCATTTGTTTAGAAACATCACAAATTTAAACGACTTTCGTTGTTTCCAATGAAAAATGAGTCTACGATCTATTAAAATTAGAGCAAGAATTTGTCTGAGATATGTAAATGATAATGGTCTTAAGTTAGAATCGATGCATTGGTTTCCAATGTCCCTTTTCAATAAAAGAAGCTTCAAAAACAATCACATTTCGCCGTCCGTTTCTTTTTATCAATGCAATCTTGCTGTAACGGGTTTTTGTAGAAGTGTTAAGGGTTGTAAATTACAAAAAATTGTATTATTTAAAAAACGAATAAAATACTTGATGTTTGAATGTTGATTATTTAGATTTGTAGAAATCGTTAAAACTTGAACGGTAAGCAAATAGTGATATTACTGCTATTAAACGTTTAAAACCAAACACGTTTTACACATTTTATTAAAAATTAACGTTAAATTATTTTTTGTTCAAACATTAAAACTGCAAATGTTTGGTGTGAGCAAATGCGAAAACAAATAAAACGCCAAACGTATTTAATGAGCGCGTATCAAAGGCTGCGTATTGTTAAATTCCTGAATACATTAAAGTCCTTTGATGTTAAACGCCCTCTTTAAGTTCCTACATGTTTCTAAATCAATTTTTACACGTTTAAAAAGTTAAATGTAATACAAACAAATTTTTATTTTATTATAAAATTTACAAAACAATAAAAAGTCGTTTAATCGTCTGAACGAAAGTCACTTTTTGCTTAATCTGTAACAATTTAAATACAACAAGATTACAACCTCTTTGCTTTAAAAGTGATTTATTAGCATAATAAAACAAAATTGTAAACATAAAGCAAAATAAAGAACCGAAATTGAAAGTAACGCCAAATTAATTTTTTTGATATAGCAGCTCAAATCAAAATTGAAATTAGTTACATAGGCACAGTAATGTTGGTAGTTACTTTACCCAGTGTACCAAGACTAACAGTAAACAAAATTACACTTTTTATTTTTTCAGCATCTGCGGTAGTATTTTGAAAAATTGTTTTAAAGTAGACGTGGACGGTATGACGGCTTTATTACTTATTTTTGCAATATTGTCAACTGTGATTATGTTTTTCAGACAAGTACATCTGACGTGGTCGACTTTTGTTCAACAAATTTGCATATGGTCATCAGTGTTCGAAAGTCTCTTATTAAACTATGAATATCCTTCAGTTTATGCTTTTTGATTTTTGTTGTTTCTAATTGTTTTGGTTTATATCGATTTTTATGTTTTTTTTCAAAGCTTGGATTAAACTGATTGATTGTGTCTTGAACTCTTGCTTTTATGAATACAAAAATCAGATTTTGCTACCTCAAAGTTATAGTAAACGTTCAAAATGATCTTCATTGGATAAAACACCACCCTTTAAACGTCGCCGAAAATTGTCCGTTACGTGAATAATAATTGCACATTGTGTCTAATTCGATTTTGCAGCTCTTGTCTATTTGTTACGTGCATAAATTTAAAAACGCACTACCCTGTATATTGGTTGAATTAAAGTTGCTTTTCCATTTTTCGATACCATCTATCGCAGGGGTGCTCAAACTTGAACTGCTGGCGATCTACCTCAATATTTTTAGACTACTTACGATCGACTCTGAGAGGCTGCAAGTATGTGTGATGCAGGGTTGTCGTACATACACGATACACCTTACCTACCTAACTACCTAGGTAGGGTGTACCATGGCATATATAGGTATTAGCTTTCTGCACAATATGCATTATTTTGGTCAAGGTTTGGGTTAGGTTTAGTTAAGTTCTTCTCTACAATATCAATGAAAAAACTCATAGTTATTCAAAATTGCGAGTTTATTGGATGTTATAAAACAAAAGAGTTACCTATGGTGTTAAACTTAACTAAGGAGTGACTTTGGATGTTGAAGCGTGGCACTGCATGTCCTCAGCATACTTTTCATGAGATGGTACGTAACCACTGAGTGCTAATCGCAAGCATGACATATGATCGTCAGTTAGTCGATTGCGATATTTTATCTTCATTTCAGAAAATGCAGACTCGTATAAGTAAGTTGACCCAAACATTGCCGTCAGTTGAAGGGCGATTTGCCTTAGATTCGGATATTTATCTTCAGATATAAAACACCAGAAATTTGTATCAGATGCTGTAGCTTTGAGATGTATATCTGATATAATCTGTACCAACTCATTTTCAACAGAACATGAGTTCATACTAAACTGACTTCCTATTTCAGTAGATAATTCCTCAATGTTTTTACATGAAAAAGAATAACTCATAAATGATGCTATATTTGCCAATTTACTGCAATCATAAAAGCGCATTTCGAACTGTCCCAAAATATTTGATAATTCAGCCTCATACGTATCATAATTCAACTGAGGAATCCTTGCTTTCAAAGACGGAAAATGTTTCAGATCCTTTCTTTTTAGTTGATCTATCATAAGTTTACTTTTGAATGCGTTTACTGCGCTAATCATCTCAATAATAGTTTTTCCTTTACCTTGAAGCTCCAAGTTAATGGTGTTTAAGTGCATTGTGATGTCAGTCAAAAATGCCAAATTGGTCAGCCATTTTTCGTTTTTCAGCATCTGAGTGTCATCATCTCTTTCGTCTAGAAAAGCTGTTATTTCGGGCAATAATTCTTGAAACCTTTCTAGGAATTTTCCGCGACTCAACCACCTGACGTGTGAAGAACTAAATCAGCGTGTTCAGCTGACTTCTTATCTTCCAACTGCAACTTAAAGAGTCGCCGTTGCAAGCTACGTGCACGGATGGAATTCACAATTTTTGTTGCAATTCCCATAATTTCCTCCGTTTAAAACTTTTGAACATAAAACTTGTTGATGTATAATGCAATGGAATGAAAAAAATGAAGGGAAATCTTCATTAGCTCGACACAATGCCACAAAACCGTTTTTGTTTCCAGTCATTGCTGGTGCTCTATCGGTTGTAATGCACACTAATTTATATATTGGTAGCTTGTAGTTTTTTACAAAATTGAAGAAAACGTCATATATATCTTCGCCACGGGTCTTCCCCTTTAGAGGAATGATTGTCAAAAATTCTTCCTTGGCCAACATGGCATTGAATACCATCCGAATAAAGATACATAGCTGGGCAGTGTCTGTCATATCGGTGGATTTGTCGAACTGTAAAGAAAAGTATGTACATTCCATGATATCATGTTTTAGTTTATCTGCCATGTCCTGACTCATGACTTCAATACGCCTTGTGACAGTCGGACGAGATAACTGAAGTTCTCTGATAGCAGACATGATTTCTGTTTTATTTTTAAAATCTCCAAATAAAGTCTCAGCCGCTTCAATAAATGCTTCCGTCACAACCGATCCATCTTCGAATGGTTTCTTGTGTTTTGCCAATATATGAGATATTTTAAATGACGCGATCGTAGCAGCTTTTGATTGTTTGGCTGGTCTTGTGAACATGGTTTATTCTTTTTTCAAACAAGATATCAAATCACGTACTTTGTGTTTTCTTAATTCATTCTGTGGCGGAAAATCCTTTCCATAGCTTTTATGAACCGTTTTATGATGCCTCTCTAAGTTACCACGCTTAGGTATTGCAACTGACGCACGACAAATAAGACAAATGCACTTATCCTTCACCATACAAAAGAAAAATTCTTCCTCCCAATCGTTATTAAAATGATACGTTTTAGATTTCTTCGCTGCACTCATTTTGTACTATTTAATAATAAACTTTGTATCGACGTAGTATTGCCTTCAAGTTACAATTCAGAATGACTCCAATTCCTGCAGGCGCAACATTTATATCGGCGTGAACGAAAGTCTCGAATGTTCCCGTCAAACGCGCCGCCCGAAATTTCTAGAAAAGCGGCAAGAATAAAAAACGCGGCTTTTCTTTAACAAGTACCGCACGTTCATTTGATAAAGCCGCTTTTTGCCGCTAGCAGAGTGTTATTTTATTACGTACGATAAAAAAAATGAATAAATTTTTGTAGTTTAGTTACCTACTTATTAACAATTTTTTTCTTCTCGAGATCTACTCAAAAAGCACTTGCGATCGACTGGTCGATCGCGATCGACGGTTTGAGCATTCCTGATCTATCGGGTATTGTTGGTCCTTTCCGGTCGACAAAAAGCCGTCATTCGGTACATAACCTGGTGCCAGCGTAAATTAAAACTGTTTTCTTGAAACATTTACTTCAATATAATATATATAATATATAATAAAATATATATAATGAAAATATCTATAATTAATTAATTTAGTCAACGCAGGGTAAGTGATTTCTATTCGTTTTTAAATTAAAGGTAATTTCCATCTCTTTTCATTAGCGCGATGTGCTATTTTCCAAATCTGAATTTCCTTGTCTGTACAAGTTTCAAATCTACGTTGGAAAAGTTCTAATAGGAAGCATTGGACCTATGAACTCTGCGATACATGGGCAAATACAATTGTATTTCTATTTGAAGGCAATTTACGATTAAATAATACCACCTTGTACGAAAGTGCATACGTACTAGATACAATTGATATTTCCATTCGGAGGCAATTGATAACTAATACCACATTGAACGAAAGGGCATATGTAACAGCATACGATACGTTTCGGTTCTCTTACCTTTTATAAATGTTTCTTTTTACCTGTTGTAGAGTTTGTGGGTCACCAGGTAGTCACGATTATTTTCAGGTAGTTTCATTACAGGAAGCCAGTAAGAAAACGTTTTCTGAAAGTACACCTTAATCTTAGTAAGTCAATTTTTGGTTTTAACTATTCGTTTTCGCTACGGTGCTGCTCATAAATTATATTTATTAATCGTGTCAAAACTTTGAAAATGATTATTACTCAATTAGTTTAAATTAAATTGTTATCGCATGTTAATTACGTCAACTGTCAATTATTATTCTTATTCATGTGATTAATTAAGATTTTTGTATGTCCGGGTTGTTACACTTTTGATTTAAGTGTATTGTAAGTTGCCGATATTTCTTGTGTTTTAGTACCTTCGTATATTTGTACTCGAACTAAATTTATTTACTGTGATGCTATCAAATTATCTCTACTTGTTATTGATTCAAATTTTAATCTAAGTTATCTTTGTAATATTAATTAATCTACAATTGTTGTTAACGAATCTGATGCCCATTAAAATAAAATCACTTGGTTCTCCCCTTTCTCCGATAGGTATTGTTTCAATCCTACAGTGAGTTGGCCGTGCAGGGTTCGTAAATTACTAGAAGCTTGTAGGATATTATTAACAGAGGTTTTGTATACTTTACCTTTTATATAGCCCTAGATAAAAAGTCTAAAGGGTTAATATCTGAACTACGGACTGGCCAGCGTCTAGCGTTCATTCCAACGACTCGTAAAAATTATTAAATCTGTGAAAAACTTGAGGAAAAATAAAGCAGATTGTCAAACTCAGTTCTAAGAAAGCTAAATTTTGCATTTATTTATCTGAAGTCTTGCTTTGGTTACAAACGAAGATAAACGTGATTGTGTACACAAAGTACATTTTTTAAGCTACATCAACAAAAATGCTAAGAAATAAACAGTATCTGTTTTAATTATTGTATTAACAATTTATTTTGTAGATTATGGAAAATTAAAAAAAACAATAATCAACAGTATTTACCCACCATTTACCGCATAGTTGCAATCAACAGTCAATTTTCATTTGTTTAGATAGTCAGGACTGGCCTGAAAACTTTCATTGCAAATATTTCAAAACTGGGTCACTTTAGACCAAATCTTTAAAGGACAAAATTTCATTCAACGCTACAAGAAAACTACTCCTTCAGTTTGTAGTTGTATTTCAGATACACCCTGTACAAGTAAACTTAGATTCAATAAAAACCAAGTCCGTATATTTTTCTTTTTATTTGGAACACTCTGAGCATCTTCTATACATTGAGCTTTTTTGGGATCAAATTGATTGATGACGCGCTTACTAAGTTCAAAATTATGAGCGTAATATAAAACAGCTTTGGTCCAAGTACTCTATCGTGTCACCACTCGAGACGTAGACAAACTAACATCCACACCAGCAATTTTCCTAAACTTGGTTACACAAAATGGTGTTTTCAAAAACATTTTTTTTACTGAAGTTATGCATTCATTAACATTGAGATATTTTGAACGCAGTAATTTAGCCACTCAGCCACGCAAAGCATGTGCCACACAAGTAATATAATTATTTTTGAATATAAAACTTTTAGATCCTTTCATCGAATACTTAAAGACAAAAATGATAAAATAAATACAGACATAAACGAAAAACTGAACACTTAGAGTAAATACATAAAAAGATTGTTTGAAGATCAAAGACCATCACAATTCGAAATAGCACAAGAGGAAATAAGACCCGAAATAATAAAATCGGGGGTAATAAACCTAATAAAGATAGCAAAAGAGGATAAAACGCAAGGGCCAGATGAGGTATTTATAGAGATAATTAAACTATTTGAAGAAAACGTTGATATCTTGTTAAAACGTTTATCACAGTACCCAAAAAGGTTGCACTTCATTTTCTTAAGAATAATACACGGAAGAATATACAAAAAATGCGAAGCAAGGAGCAACTATCGGTTGGTTATAAGAAGCAGAAATAAAGGTGTTCCCCCACACATATGGGAGATTTTTAAAAGCGGTAAGGTTGAGTACAAAAAAGCTATTAACGGCGCAAAAAGGAAGGCCTGAGAAGGCATGAGCAATGAACTTGAAGCTAACCTCTGAATACAGAATAGTCACCAAAAAAACTAAAACTCGGGAAAAACAGAGAGGCGCTTAACGTCAAAGAGGCAAGAGAAGTCATAACACAACTATTTTCAAAACAGCCTATAACAACTTGGCACTTTGGTGTCACCACCCCGCGACCAGCTTTTACTAAAGAATAGCTGAAGAAAGCAATATTTAAATTGGGTACACAAAAGGACTTGGCTCAAATGGAATCTCAAATGAAGTAATAAAAATCACGGCGACTGAATTCCGGAACAATTATTAACCATTCTAAATCAAGAACTTTGTAAGGGCACTTTTTCAGACTTGCGGAAAACATCAGACTTAATTCTCATTCAAAATGGGCCAAGTAGCAACAACATAGTCAAAGTCCACAAACGGTTGCTACTGGTTCGAATCGAGAGCGAAATGGGGAGTTATGGTGGACTATCCGATTGCCAATTTGGTTTTACCAAGAGTAAATCTACGATAGTTGCTTTCCTCAGTATTAGAGATCTGGCAATGGCGACCAAAACCGGCACGTGGAAAAAGAGGATTATTAGTGCCTTAGTGCTCATGGACATATCTTGCACAGAGGTGTGCCCGTACCAGTAAAAGATAACATAAAATACTTGGATAATGCGACGAAAAAAGCAGACAAACGAGCGGCTACATTTGCTAGGCTAATGGCGAAAAAAGTAGCACTAAGAATAACTTTAGCATACTATACCGTCTCCATTGAAGCTGCTAGGGCGCTGACGGGCATCGTACCAATCGACATTCTAGCCGAAGAAAGGCACAAAGCTAGGCTAAAATCCCTAAAAACGCTAGAAAATTAGAAACTATTCGAAAATGGCAAGCCCGCTGGGATAAAAACTCCAAAGCAGCCTGGATTCGCAAGTTTATTCCCAACATTGAAGCCTGGACAAGCCGTAGATTTGGAATCTTAAACTCTCACTCTACTCAGACACTAACAGGACATGGCTACTTTGGTTCCTAGGTATGTGGAATCAAAAAAAAGGAAAACCTGACTTGTTTTTTTGCGAGGAAGACGTGGACGACGCTCTACACACCATCTTCATATGCGGAAGATGGTCTGCCGACACGGACACGCTGGTGCAGAAGTACAATTTACATCAAGGAAATCTAATTGGAACAATGATTAGTAAGAAAACAGTTTGGCAGGAAATTAGTGCACTCCTCACTACAGTAATGAGAACAAAAGAAGCTGAATTGAAGATTTGGTGTACACAAGGCGGACTCATGCATGATTAATTAGTTCTCGAGGTTAATCAAGAGAGAAATCAGCGGAAACGTATACCATCTTGCAGAACTGACTGTGCTAAGGGCCACTTGAGCCAGCCGTAGCTGGTCAACGCCCTAAATCTAAAGAAAAAATTAAATTAGTATTTGAATGCTGATGTGTAGTTGGTTATATATTATTTAAGTACGTTCTAACCTTATCAGCAAGACTCACCTTTTACTTACCTGCATTTATATTTGTGCGCTATTATAATAATTAACCAACCACACATGCACTTTTAAATACTAGCATATTGTACGCAGTATTTTAATTCCCTTTTTAATTAAATCTCTTCTGAATGCATCTAATATTTTGTTGGATTCATAGTCAAATTGCATCTATGAATCATATTTTGGGATAAAAACAATAAGTTTCCATTTAAAATTTTGTTTGTTATGCAATAACCAATAATTCGATTACAGCTAAATCTTTTTAAATTTCTTAAATAACCTTACCTACAACGCATATTTCATTATTTCCGTAACATACTTGGTTTAAAAGGTATGACGATGTTTCCATACATTTGCCTAACCCGGTATATTCACTTTTTCTAATACCTTCATTGTTAGTAAATACGATTTGTTTCTTTTTTTTCAACACCTAACACACATCAAATAAGAAATTTGCAATACTTTGCTGTTTTGTGTCTGTTGTTTTATCTAACGATTCCCTAATCGGTTTGCTTTAAATTCTCTCTCGTAATTTTTGCATAATAACACTATACATTTGTGCATCGTAACCGTTTCGCAACGTTGACTCATTCGGTATATTTTGTAATACCCCATTTTTGAATTTGGTCAATGGTATATTAGCAGAAATAAAACCTGCACCCAAGTCCTCGTTAAACACTGGATGCTTAGGTTCAGATTTGGTGTTGGTCAACATCTGCTATTGGTTACCATTCCTTTTTCAAATTATGTTGTTTTGATGTCTTCTAGTTTGCAAATATTGTTTAGTTGAAATTTTTTAGTAGTTGTTACAGTCACTTCACAGTACTTGTAAAACAATACACACACTACCGATTAAGTGAATACCTTAAATACGATAATTGGCTAAATGAGTTAATGACGTTATTCTATTAAATTAGCGTTCTAAGACAGGTTTCTGTTTGTTACATACAATACTTAAAAAATACGTAAATTTGCATGTATAAACATCCAAAACATGCATCTATAACCCAAAATGACCATGCCTATTGATATCTGTGTTAGATAATACAGTAAAATTTATTTCTATCATTGTTTTGTGTGATTGTGTTAAACGTTATGATTAATAAGCAAAATCATTTGCTGCTGTGGCAATGTTAAAATAGTTTCATTGTGTTTATTGTGGATTATTAATTAATGTATTATTTTTAAGGGCGATTTGTTTTAAATAATCTAACACTGTTGCAATAAAAACATTATAAAGTGTGGTAAAATAAATCAAAAACATAATGACACCAGAAATTGTTTTTAAGTTGTTATTTAAAAAGTACCTTAGTTACAATAACGTATCTTTAACATAAAAAAAAGTTATTAAAAGTCATTACTTTTTAACACAACAGCGTAAAAAAATTTCATTGCTTTTAGCTACGAGATCATACAACCTAAAATATTCTATGTTTACTCAAATTTATGTGACAGCTTATTTAAGCGTTTGAAATCTAACTGTTATTTCAAAACAAATAAAATTTGATGAGACAATAAACTATTTTGTGAGATTTTCATGAGCTCGTTTTTTACTACTTTAAAAAACCATTCTTCGTTTTTTAAATTGTTAATACACGCAACAGTTTTTCCAAAAAAATGTTTTTAATAAATTAAAACTTCAGCGTTCAGCAAGGTATTGAAACCAAATAAAACGTTTAGGTTTTAGTTCTTACTGAAATTTATCCACAAATTATCTTAAATAGGTCAACTGCTGTTTCCAGATGATTGGTGTTAAATTGCAAAACCATAAACCGCCAGAACTGAAATATCAAACAGCGTAACTGCCTTTTTTATTGTAATTCTGACAGATATAATGCCCTCGTTTTATATTTTCTCAAATGTATAAGTTAATTTAGGAATTAACCGTATGCAGTTTTAAGTTATCGGTTAGATTATTATATTATGGCGTTGCTATTTTAATTAAGTTTTCCGAAACATTGCGTAAAAGAGACGTACAGGGCATAGCTAAATAAATGCGTAAATTGATTGCAAGGACGAATACAATAATTCAATTTTAGTGGAACCTCAAATTCTAACATTAGGTGCAAATAGTGAAGGCGTACGTGCAGACCATGTTGAGCTTTAGTCACAGAGAAACCAGCTTATAATCTGATTATGCCGGCAAAGTAATAATTTCCGGTCAACTCGACACCCCGTGCGTTTCCTCTCGAATATTGTTACGTTAGTTAAGCGCTTGCGCTTATTCGCTAATCGTGCATACCTTAATCATCAAAACATCAATTTGCAATTGTTTTATTTAGCAGTTTTTAGTTAGTTATTAGATTACTCTCTTTGATACAGTGACTGTAGTTCTTGTGGGAGCTTCCCGTTGGAACAAAAACCAACGCTTGTTTCTCCAGCGCCATGAATTGTAGCACTTGTATCGTACGTTACAAACCACAATGGGAGCAAAAGGATGCGCTCTAGGATAACAAAAACCATCTAACAAGAAGCAACGTTTGTATTTGAGATATATTACGGACGGTTTGTCGAAGGCCGCGAAGTTTCAGTTAGCCGCTTGGTGTATCATTTATAAAGATAAATATATGCGACTTTATCGTATATGGCGAGAAAAGCGGTAGATGTGTTTGGAAAGTAACAAGCTCGTGAGCTTTTATTAATACGATCTTTCAAAGCAGCTGTCGTAATCCTAGCTGTATAGGCGGGAGTGCAATAAACGCTATATCCGAATGACTGGATTATTTGAAAACTGTTTCGTTTTTAATGGTCCCGGTATGCTATTCGGTTAGTCTTACGTATTGATCCGACGGGGTGTCCATTCTCTTAAAGAGTTTCTAACCGAATAATTTTTTATCATTTATTGTAATTTTTGACTCGTGTAAAACTGTTGTTAAAATACTTATGATTAATGCCGCAGTTGCATATTTTATGAAGAAAATATGCTCACTTTTGAATATTTCGATGTTTTCATTTGCAATAAATAATAGCGCGATCAATATACCCCCGCAGACATAGTCACCCTTTCTTGCAAGCTATTTATTTTTTACGAAACGCGCACGACGGAGAAAATATAGCTTACGAGATAAAGCTGCGGGTACAACGGACGACCGGAGTTACCTAACTTAAGCATATGGTTTACATTGCATGTAGAATGGGGAGCTTTTCTCTTCAAAAATCTAAGCGGTTATAGCGATACTGTTTCGCGAATCAGCTTATGAATAATTTAGTAGTTGCATATCTACGATGTTAAAAACTGCGTAACTCTTTTGGAGCAACTACGATTTCGTTTTAATTTCTGTTTTTTCTTTGAAATTGAAACTTCAAAATCGTTATCAGATTTTTCCGGAACTTGCTTCTATAGAGCTGCAATATTGCTTTACACCTGGCCTCGTTATTCTTTTGGCAGGAGCTATAGCTGTCTGACATGCACTCGAGTAATTCGTTTTATTTTTGAGTGCACATCTGTTAAAAACTGGAAAAGTGTTTGCCAATTACTCGGCGGTTACTAGCTACGCACGCTAGGCAATTAAACACTTTTCGTGGTTGTCAAACGGGTAACTTCGTATAATTTTGAATGCAACAACGGTTTTAATATACAATTTGCATGATCAAACAATTCTAGTGTCGCGTAGCCTATCTATGTTTACTCAGCTTGGGTTAGCAGTGGTTGTAGCCGCAGCGGCTTGTCTGTTAATGGCGAAACACGTAATTACCGAATTTTTATTTAAGTCGTGTAAATCATTTAATTGTCACAATTAACTAATTCTCGTTTCATCTATGCGTTGCAAAACGGTTTCCTTTTTTCGAGCGTTTTATTATTTTATTCTTTTTCGGTCCTCGTCGTCGTCGGTCTGAGAACTCTCGAGGGAATGAATAAATTAATAATATCCTATTCGGATGCCCCGAATGCGTCTCGTGCATCTATTTGCATGGAACTTCCCCAAAGTTATTCATTTTTTATATCCACCTCAACGATGACGTCGTATTATACAGTTTACAGTACGTTCTGAAACACCGTTTCAGTTTATTCTCTAGTGGAATACGTATGTTCACCTTCTAATGAATAAAACTAGAATAACTGTTATACATATCTTTTATTTCAATCGTTCAGATTTCAAAACTCATTAGAGTGCACATCAGCAAAATTCTATTTATCTACACATACCTTTCTGCTTTCATCATCAATGTGTAATATTTTTATTTTCTCGTGGCGCAGATAAAATGCACAAAAAACTATACATCTCGTTTTTACCCTAGAAACTAATTATTTAACATGGAATATCATACAACTTTCTCTTTTTTTCGTAGTAAATCTTTAGGTACGTCTTGTTTACTAATACCATTACGCTTGTTTATCCAATCAACTCTACCAACATTTATTTGGGTCTTCATTTTCTCACATCCTCTGAAAAAATCTAAATAGATGTTAGCAAACTATTATGTATCTCTCGTAATTAGTACATTCACTTGAAGTATTTGATACACAGCGATCACATAACATAATTTCTACTTGTAATTAAATTCTTTACGTTGTATACACTTTAGGTCGAGTGGGTTTCTGTTAATTGTCTAGTTGATAAATATTTGTATCTAAAATTGGTATTTTGTGTATACTTTAGTCATTTTGGTCGTTTTCAATTAACTTTAGTTGTTTTGTAATTAGTGCCTCGAAACGGCTAGAAGAAATAACTTGTTTATATAGTATATAAAAAGAAAGCAAATTGCGTCTTTGCTTTTTTAACACAATTGCAGTTGATTCTTTACTTCATCATTATGCGCGAGTTGTTTTCCTACTAAAAACTCTCTCAATTTAGTAAAACAACATACGGTTTTGGAAAAGCAATTTCTAGTAACAATTATTTTTTGGTGGGTTTTACATGTTCATTTGCTTCGACAAAGTTTTAATTGTTTTTATATTAAATGCACATCTCTAATAAAATATCTCTAAAGTTATAGCCGTTACAGTTAACTTATTCATATTCGTGTCGCTTTTCTGAAGGATTTTTGTTTAAATTCTTTCAGTTGCTTAATTTAACTTTCTAGAATTTTTGAAAATTTTTGTTTAAAAACATAATAACATCGTTAAATGTTTTGTTTTATATAATTATGTTTATATACGATCAAACATTGAACTTTCAGAGACGATTTTGACCAATTGCTTAACAATCCAACCATTGTCTCTTATCTATAATTTTATTTCATTATTTTGTTTATTTTTTTGTTTGTTATTACTGCCTTTTTTTCTCTATTCCTCTTCTAATTTTTTTTAATAATATTTTGGCAGCTTTTACATCCATTGCTGGCGGGACCAGGTTCAAACATTTTGCGAGGCCTGAAGACACATTCAAAGCCTACATTTGTGGTTAATGAAGCAAAAACAAAAACTAATACACAAATCTAATTATTGGGTATTTTTTGTAGATCGCGAGGCTTCTGAAAACGCTGGCCCTTGCATCTGAAGTTTCCATAGGGGAAGTGCGCTTATGTTGGATCCCCTAAGGAAATATCATTATAACTATTTTAGTTTTGCAATTATTATTTTGTTTTATATGAAAATATATACTTAGTTCGATGTTTATTATAATACACAATAAATTTTTGATCAATTAATTTCCTGTTTAATAACACAGTATATTTTTAAAAAATAAGTAAGTGGTCCATGATTGGCATAAATGTGCTCATGTTGGCCACTTTTAAAATAAATTAATAAAAGTGCCTATAAACAGTTTTATTCGACAAAATATATGAACAACTAACATAATAAAATAGAACAAACTAACATAATCACATATTATATACATAGTTCACAAGTAAAAGCAACGCGGGGTACGCCGGCGCATTCATTGTGGCACCACGACTTGCATATTTGGCATCGAATCCAAGTTTCTCTTGCACGTGAGTTCGAGTACAATTCATTACAGTAAATGCAACTATGCTAGTTGCATTTACTGTAATGCTCATCATCATCGTCTGAGTCCTCCAAAATGACTTCGTTTTCATTAGAAGCGTCATTGTCAATGACAATTCGTCGTTTTACTGACCTGACTTGTTGTTTTCTCACCTTCATTTTCTTTTCAATAACTTTCTCTTTAAGTTCTTGAATGTTTGGTGTTGAATTCAAATGGCCTGTTTTTCCACGTCTTCTGCCTTTTCGTTTATCAGCGCCAATGGCTACAGCTCGAGGAGGAGGTAAAATTTCTTTCACCGAAATGTCGACAACTGAGGATAAAAACGAGTTAAGACCAGATTAAGATTGCTCTTGCATCTCTAATTCTATTTGGTTTTCGTCTTTAGCTTCGAGAATCGGCCTATCCGTAGCTAAATCTGGTGCAAACTCCCAGTCCTTATAGATATGAGGATTGAAAGGTTGGATGCTAGTCTTTTTGAAGGAATTTATCGCATTTGTTGGTACAGCACTCTTCAAATAAGCTTTATTGAGAAGGCCTGCTATTTTAAATTGGGTTACTGCCTTTCCTGGATTTTGACGGAGCCATAATTGTATTTCTTGGTCGAAATATGTATGAAGAGGACGGAAAAATCCAACGTCCAATGGTTGAACGTGATGAGAACAGTGTGCAGGGAAACAAAACACAACAACACAATTTTCTTTAGGAAACTGTTGGGATTCAAGACTCTTATGGCTACTGTGTTCATTTAGGAGTAATAGAACTTTATTCTCATTTGAAGCCTTCGTATATATAACAAAATGCTTAAGCCATTTACAAGAAATTTGACTGGTCATCCAGCCTTTTTCTTGTGCGAATGCTATGCTACCAGCGGGAGCATCGTTCATCAGCTCCTCGTTCATCCTTTGGCGAGGGTAAATAAGAGCAGGAGGGACGTAGCTGCCTATGGCACACATTGCACACACTACGGTTACGTGCTGCCAGCGGTCTGCACTACTAAGTGCACCAACTTGCTTACGGTCTTTTGCTGCATAAATTTTTTGGCATTTCTTTTGGACCGTAGTCAAACCCGACTCGTCCAAATTATAAATATTTTCGGGAAGAAAATTGTACTTCTGCAGAGTATTATCTAGTGCCTTGAAATAGGCTTTAATATTAGCCTTGTTAAAAGCCTGGGCTCTAGCTAATGATGTACTTTCTGGGCTACGCAAAGATATTTGTGGATTGCGCTTTAGGAATCCTTTAATCCATTTCCAACCTGCCATTTTTGCTTCTCGATTAAATCCATGATTGATGTCATTTTTTTCGCTACTTCAAATACCATCCGCCGCAAATCTTTGGAAGTTAGTCCAAAAAAACGTGTTTCCATCTCAATAAAATGCACTGCAATCTCCTCTTTGATGGCTTTAGAGAAAGTTGCTCTTCGTCCTCCCAAGTCACCTTTGGAAGCGGTCTGTTTATCCAAACATCTTCGCAAAGTTGTTTTGGGAACCTTGAAGGTCTTGGCAGCCAACTTATAGCCCATATTGTGGTTTTTCACGTTCTGAATAGCCTGTTGCATGTCATGCTCATCCCACTGTTGTCTTTTTTTGGATGCCATTCCTATAAATGAAAAAGAAAAGTAAATCGAGGTGAAATTATTTCATTGCCCATGATGGACCCCCTGGTCCATCATAGGACACAGATAAGTAGTCCATCATAGGCCACATTGCAAAAATCAGATATAAATCCCAAACTTTTTTGTTCTTTCGAATAATCTCAATTGTTGCTCGACAATTAACATACAATAGTTCCTTCAAGCTGCAGTAACAAAAGCAGATTATAGTTGAACGTAAAATAAAAAATATCTAACATCATGCCAAGCTACTTTCTTACATCGATACTTACCAATTTTAAATTATTTACGTAGTTAAACAGAAACTGCACATGTTCACATGAGCACTTGTAAACAACTTCAATCAACCTAACCAATATGTTGGTAGTGTATTATGCGCGGTATATTTGAAAATACAGCTAGTGGTCCATCATTGGCGAGGGTCCATCATAGGCACATTTCCCCTAGTTATTTTACGTTTTTAAATTTATCTTAATTGTAATAAGTACTTGATAGAACGTTTCGCCTCCTAGTAATGAACTTCGAATTGTTACGATCAAATAAAACAAGCAACAAATTTTATTAAATTGCGACGTTTCGTGTTCGCGATAAATACTTCATCAGGCTCCTTTATACCACGAACTTTGACAAACGTACATTTTACAATTTATTAGTTCTGTCAGTGTTTAGTTTTTGGTTTTACAAATTCAGATTGCTGTATGATTTATGTTTTCGACAATTTCTATTTAGTTTCTGAGATACCAGAAATTCTATATGATATTCGTTTGTTTAAGCTAACACTATTTAGAGTTATATTTACATTTTGTTATGGTTGCAACTGTGCAGCTGTCTCAACGTCGTATAAGCACTGTAACCCTCCTTTTTAAACCTGTGGTTACAAGGCGGTTTCACACTCTCCGGTTGCTCTCGGTACTCAGAGAAATTAGCATGTCCTTTCACTTTTGGTTAGAACATTAAGGAATAGGGAAATAAGGAAAAAATATTTAAAAAACAAAAATTAATTTTTAGTCATTTTGGTCGTTTTCAATTAACTTTAGTTGTTTTGTAATTAGTGCCTCGAAACGGCTAGAAGAAATAACTTGTTTATATAGTATATAAAAAGAAAGCAAATTGCTTCTTTGCTTTTTTAACACAACTGCAGTTGATTCTTGACTTCATCATTATGCGCGAGTTGTTTTCCTACTAAAAACTCTCTCAGTTTAGTAAAACAACATACGGTTTTGGAAAATTAATTTCTAGTAACAATTATTTTTCGGTGGGTTTTTCATGTTGATTTGCTTCGACAAAGTTTTTATATTAAATGCACATCTATAATAAAATGTATCTAAAGTTATAGCCGTTACAGTTAACTTATTCATATTCGTGTCGCTTTTCTAAAGGATTTTTGATTAAATTCTTTCACTTGCTTAATTTAATTTTCTACAATTTTTGAAAATTTGTGTTTAAAAACATAATAACATCGTTAAATGTTTTGTTTTATATAATTATGTTTATATACGATCAAACATTGAACTTTCAGAGACGATTTTGACCAATTGCTTAATAATCCATCCATTGTCTCTTATCTATAATTTTATTTCATTATTTGTTTTATTTTTTTGTTTGTTATTACTGCCTTTTTTTCTCTATTTCTCTTCTAATTTTTTCTAATCATATTTTGGCAGCTTTTACATCCATTGCTGGCGGGATCAGGTTCTAACATTTTGCGAGGCCTGAAGACACATTCAAATCCTACATTTGTGGTTAATGAAGCAAAAACAAAAACTAATACACAAATCTAATTATTGGGTCTTTTTTGTAGATCGCGAGGCTTCTGAAAACGCTGGCCCTTGCATCTGAAGTTTTCATAGAGGAAGTGCGCTTATGTTTGATCCCCTAAGGAAATATCATTATAACTATTTTAGTTTTGCAAAATGTATACTTAGTTCGATGTTTATTATAATACACAATAAATTTTTGATCAGTTAATTTCCTGTTTAATAACACAGTATATTTAAAAAAAATAACTAAGTGGTCTATCATTGGCATATATGTGCTCATGTTGGCCTCTTTTAAAATAAATTAATAAAAGTGTCTATAAACAGTTTTATTTGACAAAATATATGAACAACTAACATAATAAAATAGAACAAACTAATATAATCACATATTATAT
Source organism: Aquatica leii (assembly GCA_035610365.1). Classification (NCBI taxonomy): domain Eukaryota; kingdom Metazoa; phylum Arthropoda; class Insecta; order Coleoptera; family Lampyridae; genus Aquatica; species Aquatica leii. Next base: position 36,295,540 of record CM069439.1, read on the forward strand.
ACATAGTTCACAAGTAAAAGCAACGCGGGGTACGCCGGCGCATTCATTGTGGCACCACGACTTGGATATTTGGCATCAAATCCAAGTTTCTCTTGCACGTGAGTTCGAGTACAATTCATTACAGTAAATGCAACTAGCATCATCATCATCGTCTGAGTCCTCCAAAATGACTTCGTTTTCATTAGAAGCGTCATTGTCAATGACAATTCGTCGTTTTACTGACCTGACTTGTTGTTTTCTCACCTTCATTTTCTTTTCAATAACTTTCTCTTTAAGTTTTTGAATGTTTGGTGTTGAATTCAAATGGCCTGTTTTTCCACGTCTTCTGCCTTTTCGTTTATCAGCGCCAATGGCTACAGCTCGAGGAGGAGGTAAAATTTCTTTCACCGAAATGTCGACAACTGAGGATAAAAACGAGTTAAGACCAGATTAAGATTGCTCTTGCATCTCTAATTCTATTTGGTTTTCGTCTTCAGCTTTGAGAATCGGCCTATCCGTAGCTAAATCTGGTGCAAACTCCCAGTCCTCATAGATATGAGGATTGAAAGGTTGGATGCTAGTCTTTTTGAAGGAATTGATCGCATTTGTTGGTACAGCACTCTTCAAATAAGCTTTATTGGGAAGGCCTGCTATTTTGAATTGGGTTACTGCCTTTCCTGGATTTTGACGGAACCATAATTGTATTTCTTGGTCGAAATATGTATGAAGAGGACGGAAAAATCCAACGTCCAATGGTTGAACGTGATGAGAACAGTGTGCAGGGAAACAAAACACAACAACACAATTTTCTTTAGGAAACTGTTGGGATTCAAGACTCTTATGGCTACTGTGTTCATTTAGGAGTAATAGAACTTTATTCTCATTTGAAGCCTTCGTATATATAACAAAATGCTTAAGCCATTTACAAGAAATTTGACTGGTCATCCAGCCTTTTTCTTGTGCGAATGCTATGCTACCAGCGGGAGCATCGTTCATCAGCTCCTCGTTCATCCTTTGGCGAGGGTAAATAAGAGCAGGAGGGACGTAGCTGCTTATGGCACTCATTGCACACACTACGGTTACGTGCTGCCAGCGGTCTGCACTACTAAGTGCACCAACTTGCTTACGGTATTTTGCTGCATACATTTTTTGGCATTTTTTTTGCACCGTAGTCAAACCCGACTCGTCCATATTATAAATATTTTCGGGGAGAAAATTGTACTTCTGCAGAGTATTATCTAGTGCCTTGAAATAGGCTTTAATATTAGCTTTGTTAAAAACCTGGGCTCTAGCTAATGATGTACTTTTTGGGCTACGCAACGATGTTTGTGGATTGCGCTTTAGGAATCCTTTAATTCATTTCCAACCTACCATTTTTGCTTCTCGATTAAATCCATGATTGATGTCATTTTTTTCGCTACTTCGAATACCATCCGTCGCAAATCTTTGGAAGGTAGTCCAAAAAACGTGTTTCCATCTCAATAATATCCACTGCAATCTCCTCTTTGATGGCTTTAGAGAAAGTTGCTCTTCGTCCTCCCAAATCACCCTTGGAAGCGGTCTGTTTATCCAAACATCTTCGCAAAGTTGTTTTGGGAACCTTGAAGGTCTTGGCAGCCAACTTATAGACCATATTGTGGTTTTTCATGTTCTGAATAGCCTGTTGCATGTCATGCTCATCCCACTGTTGTCTTTTTTTGGATGCCATTCCTATAAATGAAAAAGAATAGTAAATCGAGGTGAAATTATTTCATTGCCCATGATGGATCCCCTGGTCCATCATAGGACACAGATAAGTAGTCCATCATAGGCCACATTGCAAAAATCAGAAACTTTTTTGTTCTTTCGAATAATCTTAATTGTTGCTCGACAATTAACATACAATAGTTCCTTCAAGCTGCAGTAACAAAAGCAGATTATAGTTGAACGTAAAACAAAAGATATCTAACATCACGCCAAGCTTTCTTACATCGATACTTACCAATTTTAAATTATTTATGTAGTTAAACAGAAACTGCACATGTTTACGTGAGCACTTGTACTTGGGAACTTCAATCAACCTAACCAATATGTTGGTAGTGTATTATGCCCGGTATATTTGAAAATACAGCTAGTGGTCCATCATTGGCGAGGGTCTATCATAGGCACATTTCCCCTAGTTACTTTAAGTTTTTAAATTTATCTTAATTGTAATAAGTACTTGATAGAACGTTTCGCCTCCTGGTAATGAACTTTGAATTGTTACTATCAAATAAAAAAAGCAACAAATTTAGTTAATTGCGACGTTTCGTGTTTGCGCTGAATACTTCATCAGGCTCGTTCATACCATGAACTTTGACAAACGTACATTTTACAATTTATTAGTTCCGTCAGTGTTTAGTTTTTGGTTTCACAAATTCAGATTGCTGTATGATTTATGTTCTCGACAATTTTTAATTAGTTTCTGAAATACCAGAAATTCGATATTATATTCGTTTGTTTATGCTAACACTATTTAGAGTTATATTTACATTCTGATATGGTTGCAACTGTGCAGCTGTCTCAACGTTGTATAAGCACTGTAACCCTCCTTTTTAAACCTGTGGTTACAAGGCGGTTTTACACACTCCGGCTGCTCTTGGTACTCAGGGAAATTAGCGTGTCGTTTCACTTTTGGTCGGAACATTAAGGAATAGGGAAATACAGAAAAAAATATTTAAAAAACAAAAATTAATTATTAGGCGTCATTAATTTAAACAAATTGGAAAATAATTAAATTTAACTTAATCTTAGTACAAATCCAAGTCTTAAGATTACATTTCAAAATATTAATGTTACAAAATGATACGATTAATTAAAAGACAATGTGGTAAATCAGCGAAAAGCAATAACAATATAACAAAGGTTGGATTATATCACGACCTGAATTATGTCTTTGTTGAATTTGTGGGCAGACATCTATCGTCGAAGCAAAAAATTACAATTTTTGCATTTAAGAGAAAAGAATTTATCTTACTAAACAAATTGGTGTTGACACACTTTATTTGGTTTTTTGTTTGTCTTTTAAAAAAAAAATGACTGCATTGTAGTAGAGAAATCCGAGGTTATAAAAGGACTTGTTTTTGGTTTTAAAGTTTTTTGAAGACTTCGCTCATACCTCACGACGATTGTAGTGAGTTTCAACTCTCAAGTTTTCGGTGTTGGTGTCCGTAGGTTTATTAAAAGGTGCAGTGAAAATTAAGTTTGGATATTTTTTTTAGTTTGTATCTATTACGGTCTCGACAGATCACTGGTACCCAAGTTAATTATTGTAGCGAGGAATATGTGTTGAGTGCCGATTTTCTGTTTTACAATTCCTCTTTGCCTTTAGCGGTTAATCATCTTCCGACGGACAATTGCAGATACATAACCACCCGAATTTTGGGCAATATCATCTGGTAGCCTTGCTATCAAACAGGAAGCTTTCTGCCTGCAACTTTGTAAACAAATTAAGCTATTTATGATGACAGTTTAAAGAAAATCAATTTGTGATTTTACATTTGCGAACTTAAGTGATTTAAGGGCTTTGATTTTAAACAAAATAAGGAAGGTTTATTGCCTGTTTATCGCACCATTAACTGAACTTTTGATTTTGCGACATTTACTTTGTCTGGCCACTTTTTTGGTTTTAAAAACATTATGTAACTATTTTAATCTTGTTTATACCGACGTTAAACCAGACAAATCAGTATTATCGGAATTTGGAATTAAGATTTACGAAATTTTTGTTTTGCATTTCATTTTGTTTCAATGCGGACAAGGCCTTGCGAATTTTATTTTAATTGAAGTTATTATTTCATTTTATTTTGATTTGTGTTATTACGCTAATTTATCTAATTTTCTTCATTTTATTAATTTATTTCTTTGTGTTTACTTGACTTAATTAAATTAATTTAACTTTATACCTTTTTTTAATTTTACATTTTACATTTCATTTTCACAACAGAAACTAATTATTTAACATGGAATATCATACAACTTTCTAATTCAGTACTCTTTTTTAGTAATAAATCTTTAGGTACGCCTTGTTTACTAATACCATTACGCTTGTTTATCCAATCAACTCTACCAACATTTATTTGGGTCTTCATTTTTTTACAATCCACAACGTCTCTGGAAAAATCTAAATAGATGTTGGTAAACTATTATATATTTCTTGTAATTAGTACATTCACTTGAAGTATTTGATACACAGCGATTACATAACAATTTCTACTTGTAATTAAATTCTTTACGTAGTATACACTTTAGGTTGAGTGGGTTTCTGTTAATTGTATAATTGATAAATATTTGTATCTAAAATTGGTATTTTGTGTATACTTTGGTCATTTTGGTCGTTTTTAATTAACTTTAGTTGTTTTGTAATTAGTGCTTCGAAACGACTAGAAGAAATAACTTGTTTATATAGTATATAAAGTATATAAAAAGAAAGCAAATTGCTTCTTTGCTTTTTTAACACAACTGCAGTTGATTCTTGACTTCATCATTATGCGCGAGTTGTTTTCGTACTAAAAACTCTCTCAATTTAGTAAAACAACATACGGTTTTAGGAAAGTAATTTCTAGTAACAATTATTTTTCGGTGAGTTTTACATGTTCAATTGCTTGGACAAAGTTTTAATTGTTTTTATATAAATTGCAGATCTCTAATAAAATCTAGGCGTTATAGTTAACTTATTCATATTCGTGTCGTTTTTCTGAAGAATTTTTGTTTAAATTTTTTTACTCGCTTAATTTAACTTTATAGAATTTTTATAAATTTTAATTCTAATTTCAAAAACAATATAATAACACTAAGAAGGCGTTAGACTTTTGGATCAAACTTGGTAGAGATGTTTAACTAGTGAAAGGTAGTAATTGATTAATATTTCAATGAAATTAAACAAACAATAAAGACATTTTTTATTAATAATGTGTTGGAGCACCCCTATTAGTTTAATTATTGCACTCTTCTTGGAATAGGTTCTACCAGGCCGTCGATTGCATCCTAGGCAATCTGTAATTCGAGCCGGAACGCTTGTAGTGTCTGTGGAGAATTAGCTAATTGCTTAAGTCTTCCACACATCATGTCCCACACATGTGCGATAAGCAAAAGGTGGGAAGATCTAAGTGGCAACAGCAAGATATTGACGTTAGCTACTTTGAAATGCTTCATACAATGCCTTGAAACGTGGGGACGGGCATTATCCCATTCGGGTTCTCCAGCTCCTGGAGTAATGGAAGGATATGGAGTTCTACCACATCATCAACATATCGGTGCCCATTTGTTTTGCCTCGGATGAATACCAACTGCGACCTGCTCCCATAAACAATAGTACCCTATACCATAACCCCCATAGTGCCGCTCAACAGAAAATTACACATTGCGACGTTCTCCACATCTACGTCTGACCATCATGCGACCATCGTGAATTCCCCAGCAGAATTGGGATTTGTCACTGAAAACCACCTTATGCCATTCCACGTCCCAATTTAGTTGCAAGGTACACCACTCCAAACATTGCTGTTGATGACTAGTCGTCAACGGAATCACAAGATGTGGTCGATAGGACTCCAAGCCAAAAGCTCTAATTTGACGGTAAACTGTACGAAGGGTTACTGCACGTCCTTCCTTTTGAAACCATTGATCGGTTATTGATTTTGTATTCGATAATCGGTCTCTTAATGCTATTAACCAAAGATGGCGGTCCTGGAGCACATTTGTCCGTCTTGGCCGTTCATTTCCTTGTCTACAGCGTTATTGACCTTTTCTAGACCATGCTTGATAACACCGTACTACATAGGATTGGTTCTTAAGACAGTTAGCAAATTATCTGAATGAAAAACCACCTTCATATAAGCCAATAATGGACCTCTGTCGAATTTACACATTTGTCGATAAATTTCACGTTGCCGCACTCTAGGCATAATCGCAACCTCAAAACGCAAAGAAGAACCCAAAAACAAAACAATTGCAACCAAAAACAATTCCGAAATCGACTTAGTTTTGCAAGAAATAAATCCGATAATTTTGATTGTAACAACAAGTAAAACGTCAAATTTTCTATGGCTACTGGATTATTTTAAATAAAATTTTTATTAATTACACCATTTTTGCCAAGTTTGGTCCAAAAATTTTAACGCTTTAGTGTTGCATTTTTTATGTCACAAAGTATATAATTTTTTTATACACGATCAATAATTGAACTTTCAGAGGCGATTTAGACCAATTGCTTAATAATCCATCCATTGTCTGTTATCTATGATTTTATTTCATTAGTTTCATTATTTCCTTGTTTGTTATTACTGTCTTCTTTTATCTATTCCTTGGTCGTCCACCTTTTTTAGTTTTTTTAATAATACTTTGGCAGCTTCTGCACCCAGGGCCGGTGTGGCTTTTTGCGGGGCCGGGTTCTAAAATTATGCAAAGCTTGAACACACATTCAAATCTAACCTTTGTGGTTAAATAAATTTAATAATTGCAAAACGCGGGGCCAGGTTCCGGCAAACACGCTGAACTTGCCTTGCACTGGCCTTGCTTGCATCTCCATATGTAAGTCTTTTCTAACTATCCTCCGTCCGAACATTTTTCTCTTCCACATATTTATCATATTTTCGTCTTCCATATTTCACGTATACACGTAGCTTTAGGTCAAATAAAGTCATAGCTTTAAATTTCGCGGCTTTTGCATCTTAAATGTAATTTTTATTTTATTAAGTACGCATGAACTTAAGTCATTTAGGTCGATTTCATTGTAATACGCTTCTAGTACATTTTATAATTTATTAGTTCCGTCAGTATTTAATTTTTTGTTTTACAAATTTAGACTGCTATATGATTTATGTTTCTGACAATTCTTATTTAGTTTCTGAGATACCAGAAATTCGATATCATATTCGTTTGTTTATGCTAACACCATTTAGAGTTATATTTACGTTTTGCTATTGTTGCTCCAGCTGCTTTCGATGCTCAAAGAAATTATCGTGTCGTCTCATTTTTGGCCAGAGCATTAATGAAAAGGAAAATAGAAAAAAAACAAAAATTAATTATTGGGCACCACCAATTTAAACAAATTAAAAAAAACATTAAATTTAACTTAATCCTAGTACAAATCTGAGCCTTAAGATTAGATTTCAAAATAGTAATGTTACCATCTATTGAATTTAGCTATTTATTTATGAAAACAAAATGATAAGGTTAATTAAAAAAATAATGTGGTAAATCAGCGCAGAGCAATAATAATAAAACAAAAGTCGGATTATACCACGAGGCTCAAGATATTGACGATTATATAAATAAAACTAAATTATAGTGTTTATCCTGATTTTCATTCGATTTGTGGGTAAATATCTATCGCCGTCATTTTTTCAAAACCGTATGTATTTTCCTTTTATCATAAGATTGAAAATTGACTCTACTATACTACGTAGGGGTCAAGAATTGTTGCTAAAAATACACCGGAACAAAAAAATAATTAAAGTTTTTGCATTTAACAGAATAAGATTTATCTTACCAACTAGTCGGTTGCAAAAGAAATTGGTGTTGACACACGAAAGAAAAATATCTCAGCATTTTAGAGTTTTTTTAAAGCTTTTTTTAAAAGAAAAGTATCTTATTGTAACAATGGACAGAACATGATAGCTATTTGGTAAAGATTCGTTCTCCTCCTCTGTCTGTGTACTAATTAATTTGGACTTCTTCGTTTAGGAGGGGCATGTAAAACCACTTTAATTTATTTTTGTGGCAACGTTTCGTGCTAAAGGCGAGCACTTCATTAGGCCAAAAAATAAAATCAAGTGGTCGGTGGATTGATCCACTTCATTTTATTCTTTGGCCTGATGAAGTGCTCGCGTTTATCACGAAACGTTGCCACAAAAATAAATTAAAGTGGTTTTACATGCCCTTTCTAAACGAAGAAGTCCAAGTTAATTAAGATAGCTATTATTTTGATATTAAAAATTTCTGAAAGTGAAGTGCATGAATAAGGTTTTATCTCCTTTAAAATAAAGTCAAAATTAACTTGTAGGCTGGGTTGCTTAAGCTAAGGCGTATATAGACCAGGAAATAAAACAAATTACCGCCGTATAAAAAAATATGAACTAGTTGGCATGTTCGTTAGTAAATAACAGTAAAAAAATCAAAAACATTACAGAAGCGGATATACACTATCTCGCTACAGCATACGCTTTTATTGGTTTCTTGTTTGTCTTTAAAAAAAAACTGACTTCATTGTAGTAGGGAAATCCGAGGTTATAAAAGGACTTGTTTTTGGTTTTAAAGTTTTGCGAAGATTTCGTTCATACCTCACGACGATTGCAGTGAGTTTTAACTCTCAAGGTTCTGGTGTTGGTGTTCGTAGGATTATTAAGGGGTGCGGTGAAAATTAAGTTTGGAATTTTTTTTAGTTCGTAACTATTACGGTCTCGACAGATCACTGGTACCCGAGTTAATTATTGTAGCGAGGAATATGTGTTGAGTGCCGACTTTGTGTCTTATTATTTCACTTTACCTTTAGCGGTTAATCATCTTCCGACGGACAATTGCAGATACATAACTACCCGAATTTTGGGCAATATCATCTGGTAGTCTTGTTATCAAACAGGAAGCTCACTGCTTGGAACTTCGTAAACAAATTAAGCTATTTATAATGAAAAAAATGCATTAAATACAGATTCTAGTGTAATACACGCTAAAAATGTAAGTCCCATTTAAAGTGTACTTAATAGGAGCGGGTTTTTTGCTTGGCAAGGTCCTATAAACTTTTTTGGCGCCCTATTGTTTTTGACTTTTATTCTATTTGCTTTGCTTTGCTTATTTTCTAAAATATTTTTTTATAGGTAAAATTGTACAAGTAGAAAATCTTCTAGAAATAAATTCAGTTTATGAAGTAAATCGTCATGCCGAACTTTGTCGAAAGCGTGAGCGACATCGAGGAAAACCGTGGAATAGGTTCTTTTCTCTTTTAGCGATCTTTCAACAACGTTAGTGATTTTATGAACTTGGTCAATACTCTTCTGAAACCGAACTGATGGCTGAGAATTATGTGCTTTTACTCTATGTTAAATTGCAGTCCTGTGAGAAGCAATTTTTCATATACTTTTGAAATAACGGGCAACGACGATTTTGGTGTATATGATACTACATCATTTGGATTTTTACCTGATTTGGGGATCATGATTTTTTTCATTTTTCCATCTGAAGGATGCATTAATAAGATTGGTAAGTTTTAGGATGACTTTTTTTAAAAGGTATTTTAAGACCACCAGTAATTAGATCAAAACTAGAAGCTTTCTTCGGGTTGATGTATTTGATGATGATGCTGTATTTGGTTTTTTTGACTATTTTATTGGTTTCCAAATAGAATTTGCATTTCAGGAAGTTTGAGATTTAGTTTATTGCATTTTGCGGGTATTTTTTCTGTCGTCCAGTATATCTGACCTTGTTCTTTCTTTTGCAGCAATTAATTTCTTTACTTTCACTGGTATGAATATATTGTTTGATGTAATAGCGAAGGCTTCCACGGCCGGAGTCTATACTAAGATAAGAACGTCTTCCGGGTTTGGACCGTGTCAATGTTGTAACCGTTGGCAACTTCGGTTACAACATTGACACGGTTCAAACCCGGAAGACGTTTTTATCTTAGTATATTGTTTGATGTTGAATGTGTACTTTTTGGAGTAGCTTTTTTGGAAGCTACATGTAGTTGTTTGATGTAGTTATCTAATTTATTATTTATGTTTGCTTGCTTTCGTAGTCTGATTCATTAATTTACTTTGCTTTGAATGCTTTGTCTATATGTGTTGTAATTAGTTTTTGAATTGTGCAAGTGATGTGGTTTTTTTTGTTGTTACGAACGTATATCAATGAGATGCTCTTGGTGACAAAAAGTCTAGTAAGTTAGGGAGGTTATTTGTATCGGTTGGCCACTATGTTAGGATACCAGTCGACAGAAATCTCTTGAATGATATGTGCGACCTTTTCCTTTTTTGTTGTTGTTAATAAAAAACTCCTTAAGGTATGTTTGCTGTTAGAATCTCCACCAGCTGTAAAAGCTAATTCTAAGGTATCAAATACTTCATCAAATAGTTTTCGTTTAATTTGATGTCTAGGTGGGAAATAGATTGCCCATGTAGTTATTTCATGTAGAAATCTTTTTACTTTGAGTAACAATTTATAATGTTCTATTATTTCTTTGATAAGAATAGCTGTTTCGTTGTGCGCTGCGTCATCGTGGTGGTTCGTAAAATATATTTTATATCTGCGTATTTTGAAGTAGCTTATTACTTGCCATTTGCTTTTCCTAGTAGTTTCTTTATGTTTTTTTTCTTCGTAGTTATACACTAAATACAAAATTTAGTTAAACGTAAATTTAATAATAACTGAAATTGATATAATAAATAATAAACAAATATACAAATTTTCCATTACATAATAACACGAGAACATTTGATCTGTATTTGAAGAACGAATAAATCCGTTAATATAATGAAACGTAGTTAAACTTCTAGGTTTAAAAGTTTCACAAATACATTTTACACCAAAACCACTAAACCTGATTCCTCAAAAAGGACTCGCGGTATTACCATATTTTTATTCCGAGTTTGATTGAGAACTTCCGTTCCAAAACAAATTTTCTTTTATTGGAAACTTCGGTTTCCTTAACTGAGTTTGAAAACTGTAACGTAAAATTTTCCAAGAAGGATACCTAAGAAACAAAGTGAACTAAACAAAGATATCATTAAAATTAAATTACGCACAATACGTCCCACAAAAAAATAACATTTCTTACTGGTGTCGGCGTGAAAAAAATGATGAAGATAATAGCGCTAGTATAAACAGAACTTACTTGGAAATAAAGCAATATAGAATTACAAACCAAAATCTTTACAACTCAAAATACTGATAACCAACGGAACTAACAAATTATAAAATAATTTGAATTTATGACAACAATGATAGAGCTAAACGAATTCAATTGCAATTAACAAGTACTTACTGATACAATGAAATTAAAATTAAATTTGAAAACAAATAACTTTGAAATTGCATTGCGAAATTGTGCTAAAGACAATGAACTGATTTTGAATGAATAAAGCAAATTAAAATACCGGGTCCGTCTCGAAAGTAAATTTACTAAACTCAAACGGCAGTTACACGTGCCTGGAACCTGTTAATCCAACACTGTGAAATGCAACGGAACTGTCTGTTATAGCTGTTTTGCTTAGTTTCTTGTACTGCTGCCATGTTATGTTTTAATAACTCCTATTCTAAATTTTCCAAAGCCTTATTATAATTGTTTTTTTTTGTAAATTTCATGTTCCTCTTCTTTCCTGTGATTAGTACTCATTTTTTTTCTTTTCTACTGCCTCGGTCGTATTTCAGTTTTCTGGTTTGTTACATATTTTCATTACTCGTTTTTTGGTAGTCCTTTGTTTTTTATCGTACTTTTCTATTTTTTTTTGTTTTTTATTTTATTGTTTTTACTATTGCAATTAAATGTTTTTATAAATTTTATCTCTTAGCACAATTTTTGTGTACAATGTTTGTGTAATCAATAAAACAGTTTATAAAAAAATATCGAACAACGTTAATAAGATTCTTGTAGCGTCGATATGCATTTCCTACTAAAAATGTAATACAATAAATACTCTTGGAAATTGCGAAGGAACGATTGCGTCTTTTGTTAAGGGCACGTTTGGGACAGATAGAGATTGAAGTAGTTTTAGTTTAAAAATATAATGCTAAGTTTATTTCAAAACGACATTTGTTTAATAATTTTAAAAAGACTTTTAAAATAAATCGTTTAAGGAACTATTGTCTTTATGAAACTTAATCAATTGTTCGATTAATTAAGGTGGATGAATGTATGTGGTAATGTTTCATAAACAAGAGAATGAAGCTGTTTTGTCTCTTTTATTGATTTGATCTAATAACGTTGTCGTAAGAGCAAAACAAAAAAATTCGTTGTAGGTAAGTTGGTGTCGCCTCGTTGGTCAATTAGATTTCAAGGAAAATAATGAACCCGTATAAGCTTTGAGAAGTGAATGCTGATATCTACAGATGGGTTAATTAACTAAATGGAAGTTGACGTTATTATATTTTGATTGCACTCGGCGTATTCTTCGTAAATCTAGTTTTTCTACGTTTGCCTGCATGTTGCTTCTCAAATAACTTTGGCGTAAGTAAACTTATGGTGCACCGTACATCATCAGGGTTGTAACGGTAATGAACACATCGTATCCTCAGTTGCAGTTTCATGTTCGTGTTCGAATAAATTTGAATGTAGCAGCTAAGTCTTTTAACGCTACTTTCTTCTACCTTCATCTAAGCGTTTGTTAAAACCCGAATTTTCGTTTTTGTTCTTTCTATTACAATACATGAATATTCAAAATGCGGACGACCAGAGATTCCCCTAAGCTTTGCCTGTTGGAATACTGTATTAAACAATGCTCTTCTGCTTTAAGATTTATCAAGGGTAAATAATTGATTCGTGCCGTCAAACGTGTCTTGGATTACAAACGCTTTTATGTTGGAATTATAAAAATTAAAAAAGGTTTTTGCGATAGCCTGGGCATTAACAGCCATCAATTTAAAAAATCGGTGACCTCTTCTGGGATCGCTCCATACATTCACAATTGCGGTTTAGAGCTCTGCAAGTTTGTGATAGGAAGAAAGAAATATTCTTTTATGAGTATTTTTGAGCTAGGGTTTGTCCCTCGAGACTGTCTGGTATCACCGCGTCTACTTTATCTCGGTTTGGTGGCAATCGCCCCGACTAAATATTAACTGTCATATATGACTACAGTTGATATCGAAATGTCCACCGACATTTAATATTTGCTTTAATTTTGTCTTATTTAAAACCGAATATTCTATGCCATTGCGCTTATAAATTATTTGTGTGTATTCTACTGGAAAACAATTATTTTGTCGATGCAGAGTAATTACTAAACAGAGGTTTGTTCTGTGTTTGTAGTTTTACATTAATTACAATTTTACAAAAACACCTAGATTACACTCAAAACGGACAAAATAAATGTATTCAGTAAGAGCGTAAATCTCAGAACGAGTCGATAAGTAAAAAACCAATAAACTAATAATTTGCTCAACAATTGCATGTAATTTTGAATTGAATCGAGGTTAAACACAATACCTGAAAGTACTTTTCAAATTGTAATTTATGGATTTTGATTTTGACTGATTGCTGACGATGTTTGCATTATTGTAAATAATTACTGAACAACAAATTCATTCAGTTTAATAATTGATTTAGCTTTTGAATTAATAATTTACTCAAACAGTGCAAATAAATAAAAAAGGTAATTTGACCGAATTTTCTATTTGCGCCAGTATGGTATTTTAATCCTCTAATTCTATTTGTAAATTTGTTGGTAAAATTATTTTTTATTGTGGGTTATTTGTTTTTCATTAAAGGTTAAGGTTAATTTTTTTTAATAATTCACCGACTATTTAAATTGTTTACAAACGCGCTAAAAATTAACAATAATTAATTACTAAAAACAGTTTTTCATTTTTATTTCGAGTAGCGGAAAGTAATTTAAATTTCCCGGACAATACGGCTGGTATTAGGTTGCTTTGCATTAGTGTTTTGAAAACTTATTGGGTATTTTAATGGTATTTAGTCAGAGAGAGAGAGAGAGAGAGAGGTTCCAATACGTATATGGGTTCCAAGGTCCACGGTATAAAGATATCGAGATTACAAAATCGAATAAAAAAAACATTTCAAAAAAGCACCAAAGAGGAGTATAAAAATCTACAAAATTTGGATGACCCTGGCAATGAAAATAATTAAAATTCGGCTAAATATGTAAACAAATATACAAATAGACAAGTATTTACAACGGATTAAGAATCTGAGCTAGAAGACTATATTAAAAAATGCTCCAATTTAAACTATGGACTTACATACGTTCAGATTGAAAAGTTAGCCTGTGAGCACGCTTCTGTTTTGCCTAATTGCAGAATTTCTCCAGAGTAACAATAAAAACTAGAAGCAAAGAACGGATGGCGGCGAGGGTTTATGCCACGTCACCAAAGATTATTTTAAAAAATATTTATTCATATCCGTGATGAAACCAGTAAAAGTTGTATCTACTACAGAAAAAAAGCAAGTTTTGTAGCTTGCCTCAGCTCAAAGAAGAAAATTGGCGACATTTGTTGGAATCATTAGTGGATCTGAACAAAGTCTGCCTTTTGAAAATGATACCGACAATGAACAGAAAAAGACGAAGAAATAAAATAATGATATGATAATTTGGATGAAATAAAGATCTGGTTCAAAATAACAAGATAATACGAATTTTGCAAGATACACCATCTTGCAGTGGTTATCAAAAACCAAATAATACTAAAAATAATACCAAAATAACACAAGAATCAATAAGGTCTTTGCCCAAAGCAATTAGAAAACAAAATAAAAGCAAACTGACGCTATGCATTTTAAGAATTTACACTGACACTCCAGAAAAAAGACTGGAAACAATTGAGCAAGAAAAAAGCTAGAAACAAGTCTGCAATAGAGATGTTTTTAATACAATATTAGAAATCAAAGAATCAAAAAAAAAACAACACGTAGGATGGAAGACCAATTGGATTCATCATCTACAAAAAGTAATGCATTATCCCTCCGTGATAACTTTGAGGAAAAGATTTGTGTTAAAAAATATCAAAGAAGTTCGTATCAGAATGATGGAGATTTTTTTTGTAAGATTTAAACTGGTCTGTTTTGTTGGTCAAATTTTAAACCAGTCAGAAAATTTAACCATAATAAACTTCGTCAGAAGAAAAAAACTATCAACAATCTTTTATTTTTCAGCCGTTGATGACATAAGTGAAACTGAAAATGAAAACATTCTAACCAAATTAAAAGCCTTTCTAAAATTTTATGATTATAAGCGACTTTCGGCTTAGACCGCGTCGTAGTAAAACACCCAGACTTAGGCTTGGTCCTAGTCTCTTCTTGAGAGCCAAAACAAGAAGTAGAACTTGGCCTTTGCCGTATTGTCGTTCGTGAACCCAAACAAACTGACGTTTTGCAAGACATTGCAGTTTGTATCTTCAGAGTGGCAAATGTCACTGCCCTTCTAAAAACTGGGACTACAAGAACAAAACGGTTATAGTCATAGGTTGACGAATGGCGGCGAAGGTTTATGTCACGTCACCCAAGGTTATCTTTAAAAATATTTATTCTCGTTGAAACGGGAATCACAACCGTGATGAAACTAGCAAAAGTTGTATGTACTACAGAAAAAAAGCAAGTTTTGGAGCTTGCCTCAGCTCATAGAGGAAAATTGGCGACATTTGTTGGAATTATTAGTAGATCTGGACAAAGTCTGTCTCCTGAAAATGACTAGAATGATACAGACAATGAACAGAAAACGACGAAGAAAAGCAAAATAATGATATGATAATTTAGATGAAATAAAGATCTAGTTCAAAATAACAAGATAATACGAATTTTGCAAAATACACCATCTTGCAGTGGTTATCAGAAATCAAATAATACTAAGAATCAAAACAAAATGACACAAGACTTACGTTCTAAGCTAAGCTACTTGGCTTGATGAATCTCTAAGTATGAAGAACGACAATTTTTTAAATTTCAAAAAATTAAGTAACAGATTTTCTTTTTGTTATGGCAAAAAAAATGAATCTGGAGATGATTTTCTTTTATCAAAAGTCCTACATCTTCCAGTTAGAAGAGAAAGTCCTGGAATCGTTTTCAATCAATTTCAAAGAAGATTTTAAGCAACTGGATCTGAACAGGATGACGAGGTAAAGTGGAACTGTTCCAGATCGTTTAGAAAAATTTATAGAAGGGCCTAAAACTATTTTATAGAAAAATATAACTGTTTACAGAATTTATTACAATGGACGCCGACAGCTTTTTACCATTTTTATACTAATTTTGTGTTGGGTGAAAACAATGTTGAAGCGGAGAGTACTGATTAAAACCAGAACCTGCATTTTTGAAAGCTCCTGGTTTTTTTAATTTGTTTTAAAGAGTGCTTAAACTGAGCATTAGGTTTTTAGTGTTATTCTTCTTTTTTAAACTTAAAAATGGTATTTTTAAAACTTCATCTTTCAGTTTGACCAATGGTATATTAGCAAAATTAAAAACTGCACACAAGCCTGTTGCATCTGCTGTTTTTCATTTTTTTTTCGAATTATAATGTTTTGATGTCTTTTAGTTTACAGATGAAATTTTTTAGTAATTGTTACAGTCACTTTAAATTTGATGTTTGCCCGAAAAAATCTAGAATTTAGCGAAGGCTTCCACGACCGGAATCTATACTAAGATAAGAATGTTTTCCGGGTTTGGACCGTGTCATTGTTGTTATAACCGAAGTTGCTAACGTTTCGCTCACTTTCGTAAGAGGCTTTATCAGGGCGTGAGATAAATCGCAAAACTCAAACAAGCAACCGAAATCTAAATAAGAACTTCTCAAAAGTTAAGTTATCTACTTGTGAAGCAAGCCATAATCTAAACTATGAAAAGGTAAGAAAGAAAACGATAACTTAAAATAGCAAACGAAAATCTAACAAAGAACCATTACCGAGTTAGGTAATGAACTTGTGAACCAAGCCAGATTCTAAACTCCGTAGAAGTGACTTAAGAAGAAATAGTCTTCGTATATAAAGGAAAAGGATCGTCACGGTAATTAAATTCGACTCTGATTAGGTTACGGTTGATAAGGGGCGTGTTTTCGATAAATGACTAATAACCGGGAACCAAAGAGGGGATAGCTCAAAACCATGATCACGATTGAAGCTATTGGGGTGTTTGATGATTTCTATGCTTTCTCGGAATTTCTTGTTGAAAAAGAATGGAGATTTGGCAATCAACGAAACATTATCAAAATCTATCTTGTGACCTGCAGTAAAATGATGTTTAGCAACCGCCGACTTAGAAATATACCTTTTCCTTATACAACGATCATGTTCTGAAATGCTAGTAATGACTGAACGACCGGTTTCACCAATGTAGACTAAACCACATGAACAAGGAATTTGATATACACCTTGAGATGAAAGTGTAGGAAATTTGTCTTTGGGAGAAGGAAGAATGTGAGAGATTTTGCCTGTCGAGTTGAATATGGGTTTAATACCATTCTTACGAAGAAGTTTCCCTTTTGATCTGTAACCTTGTGAATGTAGGGTAAAAAGGCTAATTTCGGGTTGGATTCGGGAGTAGAAATGTCCTTAGGTAGTCGAGTACGTAAATGTAAATGACGATTAATAACTCTATGAATATCTCGCTTTACATAACCATTGTTCACTAAGGTTCTAATAAAATGACGGAGTTCCGAGTCTAGATTCTCAGGTTGGCAAATATAAAAGGCACGATGAACCAAAGATTCAATAACAGAACGTTTTTGTGCAGGATGATGATGAGACGAAGCATGAAGGTATCTTTTTTTTTTTCTTTGGTGAAGGGGGAAATCCATCATGGACACCTCGCGGGAAGACAGTTCTATTCCGCAAGGTAGTGCCGGAGTCTTACCTGCTAAAACCCCCTCCTTCTTTCCTATTTGTTGACAGAGGTCAAAGGAATCGCCTAATGGCATTCATCTTCGCCCTAGGATTTAGGTTGTTTCTTTTCTCATGTGATTGTTTTTCTTTTAATTTTTTTTTCTTTTTCTTTTTTTCTCTCTTCTTTTTTTTCTCTCTTCCTTTTCTTTACTTTGTATAATATACGTGATTGTCTTATTGATTTTATTCCATTGTTCTTCATTTTTTAGCATGTGATTTATTATATTTTGTGCGTTAATTCCGAGTTTATTTTCATCCATCAGTTCCTTTCTTGCGTAGTTCCATTTTTCGCAATTGAATATTGCATGTTCTGTGGTGTCCTCTTGTTGGCAGTATACACAGTTATCGTCATCAGTTTTCGTAAATCTCTTTAAATAAGCTTTAAAGCATCCGTGTCCGGTCAATACCTGTGTACGTTCGTAACTTAGTTCTCCGTGTTCTCTGTTGTACCAGGGTCTAATGTCTTTTATTATCGTTTTTGTGCATTGCCCTTTGGTGTTATTCTGGTTCCATTCTTCCTGCCATTTATCTATAGTGTTTTCCCTTATTTGTTTTCCCTTTGGTTTGCTTTCTTTCTGCTATCATTAAGTGCAAAGGTATTTGTCCGCTTATTACTTGTATTGCCGCTGTGGAGACTGTTCTGTAGCTTCTAGCAATTCTTATTCCAGGTTTCCTTTGGACTCCTTCTATTTTTATTTTCTAGTTTTCTTTTTCTATCAATTCTCTCCATATCTCCCATCCATATAGGACCATAGAGTTGGTCACGCTTGCCAGTAGTTGCCTCTTTTTAGTATTAGGTCCGTCTATATTGGGCATGATTTTTGCTAACGTTGCAATAGTCTTAACCGCTTTTTTTATAGCTTCATTTATATGCATTCTCATATTCCAGTTTCTTCTTATGTGGACTCCAAGGTACTTTATATTATTCTGGCTTTTGATGACTTTTTCTTCTATTTTGATGTTTATTTCTTTAATTGTATTTCTGCCTTCTACCACTATAATTTCTGTTTTTTCACTGGCCACTTGCATGTTCTTCTCTTTGATTTTTTTCATGATTATTTGTATAGTTTTATTTAGTTTTTCTTCCAGTTCTGTTTTGTTTTTTCCTGTTCCGATTATTGCTAAGTCATCTGCATATGCAATTGTTTTGCACCCCATAGGAAGTTTTAGCTGTAACATTTCGTCATAAAATATGTTCCACAGCGTAGGTCTCAAGACGGAACCTTGTGGCACTCCACAGGTCAGTTGTAGCTTGGTTTTCTTTTCTCCGATGGTTATGCTTCTATCTTCTAAGTATCCCTTAATAATTTTTATCAGATATTGTGATATTTCTTTTTTGTTCATTTCTTTAATTATTTCTTTTCAGGGTACTTCGTTAAACGCGTTTTTGACGTCTATAGTAACCATAGCTACAAAGTTTCTGTTGTTCTTTGCTTTCCTTACAAATTCTTGAATTTGCTCTAGTGCAGTTATGGTTGAGTTTCCTTTTCTAAAGCCGTGTTGGCTGCTGGCTATGCTGTTTTTATCGTTTAATTCAGATACTATTCTGTTATTTATGATTTTTTTATACAGTTTTCCTATAGTATTTATTAGACATATTGGTCGGTAGGTTTTTTTGTCTGGTTTTTTTATTAGTATAAGTGTTGCTGTTTTCTAGCTTTTTGGGAATTTAGTGTTCTTGATGAGGGCATCTAAGACTTTTTTTTATAATTTCCGGTTTTTTTCTAGCTATGAGTTTGATAACTTCTGGTGGTACACCGTCTGGGCCTGATGCTTTTTTGCTTTCGATATTTTTTCCTGCTTCTTGTATTTCTTTGATTGTGATGTCTGGAATGTTTTCTGGTGCTATTCTAGTTTTCTCCCATTTTTTGTTTTTTACTTTTGGGAAGAGTTTTTTGGCGATTTTTTCCTGTTCTGTGTCTGTAATGTCCAATATACTTTTTTTGATTAACTTGTTTATTGCAATTTTGTACGCCATTCCCCATGTATCCCCGTCCACCATTCGACATAGCTTTTTCCATGCTTCCTTCTTAGCTTTTTCTATTTCGGTCTTTAGTATTATTTTATTTTGTTTGTATGTTGTCTCCATTTCTTCTATTATCTGGTCCGGTAGTTTGCTTCTTCTTCCTCTTTGTAATTTTTTTCTTTCTCCTTGGCACTTACTTCTTAGTTTTTTTATGTCATTATTCCACCAATAAGCTTGTTTTTTGTTATTTGTTTCTAGTAGCCTAAGCTTTTCGTTGCAGGCTTTTTTTAGTGCCCTATTCAAATTGTCATCGTCGTGTTTTTCTTTCATTTGTTCTGTTATAATTTTGATAATGTCCTCCTCTTTCCCTTCCTTGTGTTTCCATCCTTGTATTTTTTTTTGTTTCCGTTGTCGTGGGTTCTTTATTTTGTATTTGGATATATATATTTTTGTGGTCGCTAAGATTTTTCTCGTTGCTGATCTTCCATTTTATTGTTTTTTTTGTTAGGTTTCTGGTGACTAATGTGATGTCTATATGGGACGTCATACCTCTTTTCTCGAAGGTAGGTGATTCGCCATTGTTTAGTATGGCTAGTTCGTTTGCGATTATCCATTCTACCATTTTTTCTCCTTTTTCATCTGTTTGTTTGGAAGCCCACTCGTATGCCTTGCTGTTAAAGTCTCCTCCGATAATTTTTTTTTTGTTTTTTGCATGTCTTTTTCTATTTGTTCTAGATATGTTTCTAGTTCCGCTGGCTTAAGTCTAGGTGTGGCATAACATGAATATATTTTTAGTTCGTTTGTTTCTATCCACGAGTATCCTTCCTCTTTTCCGGTGTCGTACACTATGATTCTATTTGTTGCAATATATACTGCTGCACCTCCCTTTTTATCTACTATCCATGAAGGTATCTGTCCGTATGGGTGGGTTTGCGATAAACAGAATGGCCCAGAAGTCCGTCGGGCTTAAGAGTCACAAGAACGTCAAGAAATGGAAGAGAACCATTACTTTCAATTTCCATAGTAAATTTTATATCTAAGTGTTTATTGTTAAGATGATCAAGAAACTATTCAAGATGACCATGAAATGGTCATCTTGAATAGTCTAAGAAACAGAAACGTTCTGTTATTGAATCTTTGGTTCATCGTGCCTTTTCTATTTGCCAACCTGAGAATCTAGACTCGGAACTCCGTCATCTTACTAGAACCTTACTGAACAATGGTTATGTAAATTCATAAAGTTATTAATCGTCATTTACATCCACGTACTCGATTACCTAAGGACATTTCTACTCCCGAATCCAACCCGAAATTGGCTTTTTTACCCTACATTCACAAGGTTACAGATCAAATAGGAAAACTTCTTTGTAAGAATGGTATTAAACCCATATTCAACTCCACAGGCAAAATCTTTCAGATTTTTCCTTCTCCCAAAGACAAATTTCCTATACTTTCATCTCAAGGTGTATACCAAGTTCATGTGGTTTAGTCTACATTGGTGAAACCGGTCGTTCAGTCATTACTCGCATTTCAGAACATGATCGTTGTATAAGGAAAAGGTATATTTCTAAGTCGGCGGTTGCTGAACATCATTTTACTGCAGGTCACAAGATAGATTTTGATAATGTTTCGTTGATTGCCAAATCTCCATTCTTTTTCAACAGGAAACTCCGAGAAAGCATAGAAATCATCAAACACCCCAATAACTTCAATCGCAATCATGGTTTCGAGCTATTCCCTCATTGGTTTCCGGTCATTAGTCATTTATTGAAAACAAGCACCGTATCAACCGTAACCCAATCAGAGTCGAGCTTATCTATCCGTGACGATCCTTTTCCTTTATATACGGAGACTATTTCTTCTTAAATCACTTCTACGGAGTTTAGAATCTGGCTTGGTTTACAAGTTCATTACCTAACTCGATAGTGGTTCTTTGTTAAATTTTCGTTTGCTTTTTCAAGTTATTGTTTTCTTTCTTACCTTTTCATAGTTTAGATTATGGCTTGTTTCACAAGTGGATAACCTAACTTTTGACAAGTTCTTAGTTAGTTTTAAAAAAATTATTTAACTAACTGTTTTAAGACTTGATTTTGTTTGGTACATACAATGGTTAAAAAAACCTTAAAAATATATAATTAATATATAATAAAAAGATCTCATATGTGCATCTATAACCAAAAATGGCCAAACTATTCATTTGTATATATTTCTTTAAATTTGCAGTAACAAAGAAAAACAGTTTTGTATCATTTTTGTAATTTAGTTTTGTAAGAAAATTGAGTTGCATATTTAATAAAATCAGTTATTAAAACAGATATTGGAAAAAACGTACTAATTTTTTTACAAAAACTTAGGAAGTTTTCATTATAAATTCTGATTACTCAAATACAAAGAAAAATAGACATTGTTATATTTGGTTTCCTATACGAAATCATTTTTTTAGAACTAACATTAAGGTTTATTGCATACATTGTACTAAAAAACTAACCTTTATAATTGCATAACGATCAATGTATAGTAACTCATGTTTATTTAAATTTTAACTGATCATAAAAACTATCAAAATTGGATAGCAAAGAGCTCTTTAATTTCTGAAAATTTTTTCTTTGGCTTCGAATACCAATTTAACAAGGCGTTATAGGAAACTGGTTTAATTTTATTATTGAAACATTTGTTTTACAAACTCTATTTTTCAGTGTGACTCAATTTTAAAGATATATTTCCTTGTGGGTATATTTAATAGCTACTAAATTATTAACAACTAGATCTCCAGAGCGAGTAACTGATCTAATTGAATTAACAAAATTTACGCAGTAATGGACAGTATAAGGTTTTGGTAGTTGCCTTGTTGTTTGCTCTGCTTTGGAACACTAATATCACAATTTTTCAGTCTTGGTTCAATACAAACATGCATGCTATCTACTTCCATTTGTGTATAGATTTTTTCTAAAAAATGTGGTGTTATAACAATTTTCTTTTCTATTGACAGATTTAATAAGGCGTTTGACAAAATAAAGTTTTTCTGATAACTGCAATTATCGCTGTAGATGATTATCACATTTTCTTTTTCTATTTCTTGGTCTGACAGATAGTTGCAAACTGTGCTGGAAAATTTATTGCGTATAATATCTTCTTCTCTTTCATGCCATAAGTAACAACATTTATCATGTTTTTTCTTATCAAAAAGTGTAAAATTTTGAACGCAAAGTTTCCATTTATTTAAGTGATCTGCAACGGCATAGTTTTCTGCAAATCCATGCAAGAAACGTTTTTTGTCTTTTTTCTTTTCTTCTTTGAACTCTTCTTTTCTTCTCTAGTGTTATAAATATTCTTCTTTAGATAATTTTTTTGCTTTAAAATTAGAGCAAAGGTCGCACTGATCTTTCTTAGATTAATACAGGTTAAAGTTTAATTTGTCAAATATCGCAAACAATGTTTTAATAGAGATTGTTTTAGTTTTTGGATTCTTTTGTTGTGCATACTTTTGATATACTAAATTCAAATTGGTTTTTGATATGTGTCATATGTGCTCAAGATACAGTTTACTACTTCTGGCTCTACAATAAAAGGATTCCATTTTTGGTAGTAACATGTCAAACAATGTTCGCAAAAGATTCTTTACTTCTACAAATTGTTGGGAGTTTTGTCGTTAATCCTAGCATTAGATGTAATAATAAGCTTTATCCAATTACGTAATGACCATTTTCCAAAGCCTAACGTGTTCAAAAACTGTGTTTTGCACACCCTGTGACACATTTCATAATTATATTTATTTGCTATGAGTGATACGTTTAAGTCCAAATCACAATCACAATTTTTCCATTAGCCAAACAAAGTTAAGTAATTTAAAATAGAAATAGTTTGTTTTATTTTAAATATAACTAAGCTATATTAAAAACTTTTTGGTTTTTAACATAATTCAATAAAAAAAAGTTTAAACACCTGTATTCAAAATCGCCAATTTTGGACAAATTTACGTAAGAAAATTGTGGGACAACGTACAACAGTAAACGTAAAAAAATATAATTTAGAAAAACTGGAAACCTCATTTACTTAACAAATTAACCGATTCATAAACGCTTCAGTAAGTCTTGGTACGCGTATTTGTCATATAGTAATTGAAACATGCTTGAGTTGCTGGGGTCGATTTTGAAACTGAAGTCCTCATTCCCTAGCGAGTTAGGGTACACGTTTCAATAATGAATTTCTCAATTTATTTATTTAACACAATCTCTTAGGATATCAAAGTAACATATAAACTTATTTTCAAATACAAATGTGTCCTAATCGAGTTTCAATTTTTTGTCTAATCAATAAAAGTGATCTGGGATTTGTTGCGTCGCAGTCTCTTAATTCGTACTTTCACAAAGAAAAATGCTAGACAAAAGACGGGAATCGGTTATAGTAAATGGATATTTCATATTTTATAAAAGTGTAAATGTATTTTAATCTTGCAAAATTACAGCGCTCTTTGTGTATTTGTTCATTTATGCTTTGCGGTCTGCTGATATTTTTATGCCACCGGTACATTTAAAAGTCTCATTAACTTTATGTTACTCGCTCAAACAACGGTTGCAAAGAATGATAGCGTTGAAACAACGTTGTTCACTGTCCTGTTCTCAATTGAGCAGCCAGACCGCGGATTATCAGTCCTTACCACAGGACAGCTGGCGCCATAAAACTAATTATTTGCTTTTCCAGTCACATCTCGATTGTCTTAATAGAAATACCACGTTGGCAGACCATGCAATTATTTTTGTGTGTGATTATTTTTTATAGTTCTAACACTTGGAAGTAATTAAAAGCAAATTTCGAAAACGCGTTGTGGACACCCATTACAAAATTAGTTAGCTCAATTTAACATAGTTTACGAATGCAAATTAGTAGCAATCTAAAGTAGAGTTTGTACGAACTAGATCTCATCATCGTGCTATTTCTCCGCGTCTCGCCTATTTGCATTTTTTGCTTAGTTATTGATTTTAATAATTTAAACATTTTTAAACGTATCTTTTAACTTTATAACTTTAGGCTAAGTTAATTAGGAAAAGCAAAGCTTTGAGCACTACAAATCCAATGTAAAGTAACGAGGAAGATATGCAAATCGTATTCATCAGCACCCCTATTGTCTGCTATGCATGTTCTGTGAATCATTATACTACGATCCTGGTTTTGCATCGTTATGTTACACATTCATTACTTTTTTGTACAACTTGTAGTAGCATGTAATGTTTCGACCAGAAGAGGCTTCTCGACAAGCATTAATGTGACCTTTCTGTCTGTGATGTGATCTTAATGAACACCAGCCCAATTTGTCCGTACATTAAGTTTTAGTTTCGCATATTAGCGTTATTATTCTGTTACTTTTCGCAAATTGTTATCTAAATCACCGTTTAAGTCTAAACTAGTAAACCGAGAACACGTGCTTAGTAATTTAATTTTCTTCTTTTGTCGCTTCATATCACTTGTCAATGAGGCCGTGCCCGGAATCAGCACATTTTTAACATCACGTCTGACTGAACTGACCACACATCACCGACAATTGAAAAAGCGTCCTCAATATGATGAACGAACGTTATTGCAAATTGTCAGTTGGTCGAAAGAGAAAATTCACGTTCAGAGCATTTACATTTTTTGTCAAATATCAATATCGCGACATCTTTGCGCTGAGATATTGGAAATTCCCATGCGAAAATAAACCTCCACAAATGCTTAATCAGTCCTTGTCATGTATCACAGATCTAAAAAAAAACCAAGGGGTATGAAACTTTTAATATAAAAACTATAGTAGATATACTTTAATTTCAGTTAACTCAATTTTACACAAGACAACTTGAACTTTTCTCCCCTCGCCGCATGCTTTTATCACTGAGCTCATCGGAGAATAAGGGAAGGTAACATTTCACACCGTCTCAGACAGTTTTGTAACAATATTATGATATATTAATCTTCGTTTATTGTTCCGTGTTGGTCTATTGTTGCTGATACGTTACGCAAGTATTATGAGCTTCTTTACTTTTGAAATTTATTGTGGCAAAAACAATCTGATTTACTTAAAATTTTATTTTTTCCACTTTTTTACAATCAACTACAAATTATATTAATTTTTTATTTTTAGAATATTTGCAGAGTTGATGAAAGTTTACAGTTGCTTTCTGCGTAATTTGACGTCTTCCTGCCAGAGGTATAAATTTGTACTGGCGTTGAAATTACACCCATGATACCTATTTATCTTGATGTATCAAGTGAGATACATTCTTTACGTTTAAAATATTTTAAACTTTTTATCTGCATTTTCGACAATTTTTTTATAGTGCTTTTTCTCGTTGGGAGATTACAAAGTACAAAACTTTCTAAAAGTTGTTTTATTCTTTGATAAACGATTTATTATTCTAGCAAAGTTAACAAAACTAAATTAAAATTTAAACACGTGCTTTAAATTAATGTTTTATTGTAATTACATAAACATAATTACACAAAATTGAAAGAATTCAGTTAAAATACTGTTCTACGGTTGCATTATTATTTATTAATTTTTTAATCAAGTATTTTATTGCTCAGTCGTTATTAATAATTTGATTTTTTTTCTGTAGAAACCAGAAATGGTCGATCTCAAAAATATAATAATTACATTTATCTTCTTTGTTTGGAGGAATAATTAACAGCCAGATTATTTGAAGAATTCCATTTAATAAAATAGTTAATGAATAAAGATGAATAACGTTTCGCACTACTAGTGCTTTTTCAAATTCTTTACAATTTTGTTGTTGAAATTAATCTGTCCCTTAATTAAATAAAAAATCTGTGATCCGTAATGAACATGTACATGGGTGAGTATTTTTTATAATAATTACACTGCTAGACTCAATTAACGAAAATTTTAAGAATTCAGATGATAATTAAAAAAGTAGTACATTAATAGTTGTGAATATTTGTCTATTTCTTCTATAACGTCAAAAAAAAACAACTGCATAATTATGAAGATTTATAATTTAGAACAAGTAGAGAAGATGGAAGAATGGGAAGAGATAGGAGAAAAATAAGTAGCAAAGGAAAAGGTTAATAAAAAAAGGAATGAAAACCTAGAAACTGAGGACAGTAAGCGAGAGATCGCCCAGTATAAACAAGACGACATAAGAAAGCAAATAAGAACCATCACATTTACAGGGCGAAAAAACTAAAAAAAGACAGAAATAGAACAGACTATAAAATAAACGACCGCAGAAAATAATGAGGCAGATTATAGGAATATTGAATATAAAGACTTTATTATGGAAAGAGATAGAATTAATATAAAAAATTAACAATAATAACATACAAATTCTAGGTATAAGTGGGACGAAGAAACGAAGCAAAGGAAGTACTTATTTAACAAACAACCATATATTATACTACTCGGAGATTAAAACAGAACAAATAGCAAAGAAGCTTGTAGGAGTAATTGCTATAAAGAAATAATCAAAAAATAATAAGTTTTACAGCGAATAACTCGAAAACAATGGTAAAACTGAAAGAAATAATCAATATCATACAAATATATGGGCCAATAGAAGGAGCAGCAGAGAAAGAAAACGTAGAATTTTACATAAACCTGCAACAAACATTAGACGAATTAAAAGAATAGAATAAGAGAACAATAATAATAGAGGATTGGAATAGCCGAGTCGGTAAAAATCATAACAGAGGAATGGGAAAGTATGGAAAGGAAACTATAAATAAAAATGATAGATTTTTTGTAAGAGAAATGTGCATCTAAAATGGCAATGTTAGAAATTGCTCAATTTCGTTTTTTTAGGGTGGCCTGTTTGAGTTGTGGTTCAAATAGCGTCTTTAAATGTTTAGCAAATATGTGTTGTAAAAGTGTACTATATAAATTAGCGTGTTTGTATTAAATATCCTTAGATTTAATTAATTCGATTAGTTATAAACGTGTACATATTTTTAGTATAAATAAATAAGTTCTAATAATAAACGTTACAGTGGTGTCAGGTCCGTGGTATCGAATTGAATAAATAAACAATTGTTTAGTTCGCGATTTTTAGTATAAATACTATTAAGTAATTTAATATCGCTCCCGTAATAAAAACATTGATTGTGTAAACAAACAAAACTTTAGTTTGCGTGTTTGTTTAGACCGTGTATAATTATTCTGTTTTAGTTCGTTAAAGTAGTGTTTTTAAACTTTTTATTCGTGTTATATATACTTTATAACGGTGACGCGTTTGCAAGCAGTTTAAATGGATTCAAAATAGTTGAAATTCTCGAATCGATGAATAAAAATATCCAAGAGAAAATTCCGAAAGAAAAGTTTTACGAAAATATGCAGAAAACGGAAAAAAAACTATAAAAAAATAGAAGAAAAATTGTTGGAAAATTCTAGAAGTTTAAAAAAAGAAATACGAACGAGCATAGAAAATTAAATTAAAATTGTTCAAGAGGAAACCCAAGCAGACATGTTAAATTTGAAAGAAGAAATTTGCGAATCTCTGAACGAAAAAATAGAAGCAACAGAAGACAAATTAGAAGACAGAATAAAATTGCTTGAAGAAAGAATGAACCAAATCAATTGTCACAGTGAAGGAAGCGTCACGAGCGAAGATTTAATAATGGACTATCGGAAGAAAGCACTCACAAGTTTAAAGTTGTACCTCCGAATTTTGATGGTAAAGTTCTGTGGTCAACCTACTACAAGCAGCTACAGCCAACGGTTGGAGCAACAAGCAGAAAGCTACGTCTTTAATAGTGTCCTTACGTGGAGAAGTTCTTGGAATTTTGCAAACTGTTCCTGACCACCGACAAAAAAATCAGTAACTCTTAATTTCACGTTTAGAAATGAGATATGGAGATGCTCATCTTCAACAAGTGTACCAAGCTCAAATTAAAACTCGGGTTCAGAAAGCTGCCAAAAGTCTTCAAGAGTTTGAAGCTGACCTCGCCAGATTAACACGGCTTGCGTATCCTACAGCACCAGATACCTTCTTGGAGCAGTTGGCTATTCAAACGGCCTCCGAGACAACGAAACGCAGCAAACTCTCCGGTTAGTTAGACGAAAGACATTGGATGACGCTTTTTTTTTTTTTTTTTTTTTTTATTTATTTTATTGAAAGAAACATAGTACACATTAAAATATAGCAAAAATTGGACCACAGGAACAAGTCCTAAGACGGTCCACATCAAAGAAATACATTTATTATAAAAAACAAAAGAGTCTGAAAAATAATTAACAAAATATTATATAGTACTAACTAAAAAGGTCATTTCCTATCATAATTCTGTTTAGTTCACACTTAAATCTTGTAATACTTAGATCAAAAATATTCAGATCATTATGAGCCGCCAGAACCGTGTTCAATAAATTTGCTCCATTCACAAAGATAGAATATTTTAGTATATCGGTTTTATAATTTTTAATATGTAGTAGACTAGAATTTCTGATATGAACAGACCTTGGTACATGAAAAGAAACTTGCTCCAGAAGGGATGCACAATCAATATGACCATTAATTAATTTAAATAGAAAACATAATACAGATATGTTTCTTCTGATTGACAATTTACAAATACCAGCATCTTCTCTAAGTGTATCAGAAGGGATATCAAAAGAACAATACCTCTTATTTTTTTTATAAAACAAATATCGAAGCATGTGATTCTGCATTATTTCTAGTTGTTTTACATATTTAATATTACTGGGAAGCCAAACACTTGAGCAATATTCTAGTCTACTACGGATTAGTGCATAATAAAGCATAGCAATGCATCTCACGTTACTAAAATCACGAGTAGTTCTTTTAACAAAACCAATTAGTTTATATGATGAATTTATTATTGAATCAATATGTTCAGAAAAAGTAAACTTATTATTAAAAATGACACCGAGATCTTTATGAGTGAACACTACTTCCAACCTATTGTTATTTATCATATAAACTGGTTCATAATCTTGCCTTTGTTTTGAGATAGACATGACAACACATTTTTTAATATTTAACATTAATCTATTTTCGGTACACCATAAATTGAGTTTATTTAAATCATCCTGTAGAAGATCACAATCATTGCTAGAACGTATACTTGAAAATAGTTTTAAATCGTCAGCATACATTAGGCATTTCGAGTAGAAAATAGGTGGCAAATCATTGACAAACGTCAAAAAAAGGAGAACTCCTAGCTTGGCCCCTTGAGGAACACCTGATAAAGCTACTTTTTTATTTGAATTAAAATTTAGAAACCTAACGGTAAATAATCGATCTCGTAAGTACGAACTGAAAAAAGATAAAGTTAGTTTGGAAGCACCAAGTCTATGTAATTTAAGTAATAATAGATTGTGATCGACCACGTCAAATGCTTTAGAAAAATCTGTAAAAATGACATCAACACGGCCACCTTCATCAAGAATATTTCTAACATACTCAGAAAAGCTGAGCAAATTACTTTCAGTGGATCGTCCAGTGAAGAATCCATGCTGCAGAGGACTGACGGAATTCTGAACACAACTGAACAATATTTTATAGATTACATTTTCAAAAACTTTGGCTGCACTGTTTAATATTGATACTGGTCTATAGTTTGTTAAATTAGATTCAATACCAGATTTGAAAACTGGAGTAACTTTACACACTTCCAAAGGTAGGCTTTGGTGCATGCTTTAGAGTTTGAAGCAGCAAAAAAAGCATCGCAACGAGACGGTCATAGACTCTGCTGTGCTGCAGAAGTGCCCGCGCAGACATTGGAAAGCATCGAGGAATACTTCGTGAAAGAGGAGTGACGACTTTGAACTAGGGTGAAATAGGTCTTGTACGACGACATCGTACTAAACCTAAGAAGAAGACAAGAAGAGCGCTTGAAAATTTAGAACGAGTTGACAAAAAAAGACAAAAGTTAGTCTCATCTAGTCAGGTTCCAGAGATTATAATTCAACTGGCATCGCCGATGGAGCAACTGCATAGTATTTATCTCAATGGCAAGATGAATGGAAGAAGTATTAAGCTATTGGTTGACACTGGAGCGACGAAGACCATTATTTGTCTTGACATGTTATTGCAAAATGATAAGACATCAACAGTATCAGTACGACTTCGAACGGCGACAAGTAAAGAAATACCTACCCACAAGTCAAAGTAACCATTGCTTTAGGAAATGGAGTACTCGACCATCAAGTACAGGTAGCCGACATCACGGAAGAAGTCATCCTGGGAATGGAAGTTATAAAAAGTATGGGTTCCATTTGGATATGAAGAACGATGTCCTGAAGATTGACAATAAAGAAATTCCTTTTCATTCGTCAGAGAAGGTAGTCGTGCGAGTCTTATTGAGTGAAGACGTGACTCTGCCTGCGAGGACTGAAAGTGTGGTGATAGCAGGCCTGGATGGAAATCTCTGGGAAGGCTACATATGCGCGATTGAACCAATGGAGGGCGACTTAGTTGAAAAGGGATTACTCGTTGGCAGAACTTTAGTACGAGTGAAAAACACGATGCCAGTAAGGATCTTAAATATCAACGGCGTGCCAATGCACGCTAGTATCTCAAATTGTGAGATGCGTGAAATCTAACGAAGATACGTCGCCGAAAAAGTGTCCACAACATCTATTGGACATTCTTACCACCAGATACCAAAACTTGAGCCAAAAATAGCTGTCTAAAGTTAATCCAAGAGTACCAAGATATGTTCGCGCTAGAGAGTGGTTGTAAAGGAAGAACTAACGTGGTGAAACATAAAATTAATACCGGAAACGCTCGGCCGATACGACAACATTCACGCAGACTTTCTTTGGCGAAAAGAGAAGAAGCCGAACAAATAATTACGGATATATAGAGAAAAGGCGTGATTGAAGAAAGATGGATCAACGAGGTTTTGCGTAGACTACAGACTGTTAAACGACGTGACCAAAAAGGACAGCTACCCTTTACCCAGAATTAACGATACGTTAGATACCCTGTCAGGATCCCAGTGGTTTTCTACGTTAGACTTAAAGAGTGGTTACTGGCAAGTAGAATTGGAACTCAAGGATCGTGAAAAAACAGCTTTTACGATCAAAACTGGTTGTGGCAGTTCACCGTGATGTCCTTCGACCTGTGTAACGCTCCTGCAACGTTCGAGCGTTTGATGGAGATCATCTTACACGGACTGTTTTGGAAGACGTGTTTGGTTTATTTGGATGACGTGATCGTGGTTGTAAGGTCATTTGAAGTGCACTTGAACAATTACAAAGAAGTGTTCCAGCGACTACGTGGAGCAAACCTCAAACTGAGCACAAAGAAGTGTCACGTATTTAAGAAAGAAGTGCAATACCTTGGCCACGTCGTATCTAGAGATGGAGTAAAGGCTGGCCCATACAAAATCAGCAGTGCAAGCATGGCCAAGACCGATCGACAAACATCAGGTCCAAAGTTTTTTTGGGTTGTGCACCTATTATAGACGATTTGTACCCGGATTTGCCAATATTGCCAAACCTTTAACAAAATTGACTGAAGAAATATCAGAATTTAGATGGAATGAAGAATGCGAAAAAGCTTTCCATCAGCTAAAACAGAACCTAGTCACTTCGCCGATTTTGAGTTATCCAAAAGAAGATGGAAATTTTGTTTTGGATACCGACGCAAGCAATCTGGCCATAAGCGCGGTCCTTTCGCAGGTTCAAGATGGGCAAGCAAAGGTTATCGCGTTTTTTAGCAAGGTTTTGTCTAGGCCAGGAAGAAATTATTGCGTGACTAGGAAGGAGCTATTAGCAGTCGTCAAGTCCATAGAACATTTCTACAAATATTAATATGGACGAAAATTTTTACTGAGAACGGACCACGCCGATGGATCTAGAGACTGCAAGAATATGACTATGACACAGAACACCGTGCCTGCAGCAATCATCGGAACGTTGATGACTTGTCCAGAAGACCATGTCTAGCGGACTGCAGCCATTGTTTGCGACTTGAAGAAAAAGTCGCATGCTTCCGGAGAACTGCTATGATTGATGATGAGTGGGAACCTGAGCAGTTGCGTCGCGAACAAAAAAACGATCCTGAAATAAGACTACTCCTGGACTGGAAAGAAAACGGCCGACGACCAAGCTAGGAAGAAGTGGGTGCTTTGGACAGAAACATCAAAGGGTACTGGGCGCAGTGGGACTTTTTGGTAGTAAAAAACGGTCTTTTTAAGCGATTCTTAGGAAGTATCGAGGGCACGGGAAACAGACTACAGTTAATATTGCTAAAGAGCCGGGTGTCCGAAGTGTTGAAGCATTTCCACGATGGTACATCAAGAGGACACTTTGGCATTAAGAAGACATTGGGGAATGTTCGAAAACGATTCTACTGGGTGAACTGCAAAAAGGACGTCATGAAATGGTGCCGTAAGTACACGGTTTGCGCATCAGGCAATGTCCAGCAAGAAAACGCAAAGCAACCATGGAGCAATACAACGTAGATACCTCTTGAAAAGAGTAGCGATTGACATCGCAGGGCCGTTCCCAGAATCCGATTCGGGAAATAAATACATCCTGGTGGTGATGGATTATTTCACGAAAGGGACGGAGGATTACGCCATACCCAATCAAGAAGCAGCTACAGTAATTGTTAGTAAAAGAGTTTTTCTGCCGGTTTGGAGTTCCGTTGGAATTACACTCCGATCAAGGCCGCAATTTTGAGTCTGGGTTGTTTCAAGAAGTTTTCCGACTGTTAGGAATTATGAAAACTAGGACGACGCCTTTCCATACTCAATCTGATGGCATGGTTGAGCGATTAAATCAAACAATTGGAAAATACTTAGCCAAAGTAGTGTCCAAACACCAAAGAGACTGGTATTTGCACCTTTTCCTAATGGCATACCGATCATCCGTTCACAAAAAGACAGGCCAAACATCATCCTGTGTAATGCTCGGTCGACTACCTTAGCAAGCTGACCAGGAGGCTAGACGAAGTACATGAGGAGGTCAAGGCACAAAATGGTGGGTTTTAACCTGGCGACATGGTATGGTTGTATATTCCCTAAGAAGGCGAGGTTTGTTGCCGAAACTGCAAAAGCAATGGGAGGGCCCTTATGAAATCGTGCAGCGTATTAATGACGTTATATATCGTATCCGAAAACTACCCAGAGGCAAGCCAAAAGTGGTCTACGTCGATCGTCTAGCCCCGTTTGCTGGCGATAACTACAATACGCAAGTTTAGGTCCGAACCAGAATAATAACTAGCAGAACCAAAAATCAAATCGAAGGAATAGAGTTCGATAAGTTTATGAGCTTAAACGGAGATTCTGGAAAAGCTAAGTTCAGAGTTACTACTGAGGAACAGCAAGACTTGTTCTAAACACAAAAAGATTATGCAGAAGAACTACATGGTTTTCTATCTGGTCACCTAGAAATACTTAAGCACCAAGCCTTTATACAAAAATTTGTGGCTATAATGTCCTTATAGAATCTCAAGAGAGAAATGAAGTTCCACCATGTTAAGAAATTGGCAGTTCCCAAGCTTGGTTGTAGCTTAGATCAACTGAATTGGAGGACAGTTGGAAACATGTTGGAGGTCGTCTTCCGAGGAACAGGCGTTCAAGTTTTGGTCTGTAGTTACCAACCAAAGAGAAAATCGGGTCAGGAAAAATCCATTGACTGTTACTTTTATAGTCAAGGAAGTTGCCGTAATGGAGAGAGCTACCGCTCTCGTCACGATCGTTTCCACCGGTGTCGCATCCAGTTTCCTGTTCTGGGACAGAACAGTCTTAAGAAGGGGGCAGCGAAACGTACGTGGAGTTATTTTTAATTCCGAGAACTTTCGCAAGGTGTTTGTACATTTCCAGAACGTTCACCAAAAGATATAGAACATTCGCGAACGTTTTGTAAAAACGTATAAATGCGGTACAAACAAATCATAGGGCAGTTATTCCAGCAATTCGAAGACGGCGGTGTTAAGAAGATTATTGAAGTTTAAATAAATAAGTAATTAACGCGTGTGTTTGAGATAAATATACGAAGTATATATATATACGTGACTTTAAAGTAAACAAGTGTAAGTGTTTAGATAAATAGAAGTTATGCGCGGACTTGTTGTTGTGTTTTAGCTTTAGTAATATTAATTACATTTATAATCGTGTTTTATCATTTGTGGAATTTATCAAAACCAAAATTTTTAATCCTTGGCTTACCTTATTTTTTATCTTGTTTAAAAAATAATTCCAATTTTAATAATTTTTATAACATATTTGCTATTCTGCTTGTAATGCGTTTTAAGTTGTTAAACATAAAAAAACAGATTTAAAAATGCTTAATAAAATTGACAAATTTAGGTTAGTTTTCTTGTGCGCCACTTTTTAATTGGGGTTTAATTTCTTTAATACGAAAGAAAAAGTTGAGTAATTAACTAGAGTTTTTATTAAAGTTTATTTCATTTAACTTCGGTGCTGCAGTTTCTACGTGAGTAATGTAACATAATTGTCGTTTAAAATAAAAAAAAAGTTGTAATAAAATTTGTTGTAGATAGAATATTTAACCAAACAAAATAGAAAGTTATAATTAACTAATTTGGCACAATTTTGTACGCCTTTCATTTATAATCAATATGGAAAAACTTTCTTAAAGGAGTTAAAGTTGTATTATTCTGTAGAACATTTTGTTGGGAAAAGACGTAAAGGGAACGAAAGAGGGATGACGAGCGAAGCAACCCTAATTTAATAACGCTAAAAATGGAGAGTTCAATTTTCCTTCCTAGCTGGTACTAACGTTAATATATTCGTTAATTCTGTATAGCATTGTCGACTGGCAATACATTAAAAGTTTGCACCTTGCAGTTTAACATAATTGTAAAAGCACCAACATTTCCTAAAAGTATTCTTTAAAAGTGTCTAAAGCTTTTCTAATTAGAGATTCTTTTCAAATTTTTGTCTTTTGTTGCGTTTTGTGCTAAATCAACATTTTAAAAGAGCTTTATTTAAACGTACCTCGTGCTTGTAGTTTAACACCTACAACTCTTTCTTTATCAAATAAAGCTTAAATTGGCAATTTTTTAGGTAGAGTAGACTTTTCCACCTAATCGCCGATAAAATACAAAGTCACGGGCTAGCTATTGCTTTCTCAGTTTAGTCTTGCATTAATTCCAACTGTTAAGATTTTTCATTTAGATATGTCTGTAGATTTAAATGCTTTTCGCCGTAGTACAATATTTAATCTCATAATTACTTTTCCATTAATCATGAAGTAATTAGGCATTTAGCTGTTGACAAATTTTCAAAATTAAATTGCTTTTAGATGTGTTTACTTTTTACAAAATAATTTCTGGGCACTATTCTGCGTTAAAACTTTTCTTTAAAATTAAACAGAAAACTCATTATTCTCAGAAAAGTTTACTTATTGTACCACTATGAAAGACGATTAATTTCTTAGATTTGTTTTAGCCCTAAAATATTAAGCACTACATAAAATGTTTGCAAATTTGGTTAAATATTGGAAATAAAAGCTCATAATATATTACACAAATTAAATTTTAGCACAGTTTTGACTTATTTGCAAAACTAAGTCACTCTTGATTATTAAATGTAATTGTTTCTAATTCTCTATTATTTGTCACTGTTTACTTACCAATTTTTTTAAATAAACAATTGCACATTAAAAAGTTACGTTACGAAACAATAACGTATGATCGTACGCTACTGTATTCTAATCGCGGCCCAAGGGGCGGGTTTTTACATAAATGCGTTCTTGCGTCGATCCTTTTTTTATTTGGTTATTATTATTATAGTTATAAACAATTATGTTTATTTGTTTTTATGTTTAACATATATTTTGTTTTCAAATACATAATACTCTCTAGCTTACACATATGTATATGGTATTTTAGTATCAATGAAAACAAACGTTTTATGCCATATTTTTTAGGTTGATCATTGGGGTTTGGTATTTAAAAACAATGGCCCATTGTTCTGTGTTTTTGTTTTAGGATCAAAAAAATGAGTCATAATATTATAAAATTGTTTTCTTACGTATAGTAAAAGCCGTTATTTCAGCTTTTGTCTTAGATGTAAACGTTTCAAGTGCTTACAAACAGTAAATGTAGGAGAAAGAACTCGCATTTTTACGTAGTTTTATAACATCCATTATAAAAACGCACAGGACGCACACTTAGCAGGACTATGAATCATATAAATAGACGCCATTTTTTAAAAGCGTTCGCAATTTATTTATTTATTTAGCGTATGGCGTTTCGACACATTTAAGTATATAACAATAACAAATATAGCAAACTTAGGTAAATTTACAAACAAACATTCAGGTTATTTATATATTCTATCGCATCTGGCGTTGCAAGCAGGAACTCCTCGGGGCTGCCTTGGTATGATCGTTGGGGACATTCCTCTATTATGTGTGCAATCGTTTGGACCTCTCCGCAGTTGCATGAGGGGGATGGTAGTTTTCCCCATTTGTTTAAAAAGTATGCACATCTGCCGTGTTGGGTCCTAATGCGGTTTAATGTACACTAGGTTTTGCGTGGTAGATTGAAGCCAGGGGGGGTTTCTGTTATGCAGGGCAAGTTGCTGTTTGGCTGAGCTCTAGACCATTTGTGCACCCATCTGCTTGTGATGTTAAACTCAGCATCTGTGGCAATTTTTGCGGTGTTTGTTGGTGGTTTTCTAGAGCGTAGTCGATTTTTGTTGGCGTCTTCAATATAATTATGTATTGGAAGCTCTATGTTGTTAAGTATCTTCTTGTATTCGTTTGTCAACAAATTGATTCGGCGTAGATGAGGTGGTGGAATGTCGCTTAATACCGGTAGCCATTGAGTTGGGGTGGATTTGATTACGCCAGCGATCATTCTCATGGTGTTGTTCAGTTGCGCATCTATCTTTTTCACGTGAGCACTGTTAAGCCACACTGGTGCGCAGTACTCCGCGGCTGAGTAGACAAGGCCTAGGGCTGACAGTCTCAGTGTGGATGCTGATGTTCCCCATGTCGAGCCACATAGTTTCTGAATAATGTTATTTCTGGTCTTTAATTTTTCCGCAGTGTTAGTTAGATGTACATTAAAGCTTAACGTTCTATCAAGAGTGATACCTAAGTATTTTGGATTTTTATTGTGATTAAGTAAGGTGTTATCAAAGTAGACTGTAAGTTTTTTATCAGCCATTTTGTTATTTAAATGAAAGCAGGTTACTTCTGTTTTTGAAGCATTAGGTTGCAGCCTCCATTTTCGAAAGAATCTTCCCATTACGTTTAAGTCATTGGTAAGATTTTCTTCGGCTTCTTCTATTAATTTAGTTTGAGTGGTTAGAGCCCAATCGTCGGCGTAGCCAAACTTTGTTGATGTTGTTTCGGGCATGTCCGCTATATATAGGCTAAACAACAATGGCGAAAGTACTGATCCTTGCGGCAGTCCATTCTTAAGCTTTCTGGGTGTGCTGATTTCTGATCCCATTATCACCTGAAAAACTCTGTCGTTAAGCATGTTTTCTATTAATCTTGATGTGAATTTACAGGGAATTTTGCGTAGGAATTTGTATATAACTCCTTCCCTCCATACGGTATCATACGCTGCTGACAAATCAATGAATGCGACAGAACTTTTTAGTTTTCTTTGAAAACCGGCTTCGATATATGTGGTTAGTGATAATACTTGGTCGGTGCAGCTCCGTTTAGGTCTGAAACCCGCTTGTTAGACTGGAATATCTCTAAGTATTACTGAACTTATTCTGTTGTAGATCAATCTTTCCATCAGCTTGTACGTTAATGACAGCAGCGCAATTGGGCGGTAACTTTTTGGTTGGTCTGCTGGTTTACCTGGTTTTTGAATGGCTATTACTTTTGAGCGTTTGAATTCTCGAGGAATTTCATTAGTCTGCATGATGTTTGTGAAGAAGCACGCCAACCATCTCTTCGCGTATTTTCCGCAGTTAATAAGGAATTCAGGATGAATTCCGTCAAACCCTGGGGCTTTCGCAGAAGTAACATCTTTAAGGGCAGCGGATACATCTTCGCCGGTGAAAGGACGAGAGTGTTCAGTTACTGTAGATTCGTTTTTAAGAGTTTTTAGATGTTCTATTACTCTTTTTGTATGGGCTTTATCTCTGGGTGCTCTAGATGTCATCACAATATGAGAGGCCACTGAATTTGGTTTAATGGGAGCTTTTTGCTGTTTAGGAGGGTTTCCACCTCCAAGTTTTTTAATTAGGGACCACGCTTTCCGACTTGAAGTTTAAATTTTCAACAGTTTCACTCCATTTTTGTTGTCTTGCTGCATTTAAACTATGAAGTAACTGATCTGCGATTTCTTGATCACCAGTTTCTAGGAAGTTTTGATATAATTCTTCGCTGCTGTGAGACCATCCAGGAATATATTCCTCCCGGTACCCTCTTGGTATGCACTTCTTAGCTGTGCTAATTACTGCCCCGACAAACCGAGCGTAGTTTTTACTCGTGGGTGGTATCCATCCTAAGCATTTATCTAGTTCCGATGAAAATTTTTTCCAATCAGCTCGCTTAAAGTTCCATCTAGGTCTTGGGATGGATCTTATTAGCGGTATTTGGGTTCCGATCTCCATGATGATTGAGCGATGCTGGCTGTGGGGGAATTCCGAGAGAACTTTTCTTGTAGCGGCCAAAGGGGTATTATTAGAGTCCATTGAGACAAAGCATAAGTCCGGGTTATATTCCCTGTTCCATGCAGCTGATTTAAATGTGCCTTTGTCTTTAGCATCAAAGATTAGATGTAAGTGCTCGTCTTCGGTCCATCTGACCAAAGCTTCTCCATTAACATCGTTTTGTCTATATTTCCACTGTTCGTGGTGGCTGTTAAAGTCGCCTAGATATACAGCGGGATGGGGGTATGTTTGAAGAACATGAGTTGGCCAGGTCCTTGTGGGAGGTTTATAAACGTTGGAGATAGTGATACTTCCAATTTTTGTAGTTACAATCTGTATGTCGTTGTCGGTCGATATAGAAACTACAGATGCATTTTCTATGTTGCTTTTTACATAAGTGGCTGCGCCGTATGCTCTATGGTACGTTGCACCCAGTAGTTCGTAGCCTGGTATTTTTCCCCTTTTTTGGAGCTCTTGTTCTGACTCGCAATGAGTTTCCTGGATTGCAACTATGTCGATATCGTCATCTTTTAATAATTTTGATATGTACTGGCTTTTAGGATAACTAATGCCTTCTATGTTAATCTGACAAAATCGGACTGAGGGTCCAATTTTTCTAGTCATAGGGTCCTGAGAACGACCATTTGTTTTGTTTTGGGTCATGATAATGTCGTAATTTAATTTAATAATTTAATAATTTAATTTAATGTGTCGTATAGTCAGGAGATCCTTGGATTATCTGACTGCCAGTATGTGCTAGTTCATTTAGCGTTACCCAGGGTGCACCACGTGGAGGCGAACTAGCTTTACAAGCATTATTGGTATAAGCTGACCATGTTTTACACAAACTCAGTTGCTTCTGGTGGAAAATGTTTTTCGAGAGATATGAGAGGCAAAGTGATCAAAGTCAATTATTATAGTAGAAGAAGTATGCGACAGGTGGAAAAGTTGTTTAAAAAATTTTAAAGTTTGGTTTAAATTATATTTTTGGTAATTTATTTTTTCAAAAAGAATGTAATATTGCAAAAGGCAACACAAAAAATAATGTACGTTACTCTTGCCGAAAGTTTCATTGCATAACTCACTCACATTAACGTTCGTTATGCTATGCTTTACTTTCGTAATTTTTTACGTAAATTATCATTTACGTTTTATTTAACTCATTACTCGAAGCGCAAATATCTTGAGCAACTTTATTTATCAATTGATTTAACGGTAACAGATATGCACAAAGTTTTTGTTCAAAAGTATTTCGTAAACTTACTATACAAAATGTGTTGCCATCTACTTTACACCGGATTTAATATTAAGTTTGGATACCCTAGTTTGGACACCTGCGCAGAATGTGACCGATTTTAATATTTTCTTACTAATTCCGACACTACTGACGAGAAAACTGCCAAAGAAACAATAAAAGAACATTTCTTAACGAAAACAAAGATATTCCGTACTAATAAACGTTTATACAAAACGCCGGCTACAGGAGGAGAAATAATATGTTTTAGGTTTGATTATATCCAAAATTTGCCACACATACAATCAAATCCAAGACAGTCTTAGTGTTACGTATTTGGCATTTACGGAATCACAGGAAGTAACAATATACATTTAAACAGAAGACCACGCAAAGAAAGGAGCAAATGACGTCGTCTTAATGTTACTTAACTACTTTCGAAACGCTGATGCTTTGTCAAAGAAACCATGTCCGGCAGACTGCAGCCATTCACGATTAGAGGAGAAGATCAATTGTTTTTGAAGGACTACTATAGTTAGTTAGTAACGAGTAGGAATCTGAGCAGCTGCGTCTTAAACAAGAAAACTATCCTGAATTAGAACTATTCTTGAACTGGAAATCAAACGGCTTGACCACCCTGGTAAGAAGTGACTAGGCAGAAACATCAAATCATAATGGGCGCAGTGGAACCTTAAGAGTGAAAGACAGTTTTTTTAAGCAATATCAAGCGCACGGAGAACAAACCGCAGTTAATGTGTTGAGACGTCGAGTGTCAGAGGTATTGCAGCATTTGCACGATGGCACATAAGGGAAACACTTTGACTAGAAGAAGACATTAGGATAAGTACGAAAAAGTTACTATTGGGCGAATTGCAAAGAGAACGTCGTGGAATGGTGCCGTAAATGCACGATTTGCCCATTAGGAAATGGCTTAGCCTTTTAGAGAGAGTTGCCAAAATCTGATTGATTAAGCGGCTAGACAAAGTACATGAGGTGGTTTGGAAAACACGCAAATGTCAGCGACAGATTGAAGAGCAGGATGTTACGTGCCAACTTTTTTTTTGTTGTTTTACGGGGGAGAAGAACGAATCAAGCAATTACCTTAAGCTTTATTTTTTCCGTCTTTTTCTATATCTCACTTCCCTATTTTTCATTTCACTTTGTGGGTTTTTTATGTGCCAACCATTTATTTTTATTTTTGAATCTCTTTATGGTTTGCTTCTTAAGCGGTTTGTTGGACATTGAACGCTTGGTCACTATTAGGATGTTTCTGTTTTCTTTGGGTTTTTTTTGTTCTTGAAATTTTTTAATCCCTTCTTAGGCGTTTAGCTTTTTGGTGACATTTCAACACAATAAACAAGGACTAGCAATGTTTAATTAGCAAAGGAAGTTTTTTATTCTTTCTTAATTAAGCTTATTCTTTTTTCTTTTGCTTTGGTTTGGGTTGCGCCGGCTGGATGTTACTTTGTTTCGTGCACTGAGGTAGTATTTAGCTTTTTGCACTTTGTTGTTATGATTTTTGAATTACTGATTGGTTTCTTTGCCTTTTAGGTAGCGCTACTTTAATCTTGCAATCAGAATCCTGTTGCTTAGGATTTTTTCGTTGTTTTTTTTAGATCTTTAGTCTGTTTAGTTACTTTGGTCTGTAGACAACTTTTTGGCATAACTAAGACAGTTCTTTTTGATTATTTTCTTTCTGATTTTACTTATTCATATTCAACTGCTTTGAGGATTATATTTAGGGTGGCGTTTTAATCATTAGCGGCTTGGGGTTTTTAGGGTTTTTGGTCCTTGGCGCTTGCCAAAGCTTTCTACTGTTATCGTAGTGGCTTTGTTGTGTGATTAGTGTTCTCTGAGAAGGGCTCTTTTCGTTTTCTGGTACTTAGACATCTCCGTTTCATACGATTGTGAGAAAAAGGATATCCACTTTTTAGAAGTACCTTTTTTCTATTTAAAAGACTTACTTGTGTTCTATAGGTCTTCTAGCCGTTTTGACGACTTTTTTCTCAAATTTTATTTTAAGCTTTTTCTCGTCGTCTCATGGTTTCAATTTTGTTGAGGGAAATTTTTTACGCTTTGTTCATATCCACATTCTACATTTTCGTAATTTAATAAAATTTTTACTACGTCACTGGTACGCGGGCGCTACTGCTGGGATAATTTTAATTTATTTGATACTTACGGTAGGGGGTTGCGCCGGTGGTCATTTTTCTGTCTTAAATAGTTGTGAGTGGTTCGATTTTGATAGAAACCTGTCCGCTTAATTGTAAATAATTTTTCTTTCTATTTAATTTTTATTGTCGATTGAAGATTTTATGTATATTGACGGAATTAAGGCGATTTTCAATTTAGTTGGCCCTCACAGGTAAATGGCTACAACACCCATTTCGCTTTTGGTAATTTAAAATTTTTATAGCAAGTTTAGTGGATTCAAGATATTTCTGTTCAATTTCGTTATTAAGGGTGAAAGTAGTAATTTTCCTGAAAATGATAATTGTGGGATTGATAACTTCAGGTATTTGTTTTACTGGAGTTGATCTTTGCATTGCTACGGTTACCGTAAAATATCGCCAATCGAAGCAGATGACCTGCTCTACGTTGTAAATTCTAACCTATGTTATCTTGTTGTGACTGTATTACGTAGTTTTATCTAATTTTCTATTATCTATTAAGTCTTAAGCGTTATTGATTTTTTTTGTTTATACGTTACTACTTGTACTAAGCCCTCAGTTCACTTTAGTTTTATTTGAAGATCACAATTAATAATAAAATAGCTGACATCCAGGTACCTGCTTTATAAAACTTAGGTGAGGTCTCTTATAAAGTGTACGCACTTAAACGTTCACTACTAATTCTTTTTAATTACTATATTGTTTCGATTGCATGTGATAGTAGTTTATTTAACGAGTTCCTATGTAAATTGGACGCTTTTTCTCCTAAGACGACGTTAAAGTCCTCGAGGGAAAAAAAGCGTCCAATTTAGACACGAACGAGTTAAATACAACATTTTATTGCTTGAACAGAGACTAAGAGGCCCACAGAGTCTTAAAAACTTTCAAAAATAATTTGACGTTTATGTTTACAAGTGCGTAAAAACTGTCAAAAACG
The DNA here is from genome assembly GCA_035610365.1 of Aquatica leii. Taxonomy (NCBI): domain Eukaryota; kingdom Metazoa; phylum Arthropoda; class Insecta; order Coleoptera; family Lampyridae; genus Aquatica; species Aquatica leii. The sequence continues at coordinate 36,338,928 of CM069439.1, forward strand.
GTTTACAATAGAAAAAAATTAAAATTTATGACAGTTAAGAACAATAAACATTAATATTTGTAATTTTACGGCGATTTAGTAATTACCGGTGATTCAAGTTTCGCTTTGTCGTTGAAATTATTTTTTTGGTTTCTTGTTTATTATTAAAACCTATAAAGTACTATTATATTATTGTTTGTAATAACAAGATAATGATAACCCCTATTTTTGGAAGGAATTATATATACAGTGTTACTTTGCTTCGTTGATTGTCTTTTTTGTTCGTTTCTAATCTCTTTGATAATAGGTTTAGACGTATTCTTTGTGTCTCCGAGCCGAGGATTTTGCCAATAAAAGTAGTGGCGCTTATTTTTCTCTTTTCTATTGTAGCATTCTCAAACACGTCTATTCACTGACCTTTTACAAAACGGCGAGTTTGAATCGGGCGACATGTTATATAAAATCCAAAGAAGGCGTGGTTTTTATAAAGTTCTGCAGCGTATTAATGACGTCGTATACCGTACCTGATAACCACCCAGAGACAAGCCAACACTACATTAATCGTCTACTCCCGTTTGCTGGCGATAACAACGTTGCCTAAGACTAGCTCCAAACTAGAGTAATAACAAGCAGAACCAGGAATCAAGTAAATAAAATAGACTTCGATATGTTTATGTGCATGTACCGGGAGTTCTGGAAAAGCTAGGTTTGCAGTAACGATAGAGGAGCAATAAAACCTGTTCTAAAGACTAAGAAATTACGCCATTGCACACTGTGTCAGTGAAGATCTTGATATGTCTAGAAGGATTGCGGTAGTCTTTAATAATAAATTCGGACGGTTAAATGAGCTACGAAAACACCAATCGGCGGTCGGCAAAGTCTGATCACCAAGATTCACGGGCACGAGAATATGTAGGTCATTATAAAATATACTTCGATATGTTTATGTGTATGTACCGGGGGTTCTAAAAAGGCTAGGTTTACAGTAGCGACCGAGGAGCAATAAGACCTGTTCTAAAGACTAAGAAATTACGCCATTGCACACTGTGTCAGTGAAGATCTTGATATGTCAAGAAAGATTGCGGTAGTATTTAAGAATAAATTCGGACGGTTAAATGAGCTACGAAAACACTAACCGGCGGTCGGCAAAGTCTGATCACCAAGATTCACGGGCACGAGAATCTATGTAGGACATTATAAAATAGACTTCGATATGTTTATGTGCATGTACCGGGGGTTCTGGAAAGGCTAGGTTTACAGTAACGACCGAGGAGCAATAAGACCTGTTCTAAAGACTAAGAAATTACGACATTGCACACTGTGTCAGTGAAGATCTTGATATGTCTAGAAGGATTGCGGTAGTCTTTAAGAGGAAATTCGGACGGTTAAATGAGCTATGAAAACACCAACCGGCGGTTGGCAAAGTCTGATCACCAAGATTCGCGGGCACGAGAATCTATGTAAGACATTATAAAATTTCAAAATTGGCAGTAGCCAAGCTTGGTTGCGGTTTAAATCAACTGGATTTTAGGACAATTTAAAATATGTTTGGGGTCGTCTTCTGACGAACAAGGTTTCAAGTGTTGGTTTGCAGTTACCATCCAAATAGAACATTGAGCTGAAAAGGTTGATTGACTACTACTTTTATACGCAAGGAAAATGAAGAAGAAAATGGAAGAAATGCAGGCAGCTGCTGTAATCGCCACGACCTATTCTATCTGTAAAACTCAAGATTATTTGAGATTATTGAAAGCAATTACCAAAAGAGACAGAATGTTGTAGTTCCAGATAAGGTGAGAATATAAAAGGTAATCGAAGAAAATTGTCAGTTTTAAAGAAGAAGTTGGCGTTCTAAATGTCGTATTGTGGTTTAGTTGGGTTTATAATAATCAATAATCGTGCAAATAAATTAAATTTTGAATTCGTTACAATAGATATAATGACACATTTTTGTATTAAATTTTAAAATCTAATCTTTTATTTGTTTGTTTTTTGTCAATTTTTTCAACTAAATTATGTATTAGTAAATATTGAATCACTTAATTTCAATGTTCTGAAAACAGTTGACGTTTCCAATGTTCACACATTGCATAAAAATTTACTTTAATTATATATTATTGTGTAATTTTCTAATATAAATGCCAACTATTATTTTGGAAATAATTGAAATGTCTGGTTTAAAACAGATTTTATCGAATAGTACTGCATATGAATTGCCAATTACATTTTCAAACAAATGCAATTAAAGAGGTTGATACTAATAATTAAATTGAACAAATTAGTACTTCAAATTTGTATAGAACAATAAAAATTGAATTTTACTCGATTATGTGTTTCTGAATTAACAAAAAATCTAATAATAAAAGAAGAAAGAACTACTACAAAAAAATGTAAGTAATAAAATTGTCATAGACTTTCGAAAAACGTATACGTCCGTAGTGATAAATCCGTACTTTTGCTGTTTTTCATCGATTTATAGAAATATAAAGTTTTGCTACTTGCACCACTTCGTTCCCCTAAAATTTTAAATATGTTATTAGATGAATTTAGCTTCCGACGCCAATCATCTTGAAAATGACGTTTTAGGAAATTACATTTTTCTTTGTTTTCGCTGAAAATAATTTTAGAATTATTATTCATTCACTTGTAAAACCGCAAAATGCAAATTCCAATTAAATTAAATAGTTATGCATTTAGATGCAAAGCATTTCATGTTTGTTTTGTTTTATTAGCGTAAATTATTTCAATCCCTGTTGTGATACTTATTACCTTCATTTAGTTCTACAGAAAAGGAAATAAATTCGTTTAAATATTTCATTTTAATTTTGTCACGTTCTTGACTAATTGTTAGCTGTGAATTAAATTATAAATGTCCGTTTTTACAGGGTGGATGAGCAATTCATTTTTCTGTTTAGAGCGTTCTCTTAAAAAAGTTCGCTTAAGCTTAAATTTATGCAATTTATTTCTATTTTTTAATAAAAATGTGTTAGTTAAAAAAAGTCGTTTTTGCAATTGCATTAAATTTGGTAAAGTAATTAGTGTAATTATTTTTTTTTAATTTATGATTGCTTTATCCAAATTTTTCTACGAGATTAAACTTATTTCTTAATTGTTTAAATTTTATTTTTACGCATTTTTAAATTTTAAATTCTTAAATTAAAAAAACGTATTACTGATCTAATTAAACCTACGCTACAAAAATAGCATTTTTACATTTAATTTAGTAGAAATTGCACACTCCGAAAGGCTGATCAACAAAAGTCTGACACACAACATGCGACTACACTACTTAGATTCAGTCTGTTTCTGAGCTTTATTGAATGCGTCTTAGAGATAGATTAGTGTATTACTGAAAATTTCAGTATTTACTAAAAAAGAACAATTTTAAAAAGTACAGTAGACTTGAAATTGTTGAAAAAAAAGTTATGAAAGTGTCTATCACCCTCACGTGACTCATTGCTAAGTTAAGATTTTTAGCGACTAGAAGAACTTTAAATATAAAACTGTAGTTTTGAAACAAACTTTAATCCGCATTATACCAAAGACCTGAAACGAAATACTATACAATGTTCGCATCTCTTAATCAAAGCAACGTATACTTAATTTTTTGGTTTTGTTGCTATATTCTTTTAACTTAATTTACCAGAGACAAAAAAAAATTGTTAACATATATGTATAATTAAAAACAAAATCAAGCGTTACAACTATTAAATAACGGCACAAATTATTGCTATCTTTGATATGAAAAAACTGTTGATTTATTTGAAGTATTTTTTTCTTATCTTCTGTTGTATATGGGTGATAAATTTTATAAAAATTAATTTGTCTTCAGTTTAAAGTTACGCTTATTCATTTAGGGATAACTTATAAATAAATATAGTTTATATAATATTCAACTATAAGTTGCAATTTCTAGATTTAGATAATTATTATGTACAATTTTTATGGCTACATATACTAAAGTATACAAAAAATGATTAAAAAAATTTTTTTTTTAATGTGATGTATGTAATTATTTGTCAATAAATAAGATTAATTTTTTTTAATTTTTAGAAAATTTAAAAATTAGATTACAGTAAACTAAATCAAATACCCTACGTGTTGTCGTTAGAACTCATTACAACAAAATTCATCTTGTAATTGTTAACATTATAAGATTTATATTAAACTCACGAGCCTATACAATGAAATTTTATTTGCAAAAATGATTCATGGGTTCCTTATGTTGCTAATACGACCACTTTTTACACAAATTAAATAATTTACATATAAATTTTTCTAACATCAATTTATAAATAAATGTCAATCAAAAAGTATGCAGGAACGGTTTGGAGGGACCTGTAGTAGGAGGGGAAAAATAAGCGAAGAAACCGTTCCGGTACTCTAACTTAATGTAAATGCATCATAATTACATAATTTTAATTTATATAGCCTTCAGTTTGTAATCAAACATATCAATAAACATTGAAAAGTTAGAACTTCCTAAATTACATTTTTTTTATTTTTGAGGCTTTCGCGACTATGATTTTTTAACAAATAATTATCTTCGGGTTTTGAAGCGCGTTCCATATTTACACTTTTCACAAAATTTATAAAACTTAGAAAACTTACAAACTTTGAAAAATTAACAATGTTTGACGTTTCGACAGTCATGTTGCTGTCTTCTTCAGAAAAAATTGAAACTGAAGATATAGGATCCTGACAAACCTTTATATTACGTCGTTTGGGTCAGTGGTTCGTGACGATTCCGATTCATTAGTTTTCCGGAACATGTTTCCATATTGGCGCTAGATCGATTTCATTATCCCTACTAAAATTGTCGTACTTCTGGATTTTAATGGCTTCCTTGTATAGTCTAGGTCAAAAGCTTTGGGATTTAGCCAACATTGTTGCCTCTTCAAATTTTATCGTGTGACTGGTGTCTAAAAAGTGTTCCGCAACAGCAGATCTTGTGTTATGTTTCTTTGTATCCGCTTTATGTTCTTTTAATCTGGTAGCTATGTTGCGTTCCGTTTGTCCTATGTAAGCCAGCCCACACGAACAAGGGATGCGGTAGACTCCTGGTTCCTCGAGTGGTGCTTTTGTTTCTTTTAATTTTGAGTAATTGTCGGCTATTTTATTTGTTGCAGTAAAGATCACTTTGATATTTTTCCTTCTAAGTATCCTGGCTATTTTATTCGTGCAGCTTTTTATGTAAGGAAGGAAGCAAGTTGCCACGGGTTCCTCCTTCTTTGGTTTTTCTTTACTGTGTTTGTTAATTGCTCGATATATGTCTGCTTTTCTGAAACCGTTTTTTTATTAAGGCGTTTGTTAAGTGACCTAGCTCGGTCTTTAACGTGTTCGGTTCACTGATCGCCTTGGCCCTGTGTACTAAAGTTTTTAGAAGTGCAAACTTCTGAGCTGGATGATCATGTGATTCGGCGTTGAGGTATCTGTCAGTATGTGTCGGTTTTCTGTATACTTGATGTCCTAATTTATTGTCCATATTTCGAGTGTCCAGTACGTCCAAAAACGGAATATTTCTGTTTGTTTCCTTTTCCATGATGAATTTGATGTTGAAATCTAACTGGTTGATGTGATCCAGAAAGTTGTGTAGTGTTTCTGTTCCATGAGACCAAATTACAAATGTATCGTCCACATAACGTAGCTAGCATTTTGGTTTGAGGGTAACGGTTTCTAATGCTGGAGAAAGTGGTGATCCCATGGCTGCCCCTTTAATTTGTTCGTATGCAGTATTGTTGAATGAGAAGTACGTGGACTTTAAGCATAGCTCAATTAGTCCGTTAAGCTCCTCATCCAAACCCGCTTTTCGTAATTTGCTCTTGATGATCTCCAGTGCTGTTTGTAGTGGCACTTTTGTGAAGAGAGATGTCACATCAAAACTGACTAAAAAGCCTACTGGTTCCAATTTAATTTCTTCAGTTTCTGAGACGAAGTGCTGGGAATTCTTTACGTGATGGATGCTTTTTCCCGTAAGCGGTGGTAAAATGGTATATAAGTATCTAGCCAGAGGATGAGTGGCTGAACGTGTAGCACTCACAATTAGGTGAAGCGGTACCCCTGGTTTGTGGATTTTTGGAAGGCCGTAAAGGTGCGGCATCCTGTTGTTTGTAGGAATTAGTCGTCTTTTTTGATGTTCCGGTAGCGTGCTTGCGGATTTTACAGCGGCCGAAATCTTTCTCTCTAGAGGTTTTATTGGATTCCTCTTCAATAGTTTGTACGCCGAATCTTGTAGCAAAGTATCGATTTTTTCCCATGTTGGTTTTCATGATTACAGAAGCATTTCCTTTATCAGCTGGTAATACAGTGATTTCTTTGTTGGCCTTAAGTTTCCTTAAGGTCTCGATGTGCTAATTATAAAGTAAGATTAAATAAGCGTCAAAACGGTTAGAAGCTGGAATGGAAAACACCGTTTAAATTTATTCAAGGTTGAAAAAGAACAACACAGGCTGTAACACAAATATATTTTTATGTTATGTTATCACAGAAAGAAAGGTTAAAAAGTATGGTAAATTTACATTCATGTGATCAATTGCTAGTACGTAGGTAGTAACCATATACAATAAATGTTAATGCAAGTTTTTTTTTGATTGGGCAACATGTCGTACATAAAATTAAACTCGTCGGCCTAACTTTTACATTCTAAAGGAACAAATCTGCATTGCTAAATATAATACAAATATGCAATAACTCGGTAATTAAGAGCCCCAGAGCGTACTGTTTAATAACATATTATACACGTAAAAAGTTTAATAGTTAATTGCAACAACAACTTGATATTTACGTACAGTCGTACATGCAAACGAATCACAATTTATTTGTTTCTTTTGACGTATGCAGCTAGCTAGCGGTACATTTTTCAGAGTTTCCTAAAATTTGCTGAAATAACCAATCACTTACATATGGCGTCGTTATCGTATCGTTTTCCCCAGATTAATATTGATATTTCGATAAGTCGGCTTTCTAATGCGGTTATCATTGTAGTAATTCATCAAAAGTTTTGATATCTTCAATTAACGTAAGTGCAACACCTTTTTCACTACGTCGTAGATTGTGACGTCATCATAGGAATTTTTCTAATATGAACGAACAAGTACCAATATCTCTGCATTAATAGAATACTTGTGGATATTCAAAATTGCCAATGACAATTACGGGAAAATCAAATTAAATCACAAAAACAGAAATTACTTCTTACCCCAGAAAAACTTTCACATTAGCAGCTAAAGTACTACACTCATTTATAACGTGGATAGGTGTGAATATTTAAAAATGAAAACCTTACCGGGCGCGTACATTAGATGATTATGTATGAATTGTACCACAGTCACCGGAAAAATGCTTTTTCTCCCTTGGATAATTGTATCCCTCAAGAAATAAACAGAATGACATGTAGCGAAAACTGGGCGTTCGGGACAAAAATTATACGGTATGAAAATTACATTAAAATACTTTTAACATAACAAACGTATTGATTCCCAATTCTAGGTTTTTAGGGTTAATTATTTTTCTGGTTAACTCCCGGTTCCTTTTGGGTGCCTGATTGTTTGGATTTTTAGATTTTGGTGCTTTAGAACTCAGTTAGCGATGCAGAGTACCTTTAACTGAGTCTGTAAATGTTGAAGGCGAAAAACTCGTAGGTTCCTTATTTCAGTCCTTACAGTACCTTTTCCAAGAACCTTTTTTTGCTTTTTTAATTTTTTTATGTTGTGAGGCTGGTTTTGTATTCGCCTCAGTCTCCGTTTTTTTTTTGACTGTGTTACCATGGTGACGGTTCGTTAGATTCTTCTTGGACAGTTTGCTTCAAATTTTATTAATTTAACAATACTGTTCGTCATTAGTTCAAGTTTGTGAGTTGATCTTGCAACTGTAGAGCAGTTCTTGATTTGGCGGACTAGGGTTTTGTTGAACAACTCCCAGTCGGTTTTCTTCTGGTTTCTGTATTCTATTACGAGTTCTTGCCGGATTCAATGATGAATAGAATGTCTCTATGGCCAGATAAAAAAGTTTCATTTGATACATGCCACATTTTTATCATTTTGCTCATCTTCGGGTTAGCAAGCGTAAAGTCAATAACTTTACTGTGCGACACGGTTATCAACGTAGGCGCATTCTTGTTATTTATTATATCTAAATTGAATTATAGAATAAATTCTAAAAAATTTTTATCTCTTGGATTTGTGTTTGTGCTTTCCCACCGGGTGTGGTGTGGATTGATATTTCATTCAAGAACCAGCGGTTTTTGGTCCCACTGTTAATTAGCTGCAGGATTTCTTGCGGCGGGAATGGTTTTTTCTGGTCGTAGGGCAGGTAACCGGATTTGATAGTAAACTATCTCTTCATGCTTTTTTTGACTATAAACATTTTAGCTGCCACTAGGTCTCTAGAACATAAATCTCACAATGGGATTAAGTTTAAAAACCGATTTATAAACTTGACGTTGAAGTTGTAGTTGACAGTTTGCAGTTGCCATTGACGTATCAGTTGAAAGTTGAGAATTCCGAATTTATAAAGTTGAATCTGCGGTTGGTTGGTCTGGTACGGATGCGTTAAAAACATAACCGCAATATATTTATGCAACGTCTATTTATTTTTTTTAAAGATAAAATAGCACACAAACTATTTTTGTGGCGGTTGAAAAAAAATGACTAAAAGTAGGGATAATGTTTACAGTTTGCTGCGAACTGCCAACAATCAATTGTCATCATGTGCTTAATTTAATAATTTTTATTGGTTGAACCACGAACGTTTCCAATGTTGAACGGCTAAACTTAAATCTTGGTTATATCTCAACGACATTGCAGACAAACGGAACGCGAACGGCAAACAGCAGCGGCAACTGTAAATTTAGAAAAAGGAACGCGCTGACGGCATCTAATGCTCAAAGTCATTTAGATAAATATAGTCACTGCAAGGTAATATCAACAACCCTCAGTGCTTATATCGTGACACACGATATTGATATTTTTCTTCTTCAGGAGCCGTAGATCCACAAGGTAGTAATAAAACGGTACAGCTGTACAGGTAGATGGCTGCTCGCAGCCCAACTTTTCTAGAAGAAAAAGAAAAAAATGTATTAAAGCCGATTTATAAACTTGATGTTGAAGTTGCAGTTGAAATTGATTCTTAAAATATAAAATTGACCCTAAACACATTTATATTGACATCCATCGCATCGTAGACAGTACTCGTTGCATCCAGTTCTTTGTTGTCCTTTTTGGAATCGGCTAGCGACTGGAGAGTAATTTTCAAAAATTTGAAGTGCAGTTGATTTGCTACTGTTTCAACATTTTCCAAAAACTCCTTCTTTATAAACAGGACGTATTTGGGTTTTTTGGGTTGCCCCGCTACGTCTCGGCTGGCTGGCGCTAGTACTGTTCTCGGGACCCAAGTGAGAATCTTTTTGAGTGCAGGAATATCTTGAGATAAATAATCTCAAAGTCTCTATTTTCCCCTTGACGCTTCTTTTTGTTGGACGTGTCAACTAGCCATCTCGTTTTATGATGTGCATTCCTTTCCAGTTTGTCAATCCATCCGAGATTCGAGGTTTGTATAACTCCGGATTCGTCAGTACTGATGGTGTTATCTTGTGTAATTGCAAAAGCATTGTCAGAATGTCTTTGAATGTCTTTTTTGGGTTTTTTTGACGCTTTTACTTTTTTTTGCCGGTTATTTTTGTGACGCTGGTGATGCTACTGCTGGAAAGTTTGCGCTTTTGCGCATTTGTTGTTCCGGCAGTTGATGCATTTACATGCGCTGTTGCGTTCTTGACGTGCTTGCCTTTGCCGGTCTTGCGTTGCTGAAACGATTGCCCAAACTCTTATTTCTTTTCACTTTTTTTAGTTTCCACCTTGTCGTTTCCAAATGCTTTTAGGTCTGTTGTTTTCGCGCACAGCATCAACCGATGTTTTTGAGTTCTGCTTAGAGTCTTATTTCTTTATATTTTGTATCGTTGGTTTTATATATGCCTTACAACTATGGAAGAAGTAGAGGTCGCTACGCGCAGTGCTTTGATACGCACGAAAGGTTATATACAACGGGGTTTGTTTAGTGGCCTGACATTGGAATCAGTGACGAACGCTTTTCTGTCTAGTCATGCATCTATTGGCTTGGTCCTCTCTACCTTACGTTCAGGTTTTTGATGAGGTTGTCTCCTATTTAATCCAGGCAATTAACCTAAGATTCCTTAGCACTTCTTGCCTGTGAGACATATCCACAGCAGCAAAATCTTTTGGGTTTGGTTACTGTGTCTGCTGACTAAAGTCAGTAGAACAACGACAGGTTGGTTCTTACCACAACACTACAGCTTGAGCTGGAAGAGCTGGTTTGCGTGACCGCAGTTTTGGAATATTTTTTTTTAATTTATTATTTACGCACTTAGCGCATACATTGCAACTAGTTAATAACTATCTAGCAATTTAATTCGAACAATTCTTACTTAAATCTAATTTATCTTACATCTAAGCAAGTCTTAGCGGTTGATGGATGTACTCCCACTGGCGCACTCCACATATGGTTTAAAATACTTATTTCATATGTTTTAATTGCCCTTATATCACTGCACTTCACTTTTAGCCTTTTTAGTCTACGAGTAAGTTGATTGTTGTCGAGCAGTTGTAGCACTTCGACGTTTTCATGTTCATGGAGTCTTGCTTCACGTTTTCTTGCCAAACTTTTAATTTCCGCACTGACCATTGGCACTTGTAGGTCCTTGTGGATGTCATCATTTCTGATGTACCAAGGAGCATTAACAATGCTTCGAAGTACTTTGTTCTGGAAGGTTTGTATAATTTTGACATTAGATTTCTTCGTGCATCCCTAAAGTTGCACGCCGTAGACCCAAACGAGTTTTAGAATCTGTTTATATAACAGTATCTTATTATGCAGGGATATCTCCGAGTGTCTTCCAAGTAACCACCACATCTTTTTAAATCTAATGCCAAGTTCTTCGCGTTTTTTCTTGACGTGTTCTTTCCACCTGAGCTTGGTGTCAAGTGTCATGCCTAGGTATTTCGCTGTGTTAGCGTGTGGAATTGTCTTCTGATTGATCACTATGGGTAATTAATCGATTCTTTTATTAGCGAAGTTTATGTGAGTAGACTTTGCCTTATTTAGCTTAATCCGCCATTTCTTGGTCCAATTTGTAACGTTGTTGACGGCTGTTTGCAGTTTGTTTGTCGCTGCTTTTATCTCGTTGCTTGTGGCCAGCAATGCAGTGTCGTCAGCAAATGTAGCTGTCTTCACTTCATCGCTCATAGGGCTGTCGCTGGTGTAGAGATTGGCGCAAGAACATTTCCTTGCGGTACTCCTGCATCAATGTCTTTTAATTCTGAGTATTCTTCGCTGCATCTTACTCTGAAGTGACGGTCGGAGATGTAGGATTTGAGAATCTGACACATTTGTTTGGGTAGATTCTTTTCCAGTTTGTATTGTAAACCCTCGTGCCAAACTTTGTCAAATGCTTGGGCTACGTCTAAAAATATTGCTGAGCAAATTTCTTTTTCTTCTAAGGATTTTTCAATTACATCCGTGATTCGGTGTACTTGATCAATAGTCGAATGTTTGTTTCGAAATCGAAATTGATGGTTCGGGATAAGTTGCTTCTCCTCAATAATTGATTTGAGGCGTTTTAGGAGCAGCTTCTCGAACAATTTGGATACTATTGGTAATAATGAGATTGGTCGGTATGATGTCTTCTCATTGGGTGGTTTCTCTGGTTTCGGAATCATAATCACTTCTGCTACCTTCCACTGCATTGGTACGTATTGTAATCGCAGAACAGCATTGAATAGGTGCGTAAGTTTTATTATGCCCTTCCTTGGTAGTTCTTTAAGCACTTGCGCATTAACCAAATCATAGCCAGGTGCTTTTTTGGCGCTTAGGTTCTTTCGAATCTTCGTGGCAATTTTATTCGGTGTTATTGGATCAATAGCCCTATTTTCCCAGGTGTCAATCGTGGGAAGCTGTTCGTTGTCATTAGCGAAGTGAGGTTGGAAGGTATTTGCTAAGTGCTCAGCAAATAATTCTGCCTTTTCATATCTTTCCTTACCCATTCACCGTTTTCTTTGCGGATAGGTGGATTTTGGTTTTGTGGTCGGTTTAACCTCTTAGTCGCCTTCCACAGGGAGTACTCGGTATCTTTATCATCTGATAAATCTCTTAGGAATTCAGAAAATGTTTCGTTTTTAACGATACGGATTTCCTGTTTAAGTTGCTGGCTTAGTCGATTTAGCACTGTTTTGTCTTTAGGTGCTCTGCTTTGTTGCCATTTTTTCCGTGCTTTACGTTTTGCTGATACGAGGTCTCTAACTTCCTTTGGGTAGTTTAGCCCAGTTGTTTTTTGTTTAGGCGCCGGAGTATAGTTCCATGCCACTTGTTGTAAGTTAGCAATGAACAGCTCTGCTTCGGCATCTAGTTGGTCAGTTGTTTTCAGTTGAACTGTTAATTGGACACGTTCTTCTAGCTCTGTTCTGAATGCATCCCAGTCTGTGCAGTATTGGAATACGTACGGATTTTAAGTCGCGATTTTTACATCTGCTAAAATAAAGAGTGTTGCCCCGTCTTAGCTGCTTACCCCAGTACCTATCTACTCTCTTATCCACCATCTGAAGAAGTGCCCGATAAGTAACTCAACCTAAAGAAAAATGTCATATTTAAAAAACATGGTGGTTTTTTAACGTTTTCTTGCAGAGTGTACGTTTTTTCAGTAAAATATCTAAATGTTAAAGATTATGGGTTTGTAGATTTTTATTTTTTATGACTAGTTGAGAAAACAAAATGCTGCTTTTCAATTTTTACGCTAACAATAATAAATATTTAAATCGTTGATTTGTTGAGGTAATTTTTTTGTTGATTAGTGGTACATATTTCGGTTGTATTTAAACCTAATTTTAAAACAAACGATTTTATACATAATATATGTAAAATTTATGTAGTTTAGTCAGACGTTTTTACCTCATGTTTTAAAATTTACATTTATTACCATACACTATTCGGGTTTTGTTATAATTTGTAACATCTTTATGATTTTATTTTTGGAGACTTACCGATTGGTAATTTTTTAATTTGTCGTTTTTTATAAATGAATACTAATTTTAGTGGTGTTTGAATTAAATGACGTAGATAAATCAAATTTAACAACATTTTTGGTTTAAGAATAATATTCATGTGCGATGTTTATAATTATTTTTAATAATATTGTCTTTCGTTACTGAAAACTTTTTCAAAATATAAGTACATATAGGTACTATGAACAAATAAAGATATTTTTCTAGTATTCTGTTAAAAATTTCAGTTACAGATTCTTATACATCAAAAGGTTTTCTCGTGTTTCATAAATTATTCAACATATGAAATTGTTGCTTTAAAAGTCGTTTTGCTAGATATCAACATAATACGAATTTAAAATATAAATAAAACGTGAGTGGTCAAGCATTGCACAAACAAATTTTTGCATAACCTAAATAATTGACGATCTAGAAAGTATTTTGTAATGAATTGTAAACAATTGTACAATAAAAATCTTGTTTGAAAATCTCATTTGTATACACGAAAACGTCGATTAAAATTACTTTAAATTATATTTAAAGCGTAAAAACATTTTTTTGTAATTAGAAAACCAATAGTAAAAGAATTACGGAGATTTAAAATTAAATTCGTTTTTCTGGTCAGTTAAAACAAAGAGTGGTTTTCGTTTTTTCTACATAATTCCACTCGTTATACACCCTCCAGTGTACTTCAGAGTTAAGCGAAACTCTTATCACGATTCATAGGACATTACCCATGGCCCCGGCAAAATGCAAATTATCCACGGTTATTGGCAGACGCGTAAAACACGCACTGCACTTGATTTTGTGATTTTAAAATACTATATTTATTGGATTTAAATTTTTTTATAGACTGTCTCATACATTTATGGTTGACTCAAAATATGTACTAAATATTTAATGAAGTTTTCATAATGTAAATGAAAGCGCCGCGTTTGCCAAAATTCGATGATTCATTGAGGGCAAAAACAATAAAATGAAAAATGAATAATAAACGAGTGAACAAGGAAAATAACACATTTATACAGTAGCAATAAAATTTAAAAATTAATCTTTTCTTGTGCTCTTCTTCGAGAGTAAACTCAACAACCAATTAGAATAAATTGTGCTGTCAAGCGGGTCGTAAAACGGTTTTAAAAATAAGACGTCCTTTGATATATTGGTAGAAGGTTTTGTCAGCTAAAATAGCGAGCACCGATTCCCACTTTGGGGCTGTTTTGAATGGCTAGAGGGCGGTGTTGGACAAAGCACGGTATTGTAGTCGGCAGCTGGCATAGACTGAACCCTTACCACACGAGTTATGACCGCATTTCCGCCTAATGCACTACTCACATATACTCTCTGTAATTACCTATCTTATACTGCGTTTCTATAAGCGCTTATACATTTTTTCTACTCAAGATAAGTACAACTATAGAGCACTTTAGATACTCTCAAAGGATACAAAATGACACATCAAAGAACATGCATAGTTAATGATTTTTTTTACTTAATACTAATAGTTCTTAAACATACACCTAGGTTGTTAATTATACCAAAAACATATTACAAAAATATTAATATTTTAGTGAGGAAATATAAGTGAATAAAATTTGCGGACGTTATTTAACAATTCAATCAAAATTACTATTGTTACCTTTAGGTAATTTTTTTTCTGAATCGACCTCATTTCAAGATGATAAATACATTAAATTATAGACTAAATACATATTTTAAACTATACTTTAATTTGCAACTTATTTGAAACAAAAAAAAATGTTTTCCTACTCGTCTCACGTAAAATTGGGAACGGTAATCATTTTTCGCGTAACTAATGTATCAACATTTTTTTAGCGATGTAACATACTTTTTGAAATAATATGTATCGAAAACTACACGTTTAATAATCATAGAGAACCGCGTTGTAAAAGGAGTGTTAAGTGATATGAAACTAAAACTGCATTAGTTAACTTTTATCTCGAAAGGAGATTAATTATGAATAAGTTGCAACTTAAAATTCAACGACGTGTATCATACTTACATATGAATAATTTGGTTATTACGATTTTTAATAACAATTTTTTTTAACATAGATTACCTGTTTGTCGGAACAAATTTATGATGATGCACGTGCTTATCTTATCTACTAAATATGCGTTATGTTTTACAAAAATACAAGTGGCGAATTAAGATATTTTGAACAAATCTGTTTACAAATGATCCAAGAATGTAATTTCAGCGTAAATGTATTACTTTTCAAGAGTACCTACTGTTTTTTTTAAATAAACAATAGTACATAAAAAAGTGAAAAAAACAAACTCTTCTAGATAACGCGCTTTTTCATTCTTGCCAAGAAGTCTTGAAATCATATGACGGAAAAATGTTTGTATATTTTTTTCCATGAAATATTACTTCAATAGTCACTGAAAATCTGGGACTGAAGAATGCCATAAAGACCATGAAATTTTTACGGAAAAATAAGTTTTATTGCTAAACAAGTAGGCAAAAGACAATTACAAGCTTATAGGTCTTACGAACCTTGCACGGTCAACTCACACAGTCGGAGATAGGGGAGGTTCAAATAAATAAGAGTTAAAGGGCGCCAGATCTTTTATAAGTAAAACTTCTGTCTCGATCAGGATGTAACACCCCGGTGGCTCACAGTCTCGGCGTTGGGCTTAAAGCGTTATTAAGTTGAATACAATTAACATAAATTTATTATAGAAACTAAAAATGTAATTGTTACAATAAATTTGTACAGGTGGTGTAGTTTTATCTCCTCTCATATAACAAATAACTTATTTTGCTAATATTATTAATTTCGGGCTTCGGTAGAATGCGGCCTATCACTTTCCGCTAAATTGGGATTAGTTGAATGCGGCCTATCTAACCTAAAAAAACCCTGTACTTTTCCTGCAAAAGAATGATTAAACGCAAATGGCGTAGTTAGAATTCTTTCGGGTACTGTGCTAAAATTAATTTAACCAGGATAAAGACGGAAAATTATTCAGGTACGGTAATAATAAGGGTTAAAGACAGGTGTAATTAATTAAGTATTTCAGGTAATACACTATTACGGTTAACGGGGTTTAATTTCGAATTTACGGCGGGTTGACCACTGGTGTTTATTAATGACAAAGTTTTATAGAAATAAAACACGACAGAATTCAATTACGTTATTAGTATTACGGGTTGTTGCGGTTTGGTTGTACTGTTAAACGAAAACTTCGGCAAGTTTAGGTGAGTATTTCGAAACTGACTTATTGATTTGGAATGATTATTTTAGACCTCAGCCCGAAGCCAAAACGTAGCGATGCCAACCGTATTGAAATACTCTAAGCCAGGCTTGGGCAGTATTTCAACGCGCCAGCCTCAACTACGTTAAGGGTTGAAAGTAACTGAAGATTTAGTTTACGCTTGACAAATCTTACACTAGCCTGGCGCAAATGATTTGTCAATTCACTAACGGACTGCGGTTCGGTTATAACAAATACTACTCGGTGAAGCGGAAGCGTGTCGTCAACTTGAGGGAGGGCGTTTTGACGTAACAGGGGTTCTAATACAAAACGGAAAATTGACTACAAAAATCTTGAGAGTAGCCGGGTTCGAAAGCTGGTCGGTATGAGTTCAGAAGGTCCGGGTATAATAGCAGGTCTCGGTTAATCGGTGCACACAATTATACGGTATTAGGATCGGTTTGGAAAACAGTTGGCCGGGTAGCAAAATAAGAATCGGATAAACACAGGTCGGGTTTTACCAGGACTAGGTCTTGGGAGAGAGGTTTTACCAGGAACGGGTCTCGGCAGAGAGAGTGTTTTCAGCGTTGACGGCGGTTTTTATTAAGTGTTTCGTTCCGGTTGAATGATTATTCGACAGAGGAAAGTCGCGCGCTTTGAAGCGGTAGAGGTGATCCGCAGCCGAGCGTCCAAAGCTCACGCGTAATTGCCGTTTTGTTACAGTAATCCTTGTTACACTGTTGTTCCTGTCATCAACAAAAAGAAAGTTATGTTACCATAAAGGAAAGATAATATATTTATAACAACTTTAATTTAATTCAATAACGTTTAATAAATTTTACACGATGTCGAGAGCAAAGAAAATTACATGAAAAAAATATCGTTTGTACACAGCATGCGATACACACAAAATAATTAGTGAAAGTACTTTAATGGTATTGAAACAATTATGGTAATTACATAAGTTAAAACCAGCAAAATTTTGTGAGAGACTTTTTTGACACAAATGTAATTAAATAAGACTTACCCGCAATCCAGTGCCTACTTTCTCGAAGAAAACGTTTTCTTTGTTCAGTCAGCCTGGAATAAATTTGAATAGCAAATCGTGTCAACACAATGACTCACTAAAGCAAAAATCTACAAAATTGTTAACTAATACGAAAAAAAAGTACACGTGAGAACCCGATTATCGATTGGTCTTGCACAGATTAAGTGAAAGTTGGTTTCGCAGTTGCTTGACGCATGAGTAGAATCTCGAAGAAAAGTTCTTGTCTTCGTTTTAACGTAGGCGTTCTAGAGTTATACTCGTTCCATGAAGGTATTTGTCGATATTAACCTCTCATCCATCGATAATGCATCGAAACATACAGTCAAAAACGTGGCGGGACGTGTTATCAAATTAAGAAGGAAATTACCGAAGAATTTTAAAAACGGATAGGAAAAGCTTACCCTGTGTTGAATAAACTACTATAAATGCGTAATGAAATTATGATTTTATTTTCATTAATGCCGATGTTGTTAGAAACTTAAAATTTTAAACATCACAAGTCATTTTAAGTAGTTGCCGGTTTAACGTCTTGAAAGGAAATGAAGTAAAAAGCGGACTCGACAGAGGGGGTCAAAACAGAAATCTAATTTTAATTCAACCAATAATAATTGAAATACAAGATTGGTTAGAATGGTATAACAATGTCAGTTTCCAAGTTATGAAAGGGGAAGAAATGTCTAAAATTGAACAAAAATTGTATGTTAATTTTTTTAGATTTTACTGTACTAAATGTATTTAAATACGTATTTCGATTTTTTATCTAAACAACGTTTCCTATAGTATTACTACAAAATTTTTTTAAAAATTTATTCCAAGTTAGTTATTTTAAACTTAGAAAACATTTATTATCAATCAACCTTTTTGTAACAATAAAAGTTTGGGCGGATTAACCATGGTTTTCGATTTTCTGGTATAGGGTCGGTCTCGACGTGTACGGAAACTCGAGGTCATACTTTACATTAATTTAGCCTGATCGTAAATTGAAATTTGCAAATTTTGCTTTAAATACTGGTTACTTACCTTTAATCGTAAATCACAAAACATGCATTTACGCAAACCCGAAACGGAATTCTCGATACATAAAATCGTAATAGGCGTTAACTAGCAAACTGATTTTTTTAGTCAAAGCTTTTTTGCAATTATTACCAAAAACAGACAATCGAATAAACTTAAGTTTATAAATATCTGGTATTATCAAAAACCAAACTCGAACAACGTGGTTTTTGGTTCAAGATTCTTTGTAGATGGTCATCCTAACGGCGAGCAATGTGGGTGTAGGACAAACTGGTACTACGATTAAAGAATTATTATAAGGAACCTTTTACTTAAGGGTTCACACATTCATATTGCACTACTTTACACCACCTAATTTATCACTAAAGGGGCACGCGTTATTGACACATTCTGTTTCCGAGTCTGATCAAGAACTTTTTTCCAAAACAGATTCACTTTGATTTCCTACATCGATTCCTTCTGTTTAATTTGAAAAAAAAAGACGTAAATTCTTTTAAGAAAAATATCTAAGAAACAAATAGATTGGACAAAGATACAGTTACGCATAATACGTTCTACGAAATGAACATTTGTCACTGGATGTAATAATGTAATATTCTCACATAAACAGCACTTACTTGAAATTAATCATAATTGAATTACAATCTAAATCTTTATAAATGAAATGAAATACTACTGACTGACTGAAATGAATTATAAAGCAATCTAAATGTATGACAATAATAATAGACCTAAATGAACTCAAGCATACTTGTACTTAACAAGTACTTAAACAGTGAAATTAAATATTAAGATGAATTAATAACTAAAATTATAATGTGAAATTGTGCTGAAATGCCACTAAAGAATATAAACTGAATGTCAATAAATATAACAAACCAAAATACAGAGTCCTTTACTAAAGAAAAGTACAAGGATTACAGTGTTATTTTTAAAACGATGTAAAGAATAAGTTTTGTAGAATTTCAAATCTTACATATTTATTTGTTGACGACGCATTTGATTATACAGTTGCAACTGGTTTTTTTTGTGTTTGTCATGTTTGTTTCTGACCATACTAATATTATAGTATATTTTGTAAATTTGTATGTATGAGATAATCTCCTAAACTACTCATCCGATTGCAAAAATTCGTTCACCAGTATTTAGAATGTATTTTCAGAGTGAACATTATATATTATTCCGTTAAAATAACAAAGCTTTCCGTGGTGACATATTTTATAACTAAAGTCGACTCGGAAGAACTCAAAAAGGTCTATAAAAAAGTTTGCGACGACATAATTCTCAATGTTAAGGTTTAACACAAGAATTGATAAAATATGACTAAAAGTTATATTTAAAATGATTTTTACTCTATCACGGGGAATTTAAGAAGGTAATCTTAAATTTTTATCAATATAGGGTGTATTTGATTAACGGGTTGTTATTTTAACAGGTGAAATTAAAGCGTAAACACAAAAAAAATGTCAAAATAAAAATTCCATTAATACTTAAAAAAATCAAAATTTTTAGCAAAATAAATTGTAAATAACGGACTTGTTTCAGTAATTAAGTTTCTTAATGTTGATGATACTACAAATATACAGTGTAAATAGCTATAAACGGTGGTAACACGTTGAATTAGTTTAACACCCGCGAAATTCAAAGTATGCTTTGAATAATTTTGCGGGATAATACCACAACGTAAAAAGACATTGGGGGTAAAGCAATGTCAATGCAATGTCCAGTAGTAGTTCACTCTGATGGCGTTTACACAATTGCATTGACATTGCTTTACCCCCAATGTCTTTATACGTTGTGGTTTTATCCCGCAGAATTATTCAAAGCATATTTTGAATTTCGCGGGTGTTAAACTAATTCAAGGTGTTACCACCGTTTATAGCTATTTACAGTAAACTTTAGGCACATAGTAAAATCACACTATGAGATGGTTCTGCCATCAAATATTTTTGACTATGAATATAAATAAACTGTTTTAAGAAGTACACATTTTTTTTCAGCGAATTGCTGACAACAAAAGTAGTTAAACTACTGTGATTAAGTCAAGTTGCTATTCTGCACATTCATTTGAAGTACATTAGATAATACCTAAAAGATAACGTATTTACAGATGCTTAAATCTAGGTAATGTTACGTAATTCAGTTATACTTCAATTCATGAAAAACACTACAAAAGCAAAATATTTGTGCAAAACAAGTATTTCTGTCATTTTCGGCTACTAAAAGGTCCAATTAAACTATTTCTTAAAATACCCATCTAAAAATTAATAGAAAACCGCTACTGAAAGTTACTTTGTCGAATTTTATGAGGGTTTTCTTCATTCATTTCATTTATTCTTCGTAAAATGCGTGTTGCGAAAATTTAGCAATTCATTTCGCCACTAAAATCAGGGTCTAAAGTTTTTTGTTGCTGCAAGCACTCACAAAACTTACGTCGCGGTTCAAAATCAACGTCGGATAACTTTGGACTCATTGAACATGGCAAGGGTACAAAGAATAATTTCTTAAAACACTATGTACTGTATTATGGGACACGTTAACTTTGCGACCTATTTTTCTAATACTATTTTGTGACCGATCTTCTACAATTTGCAATACCTGGACATACATTGAAGAAAAACAAATATTAAAATTTTTGCACACACGCCAAAATAAAGTTTATCGAAAGCAATTGTCTATTAGGATAGGATATCGCTCAAAACACAATCTATTAGTTGTGGAGGTTATGACACTCACTGCACAGTAAAACAATATCACTGTATTTTGCAGTTGTACATAATAAAGAGAAAATTCGAATTAAATATTCTAAAGTACGATTCCGGTTACACAAATGACTTAAAATCAACTGAAGAAATCCGTGATAAAAATCAAGGCAGAAATAAAGCATACTGTCGAATTCAGTTCTAAGAAAGCTGAATTAGACGTTTATTTATCTGAAGTCTTGTTTTGGTTACAACCGAAGGAAGATAAACGTGATCGTGTACACAAAATACATTTTGTTAAGTTAGGTTAGTAATAATGCTAAGAAATAAACATAAGTGCTAGTTTAATTATGTTATTAGCAATTTTTTTTGTAGATGATGGAAAATTAAAGTAAACACTAATCAACCCAATACATCGATACGTTTCACGGATTTTAGAGCATTTACCTACCATTTACCGCATAGTACTAATCAAAAGTCAATTTGCATTTGTTTAGGTAGTCAGGACCGGCTTGAAAACTTTAATTGCAAATATCTCAAAACTGGAACGAATTTTTAAAGAAATAATGTTCATTTAACGCCACCAAAAAACTACTTTTTCAGTTTGTAGTCGTATTTTAGATATAACTTGTATACGTTTGCTTATCGAAAAACTTTTATGCAAATAAAAATTGCCTTTCACTGAACATTGTTGGACAAGTAGTTTAGATTCTGCGATCGTGTATTTCAAAAACTTAATAAAATACGCTTTGGTGTAGGCGGGTAACAAGGAAAGCAAGGGGCAAGGTGCGTGTATTTACGAAATAAGTAGATACGCACCGTAGACTGTTTGAATTTTGTATATAAACTTTGGCGACCTCGCCTTTAACACAAGAGCCAAGTGACAAGAGTTTAATTTCTTTTGCAAGTAGACGCAGGAAAAATGGAAATCTGCACTTTCTAATGTAATTAAATAGCGCACATTATTTACAAATTTGAATTAAACACACTATATATTGTTTTATGCAAAAATGTAAAATTTTGAATCGTGTATCTTTTTTAGCTTACAATTTTATGAAATTTCATTGTAATTATCTATGCACTAATAAAAAAAGGATTAAATTTATCTCAACGAATGAAATAATGTAGTGTATTTTATTTAAAAAAAAATTTTTTTATGTTCAACTACTACTAAGAGAAAATGAAAATTGTTACAAGCTTTAGGTCTTACGAACCTTGCACGGCCAACTCACACAGTCGGAGATAGGGGAGGTTCAAGGAAATTATACTTAAGGGCGCCAGATCAAATCCAAATTAACATTTCTGCCTCGATCACGACAGACGGTCCAAACTTGTAACTAAATTTGAGGTTCGTAATCCTTGTTACTCTGATTTTCGAGTATAACAACTTTAATGTATTAACGTAGAAGATTAACAAGAATAGATGTAATTTCTCAACTCATCAATGCTCGAAATATTAATAAGTATAATTAACAAATATAAAAACTTTAATTTAGCAGCGTAGTAAATTGACAGAAGTATGTTGAATTCCTCAATTTATAAACATTAGACAAATTAACAAGTATGATTAATAGGTGCAGAAACGTTGAATTAACGACGTAAAACATTAACCGGAGTATTGTCTAATTTCTCGATTCATAAATGCCGGACATACCGGCAACACACAAAGCATATACTTAAATTACGTCGAGATAACGAAGTAAATTTCGTAATAAATATTGTCTACTCTCAGCATGCGATACACTACAAATGACACTTGAAATTACCTTATTGGTATGTACACAATAAACGTACTTATAGACACCGACAGTAATCAACGTTCCGTGAGTGACTTTTATGACAGCGAATAAAATATAATCAAATTGACTTACCCAATCCAATGCTTGCTTGAGTGAAGAAAACGTTTTCCCACTGGCAGCCTAAAATAATTATTGATAGCAATTCGTGTCACACAATAACTCACGAAAAAGGAAACTACAAAATCAGTATTAATAATTCATTAAATGCGATATAAGAACCCGTTGTATCGAATGCTGTAGGTTGTAATTACGAACAGGTGGTTGATAACGCAATCGATTATTGTCCAAAAATTAGCATCTCCGACGCATTGCTCGACGAGACCTCGTTGTTGTTTAAGTAGCAGGCCCTCCCAAAAGCTTACACGTTCGGTAGCGCTATTTATCAATCGTACTTATGCATCATTATTTCTTATTGAAGCGAATAGAGGATTGCAACGTGGTGGAACCGGCTATCACATTAATACAGAAATTACGAAGGAATCTTAATAGAATGGAGACAAAATATCTTACCCTGTGCCGAAAGAATTGCAATAAATTCGCAATCGCCTTATAAATTTGTATTCATCACAAGGGATGCCCTTAAAAATTTAGGAATCAGTTCAAGATTCTCGACACCGACCGGTTCAAGTAGTTGACAGCTTCAACAATGGCCTCGCAGTCACCAACAAGGTCGGTAGAGGGCGTCAAAACCAGAAACTAATTTTTAAGTCGATACAAGGGTATTCCGTTGTGAAAATTTCGCACGTAACAAAATTTTGTAAAAAATGTACAAAAGCTTATTAATATTATAGAAGGTAAGCTTTATTATAATAAAACTAAATATTACTTTTTAATACTGTCAAAATTTATGTTTTTCTATAAAGATGTAATTTTTGAAAATACTGAGTTTTACAAAAATTAGCATAAAATTAAGCGAGAATTTAAAAACGTTTCAAGTAAAATAAATAAGTTGATGCCAACGTCTGGTATAATTAGAAACGTAGAATAATTGACAATATTTTGTATTGAAAAATCATTACAAAATTTAAAAATACAAATTCGCTTTGTTTAGGACACTGTATGGTGACGGTTTGGTCGTATGTGCATTGACAACGCCTTAAAGATACTGTCAACCATAGAATATATCAAAGTTTTTTTAGTCAAAATTTTTATATTTTATTTTGAAACTATTTTTGACTTTTAGTTTATATTTGTTTTTGTTTTTTAATTTTCTAAGTTTGTTCTACTTTACTTCAATTTTTTCTTGTTTAAATTTATTATTGTATTTTTTTAGATTGCAGCTGTACTTTTTTGATTCTATTTTTATTTAAAAACTTTATATTTTACTTAATTATTTGTTAATATGTATTGGTCTTAATAAATTATTGTTGGTTAAAATAGTTAATTGTGTAAAGTGTGTTATCGGGAGACTTTAAGCAAC
Source organism: Aquatica leii (assembly GCA_035610365.1). Taxonomy (NCBI): domain Eukaryota; kingdom Metazoa; phylum Arthropoda; class Insecta; order Coleoptera; family Lampyridae; genus Aquatica; species Aquatica leii. Next base: position 36,363,151 of record CM069439.1, read on the forward strand.
AAAAAATCTGTAAAAAATAATTAGAAGATAACGTCTAAATTTTGTTATGAATCAAAAGGTACGAAGGTAAGTTTTTCGTAGCAAATACGTTTGTATTAGTATTTTATTTTAGTTTTTTTTGTTGATTATTTTTATTAATTGTTTATTTTAAACTTTTTTTGCTAGATAAAATGCAATTGACACCTTAATTAGTTTTAATTAGAATCTCTGTAAGTATATTTCGACTTAAATACACAATAATTTGGAATTAATTACTACTTGTAAACATAGATGGGGTTGAAAAAGAACGAGTTTCGAAACCCTCTCTAATAAAAACATTGAAAACTTCTGATAAGGGGCGCTCATTTTAAGAACAATAGCGTTCATAAAGTCTATGGGTATTAATATTCGACACTCGTTGTTCCCTTCGTCTAAAAAATCATTATACGCTCAAATAAAGATAAAACAAGAGCGGCAGTGCTAAAGAGCAACGGTTATAAAAAGGAATTACTAATTGTAATATCCGTTGATGCATAATACCGACCACGCTAATTTCCGTAAAATTGTTCAAAAAAAAAAAATTGTATGTATATATACATATATAATCTCCGGTAACAGTAGTAATGATAGATTTAAAATTCTTTTGCATGTACGTCATACTGTTAATTATTGATGGAGTTTGTTCTGAGTAAACGCAAGACTTCATTCTTTGAATAAATTTCCATTCGCTCAAAGATGCGACGGAATAAAAGGATGTATTCAAAATTTCTTATATGTACGATGTATTTCTTTTATATGAATCTGCAGCATTCCCCCATATACAGCCATTTTCAGAATGTGTTTTCAAATCGTTTCTATATGTCGGAAATGATCCTTTGCATGAACAAACGTCACAAAATTTATAAATGGTCCCATTTATATTCGAAGTCGTTGTTACGGTTTAGATTTTCAAGTAGAAACAGTCGGTTATATTTAGACACTGTGGAATACCTCATTGCTTATTTATTTTACAAAAGTACGATAACGGTATTAGTTTCAGTAGGAAAACAGAAAACGTAATGATTTGGCATGTACTCTGTAAAACGATAAGCTGTTATAACCATAAAATGGTGACGACGAATTTTAATGTGCTCAGAATGATACGAACGACAGGAAAATCGCAGTTTTGATCTAAATGTAATTCATAAGTGCCTACAATCGTTGAAACTCAGTTTTTACTACCTCTTAACTTATTTTATGTTTTTACTTAAAGGCACAAGATTATTAAAAATGTTTAATAACGAAATTTTAAGAACGATAAACACTAAATTTTAAATTTTAAATAAAATAATTAATGTTTTGTGTATTTCCTCAGAGTTACTCTTATAAGTATAGAGGTTAGCTTCAAGAATAAACAACACTGCATGAATAACATTAAATAAAAACATAACATCAACGTTTAGTTGTTTGAATAAATACCTGATAATAGTCATTACAATCCATCTGAAATTGTTTGTGTATAAGGTAAAGTGGGCAAGTGCGTACCCGGGGTATGATTCTAATAAACTTAAAATTTTTTTAAATCGATTTTAATGACAATGATTAATGATAATTAAATGACAGCCAAATACACACTATCCTGTTTGCAGACGACCAAATTGTCATGGCGGAAGACTGTCAAGATATGACTTATATGCTTAATAAACTCATAGAAGAGTATAAAAATTGGGGATTAGAGGTAAACAAAGAAAAGACACAATATATGGTAATAGGAGGAGCGGGAGCCGACATGGAGCTAGATAGTGGAATTATAAAGGGAGTAAAGCGTTATGATTATCTGGGGGTCACAATCTGCGACGATGGAAGAGATGACCAAGACATAATGAAGAAGATAGGTAGAGGCAAAAACATGACAAGAGCACTGCATCCTGTCCTGTGGAATAAAAATTTTACAGTGAAAACAAAACAAAATATTTATAAAACAATGATAGAGTCAGTAATGACTTATGGGTCGGAGACGTGGGTCATGGACAAAAACAGTGAACAGAAACTACTGTCAGCGGAGATGTCGTACTGGAGAAGATGCTGTGGCTTAACGCTGCAAGAACATGTTAGGAATGAAGATATTAGAAGAAGAATGTCAGCTAAGAGTACTATTGTGGATAACATATATGAAAAACAGTTGAAGTGGTATGGGCACTTGCGCCGAATGAGTCCTGAAAGAATACCAATGAGAATATGGAATTGGACCCCACCTCAGAGAAACAAAAGAGGCAGACCAAGAAAGAAGTGGATAAAGAACGTAAATAAGGAAATGGAAAAAAGAGAACTACAGGAAGGAGATTGGAATGACAAGGACAGGTGGCGTCTGGGATGCGAGAAGCGGCAATGAGCTGCAAAACCTCGCTATATATATATATATATATATATATAAATCGATTTTAAAATTCCCGCAAACATCCGATGCAAACCACACAACGTTACTGGCACTTCCGTTAATCGTATGACGTGATAGAAGACATGTTTGTTACCCATGTGTTTTATGGTTTTACATCAGGCGATGAGTATATTTTCAACAATATTTTAATGTAGTTTGTTTTAATATTTTTTTCCATGATTTGTTATTATTGTTGAATTAAATTTTAATTTATGGAACAGAATTTTTCTTTTGTTCAATGCAGATATTAGAGAGGAGGGACTTACCCTACCATTTTTACGGATAGGGTAAGTAAGTTTTTAGGAATGGATCAGGTGCGTGCATAAAGAGCGCACTTGCCCCATTACATTATTTGATTCAATCATACGTATTTTTTACTATTTATTTATTTTAGATACATTATGGTACAAAACTACAAGAGAAAAGGAAGTCACAGGGCCTAGGAATTGCAATTAATGTTATAAGAAACCAAAATATCTCAAATTCATAATACCCTTGAGACCACGTTGCAAAATAATTTATCTGAAAGCAAAAGATCGGTACAAGGTTGAGGAACTGACATTCCTATTGCTACAAACTTCTAGTAATTTACGAACCTGCACGGCCAACTCACTGTAGGATTGAAACCATACCTGTCGGAGAGAGGGGAGGTTCAAGTGACTTTATTTTAAAGGGCGCCAGATCTTTTGTTCTTTGCAGAAATAGCTTCTGCTAGATCAGCACAGGAGGCTCGAAGCTTGTACAAAATTGTTAAGGTTCGTAAAGCTGGAGGAAACGAAGAAAGAAACTAAATCGTTAACAATAATTACACTTTAATTACTTTAGAATGATGAATAGATTAAACTTTGAATCAATAACAATTATGATATAAGTTGATAGCATCACAGTGATTAAATTTAGTCCAAGTACAAATATAGGCAGGTACTAAAATATCAGAAGTATCGGCAACTTACACTACACGTAAAACAAACGTGTAACCACCAGAACATATAAAAATCTTCATCAGTAAATTACATAAATAATGATAATTGACAGTTTACGTAATCAGCATGCGATAGTAATTTACTTAAACTAATTGAGTAACAATAATAAGAAACAAATCAATTCGAACGTTTCCACGCGATTAGTAAATATGATTATGAGTAGCACCGTAGCGACAGCGAATAATTAAAATCAAAAATTGACTTACCAAATTCAGGGTTACCTTCAGAAAACGTTTTCCTACCGGCTTCCTGTAATTAAACTTCCTGCAAATAATCGTGTCTATCTGGCGACTCACAAACTACAACAGGTAAAAGAAACATTTAAAAGAAAGTAATCGAACCGAAACTTATCGTATGCTGTTACAATGTCTTTTCGTCTACGATGGTATTAATTTATTGCCTCCGAAGAGAAATTCAATCGTGTCCGGTACTTAGGCTTTTCCGAACAAGGTGATATTAATTAATGGTATTAATTGCCTCTGCATAGAAATTCTGCCCTTGTATCGTAGCGTTCTTAGGTCTACAGCTTCCGATTATAATTTTCCCTTGTAGATTTTAAATTAAGACAAGAACACCTATACTTAGGAGGTAGCACATGTCGCTAACGAAAAGACATAAAAATTACCCTCAATCAAAAAAAAGAACAAATTCACGCAGACATAGGTTATATCGTGAACGATGTTAAAGTCAGAATGTCCGTATCTCACCGGATATCGTCTACTCAATACGAAGAGACCAGCGAGCCCGATAGATGGCGTCGAGAAACAGAAAAGTAATTTTTAATTAAACCAATCTACAGGGTAGTGCATTATAAAAATTTTGCACGTAACACTATGGTTGAAGAAAGAAAACTGGCAGACAGTCTTTAGCCGATGGAAGATTGGGGCTGTGGTCTATTGCATAAAAAAATATTGGTCATAGCACAGCAGTTTCTATTAAGCAATAAAATAAAAATCTAATTTAAAGACGGAAGGCCAGGTGAAGACTGACACCTAAATTTTAAACTGTCGGTTAAGAAACCCGAAATAGTAGAATTTGCAAAGAAACAAAGAATGAACTCATTTGTGGTCAGTGACTACTTTAAGATGTTGACACCCAAAATCATGGGTAAATACATGGAGGTATAAAAAGAGGGAAGAGACTCATAAGTTATGATGTAGATGTTGCTACTGATGACGCGTGGCGGAAGGGGAGATCTATTTCCGCCGTATTGTTACTCTCGTATAAAGGCTAGCATGCGTATAGCTGTAGGAAGTTAATTGAAGTTATGCAATAATTTACAATTTTTATTTATACTTAATAGAATAAATACATTTATAGAAATATTTACTGCCCTTGAAATAAAATTAATTTATTGTAATGTTGCCTATTAGCTAGATAATAATAATTATAATAATTATTATAATAATAAATATATGGACATGAATTTAATTTAAATGAGAAAAAGAACTATTTTAGCTATAAACAGTAATAAATAAAAAAATATTCATCGTTACTTGGTGCTTGCTTACCTTTTATACCCTGAGGTACAGCTCTTTCGTTTCAAAAACCAGCAGTACTCCGCCAACGTGCTTGCATTCCACTTCCCTAAAAATCTCTTCTCCAGCTTAGCGATGTCTTGATAGAAACGTTCACCGTGTTCATCAGAGACTGCTCCTAAATTTTCAGGGAAAAAGTCCAGATGCGAGTGAAGGAAGTGAACTTTAAGAGTGTTACATGCCAAAATTAACACAAAGTCACTGCCTGCAATGTAGTAACATAAACAGGGGTTGTGCCACTAGCTCAATGGAGAAGGGTGGGTTTTATTTAAAAGTTTCGTGATCGAAATGGATTGACTTGTCGAAAACACAAAATCGATAAATAATAATGTCGAAATCAAAGGGCGCCAGGAAGGGGTAAAGCTTAATGGACTAATGACCCTTGCCAACCATAAGTCCGCTTCTGTAGTATGCACCCCCAACGGACTTACCTTAGAGGGTGCATTTGCTAAAATCTAAAATAAACTAATAAAGTTACACACGCGGAGGCCGACGGAATTAAAAGCTCTTTACAATTTAATAATTTAACATTTATTTGAACAAAATAAAACAAAATGAATAAAATAATAAAATAAAATAATTGAATTGAAATTGACAAAATTAAATACACAAAACAGTAACAAAATAATAAAAATTACGTGAATGCACGTTTGATCAAAACCAAAATTTAAAGTTAATGGCACAAAATACACAAACAAAATAATAAAATACACAATACAGAATTTTAAAGAAATAAACAGCACAAATTAATCAATCTAAAAACCTCTATGATCACGGCCGTGTGTGTCGATATAACTTAAAAACAAAATGAAAAAATACTTATAAAACTAACATATAAATATAAAATTTGAATCGATAATTCGGTCCCGTTTAATAAATTTTAAACTTGGAATAAAACAGTACCGTAAAATACGGTCATTAATTAGTTACATTAACGATAACTTCGAAACACTTGTAATTTTTAATTGAAAATTCAAAGCTTTTAACACTTAATCGCGTAAACGTAAATTTCACATATCAATAGATGGTGCAAAATAAATACCTTGATTTACTCGAAGACGGGCTTTTGGTTAGCGTAGGCCAGCAGAACGTCCAGGACCTCGATAGGGTACCAAATCCAGATGAATAAATTTACCAACGGAAGAATTATTATTGATCCGCCTCCAAGGCGAAAGATATGAGATTGCGAAACAAACTCACGCACAAAATTCACTTAACGAAACATGCGATATTAATTAGGAAAACAGTGATCTCCATGAACCGTAATTACGAAAAAGGAAAGTTTTATTTTCCACTCAAGCATCACTGTACCATTTTCACTTACTTCCGCGGTAACTATTATCAAAGGTGAATTATCACCTGCGTGAACTACATTCTGACATCTGCCAATCAACTAACTTCGGACTCGTTCCTCATTTACCAAAATCACACCTATATATCAACTTTTGTCGACTGCCCTTTCCACAAAGGCTGCGTTCGAAATCTCAACCACCAAAATATTCTCGCGAAGCAGTGCAATAAAGAGGCAAACAGCACTTATTACGTCATAGTCATATTATTAGGACACAGCGTTTCGCTTGTACGTGAAACTGTCAATTTGACAAGATATTATATTACAAGAATTTAAACTGCCTAATAAATTAAGATAACGACTTAATTTTTCCACGTAATCTAAACGTTTGACATAAAGAAATTCAAGTACGAATGTACTCGAACAAAGAACTCCTAAACCAACTTAAAATAAACAAACGGCGAAAATAGATTTAATTACGATTATATCTCAGAAGGAAAACATAACTCACAACGGGAATTTTTCAACAATCCAAGTGAAACATTCAATAAGCAAAATCGCGAAATCAGATGGTTTACAGCGTAACAAAATACAAAACTTTATCAACAATTACATTGTAACTTTGAATTTAAAATCGTAAAATAACTTATTAAACTCAATCTAAAATCACATTAACACAAATTCAAAATACATTAAATGAAAATCGTCAATCCAAATACTGTGTCCGTTATCAAACATTACTCAATCAACCAATCGATTCTAAACGATGGTTACACCTCCCCTACTTAAAGAGGGATTTCTTAAATCACTCTAAAAATAGACAAAGAAAAACAAACGAAAACCCATAACCCAACCCTCACATGGTCACAAAACGACGAGAAAAAAAAAAAAACGAGACCCAGCCGTTGTGGTTTGACCAAATGACCCCAACCCACCACAACGGAACCACACTGTAGCAGTGGACGCTAAAACTGATTGGTGAAGCCAACCAGGGCAATTAACGAAGCACGACTGAACAAGGCAGTACCCCTGGGCGGGAGGAGAGCGACTACACGGGTGCCGTACCGGCGGTGCCCACAAAGAGTCCTCCCCCGTGCCCCGGGCCTTCAACGTAAAAATTTCAAAAAAACAAAAATCTAATAAACGAAAAACGTTTAAAAGAGCGTAAAAACGCGTCAGGCACAAGGGGGTGGGTTTTGCAAAGGACTCATGCCCAGTGCTACCCCCAGGTCCTAAAAGAAAACATCAAAGTAAAACCGCCAAAGCCCACCACGGTCGAGCGACCGAGGTACGCGAGAGGTCCTGACTAGGCTTGGGTATTCGGCCAATAAACCCCAACTTAAGGTTACCTAGACAGTCCCTAACACGATTTGTCCAAGTACATAGCGAAAGAGTCGTCAACAAGAGGCATAAAGGGCGCGGGGCTTCCACGCAGAAGGGAGTCGCTGGTCATAAGGAAGAACGAAAGAAGAATGGAAAAGAAAGGATAGAAAGCAGAAGAAGAGAAGAGTCGTCATATCCGGTAAATAAAAAATAAACGTCATAATCGGTAAAATGCAACACGGCAGACCTTGGGAAGTGTCTGGCTCGACACGATGTATCCGACATTGACAAAGGAAGAAGGCACGCCATGCGTCACGGGATCGGCATGTTGTGAGATCCTACAACCCATAACGTCGAATCCAAAGCACCTTACCCATTGACCACTCTCAAAGTCAACTGCGGCAAGTGTCATCACAAAGATAATGTAACTACTAACTAGAGATAGTGTTTACTTACAACTATCCACCAAAACACACTAAACGATAATGTAACTATAAACGCAAAAATAAAACGAAACTAAACCTATGGCTCTCGCGATCTCGCAATCCTCGAGAACCCCTAACGAAACTAAAACGGAACGAAAACCTAAACGATAAGAAGGGTAGCATATGTTTGGGTTCGACACAGATCACTCGATGCTGCACAATAGAAGAGGGCGCGCTGCGCTTCACGCGATCCGCGCATTGCGTTTTTCCCACAACTAATGCCCTCACCGAGCGATGGCACCTAGCCACAAACACTACAGAAATAAAAGATAAGGACAGACAAGATAGCAGAAGAAAGAAAAATGGAAATAAAAGAACCGTTGTTTAGTCGCCTCTTACGACAAGTGGTGTCCCCACTGTAGAGAAATATTCTTAGTCCGTCTCTACACGGAACCCAAAAACGAAACTAACTAACCTAAATAAACGATAGAACAAAAACAAAAGAAAAAATCCAAACGGTAAAACCTAAAACTATTTATCCCCAGTCGGGTTTAACTTTAAGTCCTTGGCGTTCCATATGCCTTTTGATGCTCCCGTGTCATCAGACAACTCATAGGTCTGATACGAAACTTTCCGTTTCACGTAGAACGGACCGATAAACTTAGGTGCCAGTTTGGCCGAGAAATATCGAGATGCATCAGAAAGGACATAATTCTTTCGCCACACTGTGTCTCCCACCTCAAAGGTGCTGGACGACGACGTAAATCGTAATAATGTTTAGCGCGGACATAAGCGGCATTCAAGCGATTCTTAATGTCGACGTAAACTTCTCTAAACGCTGGGCCTCTTTCGGCCAAAAAGGTACGATCAGCAAAAGCTAGATCGTCGATAGTGTCGGAATCGGTAGTTTTTCCATGACGTGATCCGTCGAGACAGATTTCACGTCCGAAATTGGCGAAAAACGGCGTTAAGCCGGTGACTTCATGTACAGCGGTACGAATAGCACATGCTACTTTAGCAAGATACTTATCCCAATGTCGATGGTTGTCTTCGATATATGACGATAGCATTGTCTTCATGACTCGGTTGACTCTTTCTGTTGGATTCGCTTGTGGATGGTAATTAGCGTTAAAAATAATTTTGGACTTATATGACGAAACCATTTTCGTAAATTCTGAACTACGAAACTGTGTGCCGTTATCACACAAAAGATATTGAGGAACTCCAAACATTAAAAATACATCTTCTTCAAGACGTTTAGTAACTGCTGCGGCAGTAGCGGAACGTAACGGGAAAAATAAAACAAATTTCGAAAAATAATCGGCAACTACAAGGATATATGAATAACCACTCTTAGATCGCGGTAATGGTCCAACAAGATCGGTAGAGATCAACTGCCAAGGTTTGTCCACAATAGGATGACGGGTCATAAGGCCAGCAGGACGTTTCTGTTCTGGCTTATGCGTGATACAAACTTTACAACCATTGATGTAACGAATGACGTCAGCCTTCATCTTAGGCCAGTAATAAAGCGGAACTATTCGTTCGAGAGTCTTAAAGATACCAAGGTGTCCAGCGGTAGGCTCATCGTGAAACTTTGACAATATTTCAAGTCGTTTAGACTTAGGCACAACTTCTCTCCAATTGTCCTTCTCAGAACGAAGATCGGGATAGTCTACGGTAACATGCTTAAATAGCTTTCCGTTACTAATTTTCCACTGTGGAAAAGCGTTAGGTTTTGAACGTACACGTTCCATAAGTTTCGTTAACCATTTGTCCGAAGACTTAGGTTCGGTAATGTCACAGTCGGTAGTAATATTGTCGATAGCTGGTACTGAACGAGATAGTGCGTCAGGTACGACATGATCCTTTCCTTTACGATGAATGATCGTAAAGTCAAATTGCTGCAGTCTAACAGCCCATCGTGCTAGACGACCGGTAGGTTCCTTTAAATTGTGTAACCAGACTAATGATGCGTGATCGGTAACTACAGTGAAAGTTGTTCCTTCAAGATAGGGACGTAATTTTTCAATAGACCACAGGACAGCCAAACATTCCTTTTCGGTAGTTGAATACTTGCGTTCACATTTTGTGAGCGACCTACTATTATAACAAATGACACGTTCTTCACCGTCGATAAACTGTGTAAGAACTGAACCGAGACCAAAATCAGAAGCGTCAGTTTGAACTGTAAACGGAACATTGAAATCGGGGCAAGACAAAATAGGTGCGGAAACTAAACAATTCTTAATAATTTGAAAGGCTTCATCACAATCACTAGTCCAATTGAAGCTGGAATTCTTCTTTAACAGAGACGTCAATGGAGCGATAATTGTCGAAAAATTTGGTACAAATCGGCGATACCACGAGGCCATGCCTATAATTCTTCTCACTTCAGCGACACCAGTGGGAACTGGAATACGCAAAATTGCATCGACCTTTTCCGGGTCAACCGACAAACCAGTAGAATTGACTATAAAACCAAGATACTTAAGTTCAGGTTTACAAAAATGACATTTGTCTTTACTTAGCATCAAATTAGCCTCTCTAAGGCGACGAAGAACTTCAGTTAACACTTCCATGTGTTTCTCGAAGGAAGGAGCGCAAATAATGACGTCATCTAAATAAACAAAAACGTAAGGTTCTAATTCGGGACCTAAAACTCGATCAATCAACCTCTGCCAAGAAGCTGGTGCGTTAGCTAAACCAAATGGTAAGCGCGTGAATTGGAATAACCCACGGTTCGGGACTGTAAAAGCGGTATACTGCTTAGACTCTTCGCTTAAAGGAATCTGCCAATAAGCGGACTTAATATCGAGAGATGAAATAAATTTAGCGTCACGAAGACGATCCAAAATAGACGAAACGTAAGGTAAAGGATAAGCGTCCTTTTCGGTAACCTTGTTGACTTTTCTAAAGTCCACGCAAAAGCGATAAGAGTTGTCCTTCTTCTTCACCAATAAGATCGGGCTTGACCAAGCGCTGTTTGATTTTTCTACAACGCCTAACTTTAACATTTTCTCTAACTCCAGATCGATTTGTTTCTGGATAAACGGCGAAACTCGGTAATACCGTTGCTTAATTGGTTCGGAAGTAGTCTTGATCTGATGTTCGATCAAGTTGGTGCATCCAAAATTTTCATTCGTAGAAGAAAAGTGATTACTAACTAAACTGTCTAACTGATTGAGCTGTTCTGAAGAAAGATCGAGACGAGACTTAATAACTGAATCTTTATCTTCCAATTGTGAAATGGTGTCCATATTTTCGAAACGCCATTCACCTTTTCTAAGATCAGGAACGATACCTGCTTGTTTCCAAAAATCAACGCCTAAAATTAAATTATGCGGAACGTCAGGAACAACTAAAACTTCCAAAACAATAATTTTTCCTTTAATTTCGATTGGGACGAGAAGTGAACCTAAACTTTGTACTGATTTACCATTAGCGATAATACAATTAACTTTAACTGACTTATTTAACTTCAAACCTAATTGACTAAAAATTTCCCAACCCTTAGAACCAACAATAGTGCGAGAAGCGCCACTATCTAATAAACTTAAAATTTCGTGACCAAAAACTTTAACATAGACAAAAGGTCTTTCGTCAGACTCAGCAGACTCTAAAACATAATCCAACACGACTTTATTCTTATCAAAACTCTTTTTCTTCGAAGAATGTAAACTATTAAAATAGACAGCCGATTTAACTTTAACCTCTGACGTCACTAAACGGCTTCTTAGTACGTCCTTTACTCGTTTCCCGAACACTTAGAGCAAGTGCGGACCGTAACGTTAGATTTTCCACAACGATAACAAAATAAACCTTTCTTAGGTTCTTTGCAAGAAGCAGCTCGATGATTTGGCTTCCTACAATTCCAACATAATTGCGGACTACTTCGATTAGAAGAAGCAGGCGCATTAACGATAGCTAACCTTCGTGAAGAAGGTGCGATATTAGAAGACGGTAATCGTGAATGTTGTCTAACAGGTGGTGTAGATTTTTCACCACTACTAACGTTATTTGAAGAACGAGAAACGGCAATGTCCTTAACTTGAGATGTTACATAAGCGAGATCAGGCTCCATGTCCTGCTTTCGACGAGACGGAGGCGTGTAAGCTTCAATAGCTTGCATGCGGTCCTCGATAATACGACCAAATTTAATTAATTCCTCAATTGAAGTAACTGACGACAAACCAAGCTGAGTTTGATAAACGGGAGAAATATTTCTTAATAAAATCTTTAACTGCTTTTCTTCAGAAAAAGGCTCATCGAGACGTGAAAACATGTTGCGAATAATTGCAACGTAAATACCCATAGGTTCATCATTAGCTTGAGTGCGACGCTTAATTTCTTCAATAAGACGTTCGTCATAATCGGTAGGCTGGAATTGTTCACGCAAAAACTTAACTAAACCTTCCCAAGAATTAACTGAACTACGAATAGATCTAACAAAAATCAATGCATGACCTGTAAAAAATCAGTACACTCCAAAAATAACTGATGACTTGAAACGTTACGCGATAATTGAAGTTCGGAAACTCGTTCTAAAAATGCATTCAATGAAATTGACTTTGCGTCACCTGAAAACTTTAAGTTCCATTTCGAAACTGAAATACTCTTAACATGACTAATAAAATTTTGATTAACAGCAGAAGACGTCGGTAAAGCGTTATCAACTACAGAAGGTTGAACGACAGGTTCGATGACTTCATCGGCGGAAGTAGACGGATTTGAAACAACAATTTGCTTATCCAAAAGTTCGTACTGCGAAATTAAAACAACTAAATCTTTTAAAAACTCATCTTTAACTTGAGAATCGTCACCTTGAATAGGAATTGAATTGCCAATACGGTTTAACAAATATTTAATTTTGGTTTCAATTGTAGAAGAAATTTTTGTAGTCGGAGTAATTTTTAATGAATCGATTAATTTTCTAAGCTCATCGATACCTTCACGAATCGCTAATTTATCTGCATTAAAATCGAACGGATACACGGGACGAGATAATTTTCCGGTAGCTTCTTCAATAAGAAAATTCTTGAGTAAACCTCGTAATACGACAACACCTAAAGATGCATCACCACCTCTAATCAAAATTTCATAACGTAATTCGTTATGCGATAAACGATCAACAATCAATTTGTAACCCATTTTAAAATGTAATTACAAAACGGTAAAATCTTCCAAAAATCACGAAACTTAACAGGCAAACTAAAATTCGAAAAAGGCCACACGCTGGAGACGCCAAATTACTTATGTTACATGCCAAAATTAACACAAAGTCACTGCCTGCAATGTAGTAACATAAACAGGGGTTGTGCCACTAGCTCAATGGAGAAGGGTGGGTTTTATTTAAAAGTTTCGTGATCGAAATGGATTGACTTGTCGAAAACACAAAATCGATAAATAATAATGTCGAAATCAAAGGGCGCCAGGAAGGGGTAAAGCTTAATGGACTAATGACCCTTGCCAACCATAAGTCCGCTTCTGTAGTATGCACCCCCAACGGACTTACCTTAGAGGGTGCATTTGCTAAAATCTAAAATAAACTAATAAAGTTACACACGCGGAGGCCGACGGAATTAAAAGCTCTTTACAATTTAATAATTTAACATTTATTTGAACAAAATAAAACAAAATGAATAAAATAATAAAATAAAATAATTGAATTGAAATTGACAAAATTAAATACACAAAACAGTAACAAAATAATAAAAATTACGTGAATGCACGTTTGATCAAAACCAAAATTTAAAGTTAATGGCACAAAATACACAAACAAAATAATAAAATACACAATACAGAATTTTAAAGCAATAAACAGCACAAATTAATCAATCTAAAAACCTCTATGATCACGGCCGTGTGTGTCGATATAACTTAAAAACAAAATGAAAAATACTTATAAAACTAACATATAAATATAAAATTTGAATCGATAATTCGGTCCCGTTTAACAAATTTTAAACTTGGAATAAAACAGTACCGTAAAATACGGTCATTAATTAGTTACATTAACGATAACTTCGAAACACTTGTAATTTTTAATTGAAAATTCAAAGCTTTTAACACTTAATCGCGTAAACGTAAATTTCACATATCAATAGATGGTGCAAAATAAATACCTTGATTTACTCGAAGACGGGCTTTTGGTTAGCGTAGGCCAGCAGAACGTCCAGGACCTCGATAGGGTACCAAATCCAGATGAATAAATTTACCAACGGAAGAATTATTATTGATCCGCCTCCAAGGCGAAAGATATGAGATTGCGAAACAAACTCACGCACAAAATTCACTTAACGAAACATGCGATATTAATTAGGAAAACAGTGATCTCCATGAACCGTAATTACGAAAAAGGAAAGTTTTATTTTCCACTCAAGCATCACTGTACCATTTTCACTTACTTCCGCGGTAACTATTATCAAAGGTGAATTATCACCTGCGTGAACTACATTCTGACATCTGCCAATCAACTAACTTCGGACTCGTTCCTCATTTACCAAAATCACACCTATATATCAACTTTTGTCGACTGCCCTTTCCACAAAGGCTGCGTTCGAAATCTCAACCACCAAAATATTCTCGCGAAGCAGTGCAATAAAGAGGCAAACAGCACTTATTACGTCATAGTCATATTATTAGGACACAGCGTTTCGCTTGTACGTGAAACTGTCAATTTGACAAGATATTATATTACAAGAATTTAAACTGCCTAATAAATTAAGATAACGACTTAATTTTTCCACGTAATCTAAACGTTTGACATAAAGAAATTCAAGTACGAATGTACTCGAACAAAGAACTCCTAAACCAACTTAAAATAAACAAACGGCGAAAATAGATTTAATTACGATTATATCTCAGAAGGAAAACATAACTCACAACGGGAATTTTTCAACAATCCAAGTGAAACATTCAATAAGCAAAATCGCGAAATCAGATGGTTTACAGCGTAACAAAATACAAAACTTTATCAACAATTACATTGTAACTTTGAATTTAAAATCGTAAAATAACTTATTAAACTCAATCTAAAATCACATTAACACAAATTCAAAATACATTAAATGAAAATCGTCAATCCAAATACTGTGTCCGTTATCAAACATTACTCAATCAACCAATCGATTCTAAACGATGGTTACAAGAGACATGTTACATCCTATGTTCTTGTACGCTAAAAGCAGTTCCTCGGCGTGAGCGACATAATCTTCACTTGAATGTGTGGTTACCCAGGAAGTTCTTACAAACGTTTCGAAATGCAAGCCAAGCTCGTTTTTCTTTTCGATTTAGGTGTTCAATAAACGTCGAATCTTGGAAGAGTTGTCTAATCTGGGGACCAACAAAAACGCTTTCTTTGATTTTAGCTTCGTTAAGACGAGGAAATTTAGTTTTCAAAAATTGAAATGCGCCACCTGTTTTGTCCACTGCTTTTACAAACTGCTTGATCAATCCAAGTTTGATGTGTAAAGGTGGTAAGTAAATATTTTCCTTCGGAACCAAAACATTGTGGGCGACATTTTTCTGACCAGGAATAAGATTTTCTCGCAGAGGCCAGTCCCGTACGATGTAATGTTTATCTCGGGCTCTGCTATCCCATTCACAAAGGAAGCAGCAGTATTTTGTGAATCCTTATTGCAGGCCCGTGAGTAGAACAACAACTTTTAAGTCAGCGCAAAGTTTCTACTTATAATCATGATAACTAATTTTATCAAGGATTCTGAAGATGTTTTCGTACGTTTCCTTCATATCAACAGAGTATGCAACTGGAACTGATGGGAAGTCATTCCCATTTGCCAACAGGACAACTTTTAAGCTTGTTTTTGATGAGTCTATAAACATTCTCCATTTTTCTGGGTCACATGGCATATGTAGCTCTGTCATCAATAAATTTGCATTAGGGCAGATCAGTAAACCTTTATCTTCTGAGAAAAGACATTTCAGGGTTGCTTGTCTGGTCCTGTAAGAAGATATTTTTACTCCCTTTTCTAAGAGATTCCACTGTTGAAGTCTTAGGTAACTGCAAATCCCTGACAAGATCATTTAATTCCGATTGAGTGAGGAGGTCAGGTTGCCGAGAAACTAAATCTGCTGAATACTCTTCATCATCATTGAACGTATCATTCGAAGCCCCAGGTTGTGGCAAATTAGGAAATTTTTAAATCTTGTTTTTCGATTTGATTGCAAAATCGGCTCTCCATGTTTTGTGCAATTTAAGCTATTAATATAATTTTCGACCTCTTCAAAGAATTCGAATAATAGATCTTTATTTTTAGAATTCAAAGCTTTTTTGTAACCAAATTGTAAAAGATTTCTGGAATTCAATGCATCAAAAAGTTTATTAAATAATCTAATAAAATGAATTGTCGATGTATAATTTTCATGTTTTGGTTCAAATTTATTCATTATGAATTGTAGTGCATCTGCTACTGAATCACTAAAAAGTTGAGCTGCAAGTCTAACTTTCATTTTTTGTTTGTGGTAGTGTTTATGACTTGATTTCAATTTGTTGGCCGAATGCAAACCTTCGTTTTCTTGAATATTATGTAGACCAACAACGTGGTTCCAACTTATTACTATTCCGTTGGAATCAAATATTACTTTTTTCTCGCCTAAAGTATTTCGAACTAGTTTTAACATGTGGCAAAGGTCAGGAAAGATGTATACCTTCTCAGTTGTAACAGAATGTGTAAACCATGTTTTCTAAATTACAACCCAAAAGTTTTGCCATACTGAAATTGGTTTGTAGATCATCAAAAGTGAATGAGACTACATGTACTCCTGCTTCGTGTGCCATTTGTATACAAATCTTCATTTAATTTGATTTTTGTTCAGCAGTAATGCCATTCAGTAAAAAAAATCTAACAGGTATTTTCCATTTATGCAAACCAACATAAAAACTAATAATTCTCTAGCCACATCTCTGCAAAAGGCAAACGCACGCAATTCAGGACTGTACATCCTAGCAACAGGTTTCTTCAAAGATTTACACAATTGTCTCTTTAATATTTTCTTATTGGCCCCCGACATACTAGATAAAATATTTTTGAATTTTCAAGGGTTCTAATTTTTTGTCTGTACCTCAATCTCTGTTGTTCAATTTTTGTTCGTAACAATTCCTTTACTGGAAAACAGAATCGTAGCGGTGAAATTTCTGTGCTGCGTGTTATGTAACGTGGAGGGCTGCTTAAAAATACATCAGTCTGATTCGTTGAACTTGTTGACGGTAGTTCAACAGGCAGCTTCGTCAATCTCTCCTTGGGTTGGTTTCTGATTGTAATTTTCTAAAAGTATAACCAATTAATGAATTGCATTTTAGATCAAGTACATTTTTTTAACACAAAATGTTGTAATGGAATGACTTACAAAAAATTGTAATTTGTTTTACGAGAAATAAACTAATCTCTTTACAAACCTAACTAACCTTTCGCATGTATTTTTCTTATATATATATATATATATTTTTCTTCTGTACTGATGTCTAATACTTAGTGGACCAATTTAAACCCGGTACAATTAACGTTGGGTTGATGACCTTAGTGGTTACATTCGAAGAAGCCACTTTTAGTGTATCTAAGATTATTATTAATATTTTACTTTTAATCAAGTATAATTATTTAGCTTTCAGCTTACTTTGCATTTGAGTATTACTGTTTACGTTGATTTGAACTAAACGAGTATCCTTACAAATTACTTGTGTTCAAGGCCGGTGGTGGCTAATTTAAATCGGCGAATGCAAGATTGCACTCCTCAAAAGTGTTGGGTGTATATTAGTGAAGTAGGCATAATTACTAGCTGCTACGCTAGTGGACTATAGGTCTAGGGGTAAGTTTTACGCTCTTATAATAACTTAAACGATGACGTCTCGCTATTAGAGAACCGATTTTGTATTTATTTGATTGAATTTTGTTAATGATCGATATTGTCTAGAATTTACTGAATTTTATCTATTGGAAAATACGTTAGGAGTGGTGCCCGTTTTTTCCAATACCACGTCCACAGGATTTAAAAACTCAATTTCATAGTAAAATTTTTTTTAGGTAGATATTGTCAGGAAATTCAGGATTCTAAAAACTGCAGTAATCATACTTTTGGATTGTTTGAATTTTTTTAGTTTAAAGAATGGAGTGGCCATTGGTGATTCTTTTTAGTAATTTGCTTTGATGTTTTAGTAGTTTTTACATCAATAGAAAAACACGAATTATATTTAATGGAACTTTTTAGAACTCTCGAACTGCATGGCGTTTGCATTAATTCATCCAAATGTGAATTTTCTTTTTAGGTTATTGAGTTAATAAATTTAAAATATATATTCTTACTAAACCAGTGAAGGTGATTCAGGAATATCTACTACCAGACACGATCGAAAAACTGTGACGATTTTTATCGGCGGTCGCTTTCACGTTCTACTGTGACCTAGCAATTTTCGTTGGATTATGTCAAAATGTTTGAAAAAGGGGCAAACGAAAAGTCAAATGGATTCCTCAAACTCGAGAAGTCTTTGACCGTCTGAAACAAGAATTATCAAATACTAAATTGTTACTCAGTTTAATTTTTAAGTGCTGATGCTTCTGATTTTGACATCGGTGCTTCCTTTTAAAAAGCTTTGAGAAAATAATCTTGAGCCGTTTGAAAAATCGTACGTTTATTATCTATACAGACCATAAATTCTGTATGTATGTATTTGAACGTTTTACACAACTACGACACTATTATATCGGACAATTTACTACGGATATAAGATATATTTCAGGTTCTTCTAATATTTCAGCTGACATCTGTTTACGTATTGAAGTCATTTAATTGTCATCTACTGTTTCTCTACAACAAGTTGTTTGAGCTCAAGTATAAGGTGATAAACTTAAACATCTAATTACGCGAGATCCTTCTTCTTATACGTTCCATCGTGGATTAATTCTTATTTGCAATTTTTCTACTGAGAAACTTCGCCCTTTTTATTCTTCTTGCTTATAAAAGACAAATTTTTGACTCACTGCATAATATGTCTTATCCGCTATAGCTGATTTAGTTAACCTTGCACAGTAAAACTTTTATTGATCCAAACTCAAACGATGTTGCGTTTTGGGCCAAAACTCGCATCGTTTGTCCACGGAGTAAAGTAGTCACCAAGCACAGTGTGGAACCGCTACTACCATCACAAGGATATCGATCCTTGTTGTAAATTTCATATACATAAAAACCAATAAAAAAATCAATTTGCTTCTATATGTTTTGTTTCTGAAATTTGAAACAGTTATTGCATATACAGAACATATAACAATCACTTTAGAAATGCGAATAGAACAAATTTATATGGCAATCCACATACTGTATTTGCGGGTTATGGAATAGCACATGTAAACCATACGTTTGTTACGTGCATAAATTTAAATAATGCATTACCCTGTATATTAGTTTAATTAAAAATTACTTTTATATTTCTCGACGCCATCTATCGGGTTCGTTGGTCACTTTGTATTGAGTAGGCGATATCCGGCGAGATACCGGCATTTTGACTTTAACATCGTGCATGTGTTCACCTATGTCTGCGTGAGTTAAAAATCATTTTCTCAAATCATCCACGTGTTGGGACACGATGGAAAATCGAAGTCTTCTTAACTAACTAATTTATTCACGCAGAGTAAGTGGTTTTTGTTCTTTCTTTGATTAAAGGTAATTTTTATGTCTTTTGTTAGCGCCATGTGCTACCTCCTAAACGTGGGTATTCTGGTTATAATTTAAAGCCTACAAAAGAAAATTCTAACTTCATTACGATCGTGTGGAGTATTCGAATCGTCACCGGCCGTTCCTCCCCTAATTTGGCCCTGGTTCTAGTCGATACTGACTTACGAAGGATGAACCTCGACAAATATTTGGATGGGACGATGCTAACTTTTTATAAGGCCTACGGTTATAACTAATTAAACCACAGACAAGGGGTACAACAGCATTCGACAACCGGGTTATATTTTATATACTTTCTTGTACCTTAAGTAACGATTTTTGTAGATCTTGATTTCGTAAGGCATTAGTTTGACACGATTTGCGATTCAAATTGTTTACAGGATTGTGTGTCCGGGGAAAGCGCTTTCTTCACACAAGTGGAAGTTCCTGTGTTTATGGTAAGTGATTTTATGTGTTTTATTTCGTGGTCAACAAGGTCACTCACGAAACTTTTGCTAATATTAGTTCTGTAATTATCGATATTGTTGTTTACCAGTTAGGTAGTAAATTTTTATTAATTTTTGAGTTGCGCATGCTGTGTACTACCAACGATTAATTAATGTTAGTGCTATATTAATTCCGCACACTTTGTTACGATAGGTTAACATTAATGTAGTAATTTATTATCACTGTGTTTGATTGTCAGCAATGCTATATTCCTAATTATTTTGTGTACTTCGCATATTGTATACAGACGAAATTGACTACAAACTATTCTTCGCTGTTCATTTCAACATAATTTACGTATGTATTGTGTGTTGCCGATACTACTGACTTGCTGTAATGAGAATTCTTATATTCTGTGATAATCATCAACGATTCTAGATTAAAGTTGTTATTGTGGTTACTTGTTCTTTTATGACAACATACCTGTCTCTTTAGATCGTCGTTATCTAATAACAAACGTTGGCTACTCGAACAACCGAGTATAAGGATTACGAACCTAACATCTTGTTACAAGTGTGAACCGTCTGTCTTGAGCGGGACAGAAGTGACTTTGGATAAGCTCTGGCGCCCTTAAGCATATTTACTGTTTCTATGAACCCCCCCTCTCACCGACTATTGTGAGTTGGCCGTGCAGGTTCGTAAAATACCAAAAGCTTGTAACACGTTGTTTTATTAGTTTTTATGTGGAAATCCATATATTTACAAATAAGATTCTAAATGCAACTTCAAATTTAACCCGAGACTTCTCAACTATCTTGACAATTTCTTCTGGGGTATCTAAACTAACGTTCAGTTACTAATTTTAATTAACCTACTTACTGCCAATTAGTAACATACAAGGTTTATAATATCGTCCATCTTCATACTTTACTTTATATTTTTTGGATTAATGAATATTGTTTAAACCAAAGCTTATTAATGTTGCTTAAAGACGGCGCTTTTTATATTATCGGCGATAAATTTAACATATGCATACATTTGGGAGGTTATATCAGTCTAAAACATATATCCATTTTACAGTAGCTAATTATTATCAGAATAATAAGTAATAATTAGAATACAAAAATTAATACCTAATTACTAAACATTGATCGCTGTTAACACAAGATAGCTTTGTGATATGATCAGCAATCGGCGTGGTCATCAGAACAAGTAGACGCATGCGTGTTTTTTTAACTCTGAAGGCAATAGCATATAGAAAATCAGTTTCTTATTCTTATTTGCAATTGCATATGTACTATGTAATGGTTTCTATTGGTTTTGTTCACAATTAAATCATTTCTTAAATTGCCTATAGGTACATGTAAATTACCAATAAACTAGTTATATGTTTTTATATTACTGCATATAGATTCCAATGATGTTCTATAAAATCCAATGGAAGCATATACGTTTTTTATTGGCTTCAATGTAAACTTTATATGACATTTTCAATAGGGTACCTACTCACTATGATAGATATATTTTTGGCCTGAAGCTGTTCCAGTGCGGACATCATCGCAATCTATGACAACTGGATATCTCCGTTTGACTGTCACTTGTTTACGATCTTAATTTGATTAACTGGAACAGAGCACAACAAAACAACTCATACCACCCAGCAACAAATAGAGTTATTGTACGTTGGCACAAAATTACGAATCTGCTTTAAAAGTTAAGTTAAATCAAGATTATCTTATACCATCTTGTAACGTTAAGCTACACTTGCTGAAACTATTTATGGTAAATCCATCAGGCTGTCGGTATATATTTTTGAAGATTTACAGCCACATGATGCGCTACTGTTCAAAGACAATTTGAAAAATCATGTTCAAAGCTTTCGTTCAGTACCATTTTGACATCACTTCAAAAAACGTATTTGTGAACCCGGATCACATAGAATTTTTACATGTTTTTATTCATTATGATGCTATGAAGAAACCGTTAGAGTCGGCATACTATAGACCTTTCAAAGTAGTTTTATGTGACCAAAAAAGTTACTGACTAAACAATTTTATTCGATGGACTAAAACCTGCATGTATATTACGTTAGTCATAAAGAACCGGTTATTAATGAAAATCAAGAAAACTTTTCCAAACCAACATCTACGACAGAAGCAACAACGCCTCAGCTCTTGATACACCTTCCGCTTAACAATTTAATAAACAAATTAAAGTAATTGCAAAGAAAATACTTTCAGGATAAAACATTTACATCAACAAAACAAAGATTATTAAAATAATTTTGTAATACACATTAAAAAAATAATTTAAACAAATTTTAGTTTTTTGCCACATACAAGTAAATTTTAAAGCGGCTTAAAAGAATCACCCTATTTGTGAGAAAGTTCGAAAACTGTTTTACTTTATAAGCCAATAAGGTATTCATATTTAAATAATAAATTTATTGTAGAATGTAAATGAGGCTTAAAGTAATCTAGGATCAAGTCCATAATAAAATTTGTAATATTCTAGCGATTAAAGTCTTTTCATTGTGAATTTATTTTAAAATAAAGTTGACCCTATGTATAAAGTTACTTACGTTCTACCAATTTTAAATTTAATTAATACGGGTTCCTTTATCATTTACGTTTATAAAACAAATCTTTTGCAGTTATAATTTTCCTTTACCAGTCGATGTTAATCATTAATGCGGAAAGAAAAAGTTTAAATAGAAATACGTCATTAACGACAACGCATTTTTTAAGAGTAAAATAAACATTGTAAGTATTTTACGGTAAGAATGTATGTCAACTTTCTATTTCCAAAAATTAATTTTAGCTTTTTAAAAATGAGTTGCAGACAAAGAAAAGATATCTTAAAATTAACGCAAATGATTTATGCCTCGGCAATCCTCTCGTTAACGCTAATCAACGCCTCTTCTTAACGCTACAATGTTTTTCGGATTTAAAATTTAATTAAAGTTTTAATGACTTGATTTTTTTTTACTATTTTCTTGGTTAACTATATATTGTTTGATTCGTTCTTGTGCGGAAGTTTTGCAAAATTGTCTATTTCTGTGTTTTGTGACAGCTATTGTCACAAAACACAGAAATAGACAATTTACCAATTTAATTACTTTTTAATAGTTGCAGTATTTTGCTGTTTATATTTTGCTAATTTTTAGTTTTATTTATTTTCAACATTTTATTAACATTTATCCTTTTAAACTCTTTCCGTACATCTATTATTTCTTATCTAACTTCAACTTTAACAAAGCTTATATACAAAGTTCAAATTATTCTGAAATATATAAAATGATGTTAAATTACTGAGATGTACGGAAAACGACAGAAGTATTTTTAAAAATAATTTTGCATTTAATTCTTGTATCTATTTGTCAACACTAACACTACTGCGGCGAGGTACGTACGGTGCGTATCACACCGACCACGCGATTGCGCGTTGCAGCTACTTATCTGATATACAAATGCGTCTTGCCTTTCTTCTTTTTTGCCATCTGCTTACACCAAAGCGTATTTTGTTTTGTTTTTGAAAAACACGATTCCAAAATCTAAACTACTTGTTAAAATATGTTGTGTAAAAAGCAATTTTTACTTACATATTTTAATGAGAATTTAAGATTACCTACTTAAATTTCCCGTGATATATTACAAATAATTTTAAATGTAACTTTTAGTCATATGTTATCAATTTGTGTATTAACTTTAATATATTGATGTCGTCGCGAAGTTTTTAAATTCTACAATTTCTGTATAAAAACTATTTAAATTTTAAATATTTTTTACCGTTAAGGATAATTTTTCGTTGACTTTAGTTGTAAAATAGACCATCACGGGAAAAAATGTGTCACAATTTTTTTATTTTATATTAAACCTTGCGCGGATCTCCTGACGTTTTTCAGGGACCCCCAAATCAATTTTAATTTTCTACGAACTTCTTGAATGATCCCGGGAACCCTTGGGGTTCCGTAGAGACCACTGCTCTAAAAGAACTCTTTTTTATTAATTTAGAAGGATTTCAATCCTTTTTTTGGATATATAACACAGATTAAAAAATTTGGATATATTCTAAAATACTACGTTTTAACAGTTAATTTATAATTATATTTTATTTATTTGTATATTTTCCTAGCCCATTCTTTTTTGTGTCTCGCTTATATTTTTTCTTCATTCCAGTTCAATCCTTTTTCTTGAAGATTGTCTGTTATCGCGTTGTCCTATGACTTCTTTGGTCTTCCTCTTTTCCTTTTTTCGTCCTGATCTTTTTCGGTGATCTTCCTTCTTCCATCCTTACTAAATGTCCAAACCATTTTAATTGTTGTCGTTTGATTAAATTTATTATTGGTTCCTCATCTAACTCTTCTCTTACTCTGTCATTTTTGAACCTATCTAGCCTCGTTATGCCCATTACATCCCTTAAATATTTCATTTCAATTGCTTGCATTTTGTTGGCAATTTGGTTTGTTACTATCTTGCTTTTACATCCATATGTTAAGATTGGTTTAAAGATTGTTTTATAAATTGTCATTTTCGTTTTCCGTGATATTTCTTTTTTCTGATAAATGTGTTATTTAAGGAGTAATACAAATTTGTCGCGCTTACCAGTCACTTATTTCAGCATCGATCTTACCATTTTTCTGTATTTTCACACCTAGATATTTAAATGTATCTACTTCTATAACGTTTTCCCCGTATATTGTAATTGATGTGTTTTTGTCATGCTTTCCTATTATCATCACTTTTGTCTTTTCAACATTGATTCTTAAATCTCTATTTATTAATGATGTTGTCCATAGATTAAGATTATGTTGTAGATCCTGCTCATTTTTTGCGTATATCATTATGTCATCTTTCCACTACCTCAACTGGCCTCAAATTTCTGTATCCTACTTTTAACTTTCTAGTGTTTTCTTTAATTTCCTTCATTATATCGTCTATAACTACATTAAACAGTGCTGGGCTAAGTACTCCTCCTTGTCGTAGACCCTCTTTAGTCTTCAACTCCTCTGATCGTGAGTTACCAGTTCTCACGTAATTTCTTGTGTTTGTATACAAGCTCTTGATGCAATTATGTAATTTATTATCTATTCCTCTTCGTTTTAAACTATTCAATACTAAGCTTCTAGGTAT
This sequence comes from Aquatica leii, assembly GCA_035610365.1. NCBI lineage: Eukaryota > Metazoa > Arthropoda > Insecta > Coleoptera > Lampyridae > Aquatica > Aquatica leii. The sequence goes on from CM069439.1 coordinate 36,388,352, forward strand.
GCTGTCGAAAGCTTTTTGTAAGACAATAAAAGCCACAAATATCGGTTCACTAGTTTATTTTTCTATTATTTGCTTCAAGGTAAATATATAGTCTTGGACATTTCTTCCTTTCCTGAACCTACATTGGGAATCTTCTAGTTGTGTTTCAATTATTTTTTCTAATTTTTTCTCTAGAATCTTGCCATACGTCTTTGCTAATATGCATGTTAATGTAATTCTTCTGTAGTTTGAGCATTCCCTTCTATTTCTTTTTTTTGCATACTGGCATCAGTATCCCTATCTCCCAATCTTTTGGTATTTTTTCATCTTGCCATGCTATGTTAAATAATTTTGTTATTACTTCTAGACCTTTACTTCCCAGGTTCTTAACCATCTCCGTACTTATTCCGTCATGTCCCGATGCTTTTCCTCTTTTGAAACTTTTCACGACCTCAATTACTTCCTCTATTTTTATGTCAGAGTCCGCGTTAATGTCTACGTTGGCTAACTGTTGCTCGTCTTCAATATTTAGAGTTATTTTGTCTACCGTTAGCATTTCTTCAAAATATTCCCTCCATCTCTTTAGAATGTCTTCTTGTTCTGTCACTAACGTTCCTTTTTTTTTAATATGCTTAATCATTCCTGTTTTTTCTTTCCGCAGGGACTTTAAGACTTTATAGAATAACTTTTGGTTTCCGACAGCGTCACAAACCATCGTTTTTTCAAATTCCTTCTAAGCTTTTTGTCTTGCTTTTTTCACCATTTGTTTGACTTTATTCCGTTGTTCTTTATATCTGTTATATTTTTCTCTCTCATTACTACCCAAGTATTCTTTCCACCTTAGTTTTTTAGTTTTTATTTTTTTCCTAATTTATTGTTCCAACATCTTGTTTGTTTTTTGTGTTCACTGATTTTTACAACGCCGCACACCTTTCTTGCCGTCTTTTTCATGATCTCTTTGATGTTTTCCCATAGCTCTTCAGTTGATAGTTTAGTAACCACACTTTTGATTTTACTCATTTCCACTTCAGTTCCAGTTAATTTTTTCAATGCAATTTTTTCTCATCTTTTGTGTTCTATCTATTACTTTATAATCTCCCGAATGGATCCTCATTTTTGCCATTAGTAAGTATTGATCAGTGTATAATTCTGGGCTCCTATACACCCGTGTGTCCTGTATTTCTTTTCTGTAATTTCTGTTTATTATAACATAATCTATTATCGATTTGTCTTCTCTGTTTTTTACTTCTCGAGTGTATTTGTGTATATCCTTGTGTGCGTAAAAAGTGTTGCTTATTAGTAAATTGTTTAGTATGCAGAAATTAATTAGTCTTCTTCCATTATTATTAAGGTATTTTTGCCATGTATTCTTATTGTTTCACCAGATTCTTGGTTCCGCTAACCTACTTCTCGATTTTTTCCGTTAATTGATTCCAGAATTCATCTTTTACTTTTGCTGCTTCATATTCGTCAGGTCCATATACTACTAATATAGTTGTTTTGTTATGTTTTTCAATATCCCTTTCAATGTGCAATATTCTCGCTGTAATGTTCGTCCATTTATTTATGTATTTTGCTTTTTCCTTTTTTATTATGCATCGCACTCTTTCTCTAGCTCTGCTTGTATGCTGTACTCCACTATATATCAAGATATGACCACCCTGTAGCTCTAATTCTCCTGTTCCTTTCTTTTTTGTTTTTGTTATTCCCAGAATATCTAGATCTGTTTTCTCAAATTCTTCCACTAATTTTTTTTCCTTATCCGATATACTTCTAACGTTCCATGTGCCTATTTTTCACGTTGTTCTTTTCTATTCTTTCATCTCATACTTCTTTATTTAATGTTCTTCATATTTTTATGTTTTTAGTTTATGTTTTCCGGTTTCTTTCCAATTCCATTGCCTCAGTCGTCTCTTTATAACTACTTATACTGTTGCTTAGTTTTTTGGAATATTTACAGGAGCCCTTGTTTTTATCTCTTCTACTATTTCTTTATCTTTGTTCCATTTCCATACTACTCCATCTATTGTAATTTTGTTATATCCCAGTTTAACGTTTTTACCATGCTTTATTTCTTCTGCTGCTTTTTTTCGTAATTGGTGTTGTTTTCCTTTTTCTTCCTTTGTTAGGTCATCATTTATGTAGATTTTTCGGTGGGTATTTTTCCCAGCTTTGTTTTATTAATCATAATTTTTTCTTTATCTTTGCCATTTTTTAGTTTGACTATAAGCATAAGTTTGTGACTAATCTAAAGGCGTCTTTCATCTTAACTTCTACTTCCAAATAATCTTTCCTAAAGTTTTCTACTTGAAGTATTAGTGTGCTTGTTTCATTAGTTTTTATCTTCATGCATGAATTTTGCATTTTTTATAAAATCCTATAAAATAGGACTCAGTTATTTTTATCTCAAATGGTTTTTAGGTAAAAGTATGCAAAATGACATTGAATAAATTATAAATTCAAATAAATCGATAATATTTTAGATATTTTTTGAATGGTTTTTAAACTTTATAAGCATATCTCATTGCACAGTTAAACATATCTTGTTTATAGTTTTATTGCAAAGATTACTTTAAAAACTTTCCATAGCTCGGTCAAGTTAACCCCCTACTTTTATTTTTTTAAATAATATTCCAGTGTAATAAATTGTGCTTGTTCTGTACTAAACTTTGCTACGATTATTCTTTATTGTGGTAAATTCTAAATTAATAAAAAATCAAAACAAATTCGGGGTCTAAAGTAACTACTAAACTCCCGTTTTTTTCACTTCCTTGCAATTTGTTGTTTATTTAACCGTGCTTGTTTTGTACTTAATTGCGTCGTTATTATTTTTAACTATTTAATTTCAAATTGTTAATAACTTCAAAACAATTCCGGGGGCTAACTTAACCATCAGCTGTTTGTTTTCTATTTAATTTTTTTACAATATTTTTTGTTCGTTTCATTTGGGCGCGTTTTGTGCTAAATCTTGCTAACATTAATTTTAATTTTTATTATATTTTTTGTTGTTTAGACACTTGTGCTTGTTTTGTACTAAACTGTACCATTATTAGTTTGTCCTAAATCTATTTTTAAATTGCTAAAAAATAAAACAAATTTTAAATCTAACTTAATTATTAACCCCTCGTTTCTATTTCAATTTGTTTATAATATTTTTTGCTTGTGCAATTGTGCTTGTTTTGTGCTAAACTGTGCTAATATT